>JAYESD010000008.1:122576529-123826529 GCA_036927565.1 Tuctoria greenei
CCACCTACTTCTCCATCTCCTTCTCCTCCTCCTCCTCCTTGGGCTCCTGGCTGGGCGGGGGCACCTCCCGCGGTGGAAACGGGAAGCCCAGTTTCCATGACGTTGCCGCCACTAGGTTGTCTTGGCCGGCGACGCCGAGCTTGTCCACCAGCGTCTCCCAGGGGACGTCGAGGCGACCGGCCAAGTGCGTCATGTCGAAGACGTAGTGGCCCATGGTCCCCATTGCAGCATACTCTGGAAGGGGACAAAGCCCAAGGAGATGCATGGAGCGCGATGTATTGTCAAATACATCACACACCATCTTCCGGAGAGCCCACTTCTTGTCCAGGCGGGGGGGGGGGGGGGGTTCGGTCGAGGATGCCTCCCCTTGTCGTCCTTCGGCGGGCTTGGCGGCGGCGTTTTCTTGTCAGCCATGGCGTTCTTGGCGCATTTTTTGGAAGAGAGGAAGAGTGGCTGTACGGAGAAGACGATGGCCTGTCTAGATGATCTTATAGCATAGTAGCAGCCTGGCTGGAGTGCTCATCCTCTAAAGTACTACAGGTGCAGTAGAGGTGGCTGACATGTGGGTCCCACACCCTGTAGGGCCTTCATGTCAGCCATCTCTACTGCACTTGCAGTACTACAGGGGATTTGAACCCGCCTGACTGTTCGTTTCTCGACGCGCGCAGTAGTGATGATGGGACGCGGAGCAGTTCCAATTGAATTCAAAGATGCGCATGTGCTGTGCGCGTTTAAGGCGCCTCGGTGACTGGCGTGCACGTAAGCTCGGTGCGCCCGCTCGCATCAGCCGGCTGTACAAATGGCTACGGCTTGAAGGACCAAACCATATGCGGCAAATAGCAATTTATGATACTTCCCCCGCCCCAACTCAACTCTATTTCTGTTTTGGTCGAACTAATTACCTTTGACCAATGATTTATGTGGAATTTATTAACTACAATAACATGCAGTACTAGATTGTATATTATGGAAACATTTTATTGGTGAATCTAAAAGTACAATTCTTGTATTGTTAAAACAGATCAGAATTGCGTAAATCTCAAAGATAGATTTGATGAAACCTAAGACTTCCCTTTGAAAAAGTTTTATATTTTACATTAGTTTTACATATGTAATATGCACATAGGATATATCACTTGATAGTTTTGCAAAAAAACATGGATGAGAAATATGTATATCCCATATATGCTACTACTACGTAAATTAGGGGTGGGCAAATAAACCGAGACCGAAAAACCAAAACCGAAAAAACCGAGACCGGAACCGAAAAGACCGAAATATCGGGTATCGGGTACTTTTCGGGTAGCAAATATAAATAACTGAAAAATAAATGTTGGGTTCGGGTACCACTCTCGAGTAACTGAAATAACCGAATAGTCCGTCCATCAAATAATAAGTTAAATTATGTGTGCTAAACTATTAACAATTCCAATTTAGATATTTTATTTCTAGTTGTGATGTGTGAAGTTGTTGGATTTAAACATTTGTTTTTTATTTTTCATTTGTCAATTTATAATAAATTACCTCATGGGATTAGATTTATCAATCATATTAAATCTGTGCAAACATGATATGGATATAATGTATAATTCGGATGTATCGGGTAGGACCGAAGACCGAACCAGAATTTTGGTACCCAAAATGTTCGGGTACCTAATATTATTACAACAATTCGGATAGTGATTTCAAGAAACCAAATTTTGAAAAAGTCTAAAATACCTGAACCAAAATATCAGGTAGACCGAATGCACACCCCTAACATAAATCCATCCGAAATAATTAGCTAGTTTGAGGATGAATGAAGTTGAGCTTGCGAGCTTGATGAGCACCGTCATTGTTTTGAGCAGCGATTAATTTATGGCATCACCAAATCTATAGTAATTTTTCTAGATCATTTGGGGCTGAAAATTTAGTTAACACGCTATATGAGGAGAAAGATTAGGATATGCTAGCAATTGCTTGTGTTGAATAACCCTGCGCTGTGGACAACATATCCGACACTTCATTCTTGTCGCCAGGATCATTCTGCCCTGAGTCATCTGGGGCAGCAGGCAGTGGACCTTGATGATCAGGATAAGGACTAGGCAAGAAATCATTGGTCAAAGGTAAGTTTGACCAAAGCTAAAAATAGAGTTGAGTTGGGACAGAGGGAGGAGTACCTTTTACAGACCACTTTGCAGGCCCCGTTGCGGGCGATCTCCTGCCTGCTGACAACTCCAGTGGCTAAAGTAGCATAAAACTGCGTTTTAGAAGCCGTAACCCCAGTTTGCATCAAAGGAAACTCACGGGACAGTTTAATGGAATGGAATCCTCCTGAAGGGAAAGACATTCATACGAGTTTTGCAAGTAGCATTCCAAACAGTGCACTTTAGAAGCCATAACCATCAGTGTGCGCGTGTCATCGTCTTCTCCGCGCGTACTAATAAAGACACACCATCCTCTTCTTTGCAACACAGACAAGCCATCCTCTTCCCCGCGTGTACTCTTCCTCTTCATCTCTGTTGCGCGCGCCCTCATTGGTTCCCTTCGAAGCCCATGGAGTTCCTCTTTCCGCACGATATTGCGGTCCTGATCGAGGGGTGGGTCAACGCAACCTCCCCGCAGCCCATGGGTGACCTCTTCAGTCTGCGCACCACCTGCAAGGCCAGGCACGTGGTGTGCCGAGATCGAGCCGTGGGCAGGCACATGGCACTAGAGCGGTAGAGCATCTGGAAGTTTAACTGGAGCTACGACCGCCTCGTAGAGTGCCTTGGAATCGTCAGCAACCGTCATGCATGCTATGTCATAGGGTTCGACCTCGTCTTCCCACACGGTCACGCGCAGTCGGGCACCCAGTTCCTTGCCCGGACCGCCGCGAACGGCCACATGATGGCGGCCTACGTCCTCGCCATGCTCCGCTATAACGCTGACCACGGGGCCCGCGACGCCTTGGAGTATATCTGGCAGGTCGAAGGTGAGGCCCACGTCGGCTGCAACGCGGCCGGGTCCGTCGCCATGAAGTGGACCAAGAAGGAGTGCTGCCATTGTCGGCATGAAGCCATGAATAATATCGATGGTGTCATCTAGAGGTTCCTGGGCAGGCCTCATCCGGAAGCGCCGCCGGTGGCTGTGCCCAACATTGATGATGACGCTTGGGGCTGCTCAATAGGGGGGAACCAGGGAACTGCCCGCTGCGGCAGGCCTATGTGGGAGGAGTGGACAGTCTTCTGTATAGAGAACTGTAGGATTAATCACGAGCATGACCTGTTCTGCCGTCAGGCGTTGTACTCTATGGGTTATATTCCCTCCATTCCCGTTTGGATGCACCCCTAGTTCTCCCAACGCCAATTAAAAGAGAACAAAGGCAGTATATAAAATAGACTTGTAGTATATGTGTTTCCCCTATGCCCGCTCGTCTCTGATGAATGTTGCACTTGTTTTGTTTCCCCTATGTGCGCTCGTCTTATGTTTAGCCCCGTTTGCATCAAAGGAAACTCACGGGACAGTTTAAAGAATTGGATTCTTCCAGAAATGAATACATTCAATCATACAGTAGTATGGAACAAAGGAAATCAGTGTTCCCTTCTTTCTGTTCATTGTCTCCAATTTTCATTCCAGTCGTCGCTAATCGACAGAACTAGCTGTTACATAATCCCCAATAAACACAAAATAAACTAATCGACACATCTAGTCCGCAACACTTCCCTTGAAGTAGTGGTAATAACTTCTAGCTGCGTATAGGAGTAGTTGTAATGATTACACCGCGTATAGGGGCATAGGGCCAGTGGTACTTTGGAGTTCTACCTATCTTTTTCTAACATTTTTTTTGTCCTTTCTTTTCTTTTCTCTCTGTTGATTGTCTCCACTTTTCTTTCCAGTCGTCGCTACCTGTTAGTACTGTATAATACTTTACAGACCGCTTTGAAGGCCCCACTGCGGGCAATCTCCTGGCACCTCTAGCGGCTAAAGTATCGTACAGGCAACTTTACAAGCCACCGGCGATTTGGAGGGTCGTTCATTAACAGAGAATACAGATAGAACAGATAGTTCACTAAACAGCAGATAGAAAAAAAATAACAGATGGAACAGACGAACAACATTGAGTTCATTATCATAAAACATTACAGCCTCCTACCTATATTACTTGTCATTACAACAAGTTTTTTAGTTCATATTTGAACTACAAAACTTGTCCTAATTATTAATCATAGGTACTAATACGGGAAGGAGGAAGTATAGAACATGAAAATCGGGATCACGAAACAAAAAAATAAAACATCACAAAAACAAGAAGAGAAAAACATCACGACTGTATTAATCAGTGTCAAAAGATTTCCTGTTTTATGGTTGGGTTGAACTAGAATGTAATCAGATGTTTGGTGCAATCGTGTAATCAACCATCTTCAACCATTGGATCAATCTACATTACGGTCATTAAATCTTTTTATTTAACCCCCTCCACTAGGTGGAGGGGTGGTGGTAGAAGGGTTTAAATGAAAAGATGTAATAACTGTAGGATGCATAGATCCAACAGATGAAAATCTTTGATTACACGATTGCACCAAAACTTTAATTGCATGTAGGGCTGTCAACGAGTCGAACACGAGCGAGCTTATTTCTACCATATATAAAAATTGTGTCCCATAGAACATTTTTCATAGATTTATATAGTTTAGTTAATCACATGTACAATATAATGACAACAACAAATGAGCTTACTTGAACTTTTCGAGCTTGAGCTCATCAAGCTGGCAATACTCAACTTCATCCTCAAACTTTCAATCAAAACTAAGTTTGGTCCTTGAACTTTCAAATGGGTCAATTATTTAGTCCATCAACTTCAAAAAACCATTTCACTTTCATCCTTACTCTGAGTTGGACATCCACATTGGCATGCCACATAAGATAGTTAATGTGTTTTTAATCCTGTTAATTTGTTATAGAAGTTTGTTTTATTTAAATGTTTGAAGTATGCATCATTATATGCATGTAAACTCTTTTTCATGTTGAAGCTAGCAAACAAGAGTTCAGGAAATGATTTGAATGTACCCCTTAGTTGGATAGCTGGGAAGTACAACTGTCGGCCTACGCTTAGTCATTAACGCCAGCTTTTGAATCTGTGTAGTGCAAAAGGGTTTAGTTTTTGTTTCACACCACACTAGCTAGCCTATATAAAGTCTATATGTGTTCCCTGATGAATACACAACAAACATTCTCCATAGAGAATGAAACTTGCATGCCAGTTTCTTCTGCTGGAGGTTCAAAGGAAACTACTAGTACACGGATGCCTCTTACCCCATCTCAAGGTTTTCGATGACGCAGGCGGTTCACCACCAGACAAACCAAAAAAGCCTCGGTGTTGAGCGACATGAATGTTTTTTATGAAAAACTAACTGCAGCCCCCACAGTCAATTTTTCAACAAAAAACTTGCATGCTGCCCGCTTGCCTCCTCCCATTTGTACTCCCATGCGTACTCCCGCTGACGTGTCATCATCTTATTTGTTGTGAAGGTATGGTAGTTCAACTAAGCATTAGTAATGGGACCAATAACAATTTGACACATCAGCGGGATGACACAAGGGAGGACAGAACGGGAGGGACACGGCTTGTATACTCCCATTCAGTGCTTCCATGCGTGCTCCTACTTAAGTGTCATGATTTTATTGGCCCTTTCATTTACCTAACATAATGTCTGATTTAACTTCAACCAATTAAATGATGACACATAAGCAGGAGTACGCATGGAAGCACAAACGGGAGCACCGAAGCTGCATCCGAACGGGAGGCCCCCGCAGTCATTTTGTCATCAAGAGATTTGCATGCCGCTCATCA
The DNA here is from genome assembly GCA_036927565.1 of Tuctoria greenei. Classification (NCBI taxonomy): domain Eukaryota; kingdom Viridiplantae; phylum Streptophyta; class Magnoliopsida; order Poales; family Poaceae; genus Tuctoria; species Tuctoria greenei. Next base: position 122,582,342 of record JAYESD010000008.1, read on the forward strand.
CCGAGACTTTGCTGGTTTGTCTGGTGGTGAACCGCATGCGTCATCGGAAACCTAGATGGAGTTGGAGGACAGGAATCAGAACATGCCTGCAGGGGTCTTCCAACCACCACCGGGGACGCACGACGGGGGTTAAGGTACACACCGGCACACCCGAACCGTACATATGTGCCGGTGAAGATGGAACTCAGCAGTCTCACGGTTATGGATAGAAAAAAAGAAGAAGAAAAAGGATGGCGCACGTTTCAATTTATGAACCGTTAGACTGCTGACTTCCATTTTAATTGGCCAATTTCCAATTCAATTGAGTCATTGTTGTTGTACGTGGTGTTTGGTTGAGACAATGCAACTTGTGGTCATAACAATAAGAATTAAAAAGAGGAGTATATCAGATTCAAAAATCTTCATTACGCCAGGTCGTATGATGTCCGGACACTCTCCAATCCACTTAGATTGAAGTGGATCCACTCCTACCCAAATGAGGAATTTTTTTTTATGGATATGGTATGCATATCCAAGGCTGTGCATACCATTCCACATTTGTGACATGTGTCCACATGAACGCACGGATGAAGCAGTTGCATGACTGTGACATGTGTGTACATGAACAAACGAGGTCTCGTATGATGGCCGGACATGACAGGGATAACGCCAGGATTAATTCCAAGAATCGTATCCTCGACACTTGCAATCTATGCACCACCTGGGCCCAGGTTGTGCACTAGTCACCTGGCATATTCCCTACGTCTGCCCCAGCAGCCCGCGTGCGGTGTCCATAACAAATTTGTGTGAGTGATTTTGACAAGATATGAACGATTTGTCCCACCTCGGAAAGTTGAGCTCATTGCAGCGAGAATATAAGGCAACGTGCGTTATTGTAGTCAGACATTCAATTGAAAAAAGATGTCGTACAAGACTCCTGCACGCCACGTTCGATTTTAACCGAGCTCGCCCAGTTGAAATCAAACGGGACGTAAAGGAGGATTGTACGGGGCGGATGTTTTTAGATAAAGCTCTGGGACCTTTCTATGTCAAATTAAAAAACTACCAGTGAAGCCGATGGGACACGTCAAGCCGTTGCGACAATTGAGAGGGATGCAAACCGCGACTTTTTATAAGCATAATTTTTCCCCGCACACGCTAGGCCCTCTGTGTGTCAAATTAAAAATTTCTCCTTTTATCGAAAAACATCTCCTTTAATGTCGCACCGGAGAGCAAGTGCATACCGTTCTCAGATGGTGCCACACGTACTTCCTTCTCGTGTGTTCAATCGCCATTCCCTGATCGTGGCACCATCTATATACCACTGGCCCCAACATAACACTGGCCCAATGCCCCTATGCGTGGTGTGATCATTACCACTACTCCTATACCCGGTGTCCATAACGAATTTGTACGGGCAATTTTGACAAGCTGTGAACGATTTGTCCCAACTCGGAATGTTGAGCTCGTTGCAACGAGAATATAAGGCAAGCGCGCTATTGTAGTCAGACATCCGATTGAAAAAATATGTCGTAAAAGACTCAGCCACGTTCCTTTCGACATCGTCCGCTCGTCTAGTCGAAGTCGAATGGAACTTGTATGAGGCGTGAACCGGGCAAATGTTTTTTTTATATAAGCTATGGGCCCTTTCCGTGTCAAAATAAAAAAACTGCCAGTGAAGCCGATAGGACACGTCGAGCCGTTGCGATAACCGAGAGGGATGCAAAGCGCGGTTTTTTATAAGCATAATTTTTCCACGCATACGCTGGACCCTTTTCGTGTCAAATTAAAAATTTCTCCTTTTATCAAAAAACATCTACTTTAATGAAGCCAAATTTTCCCCTTTGCTACATTAACTTTTTTAGATTACAAATTGCCAGAGCCAGAGACGTGCGCCCATACATGGGCTCACGCGTCATGGGGGCGAAAACTAAGCGTTCCAGCACAGTTTTGGCCCAGGAATACAAAGTGACTCAGTGCAGTTTTAGCCCACGAATAACAAGCGGCCCAGCGTAGTGTTGGGCCTACTCTGATAGCTTCACGTACGCTTTTTCCTAGCTGCCTCCCGCCGGACCCTTCGATCCACAACGGCGCCTCTCCCGATTGCATGAAATGCGCGTGGAGGAGCATCCGAAGGCCACCATGCTCTTGGAGAAGCATCCGCCGGCCGCCACGCTCTTGGAGGAGTATCCGCCGGCTGCCATGCTCTTGGAAGAGCTTCCGTTGGCTGCAGCACATGGAGGAGCATCCGCCGGCCGCTGCACATGGAGGAGCAACAGCGCTAGGTACAATTGCTCACATAATGTTATTGTAGTTCAATCCTCTTACGGATACGCTGATTGAATTGTAGGAAGCCATGTCAGAAGATAAGACATGGATGGGAAAAGACAGGCGTACGAAGGAGTGGCAGAATGGAATGAAGTCATTTTTAAATTTAGCATTTTAGGGCACTTGTGAAGAAGAAACTAAGCCTTGTCCTTGCATGAAATGTTGTAACATTTGCTACAGGACACGCAAGGAAGTTCATCGTCGCTTGCTTCGTAATGGGATGTCATTTGATTATACTTGTTGGGTACACCATGGAGAAAAACGAGTTGAGAAAAATATTACTAAGCAATCAGCAAATAGCGAGGAGATAATTTCTGGTGATGCTGCTATGGAAAATATGTTGTCCAGTCTTTCTAGAGGCACTGCTGATCATGGTGGTACTTCAGCAGATGTTGATGATCCAGAAAATGCTGTAAACCAGTAGGAGCCAACTGGGTGTGCAAAGGCATTCTATGACTTATTAAATGATGCCAAACAGGAGTTGTATCCAGGTTGTGAGAAGGTGACCCCATTATCCTCTATTGTCAGGTTGTAGCAGATAAAGTGTTTAACTGGTTTGAGCAAAAAAGCGTGTGAGCTGATCCTTGAACTATTCTCATATGTGCTTCCAGTGGGTCATTGCATTCCTAATACACTTGATAAAGTTCAGAAGGTTGTTTGTGACCTCGGGCTGAGCTACGAAAAGATCGATGCATGTGTCAATGACTGTGTGTTATTCCGGAAGGACTATTCTCTGCTGGATCGATGCCCAAAATGTGGTGAATTAAGATGGAAAAATAGTACTGGTGGGGATGCAAGAGAGGCTTTACCTTGTGGAAAAGCCAAGAAGCTTGTAGCACGCAAGATTCTACGATTCTTCCCTCTTATTACCCGTCTTCAAAGGTTTTATATGGCAGAATCAATGGCATCAAACATGCACTGGCACATGCACTGGCAGAATCAATGCAATGGAATATTACGCCATCCCGCAGATTCGAAAGCATGGAAGCATTTTGATAGCATTCACTTAAAAAAATTTCATTTGATCCTCACAACATAAGACTTGGGCTAGCATCTGATGGTTTCAATCCTTTTGGAGTAATGAATGGTTCTTACAATACATGGCCCGTGATCCTAATCCCTTATAATCTACCACCTTGGTTGTGTACGAAGCAGCCTTATCGGTTGATGTCAATAATAATTCCTGGGCCAAAGTCACCTGGAAACAACATTGATGTGTATCTGCAGCCTTTGATTGATGATCTACTGAAATTATGGTCTGATGGTGTTGAAACATACGATAGTTCAAAGAAAGAGACATTTCTCATGCGAGCTTCCATATTGTAGACAATAAATGATTTTATAGCATATGCAATGCTATGTGGATGGATCACAAAAGGTAGGCTAACATGTCCATACTGCCATGTAAACACTGACACCTTGTGGTTGAACCATGGACGAAAGTATTGCTACATGGGTCATCGTCGTTTCCTACCTCAGGATCACTGGTGGCGTCGGGACAAAGCTTCTTTCAACAACATAATAGAAATAGAGAGGCTCCAACATCACTCTCTGGTCACGAAGTACTGCAACAATACGATACTTTTGATCAAGTGAGTTTTGGATGTACGAATAATAAGAGAAAGCACACTGAGGAAGATAGGTGGCATAGTTGGAAGAAGAAAAGTATATTTTTTCAGCACCCGTATTGGAAAACATTGCTAATAAGGCATAACTTGGATGTCATGCACATTGAGAAAAACATTTGTGATAGCATATTGGGGACATTGCTTAATATTGATGATAAAACAAAAGATAGTCTACAAGCTCGTTTTGATATGCAGGAAATTAGTATACGGCCAAAGCAACATCCGGTGGGTATGAAAGGGAAGTATGATTGTCCATCAGCATCATATACTTTGCAAAAAGATTAGAAGACCACCTCGCGCAAGTTTTTGGCGGATGTGAATATGCCCGATGGTTATGCCTCAAACATCAATAGAAGTGTGGACATAACAGCACGTAAGGTATCAGGTCTAGAAACTCATGACTGCCATATTATATTTCAGAAGCTCCTTCCTATTGCAATACGTGACATATTGCCTGAAAAGGTTGTTGAACCTTTAATTGAGTTTAGCAGATTCTTTTCTGGAATTTTTTCTAAAGAATTGGCGGAACCAGATTTGGATAAGACGATTGAACAATTTCCTGAAACAATTTGTAAACTTGAGATGTTGCTTCCTCCCGCTTTCTTTGATATCATGGTACATCTTCCAATCCATCTTGGCGAAGAAACTCGCTTGGGTGGACCTGTTTCTTGCAGATGGATGTATCCAATTGAGAGGTACCTTGGTACATTGAAGAGGTATGTACGTAACAGAGCTCATCCAGAGGGTACTATAGCTGAGGGATATATTATGGAAGAGTGTATGACTTTTTGTAGCCACTTTTTGGATAACATCAGCACCAAGCTTAATAGGCCAGAACGTCATGAAGCTGCAGCTAGGAATGGACCTTCTCTCGAGTCTAATATATTTACAGAAGTTGATAATTCTAAAAAAGGGGTTAAATGGGGCCAACTTACTATGGTGGAACTACATAACATAAGGCATTATATTATTTCTAATGTTGAAGAGGCCGCTCCATTGATCAAGTACGTATAACTCAGATGTTCTATACTATATTAGATCATGCTTATTGTAGATGGCTAATTTAATTTTGTACCCTTTTCAGTGAGCATTTTGAAGAGCTGAAAAAGATTCATTCTCGTGACGTTGAAAAACGCCATAGAGATGAGTTTGTTTATTGGTTTCAAAAACGAGTAAGTACATGCAAGTTTTTTACTTTGATGAAATATTGAAGAAAATCTGTTCTGAAGTTGGTTTATCAATGACTCCTTTTATACTAATTAATGTGTACAGATTACGACATTACACAAAGAAGGCAAAGTAACCGATTATTTGTATGCATTATCTAGAGGACCTGATCGTCGGTCACGTTTTTTTAGTCGATCATTCATAAATGGCTTCTTCTTTCGAACAACAGAGCTGGAAAAAGATTTACGGACACAAAATAGTGGTGTTGTTGTTCGGGATGGTGATCATGAGTGGTATGGAGTAATCAAGAAAATGATTTCTGTTGATTTTGAAAAAAAATCAAGAGGTTAGTTATTTGAATGTGAATGGTTTGATCGGCCTCGTTCCGGTCGGAGCCAAAGCAGAGGCTACAAAATGATAGATACGGAATAATAGATGTTGACACTACTATTTCTCAATTTAAGTATGAGCCTTACATTCTAGCCACCCAAGTAGAACAAGTTTTTTACGTTAGAAGTGTGAAGCAACCTAAATGGGATAAAGTTGTTAAAACGAAGCCACGAAACATTTTTGCCATGCCTCCTTGAGACAGTGAAAATAATGTCACTGAGACGATGGAGGCTGAGACATTTGATGATCGATGACTTACTGATATAAATGAGGATATGACTGCATGGGATAGGAATGGCATTGACGGAGCAACCTGTGATGCTTCCGCTCTTTCAAATGATGATGAAGATGACGACGATGACGACGACGACGATGATGATACATATATAAATGATGGTATTGTACCTCCAATATCGGGGGAGGACAACAAAGATGATGATTTGTTTATATAGGTACTGTGTGAGCTAGCTGTATGTGAACTATGTAATGCAACATTTGTGTTCCGTGGCGATAGATCCTATCGCCACGGACTTGTGAATGGTGGCATAAGTTCCTAATGCAACATTTGTGTTTCGTGGCGATAGATCCTAACGCCACGAACTGGTGAATCGTGGCAAAAGTTCCAAATGCAACAATTATGTTCCGTGGCGATAGATCTTAACGCCACCAACCGGTATTTCATGGCAACAGATCTTAATACAATGATAGTGTTGCGTGGCGACAGATCCTATCGCCATGAACTTGTGAATCGTGGCATAATTTCCTTACGCGATGTTTGTGTTTTGTAGTGATAGATCGTAACGCCACGAACTGGTGAATCGTGGCAAAAGTTCCTAATGCAATGATTGTGTTCTGTGGCGATAGATCCTAATGCCACGAACTAGTATTTCATTGCAATAGATCCTAATGCAACGATTGTGTTTTGTGGCCATAGATCCTAACGCCATGAACTGCGTGGCAACAGATCCTAATGCAATGATTGTGTTTCATGGTGATAGATCCTATCGTCAAGAACTGGTGATGCGTGGCAAAAGTTCCTAATGCAACGATTGTATTCCGCGACAACAGATGCTAACACCACGAACTATTGAATCGTGGCTACAGATCCTAATGCAATGACCGCGTTCCATGGCGATAGATGCTAATGCCACAAACTAGTGAATCGTGGCAATAGATTCTAATGCAACGATCGGGTTCCGTGGCGATAGATGCTAACGCCACAAACTATTGAATTGTAGAAACAGATCCTAATGCAAGGATTGGGTTTCATGGCGATAGATGCTAATGCCACGAACTAGTGAATTGTGGCAACAAATTCTAATGCAACGATCGGGTTCCGTGGCGATAGATGCTAATGCCACGAACAAGTGAATCGTGGCAACAGATTCGTGGCGATAGATCCTAATGCCACAAACTAGTGAATCATGGCAACAGATCCTAGTGCAACGATCGTGTTCCATGGCGATAGATGCTAATGCCACAAACTAGTGAATCATGGCAACAGATTCGTGGTGATAGATCCTAATGCCACGAACTAGTGAATCGTGGCAACAGATCCTAATGCAACGATCGTGTTCCGTGGCGATAGATGCTAATGCCACTAAGTAGTGAATCATGGCAAAAGACCATGCTTACTGCAACGATTTAGTATTCGTTGCAATACAATCGTTGCAATAGAGCTAAATCCTTGTAGTGTTAGTAAGTTCATCCTCGATTGCAATGTGTGAGTCTTCTAGTTTTGAGTAAGTTTCTTTACTCAATGCTAGCTCATGCTCAAGTGACTTCCTCTTTTCCCTCTCAAGCTCAAGGAGTTTCTCAACCACTTGATATCTTTTCCTTTCACGGATGAGCATATCTTCTTGTCAGTTTACAAGATCCCCCTTCTCAAAAAATTCATCCAACAACATTTTCATTTTCTTTAATGCAGTTTTACTTAAAACTCTAAACATCTCCTCATTTTCACTAGAGCTGTCAAAATCATCAATAGAGGGAATTAACGAGGGAGGTGTGAGTAGACCTTTTTCTTTCCTTCCATAGCCATGAGGCAAGAGCGATTATGAGTCTGCCGTCCTCCCATGTTCGGGAAGAGCGCATACCTCTTGGTAGGCTTCTTGATGTCAATAGTGGCCATCTCCTCTTCTTCATCGGAGGAGGACTCATCGTTTGAGTCCAACTCCTTGCCAATGTGCGCTTGGTGAGGTTGCCTCCTCTTCTTGAAGATCTTCTTGTCTTGAGGCTTTGCTTCCTTCTTCTTTTTATTTTCTTCATAAGTGTAGTCAACCATAAAGTGCTTGTACTCGCCACAGTTGTAGTAGGTACGTTGAGCCTTTGATTTTCCTTTTTCTTTGCTCTTCCCATCACTCGAGTTGCCGCCCTTCCTCCTTTTCATCACCCGCTTGAATTTTTGATGAATATTGCCATTTCCTCATCATCCAAATCGGTGCTTACATCACTTGTGTCTTCATCATCTTGTGCTTCGCGAGCTTCCTTACCTTTAGGCTTCCAAGTTGCCTTGAGAGCAACGTCTTCCTTCTTGGAGGAAGTAAGCTCAGCTAGGTCTTTGACATATTGGGCCTACTTCTCCAACATCTCATGGTTGATAATTTTGCCAATAGTTCATCCGGCATCATTTAGTGAAACCCCGGGCTTTCGCGGATCAAGGAGCACAAGGTGACATTTCTTGGCATAAAGCCTCTGATAATTCTTTTGAACACCTCACGGTCAGTCCACTTCTTGCTTCCATAGGAGCGGATCTTGTTGATAAGCACCTTCATTCTGTTGTACATCTCTTGAGGTGATTCACCTTCCTCAATGGCAAACCTCCCAAATTCTCCTTCGAGCATTTCAATTTTTGCCTCTCGGGCTGACCGATTTCCTTCATGTGCCATTTTTAGTATATCCAAGATTTCCTTGGCACTTTCTAGTCCATCAATCTTGGTGAACCCTTCTCGGCTTAGAGATGAAGTGATCACTGAAACAGCTTGTGCGTTGCAGTGAATTTCTTGTTCATGTTCCGGAGTGAGTTCATCCATTGTATCTGGGATATCTACACCTGTACGCACAATATGCCAAAGATTGGGGTTCAAAGAGATTATATGCATCTTCATCTTGTATTTCCACATGGTATAATCGTTTCTGTCGAACTGTGGAGGTTTTCCCATGGGAATGGAAAGATAATGATTATTTCAATTGAGGCGATTGTAATTTTAAGGATATCGGGAGTAGTCGTTATGACCACTCCCCGTAATCTTCTCGTCTTCTTTTCCCTTTTGACTTAGGAGTTTCTTCCATAGAAGTGCCTTGAGGTGACACACTTCATCATTGTGTCGATTCTCCCTGAGTATATCGAAGGCTTTTATATCTTGTTCTTCTTCGGTGTTGAGCACCTTCGGGATCTTGTTGTTCTTGTCAGAGGCCATTGATCTCCTCGAGTCGTGAGTCTCGTAGATGGAGAACCTGCTCTGATATCAATTGAATGTGGCCTAGAGGGGGCTGAACAGGCTTTGAAAATTTCTTGCACACTTAATCAAACTCTCGAATACTTGAGGGACCGGACTTGTCCAGTTGATGGAGCGGACTAGTCCTGTGTGCTAAAGTGTTGTGAGTTAATTAAGTATTGATTCGGGAACCGAGATGTTATAGCAGTGAAAATTGAACAACTATTGAGGTTAATTAAATTGACAATCAATATTGCAAAGTTATATGTGAAAAGCAATTGTAATTTAGTTTACAAGATTGATCTACTTAATGCCCTAAGTAATGATAATGCAAAAATAAAGAAGCACACATACACAAATTTTTTACCAAAATTTGATCTCACAAAGAGATCTACTCATCATTTAAGAAGCACACACAGAGCCGGGTCTCTTCAAACCCTTTCCCTCGTCAAGTCACCACACAAGGCCGACTTGATTCCACTATCACGTGTAATCACTGAGTTGATGGGGCAACCTCACACGCTGAGGGCTCCCACAAGAATTACAGCGAAAAGTTAATCAAATACGATAAAAAAGATTACAAGTAATTGCACGGGTGTAAAGAGATCAAACCCCAAGAGCTCAATGAAGTATAGATGACAATCTCCCAATCCCAAATCTGAATACTCAAAGATTTTCACTTTTGAGGACCTTAGATGTGTGGGGAGATGTGTTTTCGTTCTATTGGGACAAGTGGCGGCACTAGGGTTTGAGTTGTGAATAGTAGAATACATAAGTTGTGTTTGTGGGGTCGTGGATCTCCTATTTATAGTGTTTCTAAAATTGTAATCGTTAGGGATCCCGACAACCGAACTAGTCCGTACTGGGTACCAGACATTCTGGTATGCTGTGTAAAGTCGGCGTGAAATGTGTAGCACACTAAAAACCCTAAATTCTGTGAGGTATACCAGACTAGTCCGGTAGGTGTCCGGACCTGTCCGGTGCCCTGCGTATTGGAACATCAGAAACTTTCTCGGTCTAGTCCGGTCCATAAACAAACTTGTCCGGTGTGATGTGATATAGAACATCAGAGAGTTCAACGGACTAGTCCGGTCATCGAACGGACTTGTTCGGTGCACAGTGTATCGGACTAGTCCGGTCCATAAATGGACTAGTTCGGTGCACTGTGTATTGAGGTTCCAGAAAGTTGATCGGACTAGTCCGGTCCTTGAACGGACTAGTCCGGTGCACTGTGAAGTGAGACAACAGAGAGTTGAATGGACCAGTGCAGTCCATGAATGGACTAGTCCGATCCTCAGTGAATTTTAAGATTGATTTTAAGACCCTTACCCCTACGCAAAGACATGATCTCTTGGGATGTGTCTCTCACACACATCTTATACTATTAAATCTACTTAGTGCTTCATTCATCAATGGAGCCTTTCATTTTCTTCATCACTTCATTTTTCACTTTTTGAGTGCACCAAACTATCTAATATGAGTTGACCTGCATTCATCTCAACATGTCCATTAGGATCTCATTTGTTTGTCATTAGTCGTCCAAAACCCACAAGGGATTGCCTAGATGAACTTTCACATGGCCAAACTAGGTAGGCGGTAATCCAACTATGATGTCCATTCCGATTTCTTCCCACTTCCACTGGGGTATTTTCAATGGTTGTAATAGTCCAGCTGGCCTTCGATGTTCATCCTTCACTCGTTGGCACGTGTCACATAATGCAACATATGTAGCTATGTCCTTCTTCATCCCATCCCACCAGTAGCATGTCTTCAATGTCACACCTGGATACTCGTGAACAATCGGAATACTCTCCAATGTCACACCTTCCACGTGACTCAACATTGCTTTATCTATTGTGGGTTGGGCTGTCTAAACTTCGATGCGAGTTTTGTGCTCACTTGTCATCTGCACAATCCTCTCGGTGAATTGAATCACTCCATTATACTGGGTCAGCCAATCCATTCCAAGCATTATATCTATCCCTTGGGGATCCTGGACAATGAGGTATACAGGAAAGTCTACCCTACTTATTTTAATGCTCACTCTCGGACACACTATATTTGTTCTCATCTCTCCACCAGGACATTTACCAACATAGTGTGCTTCATATGAGATATAGGCAGATTATACTTGGTGACATAATTCAATGAGATGAATGGATGAGATGCTCCAGAATCAAATAACACAATCACCAGGTTTGAGTTGGCGAGGAACATACCAATCATGACATCATCAGCTTGCTGGGCCTCCTCAGTAGAGACGTGATTCACATTGCCACGAGCAAAATTTTGTTGTCCACGGTTGCCTTGTGGTGCTCCTCCATTCGGCCGTGGGTAGGTTGGCCTTGGCACATTGTTTTATTGGTCCAGCTTCTTTTGGGGCATTGACTTGCGAAGTTCCCTGCCTCTCCACATACATAGCACGTCTTCCTGCGCGTGGCACCAGGAAATCATGGGCGCAGCTGATTTTGAGAATTAGCCATCATATCGGGATGTGTTGGAGGTGGCACAGAATAGCACAACGCTTGCATAGCGAGGCATTGCTGCGGTGGCTCATTTGGGCGCCGTGGAATAGCAGCACGGTATAAATGAGCGGACAGGTTGTAATATGGTGCATTTGGTGGTACATAGGGGGGCGCTGATGTAGCATTTCACCCGAGAGTATTCCCTAGGGCATCGTATTTGTTTATCCCAAAGGAAAGCAAAGAGGAAGAGTGGCAAGATCAAGGACAGGAGAGGGTGTTCCAGTGAGGAGTCCAGTAAGATGGGTAAATTACGCAGTGGGGTAGTGAGACACACACCGAAGCAAACTACTCTAGGGGGTAAGAATGTCATAGTGCAGGTCAAGTTAGGGATGGAGCGACACCTACAATGCTTTAAGTATTCATATACATGGCCTATTAATGTACATATGAGTATGCTAACGATGAGTACTAGGGCTTAGTGGTCCAACACATGGGGCACGGGTTTACCCCTTACAACATAAGGGCGATTCCCGCCTTGAGCCTGCGGCGTAGCCGAATGTGGGAGATTACGAAGAACAAACAGGACTGTCACCACCTGCCGCCTACCCCTACAACTTGTGGGTCTACGAGTTACCCTCTTGTGAACTGCTATTGGATTCCCTCAGATACGCCTGGGAATGGGTCCATGGATCAATGTGATGCCACATGTCGTCGCGTGATTGGCTGAGCTGGCACTTTTCAGGATTGCTCCCCTCATTCCCCATCAATTCTGCATAAAAACTCTTGCATGCACTATTTCTCCCTGTACAAGTTGAATAATGTCAAATCTAATCATGATGTGTATAAGAAATATTTATACCTCCACATAATTGAGTTATATTGATGGTCGAAATTGATATAACTACCGTCAACAAATTCCCTAAAGCTTGTTGTTTGCTCATCCCGAAGGAAAGATAAAGACATAGGTTGTTGATCAGGAGTTCTACAATGTCCTATTTTTCAAAAGTACCAAGTGCACAACAAAATATTATATCTTGCATTGAATAAATTGGCTATGGTACCTCACCCTTTTTCTTAGTCATTATGGGGCTTATGCCTCATCCTTTTCTTGGGTGGTTGGAAGATAGAACAGCAAAGTGAGCATGCATCACCTAATGTTTAAGTTCCACTAAAATTTCTGGGGAATTTCAAATGGTGTTTTGAATTTAAGTTCCTCAAATTATGCACTCAATCACTCCTATATGAGAAGTGATATTTGTATCCTAACCAAGGCAATGCCTTCTTGTCCTACATCTAAATAAGGCTTGTATGTGGAGCTTGGTAAGGATCGAGAGTAGGCATATTTGCAACACATTTATTGCTATGTCAAAAGAGTAAGCCTTAGGCGAAAACAAATGATACTTTTGATCAATATTTGTGCAAGTCTGATGGAATATTTTGTAAGTGGAAATATGAATATGACTCATTTGTATGCACTCACTTTATTGTGAGGATGAAACATGGCTACTTATTATCCTTTTACTCATGCTCTTGCACATGAGCATGCATTTTTTTTCTTTTTCCGGTAGCCATGTCTTCTACTCCTATTTACTTTTCAAAATTTTTGAAGAGAGTATTATGCATGAGAATCATGGAGTATCATTTTTATGGTAGAATGGTATGATAGAATTTCCCTAACTTTAGTGTTGAAGTTTAGCATGTGCCCGTGCAATCTTGAACATTAAAAGCATGAAAAGATTCTCACATAGGTCTATACTAGTTTGACTAGCTTTAATGTGAAGGCAAACAACGTATGCATAGGGTATATCAAATTCGAATCATCATATGGCTTTGGTAGGAATTTTTATCAAATGAGGAACTCTCATTTTGATTTTCTCCGAAAGCTAAGTTCACTTTCAACTAAGATATTAGCAGCTCTTATCACAAAATCATATCCCACAACAACCTAGAATTGGATTTAGCTTTTGCTAGCCACAACTTCCATGTTTTAGGACAAGAATGTTCTAACCCAATAAACGCAGTACTTGGAGAATACTATGTTGTATGCAAGGGACTAGAGAAAATAAAATAGAGCAACTATTCATCATTTCAACTTATGCAAAGTAAAAGTATTCTTACCACACATCTTTCATTTTATTATCCTAACCTATAATACATTATTTTTTAGATGCAAATGTCGTGCAAATAAAGAAATAAAATAAAAGAATGCAAATGTGGTGTCATACAAGTTACCTCAAGTGGGGGTCCTCCTCCTAGCTTGTTCTTCTCAATTTCCGTGATAAGAGTTGATCCCTCGTTGAGGCAAGTAGGCCATGAGATCGGCTTGTTGTTGGTGCAGCATGGTGTTGATGTTGTTGAACTGCGCATAGATTTGTTGATGTCAGTCATAGGTACCTCGGATGTGGTCTTGAAGTGTGTTGAGGACATGGCCCGTCCTCACATCAAGGTCTCCCATCCATTAAATGAGTTCCGCCACTCTTTGGCCAAGGTCACGAGAACCTCAAGCCGAAAAGGAACGACGTGTACTCAGTGGTGGAGGCAAGCTACTAGAGCTTGAGTTGGAACCATAAGGGTCCCATCTCCCTCCGGTGGTAGTCCACTGTTGCCACGACGATCCTCCAACATCATATGTTTGAGGATGGGTCCAACTGGGTCCACTTCCTCTTGGTAATCATAGGCGGGAGTAAATCGCGGTGGCATCTCCATGGCCGCTCTACATTAACGGCTTCTTGTGACCCTGACAGAAACATTACTCCTATGAACCTTCTCGATAGGTTGAAGAGGAATGGTTAGTTGCTTACACTAACACAAATGAATATCCGGTTAGGTACCCAAATTTCATTTATATAGCCAGGATCGAAAAATGCTAAGGATCCATCTAGATCATGTTTAAGAGTGTGTCCTTGCGCTAGATAGTCCTCATCACTTAAGTAGCAGCTTGTTGAAATATATTCAACTGAAGCATTTTCTAAAGCCCCTACTTTCATAGCAATGTGGGTAATTAATTAAGTACATTCAATTGGTCCCGTCATTTTAGTGTTTTCTAACCACTGTGACATCATAGTCTTGATAGGAGCAATTTTAATATTTTTAACCGTGGCATAAATGGTCCTAAGTTCATCCTCGTGCACAAGCCTAACATCTCCTCCAGGAAACATAGGCATAACCACCCATCTATGCATGAAACGTACTGTGGGGTTTTGTAAGTGGCTATTTGTAGGGTTCCTACATGCTACCTCACTAGTCAATTTTTGCCAAAAACATTGTTTATTGAATTTAGGCAAAACATCTAATCTATTAAACAATGTCTATGGAAGCCCAGGAGTTCACTAAATTCTTTCCATTGGTGAAGTATTCTTTTTCTAAATACCTAAAAGAAACACCTTCAACTCTTACTTTAAGGGTGCATAGGAATTGAATAGTGAGGAGATGTGAGCCTTCCTCATCTATTTGAGCAAAGTTATCCCATCCTAATGCATGCCAAATGGTAAAGAATTTGGAATCCATACATATTTTGGAGAGTTGCGCCGGATCGTAGGCCCTCGTGTGAGCGAACTCACGATCTCAGAGGAGGTTGTAGGCTTGTTGTTCAACGTCATGCCTCAAGTCGAGGTCGTCGTTGTCGAGAAGGTGGAGTGGAGCATCATCTTCCTCCATGAAGACATCCTCTTGCGCACCTCTCAATTGTGGACTTGTGTAGGCTCGGGGGGGGGGGGGGGGGGGTGAGGTGTGAGCTTGAATTCCTCTCGTGACTTGAGCTTGATGAAGGTCCCTTCCTCTTCCCAAACAACTTCTTCATGCTCTTCATGGCTGCACAACTTGAGAACAAATAAAACAAACTCGAAAGGGGTTACATTAGTAAAAACCAAAAAAAACCTCAGCAAATTGTCTTGCCAACTTAAGAGCAACTTGAAACTGCAAATGCAAACACAAAATGAGATGAAAGCAAATCTTTTTGGCTGAAAATTGAGAAAAGTGTTGCAACAAAGAGCAAAACACTTCTTGAGCAAATGTGAGAGTGAGTTGGAGAGGTGAAAATATGGTGAAGTGTGAAGCAACACACTCACCCGGGCATGTACAAATGGTGTAGCACCCTCCAACGGTCACAAGAGGCAAGAGTGTAGCCGTTGGAGGAAATAGATCCAAAATGGCACTCTCTCCTAGTCAGCCAACCAGGGGGCTCGGCCGACCTATAGGTGGGCCCCCTCTAGTCCTTCTTTTGGCAGGTGGTTCTCGAACGGCTATATTTCGAGTTGTTGGGTGAATCAACCAAAAAATTGCTCCGAAAAATTGTTTTCCAAATAAAACTTCCCCAAATCCAATATTTTTACTTTTCATTTTCAAAAATGAAAAGAAATTAAATATAAGTTGAGATTGCAAAATTCCCAACGCTCTAAGGAAAAGCAAACATGCATAGGAAAATGCAAAAAATCCAAATGGAAAATTCAAATGATGATAGAAAAAGAAAAAATGAGATAACTACCAAATTAACCTTTTGGCGAGGTCCCATCTGAAACCTGATGAGATGCATTTTCCTCTATCTTCTTGAAGCTCAGTTTTCAACCATCGGCCCCAAAGGAGTGGGCACGTCAGGCTCGCCTTGCTTCTTCTGCCACACCTTCCTTGGTGGTTTAGTGTACTTGGGCCATTTAGACGGCCCTGATTTCTTCATCTTTTTGAAATTTCAACGTGGGCGAAGAGATGGAGTCTCCTCATAAATCAGTTTACTCATGAATGCAATGAGGGTGTCCACTTGAAGTGGTTAAACTTCGACCTGCTTGATGTGTTTGACAATCGAGCCATACTTGATTTTTTCATGGGGTATTGATCCTTCCTCGGCCGAAAGTCAAACTTTTCCTCCTTGCCAATGATATGGAAGCGGATTTCTCTGGCTCCCACATCAATGCGAGCATCCAGGGTGCTAAGGAAAGGGCACCCAAGAATGAGAAGAGTTACCTTCTCAACCTCCATGTCGAGCACCACGAAGTCCACGGGTATGAAGCAGTTCTGGATATTCACCAGAACGTCTTTGGCGATACCTGTGGGGATAGTGGATCAATGAATAAGCTAGCTGGAGCAGCATTGGTGTTGAGATAATGTGGTGTAAGTTCAGCTTGTCGAAGACCACCTTTGGCATGACAGTAACACTTGCACAAGGGTCACAAAGTGCCTTTTCAAAGTGTTTTGTACCAACGGAGCAGGACATAGTGGGGCATCCTGGATCCTTCTTCCTTCCGAAAGCATGTTGAGGATAGCAGCATGGCTATCCTTAGTGAGCTTGACAACTTCTATGGTGAGCAATGGACACTTGTTGTTCAATATGTCCTTGAGATAGTGAGCATAATTGGTAATTGCATCGCATCTATCAAGGACACATTGATGTGAATCTTCTGGATGACTTCAACAAAGCGATTGAATTGCACATCCACGGTTGGCGTCCGATTTCTTTGAGGGAATGGCATGAAGGTACTATCCTCAAATTCTCTTGCGATTCTATCATTGAGATTTTCTCCCTTCTTAGGAGTGACTTTTTCTTCTTCTTCTCAACTGCTATCTCCTCTTGAGTGTGATACGGTGGGTCACGAGTGGTCATTCCACCTCTCGTATCCGCCACACTCACATTCTCTAGGGAAGCCTCGTGTTGCTCCATTCTCCAATGGAGGGACAACAACTGCTAGTTGAGAGAATTGAGTCTCTATATTTTTGTTGAAGCTCAACCGGTTCTTAAAGGTTTCCTTCAACCCTGCAATTGATGCTTTGTAGCATCTTGTCATTAGCCGACAACTTCTTAAATACGGAGTCATTGATCTTGAGTTGGCTAATGGCAAGTTCCCTCAAGGGTAGCTTGTTCCCATTGCCATTGTTGTCATTGTAGCCCCCTTGAAAGAAAGGGCATGGTTGGCCCCACTCTTGACCTTCTAGATGGTAGCCATTGTTGACATTCCCGTTGTTGGCTGAGTTTAAGGCATCCTCATGGGTCTCGGTGTAGTCACTCCCCATATGACCCGCGTTGCCACAGACCTCACACATCATTTGAGAGTCTATGGCCTGGGCAGTGCCAAATAATTCTCCACTGGCTTCACCATCCAGCTTCTTCATTAGGAGGTCTAATTTGGCAGCGATCATGTCCACCTATTTCAAGGTGTAAATGTCTCGGTGTCGGGGCTGGAGACGCTCATCGCTAAATCCCATGTTGGAAACCATCTTCTCAATCAATTATTTGGCTTTGGGCAATGTAAGCGAGAAGAAGGACCCTCCAGTAGCAGCATACACATGGTCACGGGCTGATGGAGTCAACTCGTTGTAGAAGTTTTGGACGATGAGCCAATCATCTATTCCATGGTGGGGACAGACCAAGATGTACTGTGCAGCCTTTCCCAAGCCTCGAGAATGGACTCCTTGCTGGAAGCATGAAATCCTTCAACGTAGGGCATTGGTCTTTCCCGATGGGAAGAATTTGACGAGGAATGTTGTGGAACACATTTCTCAAGTGTTTATAGCACTTTGGTTCGCATAGAAGCGCAACTTTGCTCTCCCAAGGAGGGAGAACAGAAACAGTAAAAGACACATGGCATCAGATGTGACATCCTTGATCCTAAAAGTGCTACAAATCTCAAGGAGATGTTGCAGGTAAGCACTTGCATTTACGTTGGCATTCTTAGAAAAGGGATTAGCCTGCACCATAGTGATTGGGCAAGTCTTGATTTCAATGTTTACGTCTCTCGTGTTGACATTTGGTCTGATAGGCACATTGTCAGCAGAGGGAGCCGAAAACTCCCGAAGGGTCTTTTGGGCCATTGGCTTGCAACGTGATTGTGCGGAGATAACGGGTTTCCTAGCCGACAAAATCACATGAGGAGGAACAACACGATGTTGAACTCTTCTCAGTAGTGACTCGGGATCTTCTACGTAGTTTGCCGGCAAATGGAAACCGGTCATACACTACCCTGTTTTCACATCAAACAGTCTGAAAACAAAGCAAGGTTATCCTACTAAAAACCTACTAGAATCCTATCTACCACAGTGTCATGCAAATCTTGTGTGCCTTCCCCGACAACGGCACTAGAAATCCTTGTTTGTATTTCTTAATGTCTACAGTTCATCCTAGCAGCAAAGGCCAGTTCTGCAAAGGCACTATGCTAACCTAAGAAAAAGCAAGATGAGTTCTGCAAGCATACGAAAAGTACCGCTGTAGGATTTCACATAGAGTATTCCCTATGATATCGTATTTGTTTATTCCAAAGGAATGCACAAGGGGAAGAGTGGCAAGATAAAGGAGAGAAGAGGGTGTTCTAGTGAGGAGTCCAGTAAGATAGGTAGATGACATAGTGGGGTAGTGTGACACATACCTAAGCAAACTACACTAAGGGGTAATAATGTCCTAGTGGAGGCCAAGTTCGGGATGGAGCTACCCCTACTGTGCTTTAAGTATTCATATACATAGTCTATTAATGTACATCTGAGTATTCTAATGATAAGTACTAGGGCTTAGTGGTCCAACACATCGAGCACGGGTTTACCCCTCACAAAATCAGGACGATTCCCGCCTCGAGCCTGTGGTGTAGCCGAACGTGGGGGATTACGAAGGATGGACAAGACTGTCACCACCTGCTGCTGCCTACCCCTACAACGTGTGGGTCTACGAGACATCCAATGCTACTTAACTATCTGTTGACGGCTCCTAAGATATACTAACAAATCATCCCCGGCAAGGGCGCCAAAAATGCTTGTTGGTATTTCTTAATACCACAAATCATCTCCGGTTAAGAGATTAGATCTGCAAGCGCACGAAAGATACTATTGCAGCATTTCACCCATGAGTATTCCCAAGGGTATCGTATTTATCCCAAAGGAAGGCAATTGAGTAAAGTATATACTACTCTTATGGTCAAGCTATGGGATACTAACCCATTATCCGGACAGGGGTAAGTTGATAATACGGGTAGTGTGACACACACCTAGGCACCCTATTCTAAAGGGTAAAATGGGTCCTAGAGTGAGATTGGATTGAGAGTTAGAGAGTTGCTCCTACAATGCTCCCAATACATATACATATCCTAAGGTAGATACTAATGGTCATGTCAATGATGAATTCCTATGCAATGCTATTCAATACATCGGGCACGGGCTTACCCCTAGCAATACTAGCGCGACTCCCGCCAAGAGCATGTGGCATAGCCGAACGTGGAGGATTACAAAGGACAGATAGGGCTGTCACCACCTACTGCCTACCACTTCAATCCGTGGGTCTACGAGACATCCAACGCTACTTAAATACCCTAGCACCATGCTAGCATACTAAGCAAATACCTTAAGAGCCATGGCACAAGCCATCCTAAGGCAATGACTAACCTAAACATCGTTCAACCAATGTTGAAGCATAGCATAAGTCATTCATATTAACATAATCATATCATAACAATATAGACTATAGTGGGGGTCTATAGTGTTTATGACCATAATATGTGATCATGAGAGTGAAATCATAAAGACTATACCTTGCACATATAAGGACTCCACAATCAAACAAGAAACGCTTTGTCCAAGTATACATATAAAAGAAGACTAAAGATAATATCTTTATTGAACACAAAGTCACAAATACAAGAAGGAATACATAAGCCATACCTTTCCCAATGTGGAATTGGGAAGAGAGACTCCTTCTACTCCTTTCCCAATTCGGACTTGGGACTAGAGACTCTCCTCTCTACATCCTAACTCCTCTAAGGACTATGGAAGATAGTGTATACAATAGAAAGATGCCCAAGTGGTGTGTGTTGAAGTGAGGGGTAGGGGATCCTATTTATACTAGTGTTGAGGTCGGTTCCCGCCACCAAAAGCGCGCGAATCAGTCACCATTGACTCCAGGGAGCCGGGAGGAGCCAACACGTGGAGGCTGACCGAGTTTGGTGCAAAGACCAGGTTGGCCGACCCCCTGGTTCGGCCGACCTGGTCATTGCACCGTTTCTCGTGTGCTTTCTCCAGGTGGCTGCCAGGTGGGTCCCATTGATGTATATGGGTGATACACCGTTGGATCTCCTCGGATACTTCTGTCTGTGGGCCATTTAATCCATGGGATGCCACATGTCATCGCTTGATTGGCTGGGTTGATATTTTATATGATTGGTCCCTCTACATTTCCTCATTTTCTGCATAAAATGCTGCATACATGTATTTCTCCAAGTCCAAGTGGAATTGGGTTAGATAGAAAGGTGATGTATGCAAGAAATGACAAATCCTTCACATAATTGAGTTAAATTGACGAATGAAATTGGTATATAACAGCCTCATCAAACTCCCCCAAGCTTATCCTTTTCTCGTCCCGAGCAATGTCAAGACCTTAGGTTGATGATAAGGAGTTGCTACAATATCTTATTTTCAAAAGTATCCAATGCACAAGAAGATACTCTACCTAGTATTGCAGAAATTGGTTATGATACCCTACCTTTCTTAAGTTATCATGGGGCTTATGCTTTTTCATATTCATGAGTAGTTGAAAGGTAGAATAGCAAATGGAGCAAACATAGCCTAGAAATCAAGTTCCACTTAAATCCCGGAGAATTCAATTTAGATATTAAGTACCTCAATTTGATTCTCTCAATCACTCCTTTGTGGATAGTGGAAATATGTCCTCACCAAAGCATTGTGCCTCTACTATTCCTACTCATTGAACATGGCTTGTATGTGGAGCTTGGTAAGGAAAGTAAGTAGGCATATTTTCATCACATATATTGCTAAGTCAAAAGATTAAGCCTTAGTAGAATTCAAATCAAAACTTTTTGATTCAAGACTAGTGCATGTGCGATGGAGTGGATGTGGATGTGGATACTTGAGATAACTCCTTTTTGGTATATTCTATCTTTCTTTTGCTGGGATGAAACATGGCTATTTTTCTTTTCTCCTTTTTTTTCTCAAGTTTATGATGTAAGCATGCCCCTTTTTTCATTTTCTTTTTGTAGCCATGTCTTCTGCTCCCTTTCTTTGCAATGAATTTTGAAGAGAGTGCCAAATATGAATAACATGGAGTTTCTCTTTTTATTGTGGTATGGTGGATATGATAGACGTTTTGCTTACTTCTAGTGTAGAAGTATGGCATGTGCAAGTGAAGTCTTGAATTCAAAAAGAGTTGAATGATTTCTCACATAGGTCTATACTAGTTTGACTAGGCTCAATGTGAAAGCAAATAGCATATGCATAAGGTTTTGTCTATGTATGAACATCATATGGCTTTGGTAGGTATTTCCAATCAATTGAGGGAAACTTAAATCTTTTTAGAATTTCTCCGAAAATCTAATTTTTACTTTCAAACGAGGACTAGCAGCCCTATTACCAATTCTAGTCTCGCAACAACCTAGAATTAGATTAAGCTTTTGCTACCCACAACTTCCAAATTAAGGTAAAAGTATTTCAAACCAATGAAAGCAATATTCGGAGAGTACCAAGTTGTAAACTAGAGACTTAGGAAAATAAAACAGAGCAACTATTCATCATTTCATATATGTGAATTCTAAATCATTCTTACTGCACATCTTTATTTGATGAAAGCAAATCTAACCTATTATATATATATATATATATATATATATATTAAATGCAAGGTGGATGATGGATGGATGGAAAATAAATATGCAATAGATGATTTGAAATAAAAATGTAGTGGGTGTGATACAAGTTACCTCAAGTGGGGGCCCTCCCCCAAGATTATCTTGATCAAGGTCTGTGATAGGGGTTGAAACTCTAACGACGGAGGTAGGCCATGAGTTGGCTTATCCTTGTTGCATCGTGGCTTTGACAATGGAGGGTTAAGTGTTGATTGTTGTGTTGCCTCCCATGGACACCATGAGTGTGGTTGAATAGAGTGTTTCCGATGTTGATCATCCGCACATAAGGGTCTCCATGTGTCGGGTGTGATTTGTCATTCCTTGGCTAGGATAATGATAACCTTTAGATCCAAAGGAATGACGTGCACTCAACATACATTGAGTATGTTTCGTCATTCTTTGTCTAAGGTGTATCATATCTTTTTGCCATAAGGGAGTGACATGTGCCCATCATGCATTCGGTATGATCAGTTGTTCCATGGGTTAGGTACAACATACCTAGAACCACAAAGGAATGACATGCACTCAACATGGGTTGAGTGTGATCTGTTGTTCCTTGGCAAAGGCATGACATACCTTCTAGCCACACAGGAACCACTTGAACACAATATAAATTGGGTGTGATCTTGTCATTCCTTGGTCATGGTACATCATAACTCTTAGCCACATAGGAATAACTTGTACCCAATGATGGTGGCAAATCCGTTGAGCTTGAATGAGTGCTTAAAATAGTTGAGAGCATAATGCTCTCACCCATTCGTGGCAGCTTATTGGTTGCTCATGGAGGGTTCCCATTTCAAATCTCTAGCCTCGTATAGTTATGATTGACTTTCGGCCATAATTTCCGATGGATAACAACTATCCTAATTTACTCCTTGGCCAAGAGATGTTGAAATGGAATCCTCTAGGGATCCCAACAATCGGCTTCATGAATGCCTGCATAGTAATATTACTCCTGCAAATTTCCTCTCTTGAATGGAGAGGGATGGTTAGCTCCCGAGACTTGTACAAATGAACGTTCGACTTAGGTAACCGAACTTTCATTCGTACATACGGGGAAGAACAAAATCAAATATGCATTGGATTCAATGTCAAGTGTATCTATGATCAATGTGTTATTCATTGATAAGAGTGGAGCTTTATGGATAATTCATGTTGCATATTTTCTAAAGCTCCTACTCATAGCAATGCATGTGATAGAAATACACTATATGGATCCCAACACCTTTTAAAGTTTCTAACCATCTTAGCTTTCAAGAGCAATTTTTTATCATTTAGACCATGACAAACAAGATTCTCAATTTTGTCCTCCTGAACCTCACTAGGAATTTGAAATTTAGTGACTCCTCCTAAAAATGCAATTTAATTTCAGAGCAAGGATATCACTTATTCCTAGGAGTTTGAAATCTAGTGACACCATCTATGCATGAAGCTCAATTAAAAATTATGGTTGTCACTATGCCCAAGTTCCTATATGCCAATTCACCAATTAAGTCATGCCCAAAAGTTTTGTTTTCTCAACCTCGACAAAAATGACTAAGTTTACACATCAATTCTTAAAGGATTTTAGGCACTTGTTTGAGATTTTTCCATGTAAGGTGGGATTTCCTTTTGGAAATCCAAAAGTCAATGCCCACGCTTACTCTTGTGAGGATGCTTGAGAATTTAATGATGGGGAAGTGTCAACCTTCCTCACAAATGCAAGCAAATACATTCAATTCTTTGGCAAACCAAATAGTGAAAAATTCTAAACTCATACGTCATTTGAAGAATAGTTGGTCACGAAGGTCTTCGTGTGAGAAACTCACAACCTTGATTTTCAGCGTAGGCTTGATGGTTGATGTCAATTGCCAAGTTGAGATTGGATTTGGCAATGGATTTTGTTCTGGCTCCTCCATTGGGTCATCATCTTGAACATTTCTCTTCCTCAAACTCAAAATGAGTTTGAAGGAGAGAAGTGTTCTCAAATCCTCCCAATGGTGACTTGAGCTTGATGAAACCTTCCACTTTCTTGCCATACCTCCTCTTCACAATTTTGACCTAGCTGCACTTTAAGCAAGAACACACAAAAAACTCGAAAATGGTTTACATTAGTTAAAAGCAAATTGAACCCAATTTTCAAATTGTCTTTCCCAGCTTGAAATAACTTGAAAATGCAATGAGGGTCAAAGCAAATCTTTTTGGTTTGAACTAGGAAGATAAATTCAAGTGGTCATGCACGTAGTTCATATCCAATTAAATTTCTCCCCTAATTCAAATTTTTAGTTTTATGATGGTTGGAAATTTTACTTTCCAACACGCAAGTGTGGAATTTCAAACATGCAAATGCAAGGGTTGATGCAATTTGGAAAACAAATATGAGATAACTACCAATTAACATATTGGCAAGGACTCACCGAATTTTTGAAGTCCGATGAGTAGGACTTACCTCCGTCCTGTTCAGCGCGATGATCTGTTGTCCAATCCCGGAGATGAAGATGTGGACGATTTCTTCTGTTTTGACATGCCAAACTCATTTGGATGTCATTTGGTCATGTGGGCCACATGGTGGCCCTAGCCTCTCCCTGTTGTATTGATATAGACATGTTGTTGTAGCGATGGGTTCTCCCTCTTGAATGATTCCTTCATGAGCATGGTGAGGCTTTGTCCTTCTTAGGGGTGCCACTCTGACCATATTGATATTCCATTGAATCAACCCATACCTTGATCATGGGTCAAAGGATTCCTTGGGCATGATGACATGTGGACTCCACAATCAAACAAGAAACCTTCATCCACAATGTCACTCGCCCTAGGTTGAATGGGTTTGGTCGAAGTGTGGGAATCCCAACAAGTGATGTGGGATATCTTGGACTTTGAATGCTCCTTAAGTTCTTGTCCTTGGCCAAGATCTTCATCTAAATGTTGTCTTGATTTCTTCTTGGCCAAGATACTTCAAGGTAGGCTAGTTGAACTTAAATCCCTTGGAAAGCCATAGCCTCCTTGAATACAAGGGTGATGTTAATTCCACCCTTGACCTCCTTGCGAATGGTAGCCATTGGAGTTGTTGTTTGAAAAAGGTCCTCATGGGTCTTAGGGAAATAATTCCCACGTGTCCCATGATGACAAGGATTTTCACAAATCATGTGAATATCCATGACTTGGATTATCCAAACAAATCTCCAACGACTTGGATTTTCATGACACTTCAATGGGAGGTGTAGTTCCATAACTAGCATATCCACCTTGTGAAGTGGTGTGCATGAATACCTATGGGAACTCGAGCATTCTTCAATCCCCCCCTTGAGTGGAGACCTTATTCTCATCCATGATGAATAAGAATAGGACTCCTTCAGCTCCAGCATGAATGTGGTCATGGATTGGTGGAGCCAACCCATGACACGAGTGTTGGATGAAGAGCCAACTATCCACCCCATGGTAGAGGCAAACCAAGAATAACTTCTTGGAGCCTTCCCCAAGCTTGGGAATGGATGACTTTGACTCCTACTGAAAGCTGAAATTCTCCCACAAAAGGAAATGGTGTTGCCTAGCGGACATTTGTTGAGGTATGCCTTAAATCATCTTGCAGTTTAGCACTTGCGTCCTCGTTGGCCATCCCATACAATAGGTTGGCCAACACTACCCTGTTTTCAAACAAATAAGAAAACAAGCAGGGGTAATCCTGTCTAATAACTATTAGTACCTATAGCTTAATCACAAGTGATAGCTATCCTTCACTTCCTTTGCCTTCCCCGGCAACGGCCACAGAAATGCTTGTTGACGGCTCCTAAGATATACTAACAAACCATTCCCGGCAACGGCGCCATAAATGCTTGTTAGTATTTCTTAACACCACAGATCATCTTCGGTAAAGAGATGAGATCCGCAAGCGCACAGAAGATACCGTTGTAGCATTTCACCCATGAGTATTCCCAAGGGTATCGTATTTAACACAAAGGAAGGCAATGGAGTAAAGTATATACTACTCTTATGGTCAAGCTATGGGATACTAATCCATTATCCGGACAAGGGTAAGTTGATAATAGGGGTAGTGTGACACACACCTAGGCAATCTATTCTAAAGGGTAAAATGGGACCTAGAGGGAGATTGGATTGAGAGTTAGAGAGTTGCTCCTACAATGCTCCTAATACATATACATAGCCTAAGGTAGATACTAATGGTCATGTCAATGATGAATTCCTATGCAATGCTATTCAACACATTGGGCACGGGCTTACCCCTAGCAATACTAGGGCGACTCCTGCCAAGACCCTGTGACGTAGCCAAACATGGAGGATTACAAATGACAGATAGGATTGTCACCACCTACTGCCTACCTTTTCAATCCGTGGGTCTACGAGACATCCAACGCTACTTAAATACCCTAGCACCATGCTAGCATACTAAGAAATACCTTAGGATCCATGGCACAAGCCATCCTAAGGCAATGACTAACCTAAACATCGTTGAACCAACGTTGAAGCATAGCATAAGTCATTCATATTAACATAATCATATCATAACTACATAGGCTATAGTGGGGGTCTATAGTGTTTATGACAATAATATGTGATCATGATAGTGAAATCATAAAGACTATACCTTCCACATATATGGACTCCACAATCAAACAAGAAACGCTTTGTCCAAGTATACGTATAAAAGAAGACCAAAGATAATATCTTTATTGAACACAAAGTCACAAATACAAGAAGGAATAAATAAGCCATACCTTTCCCAATGTGGGATTGGGAAGAGAGACTCCTTCTACTCCTTTCCCAATTTGGACTTGGGACTAGAGACTCTCCTCTCTACATCCTAACTCCTCTAAGGACTATGGAAGATAGTGTATACAATAGAATGATGCCCAAGTGGTGTGTGTTGAAGTGAGGGGTAGGGGGTCCTATTTATACTAGTGTTGAGGTCGGTTCCAGCCACCAAAACCGCGCAAATCAGTCACCATTGAATCCAGGGAGCCGAGAGGAGCCAACACGTGGAGGCTAACCGAGTTTGGTGCAAAGACCAGGTCGGCCGACCGCCTGGTTCAGTCGACCTGGTCATTGCACCGTTTCTCGTGTGCTTTCTCCAGGTGGCTGACACGTGGGTCCCATTGATGTATATGGGTGATACATCATTGGATCACCTCGAATACTTCTGTTTGTGGGCCATTTGATCCATGGGATGTCACGTGTCGTCGCCTGATTGAATGGGATGATATTTTATAGGATTGGTCCCTCTACATTTCCTCATTTCCTGCATAAAATGCTGCATACACATATTTCTCCAAGTCCAAGTGGAATTGGGTTAGATAGAAAGGTGATATGTGCAAGAAATGACAAATCTTTCACATAATTGAGTTATATTGATGGATGAAATCGGTATATAACAGCCATCAACACTACCTAAACACCATGCTTACATGTTAAGTAAACACCTTAAGAGCTGCAGTACAAGTATCTTCCTAAGGAAATGACTAAGGTCAAACATCGTTGAAATTAATGTTGGGACCAAACACGTTACTCATATTAACATAATCATATTAATACCTAATCAGACTAGTAGTAGAGTATGATATTTATGATAACATGGTATTAGTAGTATGACTAGATCATAACAACATTTCCTCCTAGCACATACATGGACTTCACAACAAAAGAAGGACCACTTTATCCAAGAATATGAACAAGTAAGGACTAATAATAACATTATTATAAAGCATAAAGCCATTAATAAAAGAAAAGATACATGAGCCATACCTTTCCCAATTTGGAATTGGGACTAGAGGCAATAGGATCAATGAGCACGTGACAAGCGACCAGAGAGGGTGAATGGTAAATTACAATTTTTGAGCCGAAACAACGAAAACCCATCGGCATATAATTGATCTGTTAAAGAAATCATGTGTGCTACTAATCTAAATGTGTTCAACTGTGAAAAAAGTGGTAGATATTATAGAGGACCAAGTCACAAAGGAATCAAAACAAGAATCACTGAAATACGTTGAGAAAAACTCAAGTTACGATCGAAAGATCAAATAAAGGTCAATTTGTTCTACCTGAGAAAAATCAGATATGCAACACTACAAAGAAACTCATTTAGATCAGAAACCACAAATCCAATGACCGTGAAATTTTCACAGATTATAGATAATCAAGTTGTCATGATAACCCAAAAAGAATCACGTCAATTGGATCTGTAAAACTTGAGTTATGATAAAATAACTGAAGCAACATAGTGTTGTGCACAAACTCGACGAGGAAAACTTGTCTGAAACAAGGCACAAAAGATCCTTTAAACTACGATCTTTATAAAAAAAGAACACAAGAGACACAACCCAAAATCCGTGCTCCATGAGCTCCGTCCTCCCTTGCTTATATAACCAGCCATGAGGCCAACCCAAACCAAACTAGGACTCATATCCTACTCAGTTTCCACCAAAACTTTCCATACCTGCTCAGGACTCTTGTATACGCTGATAGAAGCAATCTTAAGACTTCCAAACACCTTAGGAACGTATCCTACATTCCTATACACAACTCAACTTCGTGACCTATACAAAAACCTATCATAACCAACTCAAATCTTTCCATATTTGAGTCAAACACGACTCAGACGTAGCCTGAGTCCATAACCAAGCTTGTTGGACCTTGTCGACCAATTCTTTATGTCCACATCTCTTCATCACACCTTGGAACCATGCAGCCACGTCCATGCACTCCATGCACATGTGTAAACATCTTCCAATGATGATCATGATACATTCATATGCATTGTTCATGATTCAAACATGCTGCGTGACCTCCGATTCAACTCAACCGCAATTCCTCCCGAACTTGGTTGTTGAACCTCATCTTCTCCCTAAGATAAGTTCAATGGATCCCGTCACCAGCCATGTCTTGAACTCAAGCAACACCTGCACATGAATAAACAACCGATACTTCCGAGCACAAGTCCTCGACCTGACTCACGTTAGTTTTGAAACAACAACACCTTACGTGAGCACCTCACATAAGCATGTTGCAAACCATAGCAAAAACATTAACCACCATGATCAGCCAAAATGCATCAAAAAATTTGTAAAAGAATACTAAGCAAACTTTCCATGAGTGTAAAACAAGTATGAACCATTACAAGGTAAAAGCAGAACTAATGCGATGTAGCACCAGACCTTGCCAAAGCTAACTGGACCTTGAGCCAGAGCTTACCAAAGCTAATAGGACCTAGCGCAGGAGCTAACCAAAGCTATTCGGACCTAGCGCCAAAGCTAACCAAAGCTAGTCGGACCTAGTGCCGGAGCTTACCAAAGCTAATCAGACCTAGCCACAGCAAGTCGGACATAGACAAAGAAGTCTGACCTAGCACAAGCAAGTCAGACCTAGACAAAGAAGTCAGACCTAGCCAAAGCAAGTCGGAACTTACGTCGGACCTTGCCGGAGCTAACCAAAACAAGCCGGACCTATCATGGGACCTTGCAGGAGTTCAGACCTAGAGTTGGACCTTGTTAAAAGGGTGTTTTGGTAGTATTCAAAACATTTATTGTCATAGCTAATGTATTCAGGACACATAGGTCTCACAGAGGCTCCTCTCTACACGTAACCCCAATAAGGACTAGAAGAGCACTAGTGTAATAGAAGAGAGAATGCTTGAATGGTGTGTGGGAGAAGTGAGGCACCCACCTATTTCTACACGGAGTAGAGCCGGTTCTCGCCACCGTTAGTGCGTGAATCTATCTTCACCGCCTTCATGGCACCATAGGATAGCACCACGACCGGCTGACCTTGTTTGTCGCCAGGAAGGAGTCAGTCCATCTGGTCCTGCCCCCCCCCCCCCCCTCGGTTGTGCTTTCTCAAGGAGACTAATAAGAGGGCCCATGGTTCACCTCGCGTGAATTGCTATTGGATTCCCTCGGATATGCCTGGGAATTAGTCCATGGATCCATGTGACGCGACATGTCGTCGCGTGATTGGCTGACGAGGCACCTTTCAGGATTGCTCACCTCATTCTCCATCAATTCGGCATAAAAACTCCTACATGCACTATTTCTCCAAGTATAGGTTGAATTATGTCAAATCTAACAATGATGTGTTTACAAAACATTTATTCGACCACATAACTGAGTTATATTGATGGTTAAAATTGGTATATAATGACCGCCAACAAACTCCCTCAAGCTTACCGTGTGCTCATCCCGAAGCAAAGATAAATACTTAGGTTGTTGATTAGGAGTTGCCACAATGTCCTATTTTTCAAAAGTACCAAGACTACAGGGATCACGATAATAGACGATGGCCAGAAACCGTCGTCTATAAGGACTATACCGATGTCAATAGATTATAGACAACAGTAGAAGCTTATAGACGACAATTTTTGACCTTCTACGATTATTTGTCGTCTATAAGCTTATAGACGACAGTTGTTGTCGTCTATAAACTAATTGATGACAGCCAAGTTTAGATGTTGTCAATAAGTTAACTCCATCCACGTAGTAGTAGGAGATCCTTATTGACGATGGTTGTTGAAACTGTCATCTAAAGGACTCTTATAGACGAAGTCCAACAAGAAATCGTAGTTTATAAAGACTATTATAGACGAGGGCCATGAGAAAACCATCATCTATAAGTGTCCTTATCGACGGCGGCGATAAGAAAATCGTCGTCTATAAGGTTTGCATTTTTTTAAAAATAGAAAACTCAGCCCTGGCTTTGAGATCTGCCCTAGTTCGATGGCCAGCTTACACAAGCATATGAAAACAGAGATCACACAAGCATATATATCACAATAAGCATTGCAAAACACTAATTAAAAAACACTATGCACACGCGATGCACACCACAATATAGACTTTGCGAGTTCGTGAAGTCCAAACCCGAAACCAAGGAACCAGGATACGAACGCGATTGCCCAATATTGCATAGAACCAAAATTGACTCATCATTACTACTATCACCTCACAAGTAACAAAAATAAAACAAAGCTAATAGGTTTAGTAGATGACCTCTTCTGACCATCATATTGAAGAATGCCTCATATGGACAGGTTAACTTCCTGGCGTGCTCTCATCGACCGTTCCAGACCTGCAACCTAAAGTTGATGGTTTGACCATCATTGGAGATTATCTAACACATAGATATAATATTCAAATGAACAGTCAAAGAGCAATGGCATAAAACTTATTCAAATGGGATGACACTTGGTAAAGGTTGTCAGTTTATCAGACAGTTGCATAACATGGAATAGCATATCCATCAACAAATCCTCTATGAACCACTACAGTCGAAGTGTTAATGCGACACTTTCCTTGTCTCTTGTAAGGAGCAGCCCGCGAAGGTTCTTTTTCGGCGGGGCTTATGACACAGTGGTTTTTACGTGGTTCGGGCTGCAAGGAGCGTAACACCCTACTCCATGGTGGATTGTATTGCTTGGTGAGTGTGTATGTGTGTGTGTTGGGTATTGTGAGTCTGGTCCTTGTAGCGATGGTAGTCTGGGCCTTTTATAGACAAGGTCGGACACCTTACAAGTTGGGTCCCAAGGCTCGACAGGTGGTCCTGGGGCGGTCTTATCCTAAAGAACTAAGTCTTCTCGCATAAGTTCCTCTGAGGGTGGTAGTGGAGACTTGTCGTCTTGCCGCCTCCCTTGTTAGTTACCCACGTGCCGTTGCTGACGGTGGCAGAAGGTGTCTCGTCGGCTTGTCTTGTTGCCACAAGCTACCCACTTGGCTGAGTGGGATTGGCCTGCAGCATTCACTGTGATGCGATTGGTCATAGCGGTCTCTGACCGTTGGTGCACCCCGCGTCGTGCGCCAGGGGTGTTTGCGGGTCTTCAATGCTTCACTGGAGGTGAGTGCACCACCTTTTAACTCCCGCACCTTACAATTTGGGGCGAGCTGCGGGACACATGGCAGCGTCGGGGCAGGTCCTCGGTGGGAAGGCTAGCCTCAGTCCTTTTGATGCGTGGCGGCTCTGGGGCTCCCCAAGGTACGTGTCAACTCCATGCTTTTTCCTTTGGGGGTGCTGGTCCTTGCACTCCATGCCACGTGGCGGTTTTGGTGCGCTCCCCCAAGGATGGGTGAGGTCTCGTCCCTACACATGGCATCTCTAGAGCGTGTCACACCGTAGGGGCCAAGTCCCATCTTCAAGGCTTACGTGGCAGCGTTGCAGCTTGATCTTGAGGGAGGCAAAGGCCTTGGCGATTATAAGACACGTGGCGTCTCCAGACATGTCTGGGTGTCATCATCCTGTTTGCGAGGGTACCCCGTCTACAGGGTATTGACTGTGGCCCCTGGGTTCACCTTGGGGCGTGGTAAAGAGCCCAAAGGTGGAGCCATTTCCATGTCTTCCCTCACCCTACTTTATATTCTATCTTGGACAGCCAAAGTGGTGGGTGCTTCTGCCAATCGCGACCACACGTCTTTCTAAAGTTTAGAGGTTGCGGTGACAGGATATTTGCTCGTTGTAATATCTCTGTCTTCTGTTGCGCCTTAAACTGCGACGGTTCCTGATGCAGCTATAGCACTTTTGTTTGCTTCGCCATTATGGGAGTCGCCTCAGCGGCTTCCCCGGATAGCTGACCGACAGGGCCAGTACGTCAGTGCGGGGACGTAGGACCCATTGTCATGGGTGTCGTGTTTTGATCAGTGCGGTCTGAGCCTTCGCTCGGAGTACTCAGGCACCGCGGGAGTGATCAAAAGGAAACCTTTGTTATAGGAATAGTTCCTCCCTTACTCAATTCCCGCATCCTCAGCTTTCGCCTTCTTCATTGAGCACCTGATCCTTCTTCACCCCTTTCGCCAAAGCTCTTACCTTAGCGTGCTCCAATGGCTTCCATGTTGCCTTCTTCCCGCTTTTGATCGACCAGAGATCTGGTGCCAATGAGGCAGCTCCTTGGCTGGGCGGCTTTTGAGTGCGGATCGATGATCCGCTGCGGATCCCCCAATCTTCAGGATCTGCGTGAGGACAAGACTGTTCTCTTCATCGGCTACGCCACTGCTGGGCTCGCACTCCTGTTGTCAAGTATCTTCCTTGAAGTGCTGGGGGAGTATGGGCTGCAACTTCACCACATGTTGCCGAACTCCATTATGTTGGTGGTTGTGTTCGTCCACCTATGCGAGGCGTTCGTCGACTGCCCGCCCATGGGGGAGCTGTTCTAGCATTTCTTCATGATGAAGACAAATGGAAGGAGTGTGACAACTCAAGTGGCGGCCTACTACTTTCACCATTGGAACAATACCTCCCGGGTATACATTGCCTCATTCAAAGGGGGCAAATGGAGTGACTGGAGGGAAGACATGGCGATTGTGAGGACAGACTCGCATCCCTCGCTGAAGATGCCATCCGGCGGTCCAGGCTCCGACCCTACCACCTGGGAGGAATC
This sequence comes from Tuctoria greenei, assembly GCA_036927565.1. Taxonomy (NCBI): domain Eukaryota; kingdom Viridiplantae; phylum Streptophyta; class Magnoliopsida; order Poales; family Poaceae; genus Tuctoria; species Tuctoria greenei. The sequence goes on from JAYESD010000008.1 coordinate 122,615,687, forward strand.
CCATGGGTTACCAGCGGAATACAGGCCCGCCCTGAGGAGGATCCAATTCTTGGCTAGCAAGGGCTTGACCTCCATGAAGGTGTTGGCAGACTTCTTGCTCCATCGTACCTCCCCTCTTCAGCACCGTTTGTACAAAGCCTGGGACATCAACAGTGAATATGAAAAATGTCGGTTGAGTCTGGACACCCCGACTCTCAAGATGCTACAGGAGATGCTGAAAACAGTGACCTCCGACGTTGTTGATGACGAGCATGTCTCCATTACGAATGACTGCCAGTCGCTCCATATGACCACCAACATGAGGACTGAACTATGGAGCTCAATGTCGAACGTCAACGTGTTCGGCCTCGCTCGCCTGCATCCCGAAGATAAGGTTGGGGCCTCGGCTATGCTGAAGTGGTGTCGTGAAGCTGTGCATCCAGGGTCGGGGTCCTCGTGTACTTTGGCAAGGGCGGTGGCAAAGCCCTCAGCTACTTCTGATAGGGCAGAGGTCAGCCAGCCGGCACCAGCTCCGAACCGGAGAAAGAGTTCCCGCACGTTGGTCGTGGGCTCTGCTACTTCTATGCTGAAGAAGCGGAAGTTCTTTCGGTGGGACAATGCTCCCATCTCCAGTCACCAGGGAGTCGACGGGGCTGAAGCTTCTGTCGTAGACTTAGCCTCCGATACCAGTTGTGGACCTAGTTCCGGAAGAGATGCTGAGGGGCCTGCATAGACTACCACACCAGCTCGGGTTGACTGGGGGTCGGTACCAGAGACGGCGGCGCCGGCCTTTTCGTCAGGTCCCGACGACCTTGATGTATCACGCGGGGTGGGAGGCCGGGCTCATTGGAGTGGCCCGACTCACCTGTAAGTCGCAACTTCTCCCCCCAACTATTTCTCTTCATTTCTTTTTCATTCTTGATGAAGCTTTATCTTGGTTTCTCAAGGCTTCGTTCGCCAATTTAGCGCCCTTGGTCCCTCCAGGGGTGGGCTTGATAACCCATGTCCTTCTCGGAGCTGGAATGGGGTCTGCCGCGCCGCATCCTACATCCGAAGGTGCGTCGGCCTTATGTGTCGTTGAGGATATTGCACCCACATCTGACGAGGCAGGTGTGGAGGAAGTGAAGCCAAGCATAGAAGTGCCACGCGATGGGGTGCTTGGTGAGAAGGCGCTAGGCAAGGAAGTGCCCAGCGAGGAGGGGGCTCCCTTGGTCGAGGCTGCCTCCCTTGGTGGGGCTGACCCGCCGGGTGTTAAAGTGGCGCCGACACCCGACGTTATTGGCGCACAACACGGTGACTCACCACCAGCGGATAGCGATGCCTTTGGGGCTCTAGCCGGGGAACCATCTTGTCCGCGAGAGATGGTGTCTTCCGCGCCGTTGGCAAGAGGGGCGGAAGGGCAACCGTCGGTGGTGACGGTTTAGCCAATCCCTCTTTCTGATGATATTGCCACGGTCTAATCCATCTTGTGCCAGAAGCAGGCTGTTTTCGCCTGAGAGAGGGATCAGCTTGCGTAGGAGCGGCACTTGGTGAAGTTGGTCGATGCCAAGAACAAGGAGCTTGAAGTGAGGGCTTTGAAGGCCCATGCTGCCGCCGACGCGCACCTAAAGCAGTGTGAGGATCAGCGGCTGGAGTAGGTCTGCCGCAAATTGCCATAGCTGACGCGGAACGGGAGTTGGCGGCAATGGAGGAGGAGGTCTCCCGGGCCTGGAGGAGAAGCGTCGGGCTTTGCAGGACCTGGAGCTTGTCATCAAGCACCGGGAGGATGATATGGAGCATTGTGCTTGGGAGCTCGCCGACCGGTAGGAGACTGCGTGGAGAGAGACAGAAATCCTCCAGGCCTCCTGTATGGTCGAGGCCCAAGGGGTCCGGGACTTCCTTGCACGTGCTGGGGCAGTGCTGGAACTGTTCGGCCTTGTTCCCGTGCCATGTGGGGAGCCATCTCAGGGGGTGGCCTATCTGCTTCCTTCCTTGGACTCCCTCTGTTCGTCGTTGGGGTCGGTGAAAATCGTCCATGCAAGGAAGATGGAGGCCGAAAGAAAGGACCTGGCTGAGCTAGTGGCATGCCACGTCCTGGTGTGCTTCCGACGCTGGTACCCAAAGATCTCGCTGGACATGGTGGAGAAAGGTCCCCTTGATGAGCGGGAGGATGAGGCTAGGGCCAAAGTCCAAGACCTTGCCAAGGAGGTGGCTTCTTTGTTCCAGCAGAGTTGAGGGCAGCGGCACCTAGGCACAATTTTTTACTATCTGAGGATGACCGCCCCCCCTCCGTATAAATGAATTTGGATTCATGTTGTTTTGCTTGTTGACTTGTCATGTGCTTTTGATTGCTGCTCCAATTCCTCTCTATGTATGGTCTCGAAGAGCCTTTGTTGATGTCGTTAGCCTTTCAGGGACCAATGTCTGTACCGTTGACACGGCCAATTTGTTGCTAGATGACATCCTGCCTATGGAATCCCCCTTAGAGGCCCCCTGGCAGGCGTGGCCAGATTGTTGGGTATGCCAGCCATTTGAACGCAGGATGTCTTCGACTGGCCCCCATCAGAGTGAGGGAGTATGAGTGTTTTTGTTGTCGGCAGCCGGACTTGGCTGCTCCGACTCCACTGTCCATCGCTGTGAAGTCGTCGACAGCAGGCCCCTTGGGAGGTGCCGGAGCTGGGGCTCCGGCGTTGCCTACCAGCGTCATGTAGTCGCGGAATGCAGGCGCCTAGTGGACAGGATACCACAAGCGAACTTTGTTAGCAGTAGAAGCAGGGCAGGATAGTGCACTCACTTGTCCGCGCTTGTTGCTATCGCTAACGTGTCGGGACGTCGATGGCAGGCCCCCTGGGTGGTGCCGGAGCTGTATGCTCCAGCGTCGCCCACCATCTTTGTAGGTACGTCGGCGACAGGCCCCTTGGGAGATGCTGAAGTTGGGTGCTCCGGCGTCGCCCACCATCTTCGTAGAAACGTCAACGGTAGGCCCCTTGGGAGGTGTCGGAGCAGGATGCTCTTGCGTCGCCCACCATCTTCGTAGAAACGTCGATGGAAGACCCCTTGGGAGGTGCCGCAGCTAGATGCTCTGGCGCCGTCCACCATCTTCGTAAAAACGTCGACTGCAGGCCCCTTGGGAGGTGCTAGAGCTGGATGCTCCGACGTAGTCTGCCATCACTGTTGAGACGTCGACGGCAGGTCCCTTGCGGTGTGCCAGAGCTTGATGCTCTGGCGTTGTCCACCATCATCGTAGAGCCATCGACGGCAAGCTCCTTAGGGGGTGCCAAACCTGGATGCTCCAGCATCGTCCACCATCTTTGTAGAGTCGTCAACGACAGGCCCCTGCTGTACAGGCTATTGTGAGAGAACCTTGTTAGCAACAAGTGCAAGGCAGGAGAGTTTACTCGCTTATCCGCGCTTGGTGTTGACGTTGATGTTCTGGGACATCGACGATAGGTCCCTTGCGAGGTGCCAGAGCTGGATGATCCAACGTCGCCCACCATATTCTTGGAAACGTCGACGGCAGGCCCCTTGGGAGGTGACGGAGCTGGATGCTCTGGCGTCACCCACCATCTTTGTGGAAATGTCGACGGAAGGCCCCTTGCAATGTGCCAGAGCTAGATGCTCTGGCGTCATCCACCATATTCGTAAAAATGTCGACGGTTGGCCCCTTGTGAAGTGCTAGAGCTGGATGCTCTGACGCCATCCACTATCACTGTTAAGATGTCGACGGCAGGCCCCTTAGGGGGGTGCCGGAGGTGGATACTCCGGCGTCGTCCACCATCATCGTAGATTCGTCAACAGCAGGCCCCTTGTGTACAGGGTATCGCGAGAGAACCCCCTTATCAACAAGTGCGGGGTAGGAGAGTTTACTCACTTATCCTGGCTTGGTGCTGAGGTTGACGTTCTGGGACGTCGACAGAATGCCCCTTGCGAGGTTCTGGAGCTAGATTCTCTAGCATCGCCCACCATCTTCGTGGAAACATCGACGGCAGGCCCCTTGGGAGGTGCCGGAGCTGGATGCTCCGGCGTCATCCACCATCTTCATAAAAATGTCGACGGCAGGCACCTTGGGACGTGCCAGAGCAGAGCTGGATGCCCCAGCGCCGTCCACCATCGCTGTTGAGACGTCCACAGTAGGCCCCTTGGCGGGTGCCAGAGCTTCATGCTTCGTTGTTGTCCACCATCGTCGTAGAGTCGTCAACGGCAGACCCCTGGCGTACAAGATATCGTGAGCGAACCCTGTTAGCAACAAGTGTGGGGTAGGAGAGTTTACACACTTATCTGCTCTTGGTGCTGACGTTGACATTATAGGACGTCGACGACAGGCCCCTTGCAAGGTGCCAAAGCTTGATGCTCTGGCGTCGTCCACCATCTTCAGAAAAACGTCGACGGCAAGCCCCTTGCGAGGTGCCAGAGCTGGATGCTCCGACACCGTCCACCATCACCGTTGAGACGTCGATGGCAGGCCCCTTGAGGGGTGCTGGAGTTGGTTGCTCCAGCGTCGTCCACCATTGTCGTAGAGTCATCAATGAAAAGCCCCTGGTGTACAGGCTACCGCGAGAGAACCCTGTTAGCAACAAGTGCGGGGCAAGAGAGTTTACTCACTTATCCATGCTTGGTGCTGACATTGACATTATGGGACGTCGACGGCAGGCCCCTTGCGAGGTGCCGGAGCTTGATGCTCCAGCGTCGCCCACCATATTCATGGAAACATCAACGGCAAGCCCCTTGGGAGGTGTCGGAGCTGGATGCTCTGGCGTCGTCCACCATCTTCGTAAAAATGTCGACGGCAGACCCCTTGGGAGGTCCTAGAGCTAGTTGCTCTGGCGCCGTCCACCATCACCGTTGAGACATCGAAGACAGGCCCCTTGGTGGGTGCTGGAGCTAGATGCTCCGGCGTCGTCCACCAACGTCGTAGAGTCATCAACAGCAGGCCCCTGGTGTACAGGCTATAGCGAGAGAACCCTATTAGCAACAAGTGCTGGGAAGGAGAGTTTACTCACTTATCCGCTCGGGGTGCTGATGTTGTCGTTCTGGGATGTCGACGGCAGGCCCCTTGTGAGGTGCCGGAGCTGGATGCTTCAGCGTCGCCCACCATCTTCGTGGAACGTCGACGGCAGGCCCCTTGGGAGGTGCCGGAGCTGGATGCTCCTGCGTCGTCCACCATCATCGTAGAGTCATCAACAACAGGCCCCTCGTGTACAGGCTACCGCGAGAGAACCCTGTTAGCATCAAGTTTGGGGTAGGAGAGTTTACTCACTTATCTGCACTTGGTGCTGACGTTGACATTCTGGGACGTCAATGGCAGGCCCCTTGCGAGGTGCCGGAGCTGGATGCTCCGGAGTCGCCCACCATCTTCGTGGAAACATCGATGGTAGGCCCCTTCCGAGGTGCCAGAGCTGGATGCTCTGGCGTAACGTGCTTTGTATGTCATGCACACATAACAGAGGTGCATATTGTTATGCTCACTGGTGATCTTTTCCTATCCTTAAGTATTGTCATGTCTTACAGTCCTTGGCTGGCACACGGGATTTGGGCAATTCTGTGCATTGGAGCTCAGGGTTCAACTTCCTTCTTATTTGGGGTGTGAGCTTCCTGGACCCCGATACTTATCCGAAGCACAAGGAGGCAAAGCGCACAAGCATAGGGTACAGGACCAAGCTAAGCATGTTGCACGATCTGGACCCCCAACTCAGCGTTGACCTTTTTGCAGGGGACCATTTGGCACCACAAGACCCCAAGTAAGAGTGCAGCCGTGAGGTTCCAAGACACCATGCAGGTACCTCAAATACATCCGCCTGCAGCAGGGTTGCATGCCTCTAATAGGCGTGATATAGAATAAATTTCACCAAGTATATGAATACAATATACGAAAGACAAGACTAGCTTGATTGATCACGAAATTAACAGGTAATTTCAAATGAACATAAGAGAAAGCACATGGTAAGAAAGTTGTCGAAGTGTTTGATACGACACTTCCCCCAGACCCGCTGAGAAGCAGCCTGCGGAGGTTCTTTTATGGTTGGGGCATGCAAAGATCAATATCAAGATGATGACCTTAGAGATTTGTGTGGTTTGGGCCGCTTGAGCGTAACACCCTACTCCACGGGTTTGTGTAATTGCATTGAGCGAGTGCGTTCGCTAGGGTTAGGTTGAATCAGCCTAGATTCTCCGTATTCGTGTGGTGCAGCACTTTTATAGTTCTAAGGACTGACCGTTACATAGCGGGCCCGGCCCGACATGTGGCCCTAGCGTGCTTAATGACCTAATACCTTGTCTAAAGGGTATTAAGTATAATTAATAGTGTGGTAACGTGCCTTCATTGCAGCATTACCCCTATTAACTGTGCACTGATCGTGTGTCATTAATATGGCATTAATGACACATTATCAAACCTTGTAACTACTGCTTTAACTGTCCTTGAATGTTTGTCAAGGACGTGATCTGCTCGTATTTCTATTGGCGATGAAGGTCCATAGGCTCCACACGTGGTAGATCCGGAGCTTTCCCTTGCAAGAGGGTAGGTCCGGGGTCGCTGTATACATGTTGGAACCGGAGCTCCTATCTGACAAGGGCTAGGTCCGGGGCTGTTGTACACGTGTAGTCGTCGGAGCTTCCCTTGGTTGGGAATTTTGTTTCGGTCTTATTTTACTCGTGTTAACCTGGGATCTAGCCATGTGAGGGGAGCAGGTCCAGTGCAACATGACATGTGGGACCTGCAAGGGCCTTCAACTCTGACGGGTGGAACTTTCTTGCACTTCTTGCGGTATTGTGGGGTACCCGGTACATAAGGTACCGACAGTGACCCCCGATCCCACCTCTGGGAGAAACCCTTTGGGTTAAGTTGTTCTGCTGGAGTTAGGGCCATTCTCGATTCCCGCGCTTTGATTTTCAAAAAGTCCTCTGATGCGCCGATAGAGTGACGGTCCGGGAGTGAACCTTCGATGCGTGGCTTGTTATGAATACAGCAGATGAGATCTTTGAGTGCAAATCTCACGCAATTGAAGGTCGCAGGTTCCCAATACGAAAACCGTATCGGTTCCACGCACCTTGTCAGAGCGCCAACTTTGGGTTTCCCGCCGCCCATCATGGCAACAATTGGCCTTGGGTAAGGTCTTCGATCTCTTCGTCGGGGTGGCCCCAGGCCCACTCGTCATTGTCGTGGTAGATTTTTGAAAAGTGCCTTCGATCTCTCTACAGTTTCCATCCATGCGTCGTGGAGGCTTACTTAAGAAGGAAAGTGCGCACGGTTTGAGGACTCTTTACGCCTTTGATTATCTTTGCGCTCAAAGCCTCCTAAACTCTGCCTAACTTTCCATCCTTTGCTCCACTTTGCCGCGATGGAGTTGGGTCTCCCCAAAAGCCGCCTCAAGAGTGATGATGATGTGAAGAAGGTCCGGACCTATATGGGGTGGTCCAGTGACTCCTTCAATGATTTGGTCCACGCCGACAAGCTCCCGTTCAAGAAGGAGCGCAATGGCGATATGGTGTACTTCACAGCGTATGCCATGGTGCGAATGATTCTACCTCTCTCTTCTTTTCTCTTAATGCTGCTAGACTTTTATGGTCTGCAGTTGTACCGCCTTGGCCCCCACTCTCTTCTTCTTGTAGCGACATTCATCCACTATTGCGAGATGTGGATTGGTATTCCCCATTGCATCGAGCTTTTCCATACCTTCTTCACCATCCACACCACAGGCAAGGGGTCCGAGTTCCTTGGCTTCTACTATTTTGTGAAGCGCAAGAACTGCACCTACAAATACTCGAAGTCATTTCCTTCCAGCAAATGGGACGGCTGGAAGAAGGATTGGTTCATCGTCATGGTTGAGGAGCACGAAAAATTGGAGCTACCCGAAGGTCTCCCCAATGTCGACAGTGACGCTTGGAGTGTAGTTCCGCTGCTGTCAAATGCCTTCAACCCTGTCTTGACAAGGATCTGTGAGTGCATGGAAGGTGGAGTGACCCCCCAGATGGTCTTCTACAACTTCCTGGTCAACAGGTGGGCTCTGCTAAAGAAGAGGGAGAAGCTCGCGTGGGCAATCAACAGCGTGATGGATGACGACCGGATTGAAACTAGTCTGAAATCAAACTTGGATGATGAATCCTTGGAGTTTCATTTGAAGAAATTATAGAATGGGATTAACATCATTGACATTGACTTGGCTCCGCCAGCAGCCTTCCTGCCCTTGAACATGGAGGCGCAGTTTAGTAGGGAGCTCCGGAGGAGCATGCCAGTGCTTGACGACCTCAGTGAGGTAGAGAGGCATCCGACCACTAGATTGGTGATTCCTGGAGTTTCTGAGAGTGGTCATGCCTCTGCTCCGAGCCAAAAGACTGAAGACGTCGGCAAGGGCAAGGGCAAAGAGCCAGCTGAGCCCTCCAGCCGGAATAGGAAGTTGAAGCACGCTGACGAGAGGTCCGTCAGACCTGCTCCTTCCACGATGGCTGCTTCTCCCCGAAGGGGGAGGTCGTCTGTAGCTATCCCTTCTCCGGTACAAACGTCTTCAAGATGCTTAAGCTCCGGGCAGGTGACCCTCGCCTCAGTGCCAGTTAGAAGTTCCAGGTCTGGGGGTTCTTCCCGATGAAGAGAAACTCCGGCTGAAAGGACTCCAGCGGCTGTGAGTGTTCCTCAACTGATGTCTGAAGCAGTTGTCTCACCAGATTTGGTGGGCTCTAGCTCCGGGCCTAAGAAGAAGAGGTTCTGAGGTGACTGGGGTGGTAGCATCCCGAGGTAAGCATTAATTGCCCACCCTAAAATGCTAGTCTTATTTTTGATGTGTTCTTAGTCTTCTCTTCCTTTTGTTTCCAGGGTGTCGAAGAAAGGACCCGGAGCTTGAACCCCTGTTGCAAAGGCTGGGGCTGCACATGTCGAAGCTCCGGTTTCGAGCGGTGAGCCTCCTCAGCAAGCGAAGGTGGAAGTCGTGACAGCTCCGGAGCCAGCTGTCATGAACTTGGACTCAGAGTCCTCAACCGAAGCTCCTGTGGTAGCGCCGGACCACATGAGAGAAGTTGAAGATGTACCCCTGTCGGCAGAGGCTGACAGCACCGGCGATGCCAGAAGTTCCGACTTTCGAGCCATAAGTTGCTGAAGCTCTGGCTGCATAGCCAGAAGTAGCTGAAGCCCCAACTATTGATCCGGAAATGACCCAAGCTTCGGCCCTCATGCCTGAAATGGTTGAAGATTCGGCGGTTGAGCGGAAGGTAGTAGAGGGTCCGGCAGCTAAGCCGAAGGTGGTTGGTGGTCTGGCGGCTGTTCCGAAGGTGATCACTGTGCTTGAGCCTGAGCCAGCAGTGGTTGAGGCATCAGTCAAAGCTTCGGCTGCTACTCCAGAGGTGGTGGTCTCGGAGGTACCTGGGCCGGAGCCAGAGCAGCCCGAAGAAAGGGTGACAGGTCCCCTGACTTCGGAGCCGTCGACTGAAGGCTTGTATGCGGCGCCTTCAACTGCTCTGGAGGTGGAAATTCCCCCCAGCGGGTTCTTCTGCTGTCGCTGAAGGGTTCCATGAGAGCGGCCCTAGCGTTGCAGAAGTACAAGGGACCACTATTGTAGAGTGGGACCCAATTTTTGTGACGGAAAACCCTTTTAAGCCTGCGGAAATGGTCCCAGCAGGCCCAAAATCTATCCCTATGGCGTTGTCCATACACAACGCCTGCTCAATGGCGGAAATGGTCCATAGACAACGCCTGCTCAAGTCTCCTACGGGTCAACCTTGCCTTCAATCATGAGAGCAAAGCCTTGGAGGAGGAGCACAACACCTTGAGGCATTGGCGCAACAGACTCCATTTTGAGACCAGGCTTGCTCAGACGAGGCTGGCTGACCAGAAGGAATGGATCAAGGGGGAGAAGGCCCGGTTAGAATACTGGGATAAGTTGATGGAAGAGAAGGAGGCCGCCATCCGAGCACTCGATGCTAACTCCAAGGAAATACTGGAGCAAGCTAAAGAGAGATGTGACGCTGCTGACGAGCGATTATAAAAAACTCGCTAAATTGAATGAAACTCTCTTGAAGTGTCGAACAGACGTGGAGGCGGTCCAGGAAAAACTTCTGGGGCAGCAGGAGGGTGTGGTGAGGAGAGAGGCGGAGGTCACCCAGAAGAGGACTCTGGGTGAGAAAAATTTGGTAGATCGTAGCAAAAAGTTTGATCTATGGAAGGAGGGAGAGAGGAAGAAGAACTGGAAGGCGGGGCAAGAGCTCACGAAAAGAGAGTCTCACGTTGCCGCTAGAGAGGAGAGAGTTAAAGGCAGGGAGAAAGACCTTGCTAAAAGGTGAAACATCATCCACCTCCGGGAGACAGAGCTAATCGACCAGGAAAAGCAAGTTGGTGAGAGCATGCAGCGTCATGCTAAGTTGGCTGAGCACCTTGCCCATGAAGATCTAGAGCTTGCGGCTTCCCGGAAGTCACTCGAGGAGCTGTGGAGCTTGAAGGTGACTGAAGAAATTAAAGTGTGGGACTTCCTAGGGAGGGCAAATGATGTGCTGAAACTGCTGGGTTTCAGTCCAGTACGTATGGACAACCCAGAGCTGGATCTGGGCCGAGTGCTGGTGGCCCTCAATGGTGCTGGCAACAAACTTGATGCAATGGGCGACGTCATCGTGGATCAACTGTAGACAGAGGGGAAAACTTTGGCTACAAACATCGCAGAATATGTGCTTACGCGTTATCTAAGCCGAGATCCCAAATTCCCACTGGACCTAGTGCTCGAAGGTCCCGTTGCTGAAGAGGAAGACGCTGCCAAAGCCAGCATCCGGGAAGTTGCCCAAAATGTAGCTTCATTCTTCCGCAGGTCTTAGGTCCTCTAGTAGCTAGGGCTTTCTTCCTATTGCCTTCTGTTGTACTCTCCCCATTTAGTAATCCAGTATCTCAAATTAATGAAATCCTCCTTTCTGCCTTCAATTTCACTTTTGTCTTCAGTATACCGTGCCGTATCTTGTTGGCCCCCTGGTACATGTGTAAAGTTGAAGTGTGTACATGTACCAAAGGTTATGACAGTATGTTGATGACTTGGTTGCTTCACACCTGTAGATTTTAAGTCCGAAGTATTTAATTTTGAAGTGTCGAAGACAGGCCCCCGGGAATGGTCAGAGCTTGGTAGCTCTGACGTCAACATATTAGACGTTGATGGCGGAGCTATCTTGGGAGATGTCGGAGCTTAGTAGCTCCGGCGTCGTCCACCATCGCTATGAATTTTTGCTTTTCCTGCACATTAAAGGCAAGAGAAAAAATAAAATTCCTCCTCTTGTCTATAAATTGGTTGTGGCTTATTGTTCTTATTTGAACTTTGAGCCCGAAGAAACTCAGCATGATAGCGAGCATTTTATATAATCATTTTAGATCTACATGCCTTTTTAGTACTCACCCTACTAAGGCCTGCCGGGGTGTAGGTAGAGCGGTGTACTTAGGGTTCAGGACTAGGCTAAGTCAATAGCGCACTGCGGACCTATGTTGGCTTGGCGTTCAGGCAAGTAGACTATGTAGCGATGTTAAGATCCAAAAAGACTATTAATAATGCTTTTAATACATGTGAATTACTCAAAACAAAGTTAAAAAAAGATTTGCACAACATTAGTTTAGACAAGCGGAGTAACAATAATTTGATATATTGAGCCTTGCACAGAAGGTAAATGCACGTGGAGTCTGTTTTCACACAACAATGCCTTTCATTATAGGTCTAGATTATAGGGGAGACAAGGACACACTTAGGGTGCTGGACCATGCTAAATGTTTTATACATCTTGTGCTATCCCAGAGCAAGTAGTTACACTTTTAGTGCTGTGACTGTGTCAAGTGTTACTTGAACTTCCCAGACCCTCCTGGAGGGGTCCAGATGTTCTACCGGAGGACTTGCTCGTCTCTGTATAATGACTCTACAACATACATTGTGTGTAATTACAGACTCACCTCCGTGATTCTAAGCATAAAACGTAATGAGGTGCTCGATGTTCCAAGGATTGGGAAGTGGGATCCCATCCTCAATTGCCATGCAAACGCACCCTGGTCGGGATACTTTAATGACTCAGAAGGGACCTTCCCAGCTTGGGGAAAGTTTGTTCATCGCTTCACGAGTTAGTAACTTCTGGAGCACCAGGTCGCCTTCTTCAAGCTGTCAGTCGCGCACATGCCTTTGATGGTAGCGTAGGAGCACTTGGCGATAACGTGCATTCCTAACAACTGCTTGGCACCTTCCCTCGTCGACGAGGTCAAGGTCTTCACGCCGGAGCTTGTCCTGCGTGGCTTCGTCGAAGGTCTGGACCCGGAGGGACCCCAAGGTGATCTCCTGAGGAAGGACTGCTTCAGCTCTGTACACCGAGAAGAATGGAGTCTCCCCAGTTGACCGATTAGGTGTTGTCCTATTCGCCCATAATGTGGACCGAAGCTCCTCAATCCAGTTAGCTCCGTGCTTTTTAAAGCGCTCATATGTGCGTGTCTTGAGTCCTTTTAAGATTTCTGCATTTGCTCTCTCGGCTTGGCCATTGCTTGCTGGATGAGCTACTGAAGCGTACCTAAGTTGAATTTCGAGGTCTTTGCAATATTCTTGGAATGCAGCACTTGTGAATTGAGTTTCGTTGTCAATTATGACTTTGTTTGGAACTCCAAATCTACATATAATGGACTTCAAGAACTTGATTGCTGATTGTTTATTGATTGTTACTACTGGAGTTGCTTCAAGCCACTTGGTGAACTTGTCGTTGGCGACATATAGGAACCTGTAACCTCCGATGACTTTTGGGAAAGGTCCCAAGATGTCCATGCCCCACACAGCGAATGGCCATGTAGGAGGTATTATTTTTAGTGATTGAACCGGTGTGTGAATTTGTTTGGCTGGAACTGACACGCTTCACATTTTTTCACTAGCTCAACCGCATCCTGAAGTGTTGTAGGCCAGTAAAAGCCATGTTGGAAGGCTTTACCGGCCAGCGTGCGAGAAGATGTGTGGTTCCCGCACTCGCCTCCATTGATTTACGTAACGAGATCGCGACCTTCTTCCCTTGCAATGCACCGCATTAGGATGCCATTGGCACCGCGTCGGTAGAGATCCCCTTCTACCAACATGTATCTTTAGCCAATCTGACTATCCTGTCAGCGGATACACTGTCTTCAGAAAGGATATTGTCTTTCATGTAGCTCCAGATCTCCGAGATCCATGCATTAGAGCTAACTTGAGCTTCTGAGTCTTGCGTGCTAGGTTGCTTAGAGCTTCTGGCAGCACCTACGACTCGTGGTGAAAGCCATGGTAGCAGGGCCACTGGGACCGCCAACGTCAAGGTGCTGGTCTCGCCTCCTTCGCTCAGTTTCGAAGGTTGAGCTATTTGTTTTGACAACTTCCGGACGAAGATTCCATCAGGAGCCGGATCTCCGGTTGAGGCTTTCGTCGAGAGTTCGTCGGCTTTGGGGTTATGAAGACGCTGAACATGATAGAGATCCAGGACTTCAAAGTCCTTCTGAAGCCTCTGGACTTTAAGGAGATAAGCAACTAACAGAGAATTGTTGCAAGAACATTCACCTTTCACTTGTTTAATGATGATTTGTGAATCTCCCATCACCAACAGCTGTTTGACACCATAGGATAGTGCCACCTTGAGTCCATAGATGAGGGCTTCATACTCCGCCAAATTGTTGGTTGCCTTGAAATCAAGATGTACCATGTACTTGACCTTCTCTCCGGTCGGAGCCACGAGAAGGATTCCAGCTCTGGCCCCCTGCTTCTGCACGGAGCCATCAAAGTAGAGGGTCCAGTAAGGCTCTGTGAATACTGGAACTTTGAGTTCTGGTTTCTGCTCACTGTGGCCCCCAGGTTTTGATGGAGAGGTGGTCCACTCTGCCATAAAGTCAGCCAAGGCTTGACTTTTAATTGCTTGTCTCGACACGAATTCTAGATCGAATTCTTCCATCTCAGCCGCCCACATTGAAATATTCCCAGTAGAATTAGGGTCATGCAAAATTGCACGCAGTGGAAAAGAGGTTACCACCGAGATTTTGTGGGATTGGAAGTAATGATGAAGCTTTCTTGAGGTGATAAGAACTACGTAAAGAAGTTTATGCACCTCAATGTATCTTGTTTTGGCGTCGTGGAGTACTTCACTCATGAAGTATACAGGGCATTGGATGGTCCGGACCCTTTGTAAAGGACCCGGAGCTTCCTCTCCATCGACCCAAACCCTACTGGAGGGTCCTAGATCTTCTTGTTCAGCAGTTACTCCTTCATTTGAAGGAGGTTGATCCTCCAGCATCTCACCTTGAGGATCCGTGCCTGAGGGTTGGTACCCATACTCGCCTTCAGGTAGCTCCGGAACCTCTTGGAGGGGTCTTGACTCCTGAATTGGGGATGGCTCCAGTCTTTCTGCGACCAGGACCATACTGACAACCTCTGTAGTTGCTGACATGTAAAGCAGTAAAGGCTCACCAGGGTTCGGAGCTACCAGGATTGGTAGTGTGGTGAGGAGTGTTGACGGCTCCGAAGTTATACTAACAAATCATCCCTGGGAACGGCGCAAGAAATGCTTGTTGGTATTTTTTATGCACCATTAACTAAACATCTCCAACTGATGTGTCAGAAAGCTTGTTAATGGTTCTATTGGATCACAGAGTGAATTCTGCAAGCACACGGAGATATCATTGTAGCATTTCCCCTTAAGAATATTCCCAAGGGTGTCATTTATTTGATCCCAAACGAAGGCAGGGAAGAGATATAACAATCATCAAGTGGAAAGGTTAGAAAGGTCTAGGTAAGAATCTAGTAAGGATGGATAAAATAATAGTGGAGTTAGTGTGAAACACACAAGAGCTTTCAAGTCTAAGGGGGGTAAGAGGATCCTAGAGGTTAGTTAAGGTTGAGAGTTATGGAGGTACTCTACGATGCTCTATTGTACATATAAATAGTCTAAACTAATTATTAATAAGCTAGATCAATAGTGAATACTTATGCTATGTGGTTCAACACATCAGGCACGGGCTTACCCCTAGCAATACTAAGGCGACTCACGCCAAGAGCCTGTGGCATAACCGAACATGAAGGATTACAAAGGACAGATAGGGCTGTCACCACCTACTGCCTACCTCTTCAATTCGTGGGTCGACGAGACATCCAATGCTACTTAGCTATCCTAGCATCATGCTAGCATATTAAGTAATTACCTTAAGAGCCTAGGCACAATCCATCCTAAGGCAATGAATTGAATCATCATTGAACCAATGTTGATACACAACATAATTATCCATACTAACCTAGTTATGTTATAATTGACTAGACTATAGTGGGGGTCTATAGGTTCTATGATAATGAGATATGTTCATGATAAAATAGTCATAGAAGCTATACCTTCCACATACATGGACTCCACAATCAAATAAGAAACGGTTTGCCCAAGTATATGTATAAGTAGAGACTAAAGATATTGTCTTTATTATGCATAAAGTCACAAATACAAGAAAGAATACATGAGCCATACCTTTCCCAATGTAGGATTGGGAAGAGAGAGACTCCTCACTCCTTTCCCAATTTGGACTTGGGACTAGAGACTCTCCTCTCTACAACCTAACTCCTCTAAGACTATGGATGATAGTGTATACAATAGAGATGAATCTCAAGTGGTGTGTGTTGAAGTGAGAGATAGGGGGTCCTATTTATACTAGTGTTGAGGTCGGTTCCCGCCACCAAAAGCGCGTGAATCAGTCACCATTGACTCCAGGAAGCCGGGAGGAGCCAACACGTGGAGGCTGACCCAGTTTGGTGCAAAGACTAGGACAGTCGACCCCCTGGTTCGGCCGACCTGGTCATTGCACCAATTCTCGTTTGCTTTCTCCAGGTGTCTGCCATGTGGGTCCCATTGATGTATATGGGTGATACACTGTTGGATCTCCTCGGATACTTCTGTTTGTGGGCCATTTGATCCATGGGATGCCACGTGTCATCGCCTGATTGGCTGGGATGATATTTTATAGGATTGGTCCCTCTACATTTCCTCATTTCGTGCATAAAATGCTGCATAGACATATTTCTCCAAGTCCAAGTGGAATTGGGTTAGATAGAAAGGTGATGTGTGCAAGAAATGACAAATCCTTCACATAATTGAGTTAAATTGATGGATGAAATTGGTATATAACAGCTGTCAACAAACTCCCCCGAGCTTATCCTTTGCTCATCCCGAGCAAAGTCAAGACTTTAGGTAGATGATCGGGAGTTGCTACAATGTCTTATATTCAAAAGTATCTAATGCACAACAAGATACTCTACCTAGCATTGCAGAAATTGGCTATGATACTCTACCTTTCTTAAGTTATCATGGGGCTTAAGCTTTCTCATATTCATGAGTAGTTGAAAAGTAGAATAGCAAATGGAGCAAACATAGCCTAGAAATACAGTTCCACTTAAATCCCAAAGAATTCAATTTAGATATTAAGTACCTCAATTTGATTCTCTCAATCACTCCTTTGTGGATAGTGGAAATATTTCGTTACCAAAGCATTGTGCCTCTACTATTCCTACTCATTGAATATGGCTTCTATGTGGAGCTTGGTAAGGAATGTAAGTAGGCATATTTTCATCACATATATTGCTAAGTCAAAAGAGTAAGCCTTAGGAGAATTCAAATCAAAACTTTTTGATTCAAGACTAGTGCATGTGTGATGGAGTGGAAGTGGATGTGGATACTTGAGATAACTCCTTTTTGCTATAATCTCTCTTTCTTTTGCAGGGCTGAAACATGACTACTTTTTTGTTTCTCATGCTTATGATGTGAGCATGCTTTTGTTTCATTTTCTTTTTTTTTTTGTAGCCATGTCTTCTACTCCCTTTCTTTGCAATGAATTTTGAAGAGAGTGCTAAACATGAATAACATGGAGTTTCTCTTTTATTGTGGTATGGTGGATATGATGGACATTTTGCTTACTTCTAGTGTAGAAGTATAGCATGTGCAAGTGAAGTCTTGAATTCAAAAAGAGTTGAATGATTTATCACATAAGTCTACGCTAGTTCGACTAGACTCAATGTGAAAGCAAATAGCATATGCATAAGGTTTGTCTCTGTATGAATATCATATGGCTTTGGTAGGTATTTCCAATCAATTGAGTGAAACTTAAATCTTTTTAGAATTTCTCCAGAAATCTAAGTTTTACTTTCAAACTAGGACTAGCAGCCCTATTACCAATTCTAATCTCGCATCAACCTAGAACTAGATCAAGCTTTTGCTACCCACAACTTCCAAATTAAGGTAAAAGTATTTCAAACCAATGAAAGCAATATTCGGAGAGTAGCAAGTTGTTAACTAGAGACTTGGGAAAATAAAACAGAGCAACTATTCATCATTTCATCTATGTGAATTCTAAATCATTCTTACCGCACATCTTTATTTGATGAAAGCAAATCTGACCTATTTTATTAAGTGCAAGGTGGATGATGGATGGATGGAAAATAAATATGCAAGCAATGTGATACAAGTTACCTCAAGTGGGGTTCCTCCCCTGAGCCTATTCTTCAACTGCCTCCGTGATAAGGGTCAAACCCTTGATGACGGAAGTATGCTGCAAGATCGGCTTGTTGTTGTTGTAGCGTTTTGTTGAAGTTGGTGAATTGAGCATCCATGTGTTGTTGTCAATCTTGGGAACCTTGAACATGCTCTTGGAGTGTGTTGTAGGTGTCACCCGTTCTCACTTCAAGTTCTCACATACGTCTAGTTAGGTCCGTCATTCCTTGGTTATAGTCATGATGACTTCTGGCCGAAAAGGAACGACGTCCTCTCATGGATGTTGGGGGCAAGCTGCTAGAGCTTGAAGAGGATAAGGGTGGATCCCCTTGCCCTTCTTGCCAAGATGATCCCCTAGTCTCATACGTTGGAGGTTGAGTTCATCTGGGCGCATAACCCGTTGGGTTTTCTTCCTCTTGGTATTCATGGACCGGAGAGATTATCGATGGCATGTCTGTGGCTGCAACCCTCGCACGATTTCTTGTTACCCACCCAGAGACATTACTTCTTCTTGCTTCCTCAAGGGGAAGAAGATTAATGGTTAGCCTCCGGTATTTGTACAAATCAAAATCGGGGTTAGGTAACCGAATTTCATTTGACAAAGCCGGGATATAAAAATATCAAGGACCCATCTTGATCATGCTTAAGGGTATGTCCTTGCACTAAATAGTCTTCATCAATTAATTCTCTTTCAATTTCAATATATTCAAATGAAGAGTATTTAAGTGCTCGTACCCTATCAGCAATATGAGTAATTAATCGTGCATTCAATTGGTCCTAATTTTGAAATGTAATCTAACCATTGTGTCATCATGGCTTTGACTGGAGCAACTTTTATCTTTTTAGTCATGGCAAACAAAATTTTCAATTCATCATCTCGCACAACCCTAACATCTCCCCTAGGGAACATAGTCATAGCCACCCATCGATGCATGAAGTGTAGGGTAGGGTTTTGGACGTGGCTATTCCTAGGAGCCCTACATGTGACCTCACTAGTTAGCTCATGCCAAAAACTTTGTTTGTGAAACTTAAGAAAATTGTCTCAGTCTAGAAAACACCATTTATGGAAGCCTAGGATGCTATCTAATTCTTTCCATAGAATGTTGTATTCTTTTTGAAATAATCTAAAAGAAATACCATCAAATCCTATTCTTAGCGTGCAAAGGAATTGGATAGTGAGAAGGCGTGAACCTTTATCCTCTATGTGAGCAAAGTCATCAAATTCAATTGCATGCCAAATGGAAAGAAATTCGGAGTCCATACCTATTTTGGAGATCAAATGTGGATCGTAAGCCTTGGTGTGGCGGAACTCACGATCTTGGAGAAGCCCGCGTGGTTGATCTTCAACTTCGCTTCGTATGTCGAGGTCGTTGTCATAAAGAAGTTGGTGTGGGTTTCTTTTCTCTTCCATGGGAGTGTCCTCACACAAACTTTCCTCCTTGGGCTTGTACCCATGGAAGAGAGGCGTGCACTAGAACCTTCACCATGGCTTGAGCTTGCAGCCTCCTTCCTCTTTCCAAACAACCTCTTCATGTCTTTTTGAGTTCAACAAGCATGAACAAAACAAGGTGAGAAAAATCCGAAAAGAAGTGATGTTTGGAAAACAAAACTCTCAACGAATTTTCTCTTCTTGAAAGCTTGAGTGTAAAATGCAAATGCAAAAAAAAAATCTTTTTGGGGATGGATTTGAGCAAGAGTGTTGCAATGAAGAGCAAGAAAAACAAGGTGAGCTAGAGAGTGACATGGGAATGTGTAAAATGATGTGGTGTGTGAAGAGAGGTGATCCTCACGGCCACAATTTATAGGGTGCACCCTCCAACAGTCACTTGGGGTTCAGAATATAGCCGTTGGAGGAAGGGGAGCCAAATTGGCTCCATTCCCTGTTCGGCCGACCTAGCAGGTGGCCCCCCTGGTTCCCCTTTTGGCAAGTGGCTCCCTAATGGCTATAAAGTTAGCACGTTGGTGAATGTGATGCCCGGTTCCGAAAAATGAACCAAGCTAACGCATATGTGTGCCCAGGATGTTCATCACACATACACGAGTGCAATCACAAAAGAGTATACAAAAAATTACCACAAGACAAGATTAATTAACCAAATTTTATTACACAAACCATATTATCCTCGAATACAAGCTCTAATGAATATTTATGACAAGTTCAACTAATGCAGCGGAAATAAACTAATTAAGCAAACTAAAAAGCTAGGCAGCATAAGCAATAGGGTATCGCGCAGCTCCAATAACACCACAGGCAAAGCTGATGGTAGACACGGCCTAGAACTCCGCATTATCACCATTAAACTCCCAATCCTGACCTGCAATTGTTGGGGGGGGGATTGCAAGAGTGTGTACATGTCGTACTCAGCAAGTGTGGAAAGTATGACATGTGGCTTATTCAAATGTCGACAATAATAATGGTTAAGTGCTGAAAAGTACATTAAAACATTTGAAAAGCAATATATTATATGTTTGTGAAATAAACCCATCATAATCATAAGTAATATCATAATACCAATCTGAACTCGCTACCATCATCAACAATTCCAGATTTCACAATTGCCAATAACCATATTCAATACCAGAAATTAATCCATAACCATTACCAAACCATAACCGTCCCAAATACCATCCCAATACCGAGTACCCTCTAATCATGGAAGTTGTCCAGGTGCTCATAACCGGGAGCACGGCTGTCATGATAGTTTTAATTAACTCTGCAGAGTTTGTACCTCTTTACCCACGTGTTCGTGATTTCATCACCTTTCGATGACTAGAACCTCTATTATGCTGTCTCACACTTCCATCGGTGTGTGGACAAGAGATCACAAAATAGCCTTTACAAAGGGATTACTAGCCTATTTTGACCCCACTGAGGTTTCACCGGTGGCGATGTCTCCCGCAGAGCACATCTTCAACCAAGGGTAGTCCCACCAATCATCAACAAACCCAATCCGACTACCCCTTCCCCGAGCATCCATAATGGTCCAAATAGCACTGGCAAAGCCCTAATTAATCAGCTACGCCGCACCCATACTTGGCCTCGTGGTGGCACTGTAATCCTGGCTTATTCTCGCATGAACCGGTCCTTAGATCTAAAGCAAGCAAAACCACCATACATCCAACCCATCCACATACCAGGCTTGCATAGATCACCCATCATTTAAACTAGTTCATGTTAGTCATAATCTCATCCATGTTGTTTTGCGGTATAGTTGTTTTGCCATCCCAGTTGATTAAGCGAAGCAAAAAGGTAAAAACCCTTCCCGACTCTCTACCATGTATTCCAGGTGACAAGGGTGGTTAAACAAAGCTAGTAAACTTCCTATCATAGGGTTCCCATCAAATTGACACAATCATGCAATTTTGCAAACAAAACTTTTATTTTAAAACAGGATCAATATGCTTCAAGGACACTTGCCTTGCTCTTGCTGTTGGTTAGGATCAAAGCCTTCAAACTCTTGGTGTTGGAGATCCTCTGCGGCACTCTCTAGCGCAAATCCGTCTAATCCACACAATAAACATACAAGACAAGAAACGCAATCAAAGAGTGCACAAATATTACTCAATATGACATGACATGCATGATTGATGCAAATGCAAGGTAGAACTTGTTAATTGATTGCTTTTAACGGTCACTAACTAGTTCTAATAGCTTTTAACAAGTTTATACAGGTTTGGATTCGATTAGATCAAATTTTAGAATTAATTCAACACAATTTAACCAGAAAGATCGGACTAGTCCGCTAGGGATCGGACAAGTCCGCCCTTTGCGAGATCAGCAGATTAGGGTTTTCTAGATCGACGTGAATTTGGAGACTAGGGGTTGGATTCACGTAAGGAAAAGAGAATAGTAGGTATACCAGGTGTTTAGAACTCCAATGTATCAAGAAACTTGGAGATAGCAATAGGATCTTGGTGATCTAGGGTTGGTGTTGAACTTTGAGATGAATTGGTGGTGAAGGACGAAAACTTGGTGGAGATCTTGATCCTCTTTCGTTTCCTCCTCTTCTTCTTCTTGCTTGGGATCTTCTTCTCCCTCCTTGATGGTGGCCCCCCACGAACTAGGGTTTGGGTGGGTGGAAAAGTGGCAAATAGATGTCAATCCAAGGGGTGGGGCTGTTTATATAGAGGTGGAGGCTAGGGTTAGATGGATTCCGAGTTTGGGATGAGTAGAGGCCGGTATGGAGTCGCTCGTGGGCTCTAAAAGAGTTAGGCATGACGTCCCTAGGCCCACTTAATGTGAAACCCAAGAAACAAGTCGTAAAATAAAAGATCTACTCGGAGTCGCAAAATATCGGACATGTTCGGACAGGACCGGACTAGTCCGAAGTCATCCAGAGAGAAAATCGGACAAGTCTGGCCAAACAATCGGACAAGTCCGACTTTGAACAGAGAGGAAAACGGACAAGTCCACTGGAACACCGGACTAGTCCGGAAAAGTCCAGGGACTTAGCAAATTTTCAAGGATTCTTGGAATACCGGGCTAGTCCGCACAAAATCGAACAAGTCCGAAAGTTTCCAGGGGCCAAAATTGGACTAATCCACAGAAAAAACGGACAAGTACGTTTTTAGTCAGAGAGAAATCGTACTAGTCCTCAGCAAAATCGGACTAGTCCGCACTTTCCTGCGTTTTAAGTGCGGTTTTGCTCCAAATCAAATTTTAAATGCTCCGAATCTATTTTAAACTTGTTCCTGTTGTTGTGGGTTAATGTTAATCATGTATATGAGTGTATGTAGGGCATAATGCATGAAAATGAGGGTGTTGCAAACCTACCCCCTTAAAATGAATCTCGCCCTCAAGATTCGACGCGGAAGAGAATAGATAGGGAAAGTCCTTCTTGAGATCATCTTCTAGCTCCCAAGTTGCTTCTTTTTCTGTGCGGTGCTTCCATTGAACCTTACACCATCTAATAACCTTGTTCCTTGTGACCCTCTCCTTAGTTTCCAAGATTTTGACCGGTTGTTCGGCATAAGCCAAATCTTCCCCTAGTTCCAATTCTTCCATTGGCACTTGTTCTTCCGGTACTCTCAAACACTTCTTGAGCTGGGAAACATGAAAGACATCATGGACATCCGAAAGATGAGCTGGCATCTCCAACTTATACGCTACTTCTCCTCTTTTGTCCAAAATCTTGAACGGTCCAATATAGCGAGGTGCTAGCTTTCCTCTTATGTTAAACCTCTTATGACCTCTCATTGGTGACACCTTGAGGTAAACAAAATCTCCCACTTCAAAGGCTAGTTTCCTTCTCCTATTGTTCGCATAGCCTTTTTTCCTTGATTGGGCAGCCCTCAAGTTTTCACGAATTATTTGGACTTGCTTTTCGGCTTCTTGCAACACATCCGGACCAAATACTTGAGTTTCTCCTGCCTCATTCCATAATAAAGGTGTTCTACACTTCCTCCCATAAAGCGCTTCATATGGTGACATTTTCAAACTTGCTTGGCAACTATTGTTGTATGAAAATTCTGCGTATGGCAAGCTTTTGTCCCAACTTTTCCCATGCTTTAAAGCACAAGCTCTTAACATGTCCTCTAAAATTTGATTGGTCCTCTTGGTTTGTCCATCTGTTTGAGGATGATATGCTGAACTAAAATTCAACCTCGTTCCCAAAGTTTCATGCAATTTTTGCCAAAATAGGGAGGTAAATTGAGAACCTCTATCCGACACGATCTTCTTCGGGACTCCGTGTCGACACACAATATGCTCCATGTATATTTCAGCCAATCGTGCAGCTGTATATTTGGTCTTCACAGGGACAAAATGAGCTGACTTGGTTAAGCGATCCACAATTACCCAAATTGAGTTATTCCCGGACTGAGTACGTGGTAACCCAACTATGAAGTCCATACCAATTTCCTCCCACTTCCATTCCGGAATCTTCAACGGTTGCAATAATCCGGCTGGCCTTTGATGTTCCACTTTCACTCGTTGGCACACATCACACATTGCTACGTATTCAGCTATGTCCTTCTTCATGCTATCCCACCAATAGCAAGTCTTCAAGTATTTGTACATCTTTGTACAACCAGGGTGAATTGAGTAAGGCGAGTCATGTGCCTCCTTTAATATTGTCTCCCGAATATGCTTTACATTAGGCACAACGATCCTTTTCCAAGCCATAAGGTACCATGTTCGTCTTCATCAAATCTGAATTCTCTCCCTTCCTCGATCCTGTCCTTGATTTCCTTGATCTCCTCATCCGCGGTTTGTGCCTCTCGAATTTCTTGCTCCAAGGTTGGGTTTAACTCCATCATCTCCATCTCATTTACAAACCCAAGGTTCAACCGTTCAAACTCCTTGCATAACTCGGATGGTAACTCTCGAACTGTGAGTTGGTGACTTACTCCCTTTCTACTCAAAGCACCGGCCACTACATTGGCTTTTCCCCGATGATAGTTGATCCCCAAATCATAATCTTTGATGAGCTCCAACCATCTCTGTTGCCTCAAATTCAGATCCGTTTGTGTGAAAATATACTTCAAACTCTTATGATCCTTATAAATTTCACACTTATGTCCAAGAATATAGTGTCTCCAAATCTTCAATGCATGTACCATGGCCGCGAGTTCCAAATCATGCGTGGGGTAATTCTGCTCATGTTTCTTCAATTGTCTTGATGCATAGGCGACCACTTGACCTTCTTGCATCAATACACATCCAAGCCCTTGTCTTGATGCATCGCAATAAATATCAAAACTCTTACTTACATCCGACAATACCAAAACTGGGGCTGTTGTTAACCTCTTCTTTATCTCCTCAAAACTATTCTTACAAGCTTCAATCCATTGGAATGCCTTTCCCTTCATTAGCAACTCCGTCATAGGCTTGGCTATCTTGGAAAAGTCCTTGATGAATCTACAGTAATATCCAGCCATCCCAAGAAAACTCCTTATTTCCTTGACATTTTGCGGCGGTTCCCACTTCAACACGTCTCTCACTTTTCCGGGGTCAACCGATACTCCTCCTCCTGAGATGATATGACCCAAAAACGACACCTCTCTCAACCAAAACTGACACCTGTTGAACTTGGCATACAATCAATGCTCCCTCAATTTCTGCAATGTAAGCCTCAAGTGTTCCTCATGTTCTTTCTCATCATTCGAGTAGATCATAATATAATCAATAAACACCACAACGAACTTATCCAAGTACTCCATGAAGAACTTATTCATGAGGTACATAAAGTAGGCAGGCACATTTGTCAATCCAAAAGACATCACGGTGTACTCATAAGATCCATACCGTGTTCTAAAAGCTGTCATGGGTATATCCGATGGTCTAATCTTCATTTGAAAATATCCCTACCTCAAATCAATCTTAGAGAAGACGCAAGCACCCTTCATATGATCAAACAAGTCTTCTATGCGTGGCAAGGTGTACTTGTTCTTGATTGTTACCTCGTTGAGAGCTCGGTATTTCACACACATCCTTTGGGATCCATCCTTCTTGTCCACAAATAGAATGGGCGCTCCCCAAGGTGAAGAGTTGGGGCGAATAAAACCCTACTATAGTTGCTCTTGAATTTGCTTCTTGAGCTCCGCTAATTCCATAGGAGGCATCCTATACGGCCTCTTAGCTATAGTGCAGTTCCAGGTATTAAATCAATAACAAACTCAATGTCTCGATTGGGTGGCATACCGGGCAACTCGTCCGGAAAAACATCTAAAAATTCACACACTACCGGAATCTCCTCAATTGCGGCACCGTCCATATGATTCAACTCCAATTGCTTCGGTGCGGTTTGAGATGCTTCAAATTCTACGGTGATCCCTTCTTCGTTGGTCAACTTCACCGTCTTCGTGGCACACTCAATAACTCCATTGTGCTTCCTCAACCAGTCCATACCAAGTATAATGTCCAATCCTTGGGAATCTAAAACAATGAGGTTGGCGGAGAAGTCTACCCCCCTTATTCTAAGGCTTACTTTTGGACATGCTATATTTGTCCTTATCTCTCTAACCAATAGAGTAAACTTCATATGAGAGATAGGCAAACTATACTTGGCTACATACTTTGATGCAATGAATGAATGCGATGCTCCAGAATCAAATAACATAGTCGCGGGGTTGGAGTTGGCGAGAAACATACCAATGACCACGTCATCCGCTTGTCTAGCATCCTCCGTAGAGACATGGTTCACGTTGCCACGAGCAAAATTCTGCTGTCCACGGTTCCGTTGTGGTTGTCCTCCATTGGGTCTTGGGTTTTGCCTCGGTGCATTGCTTCCTTGACCAAGACCTGACTTAGGACATTGATGCGCAAAGTGTCCAACTTCTCCACAAGTATAACAATTCTTAACTCCACCAGAATTATTGGGACGAGCTTGGTTTTGAACATTTGCAGCAGGAAAATTAGCACGAGGCGCATAAAGCATTGGAGGCCTAGGTGCTTGCATGACAGGGCGCTGCTGCACAAACTGAGTTGGGCGTGGTGCATAACCAGGGCGCTGAGCAGGAATAGAAGAGCTGAAATAAGGCGCATTGGACGGCACAAAGCGAGGGCGCACGTTACTTCCTTGTTGTTGTCCTTGATATCGTGCCTTCCTCTTGATTTCTTGCTCCATCTCTCGTATCTTGTTCTCAATCATAATTGCTTTGTCCACAAGCTTCTGAAAATTTGCATAATCGCAATTGAGTAGTTGCACTTGGATCGCATTGTTCAAGCCCTTCATGAACAAATATTTCTTCCGGCTGTCCCGACTAACATCCTCAGGCCCGTACCTTGAGAGTTGAGTGAACTTATTGAGATATTCACTCACGCTTGATTTTCCTTGCCTTAAATTCTCAAATTCTTGCCTCTTCGATATCATAACACCCTCCGTCACATAATGAGAACGAAAATTCTCCTTGAATCCGGCCCAAGTAATTCTTTCTTGGTTATCATGAGCATTGCAATAAGCATCCCACCAATCCGCAGCTGCTCCAACTAGTAGATGAGAAGCAAACAAGACCTTCTCCCGGTCACTGCATTGGACAATAGCTAGCTTCTTCTCCAAGGACTTGAGCCAATCATACGCATCCATAGGGTTGGCAGCTTGAGCAAAGGTCTGTGGCCTAGTCCTCATAAACTCCCCCAATCGGTTATGAGGAGGCAGGGGTGGCGGTGGAGGCATGTGGGGCTGATTGGTTATATTGCCAGCCTGCAGCTGTCCCATTGTTTGTATCATGGTCTGCATGAGCTGGTTTTTCATAGCCAATAGCTGCTCAATGTTGATAGCTCCGTGAGTAGATCCTTGTCCTATGTTGTTCTGAGGCACTCCATTGTTCTCCTCCTCATCATTGCCATCCCTCTGGTTGCGAGTCCTCACCATCTGAAGAAAAGCAATAGGTAAGAATTAGAAACGTCCCCAACTATATGCATCAAGGGATATGAAGCTAAGCAACTAGCTACACTAGCCTAGGTGGACATGGCAATGCTAAAGCACCCCAAAATCCTCTATTAAGCACACAAGCAAGCAATATATATATAGCAAACAATACACCAACCAAAACACATCGATTCTTGAGTGCTCCTATGTGCTCTAAAGTGTCCATTCTATCTAGGCTGCATCCTACGGTCAACCTATGGCTCTGATACCAATCTGTGACGCTCGGTTCCGAAAAATGAACCAAGCTAATGCATATGTGTGCCCAGGATGTTCATCACACATACACGAGTGCAATCACAAAAGAGTATACAGAAAATTACCACAAGACAAGATTAATTAACCAAATTTTATTACACAAACCATATTACCCTTGAATACAAGCTCTAATGAATATTTATGACAAGTTCAACTAATGCAGCGGAAATAAACTAATTAAGCAAACTAAACAGCTAGGTAGCATAAGCAATAGGGTATCGCGCAGCTCCAATAACACCACAGGCAAAGCTGACGGTAGACACGGCCTAGAACTCGGCATTATCACCATTAAACTCCCAATCCTGACCTGCAACTGTTGGGGGGGGGGATTGCAAGAGTGAGTACATGTCGTACTCAGCAAGTGTGGAAAGTATGACATGTGGCTTATTCAATTGTCGACAATAATAATGGTTATGTGCTGAAAAGTACATTAAAACATTTGAAAAGCAATATATTATATGTATGTGAAATAAAACCATCATAATCATAAGTAATATCATAATACCAATCTGAATTCGCTACCATCATCAATAATTCGAGATTTCACCATTGCCAATAACCATATTCAATACCAGAAATTAATCCATAACCATTACCAAACCATAACCATCCCAAATACCATCCCAATACCGAGTACCCTCAAATCATGGAAGTTGTCCAGGTGCTCATAACCGGGAGCACGGCTATCATGATAGTTTTAATTAACTCTGCAGAGTTTGTACCTCTTTACCCACGTGTTCGTGATTTCATCACCTTTCGATGACTAGAACCTTTATTATGTCGTCTCACACTTCCATCGGTGTGTGGCCAATAGATCACAAAATAGACTTTACAAAGGGATTACTAGTCTATTTAGACCCCACTGAGGTTTCACTGGTGGCGATGTCTCCCGCAGAGCACATCTTCAACCAAGGGCCCCCTCTTGGGCCATTCGGATCCCAGGGTAGTCCCACCAATCATCAACAAACCCAATTCGACTACCCCTTCCCCGAGCATCCATAATGGTCCAAATAGCACTGGCAAAGCCCTAATTAATCAGCTACGCCACACCCATACTTGGCCTTGTGGTGGCACTGTAATCCTGGCTTATTCTCACATGAACCGGTCCTTAGATCTAAAGCAAGCAAAACAACCATACGTCCAACCCATCCACATACCAGGCTTGCTTAGATCACCCATAATTTAAACCAGTTCATGTTAGTCATAATCTCATCCATGCATAATTAAATTGAGCGGTATAGTTGTTTTCCCATCCCAGTTGATTAAGCAAAGCATAAAGGTAAAAACCCTTCCCGACTCTCTACCATGTATTCCAGGTGACAAGGGTGGTTAAACAAAGCTAGTAAACTTATAGGGTTCCCATCAAATTGACACAAGCTTGCAATTTTGCAAACAAAACATTTATTTTAAAACAGGATCAATATGCTTCAAGGACACTTGCCTTGCTCTTGCTATTGATTAGGATCAAAGCCTTCAAACTCTTGGTGTTGGAGATCCTCTGTGGCACTCTCTAGCGCAAATCCGTCTAATCCACACAATAAACATTCAAGACAAGAAACACAATCAAAGAGTGCACAAATATTACTCAATATGACATGACATGCATGATTGATGCAAATGCAAGGCAGAACTTGTTAATTGATTGCTTTTAACGATCACTAACTAGTTCTAATAGCTTTTAACAAGTTTATACAGGTCTGGATTCGATTAGATCAAATTTTAGAATTAATTCAACACAATTTAACCAGAAAGATTGGACTAGTACGCTAGGGACCGTACAAGTTCGCCCACTGCGAGATCAGCAGATTAGGGTTTTCTAGATCGACGTGAATTTGGAGATTACGGGTTGAATTCACGTAAGGAAAAGAGAATAGAAGGTATACCAGGTGTTTAGAACTCCAATGAATGAAGAAACTTGGAGATAGCACTTGGATCTTGGTGATCTAGGGTTGGTGATGAACTTTGAGATGAATTGGTGGTGAAGGACAAAAACTTGGTGGAGATCTTGATCCTCTTTCGTTTCCTCCTCTTCTTCTTCTTGCTTGGGATCTTCTCCTCCCTCCTTGATGGTGGCTCCCCACGAACTAGGGTTTGGGTGGGCGGAAAAGTGGCAAATAGATGTCAATCCAAGGGGTGGGGCTGTTTATATAGAGGTGGAGGCTAGGGTTAGATGGATTTCGAGTTTAGGATGAGTAGAGGCCGGTTTAGAGTCCCTCATGAGCTCTAAAAGAGTTAGGCACGACGTCCCTAGGCCCACTTAACGTGAAACCCAAGAAACAAGTCATGAAACAAAAGATCAACTCGGAGTCGCGAAATATCGGACAAGTCCGGACAGGACTGGACTAGTCTGAAGTCGTCCAGAGAGAAAATCGGACAAGTCTGGCCAAACAATCGGACAAGTCCGACTTTGAACAGAGAGGAAAACGGACAAGTCTGCTGGAACACCGGACTAGTCTAGAAAAGTCCAGGGACTTAGCAAATTTTCAAGGATTCATGGAATACCGGGCTAGTCCGCACAAAATCGGACAAGTTCGAAAGTTTCCAGGGGCGAAAATCAGACTAATCCGCAGCAAAAATGGACAAGTCCGTTTTTAGTCAGAGAGAAATTGGACTAGTTCTTAGCAAAATCAGACTAGTCCGCACTTTCCAGCGTTTTAAGTGCGGTTTGCTCCAAATCAAATTTTAAATGCTCCGAATCAATTTTAAACTTGTTCCTCTTGTTGTGTGTTAATGTTAAACATGTATATGAGTGTATGTAGGGCATGATGCATGAAAATGAGGGTGTTACAGTGAAATGCCACATGTGCAGCTCAGAAAAAATTGTTTCTCAAATAAAAACCTTTTTTCAAATCCAATAAAAAAATTTCTTTTGAAAAGAAAGAAAAATGATAGTTGAGAATATAAGATTTTCTACTTGCTAGGAAAAATCAAATATGCAATGGGAAAAAATCCAAATGGGGTGGAAAAAGAAAGAAAGAAAAAATAAAGTGGGATAACTACCAATTTAACCTATGGGCGTGGGTCTCACCACCGTCTGATGAGATGGACATTCCTCCGTCTTCATTTCACATCCAGGCCCGGAGTGATGGGCTCGGATGGCTTGTCTTTCTTCTTCCGCCATTTCTTCTTTGGCGGCTCGGTGGACTTGGGCCTTCGGGAAGGTCCACACGATTTCGTCGCCTTTGGATATCAGCGTGGTCGAAATGACGGATTCTCCTTGTAGATTAATCTTCTCATGAATGCAATGAGTGAGTCCACCTTTGGTGGTGTGACTTCGACCTCTCAGTTGTGTTTATCATTCAGCCCATACTTGATTCGAATCATGGAGCACTGCTCTAATCTTGGCCGAAAGTTAAATTTTTCCTCCTTGCCATTGATATGGAAGTGGATTTCTCCAGCTCCCACATCTATGCGAGCTTTTGCAGTGCTTAGGAATGGACGCACAAGAATGAGTGGTGTATATTTCTCAGTGTCCACGTCTAGCACCACAAAATCCACGGGTATGAAGCAGTTCCGGATCTTCACCGGGACGTCTTCAGCAATACCCGCTGGATAACAGACTGAAGAGTTAGCCAGTTGTAGCTGCATTGGTGTTGGTGTCAGTTCTGTGAAGTTCAGCTAGTCCAACACAACCTTGGGCATCACACTAACACTTGCTCCCAGATCACAAAGTGCCTTGTCAAAGTGGTGAGCCCCAATTGAGCATGAAATGGTAGGACACCCAGGGTCCTTCTGCCAGTTGCTCTCTCATACGGAAATCATGTTGACATTTTTCATCGAAGGTTCTGGCTGGCCTGGCATCTTGTCATTCTCCATCGGAGGAATAGCAGCTGCTAGCCGAGACAACTGAGTCTCGAGCATCTTGTTGAAGCTCAGTTGATTCTTTAAGGCTGAGGATAGTCCTTCAATCTTGGCATTGATGTTTTCCAGGGTCTTGTCATTAGCTGACAGCTTCTTGGATAGGGCATCATTGATCTTGAGCTGGATAACGGTAAGTTCTCTCAAGTTGGGCTGATTTTGAGGGTTGCCATTGTTGTTGTACCCTCCTTGAAAGAATGGGCGTTGTTGACCCCACCCTTGACCTCCTGGACGATAGCCATTGTTGTTGTTGAAATTTCCATTGTGGGCAAGGTATAGGGCATCCTTACGAGTTTCTGGGCAATCATTGCCCATATGACCCGTGTTGCCACAGACTTCACATGTGATGTGAGAGTCTAGGGCATAGGCACTGCCAAACACTTCACCATTGGCTTGTCCATCTATTTTCTTCATTAGGAGGTCCAATTTTGCAGCAATCATGTCCACCTCCTTCAAGGTGTGCATGCCTCGCTGTTGGGTATGGAGACGCTCATCGTTCAATCCCATGATGGAAACCATCTTCTCAATAAGATCTTTAGCTTTTGGCACCGTCAATGAGAAGAAGGCTCCTCCAGCAGCAGCATCCAAATGGTCACGAGCTGATGGGATCAGCCGGTTATAGAAATTCTGAATAAGGAGCCAGTCATCCATCCCATGGTGGGGACAGGCTAGGATGTACTCCTAAAGCCTTTCCCATGGCTCGGGAATAGATTCCTTGAGCTCTTCCTGAAAGCTGGAAATCCTTCCACGTAGGGCATTGGTTTTGCCCAACGGGAAGAATTTGGCGAGGAATGCCGTAGAACATTTCTCCCAAGTGTCTACAACACTTATGTTTGCGTAGAACCACTGTTTCGCTCTCCCAAGGAGGGAGAACGGGAACAGTCTCAGACGGACCGCAATCGGAGACACGTCCTTCATCTTAAAAGTGCTGCAGACCTCGAGGAATTGTTGCAGGTGAGCACTTGCATCCTCTTTAGCCTTCCCACAGAATGGGTTGGATTGCACCATAGTGATAAGGCCAGTTTTGATCTGAAGTTCACATCTCCCGTGTTAATGGTGGGCCCAATAGGCACATTGTTAGTAGAGGGAGCTGAGAAATCACAAAGGGTCTTCTGAGCCATTGGCATTTGGATTTTTGGTGCAGAAATGTTGGCTTGCCTCGCCGCTCGAATCTTCTGAGGAGTAATGACACGAGGTCGGTCTCTCAGAAGAGATTCAGGATCTTCAACAAAGTTTTCCGGCAGGCGGAAACCAGACATACACTACCCTCTTTTCACATTAAAAATGCGAAAACAAAGAATGTTTATCCTACTAAAATCCTACCCAGGGTTCTATCCTATTCACATAGTCATGTTATATATCTATTTGCCTTCCCCGGCAACAGTGCCAGAAATACTTGTTGACGGCTCCTAAAGTATACTAACAAATCATCCCTTGCAACGGCACCAGAAATGCTTGTTGGTATTTCTAATGCACCATTAACTAAACATCTCCAACTGATGTGTCAGAAATTTTTGTTAATGGTTCTATTGGATCACAGAGTGAATTCCGCAAGCGCACGGAGATATCATTGTAGCATTTCCCCTTATGAGTATTCCCAAGGGTGTCATTTATTTGATCACAAAGGAAGGAAGGGAAGAGATATAACAATCATCAAGTGGAAAGGGTAGAAAGGTCAAGGTATGAATCTAGTAAGGATGGATAAAATAATAGTGGAGGTAGTGTGACACACACAAGAGCTTTCAAGTCTCAGGGGGGTAAGAGGATCCTAGAGGTTAGTTAAGGTTGAGAGTTATGGTGGTACTCCTACTATGATCTATTGTTCATATACATAGTCTAAACTAATTATTCATAAGCTAGATCAATAGTGAATACTTATGCTATGTGGTTCAACACATCGGGCACGGGCTTACCCTAGCAATACTAGGGTGACTCCCGCCAAGAGCCTGCGGCATAGCCGAACGTGGAGGATTACAAAGGACAGATAGGGATGTCACCACCTACTGTCTACCTCTTCAATTCGTGGGTCTATGAGACATCCAATGCTACTTAGCTATCCTAGCACCATGCTAGCGTATTAAGTTATTACCTTAAGAGCCTAGGCACAATCCATCCTAAGGAAATGAATTGAATCATCATTGAACCAATGTTGATACACAACATAATTATCCATACTAACCTAGTCATGTTATAATTAACTAGACTATAGTGGGGGTCTATAGGTTCTATGATAATGAGATATGTTAATGATAAAATAGTCATAGAAGCTATACCTTCCACATACATGGACACCACAATCAAACAAGAAACGCTTTGCCCAAGTATATGTATAAGTAGAGACTAAAGATACTATCTTTATTATGCATAAAGTCACAAATACAAGAAAGAATACATGATCCATACCTTTCCCAAAATAGGATTGGGAATAGAGAGACTCCTTACTCCTTTCCCAATTTTGACTTGGGACTAGAGACTCTCCTCTCTACAGCCTAACTCCTCTAAGACTATGGATGATAGTGTATACAATAGAGATGAAGCTCAGGTGGTGTGTGTTGAAGTGAGGGGTAGGGGGTCCTATTTATACTAGTGTTGAGGTCGGTTCCCGCCACCAAAAGCGCGCAAATCAGTCACCATTGACTCCAGGAAGTCGGGAGGAGCCAACACGTGGAGGCTGACCAAGTTTGGTGCAGAGACCAGGTCGGCTGACCCCCAGGTTCGGCCGACCTGGTCATTGCACCAATTCTCGTGTGCTTTCTCCAGGTGGCTGCCAGGTGGGTCCCATTGATGTATATGGGTGATACACCGTTGGATCTCCTCGGATACTTCTGTTTGTGGGCCATTTGATCCATGAGATGCCATGTGTCGTTGCCTAATTGGCTGGGATGATATTTTATAGGATTGGTCCCTCTAAATTTCCTCATTTCTTGCATAAAATGCTGCATACACATATTTCTCCAAGTCAAAGCGGAATTGGGTTAGATAGAAAGGTGATGTGTGCAAGAAATGACAAATCCTTCACATAATTGAGTTAAATTGACGGATGAAATTGGTATATAACAGCCGTCAACAAGGAGTTGCTTCAGGTCTTGAAACTCCTTTTCTGCTTCTTCAGACCAATGAAATGGTTTGGAATTCCTCAAGAGTTTGAAGAAGGGTAGCACCCATTTGTCCAGTCTTGATATAAACCGGCTTAGCACAGCTAGACATCTAGTCAACTTTTGGACATCATTAATGCAGGCTGGGGGCCACATTTCTTCTATAGCCTTGATCATCACAGGATTTTCTTCAATTCCTCCATGAGTCACCAAAAATCCCAGAGGCTTTCCGGAGCTAACCCCGAAGACACAATTGTCCGGGTTCAGCTTGGTGCACGTGGTGCACAGCTTGTCGAAGACAGCTTGTAAGTTGTCAAGGAGTGACTCCTTGTTTTTGATTTTCATGATGATGTCATCAACATACACCTCCACCAAGTCTATAATTAGCTCTCCAAATGTTTTGTACATGGCTCGCACAAATGTTAAAGCAGCATTTTTAAGACCAAATGGCATGGCAGTATAACAATGCAATCCATCTACTGTTATGAAGGCAGATATTTGGATTTGATGATATCCTGAATATTTGATGATATCCAGAATATGCATCTAAGAAACACAGTAGTTCACACCCGGAGGTGGAGTCCACTATCTGATCTATTCTAGGTAGTGGAAATGGATCTTTTGGACATGCCTTATTTAAGGTGGTGTAGTCGATACACATCCGAAGCTTCCCACCGGCTTTAGGTACAACAACTTGGTTTACCAGCCATTTTGGATGCAAGACTTTCCGGATGGATCCCGCTTCAAGCAACTTCTTGATTTCCTATAGGATGAAGTTTTGTCGCTCGATTGATTGTTTCCGAGGCTTTTGGTGTACATGCCATGCATCTGGGTAGATCTTCAGATTGTGCTCAATCACCTCCCTAAGGATCCCAAGCATTTGTGACGGTTGCTAGGCAAATGCGTAGACATTATCCCGGAGGAAAGTGATGAGTGTGAGTTCCTATTTGTTATTCAGACCCCCCCCCCCCCCCCCGATATACGGGTAGTCTGAGCAACATCAAAACCGATTTGGACAACTTTGACCGGTATGTCAGCGTCACCGCTTAGTTGCACACGAGGTGCGGAGGTAGAGCCTTTGTGACGAATGCTTGGAGTATTCGCGGCTAGCTCCTTATCGGATGCTTCCTCTTGTGCTATGGTAAGCGCATAGAGTTCTTCCAGTGCAGTAACTCCTGCAGTACAATCTCCATGGATCCGGAGAACATCCGTGGGTGTTGGCATCTTCAACACCAAATAACCATAATGGGCAGTAGCCATACAATTGTATAAAGCTAGTCTACAACAAATGGCATTGAAGGGCAGACTAATTTGTGTGACGTCGAAAACCAGTTTCTCGGTTCTATAGTTCTCCGGGTCCCAAAGGTCACTGGGAGTGTAATGAAACCAAGAGGAGTAATGGTTCCCGGACCTACTCCAGAGAAAGGTCGGCATGGGCGAAGGTCCGAAGGCCGGAGCTGAAGCTTAACGAAAGCCTTGAAGCTTATGAGGTTTAGCCCGGAACCTGCGTCCACCATGACATAATGGATTTGGATATTGTTAATGGTGGGTGACACCATCAACGGTAGTTGACAAACCCCAATCATGATTCGGGGGCAGTCTGAAGCATCAAAAATGATGGGTGTATCCATCCAATTCCGATGTGGTTCCGCCTTAGCAGCGGGAGCTACCATGGCCATGTATCGCCGCATTGTCTTGAGAATGCGGCGAGAAATGATGTCCCTAGAACCACCATAGATGGCGTTCAAGATCTTCCGACGTACGTTGTCAGAAATGTCGGAGTCATCGTCGACAGCGTTGTAAACGGCTTTCAAGACCTTTTTGGAGTTTTGGAAATTTAGCTCCTCTTCAGCCGGAGCTTCGTTGACTTTTTGTTTTCCTTCCCTTTGACGGAAAGGAGCTTCTTCCCGACGCTTGTTATAGCGCTCGACAAGGTTCTGGACCTCCCGGCACTCTTCCAATCCGTGTCAATTCGTCTTGTGGATCATACACCATGCTTTGGAACTGTTACCGTCCTCTGATGAAGGTCGAGGTCGTTTCTCGAGGCGTGGCCCCCAGCTTCCAGGAGCTGCAGCTGCAGCAGCTGGAGCGCCGGCCGACGACTTCTTTTTTCCTTTGGGCTTCTTCTTCTTCTTGCCACTACAGGAGGTAGCGGCTTCAGTTTTGGAGGACTTCTGGTTGGCCTCCGTAGCTGGCTTGGAATGCATTTCACGGCCCTCCGCAGCTCTAGGACATTTGTCGGCTAGGCTGAAGAGTTTCGTGACGTTGCTAACTTCTTTAATAGCTAGCTTCTCTAGCATCTTCTTATCTCGAACACCCTGTTTTAATGCAATGAGAACAGAAGAGCTCGAGATAGAAGGAATGGTTTCGTACCTTAGAGAATCATTGGATGAAGGACCGTAGCGATTACCCAGATGTTTGCTTTACAACAAACAGGTCCAATTCAGTGTCAGGCGTATAGGAGCTCCCGAAGTTGGCAGCGAATTGTTGGCATAGTTCCGCCCAACTATAAAGAGTCAGGTGGAAGACTCATGAACCAGGACCTCGTAGTCCCAGTTAAAGCCACCAGGAAGTAATTGGCCATCACAGCCTCATCACCCCCCGCTGCCAGTATGAAAGTAGAGTAGATTTGAAGAAATTTAGCGGGGTTGACAGTCCCATCGAATTTCTCAGGTAAGTGGGGCTGAAACTTCTGTGGCCACCTAACCATACGTAAGTGCATGGCCAGGGCAGAACATCCTCCTCCTACTCCCTAAGGAGCAGGGTTGTCCCGAGCTTCTCGCCTCTCACGAGCGCGCTCAATGTGGACACAACCGTCCTGTTGCCGGTAACAGCGATCTAGTTCCGACCGCAGGTCATGAGTTGGAATCTTGGTAATTGTGTGGGTGCGTCATGCCACGGGAGGCAACGAAGTCACTTGTTGAGATGCAGCATGTCTCCTCTATTGTGAGACTTGCGGACCAAGTCGGCCGGACATGGTCCTTCGTTGTGAAGGTGCTCGCCCCAAAGGAGGAGGACCTTAATTGCTGATGCCTACAACCGCAGCTATGACCAGATGGTCAACATCAGCCCTCCACTGCTCCATAGCACCCTAGGTTGCACCTGGAGGTGGCGGGCATTGCAGAATAGCTCGCACAGCAATGAGCGCGTGCTCGGGGTTGTTGTTTTGTCGATGCAGTGATCGACGCAGATGCTCCATCATGTTGACCAACATTGTTTGCTAGAATAGATGGTGGGTGTGGTACCACGGCACCTGTTGGAGCAACGGCTTCTGCTGGAAGTTAAACATTGGAGGGATTGCCTCCAGCAGGTTGTCCAGCGTGGTTGCCATTGGAAGATCCAGCAGCTAAATTCACCATCTTGCGATCTCAGGATTGCGTCGTCCCCTACCTGGCGCGCCAAATGTCCAAGTGTTTCATACGAAACTTCCCACGGACCCACCGAGAAGCTGCCCGGGAAGGTTCTTTTGTGGTTGTCGCACGCAAAGATCAATATCAAGATGATGACCTCAGAGATTTACGTGGTTCGAACCGCTTGAGCATAACAGCCTACTCCACAAGGTTTGTTTAATTGTATTGAGCGAGTGCATTCGCTAGGGTCTGGTTGAATCAGCACAGATTCTTCGTATTCGTGCAGTGCAGACCTTTTATAGTTCTAAGGACTGATCGTTACAAAGTTGGCCTGGCCTGACATGTGGCCCTAGCGTGCTTAATGACCTAATACACTGTCTAAAAGGTATCAATTATAATTAATAGTGTGGTAACGTGCCTTCATGGCAGCATTACCCCTATTAATGGTGCACTGATCGTGTGTAATTAATATGGCATTAATGACACATTATCAGACCTTCTAACTGCTGCGTTTAACCGTCCTTGAATGTTTGTCATGAACGTGATCTTCTCGTATTTCTGTTTGCGATGAAGGTCCGGAGGCTCCACACGTGGCAGATCCAGAGCTTTCCCATGTGGGAGGGTAGGTCCGGGGTCGCTATATACGTGTCGGAACTGGAGCTCCTCTCTGACGGGGGCTAGGTCCGGTGCTGTTGTACACGTGTAGTCACTGGAGCTTCCCTTGGTTGGGAATTTTGTTCGGGTCTTATTTTACACGTGTTAACCCAGGAGCCAGCCATGTGAGGGGAGCGGGTCCGGTGCAACGTGACATGTGGGACCTGCAAGGTCCTTTGACTCTGACGGGTGGAACTTTCTTGCACTTCTTGCGGTATCGTGGGGTACCCGGTACGTAGGGTACCGACAATAGTGAATTGTTCTCATTGGTGGTCTCAGGAGTGGATTGTCTTTACAATAAGGCAAAGACCCACTACAGTTTGCTAGGGAGGTAGAGTGTTAATGCTTAGGGTACGGAACCAAGCTAAACGGTTGTACACTCTGGACCTTCGCCCCCAGAGTTTGGTTGTCCTAAGTGCTGCTCCCAGACACCATGACACCCTACACTGTCCTACAATTTATGCTTAAGGGTAGACCTTACGGAGGTGCTCTATGTTCCAAGGGTTAGGGAGGGGCTCTACTTCTTTCGTGATGAGGCGAACACACCCGGGGTAGGATACTTGTATCACTCGGAAGGGGCCTTCCTAGCTGGGGGAAAGTTTGTGCGACCCTTCTCGAGAGAGTATGCACCGCAGCACCAGGTCACCTGTCTTGAGCTCGCTACTCTGCACAAACCGCTCTTGGTAGCGCCTCAGTGCCCGTCGGTAACGTGCGTTTCGGATGGTGGCATGCCACCTTGCTTTGTTGATGAGGTCGACAACTTCTCGTCAAATCTAGTCCTGTGAGGCTTCATCGAATGCTCAGACTCGGAACGAGCCCACAACGATCTCTGGCGGGAGGACGGCCTCGGCCCCATACACCAGAAAGAAAGGTGTTTCTCCCATGGCGCGGCTTGGTGACATCTGGCTTGCCCACAGTGCACAAGGGAGTTCGTCGACCGACTTGGCAACATGCTTATCCAAGCTGTGATATGTGTGTGCCTTGAGGCCCCTGAGGATCTTAGCATTGGCCATTTTGACTTGTACATTGCTCTTTGGTGAGCCACTGATGCAAAACAAACTTGGACAACGAGGTCTTCGCAGTAGTACTGGAAAGTTGCACTGGTGAACTGGGTCATGTTGTCGGTGATGATCCTGTTCGAGACCCTGAAATTGCAGACAATTGATTTGATGAACTTGACTGCAGACTCCTTGTTGATGTTGATCAATAGGGTTGCCTCTGGCCACTCTGTGCACTTATCTATGGCGACTTAGAGGAACCGGTACCCTCAAACTGCCCTGAGGAAGGGTCCCAGGATATCCAACCCCCAAAATGCGAAAGGCCAGGAGGGCGGGATGATCTACAGTGACTGCGCCAGAGTGTGAATTTGCTTGGTGTGGAACTGGCACACCTTGCACTTCTTGACCAGTTTCACAGTGTCACGTAGTGCTGTTGGCCAGTAGAAGCCATACCGGAAGGCTTTTCCAACCAGTGTGCGGGAAACTGCATGATTCCCACACTCACCTTCGTGGATTTCTGCGAGCATGTCACAGCCTTCCTGCTGAGTTATGCATCGTAGCAGTATGTCATTGGCACCTGGTCGACATAGATCACCTTCTACCTGCTTGTTGCGTTTCGCCATTCTCACGACCCTCTCAGCAGATGCTGGGTCCTCCGGGAGCAGGTTGTCCTTCAAGTAGTCCCGAACCTCCATGATCCATGCGCTGGGACTCTCTTGAGCTTCTGGATCTTGGGCGCCAGGTGATTTGGGATCCCTGGTGACGCTCAAGAACCGTGGCAGCCCCCATGGTTGGAGGGCTGCCATGGTTGCCAGCTCGGTGGAGCTGGGCTCACCTTCTTCATTAGGCCCTGCTGGCCTAGTAGTCGGCCGCACCAACCTCTTGCCAAAGACCCCTTCTAGAACATGGGCTCCTGTGGATGCCATGGTTGACAGGGCATCGGCGATGGAGTTGTCGGCGCGCGACACATGGCAGAGATCCAAGGCCTCGAATCCAGCTTCTAGCTTCTTGAAATGTATCAGATATGTCGCGAGCTACGGGTCGTTGCAGCAGCACTCACCATGGACTTGCTTGATGATCAGCTGGGAGTCTCCCTTGACCAGCATCTGATGGACACTGAATCCCTGCACAGCTATGAGTCTGAAGATGAGGTCTTCATACTCTGCCATATTGTTGGTAGCCTTAAAGTCGAGGCGCAATGCATACTTGGACTGCTCCCCTGTTGGCGAGGTGATCAGTACACTAGATCCGACCCCTTACTTCCCTCAGGATCCGTCGAGGAAGAGGGTCCAGTGAGGTCCGGTAATCACCAGAGCCATGGGCTCTGCCTTGCTGATCTCCCGGCCCCCTGGGTTGCTCGGTGAGGGGTCCACTCGGCAACAAAGTCCACCAGAGCTTGACTCTTGATTGCATGTCATGGCAAGAAATCAAGCTCGATCTCTGCTAATTCAGCCGCCCACTAGGCAATATTGCCAGTTGCGTTCGGGCTGTGCAGCACTGCTCCTAGTGAGAATGAAGTCACCACTAAAACTCGGTGTGCCTAAAAATAATGGTGGAGCTTCCTCGACGCGATTAGCACCGCATAGAGGGCTTGTGCATTTCGAGGTACCTTGTATTTGCCTCATGCAGGACTTCGCTGATGAAGTAGACCGGGTGTTGGATGGTCTGGGACCTTTTCGGGGAATCCGGCCCATCTTCTTCCCTCTGCTCCAGGTCCAGCGACTCCATGTCTCTTGGTCCTAGTGCTTCCTTTGGGGGTTGGGACTCAAAGGCTTCTTGACTTCTAGGGGCCCATAGGGGGACCCGATCATCCTCTGGGGCTGGGACCCATAGGCTCCTTGGCCTCCGAGGCCCCCTTTTGGGGTACCCGTACGTCCTCTAGGGGCTGGGACCCATAGGCTCCTTGTCTCTGGGCCCCCATTGAGGGACCTGAACATCCTATGGTTTAGAATCAACGGCAGAGGTCCCTACCTTTCGTCAGGGCTGCTGGGGGCCAGCCCATTCTACAACCAAAACCATACTTACCACCTCGGCTGTGGCGGCGATGTAGAGGTACACGGGCTCCCTGGGCTCTGGCAACACCATTATTTGTAGCGACGTCAGCTGCTGCTTCACCTTGTGGAATTCCTTCTTCGTGTCTTTGGTCCAAACGAATGGTCTGAACTGGCCCAGGAGCTTGAAGAACGGGAAAGCCCGCTCAGTCGGCCTAGAGATAAACCAGCTGAGTGCTGCCAAGCACCCTACAAGCTTCTAAACGTCCTTGATGCGGGCTGGAGGCCGCATCAGCTCCACCGCTTTGATTTTTTCTGGGTTGGCCTCGATTCCTCGGCGTGAGACCAAGAACCCGAGGAGCTTCCTATCTTTTACTCCGAACACGCACTTGTCTAAGTTGAGCTTTGTGTGTGTGGTTCGGAATCTGTCAATAACTAGGGCGAGGTTTTCTAGTAATGATGTATGTTACTGGATTTTTACTACAATATCATCAACATAAACCACTACTAGGTCCCGAATGAGGTCCCTAATTGTTTTATGCATGGCACGTACAAAGGTGCGGAGGGCATTCTTTAGATCGTAAGGCATGGAGACATAGTAGTAAAGACCATCTAGGGTTATGAAAGCGGTATGTTCCTCATCTTCTCTAGACATCGAGATTTGGTGAAACCCCGAATATGCATCTAGAAAGCACAGCATATCGCACTCAAAGTTGAATCTACGATTTGATCAATTCTAGGGAGAGGGAAAGGATCTTTAGGACATGCCTTGTTAAGGTTGGTGTAGTCAATGCACATCTGAAGCTTACCGCCAGCCTTGGGGACAACAACCGGATTGGCCAGTAATCTAGGACGGCGGACATCTCGTATGAAGCCACCATCGAGGAGCTTCTTGATCTCCTCGCGGATGAAGTTCTGCCGCTCGATGGAATGCTTACCGGGCCTCTGTTGTTGCGACCGTGCATTGGGGCAGATCTTCAGACGGTTCTCGATCACTTCCCTGGCGATGCCTGACATCTAGGACGGTTGCCAGGCGAAGACGTCGACGTTAGCTCGCAAGAAAGTAGTGAGCACCGATTCCCGCTCGCTGTCCAGACTCCCCGTGATACGGTTGGTCTAAGCCGCATTACAGCCAATCTGGATTGTCTTGATCGGTGTGTTGTCATCGTCATAGAGTTGCACTTGTGGTGCAGCGGCGCGGCTGCGCGTGCGTGGGTCTGGCGAAGGCTTACTTGACCCAGCATCGCTCAGGACAGGTGTTGGGGCCGTTACCAGCGCTGGAGCTTCTACAAAACTGTCACCAAGGCAGCATGATCTCTACAGATCTCGAGGACGCCGAAGGATGTCGGCATCTTGAGGACGAGGTAGCCGTAATGGGCTAAAACCATAAACCAGTACAGGGCTGGCCTGCCGATAATGGCATGGTAGGGGAGGCTAACCTCCACGACATCGAATAGTATATTCTCCGTCCTGAAGTTCTTGGGTGTCACTAGGGTCACCCGGAGTTGGATGCAACCGTACGCGATAACACTCTATGGTCCTAGCCCCAAGAATGATCTTGACGGGGCGATCTCAGACATAGGGATCTTCAACTTGTCGAAGGCTGCACGGCTGATGAGGTTGAGGCCAGCTCCACCATCTACCACGACGTGGTAAAACATTACATTGGCGATGGCGGGGGCGACAAGGAGGGGCAGCTGCGTGGCTCCCGCCATATTCTCAAGGCAGTTGGAGGCGTCGAAGCTGATCGACGTCTCCATTCATTTGTGATGCGGCGCCGGGGCATGCGTAGAGGCTGTCGAAGCCATTGCCTGGCGCAGGGTCTTAACCGCATTCCTGGATGCGGGTTCCCAAGATCCTGTACAGATGATGTGGAGTGCTTTGCGATGCTCGTGGTCGCTGTTGAGGTCGAAAGTTCACAGCCTGGTGTACCATTTCCATGGCATGTTCCGGCCTTTGGAACTCCTTCTCCACGTCTTTGTCAACACGATGGTCGACCTTTTGCGGCTTGATCTCACCGTAGCTCGAAGGCTTGATGAACACCATGGTGGTGAAAGCGCTACCACTTTTTTGAGGGAAAAAGCCCCTACCAGGCGCGCCAAATGTCGAAGTGTTAATGCAACACTTCCCCCGGATCTACAAAGGATCAGCCCGTGGAGGTTCTTGTTCGGTAGGGCTTAGGTCTCAAACTAGTGTTCTAGCAGAAGCGTATGAGACAGTGATTTTAACGTGGTTCGGGCCGCAAGGAGCGTAACACCTTACTCCACGTTGCATTGTATTGCTTGGAGAGTGTGTATGCGTATGTTAGGAATTTTGAGTGTTGTTCTTGTAGCGATGGCGGTCCGAGCCTTTTATAGACAAGGTCGGACGCCTTACAAGTGGGGTACCGAGTCCCAACAGGTGGTCCCGGGGCGGTCTTATCCTAAAGATCTAAGGCTTCTCGCATAAGCTTCCTCTGAGGGTGGCAGCGGAGACTTGCTGTCTTGCTGCCTCCCTTGTCAGTAGCCCACGCACCGTTGCTGACGGTGGCAGAAGGTGTCCTGTCAGCTTGTCTCGTTGCCGCAAGCTACCCACTTGGTTGTGTGGGATAGGACTGCAGCGCCTTCACTATGATGTGATTGGTCATAGCGGTCTCTGACCATTGGCGTGCCCCGCGTCGTGCGCCGGGGGTTGTTGCGGGTCTTCAATGCTTAACTGTAGCGGAGCGCACCACCTTTTAACTCCCGCACCTTACCGTCTAGGGCGAGCTGCGGGACACGTGGTAGGGTCGGGGCAGGTCCTCGGTGGGAAGGCTAGCCCTGGTCCTTCGTGACGCATGGCGGCTCCAGAGCTTCCCAGGGTACGTGGCAGCTCCGTGCTTTTTCCCTTGGGAGGTGCTAGTCTTTGCGCTACATGCCACGTGGCTGTTCCTGGGGCGCTACCCCATGGATGGGTGAGGTCCCGTCCCTACACGTGACATCTCGAGAGCCCGTCACACCGTAGGGGCGAGGTCCCATCTTTAAGGCTTTCGTGGCAGCCCTGCAGCTTGATCTTGAGGGAGCCAAAGGCCTTAGCGCCTATAGGACACATGGCGCCTCCGGACGTGCCTCGGTGTCTTCATCCTGTGTGCAAGGGTACCCCGTCTACAGGGTACCTACAACTACCATTCAACAGAGAGAACAGAAGAATATGGTGTGTTGTATTAAAACTAAAGAAGGCACCTTGGATGACAATCAATTTGTTGACTTGCTATCAAAAGGGGGAGGGGAGAGCACAAAAAAATGAAACTGAACCGATAAATTATAAAACGACAATTCTGATTCACTAAGGTCCCCAACAAGAAAACAACGACCCCAGCACAACGTGAAATACAAAATAATAGTCTGATAAATGGTACTATTGCCAAAGCATTTAGCTTACAACAGACTATTGCCCAACAATGGCTAAATGCATACAATACTTGAAATGATTAAAATATTCTTTTAGCAGTTATTAGCATGTATAGTCTAACAAATGGTTGAATGTAGAGGTCACTTAACTAAGACGCCTTTTTAGATTAAATGAAAAATGCATTCACATATCACAAGTATGAGGCTAATGGGGAAAAAACAGATCACCTGACTATCACATGCTACCTCGTCCGCTGCTACCGAA
Organism: Tuctoria greenei; assembly: GCA_036927565.1. NCBI lineage: Eukaryota > Viridiplantae > Streptophyta > Magnoliopsida > Poales > Poaceae > Tuctoria > Tuctoria greenei. The sequence continues at coordinate 122,660,307 of JAYESD010000008.1, forward strand.
GTTCGGAAAGTTGTCCTCCTTTAGTTGTCCAAGCGCCAGAATCTGAGGCGATGGAGTTTGAGCCTCCGTCGGTGATCCCTATGATGTGCAAGTGTGTTAGAGAAGTTATAAGTATAAAAATGCACATTTTACTAAATTTGGACAAGTTTAACTAGGTTTAGCTATTTTGAATAATTTTGTACCTGTGATCCTGTCGTCGGTACTAGTGGTAGCTCTATCGATGGTGGTGTCCACTCCAGTATGAAAGCACCGTTGTATGAAAGCTTCCGTCTTGGTGAACCACTCCTCTGAGTGATCGCCATCCTTTTTCCAACCAATATACATCTATATGCGGTCTTCGACCATGTTTGCGGGTATACCTTCAAAGCAGACAAAACATTATCAGTTTCATTGTTATGTTATATCACGGCTCTACAACTAGGAAGATAGGTGCTAAACCCACCCAAGAGTGACCGAGCAGGGTGTGCTCATGACAGAACGCGTGGTTCGGATCCGGACGAAATTTTGGCAGCATAACCCCGCTATTCTCCGCTGCATGCCCGAAAATGGTGCAGCAAAGAACATAAGGGTCATGCTGTCGATATCTCGTCCAGATCCAGATCCGTGTCTCGTCACAAGCCACACTATCTCGGTCCCTCTCAGCCTCTCCAAAAAATGGACAGTTCCAAACCTTCACGTCTCACATGCCAGTAGTATGTGAGACATGCCGATCCAAAACGGGTGACGCAATTATATAGGTTATGTTACCCATTTTCATTTCTATGTCATTTACGAAAGAGGAATGAACGAGAGAAAGAGAGGGAGGAAAGTTGGTCTTAGATGACAATTCCACGTCTGGATCCATTGTCCGTGCAATAGAGGGTAATTGATGTCTGCACCATTGCCGTTCGCTTCCGTGCCATCTCGATGCATTCTTTACGACAACAACTGTCTATACAGAACGAACGCATTTATTTCGTGTCGTGCCATGTCAGGTCGGGCCGAGCCGGACCGAAACCAGCTCATTTACATATTTTAAGTAATCACTCAAAAACATTAAATATCAATAAACAAAGTACAAATTAATGAACAACATAATAAACATAAACTATTACAAATAATTAACACATATTGACGAACAACATATTAAACTAACTAACTAATGATCACTCGAGGCGTCCATCTTGATCCGCTTCACCTCGAGGCGGGCAAGGAACTAACTAATGATCGATGTATGTTGCAGAGCTGAGGAGAGAGAGAGAGAGCGAGAGAGAGAAAAGGAGAGAGAGGGGGGTAAGGAGACAAGGAGAGGGAGAGAGATAGAGGGAGATGAGTAGAGAGTGAGATAGAAATGGAGAGGGGGAGCGAGAGAAATAGACGTACCGACAGCCGCGCCACTTCTGCAAGAACTGTCAGAGGTACTGGACAACAGGTGGTGCCGTGCGTAATGTGCCCGTGGGTGTAGGCCGGCGCAAGCAGAGCAAGAGTGCATCCGCTGCTTCTCACTTCCATCAGAGGGTTCGATCGGGCTGCTCTTCCTATCGATCCTCTCCTCTCTGTGGTTCAGCCAAAACTAATGGCACAATACTCAGCTTCGGCACTGACATGTCCTCCTTAGACCTTACTAAACAAAGGAAACATCTAAACGAGAAGCTTGTTCTAATTACCAGGATCAAGAACGGTGATGAGCAGTCAGTTGTCTTGTGCTGGAGGAGGATCTGCAGAGGGAGAAGATTCAAAGCTAATGAGCCAAAAGGAGAGATTTACAACTGATAAATCAGCAAGTTTTGTGCAGCATCCATATATGCATGAGCGGACTAGCTAGCCACGTGGCCATTTAGTTGCGCACGATCGCCTACTTGTTACACCTTAGACGTCGCAATTATTCCCTTCTACCCGCTGGCAGCTGCTGTGTTCTGGGGATGTATGGTTCCTGGAGCATGGAACACCGCATGGCCGCCCCACCACTCCCAGTGTGAATCTGCTGTTTCTTCGCCTAGCTCAGCGTCTCCAGAATCCACAAGGTTTAATTGCTTCACCTCAAGAAAGCGCCCTAGCTAGAGATGGTGATGAGGAAAGAAATGCCACGGGAAATGGCAAGGTGTGGGTGCTAATCAAACATTGCTAAAATGGTGCTAGTGACTAAAAAATGCTAGGTCATGGTGGGGGCGCCGGGAAGGGGTGCTGGGGAGGGGGCAACGCAGGAGGAGGGGGCATCTGGAGAGGGGGCGGCATATGGGTAGCGGACAGCACACGGGGAGGGGTGTCGGGGAGGGTGCGGCACACACGGAGGGGGCAGCTGGGAGAGGCGGCGGCGTACCTCAACGGTGCGGTATTTCTCGGTGGATGGTGGCGGCGTCCCTCGGAGACGGATTTGGCGATGGCTTCGATGACGGCGGCCCTCAGCGCGGCAAGGTGGCGGTGGAGGCACGGTAGTGGAGGCATTGCGCAGTGGCGATGAGCTCTCGGGCGGAAAAATGAAAATGCTCGAGCAAATGAGGAGCCAGATGCGCGGGGGGGGGGGGGGGGGGTAATCTATAGTTGACCATGGTGTAGGACAACCGTCATCTACAAGGGCTAATTGACAACAGGCCACCGAAACTATCGTCTATTACATCTCGAGCCGGCCCAGATTTCGGCCCATGTTGACAAGGGCCTTATTTACCGACAGCGAGTCGTTGTCTATAAGGCCCGAAAGCTAATAGACGACGGTACTAGGGAACCGTCGTCGATAAATTTAGCTATCAACTATTGTCGCGATTCTTGTAGTACAAGTGCACAACAAAATACTCAATCTTGCATTGGATAAATTGACTATGGTACCTCACCCTTTTTCTTAGTAATTATGGGGCTTATTCCTCATCCTTTTGTTGGGTGGTTGAAAGATAGAACAACAAAGTGAGCATGCATCACCTAATGTTTAAGGTCCACTAAAATTTCTAGAGAATTTCAAATGATGTTTTGAATTTAAGTTCCTCAAATGATGCACTCAATCACTCCTATATGGGAAATGGTATTTGTATCCTCACCAGAGCAATGCCTTCTTGTGCTACATCTAAATAAGGCTTGTATGTGGAACTTGGTAGGGATCAAGAGTAGGCATATTTGCAACACATTTATTGCTAAGTCAAAAGAGTAAGCCTTAGACAAAAACAAATTATACTTTTGATAAAGATTTGTGCAAGTGTGATGGAATATTTGTGGAGTGGAAATATGAAGATGACTCATTTGTATGCACTCTCTTTATTGTGAGGATGAAACATGGCTACTTATTTATTTTTTTTTCTTGTTCTATTGTACATGAGCATGCAATTTTTTCCTCATGGCCATGTCTTCTACTCCTATTTTCTTTTCAAATATTTCGAAGAGAGTATTATGCATTAAATGGAGTATCGTTTTGATGGTGGAATGGTATGATGGAATTTCTCTAACTTAAGTGTAGAAGTTTAGCATGTGCCCGTGCAATCTTGATCATAAAAATCATGGAAATATTCTAACATAGGGCTATACTAGTTTGACTAGGCTCAATGTGAAGGCAAATAGCGTATGCATAGGGTTTATCTAATTCGAATCATCATATGGATTCGGTAGGAATTTCTATCAAATGATGAACTCCCATTTTGATATTCTCCAAAAGTTAAGTTTTACATTCAACTAGGATATTAGTAGCTCTTATCACTATATCATATCCCACAAGAATCTAGAATTGGACCTAGCTTTTGCTACCCAGAAATTCCATGTTTTAAGACAAGAATATTCTACACCAATAAACGCAATACTTAGAGAATGCTAAGTTGTATGTAAGGGACTAGAGAAAATAAAACAGAGCAACTATTCATCACTTCCACTTATGCAAAGTAAAAATATTCTTACCGTACATCTTTTATTTTATTATTCTAACCTATACTACATATTTTTTACATGCAAATGTGGTGGAAAGAAAGAAATAAAATAAAGGAATGAAAATGGGGTGTGATATATGTTACCTCAAGTGAGAGTCCTCCCCCAAGCTTGTTCTTCTCGATCTTCATGATAAGGGTTGAACCCTTGATGAAGGAAGTAGGCCATGAAATCGGCCTGTTGTTGTAGCGTGGTCTTGACATTGTTGAACTGCTCGTCGATTTGTTGCTGCAAGTCGTGGGTACCTCGGATGTGGTCTTGAAGTGTGTTGAGGACATTGCCTATCCTCACATCAAGGTATTCCATCCGTCGAGTGAGTTCCGCCATTCCTTGGCCAAGGTCACATGAACCTCAGGTCCAAAAGGAACGATGTGTACTCATTGGTGGAGGAGGCAAGCTACTAGAGCTTGAGTTGGAACCATAAGGGTCCCATCTCCCTCTGGTGGTAGTCCACTCTTGCCACGACGATCCTCTGACATCATACGTTTGAGGTTGGGTCCAAATGGGTCCACTTCCTCTTGGTAGTCATAGGCGGTAGTAAATCATGGTGACATCTCCATGACTTCTCTACATGAATGACTTCTTGTGACCCTGACGAAAACATTACTCCTACGAACCTCCTCGATAGGTTGAAGAGCAATGGTTAGTTGCTGGCACTTATACAAATGAAAATCCGGTAAGGTAACCGGATTTCATTTATATAGCCAGGATCGAAAAACACTAAGGATCCATCTAGATCATGTTGAAAAGTGTGTCCTTGCACTAGATAGTCCTCATCTATTAAGTAGTAGCTTGTTCAAATATATTCAATTGAAGCATTTTCTAGAGCCCCTACTTTCATAGCAATGTGTGTAATTAATGAAGTACACTCAATTGGTCCCGTCATTTTAGTGTTTTCTAACTATCGTGAAATCATAACCTCGATAGGATCAATTTTAATCTTTTTAACCATGGCATAAATGGTCCTAAGTTCATCCTCACGCACAATCCTCACATCTCCTCTAGGAAACATAGTCATCGTGACCTATCTATGCATGAATCATACCGTGGGTTTTTTAAGTGGCTATTTCTAGGGTTCCTACATGCTACTTCACTAGTCAATTCTTGCCAAAAACTTTTTTTGTTGAATTTAGGCAAAGCATCTAAATCTATTAAGCAACGTTTATGGAAGCCTAGAAGATCATTACATGTAGGATTGAAGAGCACGTGAAAAGCTACCAGAGGGGGGTTAATGATAGATTAAAACTTTTTCAGCGAAAGCAATGAAAACCCCTAACCCCTCTGGCAGAAAAACGATCTGTTAAAGAAATCGTGTGTGAGACTGATCTAAATGTGTTTCACCATGAAAAAAGAGATAGATATCATAGAGAATCAAGTCACGAATACAACTCAACAAGAATTACTTAAATCCGCCGAGAGAAACTGAAGTTATGATTGAAAGATCAAACAAAGGTCACTCTGTTCTACCTGAGAAAAACAGTTCTGGAATGTTGCAAAGAAACTCGTGTAGATCAGAAAACACAAATCCAATTACCGTGAAATTCTGACAGATGATAGATAATCAAGTTGTGAAGACAACCCAACAAGAATCACGTCAATTGGATCTGTAAAAGTAGACTTATGATAAAACCACCGAGGAAAGGTAGTGTTGTGCAGAAAACTCGACGAGAAAAACTGGTGTGGAACAAGTCGGGCGAACAAGGCACAAAAGTTCCTTTCAACTACGAATTTTATACAATAGAACACAAGAGGAACAAACCCAAAGTCGTTCACCACGAGCTCTGGCCTCCCTTGCTTATATAACCAGCGCTTAGGCCAACCCAATCTCAACTAGGACTCTAATCCTACTCAAATCACGAATCGAAACTTTCTATAACTGCTTAGGACTCTTCTATACATAGATAGAAGCAATCTTAAGACTTCCAAACACATTAGGAACATATCCCACATTCCTAAAATAACCCAAATTTGTGACCCACATGAAATCCTATCATAACCAACTCAATACTTTCCATATTTTAGTCAAACACGACTCAGCCGCTGCCTGAGTCCATAACCTAGTCGGTTGGACCTTTCCGACCAATTCATTGCATCCACATCTCTTCATCACGCCTCGGAACCATGTAGCCACGTCCATGCACTCCTTGCATATGTGCAAACATCTTCCAACGACGTCCACGATACCTTCATATGCATTGTTCTTGATTCAAACATGTTGTGCAACCTCCTGATCAACTCAACCACAATTCCTCCCGAACTTGGTTGTTGAACCTCATCTTCTCCCTCAGACTAGTTCAATGGATCCCGTCACCAGCCATGTCTTGAACTGAAGCAACACCTGCACATGAATAAACAACAAATACTTTCGAGCACAAGTCCTCGACTTGACTCACGTTAGTTCTGAAACTACAACATCTTACGTGAGCACCTTACATAAGCATGTTGCAAAACATAGCAAAATTATATCAACCATAACCAACAAAACACAACAAATACTTAGCGAATGAATACAAAGCAATCTTTTCATCAATGTAAAGCCAGTATGAATCATTGCAAGATAAAAGCAGAAACATTGCAATCAAGAGGACCTTGCCAAAGCTAGTCGGACCTAGCGCCGGAGCTAACCAAAGCTAGTCGGACCTAGACAAAAACATGTCAGATATTAACAAAGACATGTCGGAGCTAAAGTCGGACCTTGCTAAAAAGATGTTATGGCATCATTCAAAACTTTTATTGTCAAAGCCAATGTATTCAGCAGACATAGGTCTCACAATCTCCCCCTTGATGAATGCATTGGCAACACCATTTAAATTTCAAACATTGGCATGAAAAGTTTTGAAAACAATTTCTCCGCCTTTGTAAAACAGAAATAAAATGAGAAGAAAAACAAATCCCCTCCTGAGAAGAATCGTGCTTGCATACTGTCGGTGGTTTTGATCCGGCAGATCTCCCGACACTACTAAAGTGTTGGAGGAGTTTGAGGTTCGGTGTGGGCGCGCGGAGATTCAAGAAGGTGATATGTAAAACGGCTCAGGAGACACAAAGATTTACGTGGTTCGGGCCGCCTGACCGTAATACCCTACTCCACGGGGTGTGTTGGTGTTGTATTGGATGTATGAGTTCAACGTAAGTTGAGAGAGTGAGCGCCTCCAGTGAGCGTCCCCTATGTATCGTCGGCCTGTCCTTTTATATTACAAGGGCAGGCCATTACAAGTTAGCCTAGCCCGACATGTGGCCCCAGCGGTTACTAATATTGATACACATTTGATGCGCTTAATTACCCTTAATAACTGAGTTACGGGCTTTGATAACACCGTTATTGGTAATTAAAGCCGTCCGATCGTGTGTCATTAATATAGTATTAATGACACTTAATCGGGTCTTGAAGTCCTTGATTCCCCTTTGAAAATCCGGAGCCATTGTAGGGTCTTCCGGAGGTTAGAGGCTGAAGATCCGACGGTTGGACACATGGCAGCCCCGGAGCATACTGTGGGGAACAGATAGGTCCGGTGCCACCTAACACGTGTCAATTCCGGAGCTTCCCTCGGTCTGGGCTTAGGTCCGGGGGTGCCGCTATGGTACATAGCCCGGAGCTCCCCCTTGTGGGCGGTAGCTCCGGTTTGATAGTACACGTGGCGACCCTGGGACTAACCATGTTGGGGAAGCGGGTCCGGTTATGTCTGACATGTGGGCCTCCGAAGGTCTTCAAATAGTAGATGACATTCCCATGAGATCTTTGCAATCTCAAGGGGTATATGGTACCCAGGGTACCGACAGTGGCCCCCTGGGCCCACCTCTGGGGAAGACCCCTTGGATGGAGTCATTCCGCCGGAGGTGGGTCAATCCTTCGACTTTTGAACTGATCTTTGAAGGTCTTCGGATGTGCCGTTGGTGATAGTTTGGAGTTAAATCCTCGCCGCGTAGCATATCCCGTGTGCGGCAAATGAGATCTTTGGCGTGCGGATCTCACGCATTTGAAGGTCGCCGCTTCCCGATACGAAAATTGTATCGGTTCCGTGCGCCTTGTCAAGCCGCCGCCTTCGGGCTTCCCGCCTCATGATGACAACCGTTCGCCTGGGTAAGAACCTCGACTTGATCATCCGAGTGGTCCCGGGCCCTCTCGTCATCGGCTGGGTGGAATTTTTGAGTAGTATCTTTGACTTCCTTGCGGTTTCCATCCAAGCGTTGCGAGGGCTTACTTAAGAAGGAAAGCGCGCACCGTATGGGGTTCTTTATGCCTCTCATCTGATCTTGCGCTCAAACTCCCAACTTGTGCTCGCTTTTCCTCTCTTGCCTTGCTGTGCCGCGATGGAGTTAGGTCTCCGCGAGAGCCGTTTGAAGACCGAAGGTGACCTGAAGAAGGTCCGGGCCCTCATGGGATGGTCCCCGGACTTTTTCAACCGCCTGGTCTGCGCCGGGGGAGAGCTCCCGTTTGAGAAGGAGCACGCCAACGAAATGGTGTACTTCTCTTCATACGCCATGGTGGGGTTGATCCCACCTTTTCCTCCTTTTTCTTGATGTTGCTAGACTTCTATGGTCTGCAGCTGTACCACCTTGGCCCCCACTCCATTCTTCTTGTGTCTGTCTTCGTCCACTTCTGTGAAATGTGGGTGGGCATCTCCCCTGCATTGAACTCTTCTGGACCTTCTTCACCATCCATACCACCGGTAGGAGTAATGAGTACCATGGCTTCTACTACTTCGTGAAGCGCAAGAAGTGACCATTCAAGTACCTCCGGTCGTTTCCCTCTGGAAAGTGGGATGATTGGAAGAAGGACTGGATAGTCATCCAGGTGGAGGAGCACGAGAAGCTGGAGCTGCCCGATGGCCTCCCCAACATCGACACTGCAGTCTGGAGTGAAGCTCCGGTGCTGTCGGATGCCTTCAACCCTGCTCTGACCAGGATCTGGCAGTGCATGGAGGGAGGATTAACTCCTCAGGCAGTATTTTGAAATTTCTTGGTCAACAGGTGGGCACCGCTCAAGAGGAGAGAAAAACTAGCTTGGGCCCTCAATAGTGTGATGGACGACGACCGGGTCGAGACCGGGCTGAAGTCCAACATGGCGGGGGCAACCTTGGAGTTTCATCTCAAGATGTTCTAGCACGGCATTGACGTCGAGGGTGATGACTTGACCCCGCCACCAGCTTTTCTCCCTCTGAACATGGAAGTAGAGTTCAGCAGGGAGCTCCGGCGGACGATGCCGGTGCTCGACGACCTTGGTGTCGTCGAGATAAGATCGGCATCCAGGGTGGTGATCCCTGGGGCTTCCAAAGGTGGCTCCGACCCTGCCCCGAAGCCAAGGATCGAAGTCGTCGGCAAGGGCAAAGAGTCGGCGGACGAACACTTGAGCCGGAAGAGGAAGCTGCAGCATGCTGACGGAAGGTCTGTCAAGCCTGCAACCTCTGCATCAGCTCCTTCTCCCCAGAGGGGGAGGTCTTCTACAACTGCGCCGACTGTACCCGCAGCGGCGTCTTCCCGGGGTGCTAGCTCGGGGCATGCGACTGCAGCACCAGGGCCAGTTGAGGCCTCTAGGTTCGGAGGTCCTTCCCGGTCGAGGGGGGCCTCGACTAATGAAATGCCCGTGGCTACAACGAGTTCCAGGGGGGGCCTTCCGGAGATTCCGCGCTGGCGGCGGCTATGGTTAGCCCAGAACGCCCGGGAAAGAGGTTCCGCGCAAGCTGGTGCGGAAGCCTCCCGAGGTAATTTTTAATCTTTACCTCAGACAGTTGTTTTGTTGTAGTAACTGTTTCTTAAGTTTCTTTATCCATCATCTGCAGCGTTCCCAAGAAGAGGAGTGAGGCTCCACCCTCAGCCACAGCAGTTGAAGCTGTGAGGGCGGAAGCTCCTGCTCCTGTCCTGGTGCCGCCCCAAGTGGTGGCTGAAGCTGCGACAGCTCCGGCGCCATCTATCATGGTCATGGACCTCGACTCATTCCCCGGGACTCCCGTTGTAGCGTTGGACCACAGGAGAGAAGATGCGCCAGCGGCACCTGCCCCGGAGGTTGAATCCCCGGGTCTTGATGCTGAGATGATGGAAGCTTCGGCCATTGAGCCGGAGGAAGAAATAATTCCGGCCCCAGAGCCGGAAATTGTCGAAGCCCCAGCGGTTGAGCCAGAGGTTATTGAAGTCCCGACAAGTGAGCCGGATGTGGAGGAAGCTCCGGCCTCAGAGCCAGTTGTAATTGAAGACCTTCTGGTGCTTGAGCCAGTTGAGGTTGAAGCTCCGGCCTCAGGGCCGGTTATTGCGGAGGCATCAGCACTCGAACCCATGGTGGTCGAGATGCCAACAGCCGAGCCATCAGCGAAGAAGGGGCCCAGGCCGGAGCCGGAAGTAGGTCCTGCTCCGGAAGTGTTGTCGGCGGAGGTGCCTGCTTCTGAGCCGGAGTACCCAGATGAAGTCGTTTGCACCCTGCCTGAGGGGGCAAACGAGGACCTGGCGGCAGGGCCTTCGGAACCACTTCTGAAGGTCGGAACTTCTTCTGCGGGACCTTCCTCAATGGCAACTGAGGCTATCCCAGAGGACGGCCCTAGTTCCGTGGAGGCTTAGGGGACCACTCTTGTAGAGTGGTACCCAATTTTTGTAAGCAAGAACCCGATGGAACCAGCGGAGGAGACCCCAGCAGGTCTAGAACCCATTCCCCTGACGTTGTCTATTGACAACGCTTGCTCCAGCCTGCGTCAAGTTCAGCTGGCGTTCTACCACGATAGCAAGGCTCTTGAAGAGGAGTGCCAAACCCTTAGGTGTTGGCGTAACCGGCTCTATATCGAGACCAAGCTAGCGCAGTCGAGGCTGGCAGATGGCAAAGAATGGATCAAGCAGGAGAAGGTCCGCCTGGAATACTGGGGCAAATTATTGGATGACAGGGAGAGCTTGACTCGCCCTCGACGCTTATTCCCGGGCCATTTATGAGCAGACCAAGGCAGCTAATAGTGCGGCTGATGAACACCAAGAAAGGCTTGAAGCCATTAACACTACTCTCATCAAGCGCCAGGAGGCACTTGAGGAGAGGGAGAAGAGGCTCGAAGATGAAGAGCAAAAACTCCTAGAGCTGTGGGATGACGTCTTGAAGAGGGATGAGGAGCTCGCCGAAAAGGTGGCTCTGACTGACAAGGGCCTCGAGGAACGCGCCAAGAAATTGGTAGAGCATTGCGCTAAGAGGAGGAGAAGGCCTTGGCGCGAGGGCAGGAACTCTACCAGCAAGAGTGTGCCATCGCTGCCAGGGAGAAGGACCTGGTTGACCGCCGGAACAAGATCTACCTCCGGGAGGAGGAGCTCGGAAAACTCAAGAAGCAGGTTTCTAAAAAGATTCAGCAAAATGCCAAAGAGGTTGAGTGCCTTGCTCTCGAGAATTCTGAACTCGCGGCGGCCAAAAGATCCTTGGAGGAACTGAAGGGCTTGAGGGCTGCGGACTCCCTACAGGTTTGGGAGTTCCTGAGTAAAGCCAACGACGCGCTGACACCGATGGGCTTCAGTCCCGTGCGTCCGGATGATCCGGAGCCAGAGCCGGACCTGGCATTGCAAGCATTGAGCTCGGCGGGTAGCAAACTCTCCAAGGTGGGTGACGTCATCGCGGACCAGTTGGAGGTTGAGGGGCAGTCTCTGGCAAAGAATGTCGCTGAATATGTGCTGACGTGCTACACCAGCCGAGATCCCCAATTCCCTCTGGACCCGGTGCTTGAAGATCCCGTCGAAGGAGAAGGTGAAGCCACCCAAGCCAACGTGTCGGAGGTTGCTCATAAGGTCGCCCAGTTCTTCCATAGGGTTTAGGACCATCTCTGTAGCTCCCACATGTATTCTCTCTTTTTCTTCCCCAATTTTGTAATCCCTTGTCTCCAGATGAATGAAATCCAAATTTTTGTGAATTTCATTTTTTGTCTTCAACACTTTTGTCCTCACTTGGCCCCCTGGTAGATGTAGACTATTCGATGGTGAACATGTACCAAGAGGATATTGTGTTTTGTTGAAGACTCGTTTGCTTCGAACTTGTAGAGTGTAGGTCTGAAGTCTTCAATAATGATGTCCCCCTGAGGTAGTCGGAGCTCTGAAGCTCCGATATTGACTACCGTCGCGGCTCAGTAGCTCCGTCAATAGCTCCTATCAACTCGTAGAGCATCGATAGTTAGACCTCCGGGGTGTCGGAGCTTAGTAGCTCCGACAGTGACCTTTGCCAACGCGTAGTTTGTCGGCAGCAGACTCCGTTTGTGGAATCTTCTCACCATCTTTTATTCTGCATCGACGGCTGGCCCCCCTAGCTTTACCGGAGCTTGGTTGCTCCGGTGATGCTCGTTTTCAATGTTTAACATCGATTATAAGCCACCTAGGGGGAGTCGGAGCTTCGTCAGCTCCGACTTTTCTCCATCAACGTGGACTCTTTATTTTTCCTACACACTGAAGCCAAGAAAAATAGTAAAATTCGCTCCTTGCCTATAACTTTGTCGTGGCTTACGATTCTCAAGAAAATTTTAGGTCAAACACGATTCTGAATGCAACCGAATGCATTGCCTTCTTTCTTCCGGATCCAATTGTACTTGGACCCGCCTTACTTCGGCCTGTCGGGGTGTAGGTAGAGTGGCGTACTTATGGTGCTTGACCAGGCTAAGTCAATAGCACACTCAGGCCCTAGATTGTCTTAGAGGCATTCAGGCGAGTAGGCCATGAACAATATTTGAATGCAAAAGAATCGACAATACAACTCGAATCGTATTCGAACCGGTCGAACTAAAATTTCTTAAGAATTACACATCCTTGTTATAGACAAGAAAGAGAAAAATAAAAAATGTTGAGCCTGTACAAAGTAAATGCACGTGGAGTCTGTTTCACATGAAGTTGTCTTTCATTATAGGTCCGGGGTACAGGGGAAACAAGTACACTCTTAGGGTATGGAACCAGGCTAAGCGTGTTTCATTTCTCATTTGACCCAGGGTAGCTAGCCACACTTTTAGTCCTGAGATTGTGACAAGCGTTGCATGAACTTTGTGGACCTTCCGGGAAAGGTCCGGCTGTTCTCCCGGAGGAACTACCCGACTCTGTACAATGACTCTATAACATACACCTCAAGTTACTACAGACTCACCTCCGTGATATTAAGTGTAGAACATACAGAGGTGCTCAATGTTCCAAGGATTTGGGAGAGGTGTCCCATCCTCACTAGCCAAGCGAACGCTTCCAGGACGTGATACTTTAATCACTCGGAAGGGTCCTTCCTAGTTGAGGGAGAGTTTGTTTAACCCTTCTCTGGATTGTATTCTCCGTAGCACCAGATCACCTTCCTCAAGCTGTCGATTGTGTACATGCCGCTGATGATAGCGCCGAAGGGCTTGGCAGTATCGGGCATTCCGAATAGCTGCTTGGCACCTTCCCTCCTCAAGGAGGTCTAGGTCTTCACGCCGGAGCTGGTCCTGTTGGCCCATAGAGTGGGCGGAAGCTCTTCGATCCAGTCGGCTCCATGTTTTTTCAAGCGCTCATAGGTGCGCGTTTTGAGTCCTTTCAGGATTTCAGCATTTGCTCTCTCGGCCTGGCCATTGCTTGCCTGGTGAGCTACGGAGGTGTAGCAAACTTGAATGTCGAGGTCTTCGCAATACCCTTGAAATGCGGAGCTTGTGAATTGGGTCCCATTATCAGTAATGATTTTGTTTGGGACTCCAAATTTGCATATGATGGAATGCAAAAAGTTGATAGCAGATTGCTTGGTTATTGTCACAACTAGAGTTGCTTCCGGCCACTTGGTGAACTTGTCAATGGCGACATACAGGAACTTGTAACCTCCGACGGCTCTTAGGAAAGGTCCCAAGATGTCCACCCCCACACAGCGAAGGGCCATGTAGGAGGTATCATTTGTAGAGGCTGAGCCGGTGTGTGAATTTGCTTTGCATGAAATTGGCATGCTTCGCATTTCTTCACCATCTCAGTTGCATCCTGGAGTGTTGTAGGCCCATAGAAGCCATGCCGGAAGGCCTTACCGACCAGCGTGTGGGAAGACGCGTGGTTCCCACACTCGCCTCCATGGATTTCTGCGAGGATCTCGTATCCTTCTTCCCTTGTGATGCACTGCATTAGGACGCCGTTGGCACCACGCCGGTAGAGATCCCCTTCTACCAACGTGTATCTTTTAGCCAATCTGACTATCCGGTCAGCGGATACATCATCGTCAGGAAGGATGTTGTCTTTCAAGTAGCTCCGGATCTCCGAGATCCATGCATCGGAGCTAACATGAGCATTTGAGTCTTGCGTGCTGGGTTGCTCGGAGCTTCCGGCAGCACCTACGACCGTTGATGGCTGCCATGGTAACAGGGCCATCGGGACCGTCAGCTTCGGGATGCTGATCTCGCCCCCTTCGCTCAGTTCGGCAGGCTGAGCTATGGGTTTTGACAACCTCCGGACAAAAGTTCCGTCAGGAGCCGGAGCTCCGGTTAACGCTTTCGTCGAGAGTTCGACGGCTTCAGTGTTGTGTGCACGCTGGACATGGTGATGATCTAGGACTTCGAAGTCCATCTGAAGCCTCTGGAGTTCAAGGAGTTAAGCGGCTAGCTGGAGATTGTTGCAGGAGCATTCACCCTTCACTTGCTTAATGATGAGCTGTGAATCTCCTTTAACCAGCAGTTGCTTGACACCGTATGACAGTGCCACCCTTAGTCCGTAGATGACGGCTTCGTATTCCGCCATGTTGTTGGTCACCTTGAAGTCTAGGTGTACCATGTATTTTACCTTCTATCCGGTTGGTGTGAGGAGAAGGATTCCAGCTCCAGCCACCTGCTTTTGCATGGAGCCGTCGAAGTAGAGGGTCCAGTGAGGCTCGGTGAAGACCGGAGCCTTGTGTTCCGGCTTTTGCTCACTAGGGCCCCCAGGGTTTGATGGAGAGGGAGTCCATTCTGCCACGAAATCTGCCAATGCTTGACTCTTGATTGCTTGCCTTGAAATGAATTCGAGAGCCCACTTTGCAATATTCCCAGTTGAATTGGGATTATGCAAGATTGCTCGAAGTGGGTAAGAGGTCACCACTGAAATCTTGTGAGCTTGGAAGTAATGCCGATGCTTCCTGGAGGCAATGAGAGCTGCATAGAGCAACTTATGCACCTCTAGGTATCGAGTCTTAGCGTCATGAAGTACTTCACTAATGAGGTACACTGGGCGCTGGATGGTCTGGACCCTCCCAGAGGGGCCCGGAGCTTCCTCTTCACTGACTCAGATCCTCCCTGAGAGATCCGGACCTTCTTCGGGGACCTCCGGGTCCTGGCGAGAGGGACCCGGAGCTTCTTCAGAAGCGACCTGGACCCTCCCGGAGTGGTCTAAGTCTTCTGAAGTAACTTTTTGTGAACTCAGGTCTAGGAGCTGGTACCCAGACTCGCTTTTAGGAACCTCCGGACCCTCCCGGAGGGATCTGGATTCCTGAGCATGGGATAGTTCTGGTCTCTCCGCAACCAGGACCATACTGACGACTTCGTCAGTTGCTGAAATGTAAAGCAGCAAAGGCTCACCAGGGTTCGGAGCTACCAGAGTTGGTAGGGTGGTGAGGAACTGTTTTAGCTCCTGGAACGCCTTTTCTGCTTCTTCAGAGCATTGGAATGGTCCGGACTTCCTCAATAACTTGAAGAAGGGAAGTGCCCGTTCCGCCAGTCTTGAAATGAACCGGCTAAGGGCTGCTAGACATCCAGTCAGCTTTTGGACGTCCTTGATGCGGGCTGGTGGCCGCATGTCTTCAATGGCTTTGATCTTCGACGGATTAGCTTCTATGCCCCGCTGACTTACCAGGAAACCAAGAAGTTTTCCGGAGCTAACCCCGAAGACACACTTGTCTGGGTTTAGCTTTGTGCGCGTGACCCGCAACTTGTCGAAGACAGCCTGTAAGGTGTCAAGGAGTGACTCCTTGTTCTTGACATTGACCACGATGTCATCGACGTACACTTCCACTATGTCTCTAATGAGTTCTTCAAAAGTTTTGTACATAGCTCGTACAAACGTTGAAGCTGCATTCTTGAGACCAAATGGCATGGCTGTATAACAGTACAATCCATCTACTGTGATAAAAGAGGTATGCTCTTCATCTTCCCTAGACATTCTAATTTGATGATACCCAGAATATGCATCTAGGAAACATGGTAATTCACACCCGGAGGTGGAATCCACTATTTGATCTATTCTAGGTAGTGGGAATGGATCTTTTGGACATGCCTTATTTAGTGTTGTGTAGTCAATACACATCCGAAGCTTCCCGCTGGCCTTGGGCACAACGATTGGGTTTGCCAGCCATTTTGGATGGAAGACTTCTCGGATGAATCCAGCTTCGAGCAACTTCTTCACTTCTTGTCGAATGAAGTTATGTCGCTCCCCGGATTGCTTCTGAGGCTTCTGGTGTATGGTCCGGGCGTCAGTGTAGATCTTCAGATTGTGCTCAATCACTTCCCTGGGAATCCCAGGCATTTGTGACGGTTGCCAGGCAAACACGTCGACATTAGCCCGGAGGAAAGCGATGAGCCCGCGTTCCTATTTGTCATTCAGTCCTCCCGATATACGGGTGGTCTGAGCGGCATCGGAACCGATTTGGACGACTTTGACGGGAATGTCGGTGTCGCCGCTTGGCTGCACACGAGGTGCAGAAGTCGAGCCCCGCTGACGAATGCTCGGGGGTTTTGGAGCTTGTTCCTGCCTGGAGTCCTCCTCTTATGCCATAGTAAGCGCATGAAGTTCTTCCAGAGCAGTTACTCCGGCAGTACGATCTCCACGGATCCAGAGAACGCCTACTGGTGTTGGCATCTTTAACACCAAGTAGGCATAATGAGCAGCTGACATGAATTTGTACAAAGCAGGCCTGCCCAAGATGGCATTAAAGGGTAAGTTGATCTGAGCAACGTCAAAGACCAACTTCTCGGTGCGGTACTTCTCCCAGGTCCCGAAGGTAACGGGGAGGGTAATAGCACCAAGTGGGGTAATGGCTTCCGGACCTACTCCGGAGAAAGGTTGGGAGGGGTGAAGATCCGAAGGTCAAAGCTGAAGCTTGGTAAAAGCTTCGAAGCTTATGAGGTTGAGCCCCGAACCTCCGTCTACCATAACATGGTGGAGTCGGATGTTATTGATGGTAGGAGATACCATCAAAGGTAACTGGCCTGCTCCAACCATGCTTCGAGGGCAGTCCGAAGCATCAAAAGTTATGGCTGTGTCCATCCACTTCCGATGAGGCTCCGCCCTGGCTGTAGGAGCTACAGCGGCCATGTCCCGACGCATTGTCTTGAGGATGCGATGGGAGATGATGTCCCATGATCCACCAAAAATGGTGTTTATGGTCTTCCGACGCTCGTTGTCAGAGACGTCAGAATCATCGTCGACGGAGGTGTAAACGGGCTTCAGGTCCTTTTTGGGATCCTGAAAACCTAACTCCTCTTCAGCTGGAGCTTCATCAACTTTTTGCTTTCCTTCCCTCTGTCAGAAAGGAGCTTCTTCCTGGCGCTTGTTGTAGCGCTCGGCAAGGTTTTGGACCTCCCAGCAGTCTTCCAAACTGTGGTTGTCCGTCTTATGAATTAGACACCACACCTTGGGTTTACCACCGTCTTCAGAGGACGGTCGAGTTCGCGTCTCGGGGCGTGGCCCCCGGCCACACGGAGCTGCAACAGTTGCAGCATTAGATGCGCCGGCCGACGGCTTCTTCTTGCCGTTCGTCTTTTTCTTCTTCTTGCCACTCCCGGAGGAAGTGGCTTCGCCTTTGGAGGATTTTTTTGTGATCCTCCGGAGGTGGTTTGGAGTGCATTTCACGGCACTCCGCAGCTCTGGCACATTTGTCAGCCAAGCTGAAGAGTTACGTGACACTGGTGATCTCTATGATCGCCAGTTTCTCCAACATCTTCTTATCCCATACACCCTGTCTGAATGCCACAATGACAGAAGCGCTAGAGATACAAGGGATAGTGTTTCGTACCTGAGAGAACATCTGGATGAATGATTGCAGGGATTCTCCCCCTTTTTGCATGACTGCAAAAAGGTCCAGTTCAGTGCCTATTCGGGTGTATGAACTCCCGAAGTTGGCAGTGAACTGTCGGCACAACTCCTCCCAACTGTTGATGGAGTTGGGTGGAAGGCTCATAAAAAAGGATCGGGCAGTCCAAGTTAAAGCCAGTGGAAAATAATTGGCCATTACGGCCTCATTTCCTCCAGCTGCTAGAATAGCGGTGGAGTAAATCTGAAGAAATTCAACGGGATCAACGGTCCCGTCAAACTTCTCTGGCAGGTGAGGCCGGAATTTCTGTGGCCACCTGACCATACGCAGATGCATGGCCAGGGCCAAACAACCTCCTCCTACTCCTTCAGGAGCAGGAATGTCCTGAGCTTCTCGTCTTTCACGAGCACGCTCAATATGGACTCGACCGTCTTGTTGACGGTATCTGCGATCAAGCTCCGCCCGGAGGTCATGAGTTGAAAGCCTTGACACTATGTGAGTGCGCCATGCCCCGGAGGGTAACGATGTCACTTGCTACGACGCAGCACATCTCCTGTTGTTGGAAACGTGCAGACCAAGCCTGCCAAACAAGGTCCGTCGCTGTGACGGGGCCCGTCCTGAAGGAGGAGGACCCTGGTTGCTAATGCGGTAGGCTGCTGCTGCAACCAAGTGTTCCACATCGGCCTCCACTGCTCCATTGCATCCCGGGATGCGTCCGGAGGTGGTGGGCGCTGAAGAAGAGCACGTGCTGCATGGAGCGCGTGTTCCGGGTTGTCATGATTTGCCGACGCAGTGATTGATGCCGGTACACCATCGCGCTGCCCAGCTTGATTTGCCGGTGGAGGCGGCGGTGGTGGTAGCGTGACTCCTGCTGGAATTGAGGTTCCTGCTGGTGGCTGCATATTGGAGGGATTGCCCCCAACAGTGGGATGACCGTTGGATGATCCAGCAGCTGAGTTCACCATTCTTGAAATCTCAGGCGCCCCTACCTGGCGCGCCAACTGTCGGTGGTTTTGATCCGGCAGATCTCCCGACACTACTAAAGTGTTGGAGGAGTTTGAGGTTCGGTGTGGGCGCACAGAGATTCAAGAAGGTGATATGTAAAACGGCGCAGGAGACACAAAGATTTACGTGGTTCGGGCCGCCTGAGCGTAATACCCTACTCCACGGGGTGTGCTGGTATTGTATTGGATGTATGAGTTCAACGTAAGTTGAGAGTGTAGAGTGAGCGCCTCCAGTGAGTGTCCCCTATGTATCGTCGGCTTGTCCTTTTATAGTACAAGGGTAGGCCGTTACAAGTTAGCCTGGCCCGACATGTGGCCCCGGCGGTTACTAATATTGATACACATTTGATGCGCTTAATTACCCTTAATAACCGAGTTACGGTCTTTGATAACACCGTTACTGGTAATTAAAGTCGTTCGATCGTGTGTCATTAATACAGTATTAATGACACTTAATCGGGTCTTGGAGTCCTTGATTCCCCTTTGAAGATCCGGAGCCATTGTAGGGTCTTCCGGAGGTTAGGGGTTGAAGATCCGACGGTTAGACACGTGGCAGCCCCAGTGCATACTGTGGGGAACAGATAGGTCCGGTGCCACCTAACACGTGTCAGTTCTGGAGCTTCCCTCGGTCTGGGGTTAGGTCCGGGGGTGCCGCTGTGGTACATAGCCCGGAGCTCCCCCCTTGTGGGCGGTAGCTCCGGTTTGATAGTACACGTGGCAACCCTGGGACTAACCATGTTGGGGAAGCGGGTCCGGTTATGTCTGACATGTGGGCCTCCGAAGGTCTTCAAATCAAGTAGATGACATTCCCTTGAGATATTTGCAATCCCAAGGGGTATATGGTACCCAGGGTACCGACACATACTTATTTTTAAAAATGTTAAAAATTCACATATTATCTCTTCCCCTTTGACAATGTATTTAGCAAGGTAAAGAGAAATTTCAAATGTTATGAGCATATTATAACATATACATATAAACAAAGCTCATCCAAGTCATACTATCAAGTAACTTAAACTATCACATCAATGAGATACATAATGTAGTGTAAGCCATGCTAGAGATGAAATGTAATTTTAAATTTAAACAAGTCATGATATCAAAAATTTAACTATTTCAAAACCTGAAAGCATGACACTTGTTGCTGCATTTTATTATTTAAAGCACAAACTTTTAACATATGACATTTGAAAGATATTATATGCCGCATTTGACTTATTATAACCAACCAAACCAAGCCTATGTCATTTGACAATCAGAAGCTTAAGGACATGGTTTTAGTCATAGACAACTTCTTCCAAGTTCATATCTAAGTGCAATTATAAGCCATCTCAAAAGAAGAAGTGCGATTCATGCATATTCTCTTGATCTTTTCTCAACTTATATTTATTCATAAAAACTCAACATGTGAGTTGATTACTTGATTAATTCTTTATGATTAAAAGCACATATGAGGATGCAACAAGTTCAAGACAACAAGAAAGTTCGACCATGACCAGATTTAGTGTATGTAATTATTCCAATTATTAGACATGGCAAAAACTACAAAATGTGTAACACAATTAATGTAGTAAGAACTTTCAGCATGTAAAAGGAATCACAAAGTCATATATGTATGAAATACTATGCTCATATTATTTAAATTTCAGATTCACACATAGACTTCTCAAGTTTCAAAACTCCCCTCAAATTAAGTCATGAGGATGCATAACCCCTATTTCACTACGAATGTAACAAAAACGAGTGAATTCCAAAGGTTTTGCAAAAATGTCAGCCAATTTTTGCTCGGTATCTACATAGTGAAGCACAATAATTTCTTTTTCAACATTATCATGGAGAAAGTGATACCTAATGTTAATGTGCTTAGTTCTAGAATGTTGCACGGGATTTTTAGCAATGCAAATGGCACTAGTGTTATCACAAAATAGTGGAATACTATGTAGATCAACCCCATAGTCCTTAAGTGCTTGAACGATCCAAACAATTTGTGAGCAAGCACTAGCAGCAGCTATATATTCATGTTCAGCCCTGAATTGTGCAACTAAGTTTTGTTTTCTAGAGGACCAAGCAACAAGTGAATTACCAGGAAAATGACAAGCACCAAGAGTACTTTTCCTATCAATCCTACAACACCCAAAATCAGCATCCGAAAAGGCTTTCAATGTAATGGTTGAGGAAGAAGGAAGAAAAATGCCAAATTCTTGAGTTCCATGTAAGTACCTGATAATCCTTTTGACGGCTTGATGATGTGAAGCACGTGGGAAGGCTTGAAACCGTGTAGAAAGAGATACGCTGAATTGTATGTCCGGTCTTGATGCCGTGAGGTACAAAAGTGATCCGATCATGCTTCTATATTCTTTTTGATCCACGGGTTCACCATCTTCATCAAGTTCAAGTGTTGTTGCTGTTCCCTATGTGTCCGAAGAGGCTTGCTTTTGTCCATGTTGAAGCACCTTAGGAGATCTTTTGTATACTTTGTTTGATGCACAAAAGTACCCTCCTTGGTTTGCTTGATTTGCAGCATCAAAAAGTATGTGAGTTCTACCATCATACTCATCTCAAATTCTGAACTCTTCATAGATGAAAACTTGGACACAAGATCATGAGAAGCACAACCAAACATAATATCATCCACATACACTTGAACGAATAATGAGTCATTGCCATGCTTATGTACAAAAACAAATTATCAACCTTGCCCATGGTAAACCCCTTTTCAAGTAAGAATGTTTTTAACCTATCATACCATGCTCTAGGAGCTTGTTTGAGACCGTACAAGGCTTTGGACAGTTTGTAAACATGATTAGGAAAATCTGAATTTTCAAAACCCGGTGGTTGTTTGACATAAACCTCCTCATCTATGTAGCCATTAAGAAAAGCACTTTTAACATCCATTTGATAAATATTAAAACCTTTAGATGCAGCAAAAGCTAACAAAATTCTTATGGTTTCTAATCTAACAACAGGAGCTAAAGTTTCATCAAAATCTAGACCTTCAACTTGAGTTAAACCTTGAGCAACCAACCTAGCCTTATTCTTAACCATAACCCCATCCTCACTTTTTTTATTTTTAAACACCCATTTATTTCCAATTAAAGTGTGACCTTGAGGTGGAGGTACAAGTTTCCAAACATTATTTCTCTCAAAATTTTCTAACTCTTCTTGCATGGCAATAATCCAAGATTCATTAGTGAGTGCGTGTGATATATCTTTGGGTTCAAATGAAGCAACAAAAGCTGAATGAGCATGAGAGTTTGGATCGCAAAACCTGGACCGTGTGACTCGTTCGTGCAAGCTTCCAATAATTTGTTGTGGAGGATGACTTTTGAGAACCCGAAGAGGAGTGGACACTTCACAAGCTTCTTCTTCTTCATGTTCATCAAAAATCGATGAGCTTGTGACTTGAGGATGATATGGACCAGCAATGATAGTCGTTGGTGCTGGCTGTGAATCAAAATCAGGAGCTGGAACAATGTCATTAGCTGCTAATTTTTTGGGCAGCAGCTCCACCTCTTCGTCATGTTCAAGGAAAATGCTCTCCCCCTGCGGATATGGATCAGGACCTGCAATGTTTGAGCTAGTACCTGGACTAGCTTCATCAAAAGACACCTCACAAGTCTCCACAATTTTGTTAGTGTCAAGTAAAATCACACGGTAGCCTCTAGTATGAGATGGATAACCAAGAAACATGCCATCAACGGATCTACGTTCAAATTTATCAAGATTACCATGTTTCTTAACAAAGCATTTGCAACCAAAGACCCGAAAGTGTGTAACACTAGGCCTATGTCCAAACCGGAGCTCATATGGTGTTTTACCTAGCTTAGCGCGCAAGAAAACACGATTTGAGACATAACAAGCAGTTGCAATCGCATCAGCCCAAAATTTCCTAGGAGTTTGATATTCATCAAGCATAGTCCTAGCCATCTCAACTAAGGTTTTGTTCTTTCTTTCTACAACACCATTTTGTTGAGGTACATATGGTGAAGAAAATTGATGATCTATTCCATTTTCAGCACAAAAGTGATCAAAATATTGATTTTTAAATTCTGTTACGTTATCACTTCTAATTGCTTTAATGATTCCAGGTGATCAATTGATAATATAAGAAATAAAGTTCTAAGTGACTAAAAGATTCATTCTTAGATGCCATAAAGTAAACCAAAGAGTATCTAGAAAAATCATCAACAATCACAAGAACATATCATTTACGTCCGAAGGATTGAACGCGTGAATGTCCTATGGTGTCAAGGTGCAAAAGTTGATCCGGTTCAGCTGTCATGATCATTGTGAGACGAGTATGTGAACCTGCAACCATCTTAGCATGTCTACAAGAAGATCACACAATTTCTTTGTCCCCTTTACGATTAGGCAGCCCATGTATGCGATCAAGAGCACTAACACGCGTTAGATGATCAAAGCCTACGTGACCAAGTCTACGATGCCAAAAATATAAGTCCTTTGAATCATTAGCAACTAGACACCTATGCTTATTGGAAGACATATAAAAATCAGTTTTAAAAACTCTTCCAAACCGAGACATGTTAAAAATAAGATCACTATTTGAATTTACAACTTTGCAGCAATTTTTATTGAAAATAATTTCTAGATTTTCATCTAGCGGTTGTGAAACCAAAAGAAAGTTGTATTTCAAAATTTTAACAAGTGCCACATCCTTCAAAGTGTAGTGATTATTTACTCTAACCGAACCCTTAGCAATTATAGGAGTTGAAGAATTTTTGGCAAAAGTAACATTCTCTACACGTGACACAAAAGAGGGGGAGGAGAACCATTCTTTGTTATCGGTCATGTGGCGTGAGCAACCTGAATCCACAATCCAAATGTTCTCCTTCCTCAAGCGTGTAACCTACATAGAAGCACAATACATCGATGAATGAATACTGGGGTTAGTCAAAAGGAATTTAGGAATCCAGTACTGAGTCACACAACGTCCAACAGGAATAAAACGCGAAAGCTGAGATGAAACAATAGGTGTATGAGCCAAAGCTTGAGGATTTTTGTACCCAACTACTGTCCTACAAGATGTTACATGTGTAGCACAAAAAACAATAGGTTTGGGAGCAACCTTTGCATGTTGTTGACTCATTACAGCAGATTGCATGTTCCTATCATTCGGTTTGGCAAGTGCAGCAAATTTTGCATAAAAGTTATGAGATCTAGCAATCATTCTTTCCTTTTTTGTTGTTTAGCTAGTCTATAACAAAAATCTATTACATGACCATTTCTACCACAGTAGGTACAATGAAATTTAACTTTGTGTTCATGTCCAGGTGAGGAAGCAACATTTTTATTTGAAACTGAATGAGACAACACTCCTGTAGATTTGAAAAAAACTTCTTTTTGTTTAGGAACGGTTTGAATCAAACCACTTCCTAATGACTTTACAATTTTAGGTGGATGTGCCTTAGCATGAGCATGAGAATTCAAACCCAAACCAGTGTTATCATTGCAAGACTTGGAAGAATTCAGCACAAGTTTAGGTTTTTATTCCCATTACAAAACCAATCTAATGTCCTATGTATGTTATCAAGTTTATTGGACAGATCAAGGTAGTTTTCACATGAAGTTTTTCCTTTTAATTTGCAATTGGAACAAAATATAACTTCATGAGAACGTAAAGCAATGTTCAATATAGAAATTTCATTTATATAACTTGTAGTTTCTTATCAAGATCATCACAAGTAGAACAATGTAAATCAAATGTAGAACAGCTAGCATCTTTCAAGTTTTTATCATTAAGTGCAGCAAGCTCTCTATTCTTTTCAATTTCTAACTCTAGTTTATCAAGTGTGGAGGTTTAAGCACTTCTTCATGAGGACAATTGTTCATATATTAAATCGCATGAGGTACATGCATCATCACTAGGAATCAAAGTTTTTAAACAGTTGATTTTAGATTCTAGCGATTCAATTTTAGCAGCACTATCTCTAAGCTTTTTGTCCTCTTTTCTTAACTATAATAGTGGCACGAGAAATAGCATCACACATTTCTTCGCAAGTAGGACATACCTCTTCATTGTCGCTGTTGTGTTCTGCATCATCCATACTTGATCTTGATTTGCCGCCATGAAGCACAAGTTCACCAAATCATCTTCATATTTGTCACTTCCAATGTCCACGTTGCTTGAGCCAAGTTCCTGGAGTGTGGAGATAAAAGTGCTCACCAATTGACGTCATGTAAAACCCTTCTTTTTCTTCTTATCGTTTGTAGAGGAGTGTTTCGTCCTTGTTTGCTTTTCATCTCGGGAAGTAGGACCTGAAAGGTTAGGGCAATCTGAACGAAAATGTCCTGGCTTACCACATTCAAAACATCGTTGAGGTCCGAAGCTTCCTCTCCTTCTAGTTCTCACATTTTGCAATGCTTTCGAGAACCTAGTAGAGAGATGTACCAGGTCCTCCTATGGAAACTCCTCAATCTGTTCAATGGTTAGAGAGGACAACAAAGCAAGTGTACCACAAGATGAAGATTGGCCGGAGCTAGGCATATCACGTCGAGAAACAAATGCAAGAGACTTGTTGGAGTTCTGACTTGAGATTATGTCAATTTAATGAGTTTTCAATTTAGAATAAAGAACATCTAATGTAAGTGTACTCATGACAGTAGATTCACGAATAGATTTGACTTTCATCTCCCAAATTGACATTTCTAATGCACTTAGTAATAGCCTAGCATTTTCAGCATCTGAAAAATTAACATTGACACTACGGAAGTTGCTGAGAATTTTGATAAAATGAGGAAAGAGATCGTCAACTGACTCACCGGGTTGCATCTCAAAACACATGTATTCCTTTTTAAACATATCTTGTTTTACCTCCTCGATAGTGTTAGATCCTTCGTGGTAGTCGCAAAGTGCTTTCCACACATCGTATGCAGATCGGAAATGTGCATCACGGTCGAAGTCGCTTTGAGTTAATCCTTGTATGATCAAGTTTTGAGCCTTGTTGTTGTTGTCGAAATCTCTCAGATTTGTAGCTATAACTTGATCATTTGACGGCACTTTATAAGGCTTGTATACCTTTTCCCATATTGCGAAGCCTTGTGCCTGGATGAAGGCTTCCATACGTGCCTTCCAATCCTGAAAATCAATACCACTAAAGACACAAGGTTTTGCGGAGTCTTTCTCCATAATGATTAGTCAAAACACGTGCAAATCACAAATATTAGAGCACCGTGGCTCTGATACCAATTGTAGGATCAAAGAGCACGTGAAAAACTACCAGAGGGGGTGAATGGTAGATTAAAACTTTTTCAGCGGAAACAACGAAAACCCCTCAACCCCTTTGGCACCAAAACGATCTGTTAAAGAAATCATGTGTTAGACTAATCTAAACGTGCTTCGCTGTGACAAAAGTAATATATATATATCAGAGAGGATCAACTCACTAATACAACACAACAAGAATCACTCAAATTTGCCAAGAGAAACTCAAGTTACGATTGACAGATCAAACAAAGGTCAATCGTCCTACCTGAGAAAAACAGTTCTGGAATACTGCAAAGAAACTCGTATAGATCAGAAAACACAAATCCAATGACCGTGAAATTTTGACAAATGATAGATAATCAAGTTTTGAAGACAACCCAAAAATAATCACATCTATTGGATCTGTAAAACTCCAGTTATGATAAAACCACTGAGGAAAGGTAGTGCTGTGCAGAAAACTCGACGAGAAAAACTTGTTTGGAACAAGTCGGAAGAACGAGGCACAAAAGTTCCTTTCAACTACGAATTTTATTCAATAGAACACAAGAGGAACAGCCCCAAAGTAGTTCACCGTGAGCTCTGGCCTCTCTTGTTTATATAACCAGCCCTTAGGCCAACCCAATCTCAACTAGGACTCTAATCCTACCCAAATCACAAATCAAAACTTTCCATAACTGCTTAGGACTCTTCTATACATAGATAGAAGCAATCTTAAGACTTCCAAAAACATTAGGAACGTATCTCACATTCCTAAAATAACCCAAATTCGTGACCCACACGAAATTCTATCATAACCAACTCAAAACATTCCATATTTGAGTCAAACACGACTCAGTCGCAGCTTGAGTCCATAACCTAGTCGGTTGGACCTTTCCGACCAATTCTTTGCGTCAACAT
This sequence comes from Tuctoria greenei, assembly GCA_036927565.1. Classification (NCBI taxonomy): domain Eukaryota; kingdom Viridiplantae; phylum Streptophyta; class Magnoliopsida; order Poales; family Poaceae; genus Tuctoria; species Tuctoria greenei. Next base: position 122,687,236 of record JAYESD010000008.1, read on the forward strand.
CTCTTCATCATGCCTCGGAACCATGTAGCCACGTCCATGCACTCCTTGCATACGTGCAAACATCTTCTAACGACGTCCACGATACCTTCATATGTATTGTTCTTGATTCAAACATGCTACGCAACCTCCTGATCAACTCAACCACAATTACTCCTGAACTTGGTTGTTGAACCCCATATTCTCCCTAAGACTAGTTTAATGGATCCCGTTACCAGCCCTGTCTTGAACTTAAGCAACACCTGCACATGAACAAACAACCAATACTTTCGAGCACAAGTCCTCGACTTGACTCAAGTTAGTTCGAAACTACAACATCTTATGTGAGCACCTCACTTAGGCATGTTGCAAAACATAGCAAAACGATATCAACCATAACCACCAAAATAGACCAAAAACTTAGCAAATAAATACTAAGCAATCTTTTCATCAATGTAAAGCAAGTACGAATCATTGCAAGGTAAAAGCAGAAACACTGCGATCTAGCATGGACCTTGCCAAAGCTAGTCGGACCTAGCGCCGGAGCTGACCAAAGATAGTCAGACCTAGACGAAAACATGTCGGAGCTTAACAAAGACATGCCGGAGCTAAAGTCGGACCTTGCTAAAAAGATGTTATGGCATCATTCAAAACTTTTATTGTCAAAGCCAAAGTATTCAGCACACATAGGTCTCACATTACATTCTTTTCATAGGATGAAGAATTCTTTTCGGAAAAACCTAAAAGAAACACCTTCAACTCCTACTTTAAGGGTGCATAGGAATTAAATAGTGAGGAGGTGTGAGCCTTCCACATCTATTTGAGCAATGTAATCCCATCATAATGCATGCAAAATGGTAAATAATTCAAAATCCATACCTATTTTGTAGAGTAGCTCCAGATCTAGGTCTTTGTGTGAGTGAACTCACGATCTCAAATGAGGTCGTGGGATTGTCGTTCAACGTCATGCCTCAAGTCGAGGTCATCGCCATTGAGAAGGCAGTGTGGAGCATCATATTCCTCCATCGGGACATCGTCTTGCGCATCTCTCCACCGTGGACTTGGTGTAGGCTCGGGGGAGAGGTGTGAGCTTGAATTCGTCCTATGGCTTGAGCTTGATGATGGTCCCTTCCTCTTCCCAAACAACTTCTTCATTCTCTTCATGGCTGAAGAACTTGAGAACAAACAAAATGAAACTCGAAAGGGGTTTTTCAGTTAGTGAAAACCAAACGAAAACCCTCGACGAATTGTTTAGCCAAATTAAGTGCAACTTGAAAATGTAAATGCAAAGGCAAATGGAGATGAAAGCAAATCTTTATAGCTGGAAATTGGGAAAAGTGTTGCAACAAAGAACAAAACAATTCTTGAGCAAATGTAAGAGTGAGTTGGGGAGGTGAAAATGAGGTGAAGTGTGAAGCAACACACTGACCCGGGCATGTATAAATGGTGTAGCACCCTCCAACAGTCATAAGAGGCAAGAATGTTAGCCGTTGGAGGAATGAGAGCCGAAATGGCACTCTCTCCTAGTCGGCCAACCAGGGGGCACGACTGACCTGTAGGTGGGACCCCTTCGGTCCCTCTTTTAGCATGTGGTTCTCCAACAGCTATATTTTGAGCTGTTGGGTGAATCGACCACAAAATTGCTCCATAAAAATGTTTTCCAAATAAAACTACCCCAAATCCAATATTTTTATTTTTTACTTTCAAAAACCTAAAAGAAAATAAATCTAAGTTGACACCACAAAATTCCCAACCCCTAAGTAAAAGCGAACATACTCTGTAAAATGCAAAAATCCAAATGGAAAATTCAAATGATGATTGAAAAAGAAAAAATGAAATAACTACCAAATTAACCTATTGGCGAGGTCCCATCCAGAATATGATGAGATGGATTTTCCTCGGTCTTCTTGAAGCCCAATTTCAGCCACTGGCCCTGGAGAAGTGGGCACGGCAGGCTCCCCTTGCTTCTTCTGCCACACCTTCATCGGCGGTTTAGTGGACTTGGGCCTTTCAAACAACCCTTACTTCTCCATCTTTTTGAAATGTCAGTGTGGGAGAAAAGATGGAGTCTCCTTATAAATCAATTTACACATGAATGCAATGATGGTGTCCACTTGAGGCGGTGTAACTTCGACCTACTTGATGTGTTTGACATTCAGGCCATACTTGATTTTTATCATGGATCATTGCTCCTTCCTGAGTCAAAAGTCAAACTTTTCCTCCTTGCCATTGATATGGAAGCGGATTTATTTGGCTCCCACATTGTTGCAAGCATTAGTGGTGCTAATGAAAGGGCACCTAGGAATGAGCGGAGCTTCCTTCTCGACCTCCATGTCGAGCACCACGAAGTCCATGTGTAAGAAATTCCAGATTTTTACCGGAATGTCTTCGGTGATACTTGCGGGATAACGGACCAATGAATAAGCCAGCTGGAGTTGCATCGGCATTGGAGATAACGTGGTGAAGTTCAGCTTGTTGAAGACCACCTTTGGCATGACACTAACACTAGCACAAGGGTCACAAAGTGCCTTGTCAAATTGTTGTGTACCAATGGAGCAGGATGCAGTGGGGAATCGTAGATCCTTCTTCTTTTCAGGAAGTGTATTGAGGATAACAGCACGACAATCCTCATTGAGCTTGACAACTTCTATGGTGGAAAATGGTCGCTTGTTGTTCAGTATGTCCTTGAGATAACAAGCATAATGGGTACTTGCAGCGCATCTATCAAGGGCACATTGATGTGAATCTTTTGGATGACTTCACCAAAGTGATTGAATTGCTCATCCACAGTTGGCATCCAATTTCCTTGAGGGAATGGCATGAAGGTAGTATCCTCAAATTCTCTTTCCACTTTATCATTAAGCTTTTCTCCGTTCTAAGGAGTGACTTTTTCTTCTTCTTCTTTTTAACTGCTATCTCCTTTTGAGTGGGATACGGTGGGTCACGAGTGGTATTTCCACCTCTCGTAGCCACTGCACTCACATTCTCTAGGGAAGCTTCGGGTTGCTCGGGAATCTTCCCATTCTCTAATAAAGGGACAACAACAGCCAGTTGATCTAATGAGTCTCCAAAATATTGTTGAAGCTCAACTGGTTCTTGAAGGCAGAAGCTAAGCCTTCAAACTTGGCATTGATGCATTCTAGGGCCTTGTCATTAGCCAATAACTTCTTGGATATGAAATCAGTGATCTTGAGTGGGCTATTGGCAAGTTCCCGCAAGGTTTGCTGGTTCCCATTGCCATTGTTTTTGTTGTAGCCCCCTTGAAAGAATGGATGTTGATGTCCCCACTCTTGACCTTCTGGATGGTATCCAATGTTGATATTCTTGTTGTTGGCTAAATATGACGCATCCTCACGAGTCTCGGAGCAGTCACTCTCCATATGACCCACGTTGCCACAGACCTCACACGTCATGTGAGAGTCAATGGCCTGTGTAGTGTCAAATACATCTCCAGTGGCTTGACAATCCAACTTCTTCATTAGGTGGTCCAATTTGGCAGCAATCATGTCCACCTCTTTCAAGGTATGCATCGCTGTCGAGACTGGAGACACTCATCAGTCCAACCCGTGATGGAAACCATCTTCTAAATCAATTCTTTGGCATGGGGCAATGTAAGTGAGAAGAAGGCTCCTCCAGCAGCAGCATCCACGTGGTCACGGGCTGATGGAGTCATCCCGTTGTTGAAGTTTCGGATGATGAGCCAATCATCCATCCCATGGTGGGGACAAGCCAAGACATACTCTTGCAGCCTTTCCCAAGCCTCGAGAATGGACTCCTTGGGCTCTTGCTAGAAGCTTGAAATCCTTCCATGTAGGGCATTGGTCTTGCCCAATGGGAAGAATTTGGCAAGGACTATTGTAGAACACTTTTCCCAAGTGTTTATAGCACTTCGGTTGGCATAGAACCACTGCACCCCTCTCCTAAGGAGGGAGTACGGCAACAGAAGAAGACGGAAGGCATCATGCATGACATCCTTGATCCTGAAAGGGCTACAAATCTCAAGAATTGTTGCAGGTAAGCACTTGTATCCTATTTGACATTCCCATAGAAGGGATTAGCCTGCACCATAGTGATTAGGCAAGTCTTGATTTAAAATTTCACGTCTCTCGTGTTGACATTGGGCCTAATAGGGCACATTGTCACCAGAGGGAGACAAAAACTCACGATGGGTCCCCCGGGCCATTGGCTTGCAGCATGATGGTGTGGAAATGACGGGTTTCCTAGCCGACAAAATCACCTTAAGAAGAACGACACGAGGTTGAACTCTTCTCAGCAGTGACTCGAGATTTTCTGCGTAGTTTGCCGACAAACGGAAACTGGTCATACACTACCATGTGTTCACATCAAAGAATGCAAAAAATAATGCAAGGTAATCCTATTAAAAACCTACTAGAATCCTACCTACCACATGATCATGCAAATCTTTTGTTCCTTCCCTAACAATAGCGCCAAAAATGCTTTGTTGGTATTTCTTAACGTCTACAGTTCATCCTAGCAGCAAAGACCAGTTCTGCAGAGGCACTAGGCTAACCTAAGCGGAAGCAAGATGAGTTCTACAAGCGCACGGAAAGTACCGTTGTAGCATTTCACCCAAGAGTATTCCCTAAGGAACAATATTTGTTTATCCCAAAGGAAGGCAAATGTAACACCCTCATTTTCATGCATCATGCCCTACATACATTCATATACATGTTTAACATTAATCCACATAAAGGGGAATAAGTTTAAAATTGATTTGGAACAAAACCACACTTAAAATTCTGGAAAGTGCGGACTAGTCCGATTTTGGTGTGGACTAGTCCGATTTCTCTATGACATCGATCATACTTGTCCATTTTTGCTGCGAACTAGTCCGTTTTTGCCTCACGACACTTTCGGACTTGTCCAGTCTTATGTGGACTAGTCTGGTGTTCCAAGAATCCTTGAAAATTTGCTGAGTCCCTGGACTTGTCCGGACTAGTCCGGTGTTCCAGTGGACTTGTCCGTTTTCCTCTCTGACTAAAGTCAGACTTGCCCGAGTTTTGGCCAGAGTTGTCTGATTTCTCTCTGGACAACTTCGGACTAGTCTGGCCCTTTTCGGACTTGTCCGATATTTCGTGACTCTGAATTGATCTTTTGTTTTACAACTTGTTTCTTGGGTTTTACGTTAAGTGGGCTTAGGGACGTTGTGCCTAACTCTTTTAGAGCCCATGTGGGACTCTAAACCGGCCTCTACTCATCTCAAACTCGAAATCCATCTAACCATAGCCTCCACCTCTATATAAGCAACCCCACCCCTTGGCTTGACATCTATTTGCCACTTTTCCACCCCACCCAAACCCTAGTTCGTGGAGAGCCACCATCAAGGACGGAGGAGGAGACCCAAGCAAGAAGAAGAAGAGGAGGAAATGAAAGAGGATCAAGATCTCATTGAAGTTTTGTTCTTCATCACCAAATCATCTCCAAGTTCATCAAGATCCAAGTGTTGTCTCCAAGTTTCTTGACTCATTAGAGTTCTAAACACCCGGTATACCTTCTATTTCCTTTTCCTTACGTTAATTCGACCCTTAATCTCCAAATTCACGTGAATCTAGAAACCCTAATCTGCTGATCTCGTAAAGTGCGGACTTGTCCAGTCCCTAGCGGACTAGTCAGTTTTTCCTGGTTAAATTGTGCTGAATTAATTCTCAAATTTGATATAATCAAATCCAAACCTGTATAAACTTGTTGAAATCTATTGGAACTAGATAGTGATCATTTAAAAGCAATCTATTAACAAGTTCCACCTTGCATTTGCATTAATCATGCATATCATGTCATCTTGAGTAATATTTGTGCACTCTTTGATTGTGTTTCTTGACTTGTATGGTTATTGTGAGGATTAGACGGATTTGTGCTAGAATGTGCCACGGAGGATCTACAGCACCAAGAGTTTGAAGTCTTTGATCCTAATCAAACCCAAGAGCAAGGCAAATGTCCTTGAAGTATATTGATCCTGTTTTAAAATAAATGCTTTGTTTGCAAAACTTCATGCTTGTGTCAATCTGATGGGAATCCTATGATTGGAAGTTTATTAGCTTTGTTTAACCACCCTTGTCACCTGGAATATATGGTAGGGAGTCGGGATGGGATTTTTACATTTCTGCTTCGCTTAATTAATTGGGATGGAAGAACAAATAAACCACTTAATTTAATTATGCATTAATGAGATTGTGGTTGACATGAACTGGTTAAATCTGATATGGTAATGGGTGATCTTGGCAAGCCTGTTACGTGGATGGGTTGGATGTTATGGTGGTTTTGTTTGCCTTAGATCTAAGGACCGGTTCGTGGAGCGATCATCCAGGATTTACAGTGCCACCATGAGGCCAAGTATGGGTGCGGCGTAGCTGATTAATTCGGGCTTTGCCTGTGCTATTTGGACCATTAAGACTGCTCTGGGAAGGGGTAGTCAGAATGGGTTTGTTGATGATTGGTGGGACTACCCTAGGATCCGAATGGCTCTAGAGGGGGCCCTTGGTTGAAGATGTGCTCAGTTGGAGACATCACCACCGGTGAAACCTCAGTGGGGTCTAAATAGTCTAGTAATCTCTTTGTAAAGGCTATTTTGTGATATTTTGGCCAAACACCTACGGAAGTGTGAGACGACATAATGGAGATTCTATAGTCATCGAAAGGTGATGAAATCATAAACACGTGGGTAAAGCGGTACAACCTCTCCAGAGCGTGTCTAAAACTATCATGATAGACGTGCTCCCGGTTATGAGCAACCTGGACCCTCACATGATTAGAGGAAAATTGGGTTTTGGGATGGTTATGGTTGGTATTATAGTTATGGATGGTTATGAATTGAATTCTGGTATTGAATATGGATATTGGTATATGATGATAGATATGGAATATGGACTGGTATTATGATAACTACATGGCTTATGATGGGCTTATTTCATATACATGTAATATATTGCTTTTCAAATGTTTTAATGTACTTTTCAGCACTTAGCCATTATTATATTTGTCATTTGTATCAGCTACATGTCATACTTTCCACACATGCTAAGTATGACATGTACTCACTCTTGTAACCCCCCCCCCACCCACCCAATAGTTGCAGGTCAGGATTGGGAGTATAACGATGATAATGCGGAGTCCTAGGCCGTGTCTACCATCAGCTTTGCCTGTGGTGTTGATTGGAGCTGCGCTATACCCTATTGCTTAGCTGCATAGTTACTTATTTAGTTTATTTCTGTTGCATTAGTTGAGCCTGTCATTAATATTTATTAGATCCTGTATTCAAGGATGATATGGTTTGTTTAATAAAATTTGGTTAATTAATCTTGTTATGTGGTAATTTTCTTTATACTCTGTTGTGAATGCACTCATGTATGTGTGTTGAACATCCTGGGCACACATATGCGTTCACTTGGTTCATTTTTGGAACTGGGTGTCACAAAATGGTATCAGAGTCACAGGTTGACTGTAGGACGCAGCCTGGATAGACTGGACACTTTAGAGCACATAGGAGCACTCAGGAATCGATGTGTTATTGCTTGGTGTGTTGCTTGCTATATATATTGTTTGCTTGTGTGCATAATAGAGGATTTTGGGATGCTTTAGCATTGCCATGTCCACGTAGGTTAGTGTAGCTAGTTGTTTAGTTTCATATCACTTGATGCATATAGTTGGGGACGTTTCTAAATTCTTATCTTTTGCTTTCCTCCAGATGGTGAGGACTCGCAACCAGAGGGATGCTAATGATGAGGAGGAGAACCATGGAGCACCATAAAACAATAATGGACAAGGACCTGCTCATGAAGCTATCAACATTGAGCAGCTTCTGGCTATGCAGAACCAGCTCATGCATACCATGATACAAACTATGGACAGATGTAGGCTAGCAACATCAATAATCAGCCCCACATGTCTCCACCGCCAACCCCAACCTCCTCATAACCAGTTGGAAGAGTTTATGAGGACTAGGCCGCCAACCTTTGATCAAGCCGTTGACCCTATGAATGCGGATGATTGGCTCAAGTCCGTGGAGAAGAAGCTTGCCATTGTCCAATGCAGTGACTAGAAGAAAGTGCTTTTCGCTTCTCATCAAATAGTTGGAGCAGCTGCGGATTGGTGGGATGCTTATTGCAATGCTCATGGGAATCAAGAGAGGATCACTTAAGCGGAATTCAAGGAGAACTTCCGTTCTCATTACGTGCCCGAGGGAGTTATGATCTTGAAGAGGCGAGAATTCGAGAACTTGAGGCAAGGAAGATCGAGTGTATGTGAATATCTCAATAAATTCACTCAACTCTCAAGGTATGCGCCTGAGGATGTTAGTCCGGACAGCTGGAAATAATACTTATTCATGAGGGGCTTGAACAACGAAATCCAGGTGCAACTACTCAACTGTGATTATGCCTACTTTTAGAAGCTTGTGGACAAAGCAATTGTGGCTGAGAACAAGGTCCGTGAGATGGAACAGAACAACAAGAGGAAGGCGCCATATCAAGGACAGTAACAAGGAAGTAATGTGCGCCCTCGCTTCACACCACCCAATGCGCCTTGCTTTAGCTGCTTTGGGCCTACTCATCGCCCTGGATTTGCACCGCGCCCAGCTCCGTTTGTGCAGCAATGGCCTGTTATGCAAGCACCTAGGCCTCCGATGCCATATGCACCTCGTGCTAATTTTTCTAGTGCAAATGTTCAGAGCCAAGCTTGCCCCAACAATCATGGTGGAGTAAAGAAGTGCTATACTTGTGGAGAAGCTGGACACTTTGCACATCAATGTCCTAAGTCAGGACTTGGTCAAGGAAGCAATGCACCGAGGCAAAACCCAAGACCCAATGGAGGAGCGCCGCAAGGGAACCGGGGACAGCAGAATTTTGCTCGTGGCAACGTGAACCATGTCTCTGCGGAGGATGCTCAACAAGCAGATGATGTGGTCATTGGTATGTTTCACGCGAACACCAACCCTGCAACTATGTTGTTGGATTTTGAAGCATCACATTCATTCATTGCATCGAAATATGTTGCCATGTATAGTTTGCCTATCTGTCATATGAAGTTTACTCTATTGGTTAAGTCTCCTGGAGGAGAGATGAGGACAAATATAGTATGTCCAAAAGTAAGCATTAGAATAAGGGGGGTAGACTTCTCCGCCAGCCTCATTGTTTTAGACTCTCAAGGATTGGACATTATACTTGGTATGGATTGGTTGAGGAAGCACAATGGAGTTATTGAGTGTGCCACGAAAACGGTAAAGTTGACCAATGAGGAAGGGATCACCATAGAATTTGAAGCATCTCAAACCACACCGAAGCAATTGGAGCTGAATCATATGGATGGTGTCGCGATCGAGGAGATTCCGGTGGTGTGTAAATTTTTGGATGTGTTCCCGGATGAGTTGCCAGGTATGCCACCTGACCGAGACTTTGAGTTTGTTATTGATTTAATACCAAGAACTGCACCTATAGCTAAGAGGTCATATAGGATGCCTCCTATGGAATTAGCGCAGCTCAAGAAGCAGATTCAAGATCAACTAAAGAAGGGTTTTATTCGTCCAAGCTCTTCACCTTGGGGAGCGTCCGTGCTGTTCGTGGACAAGAAGGATGGGTCGCAAAGGATGTGTGTAGATTATCTTGCTCTCAATAAGGTGACCGTCAAGAACAAGTACACCTTGCCATGCATGGAAGACTTGTTTGATCATACGAGTGCTTGTGTCTTCTCAAGGATTTATTTAAGGTCAGGATACTTTCAAATGAAGATTAGACCATCAGACATACCCAAGACAGCTTTTAGGACGCGATATGGATCTTATGAGTACACTGTGATGTCCTTCTGATTGACTAATGCACCTGCGTACTTCATGTACCTCATGAATAAGGTCTTCAGAGAGTACATGGATAGGTTCATTGTGGTGTTTATTGATGACATTATGATCTACTCGAAGGATGAAATGGAACATGAGGAACACTTAAGGCTTATGCTACAGAAATTAAGGGAGCATCAATTGTATGCCAAGTTCAACAAGTGTCAATTTTGGTTGAAAGAGGTGTCGTTTTTGGGTCATATCATCTCAGGAGGAAGAGTATCAGTTGACCCCAAAAAAGTGAGAGACGTGTTGAAGTGGGAACCGCCGCAAAATGTCAAGGAAATAAGGAGTTTTCTTTGAATGGCGGGATATTACCGTCGATTCATTAAGGACTTTTCCAAGATAGCCAAGCCAATGACGGAATTGCTAATGAAGGGAAAGGCTTTCTAATAGACTCAAGCTTGTCAAAACAGTTTTGAGAAGTTGAAGAAGAGGTTGACAACAGCCCCAGTTTTGGTACTACCGGATGTGAGCAAGAGTTTTGATATTTATTGCGACGCATCGAGACAAGGACTTGGATGTGTATTGGTGCAAGAAGGACAAGTGGTCACCTATGCATCAAGACAATTAAATAAACATGAGCAGAATTACCCCACACATGATTTAGAACTTGCAGTCGTGGCACATGCGTTGAAGATTTGGAGACACTACATGCTTGGACACAGGTGTGTAATTTATACTGATCACAAGAGTCTTAAGTATATTTTCACACAAACAGATATGAATTTGAGGCAACGGAGATGGTTAGAGCTCATCAAAGATAATGATTTGGAGATCAACTATCATCCGGGAAAAGCCAATGTAGTGGCCGGTGCTTTGAGTCGGAAAGGAGTAAGTAATCAGCTCACAGTTCGAGAGTTACCATCCGAGTTATGTAAGGAGTTTGAACGGTTGAACCTTGAATTTGTAAATGAGATGGAGATGATGGAGTTAAACCCAACATTGGAGCAAGAAATTCGGGATGGTCAAACTAAGGATGAGGAAATTCAAGAAATCAAGGAAAGGACCCAAGAAGGGAGATAATTCAGATTTGATGAGGATGAACGTGGTACCCTATGTCTTGGTAAGAGGATTGTCGTGCCTAATGTGAAGTATCTTCGGGAGAAAATAATAAAAGAGGCACATGACTCACCATACTCAATTCACCCCAGTTGTACGAAGATGTACAAAGACTTGAAGACTTGCTATTGGTGGGATAACATGAAGAAGGACATAGTTGAATACGTAGCAGTGCTTGATGTGTGCCAACGAGTCAAGGTGGAACATCAAAGGCCAGCTGGATTATTGCAACCATTGATGATTCCAGAATGGAAGTGGGAGGAAATTAGAATGGACTTTATAAATGGTTTACCACGTACTCAGTCCGGTTACCACTCAATTTGGGTAATTGTGGATCGGTTAACTAAGTCAGCCCACTTTATTCCCGTCAAGACCACCTATAATGGAGAGAAATTGGTGGAACTATATATGGAAATAATAGTATGTTTGCATAAAGTTCCGAAGAAGATAGTCTCGGATAGAGGTTCACAATTCACTTCCAGATTTTGGCAGAAATTGCATGAAGCTTTGGGAACGAGGTTGAAGTTTAGTTCAACATATCACCCTCAAACGAATGGACAAACCGAGAGGACCAATCAGATTTTAGAGGACATGTTAAGAGCTTGTGCTTTAAAGCATGGGAAAAGTTGGGACAAGAGCTTGCCATATGCAGAATTTTCATACAACAATAGTTACCAAGCAAGCTTGAAAATGTCACCATATGAAGCGCTTTATGGAAGGAAGGATAGGACACCTTTATTCTGGAATGAGACAGGAGAAACTCAAATATTTGGTCCAGTTGTGTTGCAAGAAGATGAAAAGCAAGTCCAAATAATTCGTGAGAACTTGAGGGCTACCCAACCAAGACAAAAAGGCTATGCAGACAATAGGAGAAGGAAATTAACCTTTGAAGTGGGAGATTTTGTTTACCTCAAGGTGTCACCGATGAGAGGTCATAAGAGGTTTAATATAACAGGCAAAGCACCTCGCTACATTGGACCATTCAAGATTTTGGACAAAAGAGGAGAAGCAGCGTATAAGTTGGAGATGCCAACCCATCTTTCAGATGTACATGATGTCTTTCATGTCTCCCAGCTCAAAAAGTGTTTGAGAGTACCAGAAGAACAAGTGCCAGTGGATGAATTGGAATTGGAGGCAGATTTGACTTTTGCCGAACAACCGGTCAAAATCTTGGAAACCAAGGAGAGGGTCACAAGGAACAAGGTTATTAGATGCTGTAAAGTTCAATGGAAGCACCACACAGAAAAAGAAGCAGCGTGGGAATTGGAGGATGATCTCAAGAAGTAATTTCCCTATCTCTTCTCTTCCGCGTCGAATCTCGAGGTCAAGATTCATTTTAAGGGAGGTAGGTTTGTAACACTCTCATTTTCATGCATCATGCCCTACATACATTCATATACATGTTTAACATTAATCCACATAAAGGGGAATAAGTTTATAATATATTTGTAACAAAACCGCACTTAAAATTTTGGAAAGTGCAGACTAGTCCGATTTTGGTGCGGACTAGTCCGATTTCTCTCTGACCTCGATCAGACTTGTCCGTTTTTGCTGCGGACTAGTCCGTTTTTGCCTCTGGACACTTTCGGACTTGTCCGTTCTTATGCGGACTATTATGGTATTCCAAGAATCCTTGAAAATTTGCTATGTCCCTGGACTTGTTCAGACAAGTCCGGTGTTCAAGTGGACTTGTCCATTTTCCTCTCTGACTAAAGTCGGACTTGTCCGATTTTTGGCCAGAGTTGTCTGATTTCTTTATGGACAACTACGGACTAGTCCGGCCCTTTTCGGACTTGTCCGATATTTTGCGACTCCGAATTGATATTTTGTTTTATGACTTGTTTCTTGGGTTTTATGTTAAATGGGCTTAGGGACGTCATGCCTAACTCTTTTAGAGCCCATGTGGGACTCTAAACTGACCTCTACTCATCTCAAACTTGAAATCCATCTAACCCTAGCCTCCACCTCTATATAAACAACCCCACCCCTTGGCTTGACATCTATTGGCCACTTTTCCACCCCACCCAAACCCTAGTTCGTGGAGAGCCACCGTCAAGGAGGGAGAAGAAGATCCCAAGCAAGAAAAAGAAGAGGGGGAAATGAAAGAGGATCAAGATCTCCATCAAGTTTTCTTCTTCATCACCAAATCATCTCCAAGTTCATCATCAACCCTAGGTCATCAAGATCCAAGTGTTGTCTCCAAGTTTCTTGACTCATTGGAGTTCTAAACACCTGGTATACCTTCTATTTCCTTTTCCTTACATAAATTTGACCCCTAATCTCCGAATTCACGTCAATCTAGAAAACCCTAATCTGCTGATCTCGTAAAGTGCGGAATTGTCCGGTCCCTAGCGGACTAGTCCAATTTTCGTGATTAAATTGTGTTGAATTAATTCTAAAATTTGATCTGATCAAATCCAAACCTGTGTAAACTTTTTAAAATCTATTCGAACTAGATAGTGACTATTTAAAAGCAATCTATTAACAAGTTCCACCTTGCATTTGCATTAATCATGCATATCATGTCATCTTTAGTAATATTTGTGCACTCACTGATTGTGTTTCTTCACTTGTATGGTTATTGTGCGGATTAGACGGATTTGCGCTAGAAAGTGCCGCGGAGGATCTATAGCACCAAGAGTTTGAAGTCTTTGATCCTAATCAATCCCAAGAGCAAGGCAAGTGTCCTCGAAGCATATTGATCCTATTTTAAAATAAATGTTTTGTTTGCAAAGCTGCATGCTTGTGTCAATCTGATGGGAATCCTACGATAATAAGTTTATTAGCTTTGTTTAACCACCCTTGCCACTTGGAATATATGGTAGGGAGTCGGGATGGGATTTTTACCTTTCTGCTTCGCTTAATTAATTGAGATGGAAGAACAACTACACTACTTAATTTAATTATGCATTAATGAGATTGTGGTTGACATGAACTGGTTAAATCTGATATGGTAATGGGTGATCTAAGCAAGCCTGGTATGTGGATGGGTTGGATTTATGGTGGTTTTGCTTGCTTTAGATCTAAGGATCGGTTCGTGGAGCGATCATCCAGGATTTACAGTGCCACCACGAGGCCAAGTATGGATGCGGCGTAGCTGATTAATTCGGGCTTTGCCAGTGCTATTTGGACCATTATGGATGCTTGGGGAAGGGGTAGTCGGATTGCGTTTCTTAATGATTGGTGGGACTACCCCAGTATCCGAATGGCTCCAGAGGGGGACCTTGGTTGAAGATGTGCTCAGTCGGATACATCGCCACCGGTGAAACCTCAGTGGGGTCTAAATAGGCTAGTAATCCCTTTGTAAAGGCTATTTTGTGATCTCTTGGCCACACACCTACGGAAGTGTGAGACAGCATAATGGAGATTCTATAGTCATCGAAAGGTGATGAAATCACAAACACAAGGGTAAAGCAGTACAACCTCTGCAGAGTGTGTCTAAAACTATCATGATAGCCATGCTCCCGGATATGAGCAACCTGGACCCTCACATGATTAGAGGAAAATTGAGATTTGGGATGGTTATGGTTGGTATTATGGTTATGGATGGTTATGAATTTAATTCTGGTATTGAATATGGATATTAGTATATGATGATGGATATGGAATATGGACTGGTATTATGATAACTACATGGCTTATGATGGGTTTATTTCATATACATGTAATGTATTGCTTTTCAAATGTTTTAATGTATTTTTTAGCACTTAGCCAAATTATATTTGTCATTTGTATCAGCTACATGTCATACTTTCCACACTTGCTGAGTATGACACGTACTCACTCTTGCAATCCCCCCCCCCCCCCAACAATTGCAGGTCAGGATTGGGAGTATAAAGATGATAATGTAGAGTTCTAGGCCGTGTCTAACGTCACCTTTGCCTATGGTGTTGATTGGAACTGCGCTATACCCTATTGCTTGGGTGCATAGTTACTTATTTATTTTATTTCCGCTGCATTAGTTGAACTTGTCATTAATATTTATTAGAACCTGTATTCGAGGATGATATGGTTTGTGTAATAAAATTTGGTTAATTAATCTTGTTCTGTGGTAATTTTCTGTATACTCTTTTGTTAATGCACCCGTGTATGTGTGTTTAACATCTTGGGAACACATATGCGTTCACTTGGTTCATTTTCGGAACCGGGTGTCACAGCAAAGGGGAAGAGTGGCAAGATCAAGGAGAGAAGAGGGTGTTCTAGTGAGTAGTCCAGTAAGATGGGCAAATGATGTATTGGGGTAGTGTGATACATACCTAAGCAAACTACACTAAGGGGTAAGAATGTCCGAGTGGAGGCCAAGTTAGGGATGGAGCTACCTCTATTGTGCTTTAAGTTGTCATATACATAGTCTATTAAGTACATATGAGTATGCTAACGATGAGTACTAGGGCTTAGTGATCCAACACATCGGGCATGGGTTTACCTCTGACAACATCAGGACGATTCCCACCTCGAGCCTGCGGTGTAGCCAAACATGGGGATTACAAAGGATGGACATGACCGTCACCACTTGTCGCCTACCCCTACAACCCGTGGGTCTACGAGACATCCAACGCTACTTAACGATGTAAGCACCACACTTACATGTTAAGTAAGTACCTTAAGAGCTACAGTACAAGTACCTTCCCAAGGTAATGACTAACCTAAACATTGTTAAAACCAATGTTTGGACCAAGCACTAATTTCTCATATTAATATAATCATATTAATACCTAATTAGACTATAGCGGTGGTGTATGATGTTTATGATAACATGATATGAGCGGTATGACTAGATCATAATAACATCTGAACCTAGCACATACATGGACTCCAGAACCAAACAAGGAATGCTTTATCCAAGTATATGAATAAGTAAAGACTAATAATAACATTATCACAACGCATAGAGTCAATAATAAAGGGAAGATACATGAGTCATACCTTTCCCAATTTGGACTTGGGACTAGAGGCTCCTCTCTATAGCCTAACCTCCACTCAGGACTAAGAGAGCACTAGTGTAATACAAGAGAGAATGCTTGAGTGGTGTGTGGGAAAAGTGAGGCGCCGCCCCAATTTATACATAGAGTAGAGGTTGTTCCCACCAAAATTGGCGCGCGAATCAGTATTCACCACCTTCAAGGAACCACAGGAGAGTACCACACATCGGCAAATCGAGTTCGGCACCAGGAAGGGGCCAGTCGAGCTAGGGGGTCGTCCGACCTAGTCCTGCCCCTCGAATATGCCTGCGAATGGGTCCATGGATCCAAGTGATGCCACATGTCATCATGTGATTGGCTGAGGTACAAATTCCCATCATTCTCCATCAATTCTGCATAATAACTCTTGTATGAACTATTTCTCTAAGTACAAATGGAATTATGTCAAATCTAACCATGATGCGTGCAAGAAATATTTATTCCTCTACATAATTGAGTTATATTGACAGTCGAAATTGGTATATGTGACACCCGGTTCTGAGAATGAACCAAGTGAGGCGCATATGTGTGCCCAGGACGTTCATCACACATACACGAGTAAATCACAAACGATATTCAGATTATTACCATGTCACAAATAAACATTGCATTAGGAACTTTTGCCACGATTGACCAGTTCGTGGCGTTAGGATCTATCGCCACGGAACACAAATGTTGCATTAGGAAAATTTGCCACAATTGACCAGTTCGTGGGACAGGATCTATCGCCAAGAAACACTATCGTTGTATTAGGATCTGTTGCCACGAATTACCAGTTCGTGCCATTAGGATCTATCGCCACGAAACAGAATTGCTGCATTAGGAACTTCTGCCACAATTCACTAGTTCGTGGCATTAGGATCTATCGCCATGAAACACGATCGTTGCATTAGGAATGTTTGCCATGCTTCACCCGTTTGTGACGTTAGGATCTATCGCAACGGAACAAAATCGTTGCATTAGGATCTGCTGCCACGATTGACTAGTTCGTGGCATTAGGATCTATGACGATGATGAAAAATGAGGTGTTAAAAACATTCCCCCTTTAAAATGAATCTCACCCTCGAGATTGGACGAAGTAGAGAAAAGGTGAGGAAATTCTTTCTTTATGTCATCTTCACGCTCCCATGTGGCCATAGATACAGTATGATGGTTCCATCGTACCTTGCACCATCGAATCACCTTATTTCTCGTCACCCTATCTTTTGTATCCATGATTTTGATCGGTTGCTCAGCATAGGTCAAATCTTCCTCAAGTTCTAACTCGTCCATTGGTACTTGCTCTTTTGACACTCTTAAGCACTTCCTGAGTTGAGACACATGGAGCGTGTCATGCACATGGAAGAGGTGTGTCGACATCTCAAATTGATATGCTGCTTCTCCATGCCTGTCCAAAATCTTCAATGGTCTGATAGTGCGAGGTGCCAACTTGCCTGTAACGTTAAAATGCTTGTGACCTTGAATAGTTGATACCTTGAGATATACGAAGTCACCTACATCAAAAGCTAGGTCTGTTCGCCTATTGTGTAGCCCTTTTGACGTGACTGAGCAACATCCAAGCTTTCACGGATCATCTGAACTTGACTTTCGGCGTCATATATCACATCAGGTCCAAATACTTGCGTTTCTCCAGTGTCATTCCAGTACAGGGGCGTCCTACACCTTCTTCCATATAGTGCCTCATAAGGCGACATTTTCAGTCTAAATGTTGTTGTATGAGAACTCAGCATATGGCAGACTTTTATCCAAACTTCTTTTGTACTTCAATGCACATGCTCTCAACATGTCTTCCAATATGTAATTTCTCCTTTTGGTATGTCCATAAGTTTGAGGATGATATGCAGAACTAAAGTTTAGCTGAGTCCCTATTTACTCATGCAATTCCTGCCCAAAACCCAGAGGTAGAATGAGAACCTTTGTCGGATACTATTTTCATAGGCACTCCATGTAAGCCCACTATTCTTCCCATATACAGTTATGCAAACTTTGCACTATTGTAGGTAGTCTTCACAAGGGTAAAATGTGCAGATTTGGTCAGATGATCCACAATAACCCATATTGAATCATACCCTGACTGAGTGCACGGTAGTCCGACTATGAAGTCCATACAAACTTCTTCCCACCTCTATTCCGGTATTTTCAGTGGTTGCAATAGTCTAGATGGCCTATGATGCTCGGCCTTCACTCGTTGGCATATATCTCATAGCGAAACGTATTCACCTATGTCCCTTTTCATTCCATTCCACCAGTAGCATGTCTTCAAATTCTTGTACATTTTTGTACTACCAGGATGAATAGAATAAGGCGTGTCATGTGCCTCCTTCAATATCGTGTAGCGGATGCGCTTCATGTTAGGCACATAAATCCATTTTCCCGACCATATCTTGCCATTGACTTCATCGAACCTCCATTTTATTCGCTCATGAATTCTTTCCTTTATTTTCTGGATTTCCTTATTCGTTGTTTGACCTTTTCGTATCTCCTGTTCTAGTGTTGTATTTAGCTCCATTACTTCCATTTCGTTCATGAACCAAAGGCACAATCGTTCAAATTATTTGCATAGCTCAGGTGGTAACTCCCGAACAGTGAGCTAGTGACATGCTTCCTTCTGACTCATGATGTCCGGTACTACATTGGCTTTGTCTGAGTGATAGTTGAATCCCACATCGTAGTCCTTAATGAGTTCGAACCATCTTTGTTGCCTCAAACTCAGGTCCGTTTGCGTGAATATGTACTTGAGACTCTTGTGATCCATATAGATCTCACATCGGTGTCCAAGAATATAGTGCCTCCAAATCTTCAAGACATGTACCAAAGCTGCTAGCTCGAGATGAATAAGCTACTACTTGGCCTTCTTGCCTTAACACACGTCCAAGCCCTTGCCTAAGCATCACAATATATAGCAAAGCTCTTGCTCATTCCTGGCAACACCAACACCGGTGCAGTTGTCAATCTCTTCTTTAACTCCTCAAAGTTGTCGTGACAAGCTTGAGTCCATTTGAACGACTTCTCCTTCATTAACAATTCAGTCACGCCTTCGCTATTTTGGTGAAGTCCCTGATGAATCGTTGGTAATATTGTTCAAATTCTACGGGGGGGTTCCACTTAAACAAGTGCGTGATGTGTATTGCTACGCTTCAAATTCAATGTTGACTCTCTCATTATTTGTCTATTGAACCGTCCTTGTGGCACACAGGGTTACTCCTTTATGCTTCCGTAGCCAGTCTATTCCAAGTATAATGTCCAATCTATATGAATCCAAAACAATAAGATTGGTAAGAAAATCTACCCCCTTATTTTAAGACTTACTTTAAGACATACTATATTCATCCTCATCCACTACAGAAATCCAGAATATTTTCATCGGCCGGGTACCCACAAAAATAGAAGAAATGCCGATGAAAATAATTATTTTCGTCGGTTTGTGCAATATTTTCGTTGGTTTTGTGCCCACGCAGATATGATGTCGAAATCAACTCTATTTTCGCTGGCCCCTCACGAAACTACTTATAATTTCGTCGGCTAGTTTAGGCCCATGACATTTTGGTTTTTCTGTAAAGCAGCCGAGTAAAACAGTATTTCGTCGGCCCATGTGTGGCCCACGAAATTAAATATGTAATACTTTCGTCGGCCAGCAGGAACACACAAAATTAGTTCGGTCGCATTTTCGTCGGTAACCAGGAACCCACAAAAATAATTTGGTCCCATTTTCGTCGGTTGCACGAGGCACACGAAAATAAACTGGTCATATTTTCGTGGACCTTGGCCTAGCCTACGAAAATAACTGATCCAGCAGCAAAAAAACTGGCTGCTATTTTGATTCTCACACACAACCGACAATACGAGTAAATTACATAACAATCGGTTCATATAAGCAAATTCACATCCGTTTGTCTCATAAATACGATCAAGTCATCATAATTCACAACCAAGTTCAAAACACATAGTTGACATCCGTATTTGGTTCAAATTTGTCCACATTACATAATTCACATCTATGATAATTCAAATATGTTCACATCCATATTACATAATTGATAAAACACATTCTGCAACCCCTTCGAGTCTCCATCAAAATCCAAGTCAAGTGAGTAGAGCTCATCCTCCTGTACAGAAAAATAAACAATATAGCATACTAAGAATCTCAAAGTCTGAAACAATATAGCAAATAATTCAGCCATGTCACGTAACCAACAACCTGCTCTGGTAAACAACAAACTACCATCTCATTCAATTGGGATAAAAATAACAGACCCCATTTTTTTGTTTGTGACCACAACTTTAAAAATATATATTATTATTTACCAAGGCATATATATTGTGGTGATTAAATCATTGCTCCAAAGACTGCTTAGCTTACATTTGCTTCTGTGCTTATACCTGGGAAGTGGGAACAACTAGATTGCATACATTCTTTGTTTTAAATAGACATCAGCTTGAGCATGCAGTTATTCCATCATTATGAGAAACCAAACATTCACAGGTTCAGAAACATCAACAGCCAATTGGGTGAAACAATTCGGGCAGAAAAAAGTGTAAGCATGGGATTCAGTTTCAGTTATTTACTGGAAATCATGAACATGAAAACAATATATATACTGTAAATCTACTGCAGCTGAATCATTGCAGTTACCAAGCATTATTTGTCAGGTAATTCTTCCTCACCAAACCACCTTGGAGGATCATACCCATATCCACCTGCATGTATATCATATAACACAGCTCGATTCAGAAGTTGCTTTTGCCTTGAGGTATGAGTAAAGGAAGTGCATCACGTGCAGACCTGTGCACAGGTTCAAGTCTCCTCCAACCATGTAAATATTACCTCTAAATTGTCATAAATATTGGAGGCCAGAGTATTAATGCGAAGGACAGCAAGTATTTGGTGAAACAGGTTACCTCTAAGATGTCTCCCGGTATTTGCAAAGTTACCTCTATTTTAACAGATTCAAGTCGCGGTACACTACAAGAATCAGGCAAAGAAGTGTCGGGGAAACTATAATCGTCGGCCCCGACGACTTAAAGTGTACTAAATTCGTATGCACCATCATAAACCCTCAGGGGAAACTATAATTCGACCGATATTATAAAATACTAATCATTTTGTCTTAGGGTTCCCAGAGTGGTCAAACCTATGCTCCACATCAAGGTTTCAAGTCAATGTTGGCCCCTGGATTGCAGCCTTGTCCAGGTGTTCTCCTATCGTTGCCCTTCGCTTTGGGGCATAGTCAACCATCAACACCTCCGGACGCCACGGCGTTATGATTACTAAATCATTAGCTCTAATGAAAGCGTAGCTTAATTTGAACAATACTTAGCGACTTATTTAATGACATAGTTGGTAATATCTTTAAGTCAATTACACATGTGAGTTGGGCATTTGTGAATTTTAGAAATATTGAGACATATGAATTATAACTATTAATGCAAAGTTAACTTTTATTTGTTTCTCATAGGGTTCCGCTCATGGTTGCGATGATTTCCTCAATTTGAATGCCGGAGGTGCAAGTGGTGGGGGTTCGAACAATGACATGGAAGCGGATTGATCTTGACAACGGTCTTCGGAGTAATTTGGATGTGAACTCGTTGTTATATCAAAATTAGTTGATGTATGACTATGTGAACTCATTGTTCTATTGTGTTTTTCTTATGACTATGGCCTGTATGCAGTGTTTACATATCATTTTATATGCTACTGTTTGAACTTATGAATTTGTGAAGATTGTGATATGTTGAACTTGTGAAAATCTGGTATATATATGTTGGATGGCTTGTATATATGCTGCTGTATGCAGCCTGTTGAGGTCTGGAGGCTCCCCACCCGGGGAGGGAGCGAAAGCAGTCGCGGTATTAAAAAAACACCAATAAGGCCGTTGCTGTGGGCCAAGTCGATAGTCATAACTTCCATATGGTTGTCGGTTTGGCCCAAAGACCGACTGCTTTATAGCTCCCAGGCGCACACGTGCCCACGGTATGGCCATCGGTACGCCGGGGGACCGACGGTTGTAATCGCATTAAAGTCATCGGGTCCAGCTGGCTGACGCCTTTATGGAGATATGAACGTCAGTTTTGCTTGGCTGACGGTCTTAGTTTGTTTTCAAACTAAGGCTGTCGGTATCTGCTGCCCGACGATTTTAATGGCCTAAAGTCGTCGGCACCGACGGCTATACACGCTTAAGAACATCGAGCAACTGTCAACGGCTATGGCCGTCGGTAGGCCGGCGTTCATACATTAAAGTCGTGTGTTACTGTAGCTTACCGACGGAGATAAGGCCAACATTTTTTGCTCGATTTCTGCAGTGGTATACAAGTATACCCCTCAGCTTAGACTAATGCTAGGCCCGTTCACCTAGTGCTTGCTTAGTTCATATAGTGTCACTTGACAAGCCCAATCCACTATAGTAATCCTAGCAACCGTAAACCACCACACTTACATTGTACTAGTTCCTACCACCGGGAGCTAAATCATCTCCTCCACCCTCTCCTCCTGGAGACAGTGTGTGAAGGTTTTGTGCTCTTGACGATGATCCCTAATGATAAAAATGATACATGTTACAAGTATACTAACAATTTTCAAAAACTGAAAGAGAACATAACAAGTGTATTATATATACCTGTGTTCTAAGGCGGCGAGGTGGTTGAGGCATTTGTACCAGAGGAGATATCTGTAGCCGTAGAGGTGGTGGTGGCAATGGCATAGCAGCGGCAGGTAGTCCAAGCTGAGAAAGGTATCCTTAAAATATTTCAAAATTGTTTAGCATGTTTGTTCTCTAACTTGATCAAATGAATACTTGAACATGTATCTGCAACTGTTGTTGCCATGTTGCCATGCTTGAGAAGTAGTCATTCATGCTCTGTGCATTTTGTCTCATGCAAGTCTGCACTTGATGCAACATGGACTCATCTCTTCCACGCGTACATCGAGATGAACACTCTCCGCTCTTTGTTGACCGTGACTGCGAGAGGACATCATCGGTGTTCAAGATACTACTAACCATCGAATACCTACAGTAGTGATATTTCATAATTAAAAGTTGACAGTTGAAAGCTAACGAAGTATGAGAAAAAAGTTATATTGAGGGACAATTTCACCTCCCATGACGCTTTCCTCCACTAGAGATCTACGAAGACACGATGTCGACGTCCTCCTTTCTCCAATCATAACCATCTCTATGACATCGGACAACCTCTTGAGCATATTTTGCCTACATCAAAAATCAATTGTGGAATAACTATACAAAAATTTAATTGTTTAATCAAGTTTATGTACTATACAACATATTTGACTAGTATGACACACCAAGCTTTGAGTCACTGCTGGAGGGCATAGTTGATTGTCGGCGTTGCCCCTATGTCTTCTTATATAAGCATCAACAAAAGAGGGTTCCTCGACACTTTAAGCACCCTACAGAGATAATAGAAACATGAATGCACAAAACACATAATATGAGCAAATTCTACATGTACTAAACTCACCATTCATTTTGCAAGACAAATACGACCACCTCCACCCTAACGATGGAGAACTTCATCACCTTCCACACGGTTGCGCCTTTTGGAGTTAGATTTCTCTAGGTACTCCCTCGACGCCCATTAAGCACATAATGTAAAATCCCACATTCGCAAAGAACAAAAATTCAAAAATGTGAACTTCAAAACTTTAATGTTTAAATACAGTTTCAACTCACATGAGTTAATTTAACTCGTAAATGAAGGTAAAAAATGAACCCTAGAAACTTTAGTGCATTTCAGCTCAAGAATCAAATGGAGACATAAAAAGAGGAAATGAACATAGGGCTCTTGTAGAGTATGTGAGACAAACTCAAAATGGAAGTTTCAAAAATCAACTCAAAGTATTCTTTTCAAATAATAAAAATTCCAAATTTGAATTTACTAATATGTTCTTCATGATTCAAATATCACTCCTCTCAAGTTTGATAAAGTTTGAACCATATTTACTATTTATTTGAATCATCCACATGAGGGCATTCAAATTCAATTTTGAATTCAAATTCAATTTTGAATTCAAATTCAAATTTCATTTTGGTCAAACATAGGATTAGAGTTCTAATATGAGTTCTTCATATTTGATTTTCCCTAGTTGCCAATTTCGACCAGTTTTTGTCGTTGTTTGAGTGGTGATTTATAAGGGCAGAGAAAAGAAGGGGGTACCCACTGGTCAGTGGGTCCCATATGTCAGGTCGGCACTCTGTTTCTTTCTCTTCCCGTGGCTCCGCACAGACACCCGTGCATGGCCACGCAGCTACCTGATTACTTTCTCCCATCCAAACTTCCTGCTCGTTCTTTTCACTCGCAAGCCGTGTTTCATACTGCTCTTCACGTTTTGCTCCTCTCTGCAGAAAGATCACCACACTGCTCTGTTCTTCGTCGCCGGTCGACCGTCGCCACAGCAGCTGGGTGCTAGTGTTCTTGGTTATGTTACCGTTCAAGCAAACTATGGACATGCGTGTCATCTACTCTTCCTCCTCTCATCACAAGGAGAGTGAACCTTCACCTCTGTTGTTGACTCATGGTGCCATTCTTCAGCTCACATAGTGTTCTTCAGTTTTCAACCAAAATCAAGCAAAGGCAGAGGTGTTTGCTTCCTTTATTCCTTTCTTTATTATTCCTTGTTGTCTACCGCAGCTCCCTGAATTCTTTTGTGGCCAGCTCAAGTGTTCGCAGCGCAGGAATCCTCAGTTTCGTGGCCGCAATGCGCGGACTGCCTCTATTCAGACCGTCGAGCATGACGTTCTCTTTGATTCAAGCCTTATCCCGAGCTTCCAGGATGCCAAATAGGTGCGCCAAACTTTTCTGCATCATAAAGTCAAGCATATTGATAATGTTAATGCTTGTAGCCAACGGATTAGGGTAGTTATCACCGTCACTTCCATAAGAACAGCAGCAAGAAGAATTCAATATTAATTGTTATTGGTTAACGATACTTCATTCCTTATAGAGACAAGCTTCTCGGCATCCTAGTGGTTTTCCAGTCGAGACCAATTAGAGAATACATCTATCTTCATGCCGAGCAAGTAAAAATTCACCATTTAGGCCAAAACCCTAGGTCTTACCCAAAATTCACTTACGGATCAATTTCCAATTCCCCATCGACTACTGATGCTTACTGAGCAATTTTCAATGGAGATAGCCCACTTTAGGGTGTACCCAGGCTCCCCATTATGCTTTGGGCCACCGGCGCCGTCAGTGGCTCACTACCATCATCTACGGTCGTTGCCGTCCATGCCATTGGTTTCCTCACCGAGTTTTAAGCGCATGCGGTCATTATCGCGTGTTATGGTGTAGGGGAGTGCGGACCGGCGAGGGCGCCACCACTGGTCGCCACAGCAGCTCCACCGTGCGGAAGGAAGAAGAAGACCCCTGGGTCGGCCCGCTCTGTCAAACACCGCAAGTCCAGTCCTGGATCTGTTGTGGTCGTGGGATTCCATGTGGTCACGGCCATAACTCCATTACCCACCGTGTGGCCCCCGTCCCATTGGCTGGTTTAAACGTCGTGGGCCCAGTCACTGTTTAGCCAATTTTCTTATTGAAAAATAATTCCAGTTTTAGCTACAACATAGAAAATCCATATGTCCATTGATATTTGGCCAACAATTACAGAATAAATTTGGTTGGACTCCTTAGGATCTCTACTTTCCGTTGGTGAATTTTAGTAACTATGAATGTCCTTAATGTTTCCCCAATAATTCCATTAATCAAAAAAGCTTTAGAAATAAATCCTGATGATCCATTTATTGAAATATTCCCAAATTTGACCAGAGTCTTCTTTTTAATTCCATTGAGCTCCAGTAAAATATAAGATCCATTGGAGTTGATTTGAATGGGAAAATATCAGAATTTTGTCCAATCTTGAAAAAGCAATATCTCCCTCTTGAATGCTTATAAAATTATGAAACCAATTTTGTTGGATCACTCTTGACCTCCTCGAAACATAAAACCAACTTTGGCCTATGTCAAAGCTACAAGATAAGCATAAAAATTCTGGGAAGAGTTTAGCTTCATAGAATTTTAGAGAACAGAGACTACCACTAATATTGAATAAATTTCCTGCAACAGTGTGTTTGATATAATATGCTGAACTGTGTTTCACACCCCTATGTTCAAAATTTTGCCTATGTCATCATATCTATATCTACAATGTTCCACATTGATCTGCTCTGTTGATGAACACCCTCAGTAGCCCATTTCAATCCTAGATACTGTAGTCCTTCTAAAGTATAAACATCTGCCCTTGTTCATTCACTAAAGTTATTATTCTTTATAGTTCATAAGAGTCGTTATTGCAATCCTAATAGAGCTTGTAGTAAACCGTTCATTTCTTTTGTAAACAACACAAAGTTTCCTAGTTTCTAGGCTATACTAAACCTTCTTGTGTCATAGGAAACATCCTTGATTATTTTACTAAGTTCCTTTCTCTTATAGGTTCATTTGCATATCGATAGTGAACGTGGCGTCGAAGCCCGACGAGGAGGACAACTCGGAGGCGAGGATTCCCACCTTGGACCTGCCACGACAGATTCTCCAGAGGAAGATCAACACACTTACTTCTTGACATTTACCTAGTTGCAACCTAAGGCAAGCCCCTATTTGTATTTAAGTCATTTTTAGAAGTTTTGCTATTATCAATATGTTGACTAGTATATGAATTATGCATTAGGTCTATTGTGTTTTAATACTCCAAATGCATGACCCACAATCCCATCAAGTATATTGGTAGGTTTATAGCTCAACGTATAGAATTGCCATGCTAATGTTGTAGGGTATCTGGTAGAAGTCGAGTGGTTGGAATCCACTCGCGAAATAGCAATATTATCACCTGGGATTGGTTAATTTAGGGAATGGTTTATAAAATGAATATGAGACCAGGCAACGGGATAGGATGCAACGGGACGTGGTCTTGGGTGCGTAACCCAACTTGTGTCAATTTAGGACTGTGCCGTGTGCGGCCCTATTGGGCAAGTTTGAACCGTACGGGAGGGATACTAGATATATGAGACCCAGGAAAACAATGTAACTTGTTCACCTTAGCGTCGAGGCATAACCCACCGCCTTATAGATGTGGGTTCAGAGCAGCAAGGTGTAAACCTGCCAGCGGTCACAGACACGCTTTGTGTGGGGGCCTCCTGCTCCTAGTGGTGGGACCGGTTTGGTGTGTAGGTGTCATATGAAAGGTGGTTGCATACAACATCAGTAGGTTGTGCCTTCGTAGCTCCAAGTGTATGTGTATGTGTCGTGCTATCCGGGTGTTATTGATTCGAATCACCGTCGCTCGCAGTTATGGATCGAGCATACTTGTTCACTACGTCGTGACAGAGTAGTGAGAATGTTATGAATCTGGTGCAATGGATATTACATTGTATTGCAACCTTGGCTGAATTAGAAATCGCACAATTAAAATTATCATTTCCAAACATTAAACTTGAATGAAGCCTATGGAACTTTTGGCAAGTATCATCATGGATGAAGCGTTTCTTGTTTGATTGTGGAGTTCATTATGGTGCATGCCCTGAAGATCTTATATGCTACTCTAAAACTGAGCACTAAGGATTTACATTCGGCGAGTTCATTTTTGCAAATTTCAGCTTCCTGTCATTAGAGTTCCAGCATTTAGAGTTTCGTGCCTTTAGGTGAGACGGTTATGTCTTGCTGAGCCTTCGTGCTCACAGTTGCTTTATCTGTGGTTTTCCAGGTTTGCTTAGATTGTTGCTATTCTGTGAGATGTATCTCTCACATGACACCATGCCGCTGCCTTATGATCTTCATGTAGCTAATGAGAAGCGTCCGTGGACATGACGGCTTCTCTTGTGCCTACATTGGTTGAGAGTGTGAGCATGTACTTTCCGCTGCATGTGTACCGTTGTTGTACACTATGTTGCAAACAATATCTTATCATGAAATGAAAACTTTGTATATTTACAATGTCTTTTCGTGTGTGCAGTTGGGTGCTGCATCGCACGGCACCACCCGATGTGATTTATGAAATGTTGGGACCCCGGTCCCCACATTTTGGTATCAGAGCTGCATTGGGAATAGAACGCATGAAACGAGCCTATTTTTGAAAAATTTGAAGTAGTGGAGTTAGTGATTATGCCCATATAAGGTCTATAATAGTATTGTTATTAAGGTGGCAAAGCTAACATATGTGTTATTACATTCTGTAACAATGCTCTGACTTCGGGTAAGAGGTAAGATACGCCACTGCAAGCGGATCAATTGTGATGAGCTCCCCCGTATGAGAGGTAGTACGGTAATTGTCCCCTGTGGCTTGGCACGGTAGTTA
This sequence comes from Tuctoria greenei, assembly GCA_036927565.1. Taxonomy (NCBI): domain Eukaryota; kingdom Viridiplantae; phylum Streptophyta; class Magnoliopsida; order Poales; family Poaceae; genus Tuctoria; species Tuctoria greenei. The sequence continues at coordinate 122,715,380 of JAYESD010000008.1, forward strand.
ATATGAGTCTCTGAACCTTCTCATGGTTGTGGTATGAAACGCTACTCCCCGGCGTGCTTCAGGCGAAAGTGTGGATACCCCATCGTGTGGTCAAAAATGTGAAGTATGCAACTCTTGAACAATCAATGTTCAAAGGACCATACACAGCGCTGATCCCTAGTGCAAGAGATAAATTACGTGGCCAACTATCATGCTGTTAAAAAGTATGTAGTATGTTTTTTAAGAAACACGCGAAAATGCCTCCTACTGGTGCAGCATTAGGCAAAGACGTGGGAACCCAGTCGGGTGGTAGAAAATCCAGTCATGTACCTCGAGACGTGTCTCAGCTCGGGGCGGCCCGTATGGAATGATACGGGACGGATGGTCTTACTTTCATATATATTATTGTGACTGCCTAAAATGATCGCCCGTGCGGGCTATGCCGTACGGCACCATAATGAGTGTTCTGTGAATTGAGTGTCTTATGCAAGTACATGAACTGCGTGATTGTATTGCGATTAGAAAACGTTTGCGAGCTCTGATTTTGTACATATATGCCGGTAATATCCGGTTAGGAATTTCACTTTTATGAGGCACATAGTACCGACATATATCCCATTGATGCATAACTGAATATTGCTGTAAAATGACCCAAATATCGTGTAAGAATTCATGTATTAGCTATCGAGCTCTGATTTTGAACTAAGTTTTAAAATTGGAGTTGTTTTAAACTCAAGTACTTCGAGAATCAGAGACTCCTGTTTTCTGCCAGAAAAAAGACCAGATTTTAAAAAGCCATAACTGCCATTATACAGATCCAATAAATATATACCCTACATGGTTAGAAAGATACGAGAGTACACTAAAACTTTTCTGTTCATTCCCAGAGCAGAATCCATCTCTATCCTGTTGAAAATTTCGAAATTCTAAACCCGGTCAAATCTGGACAGAAACTGGGACAGTTTCTGGACTGTTTGCTACTTCTGTCATATCTTTTAATAGAAACATCGAATGGGTTCATATGATACATTTACCGAATCCTCACAAGATATGTAACAATTATATAATATAAATTTCTGTCAAATTTTGAATATATCTATATGTAAAATTGTTCTCAAATCAACAACATACAAAGGAGGTGCTGTTAATATTTCTCCAAAAATCTGGGAACTTTGTCCAAAATTAAAAATTCATATCTCTTCAACTAGAGATTCTATGAGGGCAAATAAAAACAACATGGAAATGTTTGGATGTCCTCTAAAATATTTATATTCACTCCAATACCAGAATCCCTCTCTAAATTAGATAAAAGTTCAGAACACCACAAACTCTACAGAAACCTCAAATCTGGTAACTATTTCTGTACTTTTTTGTAAGTTGCCAAGAAACTTTAAAATAAAAATCACTAAGAGTCACATGTTACATTTCTAAGAATATTATGAGTCATAATACAACCTTGTAGTTTTAAGTTTTGATGAATTTGGATCAGAAATGCAAGAAACAATTGGATCTAGTGGGTACCTCCAAATGGGATGCTGCTGCAAGTATCCAGAACAACTGTCAACTTTGCAAAGCTATATCTCTTCAACGACAACTGATATGATGGCAAACCTATACTTTTTGGAAATTTCTTGATGTTAAATACAACTTTTTTTTCAACTCCGGAGCTGATTCTACTGTTAGCTAGCTCAAAGGCTCGGTTAAGTGCAAACTGGTCAGTCTGGACAGTGACATAATCAGCGGAATCAGTTTGAAATTTTCGAATCATTCAACTTTGGTTTCACTTCCCTGAGTTGCACAACATCTCCCCATGATGATTATTTGGAGTAAGTTTCTCGATCTCCTAGCTTGAAACTTAAGGGGGAAGTTGCGCTCAAATAACACAAGTGTTTCCGCATCGAACATCCTTGAAGAATCCAGCTCCAAGAACAAGGTTGACTCATCATAGAGGAAATGTAATTTCAACTATACAAGAGCTATCAAGGAAGATATGAATCACCACTACATGATGAAGATTAAGTGAAACACCATTAAGAACAATTTTAGTAGCCTTGACCCTATGTCCAGTGATACTAGATTATTGAGGTAACTTAGTTAGTAATTTCTATCCTAGAAATGATCCCTTGGTGAGGATATGGATAAGTCAATTAGAACACGTAAAAGTTTTGGAGAGCTTAAGATAAATGGTATTTTTTCCACTTTCCTTATCGATACTCTTGATATGAATTCCTTGACCGTGGTTGAGTTATGAAAGTTACCTTCCTTATTGAGTGCCTTTCACGATCACGGTATCCAAGCCTTGGAAATCATGAGATGTTCCATATCCTTGTATCAGTGGTTTACTCGTTCTTGCTCAAACTATAAAATATAATGCACCATACATACGCACCATGTGCACCATACATGTGCACCATATGCACCTTACATATGTGCCATGTGCACTATTCATATGCACCATACCATGTGCATATTCATTGCACAATACAACATGTGATGCCTCATGAAGCACCATTGTTAATCAAATAAAAACTATATGATTCATGACTAACACCAAAGTTACGAGCGAGAATGTGTATGTACATTTAAATATGTAAGTGTCTAAATCCTTTGACCTTTGACAACTCTTGTAGTGTGTCAAACTCTGTTGATTCTTTGTCTTTGAGTAATACATGAGTAAATGATTGACTGACCATTCGTATGGTAAATATAAGCTTGAATCTTCATCCTTGACTTGTTTAGGTTCGAGTATCTTGATTGTTGAAACTATATCGTCTTGCATAGTGAGAACATCAGTTAAATGACCAACCTCAAGAAATCCATGATTTTCCTCGATTCGTGAGAGTACCATTTAATTAACTACTTCGCAAGATCCCTTGAACTTGATTGAAGTATATGGTAACTTTGATACATCGAAAACCTTGTAGTTATCATATGTTGTGTACCTTTGCACTTTGAAATCATAGGAGGAAATGAATATTGATTTCTTATATGACCTTGCAAAGAGTTCAATCCATTCTTCACATGTTGAAATACCGACTCGTTGCGAGCTTAGTAATTCATTACTATTCTCGTGAAACACCTTGATTCCTATTTGGTGAAATACTACATTAAGGTTATAAAGACTTGTGCGAAACAAAGCAAGGAAACAAGAACCATTACAAGAGTAGTTTGAAGAGACCAAGGTGTTCATAAGAGGTCAAGAGTAAGTGTTAATTATTTAAGTCAAGATTAGATCCGAGAAGTACCTCTTTCCAATGTTAGAGAAAGCATTGCAAGACGGTAATAGTAGTTCGAGCACCCATCAAGTTTATCAAGTAGAGACATGAATCCATAGCCATCAAATACAAAGTTCAAGCACCCCGTCATACTCAACTAATGGCATCCTCGAAGACTCTACATGGAAACCAGAAGATTGGTGCTAATCCTATCAGTAAAAGTTGGTATCATGTCCGCTCATTCGACTCTCTGTTACCCATCCTTCTCTATTCTTTTCCCTTTTCATTCCTTTGAATCACGGGACGAGATTCCTTTAAGGGGGAAGGGTTGTAAAATCCCACATTCGCAGAGAATAAAAATTCAAAATTGTGAACATAAAAACTTAACTAAATGACTTAGGTTAACTAGTAAATGAAGGTAAAAAATATGAACCCTAAAAACTTTAGTGCATTTCAACTCATAAATCAAATGGAAACATAATAAGAGGAAATGAACATAGCTCATGTAGAGTATGTGAGTTAAACTCAAAACGGAAGTTTCAAAAATCATCTCAAAGTATTCTTTTCAAATTACCAAAATTCCAAATTTGAATTCATTAATATGTTCCTCATGATTCAAATATCACTCGTCTCATGTTTGAACCATATTTACTATTTACTTGAATCACTCCACATGAGGGCATTCAAATTCAAATTCTAGTTTCAGTTTGGTCAACCATAGGATTGGAGTTCAAATATGAGTTCTTCATATTTGATTTGCCCTAGTTGCCAATTTCGACTAGTTTTGGTGGTTGTTTGAGTTGTGAGTTATAAGAACAGAGAAAAGGAGGGGGTACCCACTGGTCAGTGGGTCCCATATTGTCACACCTGGTAAAAAAGAAGACAACCAGATGCTTTCCACATGTATGCCAGGATCAGTTCAACTCATACATGTGTAAACGAAAGTGAAATACCAATTATAATACCATGTTCGAGTACATCACCTTATTACATAAATGACCTTCCAGGTCCAAAAGAAAATAACACAGGCAGCGGATAAACAAGAAAAAGGGCTCCAAGCACAAGCATTGCACGGGGGAGCGCCAGCCTAGAACATCTCTTCAGGATCTCCGTAGAAGTCCTAGTTCTCCACCTCTTCATCTTCGTAGACTGGGGGGGGGGAGTATGCAACTAACAAGTTTGAGTACCAACGGTACTCGCAAGTTGGGAAGTTATGACATGTGTGGTTCACAACAAGGATGGCAAATAATAGGTAAAGCACTATAGCAGTTACAACCTACTCTTAAATGTTATTAAGCACCTACATCTAGGTGAAATCCCAACCAATATCCCAAAATTAATCCAGGTAAGACCAAACCTAAACCATCCATTATGTGACCATGATAATTAAGAATTTGGTTCCAAGCCGCTCGTGTCCGTGAGCACGACTATCTTGACAATCTGACAAGACTCTGCAGAGTGTGTATCCTTTACCTACAGTTCGTGATTTCATCTCCTATTGCCAGGTGGACTAAGGTAAACCTCCCTGATGCCTGTGGTAGCTAACCATATTACACACTTCCATAGGTGTGTGGCCAGGAGATCACTACGAGGTGTTTCCGATGGTTCTCCCGACTTGCAATGGGTACTCTAAGATTTCACCGCTTCAGCACCTGGAGTCTATTTTCCCTCCGCCAGGAGAAGCCCCCTCTTGAGCCATGCAGATCCCAAGGCAAAACCCATTCCCCGCCCGTTCAATTACTTGTGCTACATCGGAAGAGACCAAATTACTAAACCAAGTTTTCCCATATACAATTCTGTGGTGATACTAAAAGGCTTAGCAACTTCTTCCATAAACCGGTCCTTAGAATCCGATAGGTGTCAAACCGCAAACCAAGGTCTTGTGCACACATGCACCAATCCATAAAAAACCCACTATCAAATTACTATATACTAAAATCTAATATTGTCATCAATTCATGAATCATAATACATCAAATGTAAACTTGTAGATAAATAGATCATATTTCATTTAAGCATGGCTAAGCGTAACTAAATAATAGTAAAACACCTAAACCATGTTGACAATGAACATTGTGGAAAATCTAGGAAAACATAACATAGGATTCATATTTTAATTAAGCATGCAACTAACTGAAACATAACAAAAAGGGTGAAAGATGGTCAAGGAACTTGCCTCCAAATTGTGCCTGGAGGTCTTCGAGAAATTGTTGCTCTTGCAAATTAAAGGTGGGTTCTGACCCCGACTCTAAATTACGACAAAGCAAGAAAAATAATATACAATAAGAACACAATAAAATGCAAACAAATAAAATAAATGCAAATTCCTACGCAAAAGTGATTTTAGGGTTGATTCAATTTATAGGCATAATATCAATTATTGAGAATTTAGAGCTAAGTGAAATATATAGAGTAAAACATATTTTTAACAATTTTTATACAATTTTTATATTTATTAGAAACCTATTGTTATTTTATAGAAATTTTTATCCTTCAAAATATGCTTAAAATAGATTTATAATCAATAATGTAAATTTTACAATTTTTACACTATTTTTATTAATTATTTCTATGTGAAAAACATTTTTTATGGACTAAATATACTTGAAAAGTATTTTTATGACTATTTCAGCAATTTAAATGAATTAATAAAAATAAAAAGAAAATAAAATAAATAAAACATATTTAAATTTGTTTTTTATAATTATTTTATACAAATTACGGACTTTTATTTAATTTCTAAAACTAATAGGGGCTTTTCTATAAAAATAGAACTATTCCAGTGGCTAAAAATAATTTTTATTAAGTACAGGGATTCTTCTATAATTTTCCAAAATTTATTTGCTATTTTATAATATTCCAGGGGCTTTAAAAAACTTTTTGTTAAATTAACCAATATTTTCCTAATTTGGAGAAAGTCCAGGGGCTAGTTTGACAATTCTAGGGGTTAGACTTGAATTCAAGAGGAACCCAGGGGGTAGCCTGCAAGATTCCAGGGGCTTGGGCGCAAAACTGGCGGCGGGAAAAGGGGTTTGAACGTGGGCCGTTGGATTTAAAATGGATTGCATAGATTTGAATAACCGAAGGGGTATCCTGGGTTTTAATCTTGGTCATAGAATCAAAATGGGCGACGGACATTGAGCCACGTTGCCCCAGCTAGGCTCGGGCGGCGGTACGCGGCGGCGCCGAGCGCGCTCGGCGGGGCCGTAGAATCAAAATGGGCGACGGGCATTCAGCCACGTCGCCTCGGCTAGGGTCGGGCGGCAGTGCGCGGCGGCGCCGAGCGCGCGCGGCGGCGAGCTCGACGGCGGCTGAAAGCACGCAACAGAGGCTTCGAGTCATAATCAACTAGCGCAAAATGAAGAGGGGGACTAGGGGACCTCACCGAGGGTTGTCGCACGGGCGGAGGAGAGGCGGAGGTTGGTCGGCGACGGTGATTGGCGGCGGTGCTCCTTGGTGCCAGACGAAGTCAGCGACGCAGAGGCGATATCCCCCCGACGAAGTTGTCCGGCAAGTTCCTGGGGACGCGGTAAAGGTGTTAGAGAAGGTGTCGTGGACAAAAATTGAAGGAACCGACGGGAACGCGATCACCAATACTGACCTCGACGGCGGATAGGGTTTGAGAGTGTCGGGGTGAGGAAATTGAGGGGGGGGGGGGGGGTGACGGCCGATTTTTATAGGGCTTCGGTGTGGAAACGGTCGGCGGTCATGATGGGCACGACGCGCCTCTTGATTGAGGTGAAACGGTCGACATTGATAGGGGAGGGGGGGGGGGAGTGGGCGGTGCGATGATGGCGCGCAAGCGTTACGCGCGGGTGCAGCGGGAGGTGGACAGAGGCCCTGACAGGCGTGGCCGGCCTATCGGCGAGGGGGGAAGAGGGGGTGCGGGCGTGGGCCGGCGCGGGAGAGAGGAGGGAAGTGGGCCGGGGGCGGGAATTCGGCCCAGGAGCGGGTTTTCATTTTTCTTTTCTTTTTCTTTTTCTTTTCTATTTTTTTCTTCTCTTTTATGTTTTGAATTTGTAAACTGAATTTCTAGCGAATTTGAATTTTCAAAAATTCACCCAAACATTCAAACATGATGCAACTTGCCTTATATGAATTTTATTCCCAAGAAAATGTTTTTGTCTCATGAAAAATTCATTTTATAATTTTTTTCTCTCAAAAAAATAGTGGGTGTTACAATTCTACCCCACTAAAAAGAAATCTCGCCCTCGAGATTTGGACGTCCTAAGAGAATAGATTGGGAAACTCCGCCTTGAGGTCTTCTTCTCTTTCCCATGTTGCCTCTTCTTCCGAGTGATGTTTCCATTGAACTTTGCACATACGAGTAACTTTATTCCTTGTAACTCGTTCTGACGTCTCGAGAATCTTAACAGGTTGTTCTGCATAGGTCAGGTCCTCTTGTATGTCTACTGCTTCCAATGGCAATTGTTCTTCAGGCACTCCTAAGCATTTCTTCAATTGTGACACGTGAAATACGTCATGTACATCTAATAAGTGAGATGGTTGCTCGAGCCGATAGGCTACTTCTCCTCTTTTCTCCAATACCTTGAAAGGACCAATATATCAGGGTGATAACTTTCCCTTCACCTTGAATCGTCTCAACCCTCTCATGGGTGACACCTTGAGACACGCAAAATCACCAATCTCAAATGACAGATCACGTCGTCGAGTCTCTGCATAACTCTTCTGCCTTGACTGAGTCGTCTTCAAATTCTTCCGGATTTCATGTACTTGTCTCTCAGCTTCTCTTAACACTTCAGGCCCAAATACTTGGCTTTCCCCAGTTTGATTCCAAAACAATGGTGTTCTGCACTTCCGTCCATACAAAGCTTCAAACGGAGACATCCTCAAGCTGGCTTGATAACTATTCTTATAGGAGAACTCATCATATGGTAGGTTCTTATCCCAACTCCTACTGTTTTTCAAAGCACACACTCTCAACATGTCTTCAAGAATTTGATTAGTGCACTCTGTTTGACCGTCAGTTTGCGGATGATATGCCGAGCTAAAATTGAGTCGGGTATCCATAGACTCATGCAACTTCTGCCAAAATCTCAAAGTGAAATGAGTACCTCTATCTGATATTATCTTCTTCGACACTCCATGCAAGCATACAATTCTTGCCATATATAGTTTTGCCAATCTTAAACCAGAATAACTTTCTTTTACTGGAATAAAGTGAGCCACTTTAGTCAAGCGGTCCACTATGACCCATATGGAGTCGTATCCTGACTGAGTTCTTGGTAAACCCACAATAAAGTCCATACTCATTTCCTCCCAATTCCATTAAGGAACCTTGATTGGTTGAAGTAGCCCAGCTGGTCTTTGATGTTCTGCTTTGACCTTCTGACATGTGTCACATAGAGCTACATATTCCGCCACATTGCGTTTTATTCCATGCCACCAATATCGATCCTTTAGGTCTTGATACATCTTTGTACTTCCCGGATGAATAGAATATGACGAATCATGGGCTTCTCTCAGTATCAGCTCTCGAATCTCCTTGATATCAGGTACACATATATTCTTCCCTAGCCATAAAGCTCCCTTTTCATCTTCTTTAAAGTCTGGTGCTTTTCCTTCTTTCATTAGTTGCTTAATCTTCTGGATCCACTTATCACTCTTTTGCCCTTCACGAAATTCTTTCTCCAAAGTAGAATCTACTTCCACAGATACTACCTCAGTATTAGTCACGATACTAAGGTTTAGCCTTGCGAATTCCTCATACAACTGCGGTTGTTGACCTTGCTGCACCAAGCTATTGCAGTGAGCTGATCTGCTTAACGCACCTGCGACAACATTAGCTTTTCCAGGATGATAGTTGATTCCGACATAAAAATCATTGATAAGTTCCAACCATCATCGTTGTCTGAGATTTAGATCTGGTTGGGTGAAGATATACTAAACTCTTGTGGTCTGTATAAATTTCAGTTCTTTTTACTATCAGATAATGCATCCATAATTTCAATGCATGCACTACAGCTGCTAACACCAAATCATGAGTAGGGTAATTTCTTTCATGCTTTTTGAGTTGACGTGAAGCATAATCCACTACATGTCCCTCTTGCATTAATACACATCCCAGTCCTTGTCCGGATGCATCACAGTAGACTGCAAATTCTTTCTGCATATCTGGCATAATCAACACTGGAGCAGTAGTCAACCTTTTCTTTAGCTCTGTAAAACTGGCTTCACACTCCGGTGTCCACTTGTATACAGCTCCTTTATCAAGTAACTTGGTTAACATACGAGATATTTTTGAGAATCCCTCGATGAACCGGCGATAATAGCCAGCCATTCCCAAGAAACTCGTGATTTCCCCAACATTTTCTGGTGTTTTCCAATTTCGAACATTTTTCACTTTACTAGGGTCCACTGCTATTCCTCCTTGTGATATAACATGTCCTAGAATGACACTTCCTTCAACCAGAACTCGCATTTACTTAGCTTTGCATACAGCTGATGTTCACGAAGTTTTTGTAAGGCTAATCTTAGGTGCTTCCATATTCCTCTTCGCTTTTGGAGAATATCAAGATGTCATCAATAAACACCACTACAAACTTGTCCAGATATTCCATAAACACCTTATTCATAAGATACATGAAATAAGTAGGGGCGTTAGTCAAACCGAAAGACATGACTGTATACTCATATAATCCATATCTTGAAACAAGTGTCATCTTAGGTATGTCCGAGGGTCGTATCTTCAATTGGTGATACCCTGATCGCAAATCAATCTCCGAGAAAACACAAGCACTTCTCAACTGGTCAAACAAATCCTCAATCCTTGGTAAAGGATACTTGTTCTTTATAGTTACTTCGTTGAGTGCGTGATAATCCACACACATCCTTTGTGTGCCATCTTTCTTGGGGATAAATATCACTGGAGCTCCCCAGGGTGAGGAACTGGGACGAATATATCCTTTTTCTAACAACTCATTGATATGATCCTTCAATTCTGCCAACTGTTTTGCATCCATCCTGTATGGTCGCTTGTAAATGGGTGCTGTTCCAGGCACTAATTCAATGATGATTTCAATTTCTTTGTCAGGGGGCATACCCGGTAGTTCCTCGGGAAACACATCCGAAAAGTCACAAACAACATTGATCTCCTGTACTCCTTTAACTTGATGGAGTTGTATTTTCTGAACTGGTGCTTGATCAGGACGGAGCTCCACTTTTGTGCCATCTGTATGAGTTAAGCATACTGTTCTGGTGGCATAGTGGATCACTCCTTTGTACATGGTTAACCAAATCCATTCCCAGAATAATGTCTATTCCTTGTGACTCCAGCACTATAAGGTTTGCTAAGAATGCTACCCCCCTAATGCTTATGCTTACATTAGGGCATACTTGCCTTGTCAGTATCTCTCCTCCAGGAGAGTTGACTACTAATACTTGAATCATTAATGTCACAGTCACTCCATGTCTTCTTATGAATTCTTTCGCTATGAATGAATGTGTTGCACAAAGGTCAAACAATACTATAGAAGGATGGGAATCAGCAGGAAACGTACCGATCACCACATCTGATGCGTCTTGGGCTTCCTCCAAAATAACATGATTGACCTTCCTCTAGACTGGTTCTCCTGCGATGGCTTCTTCAGGCAGTTGTTGGAGTAGTGTTCCTTGTCACCACATATGTAGCAAGCTCCCCGAGCACTGGTGTCTTGAGCCTTGTTTTTTTGTTGATTCTGCTGCGATTGCCCAGTTGGCCGAGGATTTGAAGTCATTGGACGTTGTTGATACATTTGAGGGCATTGCGGTTGCATCTGCTGGTACTGTGGGCGAGCATATTGAGCTTCAGGTCTGAATGAAGAGTTGTTGGTGTACCGCTGACCTTGATTATTGCCCATGGGATGACTCATGTGTCCCGATTGTTGTAGGTTGAAGCGAGGACGATTGTTGCTTGAAGACTGTCCCATCATCATATTCCTTTTGCGTTCTCCTCCTTCGCATTCCTTCTTCTTTCTTTCCACTGTAAAATCTTTGTCCACCAGATGTTGGAAGCTAGCATAGTCACTGGAAGACATCATCAACTTTATTTCTTTGTCCAGTGCCTCCTTGAAACAGAATTGTTTCTTAGCATCAGTATCAACATCACCAGGGGCATACCAAGATAGTTGTGTAAACTTGTTCAAATACCCCCGTATGTTCATGTTCCCATGCTTCAGTGCTAGGAACTCCAGACGCTTGGCTTGAATCTCCCCTTCGGGTACGTGATGATTGCGGAAGTTTTCTCTGAACTCCTCCCATGTGATGTTGTCTGGATTGTCATGAGCTGCAGTGAAAGCGGTCCACCAATCCGCTACAGGCCCATGGAGTTGGTGTGATGCCAATAGTACCCTTTCCCTTCCTTGGCATTGGACAGTCCTTAGTTTACTTTCAATTGTATTGATCCAGTCGTCGGCATCCATAGGTTCCACGGAGTTGGAAAAGCGTGGAGGTTGAGTGTTCATGAAGTCTCTTAAGCAAAATCTTGGAGGTGGGGGTGGTGGTGGTGGAGGAGGGGGTGGTGGTGCTTGTTGAGCCTGTTGCATGTTGTTCACAATTTTTGTTAAATTTTGCATCATTTGTAGCTGCATGGCCATCATATGCTGCATTTGATTTGCAACTGGTGCTCCACGGGCACCCCTTCCATTCCATTGAGGTAGAGGGACTTCATTGTCTTGATTGGGTGGCACACCACATCCACATCCTCTTCCTCTTCCCGCCATCTGAGATTGGGGTGTTGATTTATAATAAGAAGATAAGAGAGAAACTATTCTATACGACTTTCCCACTATATGCATCAATAAGGAATATGAGAAATAAAGGTCATTTCATTAAGCAAACTGAAACATGGATAATCAAGTTCTCAAAGCAAAATCATACAACTCAAGATTACATAGATCGTCGCTACATTGCTCTTTTTACAAATGGTGGGTAATTGTCTAAATCTTGAGTTGTAGGGATGGGCCGAAGTCTACTCTCGCTCCTCGGGATCCTTCTCCTCGTCCGGGTTTTCATCATCATTTCCATCATATCCCGAGTTGCTTCCATGAGACTCGTTGCCATGCGGAGGAGAGTTGGCAGGCTGCTGCAGCACAGAAGGCTCCTCTGAATCTGGCTCCTCGTCTGAAGACTGGTCCAGTAAGTTAGTGTCACCACGGTCAACACGGCGGTCAGGAGAGTCCAGGATCCAAGTGGAGGTGTCAGAGGCATACCCATCTGGGTCTTCGTCGGTGATCCGACGGTACCTCCTCATTTGCCTTTCATAGTGTGCTGCAAGGTCATGGAATGCTGAGGCACTCCACATCATCAACTGTCTGGTGAGTCTGTGGAAGGTTCAAGGGCCCCTCTACGAATCTAGTGACAAAGTTGCCAGTGCCGCTGGGACGCTGGGAGTGTAGGTGTGCACCGAGTTCCGTAGCTGGTAGCAGTAGGTGTGACTCCAAAAGGTGATGGCCTCCCAACTGACATCTTGTTCAGCATGACGTTGGTAGCTCCTCGCGGCAGGAGTACGGTGCACCTTGAGTAGTTCGTCCCCATAGTATACAAACAGCTTGCGTGACCACTCTATCCGGTAGGGGCGCTGCATCCCGATGGAGTGGTAGGTGAGTGCCAGTCTCTCGTGCTTGTAGCCGGCATCATGAAGTATGGCTTGAAGACGACGTTGGAGTCGTTCTGCAGCTCTCCCATCAGTACGAATCACCACCGCACGTCAAGGGTCGTTGAGCGGGGTACGGCGGGCAGCAATCCTTCGGTTAGGAACATAGCCTCCAGTGAACATGCGAGCAGTTCTCCTTACGTTGGCCATCTACAATTTTTTAAACAGGAGAGTGTCAGTAATAAAACAAACTAAGGAGCAAGTGAAACAAGTACAAGGTAAAGAATACAAAGAAATATTCATAATTAATATTTAAAAATAGCAAAGTCCTTAAATCGTCCTTTTCTATCTAGGCTTGCGTCCTACAGGCAACACGGCTCTGATACCACTTTATCACACCTGGTAAAAAAGAAGACAACCATATGCTTTTTACATGTATGCCAGGATTAGTTCAACTCATACATGTGTAGACGAAAGTGAAATACCAAATATAATACCATGTTCAAGTACATCACCTTATTACATAAATGACCTTCTAGGTCTAAAAGAAAATAACACAAGCAGCGGATAAACAAGAAAAAGGGCTCCAAGCACAGGCATTGCACGGGGGAGCGCCAACCTAGAACATCTCTTTGGGATCTCCGTAGAAGTCCTGGTTCTCCACCTCTTCATCTTCGTAGACTGGGGGGGGGGGGGTAAAGTATGCAACTAACAAGTTTGAGTACCAACGGTACTCACAACTTGGGAAGTTATGACATGTGTGGTTCACAACAAGGAAGGCAAATAATAGGTAAAGCACTATAGTAGTTACAACCTACTATTAAATGTTATTAAGCACCTACATCTAGGTGAAATCCCAACCAATATCTTAAAATTAATCCAGGTAAGACCAAACCCAAACCATCCATTATGTGACCATGCTAATTATGAATTTGGTTCCAAGCCGCTTGTGTCCGTGAGCACGGCTGTCTAGACAGTTTGACAAGACTCTACAGAGTGTGTATCCTTTACCCACAGTTCATGATTTCATCCCCTGTTGCCAGGTGGACTAAGGTAAACCTCCCTGATGCCCGTGGTAGCTAACCACATTACACACTTCCATAGGTGTGTAGCCAGGAGATCACTACGAGGTGTTTTTGATGGTTCTCCCGACTTGCAATGGGTACTCTAAGGTTTCACCGCTCTGGCACCTGGAGTCTATTTTCCCTTCGCCAGAAGAAGCCCCCTCTTGAGCCATGCGGATCGCAAGGCAAAACCCATTCCTAGCCCGTTCAATTACCTATGCTACATCGGGTGAGACCAAATTACTAAACCAAGTTGTCCCATATACAATTCTGTGGTGATACTAAAAGGCTTAGCAACTTCTTCCATAAACCGACCCTTAGAATCCGATAGGTGTAAAACCCCAAACCAAGGTCTTATGCACGCATGCACCAATCCATACAAAACCCCCTATCAGATTCCTATATACTAAAATCCAATATTGCCATCAATTCATGAATCATAATACATCAATAAACTTGTTGATAAATATATCATATTTCAATTAAGCATGGCTAAGCGTAACTAAATAATAGTAAAACACCCAAACCATGTTGACAAGGAATATTGTGGAAAATATAGGAAAACATAACATAGGATTCATATTTTAATTTAGCATGCAACTAACTGAAACTTAACAAAAAGGGTGCAAGATGGTCAAGGAACCGGCCTCCAAATTGTGCCTGGGGGTCGTTGGGAAATTGTTGCTCTTGCAGATTCAAGGTGTGTTCTGACCCTAACTCTAAATTACGACAAAGCAAGAAAAATGGCATACAATAAGAACACAATAAAATGTAAACAATTCAATTAAACGCAAATTCCTACGCAAAAGTGATTTTAGGATTGATTTAATTTATAGGCATAATATCAATTATTGAGAATTTAGAGTTAAGTGAAATATATTGAGTAAAACATATTTTTAACAATTTTTATACCATTTTTATATTTATTAGAAACCTATTATTATTTTCTAGAAATTTTTATCCTTCAAAATATGCTTAAAATAGATTTATAATCAATAATGTAAATTTTACAATTTTTACACAATTGTTATTAATTATTTCTATGTGCAAAACATTTTTTATGAACTAAATATACTTAAAAAGTATTTTTATGACTATTTCAGAAATTTAAATGAATTAATAAAAATAATACAGAAATGAAAATAAATAAAACATATATAAATCTGTTTTTATAATTACTTTATACAAATTAAGGACTTTTATTTTATTTCTAGAACTAACATGGGCTTTTCTGTAAAAACAGAACTGTTCCAGTGGCTAAAAATAATTTTTATTAAGTCCAGGGATTATTCTACAATTTTCTAGAATTTATTTGCTATTTATAATATTCTAGGGGCTTTAAAACACTTTTTATTAAATTAACCAGTATTTTCCTAATTTCCAAAAAGTCTAGGGGCTAGATTGACAATTCTAGGGGTTAGACTTGAATTCCAGAGGAACCCAGGGGGTAGCCAGCAAGATTTCAGGGGCTTGGGCGCAAAATTGGCGGCGGGAAAAGGGGTTTGAACATGGGCCGTTTGATTTAAAATGGATAGCCCAGATTTAAATAACCGAACGGGTATACTGGGTTTTAATCTTGGCCGTAGAATCAAAATGGACTACGGGCATTGAGCCACGTCTCCCCGGCTAGCGTCTGGCGGCGGTGCGCAGCGGCGAGCTCGCCGGCGGCAGCCGAAACCAAGCAATAGAGGTTTCGGGTCATAATCAACTAACGCAAAATGAAGAGGGGGACTAGGGGACCTCACCGAGGGTTGTCGCACGGCCGAAGGAGAGGCGGAGGGTGGTCGGCGACGGCGATTGGCGGCGGTGCTCCTCGGCGCCCGACGAAGTAGGCGATGCAGAGGCGATATCCCCCGATGAAGTTGTCCGGCAAGCTCCTAGGGATGCGGCAAAGGTGTTAGACAAGGTGTCATGGACGGATATTGAAGGAACCGACGGTAACGCGATCGCCAATACTGACCTCGACGGCGGTTAGTGTTTGAGAGTGTCGGGGTGAGGAAATTGAGTGGGGGGACGACCGGTATTTATAGGGCTTCGGTGTGGAAACGGCCGGCGGTCATGATGGGCACGATGCGCCTCTTGATTGAGGTGAAACGGCCAACATTGATAGGCGGGGGTGGACGGCGCGGTGATGGCGCGCGAGCGTTATGCGCGGGGCGGCAGGAGGTGGACGGAGGCCCTAACAGGCGGGGCCGACCCGTCAGCGAGGGGGAAGAGGGGGTGCGGGCGTGGGCCGGCGCTGGAGAGAGGAGGGAAGTGGGCCGGGGGCGGGAATTCGGCCCAGGAGCGGGTTTTCATTTTTCTTTTCTTTTTCTTTTTATTTTCTGTTTCCTTTTTCTTCTCTTTTATGTTTTGAATTTGTAAACTGCATTTCTAGCGAATTTGAATTTTCAAAAATTCACCCAAACATTCAAACATGATGAAACTTGCCTTATATGAATTTTATTCCCAAGAAAATGTTTTTCGTCTCATGAAAAATTCATTTTACAATTTTTTTCTCTCTAAAAAGATAGTGGGTGTTACACATATGTCAGGACGGCACTCTATATCTTTCTCTTCCCGTGGCTCCATGCAGACACCTGTGCATGGACACGTAGCTACTGGTTCCTTTGTCCCTATCCAAACTTCCTGCTCGATCTTTTCACTCACAAGCCGTGTTCCATACTGCTCTTCATGTCCTTATAGCCGACGGATTGGGCTTGTTCTCACCGTCACTTTGTTAAGAACAGCAGCGAAAAGAACTCAAAATTAATTGTTATTGGTTAACGATAATTCATTCCTGATAGAGACAAGCTTCTAGGCATCCTAGTTGATTTTTTAGTCCAGGCCAATTAGAGAATACAGCTCTTTTCATGCCGGGAGAGAAAAATTTCTCAATTTCGGCCAAAACACGAGGTATTACCCGAAATTCCCTTTCTGATCAATTTCCTCATGATTTGTGACCAATTTCCTATTCCCCATTGACTACTGATTCTTACTAACCAATTTTCGAAGGACATAGCCCACTTTAGGGTGTACCCAGGCTCGCCATCATGCTTTGGGCCACCGCCGCCGTCGATGGCTCACTCCCGTCATCTACGGCCGTTGCCGTCCATGCCAATTGTTTCCTCACCAAGTTTTAAGCGCAGGAGGTCATTATCGCGTGTTATGGTGCAGGGTGCGCCGACCAGCGAGGTCGCCGCCACTGGCCACCGCAGCAGCTCCACCAAGCGGACGGAAGAAGACCCCCGGGTGGGCCCCCTCTGTCATACACTACAAGCCCAGTCCCGGATCTGTTGTGGCCATGGGATTCCATGTGGCCACGGCCGTAACTCCATTACCCACTGTGTGGCCCCTGATCGCACGGCCATAAACCTCATGGGCCCAGTCTCTCTGTTTAGTCCATTTTCCTATGAAAAAATAATTCCAGTTTTAGCTCAGACATAGAAAATCCATATGTCCATTGATATTTGGCCAACAATTCCAAAATAAATTTGGTTGGTCTCCTTATGATCTCTGCTTTCCATTGTTGAATTTGAATCAGTATGAAAGTCCTAATGTTGTCCTAATAATCCCCATTGTTCTGAATTAAATCCTGATGACCTATTCATTGAAAAATTCCCACATTTGACCAGAGTCTTCCTTTTAATTCCATTGAGATCCAGTAAAAATATCATATCCATTTGAGTTGATTTTAATGGTCAAGTTGTGTTCCCAACCTATATGAGCCTGGAAATTTCCAAAATGTCCAGAAACATATTCAAAGTTTTGTCTAAACTTCAAAAATCAATATCTCCCTCGTGAATGCTTATAAAATTATGAAACAAATTTTGTTGGGTTACTCTTGACCTCCTCTAAACATAAAACCAACTTTGGACTATGTCAAAGCTACAGGATAAGCATGAAAATTCTTGGAACATTTTAGCTTCATAGTATTTTAGAGACCAGAGAATACCATTAATATTGCTCAAATTTGGACAGAACTACTCTCATACTTCCTAATGTTCACTGTAAAATTTCCAGCAGCAGTGTGTTTGATTTAATATGGTGAACTGTGCTTCACACCCCTATGTTCAAAATTTTGCCTATGTTATCATATCTAAATCTCCTATGTTCCACGTTGATCTCCTCTGTTGTTGAACACCCTCAGCAGCCCATTTCAATCCTAGCTACTGTAGTCCTTCTCAATTATAAACATCTGCCCTTGTTCATTCACTAAAGTCATGATTCTTTATAATGCATAAGAGACTTTATTCCAATCCTAGTAGAGCTTGTTGTAAACCATGCCTCTCTTTTGTAAACAGCAGAGAGTTGCCTAGTTTCTAAGCAATACTGAACCTTCTTGAGTCATAAGAAACAGCCTTGATTATTTTACTAAGTTACTTTCTCTTATATGTGCATTTGCATATCGATAGTGAACGTGACGCCGGAGCCCGACGAGGAGGACAACTCGGAGGCGAGGATTCCCATCCGAGAGCTGCGATGGCTGATTCTTCGGAGGAAGATCAACACAATGACGTCTTGACATTTATCTAGTTGCAACCTAATGCAAGCTCCGGTTTGCATTTAAGTCATTTCTAAAAGTTTTGCTTTTATCACTATGTTGACTAGTATATGAATTGTGCATTAGGTCTACTGTGTTTGAATACTCGAAGAGCATGAATAAAATCCCATAGAGTATATGGGTAGGTTTATAGCTCAATGCGTAGAATTGCCATGCTAATGTTGTGGGGAATCCAGTAGATGTCGAGCGAGATAGCAATATTGTCACCTGGATTTCGTTTATTTAGAGAATGGTTTATAAATCCAATATGAGACCGGGCAGCGGGATAGGATGCAGCCGTACATGGTCTCGGGTGCGTAGCCCTGCCTGTGTTGATTGAGGACTGCACCGTGTGCGGTCCTGTTGGGCAAGTTTGAACTGTACCGTAGGCATACTTGATATATAGAACCGAGGAAATCGATGTAACTTGTCCACCTTAGCGTCGAGGCATAACCCACCGCCTTATATGTGTGGGTTGAGAGCAGCAAGGTGCAACCGGCCAATGGACATAGACAGAATCCGTGTGGGGGCCTCCTGCTTGTAGTGGTAGGACTGGTTCGGCGTGTAGGTGTTGATTGAAAGGTGGCTGCATACAACATCGGTGGGTTGTGCCTCCGCAGCTCTAAGTGTGGGTGTATGTGTCGTGCTATCCGGGTGTTAATATTCGAATCATCGTCACTCTCGGTTATGGATTGAGCATACTTGTTCACTATGTCGTGACGTAGTAATAAAGAGTAGTGAGAATATTATGAATCTGCTGAAATGGATATTATGTTGTATTGCAATCTTGGCTGAATTCAAAATAGCACAATTAAAGTTATCGCACGGCACCACCCAATGTGATTCCTGGAATATCATACCCCAGTCCCCACACATAAAGCATCATAAGAATTAGGGCACTTAACCATCCAAGGAATTGTTACCTGACAGTACTGATCCGCCTCTAGGTATATTTTTGAAGCTCCCATACTTTTCTTTATCATCCTTCGAAGTTTCACCTTGTAGTACAAGAACACAACTGTGATTCTCGCATTGTACATTATGTCATTCACCACTTTGCACGCTGCTGCATGAACGTTTTGCGTGCTCGTGCGTCGAGGGCGGCGTCATGATCTTCGGGCAAGCGATATCGTTCCTACAAAAACAAAATTACATCTATTAAAAACAATATTTGTCGGTACCCTAAAAACCATACACCCCCTGAGGATACAAAGATCTCAAGGGAAGGACATCTACTCAAATTGAAGACCCTCGGGGGCCCACTTGTCAGACGTAACCGGACCCGCTTCTTCAACATGGTTAGCCCCTCGGTTGCCACGTGTACTGTCAGACCAGAGCTATTACCTGCAAGGGTGAAGCTCCGGGCCAAGTACTGAAACGGCACCTCCGGAGGTAACCCCTGACCGAGAAAAGCTCCGGACCTGACACGTGCCAGGCCGCCCCGGAGCTTCCCGCTTCCCACGAGCAAGCTCCGGAGCTGCCACGTGTCCATACGTCGGAGCTGGCCGCTTCAAACCCCCGGGAGACGTTGTAACGGCTCCGGATCTCCAAAGGACAGCCGCAGACTTCAAGACCCGATTAATTATCATTAATTCCACGTTAATGATATTTAATCGGATGATCTTAACACCTGTAACGGCACTGTCGGAGCCGTTACAGGGTTATTAACAACAATTAATCTCGTGTATCAATACCAATAACCGCCAGGGCCACATGTCGGGCCAGGCTGACTTGTAACGGTTTGTCCTTGTACTATAAAAGGACAAACCGACGATACACGAGGGGAGAACTTTCGAACACTTGTAAGCTCACAAGTGAATACAACACACACACACACACACCCGTGGAGTAGGGTATTACGCTCAGGCGGCCCGAACCACGTAAACTACCGTGTCACTCGTGTCCAATTGCATTTCACTTTCTTAGGTCTCCGCGCGCCCAAACCGAACCACAAACTCCTGCAACACTTTCATAGTGTCAGGGGATCTGCCGACTCCAACAGTCGACAGTTGGCGCGCCAGGTAGGGGCGCCTGAGATCTTCAAGAATGGTGAATTCTGCGGCAGGATCATCCAACGGGCAACCTGCTGCTCAGGCTGTCGGAGGCAATCCCTCCAACATGCAGCCACCGGCAGGAGCCTCAGTTCCAGCGGGAGTCACACTCCCACCACCACCATCTTCTCCGGCAAGACATGCCGGACGACATGATGGTGCACCGGCGTCACATTCTGCGCCGGCAAGTCATGACAACCCAGAACACGCGCTCCATGCAGCGCGTGCTCTCCTCCAGCGACCACCACCTCCAGATGCATCTCAAGGTGCCATGGAGCAATGGAGAGCTGATGTTGAGCATTTGGTCGCAGCAGCGGCCGAACGCCTCAACAACCAGGGTCCACCTCCTTCAGGGCGGGCCCCGTCGCAGCGACGAACGTTGTCTGGAAGACTTGGTCCACATGTCTCCAACAACCGAAGAAGAGCTGCGTCACAGCAAGTGACGTCGTTGCCCTCTGGGGCACGACGTGCCCATACTGCATCTCGGCTTTCGACACACGACCTCCGGGCGGAGCTTGATCGCCGATACCGCCAACAGGATGGCCGTGTCCACATCGAGCGAGCTCGAGAAAGACGAGATGCTCAAGACCTTTCTACTCTAGAAGGAGTAGGAGGAGGCTGTTCCGCCCTAGCCATGCACCTGCGCATGGTTAGATGGCCGCAGAAGTTCCGGCCACACTTGCCGGAAAAATTCGACGGGACTGTCAATCCCGTAGAATTTCTACAGATATACTCCACTGCGATCCTAGCAGCTGGAGGAAACGAGGCCGTAATGGCCAATTACTTTCCCGTGGCCTTAACTGGGACCGCCAGGTCCTGGTTTATGAGCCTTCCACCCAACTCTATCGACAGTTGGGAGGAGCTGTGCCGTCAGTTCACCGCCAATTTCGGGAGTTCATACACCCGTCCGGGCACTGAACTGGACCTTTTTGCGGTCGTGCAAAAAGGAGGAGAATCTTTGCGGTCATTCATCCAGAGATTCTCTCAGGTACGTAACACAATCCCTTCTATCTCAAGCGCTTCTGTCATTGTGGCATTCAGACAGGGTGTACGATACAAGAAGATGTTGGAGAAGCTGGCGATCAAAGAGATCACCAGCGTCACGGAGCTCTTCAGCCTGGCTGACAAATGTGCCAGAGCTGCGGAGGGCCGTGAAATGCACTCCAAACCAGCCCTGGAGGATCATAAAAAATCCTCCAAAGAAGAAGCCGCTACCTCCGGGAGTGGCAAGAAGAAAAAGAAGACCAACGGCAAGAAGAAGCCGTCGGCCGGCACATCCAACGTTGCAGCCGCTGCAACTCCTGGTGGCCGGGGGCCACGCCCCGAGAAGCGACCTCGACCGTCTTCTGAAGACGGTGGCAAATCCAAGATGTGGTGCCCCATTCACAAAACGAGCAGCCACAGACTGGAGGACTGCCGGGAGGTCCAAAACCTTGCCGAGCGCTACCACAAGCGCCGGGAAGGGTCTCCCTTCCGCCAGAGAGAGGGAAAACAAAAGGTCGATGAAGCTCCGGCTGAAGAGGAGTTAGGGTTTCAGGACCCCAAAAAGGTCTTGAAAGCCGTCTACACCTCCGTCGACGATGATTCCGACGTCTCCGACAACGAGCATCGAAAAACCATGAACACCATCTTTGGTGGATCATGGGACATCACCTCTCGTCGTGTCATCAAGACTATGCGACGGGATATGGCTGCTGTAGCTCCTACAGCTAGACCGGAGCCACATCGAAAGTGGATGGACACACCCATCACTTTTGATGCTTCGGACTGTCCTCAAAGCATGGTCGGAGCTGGCCAGCTACCCTTGATGGTATCTCCCACCATCAACAACATCCAGCTCCATCATGTCCTGGTAGATGGAGGTTCGGGGCTTAATCTCATCAGCTTCGAAGCTTTCACTAAGCTTCAGCTCCGACCTTCGGACCTCCAGCCCTCTCGACCTTTCTCCGGAGTAGGTCCGGGGGCCATCACTCCACTCGGAGCTATTACTCTCCCTGTTACCTTCGGGACCCGGGAGAAGTATCGCACCGAAAAGTTGATCTTCGACGTCGCTCAGATCAACTTACCATTCAACGCCATTTTGGGTAGACCTGCCTTGTACAAATTCATGGCAGCTGCTCATTATGGATACCTGGTGTTGAAGATGCCAACACCAGTAGGCGTTCTCCGGATCCGTGGAGATCGCACTGCCGGAGTAACTGCTCTGGAGGAACTCCACGCACTCACCACAGCGCAAGAGGAGGACTCCAGACAGAAGCAAGCTCCACAACCTCCGAGCATTCGTCAACGAGGCTCGACCTCTGCACCTCGTGTGCAGCCAAGCGGCGACACCGACATTCCCGTCAAAGTCGTCCAAATTGGTTCTGATGTCACTCAAACTACCCGCATATCGGGTGGCTTGAACGACAAATAGGAACTCGCGCTCATCACTTTCCTCCGGGCTAACGTTGACGTGTTTGCTTGGCAACCGTCACAAATGCCTGGGATCCCCAGGGAAGTGATTGAGCACAATCTGAAGATTTACCCCGACGCTCGGCCTGTGCACCAGAAACCTCGGAAGCAATCTGTAGAGCGACAGAACTTCATCCGACAAGAAGTGAAGAAGTTGCTCGAAGCCGGATTCATCCGAGAAGTCTACCATCCAAAATGGCTGGCAAACCCAGTCGTTGTGCCTAAAGCCGGCGGGAAACTTCGGATGTGCATCGACTACACCACACTGAATAAGGCATGTCCAAAAGATCCATTCCCACTACCTAGAATAGACCAGATAGTGGATTCCACCTCCGGGTGTGAGTTACTGTGTTTTCTAGACGCATATTCAGGATATCATCAAATCCGGATGTCTAGGGAAGATGAAGAACATACTTCGTTCATCACAGTGGATGGATTGTATTGTTACACAGCCATGCCTTTTGGTCTCAAGAATGCAGCTTCAACTTTTGTACGAGCAATGTACAAAACTTTCGAAGAACTCATCAGAGACATAGTGGAAGTGTACGTTGATGACATCGTGGTCAAAGTCAAGAACAAGGAGTCCCTCTTGGACACCTTGCAGGCTGTCTTCGACAAGCTGCGGGCCACCCGCACGAAGCTAAACCCAGACAAATGCGTATTTGGGGTTAGTTCCGGAAAGCTTCTTGGTTTCCTGGTAAGTCACCGGGGCATAGAGGCTAATCCGGCGAAGATAAAAGCCATTGAAGACATGCGGCCACCAACCCGCATCAAAGACGTCCAAAAATTAACTGGATGTCTAGCAGCCCTCAGCCGGTTCATTTCAAGACTGGCAGAAAGGGCACTTCCCTTCTTCAAGTTACTAAGGAAGTCCGGACCATTCCAATGGTCTGAAGAAGCAGAGAAGGCATTCCAGGAGCTGAAACAGTTCCTCACCACCCTACTAGTCTTGGTAGCTCCGAACCCTGGTGAGCCTTTATTGCTTTACATTTCAGCAGCTGACGAAGTCGTCAGTATGGTTCTGGTTGCGGAGAGACCGGAACTACCCAATACTCAGGAATCTAGATCCCTTCGGGAGGATCCGGAGGTTCCTGAAAGCGGGTCTGGGTCCCAGCTCGCAGACTTGAACCCACAAGAAGCCACTTCAGAGGACCCGGATCCTTCCGATAGGATCCAGGTCATTCCTGAAGAAGCTCCGGGCTCCTCCACCCAGAACCCAGAGGTCCCCGAAGATAGTCTGGACCCCTCCGACAGGGTCCGGATCAATGGAGAGGAAGCTCCGGACCCCTCCAGGAGGGTCCGGACCATTCAACGCCCAGTATACTTCATCAGTGAAGTGTTACATGATGCCAAGACTCGATACCTAGAGGTGCATAAGCTGCTCTACGCAGTTCTTATTGCCTCAAGGAAGCTTCGACACTATTTCCAAGCTCACAAAGTCTCGGTGGTAACCTCATATCCACTTCGAGCGATCCTGCATAATCCCAATTCAACTGGGAATATAGCAAAGTGGGCAGCGGAACTGGCTGAATTCGACCTCGAATTCATTCCAAGACAAGCAATCAAGAGTCAAGCGTTGGCAGATTTCGTGGCAGAATGGACTCCCTCTCCATTAAACCCTGGGGGCCCCAGCGAGCAGAAGACGGAACCACAAGTTCCGGCCTTCACTAAGCCTCACTGGACCCTTTACTTCGACGGCTCCATGCAGAAGCAGGGAGCCGGAGCTGGAATCCTTCTCCTCGCACCAACCGGGGAGAAGGTGAAATACATGGTGCACCTTGACTTCAAGGCAACC
Source organism: Tuctoria greenei (assembly GCA_036927565.1). NCBI lineage: Eukaryota > Viridiplantae > Streptophyta > Magnoliopsida > Poales > Poaceae > Tuctoria > Tuctoria greenei. Next base: position 122,740,049 of record JAYESD010000008.1, read on the forward strand.
AACAACATGGCGGAGTACGAAGCACTCATATATGGATTAAAGGTGGCACTATCATATGGTGTCAAGCAGTTGCTGGTCAAAGGAGATTCACAACTTGTCATCAAACAGGTGAAGGGTGAATGCTCCTGCAATAATCTCCAGCTGGCTGCTTATCTCCTTGAAGTCCAGAGGCTTCAGAAGGACTTCGAAGTCCTAGACCTTCACCATGTTCAGCGTGCTCACAACGCTGAAGCTGACGAACTCTCGACCAAGGCGTCAACCGGAGCTCCGGCTCCAGACGGAACCTTTGTCCGGAGGTTGTCAAAACCCACAGTTCAGCCTGCCGAACTGAACGAAGGGGGCGAGATCAGCATCCCGAAGCTGACGGTCCCGATGGCACTGTTACCATGGCAGCCATCAAGGGTCGTAGGTGCTGCCGGAAGCTCCGAGCAACCCAGCACGCAAGACTCAAATGCTCAAGTTAGTTCCGATGCATGGATCTCGGAGATCCGGAACTACTTGAAAGACAACATCCTTCCTGACGATGATGTATCCGCTGACCGGGTAGTCAGATTGGCTAAAAGATACACGTTGGTAGAAGGGGATCTCTACCGGCGCGGTGCCAACGGCATCCTAATGCGGTGCATCACAAGGGAAGAAGGCTGCGAGCTCCTCGCAGAAATCCATGGAGGTGAGTGTGGGAACCACGCGTCTTCCCGCACGCTGGTCGGAAAAGCCTTTCGGCACGGCTTCTACTGGCCTACAGCGCTCCAGGATGCTACTGAGCTAGTGAAGAAATGCAAAGCATGCCAATTTCATGCAAAGCAAATTCATACACCTGCTCAGCCCTTACAAATGATACCTCCTACGTGGCCTTTCGCTGTGTGGGGGATGGACATCTTGGGACCCTTCCCAAGAGCCGTCGGAGGTTACAAGTTCCTGTACGTCGCCATCGACAAGTTCACCAAGTGGCCGGAAGCTACTCCTGTTGTGACGATCAACAAACAATCTGCAATCAATTTTCTACAATCTATCGTGAGCAGATTCGGAGTCCCAAATAAGATCATCACTGATAATGGGACTCAGTTCACAAGCTCCGCATTTCAAGGATATTGCGAAGACCTCGGCATACAAGTTTGCTACGCTTCCGTAGCTCATCCTGCCAGCAATGGACAAGCCGAGAGAGCAAACGCAGAGATCCTTAAAGGACTCAAAACGCGCACTTATGAGCGTTTGCAAAAGCACGGAGCTAATTGGATCGAAGAGCTTCCGCCCACTCTATGGGCTAACAGGACTTCTCCAAGTCGGGCAACCGGAGAAACACCCTTCTTCCTGGTGTACGGAGCTGAAGCGATCCTTCCTCCGGAAATCACCTTGGGTTCCCTCCGAGTCCGGACCTTCGACGAAGCCGCGCAGGACCAGCTCCGGCGTGAAGACCTAGACCTCCTCGAGGAGGGAAGGTGCCAAGCAGCTGTTCGGAATGCCCGATACCGCCAAGCTCTACGGCGCTATCATCAGCGGCATGTACACAACCGACAGCTCGAGGAAGGCGATCTGGTGCTACGGAGAATACTATCCAGAGAAGGGCAAAACAAACTCTCCCACAGCTGGGAAGGACCCTTCCGAGTGATCAAAGTATCCCGTCCCGGAAGCGTTCGCTTGGCTACCGAGGATGGGACACCTCTCCCAAATCCTTGGAACATCGAGCACCTCCGTAAGTTCTACACTTAATTCCACGGAGGTGAGTCTTAAGTAACTTGAAGTGTATGTTATAGAGTCATTGTACAGAGTCGGGTAGTTCCTCCGGGAGAGGAGCCGGACCTTTCCCGAAAGGTTTGGAAAGCTCATGCAACACTTGATACAGTCTCCGGACTAGAAGTGTAGCTAACTACCCTGGGTTAAACGAGAAACCGAACACACTTAGCCTGGTTCCGTACCCTAAGAGTGTACTTGTTTCCCCTGTACCCCGGACCTATAATGAAAGACATCTTCATGTGAAATAGACTCCACGTGCATTCATTTTTGCATAAGGCTCGACATTTTTATTTTTCTCTTTCTTGTCTATAACAGAAACGTGCAATTCTTAAGAAATTCTAGTTAGACCGATTTACGTACGATTCGAGTTGAATTGTCGGATTTTTTAGATTTAAATATCATCTGTGGCCAACTCGCCTGAAAGCCGCCAAGCCATTCTAGGGCCGGAGTGCGCTATCGACTTAGCCTGGTCAAGCACCCTAAGTACGCCACTCTACCTACATCCCGGCAGGCCAAAGTAAGGTGGGTCCATGGACAATTGGATCTAAAAGAAAAGACAATTCATCCAATTATACTAAAAATCGTGTTCAACTTGAAATTCTCTTGAGAACCGTAAGCCGCGACGAAGTTATAGATAAGGAACGAATTTTACTGTTTTTCTTGGCTTAAGTGTGCAGGAAAAATAAACCCAATATTGATGGAGAAAAATCGGAGTTAACCAAGCTCCGACTCCCACCGGCGTTAACTTAAAGATGGTGAGAAGACTCTATCACTAGAGTCTGTTGCCAGCAAGCCAGGCGTGGCAAGGGTCATTGCCGGAGCTACTAAGCTCCGACACCTTGAAGTATTAACTATCGACACTCAACGTGTTGGTAGAGGCTATTGCCGGAGCTACTAAGCTCCGACGATGGACAGTGCCGGAGCTTCTAAGCTCCGACGACTTCAAGGGACCTTCACTATCGAAAACTTCGGACCTAAACTATACGAGTTCGAAGCAAATTTGTCTTCAACAAAACTCAACATCCTTTTGGTACATGTCCACAATCAAATTGTGCACATCTACCAGGGGGCCAAGTGAAGACAAAGATGTTGAAGACAAAAAATGAAATTCACGAAAAATTGGGGATTTCATTTCATCAGAAGACCGGAGATTACATCTGGACACAAGGGATTACAAAATTGAGGAAGAAGAGAAGATACAAATAAAGGCTAAGAAAGATAGTCCTAGACCCTATGGAAGAACTCAGCGACCTTCTGGGCGACCTCCGACACGCTGGCTCGGGTAGCTTCGCCTTCTCCTTCGACGGGGCCTTCAAGCACCGGGTCCAGAGAGAATCGAGGGTTCCGGCTAGTGTAACACGTCAACACATACTCTGTGACGTTCCTAGCCAGGGATTGCCCCTCGACCTCCAGCTGGTCCGCGATGACGTCGCCCACCTTGGAGAGCTTGCTGCCCGCAGCGCTCAACGCTTGCAGCGCAAGGTCCGGCTCTGGCTCCGGATCATCCGGGAGCACGGAGCTAAAACCCATCGGCGCTAGCGCATCATCGGCCTTGCTCAGGAACTCCCAAATTTGCAGGGAGTCCGTCTTCCTCAGGCCCTTCATCTCTTCCAGGGACCTCCGGGCCGCCGCCAGCTCCGAATTCTCGCGGGAAAGACGCTCGACTTCTTTGGCGTTTTGCTGAATCTTCGCAGCAACCCGCTTCTCAAGTCTTCCGAGCTCCTCTTCCCGGAGGTGGATCTTGTTCCGGCGGTCGACCAGGTCTTTCTCCCTAGCCTCTATTTTCTTCTCCCGGGCGACAAGGGCACACTCGTACTCGTAGAGTTCCTGCCCCCGCACCCAGGTCTTCTCCTCCTCCTCGAGGCAGCGCTCTTCCAATTTTTTAGTGCGCTCCTCGATACCCTTGTCCGCCAGAGCTGTCTTCTCGGCGAGCTCTTCTTCACGTCGCAAGACGTCATCCCGTAGCTCCAGGAGTTTTTGCTCCTCATCCTCGAGCCGCTTTTCCCTCCCCTCAAGTGCCTCTCGGCGCTTGATGAGTGCGGTGCTGATGGCCTCGAGTTGATCAAACCGAGCGTTGGCCGCGTCGTTAGCAGCCTTAGCTTGGTCATGGTACTCCCGGGATTGGGCGTCGAGGTTGTGAGTCATGCTTTCCCTCTCGTCCAGCATCTCACCCCAGAGCTCCAGGCGGACCTTCTCCCGCCTGATCCATTCCTTGTCCTCAGCAATCCTCGACTGCGCCAGCTTGGTCTCGAATTGGAGTCGATTACGCCACCTCCTAAGGGTTTGGCGCTCCTCTTCAAGAACCTTGCTGTCGTGGAAGAAGGCTAGTTGGACTTGGCGTAGACTGGAGCAAGCGTTGTCGATGGACATCGACAGCGAGATGGGCTCCGGACCTTCTGGGGTCTCCTCCGCTGGTTCCAGCGGGTCTTCATTTACAAAAATTGGGTCCCACTCTACGAGAGCGGAACCCCGAGCTTCCAAGGCACTAGGGCACTCCTCCGGGATGGCCTCAGTCGCCACCGAAGAAGGTCCCGTCACCAAATCTTCATTCGCCCCCTCAGGCTGGGGGCCGGCGACTTCGTTCAGGCACTCTGGCTCCGCCACGGGTACCATCGACGTCGTCGCCTCCACTGGCTCCGGCCGGGACGCTTCTTCTGAGGGAGGCTCAAGCTCCCTCGCCTCTTCGACCACCGGCTCTGCAGCCGGCGCCTCCACAATCACCGGCTCTGCAGCCGGCGCTCCAATAGCTACCGGCTCTGCGACCGGAGCTTCGGAAGTAACCGGCTCAATTGCCGAAACCACTTCAACTTCCGGCTCGCACGCCGGGGCTTCAGCTACCTCCGGCTCAACCGCCGGGGCTTCAGCACTTTCCGGCTCTGAAGCCGGGACCGCTACTTCCTCCGACTCAACAGCCGGAGCATCTACTTCTGCAGCACCAGGGCCCGGAGCTTCAACCTCCGGAGCGGGTGCCGCTGGCGCATCTTCAATCCCGTGGTCCGGCGCTACCACGGGAACTTCTGGAGACGAGTCGAGGTCCATGACCACGACAGCCGGCGCCGGAGCTATCGCAGCCTCCGCCTGGGGCGGCACCGGGGCTGGAGCAGAAGCCCTCGCAGCCTCAGACACTGTGGCAGAGGGCGGAGCTTCACTCCCCTTCTTGGGAACGCTGCAGATGAAGAATGAAGAAATTGAGCAAACAGATGCTATAATTAAAAGTTAATTGAGGTAAGCAAGAAAAATTACCTTGGGAGGCTCACGCACCAGCTTGCGCGGAACCTCTTTCCCGGACGTTCCGGGCTGGCCACGGTCGGCGTAGGAGCTCCAGGAGGACTCCCAGGACTTGCCGTAGCCGCGGGCGTTTCCCGGGTCGGAGCTCTCCTTGACCGGGAGGAACTCCTAGACCTGGAGGCCCTCACCGCTTCTCGAACCGGAGTCGCCTGTCCGGAGCTGGCACCTCCGGAGGGACCCATCACGGGGACAGCCGCACTCCGGGAGGATCCCACCGCCGGAACAGTAGCGCTCCGAAAAGACCCCACCACGGGGACAGACGCTACAGCGGCGGAGGATCTTCCTTCCTGAGGACGGGGAACTGGCGGGGAAGTAGCAAGCCCGACGGACCTTCCGTCAGCATGTCGCAGCTTCCTCTTCCGGTTCTCCGGCTCTTCCGCCAGCTCCTTGCCCTTGCCGGTGACCTCAGCTCTTGGCTGAGAGACAGGGGTGGAGCCGCCTTCCGACAACCCGGGAATCGCCAACCGGGCGGTCGATCTTCTCTCGACGACGCCAAGGTCGTCAAGCGCGGGCATCTTCCGCTGGAGCTCTCTGCTAAACTCAACTTCCACGTTCAGGGGGAGGAAAGCCGGCGGCGGAGTCAAGTACTCTCCGTCAACATCGATGCCGTGCTGGAATTTCTTGAGGTGAAACTCCAAGGACTTCCCCACCATGCTGCACTTCAACCCGGTCTCGACCCGGTCCTCGTCCATCACGCTGTTGAGGGCCCAGGCGAGCTTCTCCCTCCTCTTCAGCGGTGCCCACCTGTTGGACAGGAAGTTGCAGAACACCGCATGGGGAGTCAGTCCTCCCTCCACACATTGGCGGATCCTGGACAGGATGGGGTCGAAAGCTGCCGCCAGCACCGGAACTTCGCTCCACACCGACGTGTCAATGCCGGGCAGACCGTCTGGCAGCTCCAACCGCTCGTGCTCCTCCACCCGGACGACTACCCAATCTTTCTTCCAGTCATCCCACTTCCCGGAAGGGAACGACCGGAGGTACTTGAACGGGCACTTCTTGCGCTTCACAAAGTAGTAGAAGCCAAGGTACTCGTCACTTCGGCCGGTGGTTTGGACGGTGAAGAAAGTGCGGAAGAGCTCGATGCAGGGAGGGATGCCCACCCACATCTCGTAGAAGTGGACAAAGATGGACACAAGGAGGAGGGAGTGAGGGCCAAGGTGGTATAGCTGCAGACCATAGAAGTCCAGCAGCATCAAGAAGAAGGAAGAAAACGGTGGGATCAGCCCCACCATGGCGTACGATGAAAAGTACACCATTTCGCCGGAGTGCTCCTTTTTAAAGGGAAGCTCCCCGCCGGCGCGGACTGAACGGTTGAAGAAGTCCGACGACCACCCCATGAGGGCTCGGACCTTCTTCAGATCGCTCTCCGTTTTCAAACGACTTTCACGCAGACCCAACTCCATCGCAGCACAGCTAGGCGAGAGAAGAGAAGCATAACACGAGTTGGGAGTTTGAGCGCAAGAACAGATGGAAAGCGTAAAGAACTCCCGACGGTGCGCTTTCCTTCTTAAGTAAGCCCTCGCAACGCTTGGATGGAAACTGCAGGGGAGTCAAGGATACTACTCAAGAATTCAACCCAGCCGATGACAAGAGGGCCCGGGACCACCCTGACGATCAAGTTGAGGTTCTTACCCAGGCGAACAGTTGTCATCACGAGGCGGGAAACCCAAAGGCGGCGGACTGACAAGGCGCGCGGAACCGATACGGTTTTCGTATCGGGAACCGACGACCTTCAATTGCGAGAGATCCGCACGTCAAAGATCTTATCTGCCGCCTGAGGTGCGCCACGCGTCGGCACTTAACCGTAAAGTCCCACCAAAGGCACCTCCAAAGACCCTTGAAGACCCAGTTCAAGAGTCGCAAGAGTGGACCACCTCCGGTGGAATGACTTCATCCCGTTGGCCTTCCCCGGAGGTAGGTCCAGGGGGCCACTGTCGGTACCCTAAAAACCATACACCCCCTGAGGATACAAAGATCTCAAGGGAAGGACATCTACTCAAATTGAAGACCCTCGGGGGCCCACTTGTCAGACGTAACCGGACCCGCTTCTTCAACATGGTTAGCCCCTTGGTTGCCACGTGTACTGTCAGACCAGAGCTATTACCCGCAAGGGTGAAGCTCCGGGCCAAGTACTGAAACGGCACCTCCGGAGGTAACCCCTGACCAAGAAAAGCTCCAGACCTGACACGTGCCAGGCCGCCCCAGAGCTTCCCGCTTCCCACGAGCAAGCTCCGGAGCTGCCACGTGTCCATACGTCGGAGCTGGCCGCTTCAAACCCCCGGGAGACGTTGTAACGGCTCCGGATCTCCAAAGGACAGCCGCAGACTTCAAGACCCGATTAATTATCATTAATTCCACGTTAATGATATTTAATCGGATGATCTTAACACCTGTAACGGCACTGTCGGAGCCGTTACAGGGTTATTAACAACAATTAATCTCGTGTATCAATACCAATAACCGCCAGGGCCACATGTCGGGCCAGGCTGACTTGTAACGGTTTGTCCTTGTACTATAAAAGGACAAACCGACGATACACGAGGGGAGAACTTTCGAACACTTGTAAGCTCACAAGTGAATACAACACACACACACACACCCGTGGAGTAGGGTATTACGCTCAGGCGGCCCGAACCACGTAAACTACCGTGTCACTCGTGTCCAATTGCATTTCACTTTCTTAGGTCTCCGCGCGCCCAAACCGAACCACAAACTCCTGCAACACTTTCATAGTGTCAGGGGATCTGCCGACTCCAACAGTCGACAATATTGTCAATATAAACAAGATGCAATCTAGAAAAATCATACCCAGAAGTCGTGCCAGACGGCTCCTGCCACATTTTTCATGCATAGGACGTGGAGCAATCTTTTAGTTCTCCCACTTTAGAGTAGGTTTCTCTTCACCTGTTATCAAGACAAGACCTAGATAATGATGCCGACATATGGCACCTAACACCGCATTAGGCTGCCTACGGTTTTTTTGACCATTCCAATCCAAGTCATCACATTGTCTGCAAGTCATTTTTAACAACATATTATATCTATTAACATATTAAATTTGAACTCCAATTCAATTATGAATAACACTTTTCCTAACCAGTCACTGATGGGAGTGATCCTCCATCCCTGCTCTAATGGCAAAACAAGTGGGAGAGAGTTTGTAGCTCCATACCTGAACGACGGTCCGAAGTCTCACATATGCGTGTCATCCCCATCTCCCTCCTCATCCCCCCTCCTCATCCTCCCTAGCTTCTTTTTGTTGCATTGCTTTTTGCTGTTGTTGTTGCTGCCCCACAGAAACACTCCCCTCTTGATCTTTCTTACGCTCCTCCTGGACTCCTCCTAGCCTGAAATTAGATTAAGTAAGTTTCACATGGTAATATATAGTTACATATATTAAAGTTACAAAGACATAATTGCTCATTAGCTTCGCTCATGCATCTACTAAGTGCTTCACGACGACTAGTATTGGAAGCACAACCCTAAAAAAGAGACTGCTGACTATGAAAAGACCCTTAGCGATACTCTTCACACCACGTGGCATCCTGTTGTGAATAAAAGCTGGTCATAAATAAAGTAACAAAATGAAATAAAAATGCAATATAAAGTAATAAAATGAAATATAAATGCAATAAAAAGTAATAAAATGAAATATAAATGCAATATAAATTAATTACAAGATTAAAATTCATCATGATCCGATGTTCCTTTGGTAACGTGTCGCCGACCGAATTTCTTCTTTTGTCCAACTTGTTTACTTCTTGGTTGCATTCTTTTAACACCTACTACCTCTTCCGCTTCATTGTTTTCAACATCACCAACTAATGTATCGACACCTAAACCATTGACAGTATTAAAAGATGGTAGGCATCATCTTCTTGGTACACTTCATCTTGTTCATCTCGATAGCCAGCATCATCTGGGGCATATAATCTTTCTTGTAAATTAACTTTATACATGACCCAACACACATTTAGCTTTGGACAAGGATACGATAGATAGTAGACCAACTCAACTTGGTGAGCAAAGTTATAATTATCACATCCATGAAGTTTTTCTTCATGTTTCACCTCGATGATACCAAATTCATCTTGTTGTGTTCCCCTGTTATTATCAAACCAGTTGCATTGGAAGAAAGTAACTCTAAGATCTTTGGAACCACTAAATTTGAACTTCACAATGTTTTGAATAATCCTATAGTAGTTAAATCCATGGCCTTTTGCATCACATGCGCTAGTTACAAACCCACTATTTGTTGTGGCTGCAAGAGGATGTTTTGCTTTGAATTTGGTCAAACGAAATCAGTACCCATTTACATTGTAACGGCCAAAGCTCTTTGTTGTTATGGTTCCTTGAGAAAGTTGTCTTAGGTCTTCTTGAACGTTAGCATCAACCATGGACAAGCAATTTAAGAAAATATTATTTATATTGATTATATTAACTTCGTAAAGATTCAAGTAACATGTAAGAAGAGAATGTTGCATGCTTATAAAACCAATTGACGATGTTGGGCCCGCCACAAAGGTCATCGTGGCGCATTTTATTCAAATGTTTGCATGTTGGTTGACGCACGGACTTCCAATATTGTTTTTCAAACTTGTTACATAATGAAAATATATGGTACATTAGAGCATGTCTTATGAAAAATGAGAAAATATGAGGTGTTGCCTTGCAGTAACTAGAAAGAGACTTACACAAAATATTGATCCATCTCTTCAATATTTGTATACATGTATAGCATACATGAATTATGTTCTTTTTCAAAAACCACATGCCTACTGCTGCCACCTACTGCTTTTCCCTTCCACCCAAAAATACTTAGATTACCACAAGGAGTTTCTTCATCTACGTGGTACCTTGTTGTAGGAGCGTAGACATTGTGTTCCTCAACAAATAATGTACTTGAAAACTATTCTACCTCTTTTAGAGCAAATGCTTCTACAATACGTACTTCTACTCTTGCTTTATTCAAAACCATTGCTCTAAGTTTTTCAGTGTCCTTTCAATGTGGTACATCCACCTATATTGCACGGGACCACAAACCTTAGCTTTGTGAGGTATTTAATAACCAATTTTCAGTATTTGTTGTGCACTTGAACATTGGACATTAACCGTCAGGAAACTTTAGTTGTTGCAACCAGTTGAGAATTTCTTTCTTTTCTTTAAATTTTAGACAAAATGGAGCACATGGCATTCTCTGATTTCCACCACCGTCTTGTGTGACTTCTAGAGTCGGAAAATTACAAATCTCTTCGAGATCTTTGTGAGATTTAAGAATATCTTTGGTCTTCTTGAGATTAAAACATGTGTTAATGATGCTTTCGGGCACATTATGCTCCTTATACATTACATCGATGTTGTGCAAGGGTAACAACAACTTAGTAGAAGGGAGATCCTATAAACCACATACATGAGCCCCATTATGCTCCTGACCAAAACCGACAAACCCATCATCTATAGGGACAAGTTGACTGACCCATTTTGCAATTTGAGCACTAGCCAAACGTTTCGACAGACCCTTTGTTATGATAGTATCCTTTCGATGGCTTGCTTCCTGAAAGTGTGATTTCTTGGAAGAAAACATCGACAACAATAAAAAAACACACTTTGCCCCCATGATTAAGTCTAAAAAATCTGAGTCTGAACAACATATTGGACAACAAAGTTTGCCGTTTGTGCTCCATCCTGAGAATACCCCATATGCAGGAAAATCATGGAGCGACCATAAGTATGCTGATCGCAAGTTGAAATTTCGTTTTTTTTGTAGTTGTCATACGTTTCAACTATGTCCATAATTCTTTCAGTTCCTCAATCAAAAGTTGAAGAAACACCACTAAATGTTTCCCTGGATGTTTAAGACCAGGGATGATTAGAGACAAGAAAATATAGTCATATTTCATACACATGGCCGGTGGAAGATTGTATGTAATAGCAAAGACTAGCCAACATGAGTACGAGGCTGCAGTTGTATTGAACGGTATGAAACCATGTGTGGCTAAACCAAGACGAATATTTCTAGCATCTTTTGCAAAATCATCATCAAAAGAGCATAGTGCCTTCCAAGCCTCAGCATCAGATGGGTGTGTCATTACTCCCTTCATTTCACGCGCACCATGCTTATGCCACCGCATGTGATTCACAGTTGATTTAGAAAGAAACAACCGTTTCAGCCTAGGTGCAAGAGGCATATAATGAAGTTGTTTTGCTGCCATTTTTGTCTTCACTAATTCACCATCATCATTTGTAACCTCGATGTATCTAGATTGTTTGCAAACCGAGCAATGTGTCGTGTTTGCATTCTCCTTTCAGAAAAGCATATAGTTGTTAAGACAGAAATCAATCTTTACATACTTCATACCAAGCCCTGCCAATAATTTCTTGGATTGGTACATGTCTCTCGACAACTTATGATTTACCGAAAGAATGTGTGAGATCAAGTTGATGAGATCATTGTAGCACTTTGTAGGATCGAAGAGCACGTGAAAAGCTACCAGAGGGGGTGAATGGTAGATTAAAACATTTTCAGCAGAAGCAATGAAAATCGTGTGTGCGAGTGTTAACAACGTGTTCAAAACATGATAACTTAGTGTAGATTTTAGAGAATCAAGTCACGAAGACATAACAACAAGAATAACGAGAAAACCATGAAGAAAAACCCAAGTTATGATCACAAGATCGAACAAGGGTCAATCTGTTCTACCCGAGTAAAAATAGATCTGCAACACTATAATGAAACTCGTGTAGATCAGAAACCAGAAATCAAATGACAGTGAAACTTTCACATATGATAGACAAATTAGTTTTCAAGAAAACACAAAAATAATCACGTCGATTGGATTAGTAAAACTCGAGTTATGATCAAAACACATGGGCAACATCGTGCTGTCCAGAAACTCAATGAGAAAGACTTGACGAAAACAAGTCAGACGAACAAGGCACAAAAGCTCCTATAAAACTATGATCTTTATTCAATAGAACACAAGAGCAATAGCGAAAAGTCGTACTACCACGATCTTTGGCCTCCCTTGCTTATATAACAAGCCCTTAGGCCAACCCAATCCTAACTAGGAGTCTAATCCTACTCAGTTTCAACTATAACTTTCCATAACTGCTAAAGACACTTCCATACGCAGATAGAAGCAATCATAAGACTTCCAAACACCTTAGGAACACACCAATCAGTCCTAAAACAACTCAACTTTGCGTTTACCATGAAATATCACCAAAACAAATTGTAAACCTCTCATAAACAAACCATAACCACCTCAGCTGCAGCCTGAGACATAATCCAGCCGGTTGGACCTTTCTGGCCACATATTTACGCACATATCTCTTAATCACGTCTTGGAACTATCTTGCCACGTCCATGCACACCTTGATCACATGCAAAGACCTTCCAATGACATCCACGATACCTTCATATACATTGTTCTTTATCCAAACATGTTGCGGGACCTCCCAATCAACTCAACCACAATTCCTCCCGAACTTGGTTGTTGAAACTCATCTTCTTCCTAGGACTAGTTCAATGGATCCCGTCACCAGCCATGTCTTGAACTCAAGCAAGACCTACACATGAACAAACAACCAAATCTTCTGAGCATAAGTCCGCGACTTGACTCTTGTTAGTCCGAAAAACACAACACCTTACGTGAGCACCTCACATAAGCATGTTGCAAACCATAGCAAAATGACATCAGCTATAACCACCAAAACACACCAAAAACTTAGCAAACCTTCACATAAGCCAAAAAGCAAATTTGAAACATTGCAAGTTAAAAACAGATCCGCCGCATAATTATTTCAGCAAATAAAATTATAGAATAGACCAAGAGCGGTGCTGCAATGATAAGGCAAAAGATCGGACATTCCAATATCAAACTCACGAGCATATCACGTGACCAAAAGTTCAGACAGTCATAACCAAGTAAAGAGTTCATGTTACTCCTGAAATTACTCTCACAACGTCAACTCACGTGCAGCTCATGTGAGTGAAAGTTCAGAATATCAAAAGTGAAAAACAGGTGTGACTCACGTGAGAAAAAGTTCGGACAATTCGAACACATCTAAGGTAATGTTACTCCCCAAAAACAAATTGAAAAGTTTGGACACTCCAAAACTATTGAAGGTAACGTCACTCCCCAAAATGTACTGAGACAAGTTCATACATTGTGTATCGAGGTGTATTGGTGTACGCTTCAAAACTTTTCATGTCAACCCTCACTTTTATTTTAATTTCCATTGTATTCAGCACACATAGGTCTCACAATCTCCCCCTTGATGAATGCATTTTCAACACCACTTAGAATCCAAACATTGAATCATTCACATGAAAAGTTTTGAAAACAATTTTCTCCCCCTTTTGAACAGTAAAAACCAAATGAGAAAGATTTCAAAAACAAATTCTTCCCTTGAGAAGAACATGTAAAACACTTGTAAATGCGCAACATGTGACATATTTCTCCCCACTTGACAATGTATTAAAAAATGTTCAAAAGAGGAGTTTCAATTGTTTTGATCATATTATAACATATACATATAAAACAAAGCTCATCCAAGTCATACTATCAAGTAACTTACACTATCACATAAATGAGATACATAAATTAGTGTAAGCCATACTAGGGATCAAGTGTAATTTTTCAATTTAAGCAAGTCATGATCTAAAAAACTTCACTATTTGAAGACCTGAAAGCATGAAAAATGTTGCTGCATTTTTATTATTTTTAAAGCAAAAATTTAGATCACATAATATTTTCAAGAGATTATATGCCGCATCAACCTTATTTTAACAAACCAAGCCAAGCCTATGTCATTTTACAATCAGAAGCTTAAGAACATGATTTTAGTCATACACAACTTCTTCCAAGTTCATATCTAAGTGCAACGATAAGCCATCTCAGAAGAAGAAGTGTGATGCATGCATATTCTCTTGATCTTTTCACATCATTTTTTTATTGATCATAAAATCCCAACATGTGCATAGTTGATTGATTAATTTTTCATTATTAAAAGCACTTGTGAGAACGCAACAAGTTCAAAATAGCAAGAAAGTTCGAGCATGACCAGATTTAGTGTAAGTAATTATTCCAATTACCAGTCATGGCAAAAACTACAAAATGTATAATACGAGTAATGCAGTAAGAACTTTGAGCATGTCAAAGGAAACACAAAGTCATATATATATGAATTACTATGATCATTTTATTTTAAATACAGATTCACACATAGACTTCCCAATTTTCAAAACTCCCCCTCAATTTAATCCACGAGGATGCATAACCCCTATTTCACCACAAAAATAAGTGAAATGTAGAGGTTTTGTAAAAATGTCAGCCAGTTGTTGTTCGGTATATACATGGTGAAGCACACTGTTTACCATTTCAACATTGTCATGGAGAAAGTGATACTTACTGTCAATGTGCTTTGTTCTAGAATGTTGCACGGGGTTTTTAGCAATTCAAATGGCACTAGTGTTATCACAAAATAGTGGAACACTATCTAGAGCAACCTCATAATCCTTAAGTGTTTAAACAATCCAAAGAATTTGTGAGCAGGTACTAGCAGTAGCTACTTATTCAGAATTCAACCGTGGATTATGCAACTGATCTTTATTTTCTAGAGGACCAAGCAACAAGTGAATTTCCAAGAAAATTACAAGCACTTGAAGTACTTCTCCTATCAATACTACAACCCCAAAATAAGCATCTGAAAAAGCTTTCAAAGTAATGATTGAGGAAGAAGGAAGAAAAATGTCGAATTCTTGATTTCCATGTAAGTACCTGAGAATTCTTTTGACGGATTAAAATGTGAAGCACGTGGGGAAGACTTAAATTGTGCACAAAGACATACTCTGAATTGTATGTCCGGTCTTGAAGCCGTGACATACAAAAGTGACCCGATCATGCTTCGATATTCTTTTTGATCCATGAGTTCAAAATCCTTGTGGGGCCTAAGCTTGCTTCCAAGAGGCGCCGAACGAGCTTTCTTAATTTCGGTCATCCTAGTGGTAGGCATCTATAGATAAAAACATGAGAACATTAGAAAAGAACATAATGTAAATCTGAAATTGCAGCAACCATAAAACAAGAATGGAGGATACACAACAACTCAAATAGAACAGGAAAGGGGTAAAAATGCAGCATGTATAGACCCAATAAGGTTTCAACGGAGGTGATTTCTCACAACTGAGCACATCCATCCAAGGGCCCCCTCTTGTGCTGTTCGGATCCCAGGGCAGCCCCGCCACTATTGCAAACCCAACCGACTCCCTTTCTCCGATCCTTTAAAATGATCTGAACAATGTAAGCAATACACCTAATTAAGTGGCTAAGCCACTCCAATAATGTCCCTGTGCTGGCACTATTGAATCCTAGACGATCGCTGGACAAACCAGTCCCTAGATCTAAAGCAAGCAAAACCACCAGATCATCCAACCCAATCTACATAACCGTCTTGCTTAGATCCCTAGGTTTCATGTTGCTAAGGGTGATTACCATCATCTTACAGAGTTCACATGATCAAAGTTTATAATCAAGTTATTTAGTTCTTCCCAATCCCAATTAAACAAAGCGAGGCAAAAATGTAAAATACCCTTGTTGACTCTCTTCATTTCATCCCAAACGACAAGGCAGAGCATACAAGTCTAGTAAACTTTTATTCATGGGTTTTCCCAGCAATTTTACACAAGCATGCATGTTTGAAATAAAACATTTCAAAAACGGGATCGAAATGTTCAAGGGCACTTGCTTTTCTCTGATGGCTGGTTTGGATCGAGTGCATCAAATTTCTGGTGTTGAAGGTCCTCATAAGTACCCTCTTGAGTGTTTCCTTCTATTTCGCGAGACACATGTGAAACAGACATTGCAATCAATAAATGTTTATATATTAAATAATATGCCATGATATGCATGAATGAGGCATATATGGTGTAATACATGTTATCAAGTTACTACTATTGCTTTCTAACAGGGTACAACTAGGTTTTACATGTTTACGAGACTTTTGAGTCATTTACAAAGAATTGGTGGAAGTTTCAGAGATTTCTGGATATTAGACACCAGACTAGTCTGCACTGGGGCTGGACATGTCCGCACTGGCCAGACGAGTCCGCTGCTGGATCGGACTAGTATGGTATGTTCCAGGGTTTTGCAAACTTTCCTGCTAGTGCATGGCTTGATTCGAGTAGGGGTCAAAATTGACATGGAATAATGGATCTAGGGTATTTACCATGGGTGCAATAGTTCAACGATCATAGATTAAGTGTGACACATGAATCCGGTGTCTAGAACCATTGATATGAAGGGGACATTGTAACGTAGAAGAAAATGATGATGATGAAGAAGAGTTGATGAAGAAGGACGCTGTAGCGATGATGATCATTGCTAGTTCCTCCTTCTTCTTCCTTCCTCCTCTCCTTCCTTTCTCCTTCTCTTCCTTCTTCCCTCCCTCCTTTCTCCTTCCTTATGGCTAGAGCTTCCTCTCTCGAACAGCGGCTCACGACGCAATGGTAGGGCGGTGGGGGTTTTCACACATGGCTGGGGTTAGAGGAGGGATTTGGTTTCTTATATAGGAGAGGAGTGGTGGGTAGGTGTGGAATCCCATTGGGACTCATTGTAGACAGGTGGGGGCCTCGGTGGGGTCCCACTCAGGCTCCACAGGGGTGCGGCACACCATTCTTGGGTCTAATTATCTCAAACACTATAGTGGAGGAAAGTTTGAATCCGAGTTGAAACCCTAAATACCGGACTACTCTGTTTTACATTAGACAATTCTGATTTCTCTCTGAACGCACGAAGGACTTGTCCATTGTGGAGCGGACAAGTCTGCTGTCCTTATGCGAAAAACAGTATTCGGACTAGATTGAAGCATTCGGACAAGTCCAAAGTTTAGACAGAAACATATCAAACTAGTCCACACAAAGACAGACAGGTCCGTTGCTCAGGAAAAGTTCTGAATTAACCTGTGCAGGCCGAGGATACTGAACTAGTCCGGGGTTACACTGGACAAGTCAGTGGTCTGAAACAGTTTTATTTGTCCTATTGGCTTTAATTTCTTTTATTCTTGTTCCATTTGTATTGGCTCATGTTTACCATGTATGGTGAGTGCAATGCATGATGATGCAAAATGAGGGTGTTACAGTATATAACGACCATCAACAAATACCATCATCTATTATAATGAATAGGTGAATGATGAGGACATCGCTACCGTTGATTCAACCACAACAGCAGCCCATTCACCACTTGCAGCTAATCAAGGTCCAATGACGCGCACTTGTGCACGTCAACTTAATTATCAGGTGAATTCATTCCTGGCTATTTAAAGTAATTATCCTTCAAATGTGGAACTATTAAATCCTTGTGATGACCTTGTTATTATTAGGTGCTTGTAAATTGATCCAGCCAGGAGGAATGGAGGAATTAATGCAATGAAAGCTGCTCCACCTGAGGGGTCCTCGTAACTGCAGCAAGTACAGCTTAAAAGGGGCATAACTTTCAACTCCCAAAGTTGTTTATTGCATATAAGTACTTGCTGGAAAGGTCTATTCGTCTACTTTCTATTGGATCAAGAATCAAAGGCAGATGACGCTTGAGCTGCTCAGAAAAAGGCCAAACAATACTAGTCTTCCTCCTCTATATAAACAACTAGCAGCCATAGGAAGAACTTGAGTTTTTTTTTCTGTATGTTTAGCCCTTGCTACTTCCTTGTAACTCAAGTGTCGACGAGACCTTCCGATTACTTGAATCAGAACACCAAATTATCGCACTGTGAGTGTTTGCTTGTTATCTTGTTCTTGCTTGTTCTTCGATTGCTTGCAGGTTCAAGATTGTTCGTCGCACGGCAAGAACGGCAACAAGAGAAGCCGGTGTAACTATCGCTAAGGCGCAACACCCTTGTGGTTGTTGTAGTCGAGTAGCACAACGTCGACCTCCGCCCAAATCGTAGTTACCAGGAGACGGTGTAATTGTCGCTCAAGGCGCCTCACCATTCTGGTTGTGGTAGTCGGGCAACCAACGTCGGCCTCCACCAAATTCATTCACCACCAACATCTCTCATCGAAAGATAGGGCATCACCCGTACCCGTTGGGTTCATCAAGTGGTATTAGAGCCAGGTTGCTCGGTGAGAGATTTCCTTCTCCTTGTTCTTCACTTACCTACAGTCCAATTTTGCCTACAGAAGTTCACTCTAAAAATCCTAAAAACACTTTGAGCCTTTTGCTTGGCTACTTAGCTCTCGACTTGTTGAATTCACGGTTCCCTTTTTGTGTCGAGTTGTTGGTCCTAAGTTTTTCACCACTAGAGTTTCGAGTTCGTGCCACCTTGTTCTCAGTCCATTTTCATTATCTATCCAAAGTTGAGAAAAAAGCAAATGCAAAAGAAAAGCCACATGAATCAACAAGAAAGAGGCAGGTGCAATGAAAGAAAAGCCGCGCTAATTAAAATCGATAGAAAAAAAGTTTTCTCAGTACAAAAAAGGAAACAGTTTGTGTAACATTTGTTTCAAGTCTCGGAGTTCAACATCTTGTTTTTAACGTTTTGTTAAAACACAACGTTCATGCTGTCCGAACTTTTCTACTACAGTAAATTTATTATCACTTGGAGTAACGGATCGCGTCTCTATCTCGGTTTAGACTAGGACCAGCACATTACCATCGTGGAACATTTATTCAACTTGTTGTGACTAATGTGGTACTAGCTTTTCCTTTGTGCAACTCATTTCTAGCAGCCACCTACAGCTCCACAAAATCATCTACAACACCACAAGATTGTGCTGGCAGCCATCATTTGTTGTTGTTCTTGTTGTTTGCCGGCGCCTCCTACATCGCGTGGTAAGAACTTGTAAGAGCTTGATTTCCTGCGAGTGAGGAAGTGATTGTGTCCTACCACCTCTTGGCAACTGCTAGAATTAATATGCTTGCTGTTGTATTTTTATTCTTTACTCACCATGTCAGCTGATGCGAATGAGACATCTCCACATTCACCATGTATGAGGGGCATCATTCAGCATTTCGAATGCCAAGTAAAGCTACACACGGATTCTCTCAACGAGGATATTTGTAGGACCGAGGAGCACGTGTAAAGCTACCAGGGGGTGAATGGTAGATTAAAACTTTTTCAGCGGAAGCAATGAAAACCCCTTGGTAGAAAAAGGATCTGTTAAAGAAATCGTGTGTGAGACTAATCTAAACGTGTTTCACAGTGACAAAAGTGATAGATATCAGAGAGAATCTAGTCACGAAGACGACACAACAAGAATCACTCAAATCCGTTGAGAGAAACTCAAGTTACGATCGAAAGATCGAACAAAGGTCAATCTGTTCTACCAAGTAAGAAACATATCTGCAATACTGCAAAGAAACTCGTGTAGATCAAAAACGCTAATCCAATGACCGTGAAATTTTGACAGATAATATATAATCTAGTTGTGAAGACAACCCAAACAGAATCACATCAATTGGATCTGTAAAACTCGAGTTATGATAAAAAACCATCAAAGAAAGGTAGTGCTATGGAGAAAACTCGACGAGAAAAACTTGTCTGGAACAAGTCGGACGAACAAGGCACAAAAATTCCTTTAAACTACCATCTTTATTCAATAGCTGCTCAAGACTCTTCTATGCGTAGATAGAAGCAATCTCAAGACTTCCTAACAAACTCAAGAACATATCCCACATTCCTAAAACAACCCAACTTCGTGTCCCATACAAAAACTATCATAACCAACTCGATACTTTCCATACCGAGCCATAACCGACTCAGCCGTAGCTGAAGTCATAATCAAGTACGATCAGATCCTTCCAACCAGATCTCTCTCCCATAACTCGTCTTCGGAACCTTGTTTCCACACCATGCACCGTATGCATACGTGCGAACACCTTCCTTTGACATCCTATAACCTTCATATGCACAGCCCTTGATTCAATCATCATGCACGACCTCCTGACCCGTTCAACCACAATTCCTCCTGATCTTGGTTGTTGGAACCTCATGTCCTCCTGAGACTAGTCCAAAGGATCCTGTCACCATCCATGACTTGAAATCAAGCAACAACTGCACATGAACAAACAACCAATCCGTACGAGCACAAGTCCTTGACTTAACTCTTGTTAGTTCCGAAACTACAACATCTTAAGTGAGCACCTCACATAAACATGTTGTAAACCATAGCAAAATGATATCAAACATAACCACCAAAACACAACAAAATATTAGCAAATGAATACTAAGCAATCTTTCCAAGAATATAAAGAAAGTTTGAAACATTTCACAAGAAAATTAGGAACATTGCGATCAAGCTCCGAACGTTGCAAAAGCTAACTGGAGCTTGAACGGGAGCTTACCAAAGCTAGCAGGACCTAGCGCTGGAGCTACCCAAAGCTAGTCTGTCCTAGCGCCGGAGCTAACCAAACCTAGTACAACCTCGTGCCGGAGCTTACCAACATAAGTCGGACCTAATGTCAGACCTTGCCGGATCTACGCAACACAAGTCGGACCTATCGTCGGATCTTGCAAAAGCTCGGAGCTAGAGTCGGACCTTGCTAAAAGGTGTTTTATTAGTATTTCAGAAACTTTATCAACAAAGCCAATGTATTCATCACACATAGGTCTTGCAATATTCAAGTCACCAATGAACGCATTGGTCAATTAGAGTCGACGCAGATTTGCGTCAACACAAAGCTGACCACATTAGAAAGCACTGCTGGGGCTATTAACACTTCTCTTGAAGCAATCATTGAGTGATTGGAGAGGATGGAACAAGTTGGACGCGAAGAGAGGCAAAGACGTGCTGATGACAGCCACGACTCCATTGGCAGCACTGCAAGATATGACGACGTGGAGTATTTAGTGGATACCGAGCTTGATGATGGACCTTTCAGGTATCGACGGCAGCCACATCGCGACCATCATGGTATGGGTGGTCAAGCCCTACGACGTGAGGTATTTGACAATGATGATTCCCTACGCAACATTAAATTCTCCATAGCACCCTTTGATGGTAAATATGATCCAGATGCATATCTGTCTTGGGAATTATCAGTAGATCAAAAATTTGCATGCCATGATTTCCCTGATGATAAAAAGGTTAGAGCTGCCACTAGTGAATTCTCTGACTTTGCTTCTGTTTGGTGGCATGAGTATTAAACTAAAAATCCAGCTACCGTACCACAAACTTGGAATGCCTTGAAATGAATCATGCATCGTCATTTTGTTCCATGAGGAATTACAACAACTTAGGCAAGGCAACAAATCTGTTGAGGAATACTATCAAGAACTTCAAATAGGCATGATGCGTTGTGGCCTAGTTGAAAATGAAGATGCTGCAATGGCTAGGTTTATGGGTGGTTTAACAAGAGAAGTTAAGGACATATTGGCTTATAAGGAATACACTAACGTCACTGGATTATTCCATCTTGCTTGTAAGGCTGAAAGACAAGTGCAGGGATGACACACAAGAACTAACATTTCTACAGGTCGAACTACCTCATGGCAGTCCTGCTCAGGTGCTGCTGGTACTAAGCATGATTCTCTGGACGATGCTTCCAATAGGTTGCGCAGGACTACATCAAAATCAGCACCTTTGCGTGCAATCGAGAAAACAAAAGGATCCACCCAAGCTGCAGACAACATTTCTTCTTCCATTGCTTCCACCGGGAGAACCAAAGACATTCAAAGCCTCCAGTGGAAGGGTTTTAGGCACCTACGAAGGGACTGCCCAAGCAAGTGTGTGTTGATTGTACGAGAAAATGGTGAGTACTCATCTGCTAGTGATTTAGATGAGGAAACATATGCCATGCTTGCTACACAAGATGCAGGAAAGAAGAATGATGATGAAGAGCACACTGGGGCAATCATGCTGACCACTATGAGAGTCTTGTTGTGAGGTGTGTCTTGAGTGCCCAAATGATCAAGCTGAACAGAACCGGCGACACAGTCTATTCCAAACTAAGTGTGTAGTTTTGGAATGATCGTGTCACATTATTATTGATGGAGGAAGTTGCAACAATTTAGCAAGTATTGCCATGGTAGAGAAGCTTGGGACGACAACACATCCACATCCCTACTACATCCAATGGTTCAACGACAGTGGTAAGCTTAAGGTAACACGACTGGTTCGTGTAGAATTTGCAATTGGTTCCTACCATGATTACATTGATTGTGATGTGGTACCTATGCAAGCTTGCTCTAAGCTATTTGGTCAACCTTGGTAATTTGATAAAGATACATTACATCATGGTAAATCAAATCAATACTCTTTCACGCATAATGAGAAGAAGCTTGTTTTGCACCCTATGTCTCCTGATGCTATTTTGAAGGATGACATTGCTAGAGCTTGCAGAGAGAAAAATAAGAAATCTACTCAAAATGAAAATTCAGATGTTGCGAAGGAATCTGTACACCCTAAGACTAACAATTCCAAATCTGCTCATGCGAAGAAGAATGAAATAAAATTGAAGAGTGCTTGTTTTCTTGCTTCAAAATCTAATTTGTTTGAATTAAAAAATAATGCTGCAATCTACTATGTGTTTGCTTGCAAAGAAGCTTTGTTCTCACATCACGACGAACCATGTGCTTTGCCCCCTGCTGTCACTAAGCTTTTGCAGGAATACGCTGATGTGTTTCCACAAGAGGTACAAGCCTGTGACACCAGGTTCCGAAAATGAACCAAGTGAATGCATATGTGTGCCCAGGATGTTCAACACACATACACAAGTGCATTCACAAAAGGATATACAGATAATTACCACAGAACAAGATTAATTAACCACTTTTATTATTACACAACCATATTATCCTTATATACAAGCTATAATGAATATTAATGACAAGTTTCAACTAATGCATCTGAAATAAATAAATAAGCAAACTAAGCAGCATAAGCAAACAGAGTATAGCGCATCTCCAACACTCCACAGGCAAAGCTGACAGCAGACACGGCCTAGAACTCAGCATTATCATCGTTATAGTCCCAATCTTGACCTGCAAATGTTGGTGGGGGAATTGCAAGGGTGAGTACATGTCGTACTCAACAAGTGTGGAAAGTATGATATGTAGATGATTCAAATGACGATAATAATAACGACTAAGTGCTGAAAAGTACATTAAAACATTTGAAGAGCAATATATTGTATGTATGTGAAATAAGCCCATTATAAACCATGTAATCATCATAATATTAGTCCATATTCATTACCATCATCCATAGTCCAGATTTCACCATTGCCATTAACCATATCCAATACCAGAAATTAACTCATAACCAACCATAACCATATTATTAACCATAACCATTACAAAACCATCCCAAATCCCATGTTCCCACTAATCATGTGAGGGTCCAGGTTGCTCATAACCGGGAGCATGGCTATCATGATAGTTTTATTAGACTCTGCAGAGTTTGTACCACTTTACCCACGTGTTTGTGATTTCATCACCCGTCGGCGACTGAAGGACCTCCCTTACGCCAATTACACTTCCTTTGGTGAATGGCCAAGAGATCACAAAATAGCCTTTACAAAGGGATTACTAGCCTATTTAGACCCCACTGAGGTTTCATCAGTGGCGATGCCTCCAACTGAGCACATCTTCAACCAAGGGCCCACTCTTGAGCCATTCGGATCACAGGGTAGTCCCACCAATCATCAACGAACCCAATCTGACTACCCCTTCCCTGAGCATCCTGAATGATCCAAATAGCGCTGGCAAAGCCCTAATTAATCAGCTACACCACACCCATACATGGCCCCGTGGTGGCACTATAAATCCTGGATGGTCGCTCCACAAACCGGTCCTTAGATCTAAAGCAAGCAAACCACCATACATCCAACCCATCCACATACCAAGCTTGCTTAGATCACCCATTACCACATCATATTAACTAGTTCATGTTAATCAATTCTCATAAATGCATAATTAAGTTAGGTGGTGTAGTTGTGTTCCATCCCAATTAATTGAGCGAAGCAAAAAGGTAAAAATCCCTTTCCGACTCTCTACCATATTTTCCTGGTGCCAAAGGTGGTTTAAAAAAGCTAGTAAACTTCCTATCATAGGATTTCCTGTCAAATCGACACAAGCATGCAGTTTTGCAACAAAACATTTATTTTCAAACAGGATCAATATGCTTCAAGGACACTTGCCTTGCTCTTGGGATTGGTTCGGGTCAAAACCTTCAAAATCTTGGTGCTATAGATCCTCCACGGCACTCTCTAGCGGAAATCCGTCCAATCCGCACAATAATCATACAAAAAAGAAACACAATAAAAAATGCACAAATATTACTCAGTATGACATGACATGCATGGTTAATGCAAATGCAAGGTGGAACTTGTTAATGAGTTGATTTTAAGGATCACTAACTAGTTTAATAGCTTTTAACAATTTTATACAGGTTTGGAGTTGATTAGATCAAAATTTAGAATTAATTTGACACAATTTAGCTAGGAAAATCGGACTAGTCCGCTAGGGACCGGACAAGTCCGCACTGCGTGAGATCAGCAAATCAGGGTTTTCTAGATCGACATGAATTTGGAGATTTGGGGTTAAATTCACGTAAGGAAAAGAGAGTAGAAGGTGTACTAGGTGTTTAGAATTCTAATGAATCAAGGATCTTGGAGGCAACATTTGGATCTTGAAGATCTAGGGTTGATGAAGAACTTGATGGTGAATTGTTGATGAAGAACGCAAAGTTGATGGAGATCTTGACCCTCTTTCGTTTCCTCCTCTTCTTCTCCTTGCTCTAGATCTCTTTCTCCCTCCTTGGTGGTGGCTAAACGAGCTAGGGTTTGGGTGAGGTGGAAAAGTGGCAAATAGATGTCAAGTTAAGGGGTGGGGTTGTTTATATAGAGGTGGAAGTTAGGGTTACGTGGATTTAGAGTTTTGGGATGAGTAGGGGTCAGTTTAAAGTCCCACATGGGCTCTAAAAGAGTTAGGCACGACGTACCAAGGCCCAGTTAACGTAAAGTCCAAGAAACAAGTTGTGAGATAAAAGATCAAGTCGGAGTCGCAATTTATCGGACAACTCTGAAAAGGACCAGACTAGTCCGAAGTTGTCCATAGAAAAATCGGACAAGTCCGCTCTGGACATCGAACATGTCCGATCTTTTCCCGAGGGGAAAAACAGACAAGTCTAGCCAAAAATCGGACAAGTCTGACTTTAGTCAATGAGGAAAACGGATAAGTCCGCTGGATGACTGGACTAGTCCGGACAAGTCCAGGGACTTAGCAAATTTTCAAGGATTCTTGGAACACCGGACTAGTCCGCATAGGACCGGACAAGTCCAAAGGTGCCCTGAGGCAAAAACAGACTAGTCCGCAGAAAAACGGGCAAGTCCGATCGAGGTTAGAGAGAAATTGAACTAGTCCGCACCAAAAGCGGACTAGTCCGCACTTCCCAGAATTCCTAAGTGTGGTTTTGTTCTAAATCAATTTTAAACTTATTCCTTTTCATGTGTATTAATGTTAGACACATATATGAATGTATGCATGGCATGATGCATGAAAACGAGGGTGTTACACAGCCGGACTGCCACCATTGAGAGGGATTGAGCATCAGATTGACCTCATCCCAGGGGCTTCTTTGCCAAACCGAGCACCATACAGGACCAACCCGGAGGAGACTAAGGAGATTCAGCGACAAGTACAGGACTTACTCGACAAAGGTTATGTGCGTGAGTCCCTTAGTCCTTGCTCTGTTCCTGTTCTTTTGGTTCGAAAGAAATATGGAACATGACACATGTGTGTAGATTGTCGAGAAATTAATAGCATTACAATTAGATATCTTCATCCTATTCCTAGGTTAGATGATATGCTTGACGAACATACTGGCAAGATGATTTTCCATAAAATTTACTTGCGTAGTGGATACTATCAAATTCGCATGAAGCTAGGTGATTAATGGAAAACAACGTTTAAAACCAAGTTTGGTTTGTATGAGTGGTTAGTCATGCCTTCTGGTCTCACGAATGCACCTAGCACTTTTATGAGATTAATGAATGAGGTTTTACGTGCTTTAATTGGAAGATTTGTGGTAGTATATTTTGATGAAATTTTTATATATAACAAATGTCTAGAAGAGCATCTTGATCATCTCCATGCTATTTTCAATGATTTAAATGATGCACACTTATTTGGTAACATTGGCAAGTGTACCTTTTGCACGGATACAATCTCTTTTCTTGGGTATGTTGTGACACCAAAGGGAATTGAAGTCGATCAAACCAAGGTGGAGGCAATACACAGCTGGCCGACTCCTACCACTGTCACTGCATGAGCTTACAAAGAAGGGTACTCCATTCACATGGGGCAAGGCACTAGAGGCTGCATTTGGAACTTTGAAGAATAGGTTAACTCATACACCCCTTCTCCAATTACCAGATTTTAGTAAGACTTTTGAATTGGAATGTGATGCTAGTGGTATTCGATTGGGAGGTGTCCTGTTGCAAGAGGAGAAACCTATTGCTTATTTTAGTGAGAAACTGAATAGGCCTAGTCTGAACAATTCCACTTATGATAAAGAATTATATGCACTAGTACAAACATTGGAAACATGGAAAGATTATTCATGGCCTAAAGAATTTGTTGTACATTCTGATCATGAATCTTTGAAGCACATTAAGAGCCAAACTAAACTGAACCGTAGGCATGCCAAGTGGGTAGAATTCTGTTGAGTCCTTTTCTTATGTCATCAAACACAAGAAATGAAAAGATAATGTCATTGCCGATGCCTTATCTCGCCATTCTAATATGTTGTCCCATCTTGATTTTAATATTTTTGGCTTGGAAACAATTAAAGAACAATATGCTTTTGATCCTGATTTCAAACATGTGCTGCTGCAATGTAAAGAAGGAAAAACATGGAACAAGATTGTTCTCACTGATGGTTTTGTGTTTTGAGCTAACAAATTGTGCATTCCAGCTGGTTCTGTGCGTATCTTACTATTGCAGGAGGCACATGGTGGAGGATTGATGGGACCCTTTGGTGTCAAGAAGACAGAAGACATCCTAGCAAGCCATTTCTTTTGGCCAAAGATGAGAAGAGATGTGGAGCGGTTTGTTGCTCGTTGCACTACTATCAAAAAGCTAAGTGCAATCTTAATCCACATGGTTTATACATGGCTCTCCGTGTTCCTAGTGCTCTATGGGAGGATGTTTCTATGGATTTTTTTTAGGATTGCTTAGAACAAAGAAGGGGAGGGATAGTATTTTTGTTGTTGTGGACAGATTTTCTAAAATGGCACACTTCATACCATGCCACAAACTGATGATGCTACCCATATTGTTGATTTATTCTTTCGAGAAGTTGTTCGTTTGCATGGGATTCCAGACACTATTGTTTCAGATAGAGATGCCAAATTTCTTAGTCATTTTTGGAAAACCTTATATGATAAGTTGGGGACAAAATTGCTCTTTTCTACCACTTGTCACCCTCAAATTGATGGACAGACCGAAGTAGTGAATCGTAGTTTATCTACCATTCTTAGGGCTGTTCTGAAACATAACATAAAATTATGAGAATAATATTTGTCTCATATTGAATTTGCTTACAATCGTTCGCTGCATTCTAATACTAAATTGTGCCCTATTCAGATTGTATATGGTTTTATCCCTCGTGCTCCCATTGATCTTTTGGCTCTACCACCTTCAGAGAAATTAAATTTTGATGCTTCTCTCTGTGCTGAATTAATTCTTAAAATGCATGAGCAAACTAAAGCAAACATTGAGAGCATGACCGCTAAGTATCAACAAGCCAGTAGCAAGGGTAGAAAGCATGTTACTTTTGAACCTGGTGATTTGGTTTGGGTGCACTTGAGAAAGGATAGATTTCCTGATGTGAGAAGACCTAAATTGCAACCTAGAGCTCCTGGACCCTTCAAAGTGCTTCGAAAAATTAATGATAATGCATATGAAATTGAGTTTCATACACATTTTGGGGTTACTTCCTCTTTTAATATTGCAGATTTGAAACCATATGTGGGCGAGGAAGACACATTTGAGTCAAGGACGACTCAATTGCAAGAAGGGGAGGATGATGAGAACATCGCTACCGTTGATACAACCACAACAGCAGCCCATTCACCACTTGCAGCTAATCAAGGTTCAATGACACGAGCTCGCGCACATCAACTTAATTATCAGGTGAATTCATTCCAAACTGTTAAAAGTAATTATCATTTAAATCGAGAACTATTAAAGCCTTGTGATGACCATGTTATTATTAGGTGCTTGGAAATTGATCCAGCTAGGAGGAATTGAGGAATTAAATCAATGAAAGCTGCTCCACCCTAGGGGTCCTCGTAACTGCAGCAAGTACCAACTTCAAAGGGGCATAAATTTCAACTCCCATGGTTGTTTAATTCAAATATGTACTTGCTAGAAAAGTATCTTCGTCTACTTTCCATTGGAGCAAGAATCAAAGGCAGATGATGCTTGAGCTGCTCAGAAAAGGCTGAACAAGACTTGTGACTCCATCCTGAGTTCTAGTCTTCCTCCTTTATATAAACAACTAGCAGTCATAGGTAGAACCTAGGTTTTGTTTTCTGTGAGTTTAGCCATTGTACTTCCTTGTAACGCAAGTGTCGACGAGACCTTCCGATTACTTGAATCCAAACCCCAACTTATCACACTGTGAATGTTTGCTTGTTATCTTGTTCTTGCTTGTTCTTCGATTGCTTGCAGGTTCAAGGTTGTTCTTGGCACGACAAGAGCAGCAACAACAGGATCCGGTGTAACTATCACTATGGCGTAGCACCCTTGTGGTTGTAGTAGTCGGGTAGCACAATGTCGACCTCCACCCAAATCGTAGTTACCAGGAGACAGTGTAAATGTCGCTCAAGGCGCCACACCATTCTAGTTGTGGTAGTGGGGCAGCCAATGTCGGCCTCCACCTAATTCATTCACCACCAACATCTCTCATCGAAAGATATGGCATCCCCTGTACCCGTCGGGTTCATCAGTGAATGTTGGACATTCACATGCATAGTATTTGTTTACTCAACAAAGCTATCAAAACGGTTTTGGGCTTCATAGCAAGGAGTTGGTAGCCGGGGCATTAGATGTCACCCAACAAACAGAAGTCATATAGGCATATGATTAACAATTGTTGTTTACAAATGCCGCTAATTTTCTAGCGGTGAGGCCAAAGCTCAATGGGAATTAGTGAATATGGATCTTGGACTACTATATGTTGTTAGATGGAGGACAACACTCATTTAGTGGTGGTGTCTTTTATTAAACTATTAATAGAGGATTGATACATAACATAGTGCTAAAACCTTGCATATTTATTTTTTATTTTAGATCATGTCTGGTAGTAACAATTTTGGTTCTAGTTTGCGATATGTGCTTGAAAAAGAAAAGCTCAATTGAGCTAACTTTATCAATTGGTACCACAACTTGAGAATAGCTCTTAGACAAGATAAAATTGAGTACGTTCTTCAATAGCCATACCCTGATGACATCCCAGCTGATGCAAATGATGAGGCACGCAGAACTTATCAGAATCACTGCGATAATGCGCTTAATGTAAGATGCCTCATGCTTGCCACCATGTCCCCTGATCTTCAAAAATAGTATGAGAACAGATGCTTATTCTATGATTGAGAGACTGCGTGGAATGTTTGAGAACCAAGCTAGAGTCGAGAGATACAACATCTCAAAGTCCTTGTTCTCATGCAAGTTGGCGGAGGGTAGCCCGTCAGCTCTCATGTAATCAAAATGATTGATTACATTGAAAAATCGGGCAAACTTAGTTCTAAACTCAAGGATGATCTGAGTATTGATGTTATTCTCTAGTAGCTCCCACCGAGGTATGAACCATTTATATTGAATTTTCAAATGAATGGCATGGAGAAAATGTTGGCTGAATTGCATGGGATGCTTAAAACAGGTGAGGGAATCATTAAAAAAAATGCCACTCATGTGATGATGGTACAAAAAGAGAATAAATAAAGGAAGCGTGTGACCCATCCTAAAGGCAAAGGCAAGGGGAAGGTTCCCAGTGAGTCCTCAAGCTCAAAACCTAAGCAATGGAAAAATTAGGCCTTCTCTTGATAATGAATACTTTCACTTTCATGCTAAGGAGCTTGGTCTAGGAACTGCAGGAAGTACTTGGAGGATCTGAAAAAGGAAATGGGAAGTGAGACTTCCACTCGAAGTATAAATGTTATAGAAATTAATATTGCTATATCTTCCAGTGAATCATGGGTATTTGATATTGAATCAACAATTCACACTTGCAAATCATTGAAGGGTCTATGTGAGACTAGAAGATTCACAAAAGGCAAATTGGATGTTCGTGTCGGCAATGGAGCAACAGTTATAGTCATAGCTATCAGAACTTACCACTTGTCGCTACCCTCAATATTAGTTTTGGAATTGAATAATTGTTATTGCATTCCTACTTTTGAGCAAGAACATTACCTTTTCTTCATGTTTGGAAGAATTTGATGGTTATGGGATTATAAGAAAGAACAAATGTTGTTCTATTTACTATAATAATATTTTCTATGCTCAGTGTCCATTAGTGAATGAATTATATGTTCTTGATCTGGAGGATAAAACAGTCTGTAACAATAATACAAAATGGGCTCGACAAAATGATCTAAATCCCACATTTATTTGGCATTGTTGCTTAGGTCATATAAATGGGAAACGCGTTGAGAAACTCCATAAAGATGGTTTACTAAGCTCATTTTTTATTTTGAATCACTTGACACATGCGAGTCTTGTTTACTTGGGAAGATGACCAAAGCGCCCTTCATTGATCAAAGTAAGAGGGCTAGGGACTTGTTGAAACTTATATGGGATTAAGTATGTGGACCAATAAGTTTAATAACTAGGGGTAGTTTTCAGTATTTCATTACTTTTACTGATGATTTTAGTAGATATGGATATGTCTATCTAATGAGGCACAAGTCTGAATCATTTAAAAAGTTCAAAGAATTTCATAATGAAGTACAAAGTCAACTGGGCAAGACAGTCTACGATCTGATAGTGGGGGCAAATATTTGAGTCATGAGTTTTATGATCATTTAAAGCAGTGTAGAATTGTTCCACATTTAACTCCAATTGGAATGCCTCAATGGAATGGGATATCCGAGCGAAGGAACCGATCCTTTTTAGACATGGTTAGGTCGATGATGAGCCAAACTGATCTTCCACTATCCTTTTGGGGTTGTGCTCTTGTAATTGTTGCATTTGCACTAAATAGAGTCCCAACTAGGTCCGTTGAGAAGACACCATATGAGACGTGGACATGGTGACATCCCAGATTGTGTTTCCTCAAAGTTTGGGGATGCGATGCTTATGTAAAATGTTTGATGTCAGACAAACTCAATCCTAAATCAGATAAATGCTTCTTTGCGGGATACCTAGAGAAACCAAAGGATGTTATTTTTATAATAAATCGGAGGGTGAAGTGTTTACCTCTCGCAATGATGTCTTCTTAGAGAAAGACTTTCTCTCAGAAGGAGTTAGAGGGAGCAAGGTGCATCCTGAAGAAATTCAAGAAATACCTAAAAAATTTTCAACACCTATTAATCCTATACAGGATGTACAAGATGTTGTGCAACCAATTAATGAAACACGATCCCCACAAAGGTCTACAAGGGCACGTCGTGCAGCTAAAAAGTTGACATTCCTAACCACGAAACATGACATGGTATTGTTGGACAATAATGATCTCGTGACCTATATGAAAGCAACAAAGGGATCCAACTTTGAGAAATGACTTGGAGCCATGGAATCCAAAATAGAATCCATGTATGAGAATCATGTTCGAAACTTGGTTGATCCAATCGACGGTATGAGACCGATTGATTGTAATTGGATTTTCAAGAAAAAGACTGACATGGATGGAAATGTTCACATCCATAAAGCATGATTGGTGGCGAATGGGTTCAAACAAACTAAAGGTGTTGATCATGACAAAACTTAGCTTTTGTTGCATATTTTGATTATGAAATATGGCAAATGAATGTCGAAACTACCTTTCTTAATGGAAGTATAACTAAGGATGTGTACATGACACAACCTGAGGATTTTGTCGATCCGAAAAATGCTAGAAAAATATGCAAACTTCAAAAGTCCATCGATGGATTGGAGCAAGCATCTCGGAGTTGGAACTACATTTTGATGAAGTAGTCAAATGGTTTGATTTCATCAAGAATGTAGAAGAAACTTGTATTTACAAGATGTTTAGTGAAAGCACACTTGTATTTCTGGTCCTATATGTAGATGGCATATCGTTGATGGGAAATGACATTCCAATGCTTGATGCTGTTAAGTCCCCATTAAGAAAAAAGTTTCTCATTGAAGTATTTAGGAGAGCCAATGTACATTTTTGGCATAATGGTCTATAGATATAGATCTAAAAGGCTAATTGGATTAAGCCAAAACACATATATTGACAAGATATTAAATCGCTTGAATGCGCATGTTTCCAAAAAATGCTTCTTCCCAATGTCGCATGGCATTACTCTAAGCAAGAGTGAGTGTCCTTTGACACTTGATGATCCAAAGAGTATGAGGGCGGTTCTTTATGCTTCGACTATTGGATACATCATGTATGCCATGTTGTGCACATGTCCAAATGTATCCTATGCTATAAGTGTCACGAGCAGGTATCAATCAGATTATGGTGAGGCTCAATTTGTTAAACATATTCTTAAGTACGTGAGAAGAACTAAGTATGCGTTACTAGTGTTTGGAGGTGAAAAAGAGCTTGTTGTAAAAGGTTACCCTGATGATAGCTTCCAAACAGACAAGGATGATTCCAGATCATAATCCAATTTTGTGTTCTGCTTCAATGTAGGGGCAGTGAGCTGGAAAGTTCCATGCATAATGCAGTAGAAGATTTAACAGCAGAGGCAGAGTATATTGCAGCTTCAGAAGCTGCAAAGGAAGCTTTTTGCATTAGAAAATTTGTTTTTGAGTTAGGTGTTGTTCCTAGTGCGTTCGGTCCTATGGATTTCTATTGTGAGAATATCGTGAGCCATTGCACAAGCAAAAGAGCCTAGATCACAAAAAAGATCCAAACATATACTACGACGCTATCACCTCACCTAAGAGAACATCGATCGAGGTAATGTGAAGAGTTGCAAGGTGCACACGAATTTGAATGTTGCTGATCTGTTGACAAAGACTCTTTCACAATAAAAGCATGAGGCGCACACAAGATCTAAGGGTATTAGATACTTACATTAGTGATCCTAGTGTCTACGTGGGAGACTTGTATCACAGCTATATTTATATACTACTAAATAAATTGTTATTTGAGAAACCATTATTTACATTGATCATCAAGTACGTGATTGGCTCGCAAAGATCTTTGTTAATTATAATCTTACTCAAAATGATCCCTACTTTATGTCTCTATATGAGATAATGATGATATATGGACTAGCACATGTATTTATTGATGATCACCTTTCACAGATCATAGATATGGAGATATGAAATTAATAATGTGAACACATGTTAGTGAACATGGTGTTGGATTGACCCACTCCAAGACACCGTTGGGATTTTTATTTTCATATGTGCTATTTAGTTGGTATTGAGTGATACACCTGCTAGATCCTTAGACCAGAGATTGTCATTGTTTCTAATGTAGTTTTATACTTTGAGACCACCAAATGCTAGTCAGTAAATGGGCAATTATAAAAGTAGTCTTCGGGTACATAATGAAACATAGAATGAGATGTGAGCGGATCAATATGAAATTTGCCACTCTTAAATAACAGGAGAGATATCTTTGAGCCCCTCGAGATAGTGGGATTTGGAAGCGCATGGCCATGCCAATGTGATCAAAAGATAATCACAATGACTAAAGGTTAGTCATCGATTGAATCCACTATTTGATTTAATGAATGGTCGAGCTATCACAACTATGGCACGTATCTCACCTTGAGCTTGACTAGTATTGTGTGGCAAAGGGATCATGCGAATGTATGGAGTTTCAGCCAATATATGATCTTTATGTACATTCGAGAGTCAATATGTCCTGCTAGTCCCTCTGCTGACTTGAGGTTGGAAACAGTTTCCATTAACAACCGACTGCACATGAACCTAACGGGTCACACACTTAAGGGACTGGAATATTGAAAAGCCCGCCCATATGATTGTCTCAAGTCCAAGTGGGAGATTTTTGGTTATATGCCCAAGAGGCAGTCATAACAATTCGGATTGAGGTCTATTGGATATTTGATCCAAAAACAATTAGGGTACTAATGGGCATGCGACCTAAAATCCCATTAGCGTGCCTATAAATATAAGGGGTAGAGTCAGGGGCGGATTACTCAACCACGTGATAGCCTTAACCGCCACCCCTCATAGACCTCAACAGAAACACTTGCTGCATGCGCGGTGCTAGCACACTGGCGCATGATGTTCCTCTCTATACGTGTGGACTCCGTGGAGCTACTGCTACTGTTGCGCTGATCAGCTACGGCAACACCATCGTCAACTCGCTGCTGTGACAAGGATGCGGAGGAGACAAACGTGATCGTCTACCCGCTGCTGTGGCGGGGACGAGGAGGAGACGAATGTGGTCGTGAATTTCCCCTACACCGACGCGCATCTATTACTAGATCTTCTGCAGTGCTGCACATCTAGTTGTAACGATCTATGACCTCTATACTCGCATGTTTCCTTGGTGATGCATTAGAATTGCTAGAGTATCGTACCGCCGATTTCTCAACATATTGTGGGTCATAGTGAACCATCACTTATGGTTAAAACACTTAACCAGATCTTGATTAAAAAATTTCAATGTATATAAACCATACACCATTCTCACATAACCTTTTAAAACCAAACAAATATCTGCTCATATGTGTCCAACAAACAGTTTAATTATAAACAAATAATCCAATAGAGATTACACATTAACATAGGAGTTACGATTTGTTTAAGCACGAATGTGAATTATTTAGAATAGAACAAAACCAAATATGAACTAAAACCCAATAACTAGACAATATATATAGTGACATATAAGTATACTTCTTGCCGCGTACAGAGAGGAGGGAGGAGGGAGGTGTACATCAACGACAACGGCAACATGGAGACGGTGATGGAAACAATGCTCGGCGACGACAGCGGTGAGGGCGAGGACGGGGCTCTGTAGGATCGAAGAGCACGTGAAAAGCTACCAAGGGGGGGTGAATGGCAGATTTAAAACTTTTTCAGCAGAAGCGATGAAAATCCCTCGACAGAAAAATGATCTGTTAAAGAAATCATGTTTCAGACTAATCCAAACGTGTTTCACTATGAAAAAAGTGATAGATATCAGAAACAATCAAGTCACGGAGACGACACAACAAGAATCACTCAAATCCGTTGAGAGAAACTCATGTTACGATCGAAAGATCGAACAAAGGTCAATCTGCTCTACCGAGTAAAAAAACAGTTATGGAACACTGCAAAGAAACTCGTGTAGATCAGAAACCACAAATCCAATGACTGTGAAATTTTTGCAGATGATAGAAAATTCAGTTGTAAAGACAACCCAAAAAGAATCACGTCAATTGGATCTGTAAAACTTGAGTTATGGTAAAACCACCTAAGAAATGTAGTGCTATGCAGAAACTCAACGAGAAAAACTTGTCTGGAACAAGTCGGACGACCAAGGCACAAAAGTTCCTTTCAAATACGAATTTTATTCAATAGAACACAAGAGGAACAGCCCCAAAGTTGTCTACCACGACCTCTGGCCTCCCTTGCTTATATAACCAGCCCTCAGGCCAACCCAATCTCAACTAGAACTCTAATCCTACTCAATTCACGAATCGAAACTTTCCATAACTGCTCAAGACTCTTCTATATGCAGATAGAAGCAATCTTAAGACTTCCAAATACCTTAGGAATGTATTCCACATTCCTAAAACAACTAAAATTCATGACTCACAAGAAATCCTATCATAACCTACTCGATACTTTCCATACCAAGCCATAACCGACTCTGCCGTAGCCAAAGTCATCAACCGATACGATCCGATCCTTCCAACCAAATCTTTCCTTCCTTAGCCCATCTTCGGAACCATGTTTCCACGTCATGCACCACATGCACACGTGAAACACCTTCCTTTGACGTCCAATAACCTTGATGTGCACTGCCCTTGATTCAATCATAATGCGCGACCTCCTGACCCGTTCAACCACAATTCTTCCTAAATTTGGTTGTTGGAACCTCAACTCCTCTCTGAGGGCATGACTTGAACTCAAGCAACACTTACACATGAACAAACAACCAATTCGTACAAGCCCAAGTCCACGACTTGACTCAAGTTAGTTCCGAACATAACACCTTACGTGAGCACCTCACATAAGCATGTTGTAAAACCAGAGTAAAACGATATCAGCCATATCAACCAAAACGCACCAAAAACTTAGCAAATGAATACTAAGCAATCTTTCCAACAATGTAAAGCAGGTTCAAAACATTTCACAGTAAAAGCAGTAACATTGCAATCAAGCTCAGAATCTTGCCAAAGCTAACCGGAGCTTGAGCTGGAGCTTACCAAAGCTAGTACAACCTAGCGCCAGAGCTTACCAAAGCTAGTACAACCTAGCGCCGGAGCATACCAATGCTGGTCGGAACTAGTCAACCCAAAAGCCAGAGCTAGAAAAAACATGTCAGAGCTAACCAACATAAGTCGAACCTAGCAAAACATATCGGAGCTTAACAAAGACATGCCAGAGTTATCAAAGACATGCCATAAGCTCACTGGAGCTACCCAAAAACATGTTGGACTTTGACAAAGCAAGTCGGACCTATTGTCGAACCTTGCAGAAGCTCGGAGCTAGAATCGGACCTTGCTAAAAAGAGTGTCTTGGCAGATTTAGAACTTACATCATCAAAGGCAATGTATTCAGTACAAACCAATGTATTCAGCACACATAGGTCTCACAATCTCCCCCTTGATAAATGCATTAGCAACACCACTTAAAATTCGAACATTGGCTTATTCACATTAAAAATATTGAAAACGGTTCCTCCCCCTTTGGCAACACCACATAAACAATTTTTATTTTGAGAAAAATATGTGCAATGTGTAATCAATTTAATTTCCCCTCCTTGCATTCTTCTCTTAAAAATTCTCATATTATCTCCCCTTTGACAATGTATTTAGCAAGGTTCAAAAGAGAAATTTTAAATGTTGTAAGCATATTATAACATATACATACAAAACAAAGCTCATCCAAGTCATACTATCAAGTAACTTACACTATCACAATAGTAGTGTAAGCCATGCTAGAGATCAAATGTAATTTTCAATTTAAGCAAGTCATGATCTCACAAACTTAACTTTTTCAATACCTGAATGCATGCCACTTGTTGCTGCATTTTATTATTTTTCAAATCACAAATTTAGATCATATGATATTTGCAAGAGATTATATGCGCATTTGCCTTATTCTAACCAACCAAGCCAAGCCTATATCATTTGACAATCAGAAGCTTAAGGACATGGTTTTAGTCATCCACAACTTCTTCTAAGTTCATATCTAAGTGCAATGATAAGCCATCTCAAAAAGAAGAAGTGCGATGCATGCATATTCTCTTGATCTTTTCTCATTTTTATTTGATCATAAAAGTTCAACATGTGAATAGTTGATTCATTAATTTTTCATTATTAAAAGCTCTTGTGAGCATGCAACGAGTTAAAAACAGCAAGAAAGTCCGATCATGACCAAATTTAGTGTTAGTAATTTTTCCAATTAGTAGTCATAGAAAAAACTACAAAACGTATAACATGGGTAATGTAGTAAGAACTTTCAGCATGTAAAAGGAATCACAATGTCATATATGTATGAAATACTATGCTCATATTATTTTAAGTTCAGATTCACACATAGATTTCCCATGTTTCAAAACTCCCCCTCAATTTAAGCCATGAGGATGCATAACCCCTATTTCACTACGAATGAAACAAAAATGAGTTAAATCCAAAGGTTTTGTAAAAATGTCAGCCAATTTGTTTGGTATCTACATGGTGAAGCACAATGTTTCCTTTTTCAACATTATCACAGAGAAAGTGATACCTAATGTCAATGTGCTTAGTTCTAGAATGTTTCACAGGGTTTTTAGCGATGCAAATGGCACTAGACTTATCACAAAACAGTGGAGCACTATCTAGATCAACCCCAAAGTCCTTAAGTGTTTGAACAATCCAAAGAATTTGTGAGCAAGCACTAGCAGCACCTACATATTCATATTCAGCTGTGGATTGTGCAACTGAATTTTGTTTTCTAGAGGACCAAGCAACAAGTGAATTACCAAGAAAATGACAAGCACCGAAAGTACTTTTCCTATCAATCCTACAACCTCCAAAATCAGCATTGGAAAAAGCTTTCAAAGTAACGGTTGAGGAAGAAGGAAGAAAAATACCAAATTCTTGAGTTCCATTTAAGTACTTGAGAATCTTTTGAGGCTTGACGATGTGAAGCACGTGGGGAGGCTTGAAACCGTGCACAAAGACATACGCTGAATTGTATGTTCGGTCTTGACGCCGTGAGGTACAAAAGTGATCCGATCATGCTTCTATATTCTTTTTGATCCACAAGTTCACCATCTTCATCAAGATCAAGCATTGTTGTTGTTCCCGTTGGTGTCCGAAGAGGCTTGCTTTTGTCCATGTTGAAGCGCCTTAGGAGGTCTTTTGTATACATCGTTTGATGCACAAAGGTACCCTCCTTGGTTTGCTTGATTTGAAGCCCCAAAAAGTACGTGAGTTCTCCCATCATACTCATTTCAAATTCAGAACTCATAGCTGAAAACTTGGACACAAGATCATGAGAAGCACAACCAAAGATAATATCATCCACATACACTTGAACGAATAACGAGTCATTGCCATGCTTAAGCACAAAAAGAGTTTTATGAACCTTGCCCATGGTAAACCCCTTTTCAAGTAAGAATGTTTTTAACCTATCATACCATGCTCTAGGGGCTTGTTTGAGACCGTACAAGGCTTTGGACAGTTTATAAACATGATTAGAAAATCTGGATTTTCAAAACCGTGTGGTTGCTTAACATAAACCTCCCCATCTATGTAGCCATTAAGAAAAGCACTTTGAACATCCATTTGATATAGCTTAAAACCTTTAGATGCAGCAAAAGCTAACAAAATTCTTATGGATTATAATCTATCAACAGGAGCAAAAGTTTCATCAAAATCTAGACCTTCAACTTGAGTGAAACCTTGAGCAATCAACCTATCCTTATTCTTAACCACAAGCCCATCCTCACTTTGTTTATATTTAAACACCCATTTAGTTCCAATTACAGTGTGACCTTAAGGGGGAGGTACAAGTTTCCAAACATTATTTCTTTCAAAATTTTATAACTCTTCTTGCATGGCAATAATCCAAGATTCATTAGTGAGTGCGTATGATATATCTTCGGGTTCAAAAGAAGCAACAAAAGCAGAATGAGCATGAGAGTTTGGATCGCAAAACCTGGACCATGTGACTCGTTCGTGCAAGCTTCCAATAATTTGTTGTGGAGGATGACTTCTGAGAACCCGGAGGGGAGTGGACAATTCACAAGCTTCTTCTTCTTCATGTTCATCATAAATCGATGATCTTGTAACTTGAGGAGGATATGGACCAGCAAAGTTGGTCGTCGGTGCTGGCTGTGAATCGAAATCAGGAGCTGGAACAATGTCATTAGCTGCTAAATTTTCGGGCAGCAGCACCACTTCTTCCTCATCTTCAATGAAAATGCTCTCCCTGTGCGGATATGGATCCGAACCTGCAATGTTTGAGCTAGTACCTATGCTAGCTTCATCAAAAGAAACCTCACAAGTCTCCATAATTTTGTCAGTGTCAAGTAAAAGCACACGGTAGCCTCTAGTATGAGATGGATAATAAAGAAACATGCCATCAATGGATCTAGGTTCAAATTTATCAAGATTACCATGTTTCTTAACAAAGCATTTGCATCCAATGACTCGAAAGTGTGTAACACTAGGCCTATGTCCAAAACGGAGCTCATTGGTGTTTTATCTAGCTTAGTGCACAAGAAAACACGATTTGAGACAACAAGCGGTTGCAATCGCATCAGCCCAAAATTTCATAGGAGTTTGATATTAATCAAGCATTGTCCTAGCCATCTCAAGTAAGGTTCTATTCTTTCTTTCTACAACACCATTTTGTTGAGGTACATATGGTGAAGAAAATTGATGATCTATTCCATTTTTAGCAAAAAAGTGATCAAAACATTGATTTTTAAATTCCGTTCTGTTATCACTTCTAAAAACAATATTAATTTTTAAATTCAGTTCTGTTATCACTTCTAATTGCTTTTAAAGATCCTGGATGATCAATTGATAATCTAAGAAATAAAGTTCTAAAATGACTA
Organism: Tuctoria greenei; assembly: GCA_036927565.1. Classification (NCBI taxonomy): domain Eukaryota; kingdom Viridiplantae; phylum Streptophyta; class Magnoliopsida; order Poales; family Poaceae; genus Tuctoria; species Tuctoria greenei. The sequence continues at coordinate 122,780,439 of JAYESD010000008.1, forward strand.
AAAGCTTCATTCTTAGATGCCATAAACTAAACCCAAGAGTATCTAGAATAATAATCAACAATCACAAGAACATATCATTTACCTCCGAAGGATTGAACACGTGAAGGTCCTACGGTGTCAAGGTGCATAAGTTGACCCGGTTCAGTTTTCATGATCATTGTGAGAGGAGCATGAGAACTTGCAACCATCATAGCATGTCTACAAGAAAAGCACACAATTTCTTTGTGCCCTTTAAGGTTAGGCAGCCCACATATGCGATCAAAAGCGCTAACACGCGTTAGATGATCAAAGCCTACGTGACCAAGTCTACGATGCCAAAAATATAAGTCCTTTGAATCATTAGCAACTAGACACCTATGCTTAGAGGAAGACATATCAAAATCAGCTTTAAAAACTCTTCCAAACCGTCACATGTTAAAAATAAGATCACTATTCGAATTTACAACTTTGCAGCAATTTTCAGTTAAAATAATTTCCAGATTTTCGTCTAGCAGTTGTGAAACAAAAAGCAAGTTGTATTTCAAATTTTTAACAAGTGCCACATCCGTCAAAGCGTAGTGATCATTTACTCTAACCGAACCCTTAGCAATTATAGGAGTTGAAGAATTATCGACAAAAGTAACATTCTCTACACTTGACACAAAAGAAAGGGAGGATAACCAATCTTTGTTACCGGTCATGTGGCATGAGCAACCTGAATCCACAATCCAAATGTTCTCCTTCCTCAAGCGTGTAACCTACATAGAAGCACAATACATCGATGACTCAATACTAGGGTTAGTCAAAAGGAATTTAGGAATCTAGTACTGAGTGACACGACGTCCAGCAGGAATAACACGCGAAAACTGAGATAAAACATCAGGTTTATGAGCCAAAGCTTGAGTATATTTGTACCCAACTACTGTCCTACGAGATGTTACATGTGTTGCACGAAAAACAGTAGATTTGGAAGCAAACTTTGCATGTTTTCAACTCAATATAGCAGATTGCATGTTCCTATTATTCAGTTTAGCAAGTGCAACAGATTTTGTATGAAAGTTATGAGATCTAGCAATCATTCTTTCCTTTTTCTGTTGTTTAGCTAGTCTATAACAAAAATCTATGACATGACCATCTCTACCACAGTAGGTACAATGAAATTTAACTTTGTGTTCATGTCTAGGTGAGCAAGCAACATTTTTATTTGAAACCGAATGAGACAACACTCTTGCAGATTTGAAAACCACTTCCTTTTGTTTAGGAGCTGTTTGAATCAAACCACTTCCTAATGACTTTACAATATTAGGTGGATGTGGCTTAGCATGAGCATGAGAATCAAAACCTGAACCAGTTTTATCATTGCAAGACATGGAAGAATTCAGCAGCAAGTTTAGGTTCCTATTCCCATTACAAAATCGATCTAATGTCCTATGCATGTCATCAAGTTTATTGGACAGATCAAGGCAATTTTCACATCAGGTTTTTCCTTTTAATTTGCAATTGTAACAATATATAACTTCATGAGAACGTAAAGCATTGTTCAATATAGAAACTTCATTCTTAGAATCTTGTAGTTTTTTATCACGATCATCACAAGTAGAACAATGCAAATCAATTGTAGAACAGCTAGCATCTTTCATGTTTTTATCATTAGTGCAGCAAGCTCTCTGTTCTTTTCAATTTCTAACTCAAAATTATCAAGTGTGGAGGTATGTGCACTTCTTAGGGAGGACAACTGTTCATATATTATGTCACATGAGGAACAAGAATCATCACTAGGAATCAAGGATTTCAAATGATTAATTTCAGATTCTAGAGACTCAATTTTAACAGCATTGTCCCTAAGCTTTTTTGTCCTTTTTCTTAACTATAACAGTGGCACGAGAAATAGCATCACACATTTCTTCGCAAGTAGGACATACCTCTTCATTGTCACTGTTGTATTCAACCTACTCCATACTTGATCTTGACTTGCCCGCCATGAAGCACAAGTTTGCCAAATCATCTTCATCTTCGTCACTTCCAATGTCCACATCGCTTGAGACAAGTTCTTGAAGTGCAGAGATAAAACTGCTCACCAATTGACGTCTTGTAAAACCCTTCTTTTTCATCGTATTGTTTGCAGAGGAGTGCTTCATCCTTGTTTGCTTTTCATCCAGAGAAGTAGGACCTGAAAGGATAGGGCAATCTGAACGAAAATGTCCTATCTTACCACATTCAAAACATCGTTGAGGTCCGGAGCTTCCTCTCCTTCTAGTTCTCACATTTTGCAATGCTTTTGAGAACCTAGTTGAGAGAAGTACTAGCTCCTCCTCTGGAAACTCCTCAATCTGTGCAAGGGTTAGAGAGGACAACAAAGCAAGTGTACCACAAGATGAAGATTGGCTAGAGCTAGGCATATCACGTTGAGAAACAAATGCAAGGGTCTTGTTGGGGTTCTTACGTGAGATTATGTCAATTTCATGAGTTTTCACTTTAGAATAAAGAACATCTAATGTAATTGTACTCATGACAGTAGATTCACGAATAGATGTGACTTTCATCTCCCAAATTTACATGTCTAATGCACTTAGTAATTGCCTAGCATTTTCAGCATCTGAAAATTTAACATTGACACTACGCAAGTTGCTGATAATTTTGTTAAAACGAGCAAAGAGATCGTCAATTGACTCACCGGGTTGCATCTCAAAACACATGTATTCCTTTTTGAACATATCTTGTTTTACATCCTTGATCGTGTTGGATCCTTCGTGGTAGTCGCAAAGTGCTTTCCACACATTGTATGCAGATTGTAGGTGTGCAACATGGTCGAAGTCGCTTTGAGTTAATCCTTGTATGATCAAGTTTCGAGCCTTGTTCTTGTTGTCGACATCTCTCAGATTTGTATCTTAAATTTCATCGTTTGACGGCACTTCGTAAGGCTTGTATACCTACTCCCATATTGTGAAGCCTTGTGCCTGGATGAAGGCTTCCATACGTGCCTTCGAAACGTGAAAATCAATACCACTAAAGACACAAGGTTTTGCGGAGTATTTCTCAATGATGATTAGTCAAAACACGTGCGAATCACAAAGATTAGAGCACCATGGCTCTCATACCAATTGTCGGATCGAAGAGCATATAAAAAGCTACCAGAGGGGGGTGAATGGTAGATTTAAAACATTTTCAGCAGAAGCAATAAAAACCCCTCGGCAGGAAAAAGATCTATTAAAGAAATCGTGTGTGAGACTAATCTAAATGTCTTTCACCATGAAAAGAGTGATAGATGTCAGAGAGAATCAAGTCATGGAGACAACACAACAAGAATGACTCAAATCCATTGAGGGGAACTCAAGTTACGATCAAAAGATCAAACAAAGGTCAATTTGTTCTACTGAGTAAAAAATAGTTCTAGAACACTGAAAAGAAAATCGTGTAGATCAGAAACCACAAATCCAATGACCGTGAAATTTTGACAGATGATAGAAAATTAAGTTTTGAAGACAAATCAAAAATAATCACATCAATTGGATCTGTAAAACTCGAGTTATAGTAAAACCACCAATGAAAGGTAGTGCTATGCAAAAACTCGACAAGAAAAACTTGTCTGGAACAAGTCGAACGAATTTTATTCAATAGAACACAAGAGGAACAGCCCCAAAGTCATCTACCATGAGCTCTGGACTCCATTGCTAATATAACCAGCACATAGGTCAACCTAATCTCAACTAGGACTCTAATCCTACTAAATTCACCAATCGAAACTTTCCATAATTGCTCAAGGCTCGTCTATATGCAGATAGAAACAATCTTAAGACTTCCAAACACCTTAGGAATGTATAACACATTCCTAAAACAACTCAAGTTCGTGACCCACACGAAATCCTATCATAACCTACTCGATACTTTCCATACCAAGCCATAACCGACTCCACCGCAGCCAAAGTCACTAACTGATATGATCCGATCCTTCCAAGCAGATATTTCCTTCCTTAGCCCATCTTCGGAACCATGTTGCCACGTAATGCATCGCATGCATACATGCAAACACATTCCTTCGACGTCCAGTAACCTTTATATGCACTGCCCTTGATTCAATCATCATGCACGACCTCCTAAACCGTTCAACCACAATTCCTCCTGAATTTGGTTGTTGGAACCTCACCTCCTCCCTGAGACTAGTCAAAAGGATCCTGTCACCAGCCATGACTTGAACTCAAGCAACACCTGCACATGGAAAAACAACCAATTCGTACGAGCCCAAGTCTGCGACTTGACTCAAGTTAGTTCCGAACACAACACCTTACGTGAGCACCTCACATAAGCATGTTGCAAAACCACAGTAAAACGATATCAGCCATATCAACCAAAACGCACCAAAAACTTAGCAAATGAATACCAAGCAATCTTTCCAACAATGTAAAGCAAGTTCGAAACATTTCACAGTAAAAGCAGGAACATTGCAATCAAGCTCTAAATCATGCTGGAGCTAATTGGAGCTTGAGCCGGAGCTTACCAAAGCTAGTACACCCTAGCACTGAAGCTTACCAAAGCTAGTACAACCAATCGCCAGAGCTTACCAAAGCTAGTACAACCTAGCGCCGGAGCTTACCAAAGCTTGTCGAAACTAGTCAACCCAAAAGCCAGCGCTAGAAAAAAACATGTCGGAGCTAACCAACATAAGTCGGACCTAGCAAAACATATCGGAGCTTAACAAAGACATGCCGGAGTTATCAAAGACATGCCGGAGTTATCAAAGACATGCCGGAGCTAAATACAAAGCTCACTGGAGCTACCCAAAAACATGTTGGACTTTGACAAATCAAGTCGGACCTACTGTCGAACCTTGTAGAAGCTTGGAGCTAGAGTCGGACCTTGCTAAAAAGGGTGTTTTGGCAGAATTTTAGAACTTACATAATCAAAGCCAATGTATTCGGTACAAACCAATGTATTCTGCACACATAGGTCTCACGGGCTCGGCAGCAAGGGCGATGATGGCGACGGTGACGAGGGCAAGGACAGCGACGGAGACTGCTGCCGAAGGACAATGACATCAGTGAGAGCGAGGATGAGGACGACGACTGTGAGGGCGAGGATGACACTCGGTGGTGTGGGCGAGGACGGTGCTCGGTGTAGAGGGCGAGGGCGGCGCTCTGCGGTGAGGGTGAGGATGAGGACAGCAATGGCGACCGTGATAACAGTGATGGCAATGGCAAGGATGGCGCTTGCCAACAATGGTGAAACAGCGAGGACGATGCTCAACTGCGATGGGGCTCGGCGGGGTGAGCTTGGCATCAACTGAAAGTTTTGGCTGTCTGACGGCGTCTATTGTAAAATCTCTCAGGTTAGGTTTGCGAGGTGCTTGAGCAGCCTTAGGATATCTCCAACAGAAGATCCAAATGCTACTCTATACCTCAAATGCCTTTCCTTTAGTCGGTTTTCCACCCTTGAACAGTGTAGCCATCATCGATGTTCATTTTTCCTGCGCCACCTTCCCGTCCACAAATATGCAAACCAGAGGAAGTCGAGGCATCATCCACGCGCCCCCTGCTTCTTCTTCCTCCACCTCTTCCATCCTGTTGCTGCTACTCGCGAGGTCCAGAACCAGGACTGCCGAGGTTCATGGGGAATCCGCATCAACAGCCTCTCCATGGGACCTTCTCACCACTACACTTCCAAGGCCCGCACTGACACCGACCCTCCTCGCGCGTTCTCCCCGTCCCTCCGCCTGCATTGACACCGCGCCTCCACGCGCGCCGACACCGCCTCCCACACCGGTAGAGGTGGCCGCGGTGGCGGGACAGAGGTTCAGGGCCACGCTGTCTCAGACGGAACCAAATACATGCTTGCTTGTGTACTCGGGCGAGGAGCAGCCACTATCATCGGGTCGTCCCCAAGCTACATCTGCAGGTGCCGCACGGCTCTGGAGGCCACGCCTGGCAACAAGTGCGGCCATAGCAGGGCGGATGGCGAACGATGAGGAGGCAAATGGCAATGGATATGTGTTTGCTATTGGAGAAGTGAAAATTTTGCCTTCCAAAAAATTGCTGTAGCAATGGGCAAAAGTACAAATAGGGCACTATTGTTGCCTTTCATTGTTGGAGATAGTCTCATATAGGCACTATTTTCACATGCAGTCTTTTTGACAAGAACTGGCTGGGAAAATGCAGCTGTGATAAATATTTTCGCAGGCGAATCTACTCAATTTATTAATTTCATTAGGGTCTTTTGTGTTAAAATTTGCTTGCTCCCAAATCTTATATGTATTATTATCAATCAATGTTAAGAAAGTTTTATTGTCTCCCTAAGCGCCATCAATTTGAGAATGTGTAGATATTAACCACAACTTAATAACATAATCTTACCAAGATGAAGAATGTAGGGATACTAGCCACAACTTAATAAGATGATCTTACCAATAGGATATCATATTTTTGCAATTTCTCTTGCTTACTAAAGAGCACGGCCAAAATCTTTGTAAGATGTAGCTGTTTAGATTATGTTCCTTCTAGTGTACTGTTTATCATTGAGTTAACACAAATATCTTTAAGGGCGGTTCTAACAAATATCCACCTGTAATTATTATTTTAAAACCATAGTTATATATATATATATGTATATATATATATATATATATAGACATACACACATATCAATTTTCTGTAAAATTGTTCTCCTCCTCTTCTTATATGTTTACTATAGTAAGTAAATCGACATGATGTAACTCAATTTATGAATTTCATTAAGGTTTGTTGGTTAAAATTTTCTGACACCCCAATCTTAAATGTATTATTATGAATGGAAGTTTAGAAAAATTACTGTCTTCCTAATTGACACATATTTGAGAATGTGTAGATACTAACTAGAACTTAACAATATGATCTTACCAAGATGAAGATTGTGGAGATACTAGCCACAACTTGATAAGATGATCTTACCAAGAGGAAATCATATTTTTGCACTTTCTCATGACATACTAATGAGCATGACCAAAATATTAGTAAGATATGGCTATTTAGATTATGTTCCTTCTAGTATATTGTTTTATCACCGAGTTAACATAAATATCTTCACAGGCGGTTCTACCAAATATCTGTCTGTGTAAAAGCTGTTTAAGAAAAAAAATTTGGTAACATTTTCTGTAGAGTATCAGATATATCGCTTTGAGCAAATAACCTGTTAATCTTAGGTAGACATTATCACATCTCGATAAGATTTGTGCACCTCGAGTTTTAAGCCAGACACAACACCGTCAACTTTCCTATGTGGAATAAAACTTCCCATGCTGTCGCAGCCGCGAGATGCTGGCCGAATTTCCACCAGCGGTCCAGCGTTGAAGAGCCACCTGTGATAGTAATGTTTTACAGGCAGTTTATGTCACAAGAACCGCCCATTAAAAGTATGTAAAATGGGTTGTGCAGTTACTAGCACTGACATATGGGATGCGCTGATGTGCAGTTAAGGATGTGTCATTCAGTTATTACCATTGACATACGGGATGCTTCCATTCATTCTTTATCGTGCATCTGTTGCCATCACTGCAGAGACGAGGGTGCTAGGACTTAATGTAGTATGCGAGGTGGTCACTGAGATGTGGGACCGGACCCACATATCAGTAAAAAGAATTTACGCCAGAGGATCCTCCTCCGAGGTTAATTACGAATAGGGATGTGTAGTTACTACGCGCGTGCAGAATTCAAAGCGTCACCGTGGAGGTGAACCGTGAAGAGGCTTAGCTTTCATATAAAGGAACACCATGTGCGGAAGATTCGAGCATACTTTCCTCTTGGTTCTCTGCACCATCGTAGTCTCCGCAAAACCACCCTCTTTACGCTTTTCTTCACTCGTAGTCTTTCCTCTCCATCTCGATGGAGCCCGCGCTGAAGCGGTCATGTCCATCCTCCTCACTCACCGCACCACCGTCCCCTACTCTATGCCTGACACCTTCTTCCCCACCTTTTACCCCTAATCTGCCCACGGCACTGCATGTTGCAGCAGCGCCCACACCTCCGCCCCCATCACAATTGGAGGCGCCCGTGGCGCAAGTGGAAACGCCCGCACCTCCACCCATGGTGCAAGTTGAGGCACCCGCACCTCGCGAATCGAGGAACTTCAGAGGTTGCTGGCAATCAAAAAGCCATCAGAGGATGACCACCTTAGACAGATGAGCCAAGAGATGGCACTGGATGTATTTAACTGTGCATCTATCTCCATGTGCCTTCCAGGTCTTGGTAACCTTCCATAACCTACTAGAATGGACACCATAGGCCACGATTTTTTGGGTTACGTGAGGTGTCCAGTCTTCTTGACACATTGCAGGAGACGGCTAAGGAGCTTGGGGCGAAAGGCTGCAGGGGGTTGGTGAAGGCAATTGCCAATACATTGGAGGCTCTGTTTCCAATGGAGGAACCAGAGGCTTAGGTGGTTCATATGATGATTGTCACTGAGATCTTATGTATGTGATGTTCATCAGTTCTATCTGCTGTTTTCTTTTCTTGTTTGTAACATTAATCAATATTGGTTTGATGCTAAATTTGTTCGATCATCAAATGGATGTCTTTTTGCCTGGTAACATTATTATTGATGACAAAGTTACCCATTGTTGAGGTAGATTATCGCATCAGTATACTTTTTCTCTCGGACAGTAATAATTTTATTAGGCAATCCAAAAAAGACAATTGATAATTATCTTCACAGCTGGTTCTTATTTAAAGATCCGCCGGTGAAAAAAATCTTCACAGGAGGTGGTACTAAATAACCACCTGTAAAAAATACATTAAAAATTATACTTAATTTAGTTATCATGTCGATTTACTTACTATAGTAAACATATAAGAAAAGGAGAAGAACAAATTTACATAAATTTCTGTAAATTTACACACACACACACATCAAATTTCTATAAATTTGTTCTTCTCCTATTCTTATATGTTTACTATAGTAAGTAAATCGACATGATCTAACTCAATAAGATGATCTTACCAAGAGAAAGAATGTGTAGCTACTAGACATAACTTAATAAGATGATCTTACCAAAAGTAAATCTTATTTTCACAATTTCGCATGACTTACTGATGAGCACGACCAAAATCTTAGTAAGACGTGGCTGTATAGATGTTCCTTCTAGTATATTGGTTCATCATCTACTTAACACAAATATCATCACAGGCGGTTGTGATAAATATTCGTCTGTGAAAATATAATAGAAATTATACTTAATACATTTTGTATTTTGAAGCATTATATATATATATATATATATATATATATATATATATAGAGAGAGAGAGAGAGAGAGAGAGACGCACACGACTTACTGATGAGCACGACCAAAATCTTAGTAAGACGTGGCTGCTTAGATTATGTCCCTTCTTGTATATTTATGTGCAGTTACTACCACGCACCTGTGCAAAACTCAAGAACTTTCACAGGCGGCTTCTAGTAATTAAAAATCACATGAGAAGATGAGGAGGCATGATGAGCCGTTGCGATCATCGAGGAGGCAAACTGCAAAGAGGTGATGTGTAGTCACTACCACGTATAATTCGAAGCATCCGATCACCGTGCACAAAGACGATCATATAAAGACACACCATATGGGGAAGATTTGAGCATGCTTAGTCTCCACACCACTATCCCATTTGCGCTTTTCTTTCACTCGCAATGTTTCCTCTTCATCTTGATGGTGCCAGCACTGAAGCGATCGTGACCATCATCTTCACTAGCCGCACCATCGTCCCCGACTGTGTCACCGCCACCTGCTTCCCCACCTCTGTCCCCTGCTCTGCCAATGGTGCTGCAAATTCTGGCGGTGTTCCCACCTTCGCCACCGGCACATGTGGAGGCGCCCGCACCTCCGCCTGCGGTGCAAGTGGAGGCACCCACACCGCCGCCTCCTAACCGGGCAGAAGAGAGAGAGAGACCATCCAATCCCACATCGATGATCTGGATAGGTTGCTGGTAGAATCTCAATGGTGTTCAACAACTTGTCCAAGGAGGTGGACGAGAACAAGTTTGCAGCCAACGGGCTTAAAACTGCTCTCATTGAGATGGAACGTGATGTATTTAGATGTACTTCTTGCTCCATGCGATTTCTGGGTCTTGGTACCCTTCCACAATATACAAGCATGGACTCTGTTGGCCACTATTGCTTCGGGTTATGCTTTGTGGCCGACCGTCTCAACGCGTTGCTAGAGATAATCGAGGACGTCTCTTGGGTGGAAGGCCATTGCAGTTGGTGGAGAAGGTCGCCAGAAATTTCTGTTTCTATTGCTGGTGGAGGAGGAGGTGGAGTACGATTAGGAGTAGGAGTAGTAGGTTGTTCTATGTGCTGTTTTCTTTTCCTGTTTGTAATGTTGTTTTATGATAATGAAATATGGTCTTTATGTAGGTTTCATGCTAAATTTGGTCGATCATCGAATGGATGTCTATTTGGCTGATAACATGTGAGACCTATGCGTGTTGAATACATTAGCAATTAGAATAAAAGTGAAGGTTTACATTTATTGTTTTGAGCTTACACCAATACACTACGATACATCCTGATACACTGTCCGAACTTGTCTCAGTACATTTTGGGAGTAACGTTACCTTTAATAGTTTTGAACGGTCTGAAGTTTTCAATGTGTTTTTTTGAGTAACCTTATTCTCGATAATTTCAGATTGTCCGAACTTTTTCTCACGTGAGTTGCACGTGTTTCATGCTTTGGACTGTCCAAACTTTCGCCACATGATCTGCCCGCGAGTCGACATGATGGGAGTGTTTTCGGGAGTACATTTACTCTTTACTTGGTTAGGATTGTCCGAACTTTTCAACAAATGATTCGCAAGTTAGTTTCAGATTGGAATGTCCGATCTTTTGTCTTTACTTTATAGTGTCGCTTTTGGTCTATTCGATAATTTTATTTGCTGAAATAATTGTGTGGCAGATCTGTTTTTAACTTGCAATGTTTCAAACTTGCTTTTTGTCTTATTGGAAGATTTGCTTAGTACTTTTGGACGAATTTTTCGATGCGTTTTTTCTGATCATGGTGGATTATTTTCTTGCTACGTTTCCAACTTGCATATGTGAGGTGCTCAATTAAGGTGTTGTGGTCATGGTACTGTCGAGGACATGTGGTCAGAAGATTTGGTTATCTGTTCATGTGCAAGTGTTGCTTGAGGTCAAGACATGGCTAGTGACGGGATCCATGGAACTATTCTTAGGGAGAAGATGAGTTTCAACAACCAAGTTGGGGAGGAATTGTGGTTGAGTTGATCGGGAGGTCACGTAACATGGTTGGGTCAAGAACAATGCATTTGAAGGTATCGAGAACATTGTAGGAAAGTGTTTGCACGTATGCAAGGGGTGCATGGACGTGGCTACATTGTTCCAAGACATGGTGAATAGATATGGATGTAAAGATGTGGCCAGAAAGGTCCAACCGGCTAGTTTATGCCTCAGACTGCGGCTGGGGTGGTTATGGTTCGTTTATGGAAGGTTTAGAGTTTGTTTTGGTTAGATTTTGTGGTGAGCACGAAGTTGAGTTTTTTTTATAAATTTTTGGTACAAGTTTAGAGTTTATGAAAGGTTTATTTGGAATTCTTAAGATTGCTTCTATCTGCGTACGGAAGAGTCTTGAGCAGTTATGGTAAGTTTTAGTTCAAACTGAGTAGGATTAGAGTCCTAGTGAGGATTGGGATGGCCTAAGTGTTGGTTATATTAGCAAGGGAGGCCACAGCTCGTTGGAGACAATTTTGGGGCTTGTGTTTTGATCATTAAAATTTGTAGCTTAGAGAAGCTTTTGTTCCTTGTTCGGCCGACCTATTTTCATCAAGTCTTTCTCGTCGAGTTTCGGCTCTACTCGACCTTTCTTCGGTATTTTGATCGTAACTACCGTTTTACAGATCCAATTGATATGATTCTTTTTGTGTTGTCTCCAAAAATTGATAGTATAGCATCCATGAAAATTTCACAGTCATTGGATTTATTGTTTTTTCGTTACATGAGTTTCTCTGTAGCATAGCAGATCTGTTTGCTCTCTATTGGAACAGATTTACCGTTGCTCAGGATTTTGTTCATAACTTGAGTTTTACTTGACGTTTTCTCATGATTCTTGTTGTTGTGTCTTCGTGACTTGATTCTCTACAACCAACATTGATTTCTCACGTTATGAACACATTGGAAACACTCGCACACACGATTTCTGTATTAGATCGATTTTCTGCCGAGGGGTTTTTCTTGCTTTCACTGAAAAAGTATTAATCAACAATTCACCCCACTCTGGTAGCTTTTCACGTGCTCTTCGATCCTACAATTGGTATCAGAGCCATGATGTTCTAATCTCATTGATTTGCACATGTTTTTTGCTAATCAATATGGATAAATACTCTGCAAAACCTTGTGTGTTCAATTGCATTGATTTTCAGGTTTGGAAGGCACGTATGGAGGCTTACATACAGGCACATGGCTTTGCCATATGGCAAATGGTGTACAAGCCCTTCGACAAACCACCAAACGGTCAATTCATGGCTGCCAACTTGAAGCTTGTCGACAACAACAATAAGGCACATAACTTGATCATACGAGGATTGACACAAAGCCACTTTGACCATGTTGCACACCTTCGATCTGTGTATGACGTGTGGAAAGCACTATGCGACTACCATGAAGGCTCCAACATGATCAAGGATGTAATACCAGATATATTCAAGAAAGAATACATGCATTTTGGGATGCAACCCGGTGAGTCGATCGATGATCTATTTGCTCGCTTTCATAAAATTCTCAGCAACTTGCGTAGTGTCAATGTGATTTTTACAGATGCTGAAAATGCTAGGCAATTGTTAGGTGCACTAGACATGTCAATTTGGGATATTAAAGTTACATCTTTTTGTGAATTTACTTTCATGGGTACACTTACATTAGATGTGTTATATTTTTAGTTAAAAACTCATGATCTTGACATAATATCATGAAAAAACTCCAACAAGTCTCTTGCATTTGTTTCACAATGTGAAGTGCCTAGTTTTAGGCAATCTTCATCATGTGGTACACTTGCTTTGCTGTCCTCTCTAACCCTTGAACAGATTGAAGAATTTCCAGAGAAGAAGCTAGCACTTCTCTATACTCGGTTTTCAAAAGCATTGCAAAATATGGTGATTTTGGACATTTTCGTACAAATTGTCCTAACGTTTCAGGTTCTACTCCTGTAATGAGAGGCAAACAAAATTCAGGTCCTCCTCTACAAATAAAAATAATAAGAAGAAGGGTTTTAAAGGTCACCAATTGGAAAAGAATTTTTTCACCGCACTTCAAGAACTCAGCTCGAGCGATGTGGACATCGCAAGTGATGATGATGAAGAAAATTTGGCAAATACGTGTTTCATGGCGAGAAACTCAAGATTAAGTATGGAGGAAGCAGAACACAACAGAGACGATGAAGAGGTATGTCCCACTTGCGAAGAAATGTGTGATGCTATTTCTCGTGCCACTGTTATACTTAAGAAAAAAGACAAAAAACTTAGGGACAACGTCGTTATAATCGAATCACTAGAATCCAAAATTAATCGTCTAAAATCATTGATTCCTAGTGATGATTCTTATTCCGAATGTGAATTAATATATGAAAATTGTTCTCCGTAAGATAAACTTGAACTTGAAATTGAAAAATACAAAAAGATTGCTGCACTTAACAAAAAAACATGAAAGATGCTAGCTATTCTAAAATTGATTTGCATTGTTGTACTTGTGATGATCTGGATAAGAAACTACAAGATGCTATGAATGAGATTTCTATTTTGAACAATGCTTTACATTCTTATGAAGTTAAATATTGTTCCAATTGCAAACTAAAAGAATGAGCTTCATGTGAAAATTGCCTTGATCTGTCCATTAAACATGATGACATGCATAGGACACTAGATCGGTTTTTGTAATGCAAATAAGAACCTAAACTTGCTATTGAATTCTTCCAAGTCTTGCAATGATAAAACTAGTTTAGGTTTTGATGTGTATGCTCATGCTAAGGCACATCCACCTAAGGTTTATAAGTCTGCAGGAATGTTGTCTCATTTTGTTGCAAATAAACATGTTGCTTGCTCATCTAGAAATGAACACAAAGTAAAATTTTATTGTACCTACTGTAGTAGAGATGGTCATGTCATAGATTTTTGTTATAGACTAACTAAACAAGAAAAGAAGCAAAGAATGCTAGCTAGATCACGTAACAATCAAGAAAAACTTGTTGCATGTGTTGAACCGAATGTTAGGAGCCTGCAACCTGCTATGATGAGTCACTACAGGAAACCCGAATGATTACGTCGGCCGAAGTAACTTACGTGGGCCGACCAACATAAGTAAGTAACTTACATCGACCAGACTAGAACGATGTAAGTTATACATCAAAACTTACGTCAGCCCGGTCATAGCCGTTGTAAGTTAGACCATGTAACTTAGGTCGGCTGCGGACGACCGACGTAAGTACTAACTTACATCGGATACTGATGGCTGATTAATTAAGCGTTGGCTGACATAATTAAGTAACTTACATGGGCAATCGACGTAAGTAACCTTAATTATAACCAAACTTTCACATCGGCCAACCACCGATGTGATTAAGGAAAATGACAAAATTAAGTAACTTACGTCGGTTTTAGGCTTAATTACATCGGCCATGGCTGACGTAATTGATCGCGATTCCTGTAGTGAGTGAAAAACACGCAAAGTTTGCTCCCAAACCTACTGTTTTTTTGTGCTACACACGTAACACCTTAGGTCAGTAGTTGGGTACAATAATTCTTAAACTGTGGTTCATAAACTTGTTGTTTTATCTCAACATTTGAGTGCTATTCCTGCTGGATGTCGTGTGACTCAGTACTGAATTCCTAAATGCCTTTGACTAACCCCTGTATTGAGTCATCGATGTACTGTTCTTCTATATAGGTTACACACTTGAGGAAGGAGAACTTTTGCCGTGTGGATTCAGCTTGCTCACATCACATGACTGGTAACAAAAAATGGTTCTCCTCCCTCTCTTTTGTGTCACGTGTAGAGAATATTACTTTTGCCGATAATTCTTCAACTCTTATAATTGCTAAGGGTTTGGTTAGAGTTAATAATCACTACACTTTGATAGATGTGGCACTTGTTAAAAATTTGAAATACAACTCGCTTTCTGTTTCACAATTGTCAAGTGAAAATCTTGAAATTATTTTCACTAAAAATTGATGCAAGGTTGCAGATTCGGATGGTGAGCTTATGTTTAACATGTCTTCGCTTGGAAGAGTTTTTGAAGCTGATTTTGATATGTCAGCCTCAAAGCATAGGTGTCTAGTTGCTATTTATTTATAAGACTTATATTTTTGGCATCGTAGACATGGTCACGTAGGCTTTTATAACTCACATGTGTTAGTGCTCTTGATCGCATATGTGGCTGCCCAAGCTTAATGGGGGCAAAGAAATAGTTTGCTCTTCTTGTAGACATGATAAAATAGTTGTAGGTTCACATGCTCCACTCACAATGACCATGACAACAGCACTGTCACAACTTTTACACCTTGACATTGTTGGTCCCTCACGTGTTCAATTTTTTGGAGGTAAGTGGTATGTGCTTGTAATTTTTGATGACTATTCTAGATACTCTTGGGTTTACTTTATGGCATCTAAGAATGAAGATTTTAGTCACTTTAGAAGTTTGGTTCTTAGTCTTCCACTTGACCACCCAATATCTTTAAAAGCAATTAGAAGTGATAATGGAACTGAATTTAAAAACCAATCATTTGATCACTTTTGTGCTGAAAATGGAATAGATCATCAATTTTCTTCACCATATGTACCTCAACAAAATGTTGTTGTAGAGAGAAAGAACAGAACCTTAGTTGAGATGGCTAGGACTATGCTAGATGAATATCAAACTCCTAGAAGATTTTGGGTTGATGCAATTGCAACCACTTATTATGTCTCGAATCGAGTTTTCTTGTGTGATAAGCTACGAAAAAAAAACCCATATGAGCTTCGGTTTGGGCCATTGGTTGCAAATGCTTTGTTATGAAACTTGATAATCTTGATAAATTTGAAGCTAGATCTGTTGATGGCATGTTTCTTGGTTATCCATCTCACACTAGAGGCTATCGTGTGCTTTTACATGGCACTAACAAAATTGTGGAGACTTGTGATGTTTATTTTAATGAAGCTAGCTCAGGTACTAGCTCTTATATTGCAGGTAAAGATGCATATCTGCAGGGGGAGAGTATTTTCATTAAAGATGAGGAAGATGTGGTGTTGCTGCCAGAAATTTCAGAAGATGACATTGTTCCAGCTCCTGATTTTGATTCACAACCACCGACGACCACCATTGCTGGTCCAGATTGCCCTCGAGTCCCAAGCTCATTGACTTGTGATGAACATGAAGAAGAAGAAGTTTGTGAAGTGTCTACTCCCATCTGGATCCTCAAAAGTCATCTTCCATAACAAATTATTGGAAGCTTGCACAAACAAGTCACGTGGTCTAGGTTTTTCGATCCAAACTCTCATGCTCATTCTGATTTTGTCACTTCTTTCTAAGCCAAAGATATATCACATGCATTCACTAATGAATCTTGGATTATTGCCGTGCAAGAAGAATTACAAAATTTTGAAAGAAATAATTTTTGGAAACTTGTAGTACCACCTCATGATCAAACTTTAATTGGAACTAAATGGGTTTTTGAAAACAAACAAAGTGAGGATGGTGTTGTGGTAAGGAATAAGGCTAGGTTGGTTGCTCAAGGTTTCACACAAGTTGAAGGTTTATATTTTGATGAAACTTTTGCTCCCGTTGTCAGATTAGAAGCCAAAAGAATTTTATAAGCATTTCCTCCATCTAAGGGTTTCAAGTTATATCAAATGGATGTTAAAAGTGCTTTTCTTAACGGCAACGTAATGAGGAGGTTTATATCAAGCAAGCACCGGGTTTTGGAAATCCAGATTGTCCAAATCATATTTACAATCTGTCCAAAGCTTTGTATGATCTCAAACAAGCCCCTAGAGCATGGTATAATAGGTTAAAAACATTCTTACTGAAAAAGGGATTTACCATGGGCAAAGTAGATAAAACTCTGTTTGTGCTTAAGCATGGCAGTGACTCACTATTTGTTCTAGTGTATGTGGATGATATTATCTTTTGTTGTGCTTCTCATGATTTTGTGTCCTAGTTTTCAGCTATGATGAGTTCAAAATTTGAAATGAGTATGATGGGAGAAGTCACATACTTTTTGGGGCTGCAAATCAAGCAAACTAAGGAGGGAACCTTTGTGCATCAAATGAAGTACACGAAAGATCTCCTTAGGCGTTTTGACATGGAAAACAGCAAGCCTCTTCGGACACCAATGGGAACAACAATAACACTTGAACATGATGAAGAAGGTGACCTAGTTGATCAAAAAGAATATCAAAGCATGATTGGATCACTGTTGTACCTCACGTCATCAAGAATAGACATATAATTCAGCGTATGTCTTTCTACACGAGTTCAAGCTTCCCCACGTGGTTCACATCGTTAAGCCGTCAAATGAATTCTCGGGTACTTACGTGGAACTGAAGAATATGGCATTTTTCTTCCTTCTTCCACAACCGTTACATTGAAAGGTTTTTCGGATGCTGATTTTGAGGGTTGTAGGATTGATAGGAAAAGTACTTCGGGTGCTTGTCATTTTCTTGGTAATTCACTTGTTGCTTGATCCTCTTGAAAAAAAAATTAGTTGCACAATCCACGGTCGAATCTGAATATGTAGCTGCTGCTAGCTCTTGCTCACAAACTCTTTGGATTGTTCAAACACTTAAGGACTATGGGGTTGATCTAGATAGCGGTCCACTGTTTTGTGAAACTAGTGCCATATGCACTTCTAAAAACCCTGTGCAATAATCTAGAACAAAGCACATCGACATCAGGTATCATTTTCTCTGTGATAATGTCAAAAGGGAAACATTGTGCTTCACCATGTGGATACCGAACAACAATTGGTTGACATTTTTACAAAACCTTTGGACTTCACTCGTTTTTGTGTCATTCGTAGTTAAAATAAGGGTTATGCATCCTCATGGCTTAAATTGAAGGGAAATTTTGAAACACGGATGACTATTTGTGAATCTGAATTGAAAATAATATGAGCATAGTAATTCATACATATATGACTTTGTGATTCCTTTTACATACTGAAAGTTCTTACTACATTACTCGTGTTATACATTTTGAAATTTTTGTCATGACTAGTAATTGGAATAATTACTTATACTAAATCTGGTCATGCTCGAACTTCCTTGCCGTTTTGAACTTGTTGCATGCTCACAAGTGTTTTTAATAATGAAAAAATAATCAATCAACTATCCAAATGTTGGGCTCTTATGGTCAAATAAAAAAATGAAGTGAAAAGATCAAGAAAATATGCATGCATCACACTTCTTCACCTGAGGTGACTTATCATTGCACTTAGATATGAACTTGGAAGAAGTTGTGTATGACTAAAACCATTTTCTTAAGCTTCTTATTGTAAAATTACATAGGCTTGGCTTGGTTGGTTAGAATAAGGCTGATACGGCATATAATCTCTTGCAAATATCATACAATCCAAGTTTGTGGTTTAAAAATAATAAGAATGCAACATGTCATGCTTTCAGGTCTTGAAATAGTTATGTTTGTGAGATCATGACTTGCTTAAATTGAAAAATTACACTTGATCTCTAGCAAGGCCTACAATATTTTATATATCTCATTGATGTGATAGTGTAAGTTATTTGATAGTATGACATGGATGAGCTTTGTTTTATATGTTCATGTTATAATATGCTCATAACAACTGAAATTTCTCTTTTGAACCTTGCTGAATACATTGTCAAAAGGGGAGAAATATGTCACACATTGCACATTCACAAGTTTGCCTTCAATACTGCTTGCGGGTTCACTGCTTTAATTTATTAGAGGCTCTAGTCACAACTTTGCAATAAAAATAATTAGAATTGTGAATTGGAACTTCACTATGGTTCTTAGATTAGAGTTCATCAGTGGATATCTCGGTAGGCCCATTGATTGAAGAGGTAGACAGTAGATGGTGACATTCTTACCTTTCCTTAGTAATCCTCCGCGCTCGGCTATGCCTTGCTGGAATCATCTTGGTGTTGCCAAGGGTAAACCCGTGCCTGAAGCAAGCAGCAGCAGTAGACAATTGTGGCCTAGGTTTTAAACCATTAAATTCCTCTCAAATTCTTGCCTACCAAACAAATTGTGTGTCCCTGGGAGAACAAGCTAGAAGATCTCTCACACATTCCTTAGATTCGATACCCTTGGGAATACTCTTTGAGGGGAAGTGCTACAGTGGTATTTCCGTGCGCTTGCGTATTATTTTGTTTCCTTAAGAAATACAAACTACGGGTGACCTCTCTTTGATGGAGGTCAATTCCTTGGAGAAAAATGAAGATTTAGTAGAGGGATTGAGAAATCACCTTGAGAGAAAGTGTGGAGAAATGTGAGGAAGTATAGAGGAGGGTGTGGCAGTTATGCTGGGTTTAAACTTGCAAATAACAGACTAGTCATAGGAGGCCAGACAAGCTTGGTCTACCGGACCAAGACCGAACTAATCTGCAAAAGCGGACTAGTCCAGTCTTGACCACAAACTAGTCCAGGTCAACCAGATATAATGAATTAGAAATCACTATATAAAGAGGATTTTTACCAATATTTACCTTTAGGACATATTTTCACAAATAATCTTGATGAGTATGATCAGTAAACAGTCAACAATAAAGCAATGACCGTAACCCATCAAGATTCAGTAACTATAATGGTTTTCGAGAGAAAATAGAGAAAGGAGACACATTTTGACAAAAGTATGAATTTTGAAGAAACTACAAACTAGTAATCAGGTGTGCAACTTTTCAAGCCACATTTCGAGTGTCGAGGATATTTAGTTCATTTCTAAGCTCACGAATGCATTTTTAATCTAATGGCTGTTTCTCTGTTCTGACATGTGAAATTACACTGTGTCCTTTAATTGAGATATCTCTCAAAAAGTGATGCCTTGTGTTGATGTGTTTAGATTTGGAATGCTCTAAAGGGTTATGGGCAATTTTGATCGCACTCTCATTGACGCATAGGAGTGGAATACGGTTCATATTGTAACCAAATCCCTTAGAGTATGATGCATCCATAGGAGTTGTGGACAACAACTACCGGCTGCGACATACTCTGCTTCGGTTGTGGATAGGGCAATGGAGTATTGTTTCTTTGAAGACCAGGACATTAGGGATCTACCTAAAAATTTATAGGTTCTAGATGTACTTTTTCTATCTACTTAAAAACCTGCATAATCAGCATCCGAATATCCTATAAGATTGAATTTAGAGCCTTTTGGATACCAAAGACATAGGTTGGATGTGTGGACCAAGTATCTTAAGATTCCTTTTACTACAATTAAATGACACTCTTTTGGAGCGACTTGCAACCTTGTACACATACAAACACTCAACATAATGTCGGGCCTAGATACACACAAGTAAAGTAAGGAACCTATCATAGAACGGTATACCTTTGAGTCCACACTTGGAGCGTCTTCATTGAGGTCGAGATGCCCATTTGTTGCCATTGGATTCGTGAAGGGCTTGGCTTTATCCATGTTGCACTTTTTGAGAATATCCTGTGTGTACTTGGTTTGGCAAATGAAAGTGCCTTCTTTAAGTTGCTTCACATGAAATCCTAAAAAGAACTATAATTCTACCATGATATACATCTCGAACCTGTCGATCTTAGTAAATTATTCACGAAATGATTCATTAGTAGAACCGAATATGATATCATCAACATAAATTTGACAAAAAAAGATATAACCATCAGAATGCTTAGTGAATAAAGTATAATCAACCTTCTCTATATTAAAACCATTTTGAGTGAGGAAATCTATAAGGCACTCATACCATTCTTTAGGAGCTTGTTGGGGCCATAGAGAGCCATACACAACTTGAACACATAGTCGGGGTGATCTTGATTTTCGAACCTGAGTGGTTGCTCCACGTACACCTCCTCCTTGATAGGGCCGTTGAGGAATGCACTTTTCACATCCATTTGATACAACTTGAAAATGTGGTGAGTAGCATAGGCTAATAAAATTCGAATTGACTAAAGTCTAGTTACAGGAGCAAATGTTTCATCGAAATCCAAACCTTTGACTTGTGAGGAACCTTTTGCCACAAGTCGTGCTTTGTCACTTGTCACCACCCCGTGTTCATCCTGCTTGTTTCGGAAGACCCATTTGGTGCCCACAATGTTCTCTTTTGGTCTTTCTACAAGTTCTCACACTTCATTCCTTTTGAAGTTGTTTAACTCTCCTTACATTTCCATCACCCCACCGG
The DNA here is from genome assembly GCA_036927565.1 of Tuctoria greenei. NCBI lineage: Eukaryota > Viridiplantae > Streptophyta > Magnoliopsida > Poales > Poaceae > Tuctoria > Tuctoria greenei. The sequence goes on from JAYESD010000008.1 coordinate 122,801,755, forward strand.
ATCTCGCAATGTTTCATCAACCCTACAAGGTTCCAAAGAAGAAACAAACAAGTAATGTACACAAAACTTAGCAATGCAAGCCTGAGTTGTTACTCCCTTTGCAATGTCTCCAATAATATTGTCGACGAGATGATCTCGTTGTACACTATGGTGTACTCTTTGGTGAGGCACTTGTGTTCTTGTATCTTCTTCTTCTTCTTCTTCTTCTTCTTCTTCTTCTTCTTCTTCTTCTTCTTCTTCTTCTTCTTATTCTTCTTCTTCTTCTTCTTCTTCTTCTTCTTCTTCTTCTTCTTCTTCTTCTTCTTCTTCTTCTTCTTCTTCTTCTTCTTCTTCTTCTTCTGCTTCTTCATTTTCTTCATCTCCCCCTAGATCATCACCTCCATAATGATTTTTATCATCTTAATCTTGTTGAGATTGATCTTGCATGTAATGTGCTTGATCTTTTGTAGAAGCTCCCCCTTGATCATTGATCTCCGGTCGTGGTACATTTTGTGCACTTGAGTCCCTTGGTGGTTCTTGTTGTTTAATATCACCAAGTACCATCCTCCTCAAAGCTTTACATGGGGCTTCTTCTTGATGTAGCACACACTTATCAACTTGCTCCTCTTGGGAGCCATTAGTCTCATCAAACACCATGTCGCGCGCTACATCAACAATTCCAAAGGTTTTGTTGAAGACATTGTAAGTGTAGGTGTTCGAATCATAACCAAGCAAGAAACCTTCATCGGATTTTGATGCGAACTCCAAAGTCCTAGGCTTCTTGTTCAATATGTAATATTTACTTCCAAAAACTATCAAATATGAAATATTTGGTTTTTTACTTGTTAGGAGTTTATACGACATCTTCTTTAGAAGTCGATGAAGATATAGTCGGTTCGTGGCATGACAAGTTGTATTAACCGCTTCCGCCCAAAACTGGTTCAATGGCTTGTGTTCATCTAGCATCGTTCTCGCCTTATCAATAAGTGTTTGATTCTTTCTCCCGACAACCCCATTTTTTAGGAGAATAGGGTGCCGAGAACTCGTGCTTTATTCCTTCTTCATCCAGGTATTCTTCAACCTGGGTATTCTTGAATTTTGTTCTATTTTCACTCCTTATGTTCTTGATTGTTTTAGAGAGTTCATTATGTGCTCTCTTCAAGAACTTCTTGAGGATACCTTAGCTTTCTGATTTATCATTCAGGAAAACTACCTATCTAAGTCTTGAAAAATCATCAACAACAACCAAACCATATTTGTTATCGTCTATACTTATATAAGCAATTGGACCGAATAGAGCCATATGTAGGAGTTCCAGCGGTCTTGTCATTCTCATCACATTCTTAGCTGGATGTGGTGCTCCAACTTGCTTCCCGGCTTGGCATGCGCTACATGGACCATATTTCTCAAACACAACATCTTTTAAGCCTCGGATGTGACCACCTTTTAGAAGTTTCTGCGGATTTCTCATAACAGAATTGACTAGCCGTCTATGCCACAACAATCTCCATGTTAGTCTTCGCAATCAAGCGTGTATCGAGTTTGGCTTTATCTATGTTGAAGTCAACAAGATATAGCTTTTCTTTCAACATACCCTTGAATGCAATTGAGTTATCGCTTCTTCTAAAAACTGTCACACCCTCATTAGTGAACAAGCAATTATATCGTTTGTCACATAACTGGGATATGGACAAAAGATTGTAATCCAAAGAATTACAGTGAATAACATTAGAGAGAGTGTCTTGAGATGATATCGCTATTTTACCGGTACCAAGCACCTTTCCTTGACTATTGTCTCTGAATTAAATACCTTCACTTGGATTATCTTTTTGCTCATACTCCACGAACATTTTTCTTTCTCCAGTCATGTGACTTGTGCGTCCACTATCGAGCATCTATTTCGATCCACCAAAGGAATATGCTTGTAAAATAGAGTTATTTGGTTGTTTTAGTTACCCAAGCTTGCTTGGGTCTTTTGAGGTTAGTTACAAGAGATTTTGGCACCCACACACAAGATCTAGGATTCCTGTGGCGCGGCCCGGCATATTTAGCATAAACATGACCAAATCTACTTCTCATGAGTACCTATGATGCATCAAAAGTATGAAATAAAGTTTGTTGTTCATGTTTAGCCTTTAGGAGAAGGTTATCAACGTTTTTGTTTTTCTTATACTTAGGTGAGTTCTCTTTAACAAAAGCAATGTGTCATCTTTCATTCTTGTGATTATTAGCATATATCCTTTTACCTTGAGAATACCCAAGACCTTCTTTGACTTGGAGGTCCTTGTGATCATATATGCACTACGTGCATATTTGATCTTCTCCCTGTCAAATATGCCAGTTTTGGAGGGATGCTTGATTTGAGCAATATTTGATCCATTCTTCAAATCAGAATCCATGTTGGCGCATGTGCAAGTTTTAATGTGTATACTTTACATTTTGAGAAGATGAGCTTTGGGAGGATGAGGAGCCACTTTGCTTGAGTGATTCAACTTGTACTTCAAGAATCTTGTTAGCTTTAGTCAAGTTAGTAAGTTCATCTTTGAGTACAACATTTGGGTCCTCTAGCTTCGAGCTAGTTTCCTTACTCGAAACTAGCTAAAGCTCAAGTGGCTTGCTTATCTCCTTCTCAACCTCAAGAAGCTTTTGAACCTCAATATATTTCTTTCTTTCAAGAATGATCATATCTTCTTGTCTATTGATATGCTCCTCCTTCTCAAATATCTCATCTGACAATAATTTCATTTTTGATAATGCAGTTTTACTTAAGCCTTCTAACATGTCCTAATTCTCACTAGAACTATCAAAATCATCAATAGAAGAATGTAAAGGGGAAGGTTTAGGTTTTACCTTTTTCTTGCTCTCCTTAGCCATGAGGCAAGTATGGTTTGAGTCCTTCTATCCTCCCATATTTGGGAAAGGTGTGGAATTCATTGAACGCTTCTTGAAGGCAATTGTTAACATCTCTTCTTCATCTTCAGAGGAGGACTCATCGTGTGAGTCCCACTCCTTGTCAATGTGTGCTTGGTGTGCTTGCTTCTTTCTCTTGAACACTTTCTTGTCTTGTGGCTTTGATTCTTTCTTCTTATTGTTCTCTTCATATTGACAATCAACCATGAAGTGTCCATATTCACTACAATTGTAGCAAGTACGCAGAGCTTTGGATTTTCCCTTATCTTTGATCTTGCCTTCACTTGTGTTGTCACCTCTTCTTCTCCTCATCACACGTTAGAAATTACTAATGGATAGCACCATATCTTTGTCGTCCATATCGGTGCTTACATCATCACTATCTTCTTCTTCAGGTGCCTCATGAGCTTCCTTCCCCTTGGGCTTGCATATTGCCTTTAGTGCAACGTCCTTCTTCTTGGATGAAGTAAGCTCCACAAGATCTTTCACATATAGAGCTTCTTTCTCCATCATCTCATGATTTATGGTTTCCCAAGAACCTCACCGGGGGTCATTTTTTGGAACCCTAAACTTTCTCGTATCATGGAGCACAAGGTCACATGACGGGGCATGAACGCCCTTATCGCTCTCTTGATGACCTGTGGTCGGTCCGCTTCTTGTTTCCATAGGTGTGAATTTTTTTGATGAGAATCTTCATTCGGTTGTACATCTCTTGAGGGGTTTCGCAATCCTCAATAGCAAATCTCACCAATTCTTAAGCATCTCAATCTTTGCTTTCCTTCATGTGCGGTCTTGAGGGTGTCCCATATGTCCTTAGCTACCTACAGTATGTCCACCTTTGTAAACTCCTCTTGACTCAAGGATGAAATGATTACTGGAATGGCTTGCGCATTGCGATGAATTGATTGTTCTTGCTCCAAGGTAAGTTCGTCGTTGTCCGAGATATCTAGACTTGCGCACACTATATGGCAAAGACATGGATTAAGACAGATAAGGTGCATGTTCATGTTATATTTCCACATGGTATAATCACTCCCATCGAAGTGAGGAGGTTTTCCCAAAAGTATAGAAAGATAATGGTTATTAGTATTGAGACGCTCCTAATTAAAAGGATATCGGGAGTATTCATGATGACTACTCCCTTTTGTCTTCTCATCTTCCTTCTTTATACTCCTTCATCATCATGCTCGTACTCCTTGAGCACATCGAATACCGTACTCCTTGAGCACATCGAACACCTTAGGTTCTTAATATTCTTGGTCGATGGGCATTTGCAGATTTTCATTTTCCTTCTCATTGGCCATCGTCTCTCCGAGCGATTAGTATCTTGACGGAGAGTCCGACTCTGATACCAATTGAATGTGGCCTAGAGAGGGTGAATAGGCTTTTAAAACTTTTTCCCGAAACACTTAGCAAATTTGTCAAATTCAGGAGGGTCGGACTAGTCCGGTAACACCTATAAAACTTTAATATTTTTGTATTTCCTCGAAGTAGTAATGCAGCGGAATATGTAAATCTAATTTGGTATGATTAACAAGTGTATACAATAACTAAATTACACGAAGATCACAAGTTTAATGATGAATACGAGATGATAAACTTGTGCCCTAACTAGTTATGGATATGAAAGAAATGAAAAAGAGGCACGAGACACGGCGATTTTTACTGAGATTCAACCCCACAAAAGGGATCTACATCCTCATTGAGGAGCTCACACAGAGCGAGTCTCAATCACAAAGGCTGATTTGATCTCCATTATCAATGAAGGCCGACTTGATCTCCACAATAAACGGGGTAATCACAAAGTTTATTGTGATACCTCACAGGCCGAGGGCTTTCACAAGTTCACAACAAAGTACTTGATCAAACACACTCAAAATATGTACAAGAATTAGCGGGAATGTGATAGAGATCAAACCCCAATAGCTCAAGATCGCGTAGAACGTTGCTCTCACTTTCCCAATTTTCAAATCCCAAGAGATTCAACTTTTTTGTCCTCAGAAGTGTGGAGAGGAGTATTTTTGTGCTTCTGGAAGGTGTGACGGCACTAATATTCGTGGTTGATGGTTGTGGGGTCTTGGATCTCTTATTTATAGATGTTTTGAAAATTTACCATTTGAAACCCGATGCCCGGACTGGTCGGTTATGGAACACTGCACTTGTCTGGTGTGTTGTGTGAGATCTATGTGAAGTTGTGCATCACACTAGGAAACCCTAACTTGTATAAGTGCCCCAGACTATTCTGCATAGGGTTCGACTAGCCTGAGAGAAATGGACTAGTTTGACCAATATTAGACTAGCCCGGTGCTTGTGAAACATGAAGGGAAAAGGACTAGTCCGCACATGTAGGACTTGTCTGATTGTGCACCAGAGAGATATCAGACTAGTTCGGTGCATGTGAAGTATGAAAGAAAAGGACTAGTCTGCACATGAGGGACTTGTCTGTTTGTGCACTAGAGACTTATCGGACTAGTTTGGCCAATATCGTGCAACTCCGTTTGTTGTTCAGTGAGTTATCGGATTTGTCCGGACAATATCGAACTAGTACGGTTTAGCTGTGATTTCATTGTTGTTTTAACTCTAAACCTCTCCGCAATGACATGAGCTCTTTGGGTATGTTTCTCACACACTTCTAACATTTTATTCTACTTCTTTTGTGTTCTTATCACTTGCGGTCTTTACTTCTTGATTCTCATTTTTCTACTTTTTGCACCTTTATATTCCATTCTTCGAAACCTGCTCTCAACTCAACAAATTTTATTAGGATCTCACTTGTTTGTTATCAATCAACCATAACCCACAAGGGTGTGCCTAGATGCACTTTCAGACACATAAACCCACACTTGAAGCCGCGGAGGCATGCTCCACAGATGTGCACCTTTCACTCGACAACTACATGCCGAACCGGTCCCACCACGATGAGCAGGAGGCCCCCACACGGATTACAGCATACCTGCTGGCAGGGTTACACCTTGCTGCTCTCAACCCGCACCTACAAGGCGGTGGGTTATGCCTTGATCTTTAGGTGGACAAGTTACACCGGTAAGGCGCTGGGCTCCATATACTAGTATGCCTCCGGTACAGCTCAAACTTGCTCAACAGAACCGCACACGATGGGGTCCTCCATTGACACAGGCAAGGATATGCACCCGAGACGACGTCCCGCTGCATCCTATCCGCTGCTCGGTCTCATATTCAGTTCATAAACCATTCTCTGAAATATTTAATATTGGGTGACAATATTGCTATCTCGCGAGTAGATTACAACTACTCGACTTTTACCGTATTCCCTACAACATTAACATGGCAATTCTACACGTTGAGCTATAAACATACCTCCATGGGATTGTGGGTCTTGCATTTGGAGTATTCAAACACAATAGACCTAATGCACAATTCATATACCAGTAAAGATAGTTATAAAAGCTAAACTTTATAAACGACTTAAGTGCAAACCGGGACTTGCCTTTGGTTGAGAAATAAACTTAGTAAGGATCAGTTAATAAACTCCACCATGGACTTCATCACGGCTTGAATCAATAGAGAAATCCTTGCTTCCGGGCCGTGCTTTTCGTCGATCGCCATCGTAGTGTTCACTATCAACATGAATGCACATAAGAAGCTGCAACTTATTCATTTGATAATTGAATGTGTTCAAAGCTTGCAAAATACCAAATTCAGCTATGGATGACAAGCTTGCTGCTGTTGTGTGCAGAGAAACAGAGGAGAAAGAGGGGAACATAATTGGAGCATGGAATCAAATGAAGTATGAATTACATAAGACCATAAGGTTGAGTAAGGAGGAGACTATAGGAATGAAAAAAAGAAGTCAACCTGCTGTACATGGACTACAGAAAAGTCCCTGCTGTAGTGTACAAGAGCAGGGATTAAATCAAATTGAAACATAGTGAAAGGTAGTTATGAAGTAAAATGACTATGTTTTGGACATTGGAATATGAAACACAATTTGGCATAACAAACTAAGTCCAATGTTTCTGGAAATTTTACAGTAAACAGCCGCTGTAAGAATGAAATTGTGGCAAAAAATGGAGCTAAGTTTATGAAAGTCCGTGTTCTTTAAAATTCTGTGAAGGTGAACACTTCCGGAAATTTTCATAAAAAATCTGGAGCTTTAACATGGCAAAAGTTGGTTTCCTGTTTAGAGAAGGTCAAGAGGTGTTCAACAAAATTGATTTCACATTTGTCTAAGTATTCTACAGGGAGATAATGATTTTTGAAGTTTGAACATTTTTCTGAAAATGTTTCTTGACATTTTATAATTTTTCCAGTACATACGGGTTTGGAACACAATTTGACCTAGCAAATCAAGTCAAATGGCTCCAAAAGTTTTATGGTGTTCAATGGAATTATATGGAAGAGTCTGGCCAAGTTTTGGAATTTTCCGATGAAAGGATCCTCCGGAATAAATTCTAAAGCATTTTTTATTTATGGAATTATTGATGAAAAATCATGGAATTTCATAATGACGAAAATGCACCAATTGAAACTAAATATTATAAGGATTCTAACAAAATTATTCTGGAATTCTTGACATGGTGATACGAATTTTCTAAGTTGGAGCTAAAACTGGTATTATTTTTGAACTGGGAATATTTGAATAATCAACTAGGCCAGGGAATTTAAATTATCCAATATGCTTCAAGCAACACGGGATCCATTTAACCACAACAGATCCGGAGCTTGAGCTATTAGGCTGACGGGTGGGGCCAAAAGGTGGTCGTCTTCCATCTTGAGCCAAATGGCTCGGGCGGCGCTCGGTCACTAACGCCCGGCGGCACATCACCGGCATCAGTGCTTGGGCACCGCGGCCCACGGGGATTGCTGCCAAGTTATAACTTTTACGGAGAATCCAACGGACGGGCACGCGATGGCTATAGGTGACCGGAGATGGCCCCCAATGGCGGCAGCAGCACCTAGGGTTTAGGTGATGTCGGTGGGTTTCTCTGGTGCCTTTACTCGCATGGGGAATTCGCTAAAATATACTTGGTGACTTGGGGAAAATGAATATGGATGTTGAAGGGAGTAGAACACCACGGAAATAGGCAGTCTACGGTGAACCATCGATTTCATGCCAGCAGTTAGGAAAAACACCATTGCCGCTTGGTTAATCGATGGGATTGGTAGTTCTTCTTCTAGGGGATGCCCTGGGCATATAGATCCTATCTTCTAACTTGATTGAAGAATGATTTCATGTGGAAATGGAGTTGCGGTAGTAAAAACCGGACCTTCATAGAAGTCGCCGTTGAAGAACATCGGATTACTACAAGGAAATTCAATGAAATGTGGAGGTAAGCCGGGGGAAGCTAGGGTGAGTTGTTGACAACCTTTTGGTGGCCTTGGAACTGCAGGAACAAACTTAGGTTGATGGTGCAACGGTGAGGTGGCATCTTGAAAACAGAGCAGCAGCTTGGGTGCTCCGAAAATCATCGCCGGCCTCCATGGGATGGTCAAGCATAGGTCAAGAGATTGTGCAAGATTGCGACAGTGCTTAATACATAGAATGAATTTATCATAACGCCCAGTTTTCGGTTTATTTTTGGCTGAAAAGGGATGAACACGCTGGGCTCAAGCTCCTGCACGAATGAGCAGAACAGAGGCAAAGTTTGGCTCTGTGACATGGAGGAGAGATAAGAAGAGAGCCCAAGGAAAGATCAGGGCGACGTGCTGTGGTCTAATGAGTTGTTTTTCTCACGTGGGCAAGCTGTGAGGAGGAGGAGCCGTGCACTGCACCTCAGCAAGCAAAGAAACAAAGTCGGTTTTGTGAGACCTATGTGTGTTGAATGCATTGGCTATGGCGATAAAAGTTTTGAATACTACCAAAACACCTTTATCATCTAGGTCCGAGCTCCAGCAAGGTCCGACGATAGGTTCGGCATGTTTTGGATAGCTCCGGAAAGGTCCGAGGTAAGGTCTGACTTGCTGTGGCTAGGTATGACTAGATTTGGTAAGCTCCGACACTAGGTCCGACTAGCTTTGGTAAGCTCCAGCGCTTGGTCAGACTAGCTTTGGTAAGCTCCGATTCAAGGTCCGGTTAGCCTTGGCAAGGTCCGGTGCTTGATCGCAGTGGTTTTGCTTTTACTTTAAAATATTTTGAACTTGTTTTACATCTATGGAAAGTTTGCTTAGTATTCTTTTACTATGTTTTTGGTGTGTTTTGATGGTCATTGTCGTGAGGTGGTCACGTAAGGTGTTGTGGTTATCGGAACTAACGAGAGTCAAGTCGAAGACTTGTGCTCGGAAGTATTGGTTGTTTATTCATGTGCAGGTGTTGCTTGAGCTCAAGACATGGCTGGTGACGGGATCTATTGAACTAGTCTTTGGTAGAAGATGAGGTTCAACAACCAAGTTCAGGAGGAATTGTGGTTGGGTTGATTGAGAGGTCACGCAGCATGTTTGGATCAAGCACGGTGCATATGAAGGTATCGTGTGTAAAATCCCATACTTTTGGCAACTTTTGTCTCCAAGGTATGGCACATGAAATAATAGTTGTCTCCATGGTATGGCACATGAAATAATAGTTGTAAACATATACATTGGAGACTAAGGTCATATGAGAGCCAATAAAGTTCATATGGACATGAGTAAAATTTTTAAGGTGAAGCTCTAGATAAAGCCCAGGATCCCTTTTTAAATTCAGCTAAGCTTAAATTTCCAAAGGTCTTGAATTTTAAATTTAACACCTAAAATTTTGTGCTTTGCTCACAAGGGAAAAATCAAAAGAAATAAAACAAACATGAGGGAATAAAAGTATATATGGAAATGTACAAAATATTCAAGTCAATGATCAAAGTACAAAAACATATTCTCCATTTGATCAGGTTAGGCAATTAAAAACATAGGACAATATATACATTAATATTATGGGAAAGAATTTAATGACATGCTTATAGATTAGAAAGATTTAATTTGAATCTAATTCAAATTTAACCAAACATGTTATATGGGGAATAGAAAATATATTCAAATTAAGTGCTCAATTTCAAATCTGCATTTGTACTAATTATTGAGCACATTATTGGAAACCCTTGACCATTAAAAAGGCAATAATTGAGTAGATTAAAATATATGCATAAAAGTTATGAGTTCAAATTTGAATCTAATTCAAATTCTAATTGGCCAAATTGGATATTCAAATTCCCAAACCATTTAAATGTAGCAGGACCAATTCTCTTCTGAAATTGAGTCCTTATCACATGTAGACTTGAGTAACCAAAAAGAAATAACAGAATGGAAGGGATAAGAGCAGGGTGGGGCCCACCTGTAAGAGGAGCCCAAAGCAAAACCGCTCTGTCTCGCCTCACCCACGCGCGCCAGCACGGAGCAGCAGCGGCAGGCAGCTCTCCACCGCGACCTCCAGTGCGACGTCCTGCCTCGTGCATGCACGCCACGGCGAGCCGCGAAGACACCTGCCCACTCCGTCGTCGGCCTATAAAAGGGGACCGAGCGCTCGCTCTTTTTCTTCCTGCCGCAGCGCTCCACTCGGCCGCCCAATTCACAAACGCCCCACTCGAGCAAAGCCTCAATTAGGTACGCGCTCATACGCCCTCGACATACCCGAACCGTGGTTGCCGCCGGATCAAGCGTTCCGGAGGTAATCGCGGGTTCATTCCCTGGCGCGCCGACAACCTCCTTCGATTACAAACCGAGGTCCTTCCTCCATGGTTAGTAGCTCCACAATTCCAGCCACCCCCAGCATCCACACTTACGTACGACCCTTCCCGAGGCGTTAGATAGCCCTATTCCCACTCCGGCTAACCAGAACTTCAAATCTCGCCGCCGCCTAGAATCGGTTCCATGGTGCCCTCATCCTTCGGCCGATTTCAATCCAATTAGAGTGTGGTACAATGATCAGAGCATCACCATGAATCTTCCAAAGCAAGAATTAGCTTCTCCCATGCCTTGTACATCGAGAATGCCGTCGCCGATCGTCGGGTTCTGCCGGTCGCCGGTGTAGACCCTTTTCCATGGCGTTTCAGTCAAAACGGAGGCCACCAGTGAGTTCCTGAGGGTCGAAAACCCCCGGGTGGAAGGTCCCAACCGCGGGGAAGTTGGCGCAGAAAGCTCCGACGTGTCGCCGGCCAGCCTCCGACCATGGCGCCGCCACGGGCCGCCGGAGTCGGGGGGGGGGGGGGGGGGGGGGGGGAGAAGATGACCACCCCCGTGGGATTTTCTATGGCGTCAGGATTTAGTGTGACAACGCATTTAAAACGTGTGGCCCCGGTGTGGCATCGACTGGGGGGGGGGGGGGAAGAATTACAGGCCACGTGTCAGTTAAATAAAGAGTTTTCTTTTCCATTCAAAAAGAATTCCGGAAATTTTCCTAAACTTTGAAATACTATAACTTTGGCTAGGATGCTCCAAATTAGATGAAACAAATTTCGTAATTCTTCTTAGGATCTTTACTTTCCAGTGGTCTATCCCAATCTTCATGAAAAGACCTAGAGAATATTCTATAAATCAATTAGTATAATGCATTGTGAACAATATAGAAAATAGGATTCTATTTAGAAAATTCTGGAAATTTACCCAACCAATCATTTTGTTATTTATAAGCTCCAGTAAAAGTTTCAGACATAACAAAGTTGTTTAAGAGGGTTTAATTCAAAGTCTTTGCCTAGGTTAATTATAATTCCAGAAAATAACAAATTAAATCCAGAAACTCATAAGGACTTGTAAATTCATATCTTACTGTAGGAAGCTTGAAAAATTGTGAAACCAATTTTCGTAGTTTCCTTTTGATCTGTACTATCTATCTGTGCCATTTATGGACCTGATAAAACCTTTGGTTTTATCTGCAATTTCCTAAATGAGGAAAACTTGATAGATTTTTGTAGATCATTTTCTCCCATCAAATTCTCTGAAATTTTTATGGGAATTTCTTCATCACATCTCTATACAAGAGTTAAATTATCAGAGCCAAAAGAACTCATCTGCATAAGAAAATGTTCTGTATCGTTTCCTAATATACATGACTATATAAAACTTTCTTATGTACATTCTCAGAATATGAAGTAATATCAAATTAACCTACCCAAATCCAAATAAATCCCCAACAGTACACTTTATTCATTCTTGAATTACAAACATACTTCTATTATGAGTATGACATTGCATAATGTATGCATATTCATTTGTTAAGTTATTAAAGTATATTGTATGTTATATGCATCTTCATTGCGATAGACACCGTGACAAAAAGGAGTCAAAGAGGACCTGTTCGTGAAGCATCAAGCCACTAACTCTTTGACTTAGCGCAAACTAAGGCAAGCCCCGGTTTGCATTTAAAAGCTTTACTGAGTTTGGCAGTATTTCACACTTACGTCTTTAGTTGATATTGTACATTACGTATAAGGTGTTTGATACCCCACTTGCATATCCATAAAATCCTATTGGAAGGATGGGAAGGTTTACAGCTTGACATGTAGAACTGCTTTGCTAATGTATAGGAAATCCGGTAGAAGTCGAGTAGTTGGAATCTACTCATGAGAGGATCACATTTTATTGATCACAAGTCAAGTAGTTGAATTCCACTTGCGAGAGAAGTCGAGTAAGGGAAACCTACTCGCGAGATGTTACCAAAATGTTCACTCTTAATAATTGGAGATGTGGACGGGGATGTTCCTGTAGGACGGGACGCGCAAGGTTGTCTGATCCCGGATGAGGGGGACAATGCTTGCGACCACATTTGGGCCTGGACAGGTAAGGGTAAGGCAAATTTGGAGGTTGGTTGTAGCCCCGTCTGTGTCGGTTAAGGATTGTCTCGTGTGCGGCCCTGTTGAGCAAGTTTGAATAGTACCGGTTACATAATGGATTAATGGGGTCCATTAAACTGATGTAGCTCGGGAACCCTTGTGTCGAAACTTATAACGCCGTCCTTCAGGGGAAGATGATCGTAAGGTGGAAACCTCTAAGGAGCAACTTCGGCGTGCTCAGTTAGGGACCTTTCTTTTGGGACAGTAGAACTGGTTCGACATCGGGATGACGAGTGAAAGGTGGCCACATACGACGTGGTATAGGAGTACAGTGAAAGGTACCTCCGAGCGGGCGTATGTGTCGTGTATTCCGGGTGTGTCCTGATTGCAATCACCGTCCATCGCGGTAATAGAGTACCACTTGTTCACTGAGTTGTGACGTAGTAAATAAGAGTAATGAAATGATGATAAAATATTGCCGATCTGCTTAATCATTGTATTGCAACCTTGTTTGGCTTAGAGATAGTACAATTAAAAGTTTACAGTTTCCCCATACTTTTGTTGTAATAGCATTATGTGCTTTGGGCATGTCATATCATCGGCAAAGCGTTTTTTTATTGTGGAGTCTATGATGTGCCGTGCCTAAAGAATGTCATTTGCTACTTAAAATATGAATTTAAGGATCCACTTGTAGGTGAGTCCTTTATTCAATTCCTTACCCATGCTTAGTACTTACCCCTGCATATGTCTAGTGAGACGGTTAAGTCTTGCTGAGCCTCATGCTCACATTTGCGCTTTAACGATTTTTGCAGGTATTAGTTTTATCTCTGCTGTTCATGTTGTACATGAGACTCGAGGTGTCGAGATAAATCTCATGTGAACCACGCCGCTGCTGCATGTTCTTCTTGTTGCTAGTGAGAATCGTGCTAGGGCATGGACGTCTTCTCTCCTGCTTAGTTAGGTGAGATTATGAGTATGTATTTTCCGCTGCGTGTGTACTTCTGTGGTACACTCTTTTGTAAACTCTTCTTATTATGAAATGAAAACTTTGTATATTTTGGTATTCTCTTCGTGTGTGTTGTTAGGTGCCGCATCGCACGGCACCACCCAATGAGATCCTTGGATGTGTGGACTCCAGTGGTCCCCACAGACATGGTATTAGAGCTTCATTGGGAATAGCACACTCAAAAAGAGCCTATTTTCAAAAACTCTGAGTTAGTCGACTGAGGATTAGTTATATGCCCACATAAGGTCTATTATAGTATTAATTAATTAAGGTGGCAAAGCTAACATATGTGTTATTATATTCTGTAACGACGCTCCGACGTCATGTAAGAGGTAAGGTACGCCACCGGAAGCGGATCAATTGCAGTAAGCTCACCATGCGAGAGGTAGCATGTGATTATTTTCGTGGCTTGGCACGGAAATGTCAATATGAGTCTCTGAAACTTTCCATGTTTCTGAGAACATATGACACGCGGTACCCCAGCGTGACACAAAATTAGTGGGAGCCCGCGTCTGGTGGGACATAACCCGATGCGCCTCCTACTGGTGCAGCATTATGCAAAGATGTGGGACCCCGTTCGGTGGTAGAAAACCCGGTCATGTACCTCGAAACGTGGCTTAACTAGAGGCGGCCTGTATGGAATGATACGGGACGAATGTTTTTACTTTCATATATGTTTTTGTGAATTAATAGCCCGTGCGGGCTAGACTGTATCGTACGGTACCATATGATTGATCAGTAGTTTGAGTGTAGTGACAGGTACACTAACCACGTGGGATGTTTTGCGAGTAGAATACGTTTGCGAGTGATCGTTTTAGTGCCACCTATAGTACGTTATGCCGGCTAAGAATCCGGTAAAGATTTTCAGTTTGCGAGGTAATGTAGTACCGACATAATTATTGTGATGCATTCACACCTTACTTCACCCCAAAAATCTTTTCTGTTAAAGACAAGTAAAACCATGAGTTGAGAATCAAAAGAAAGTTTAGAATCTAATATTAACTATAGAACTAAGATTCAATTGGAGTTTAGTGATTTTCAAAAAGATTCTAAAGCAGAGTTTCCTGTTTTCCTGGCAGAATTTTTGCTGGATTTGTACAGAGCATAACTCTTGCTAGATTTAACCAATGTGATTGTGTAATACAGTTTTGGGAAGGTCTTGAAGTGCTCTGCAACTTGTTGTAGACTGCCAGAACTGAATCAATCTTCAAATAGGTAAAAATTCCAGATTAGTGGAACCTGTTGTTCAAAACAGAACCGTAAAAACCTCGCTGGAATTTTTTTTTTGGTTTTTCAACCATAACTTCCTGTGAAAAATTTCTATAGCTCCTAGGATACACCGTTGGAAAGTTTATGATATGTTTACAACTTTGTAATTCAAAGTTTTTCCAAATTTGGGGCAGAACTGTATGGAAATTGATGTTCAAATCAGCCACTTCCAAAGGAGGTGCTGTTGAAATTTTTTCCAGAACTCTGTCAACTTTGAAATATCCTAACTTTTGATCCAGAGCTGATCAGGAAACAAAGTAAGATTTTTATGAAAGCTAATGAAGTTGGATGTAACTTTGGCATTCAAGTTCAGGATTGATTTTACTCTTAACTGTAGTAGAATCTGAGTTCTTTGCAAACTGGTCAATTTTGGATAGCAGATTGGCCAATGCAATTGAAATGGAAACCTGTTTATGGATAGGCATGTTGGAAACTTGCTGAAGTTGTGAAACATGTCGAGATGGATGTAGGTTCCGTTTATGAAACTGGAGCATTGGAAAAAGCTCGTTAAAAAGGTCTAGCAGAAGTTTAGAATCAGAGTGTCGTTTAAATGTGTATGAATATGCTGCAAAGTTTTATGATTCATATACGGTTAATGTTTTTCAAGTATCGATTGTCATTCAATCTTAGAAAGTAACCGTAGTTGGTCATTCTTGCAGTATGGTTCGCACTCGTTCCGGCGCTGAGATGGGAAAGTCTAGTCACAGTGGAAATGACTTGACTCGACCGCAAGAACCGCCGTCGACCCGATTGACGGAGGTTATGGCACAAATGGTTGAGTCTCTTCGTGAGAACAACCAGCTGCTTCAGACATTGGTGAAACAAAGTTTCATTCAAGCGTCACGACAACGGGATCTGAATGAAAGTTTGTATTTGAATTTTCTGACAACTCAACCGCCTGTCTTCACGGAAGCAACAGATCCGTTGGAGGCACATCATTGGATTCGGATTATTGAAGCTAAACTCGGTTTGATCCAATGTGACGAGTATCAGAAGGTGGACTTTGCAGTTCAGCAGCTTCATGGATCTGCTGGAGCTTGGTGGGCAGAGTATCTCGCCATGACCCTTGAGGGACATCACGTTAATTGGAATGAATTCCGTGATGCGTTCTGTGCTCGATATTTTCCGAGGGGGGTTATCAAGTCGAAGCTTGAAGAGTTTGTAGAATTGACCCAAGGGGGGAGGAGTGCTCTTGAGTACTCCAGAGAATTCAACCGGTTAGCACAATATGCACCAGACTATGTGAGGATAGAAGCTTCGAGGTGTGACCTATTTCTCTGAGGCTTGAATGGCAAACTTTGTGAAAGATTGGTCCTATTCAACAAAGGAGACTATAACGAATTGGTCAGTAACGCTATATATCAGGAAGATGCTTCTCTTCGTTGTCAGACAGAGATGAGGAAGAGCATCACAGCAATGGATGATAATAATGGTACTCCTCGGAAATATCAACTGGTATGTCATTTACTAGCCGAACCGGAAGTTCTGGTAATTACAAGACAACCACCGATGCAGAGTTGTCCACCACCATTGCAGTGGGTTGAAGCACCTGAGATGCAGCAGCAAGTGAGTTCGTGTACACCACCTCCATGAGCGGCACAAAATGTTACTACACTGCAGGCAATGCAAAGGACAGTACAGAGTGGAGATGATAAAGAGCAGTTAGTTCTAGGAGGTCCTACAGCTAAACAAGACCTCAGTCTAGAAGTTGCTCATTCGAGAAATATTCAATCTCGTGGACAACAGAAGAAGATAAAAGTTGGCAGCCTCAACTTTATAGCTGTCGTAGATATTCCAGTAGGAGAACCTGTGTTAGCGGGTATGTTCAGCTTGAATGCTCAACCAGCATTTGTGTTGTTTGATTCTGGAGCAACACATGATTTCATTAGCAAGGAGTTCGTGTTGAAGCGTCAATTATCATCCACAACGCTTTCAACACCGTATACAATAAATTCACCTGGAGGAAAAATGTCAGCCCACCAGATTATTGCTTGAGCACCTCTTTGTTTGGACGGTGGGATTTACCCTACCACCTTCATTATATTGGACGGGCAGAAGATTGACATTATCTTGGGAATGACCTGATTGACACATCATGAAGCAATCTTCAATATCAGTGCTCGTACCGTGCAACTGAATTCTAAAAGGCACGGGCAACATACTTTGGTTCTGAAGAATGTGACACCACAACCTCTAGTGGTGTATAACACGGAAGCCACGAAGCTAGAGGACATTCCAGTTGTTCGGGATTACCCGGATGTGTTTCCTGATGATCTGCTAGGCATACCACCTGAGCGAGATGTGGAGTTTAAGATTGAGTTAATACCAGGAACCACACCCATATCTCGAAGACCTTACAAGTTGGCACCCAAGGAATTGGCGGAGCTAAAAGAACAATTGAATGAGTTACTTGAGAAGGGATTCATACGTCCCAGCTCATCACCTTGGGGATGCTCAGTGATATTCGTGAAGAAGAAGGACAAGACACTAAGGCTATGTGTCGACTATCGTCCATTGAATGCTGTAACTATAAAGAACAAGTATCCACTTCCACGGATTGACATTTTATTCGATCAATTAGTGGGTGCTAAGGTATTTTCAAATATGGATCTTCGGTCCGGTTATCATCAGATCAAGATACGGGCTCATGATATACCTAAGACTGCATTCTCGACAAGATACGGGTTGTATGAGTATCTTGTCATGTCTTTTGGTCTCACCAACGCACTGGCTCACTTCATGTATCTAATGAATTCAGTATTCATGCCGGAGTTGGACAAGTTCGTGGTGGTCTTCATAGATGACATCTTGGTTTATTGCAAATCAGAGGAAGAACACACCAAACATCTAAATATCGTGCTTCAACGATTAAGAGACCATAAGCTATATGCCAAATTCAGCAATGTGAATTCTGGATTAACAAGGTACCATTTCTGGGTCATGTTATCTCGGCAGACGGTATTGCGGTGGATCCAAGCAAAGTGGTACAGGTACATAAATGGAAATCTCCGACCTCCGTCCATGAAGTCAGAAGTTTCTTAGGTTTAGCTGGCTACTACCGGAGATTTGTTCTGAGTTTCTCCAAAGTGGCTAAGCCTATGACAGAATTGCTAAAGAAAGGAAACAAGTATGTCTGGAGTGAAGCCTGTGAAGCGGCATTCCAGATATTGAAGAACCATCTCACAACGGCACCAGTTCTAGCTCAACCAGATACGACAAAGCCGTTTGATATTTATTGCGATACATCAGGCACTGGTCTCAGATGCGTTTTAATGCAAGGAGGACGTGTAATCGCATATGGATCAAGGCAACTCCGTATTCGTGAGCAGCATTATCCGACTCATGACTTGGAGTTGGCTGCAGTGGTAATGGCATTGAAAATGTGGAGACACTACATAATGGGAAATCTAGTGCATATCTACACAGACCACAAGAGCCTCAAGTACTTATTCACTCAAAAGGATTTGAATATGAGGCAAAGAAGATGGTTAGAGCTTATAAAGGACTATGAACTTGAGATCCATTACCATCCGGGCAAAGCAAATGTAGTTGCCGATGCTTTGAGTCGGAAATCTCATGTTCACAACATAACCATCGTTCCGGATAAAGAGGAAGAACCAAGTCTCCGGTTGGTTCCCTACGGAGCTCATATAATCTTGCTCTCATACCTACAATCCGAGAGGAGATTATTGCAGCTCAGAAGAAAGACAAGGCTATGTCTCACATTCGGAAGAGAATGAGAGACGGATAGGTGAAATGTTTCCGGGAAGATGAACAAGGAACTCTATGGTTCAACGATCGTATAGTGGTACCCCGAAACATGAAACTCAGGAAGAAGATCTTGGATGAAGCTCACTTATCGAAGTATTCAATCCATCCAGGAAGCAATAAGATGTATCAAGATCTTAGAGCGAAATTCTGGTGGACACGAATGAAAAGAGAAATTGCAAAGTACGTGTCCAAGTGTGATACATGCAGAAGAGTGAAGGCTGACTATATGAGGAAAGCGGGACCACTACAACCTTTAAGTGTCCCTGCATGGAAATGGGAGGATCTCAGTATGGACTTCATTGTTGGATTACCTCTCACGATCCACAAACACGATTCTATTTGGGTAATCGTAGACCGATTAACCAAGTCAGCACACTTTATTCCAGTGAACACGGCGTACAATGCAAAGAAGTATGCTGAGCTGTATATGTCACGGATCATGTGCTTACACGGAGTTCCCTGCACCATCGTCTCTGACAGAGGATCATTGTTTGTTGCTCGTTTTTGGGAGCAACTACATGCAGCAATGGGAACTAAGTTAATCCAAAGTTCGGCATACCACCCTCAAACTGATGGACAAACTGAAAGGGTGAACCAGATACTAGAAGATATGCTAAGAGCATGTGCCATAAATCACGGAAAGAACTGGGATGATCATTTACCGTTGGCAGAGTTCTCATACAACAACGGTTATCAGTCCAGTATCAAAATGGCACCTTTTGAAGCTCTCTACGGTCGGAAGTGCCGCACACCCCTATATTGGTGTGAGTCTGGAGAAAGTGTAATTTTTGGAGTGGATCTCACTAATGAAGCTGAAGAACGAGTTAAACTAATTCAGGCAAACCTTAGAGCAGCTCAGTCTCGGCAGAAGAGTTATGCTGACAAGCGACATCGTCCCTTGAGCTTTAACGTCAGAGACCACGTGTATCTTTGTGTCTCTCTGATGAAAGGAATTCATCGCTTTAGAGTAAAGGGAAAGTTAGCCCCAAGATTTATCGGGCCATTTCCCATCATGGAAAGATGTGGACCCGTAGCCTATCGGTTAGAGCTAACCGCGTCCTTGTCCGGAGTACACAATGTATTCCACGTATCTCAGTTAAGAAAGTGTCTTAAAACTCCAACAGAAGTCATATCTGAGGACATGGAAGAACTGAAGCCAGATCTGACTTACGTTGAACAACCGATCTGTATTATTGATGAGAAGACGAGAGAGACAAGAAACCGATCGTTGTGGTTCTATAAAGTGTTATGGAAGAATCACACCATTGAAGAAGCTACCTAGGAGAGTGAAGACTATCTTCGCTCAAACTATCCAGAGTTGCTATCGTCATATCAACGGTAATACACTCCGACATTTCTTCTTCTTTTGTAATCTCGGGACAAGATTCTTTTAAGGGGGGGGGGGAATGTAAAATCCCAAACTTTTGGCAACTTTTGTCTCCAAGGTATGGCACATGAAATAATAGTTGTCTCCAAGGTATGGCACATGAAATAATAGTTGTAAACATATACATTGAAGACTAAGGTCATATGAGAGCCAATAAAGTTCATATGGACATGAGTAAAATTTTTAAGGTGAAGCTCTAGATAAAGCCTAGGATCCCTTTTTAAATTCAGCTAAGCTCAAATTTCCAAAGGTCTTGAATTTTAAATTTAACACCTAAAATTTTGTGCTTTGCTCACAAGGGAAAAATCAAAAGAAATAAAACAAACATGAGGGAATAAAAGTATATATGGAAATGTACAAAATATTCAAGTCAATGATCAAAGTACAAAAACATATTCTCCATTTGATCAGGTTAGGCAATTAAAAACATAGGACAATATATACATTAATATTAGGGGAAAGAATTTAATGACATGCTTATAGATTAGAAAGATTTAATTTGAATCTAATTCAAATTTAACCAAACATGTTATATGGGAATAGAAAATATATTCAAATTAAGTGCTCAATTTTAAATCTGCAATTGGACTAATTATTGAGCACATTATTGGAAACCCTTGACCATTAAAAAGGCAATAATTGAGTAGATTAAAATATATGCATAAAAGTTATGAGTTCAAATTTGAATCTAATTCAAATTCTAATTGGACAAATTGGATATTCAAATTGTCAAACCATTTCAATGTAGCAGGACCAATTCTCTTCTGAAATTGAGTCCTTATCACATGTAGACTTGAGTAACCAAAAAGAAATAACAGAATGGAAGGGATAAGAGCAGGGTGGGGCCCACTTGTAAGAGGAGCCCAAAGCAAAACCGCTCTGTCTCGCCTCACCCACGCGCGCCAGCACGGAGCAGCAGCGGCAGGCAGCTCTCCACCGCGACCTCCAGCGCGACGTCCTGCCTCGTGCATGCAGGCCACTCCGTCGTCGGCCTATAAAAGGGGACCGAGCGCTCGCTCTTTTTCTTCCTACCGCAGCGCTCCACTCGGCCACCCAATTTACTGTCGCCCCGCTCGAGCAAAGCCTCAATTAGGTGCACGCTCATACGCCCTCGACATCCCCGAACTGTGGCTGCCGCCGGATCAAGCCTTCCAGAGGGAATCGCGGGTTCTTTCCCCGGCGCGCCGACGACCTCCTTCGATTACAAACCGAGGTCCTTCCTCCATGGTGTGTAGCTCCACAATTCCAGCCGCCCCCAACATCCACACTTACGTACGACCCTTCCCGAGGCGTTAGATAGCCCTATTCCCACTCCGGCTAACCGGAATTTCAAATCTCGCCGCCGCCTAGAATCGGTTCCATGGTGCCCTCATCCTCCGGCCGATTTCAATCTAATTAGAGTGTGGTACAATGATCAGAGCATCACCACGAAGCTTCCAAAGCAAGAATTAGCTTCTCCTGTGCCTTGTACACCGAGAACGCCGTCGCCGATCGTCGGGTTCCGCCGGTCGCCGATGTAGACCCTTTTCCATGGCGTTTCAGTCAAAACGGAAGCCACCAGTGAGTTCCTGAGGGTCGAAAACCCCCGGGTGGAAGATCCTAGCCGCAGGGAAGTTGGCGCAGCGAGCTCCGACGTGTCGCCGGCCAGCCTCCGGCCCTGGCGCCGCCACGGGCCGTCGGAGTCGGGGGGGGGGGGGGGGGAGAAGATGATTACCCCCGTGGGATTTTCTGTGGCGCGGGGATTTAGTGTGACAACGCATTTAAACCGTGTGGCCCCGGTGTGGAATCGACTGGGGGGGGGGGGGGGAAGAATTGGAGGCCACGTGTCAGTTAAATAAAGAGTTTTCTTTTCCATTCAAAAAGAATTCCAGAAAATTGCCTAAACTTTGAAATACTATAACCTTGGCTAGGATGCTCCAAATTAGATGAAACAAATTTTGTAATTCTCCTTAGGATCTTTACTTTCCAGTGGTCTATCCCAATCTTCATGAAAAGACCTAGAGAATATTCTATAAATCAATTAGTATAATGCATTGTGAACAATATAGAAAATAGGATTCTATTTAGAAAATTCTGGAAATTTACCCAACCAATCATTTTGTTATTTATAAGCTCCAGTAAAAGTTTCAGGCATAACTAAGTTGTTTAAGAGGGTTTAATTCAAAGTCTTTGCCTAAGTTAATTATAATTCCAGAAAATAACAAATTAAATCCAGAAACTCATAAGGACTTGTAAATTCAATATCTTACTGTAGGAAGCTTGAAAAATTGTGAAACAAATTTTGGTAGTTTCCTTTGATCTGTAATATCTAGCTGTGCCATTTATGGACATGATAAAACCTCAGGTTTTATCTGCAGTTTCCAAAATGAGGAAAGCTTGATAGATTTTTGTATATCATTTTCTCCCATCAAATTCTCTGAAATTTTTATGGGAATTTCTTCATCACATCTCTATACCAGAGTTAAATTATCAGAGCCAAAAGAACTCATCTGCATAAGAATATGTTCTTCATAGTTTCCTAATATACATGACTATATAAAAATTTCTTATGTACATTCTCAAAATATGAAGTAATATCAAATTAACCTACCCAAATCTAAATAAATACCCAACAGTACACTTTATTCATTCTTGAATTACAAACATACTTCTATTATGAGTATGACATTGCATAATGTATGCATATTCATTAGTTAAGTTATTAAAGTATATTGTATGTTATATGCATCTTCATTGCGATAGACACCGTGACGAAAAGGAGTCGAAGAGGACCTGTTCCTGAAGCATCAAGCCACTGACTCTTTGAATTAGCGCAAACTAAGGCAAGCCCCGGTTTGCATTTAAAAGCTTTACTGAGTTTTGCAGTATTTCTCACTTACGTCTTTAGTTGATATTGTGCATTACGTATAAGGTGTTTGATACCCCACCTGCATAACCATAAAATCCTATTGGAAGGTTGGGAAGGTTTACAACTTGACATGTAGAACTGCTTTGCTAATGTATAGGAAATCCGGTAGAAGTTGAGTAGTTGGATTCTACTCGCGAGAGGATCACATTTTATTGATCACAAGTCAAGTAGTTGAATTCTACTTGCGAGAGAAGTCGAGTAAGGGAAACCTACTCGCGAGATGTTACCAAAATGTTCACTCTTAATAATTGGAGATGTGGACGGGGATGTTCCTGTAGGATGGGACGCGCAAGGTTGTCTGATCCCGGATGAGGGGGACAATGCTTGCGACCACATTTGGGCCTGGACCGGTAAGGGTAAGGCAAATGTGGAGGTTGGTTGTAGCCCCGTCTGTGTCGGTTAAGGACCATCTCGTGTGCGACCCTGTTGAGCAAGTTTGAACATTATCGGTTACATAATGGATTAATGGGTCCATTAAACTGATGTAGCTCGGGCACCCTTGTGTCAAAACTTATACCGCCGTCCTTCAGGGGAAGATGATCGTAAGGTGGGAACCTCTAAGGAGCAACTTCGACGTGCTCAGTTAGGGACCTTACTTTTGGGACGGTAGAACTGGTTCGACATCGGGATGACGGGTGAAAGGTGGCCACATACGACGTGGTAGAGGAGTACAGTGAAAGGTACTTCCGAGCGGGCGTATGTGTCGTGTATTCCTGGTGTGTCCTGATTGTAATCACTGTCCCTCGCGGTAATAGAGTACCACTTGTTCACTGAGTTGTGATGTAGTAAATAAGAGTAATGAAATGATGATAAAATATTGCCGATCAGCTTAATCATTGTATTGCAACCTTGTTTGGCTTAGAGATAGTACAATTAAATGTTTACAGTTTCCCCATAATTTAGCTGTAATAGCATTATGTGCTTTGGGCATGTCATATCATCGGTAAAGCGTTTCTTGTTTGATTGTGGAGCCTATGATGTGTCGTGCCTGAAGAATGTCATTTGCTACTTAAAATATGAATTTAAGGATCCACTTGCAGGCGAGTCCTTTATGCTATTCCTTACCCATGTTTAGTACTTACCCCTGCATATGTCTAGTGAGACGGTTAAGTCTTGCTGAGCCTTATGCTCACGTTTGCGCTTTAATGATTTTTGCAGGTATTAGTTTTATTTCTGCTGTTCATGTTGTACATGAGACTCGAGGTGTTGAGATAAATCTCATGTGAACCACGCCGCTGCTGCATGTTCTTCTTGTTGCTAGTGAGAATCGTCCTAGGGCATGGACGTCTTCTCTCCTGCTTAGTTAGGTGAGATTATGAGTATGTATTTTCCACTGCGTGTGTACTTCCGTGGTACACTCTTTTTTAAACTCTTCTTATTATGAAATGAAAACTTTATATGTTTTGGTATCCTTTTTGTGTGTGCTGTTAGGTGCCGCATCGCACGACACCACCCAATGAGATCCTCGGATGTGTGGACTCCGGTGGTCCCCACATCGTGGACATCAATGGAAGATGTTTGCACGTGTGCAAGGAGTGCATGGACATGGCTACATGGTTCCAGGGCGTGATGAAGAGATGTGCACATAAATAATTGGTCGGAAAGGTCCAACCGACTAGGTTATGGACTTAGGTTGTGGCTGAGTCATGTTTGACTCAAATATGGAATGTTTTTAGTTATTTATGATAGGATTTCGCGTGGGTAACGAATTTGAGTTGTTTTAGGAATGTGGGATATGTTCCTAACGTGTTTGGAAGTCTTAAGATTGCTTCTATCTGCGTATAGAAGAGTCTTGAGCAGTTATGGAAAGTTTCGATTCGTGAATTGAGAAGGATTAGAGTCCTAGTTAGGTTTTGGGTTGGCCTAAGGGCTAGTTATATAAGGAAAGGAGGCTAGACCTCGTGGTAGATGACTTTGGGGCTGTTTCTATTGTGTTTTGATCAATAAAATTCGTAGTTTCAAGAAACTTCTGTGTATTGTTTGTCTGACTTGTTTTCAGACAAGTTTTCCTCGTTGAGTTTCTGCGCAACACAATCTTTCTTTGGTGGTTTTATCATAACTCAAGTTTTACAGATTCGATTGACGTGATTCTTTCTGTGTAGTCTTCACAACTTAATTTTCTATCGTCTTTGAAAATTTCACGGTCATTGGATTTGTGGTTACTGATATACATGAGTTTCTTTGCAGTGTTCAAGAACTGTTTTTCTCGGGTAGAACAGACTGACCTTTGTTCGATCTTTCGATTGTAACATAAGTTTCTCTCGACGGATTTTCATGATTAGTGTTGTGACGTCTTCGTAACTTGATTTTCTACAATCTATACTAGTTTTGTCATAGTTGGCCATGCTTAGATTAGTCGCACACACTATTTCTTTAACAGATCGGTTTTCTACCGAGGAGTGTTTTCGTTGCTTCCGCTGAAAAGTTTTAATCTACTATTCACCCCCCCTCCGGTAGCTTTACACGTGCTCTTTGATCCTACGATTAGTATCACAGCCACGGTGCTCTAATCTTTGTGATTCACACGTGCTTTTGACTAATCCTCATGGAGAAATACTCGACAAAACCTTGTGTGTTTGTTGGTATTGATTTTCAGATTTGGAAGGCACGCATGGAAGCTTTTATCCAGGTGCAAGACTTCAAGATATGGGAAAAAGTGTACAAGCCTTACGACGTTCCGCTGAACGATCAAGTCACGACTACAAACTTAAGAGATGTTGACAACAACAACAAAGCCCGCAACATGATAATCCTAGGACTAACTCAGAGCGACTTCTACCGTGTTGCACACCTCCGATCGGCGTACGATGTGTGGAGAGCACTTTGTGACTACCACGAAGGATCCAACATGATCAAGGAGGTAAAGCAGGATATGTTCAAGAAAGAATACATGTGCTTCAAGATGCAACCCCGTGAGTCCATTGATGACCTTTTTGCTCGCTTTAATAAAATTCTCAGCAAGCTGCGTAGTGTCAATGTTAATTTTTCAGATGCTTAAAATGCTAGGCAATTGTTAAATTCATTATATATGACAATTTGTGAGATGAAAGTCACATCTATTCGTGAATCGACTATCATGAGTACACTTACATTAGATGTGCTACATTCTAAATTGAAAACTCATGAAATTGACATAATCTCACGTAAGCACCCCAACAAGTCTCTTGCATTTGTTTCTCAATGTGATATGCCTAGCTCCGACCAATCTTTATCTAGCAATACACTTGCTTTGCTGTCTTCACTAACCCTGGAACAGATTGAAGAATTTTCAGAAGAGGAGCTAGCACTCATCTCTACTCGGTTCTCAAAAGCATTGCAAAATTTAAGAACTAGAAGAAGAGGAAGCTCCAGACCCCAACAATGCTTTGAATGTGGTAAGATATGACACTTTCGTACATGTTGCCATAACCTTTTTGCTCCTTCTACCCATTATGAAAAGAAGAATAAAGTCAAGTTCTCATCTGGCAACATCAACAAGAAAAAGAAGGGTTTTACATAACATAAATTGATAAACGGTTTCATCACCGCACTTCAAGAACTTGGCTCGAGTGATGTAGACATTGGAACTGACGAAAATGAAGAAGATTTGGCAAACTTATGTTTCATGGCGGGCAAATCAAGATCAAGTATAGAGGATGCAGAACACAACAGTGACAACAAAGAGGTATGTCCTACTTGTGATGAAATGTGTGATGCTATTTCCCGTGCAACTGATATTGTTAAAAAAAAGGACAAAAAGCTTAGGGACAATGCTGTTAAAATTGAGTCACTAGAATTTGAAATTAATCATTTGAAAACCTTGATTCCTAGTGATGATTCTTGTTCCTCATGCGATTTAATATATGAACAATTGTCCTCCTTAAGAAGTGCACACTCCTCAACTTTTGATAAACTTGAGTTAGAGATTGAAAAGAAAAAAAATCTTGCTGCACTTAACGACAGAAACTTAAAAGATACTTCTTGTTCTACAATTGATTTGCATTGTTCTATCTGTAATGATCTTGAAAAGAATGTAAAAGACACTATGATTGAAATTTCAATACTGAACAATGCTTTACGTGCTCATGAAGTTAAATATTATTCTTATTACAGACTAAAAGGAAAAACTTCATGTGAAAACGGTCTATAATTGTCTAAGAAACTTGATGACATGAATAGGACACTAGAGCAGTTTTGCATTGGGAATAAAAATCTAAACTTGCTGCTGAATTCATCCAATTCTTGTAATGATAAAACTGGTTTAGTTTTTGATTCCCATGCTCATGCTAAAGCACATCCACATAAAAATTGTAAAGTCATTAGGAAGTGGTTTGATTAAAACAGTTCCTAAACCAAAAGAGGTGGCTTTTAAATCTGCAGGAGTGTTGTCACATTATGGTTCAAATAAAAATACTGCATGCTCATCTAGACATGAACACAAAGTTAAATTTCGTTGTACCTATTGTGGTAGAGATGGTCATATCATAGATTTTTGTTATAGACTAGCTAAAGAACATAATAACAAATAAATGCAAGCTAGATATTATAACTCTCATGCAAAATTTGCTGCACATACTAAACCGAATGTTAGGAACATGCAACCAGCTGTTATGAGTCAAAATCACTCAAAGTTTACCTTTGGAGCTTCAGTTTTTACCTTCAGACATTCTGTTTTTACCTCTGGACCTTCTGTTTTTGCGTCCGGGGCTACTGATTTTTGTGCTACATAAATAACACCTTATAGGTCAGTAGTTAAGAATAAAAAATCTCAAACTTTGACTCATAAACCTGCTGTTTTATCTCAGTTGTCGCGTGTTGTTCCTACTTAACGTTGTGTGACTCGGTACTTGATTCCTAAATGCCTATTGACTAACCCCAGTAATGAGTCATCGAAGTATTTTTCTTCTATGTAGGTTACATGCTTAAGGATGGAGAACATTTGGATTATGGATTCAGGTTTCTCACGCCACATGACCGGTAACAAAGAATGGTTCTCCTCCCTCTTATTTGTGTCACGTGTAGAGAACATTACTTTTGCCAATAATTCTTCAACTCCTATAATTGCTATGGGATCGGTTAGAGTAAATGATCACTACACTTTGATAACTTGCTTTCTGTTTCAAAACTGCTAGATGAAAATCTGGAAATTATTTTCACTAAAAATTGCTGCAAAGTTGTATAATCAAATAGTGAGCTTATTTTTAACATGTCTCGGTTTGGAATAGTTTTCAAAGTTGATTTTCATATGTCTTCCTTTAAGCATAGGTGTCTAGTTGCTAATGATTAAAATGACTTATATTTTGGGCATCGTAGACTTGGTCATGTAGGCTTTGATCATCTAACACGTGTTAGTGCACTTAATCGCATACGTTGGCTGCCTAAGCTTAAAGGGGACAAATAAATTGTGTGCTCTTCTTGTAGACATGCTAAGATGGTTGCAGGTTCACATACTCCTCTCACAATGATCATGACAACTGAACCGGGTCAACTTTTGCACCTTTATACCGTAGGACTTTCACGTGTTCAATCCTTCGGAGGTAAATGGTACGTTCTTATGATTGTTGATGATTATTCTAGATAATCTTGGGTTTACTTTATGGCATCTAAGAATGAAGTTTCTAGTCACTTTATAACTTTATCTCTTAGATTATCAATTGATCACCCAGGATCTTTAAAAGCAATTAGAAGTGATAACGGAACCGAAATTAAAAATCAATCTTTTGATCACTTTTGTGCTGAAAATGGAATAGATCATCAATTTTCTTCACCATATGCACCTCAACAAAACGGTGTTGTAGAAAGAAACAACAGAAACTTAGTTGAGATGGCTAGGACTATGCTTGAGGAATATCAAACTCCTAGGAATATTTGGGCTGATGCGATTGCAACCGCTTGTTCTGTCTCAAATCGTGTTTTCTTCCGCACTAATATAGATAAAACACCATATGTGCCCCGATTTGGACATAGGCCTAGTGTTACACACTTTCGGCTCTTTGGTTGCAAATGCTTTGTTAAGGAACATTAAAATCTTGATAAATTTGAACCTATATCCATTGATGGCATGTTTCTTGGTTATCCATCTCATACTAGAGGCTACCGTGTGATTTTACTTGACCCTAACAAAATTGTGGAGACTTGTGAGGTGTCTTTTGATGAAGCAAGCACAGGTGCTAGCTCAAACATTGCAGGTCCGGATCCTTGTATGCAGGGGGAGAGCATTTTCATTGAAGATGAGGAAGAAGTGGAGCTGCTGCCCAAAAATTCAGCAGCTAATGACTTTGGTTCAGCTCCGGATGTTGACTATCAACCAGCACCAACAAACATCATTGCTGATACAGATCATCCTCAAGTCACAAGCTCATCGATTTGTGATCAACATGAAGAATAAGAAGCTTGTGAAGTGTCTACTCCCCTCCGGGTTCTCAAAAGTCATCCTCCACAATAAAATATTGGAAGCTTGCACGAACAAGTCACACGGTCCACCAATGATGAGTTCAGAATTTGAAACTAGTATGATGGATGAACTCACTTACTTTTTGGGGTTGCAAATACAGCAAACCGAGGAAGGTACCTTTGTGCATCAAATAAAGTATACAAGGGACCTTCTGAAGCGCTTCAACATGGACAAAAGCAAGCCTTTTTGTACACCAATGGGAACAACATCAACAATTGAACTTGATGAAGATGGTGAACCCGTGGATCAAAAAGAATATAGAAGCATGATCGGATCACCTTTGTACCTCACGGCATTAAGACCGGACATACAATTCAGCTTATGTCTTTGTGCACGATTTCAAGCTTCCTCACGTGCTTCACATCGTTAAGCCGTCAAAAGTATTCTCGGGTACTTACATGGAACTCAAGAATTTGACATTTTCTTCCTTCTTCCTCAACCATTACTTTGAAAGGTTTTTCGGATGCTGGTTTGGGGGTTGTAGTATTGATAAAAAAAGTACATCCAGTTCTTGTCATTTTCTTTGTAATATACTTGTTACTTGGTCCTCTAGAAAACAAAACTCAGTTGCACAATCCACATCCGAATCTGAATATGTAGCTGTTGCTAGTTCTTGATCATAAATTCTTTGGATTGTTCAAACACTTAAGGACATTGAGGTTGATCTGGATAGTGTTCCACTGTTTTGTGATAAAACTAGTGCCATTTGCATTGGTTAAAAACCTGTGCAACACTCTACAACTGGGAACATTGATATTAGGTATCACTTTCTCTGTGATAATGTTGAAAAATGAAACATTGTGCTTCACCATGTAGATACTGAACAACAAGTGGCTGACATTTTCACAAAACCTTTGGATTTCACTTGTTTTT
The DNA here is from genome assembly GCA_036927565.1 of Tuctoria greenei. Taxonomy (NCBI): domain Eukaryota; kingdom Viridiplantae; phylum Streptophyta; class Magnoliopsida; order Poales; family Poaceae; genus Tuctoria; species Tuctoria greenei. Next base: position 122,832,004 of record JAYESD010000008.1, read on the forward strand.
GTTACATTCATAGTGAAATAGGGGTTATGCATCCTCATGACTTAAATTGAGGGGGAGTTTTGAAGTCTACGTGTGAATCTGAACATAAAATAATATGAGAATAGTATTTCATACATATATGACATTGTGATTCCTTTTACATGCTAAAAGTTCTTACTAAGTTACTCATGTTATACATTTTGTAGTTTTTGCCATGACTAGTAATTGAAATAATTACTTACACTAAATCTTGTCATGATCGAACTTTCTTGCTGTTTTGAACTTGTTGCATGATCACAACTGCTTTTATCATAACGAATTAATCAAGTAATCAACTAACATGTTGAGTTTTATGAACAAATATAAATTGAGAAAAGATCAAGAGAATATGCATGCACCGCACTTCTTCTTTTGAGATGGCTTATCATTGCACTTAGATATGAACTTGGAAGAAGTTATGTATGACTAAAACCATGTCCTTAAGCTTCTCATTGACAAATGACATAGGTTTGGCTTTGTTGGTTAGAATAAGGCAGATGTGCATATAATCTCTTGCAAATTCATATGATCAAAATTTGTGCTTAAAAAAAATAAAATTGCAGCAACAAGTGTCATTCTTCCAGGTTTTGAAATAATTAAGTTTGTGAGATGATGACTTGCTTAAATTGAAAATTACATTTGATCTCTAGCATGGCTTACACTACTTTATGTACCTCATTATTGTGATATTGTAAGTTACTTGATAGTATGACTTGGATGAGCTTTGTTTTATATGTATATGTTATTATGTGCTCATAACAAATTAAAATTTCTCTTTTGTACCTTGCTGAATGCATTGTCAGAGGGGGAGAAGTGTGCAAGGGGATAAATATGTATAAGGGGAGAAATTTATTTCTATCTCATTTGATTTTCAAAAAGGGGGAGAAATTGTTTTCAAACTTTTCATGCCAATGTTTGGATTTTAAGTGGTGTTGCCAATGCATTCATCAAGGGGGAGATTGTGAGACCTATGTGTGTTGAATAAATTGGCTATGGCGATAAAAGTTTTGAATACTACCAAACACCTTTATCATCTAGGTCCGAGCTCCAGCAAGGTCCGACGATAGGTTCGACTTGTTTTGGATAGATCCAGCAAGGTCCGAGGTGAGGTCCCACTTGCTGTCGTGGCTAGGTCTGACTAGCATTGGTAAGCTCCAGCACTAGGTCCGACTAGCTTTGGTAAGCTCCGACGCTATGTACGACTAGCTTTTGTAAGCTACGGTTCAAGGACCAGTTAGCTTTGGCAAGGTCCGGTGCTTGATCGCAGTGGTTCTGCTTTTACAATGAAATATTTCAAACTTATTTTACATCTATGGAAAGTTTGCTTAGTGTTCTTTTATTAAGTTTTTGCTGTGTTTTGGTGGTCATTGTTGTTATCAATTTGCTATGGTTTGCAACATGCTTATGTGAGGTGCTCACGTAAGGTGTTGTGGTCATTGGAACTAACGAGAGTCAAGTTAAGGACTTGTGCTCAAAATTATTGGTTGTTTATTCATGTGAAGGTGTTGCTTGAGCTCAATACATGGCTGGTGACAGATCCATTGAACTAGTCTTAGGGAATAGATGAGGTTCAACAACCAAGTTCGGTAGGAATTGTGGTTGAGTTGATAGGGAGGTCGTGTAGCATGTTTGGATCAAGAACAGTGCATACGAAGGTATCGTGGACAATGTTGGAAGATGTTTGCAGTGTGCAAGGAGTGCATGGACATGGCTACATGGTTCCGAGTGCATGGACGTCGTTGGAAGATGTTCTGAGGCCGAGTCGTGTTTGACTCAAATATGGAAAGTTTTGAGTTGGTTACGATAGGATTTCGTGTGGGTCACGAATTTCAGTTGCTTTAGGAATGTGATATATGTTCCTAAGGTGTTTGGAAGTCTTAAGATTGCTTCTATCTGCGTATATAAGAGTCTTCAGCAGTTATTGAATGTTTTGATTCGTGAATTGAGTAGGATTAGAGTCTTAGGTTTGGGTTGGCCTAAGGACTGGATATATAAGCAAGCGAGGCCAGAGCTCATGGTAGACGAGTTTGGGGCTGTTTCTATTGTGTTTTTATCAATAAAATTCGTAGTTTGAAGGAACATTTGTGCCTTGTTCGTCTGACTTGTTTTCAGACAAGTTTTGCTCGTCGAGTTTCTGCACAACACTACCTTTCTTTGGTGGATTTATCATAACTCGAGTTTTACAGATTAGATTGACGTGATTCTTTTTGGGTTGTCTTCACATCTTAATTTTCTATCATCTGTGAAAATTTCACGGTCATTGGATTTTTGGTTTCTGATCTACAAGAATTTCTTTGTAGTGTTCCAGAACTGTTTTTCTCGGGTAGAACATATCGACCTTTGTTCGATCTTTCGATCGTAACATTAGTTTCTCTTGACGGATTTTTTTGATTCATGTTTTGACGTCTTTGTAACTTGATTCTCTACAATCTATACTAGTTTTGTCATAGTTAAACACGTTTAAATTAGTCGCACACACTGTTTCCTTAACAGGTCAGTTTTCTGCCGACGGGTGTTTTCGTTGCTTCCGTTGAAAAGTTTTAATCTACCATTCACTCCCCCCTGTGGTAGTTTTACATGTTCTCTTCGATCCTACAGGTTTCAGTTCTGTTGTGCCACTGCCACCTCTCTATACTCATCCATTCCTCTGATTTTTCCAGCAACCCAACTCCACATTGATTGAGAAGTGGCAGCGGAGCAAAAAGAAAAATGTAAATCTATAGATAAGCTCAGACTGCAAATTTGACCAAGTTGAATTAGAATTTGACTTGAATTTGAAATTTGAATCCTCCTTAACGACTTCATCCAATTAAATATCAAATGATGTGCAATATTAATTATTTTGGGTAGAGAATCTATTTGAATTATGGTGTGAACCTATTGGTGAACTCCAATTAGGAAATTGACAACTTTGAAAATAGAATTTGAATTTGAACATGCATTTGTATTTCACTTTGTCTTTTGAATTTATTTGTAATTTTCCACCATTCCTTAGCTAATTTCTTAAGTGCGAACATGCTATCAAAATCTCTCCCTTACTTTAAAGTCTTTAGAATGTTCGAATCTTAACTTCATCTAATAATTAACATAGCTCTTGTGATTTGAATTTCTATTTCAACTTAGAAAATTTTAAGTTCGCATTTTTGAATCCTTGTTCTCTTCAAATGCGGGCTTTTTGAATATAGGCCTAGAGGGGGGGTGAATAGGCCTTCTTGAATTTTCTCGGTTCCGGTAACACTCAACAACAAAGTCAATACCAGAGATATCGGACTAGTCCGGTAAAGTGCGGACTAGTCCGGTTTTCACGGGCTAAGTTGATCAAGTTCAGTCAATTTGATTGATTCGTTAATGTTTGCAGCGGAAATATAAACTTGAATGACAGTTTAATAGTTGTATGTCAAATTCTATTACAATTAAGGCTCTTGTTCAACAATTTAACTCAAATCGAACAAAGTGAATCAAACCCTAGACACACGATTTAACTCAACAATTAAGACACACGATTTATCTCGTGGTTCGGCTACCACGAAGGCAACCTACGTCCACGTTGAGGAGCCCACAAAAGGACCGGGTCTTCTCCAACCCTTTCCTCGTCGGATCTCCACGAAGGTCAATCCTCTTCCACTAATCACAAAGGGTAAATAACCAAGTTGAAGGGGCGTTCTCACACGTTGAGAGCTCCCTTGATTACAACTTACAAAGCCACCAATAACTCACTCGAAAATTACAAATTGAAACGCAAGAGTGTGTTAGAGAATCAAACCAAGAGCTCAATGATGTGTGCCAAGTGTCTCTCCAATGATCTAGAAGTGATCTTCAATAGATTGATCGATTTTGCACTTAATTTTGTGGAGAGAGGTGGTTTTTGAGTCTCTTGGGAGGTGTGACGGCGCTAGGGTTCGAGAGGTTGTAAAAGTGGGCCGTGCACCTCTATTTATATGGGGTTTCTAAAAGTGACCGTTAGGGTTCAGAAAGATCAGACTAGTCCGTGGTGGTCACCGGACTAGTCCGGTGTGCTGTGTGTAGCAAACCCTAAGTGTCCAGGAATATCGGACTAGTCCGGTTGAAAACGGACTTGTCTGATTTCACTACTGGAAATCTTCGGACTAGTCCGATTGCCATCGGACCTGTCTGGACATATGAAACCCTAAGTGTTTAGGATGACAAGTCCGCACTTGGAGGACTTGTCTGATTTAGATCAGTGTGTATATCGGACTAGTCCGTGTAGACACCGGACTTGTCCGAAGTGGATCAGAAAGAATATCGGACTAGTCCGGATCACAACGGACTTGTCCAATTTTGTGTGACTTGTGCATTGTGTTGAGGACTAGTCCGCATTGGGGAGGACTAGTCCGAAGTGGATCAGAAAGATATCGGACTAGTTCGGTGGATACCGGACTTGTCCGATCTAGTGCAAAAAGTGATACCGGACTAGTCCGGCTGATATCGGACTAGTCCGGTCCTGTATAACTTTGTGCATTGTGTGTGTGTGCTTGAAAGTGATTGAGCTCTTGGGTGTGTTTCCTTAACACACTCCATACATAATAATATACTATTTTCTTCTCCTTGAGCTCAAATTCACTTTGCTTCTCATTTCCCTTCCATTTTGCTCATTTTTCATTATTTGCCTGCATTCATCTCAACAAAAGGATTAGGATCCCAATTGCTTGTCATAAATCATCCAAAACCCACAAGGGAGTCCTAGATGCACCTTCAATCCCCCCCTTTTTGGTGATTAATGACAACCAATTGAGATTTCACAAAATAAGGCAAAAAATGAGATTTTCATAAAGTATGCACATATGACTCAAAAATACATCAGGCAACAAGAGAATTACCCATATGTGCATTCTTTATGGTGGGATGCATACTAAGTGCATGAATACATTGAGAATGACAGAATTTACATTAATCAACCGATACCAAGTGCATATGACATTCCAGGAGCAAAAATGCAGTTTTCATCACATACTCGCAAATAAATTGAGCAATTCATCACAAGACCAAACTTAATATGAAAACAGTGTTAAACTATTACAATCACAAATAAAAGTACAGAGAAGGATCTCTCCTCGCATCCTATTACAGCTAAAGCTAAGACTTGACTCCCCCTCAATCTCTCCCCCTTTGGCATCAAGACACCAAAAAGAGAGAGAGGAAGGTCCTAGGTTCTTCACTCTTCGCTGTCTGTCCTCTCGTCATCTTCTTCATCTTCTTCGCTCTCCGCTTGACGAGGAGGAGAGGGAGGAGGAGGAGCGGAGCTGCTCGAGCCCCCAATGCCAAAATAGGCAAGCTCGGAGGGGGACAAGGGCCCGAGCTCGGAGATGTCAAGATCAGAATCTTCAGAAATTACTGGAGATCCAATGGGGTTGATCTCCAGCTTTTCACTCAGTTGCTTCACATTGGCTTTGATATATCTCATATCCTCCTTCCTCTTCTGATTGAGTTTATGAAGCTTTACTTCAGTCTTCTTGCAGGAGGAGAATATCGCGGACAAGTATTTGAGGATCCCACTGGCGGATCCTCTCCGAGGGGCTTCCCTGGAGGGGGGAGGAGCCCTAGCAGCATCTCTTTCTCTTGCCGGTGCCTCAGGACTTGAGGCCAGCGAGGGAGCAGCCTGAACACTCACAGGCTGAGGCTTCTGAGGCCTCAGGGGAGTGTGCTCTACATCCTTCACGAATTCTATTCCTGTGACCTTCTCAATCATGAACATCAAGTAGGGAGCATAGCCACAGGACCGGTTGGGGGTGCTTGAGATGTTGACCATGTCGTTCCATATGTAATCTGCAACATCAAACTGTCTCTTCTTGCTTATGACCCTCATTAGAGTCCGGAGGTAGCCCTGTACACTCCCCGCATCCCCATCCTTGGGGGCAATGGTCTTCCGGAGAACTCTGTTCAGAACCAAAAAGAAGGGCTTCATGTTCTTTGTGGAGGGAGGAACATACTCAGAGTTGGGCTCATACAAGAACTTCATTCTGTCCCTCTCAATGACCCCTATGTTGTGGATGATCAGGTGGTCATGTCCAGCAGAGTCTAAATGGAGCAAGCTTGCAAAATCCTCCTGAGTGATGGAGCACTTGGATCCATGGGTCATCCAAGACACACTCTCTTCATCTTCACTCGAGAAGTGGCACGTTGCATAGAATTGTGCAATCACTTCATCATTCCAATTGTGTCTGAAGGCAAACAGACCCTTCAGACCATGCCTTTCTGCTACAGCAATGACCTCATCAAAAGCTGAGCACTTCTTCTTCTCTAGGTGGGCCCAGTCAATCCACTGACTACGCACCACCGGAGTCTTCATCGGCTGGTAAACCAGCCTGTAGAAATCTGCATGGAAGTTTGACCAAAACCTTCCATCAGCTGCCTGCTTTGGCCTTCCATAGCAATCAATGCTTCTTAGCTTGGCTGCCACATCACTGCCTTTCCCATTGAATTTCTGTTCATTGGGGTCCCGGACCCCTTCTCTGGGAGCATGAAGCTTCAAGGGCCCAACTGGCCCCGTTGCGACTCCCTTGCCCTTTCCCTTTGCTTGACGAAGGCCGCTTGAAGACGTAGCAGCCTTCGAGGCGGGCTTCTTGACACAGACCTTCCTCCGAACCTTGGGAGGGGAGGTAGCAGGCTCGGAAGGTCTTTCTTGGCGTTTCTTGCCAAGACCCGCCGAGGACCGAGGTGCCACCTCGTGGTCCCACTCGGCCTCAAAGTCGGAGATCTCGTTGTCGGAGCTCGACATGATCTGAGAATGATTGAGCAAGAATAATGACAAGTTATACAAGGCATAGGTAAGACAAGATAGCAATGGATGGCATTAAGGAATTAAGGAATTAGGTTCAGGTTCAGAAACATCGGACTTGTCCGGTGCTCAGGCACGGACTAGTCCGGGGTACTGTACTTGTCCGTGCATGGACCGGACTAGTCCGGTGTTTATCCTCAAAAACCTAACAGATTGGACAGGATACAACCCCTAATGGAAATCTAGTCTAGCATACAAGTAGTACATCAACTAACCATGTAACTAGTGAAGGGTGCTAGGCCAAACGATAAACAATTGAGAAAAACACGATTTCTAGGATTTTGAAGATTTTTACCGAAGAAATCGATGGAGGCTCGAAGGATTGGGGGTTGGAGGCCGGACTAGTCCGCTAGCTTCAATCCCCAAGTCTTCAAGCTTGATCTCCGCCCAAATGAGTGGCTTTTCGACGGAGGATGCAAAAGATCGCCTTGGGAGCTCGAGCGCAAGAGAGAGGAAGCCTAGAGCGAATGTGAGGGTGAGGAGATTAGGGTTTGGTGGCGGCTAGGGTTATGGACACGAAAAATCGGACAAGTCCGGACATGACCAGACTAGTCCGAAGTCATCAAGAGACCTATATCGGACTAGTCCGTGGTCTATCGAACTAGTCCGGCCTAACCGGCACTCTGCGGACTAGTCTGCATGGGCGGACTAGTCCGGGTAACCACGGACTAGTCCGTGGTCACCAGGAAAGAATTGCATAGCCCATTCATATATATTTGAAGGTTCAATAATAGAGAATAGAGAGGCAAAACAATTCAAGTAATCTTGATGAATTTGACCAGTAAGCATACAACAATCATACAATGATCAAAATTCATCAAGATCTGATAATTGACATAGTTTTTCGAGAGAAAAATGGAGAGGGATGATTTTCACAATTCAATCAACATTTTTGAAGCAATCATACAGGTATGCAACTTTTCAAGCCACACTCCGAGAATCAAGAATATTTAGCTCATTTCGGAGTTCGCAAAAACGCTTTTCATCAAGTGGCTTGGTGAATATGTCGGCCAATTGTTTTTGGGTGTTGACATGTGAGATGGTTATGTCTCCTTTCATGGAATGGTCTCTCAAGAAATGATGTCTTATGTCTATGTGTTTAGTCCTAGAGTGCTCAACTGGATTGTGGGCTATTTTAATGGCACTCTCATTATTACAAAGGAGAGGAATACGGTTCATATTGTAACCGTAATCCCTTAGAGTTTGTCGCATCCAAAGGAGTTGTGCACAACAACTCCCGGCTGCAACATACTCCGCTTCGGCTGTGGATAATGCAATGAAATTTTGTTTCTTAGATGACCAAGAAACCAAATATCTTCCTAGGAATTGGCATGTGCTAGAGGTGCTTTTTCTATCAACTTTGCACCCGACATAATCTGCATCGGAGTAACCAATGAGATTGAATTTGGAGCCTTTTAGGTACCAAAGACCAAGGTTGGGTGTATGAACTAAATATCTCAAGATTCTTTTTACGGCTGTCAAGTGACATTCCTAAGGGTTTGCTTGAAATCTTGCACACAAACATACACTCAACATAATATCTGGCCTAGATGCACATAAGTAGAGTAAAGATCCAATCATGGAGCGATATACCTTTTGGTCGACGCTCGGTCCATCTTCATTGAGATCCAAGTGGCCATTCGTAGCCATGGGAGTCTTTATGGGCTTTGCCTTGTCCATGCCAAACTTCTTGAGTATGTCCTGCGTGTACTTGGTTTGGCTTATGAATGTTCCTTCCCTTTGTTGACGTACTTGGAATCCCAAGAAGTACTTCAATTCTCCCATCATTGACATTTCAAACATGTCTGTCATAATTCTACTAAATTCTTCACAGAAAGATTGGTTAGTTGACCCAAAAATTATATCATCAACATAGATTTGGCAAATAAAAAGATCATTATCTAGATTCTTTGTGAATAATGTATAATCTACTTTGCCAATTTGAAAACCATTATCAATTAAGAAATCTCTAAGACACTCATACTAAGCTCTAGGAGCTTGTTTGAGGCCATAGAGAGCCTTACGCAGTTTATATACGTGGTCGGGGAACTCTTCATCTTCAAACCCTGGTGGTTGCTCCACGTACACCTCTTCCTTGATCGGTCCGTTGAGGAAGGCGTTTCTCACGTCCATTTGATACAGCTTGAAATCATGGTGAGTAGCATATGCAAGTAATAATCTAATTGATTCAAGCCTAGTTACTGGAGCAAAAGTCTCATCGAAATCCAATCCTTCGACTTGTGAGTAACCTTTGGCCACAAGTCGTGCCTTGTTTCTTGTCACCACTCCGTGTTCGTCTTGCTTGTTGCGGAAGACCCACTTGGTGCCCACTATATTTGCATTGGGTCTTGCCACAAGTTCCCAAACCTCATTTCTCTTGAAGTTGTTCAACTCTTCTTGCATTGCCACCACCCAGTCCGGATCCTTCAATGCATCCTCAGTCCTGCGTGGTTCCAAAAAGGAGACAAACGAGTAATGCTCACAAAAATTAGCTATACGAGATCTAGTGGTTACTCCCTTTTGGATGTCACCGATGATGTTGTCGATTGGGTGATCCCTTTGAATGCATTGGTGTACTCTTGGGTGTGGCACTTGGAGAGTTGTGTGCTGGTGATCATTTTCTTCTCCCCCTGAGTGGTTGCCCTCGTTGATTTGTTGATCATCTTCATATTCTTGTGATTGATCTTGTATCGAAGCTCCCCCTTGATTGTTGATCTCCTCTTGTGGTTCACTTTCCTCTTGTATTTGTGACGATGACTCTTGTGGTCGAACATCACCTAGAGCCATTCACTTCAATGCTTGATAAGTAGCTTCTTCTTTACCTAATTCACATTGATCAACTTGCTCCTTTTGGGAGCCATTAGTTTCATCGAACACTACGTCACGTGCCACTTCAACAAGTCCGGAGGCCTTGTTGAAAACACGATAGGCGTAAGTGTTCGAATCATAACCAAGCAAGAAACCTTCATCGGACTTTGAAGCGAACTTTGAAGTCCTGGGCTTCATGTTCAAGATATAACATGGAGAGCCAAAAACTCGAAAATATGAAATGTTTGGTTTGTTACCGGTGAGTAGCTCATAAGGAGTCTTCTTGAGTAGTCGATGAAGGTAGAGTCGATTTACGGCGTGGCAAGCGGTGTTAATTGCTTCCGTCCAAAATCGATCCGAAGTCTTGTATTCATCGAGCATTGTTCTTGCCATCTCTATGAGCGTTCGATTCTTCCTTTTGGCAACTCTGTTTTGTTGTGGAGAGTATGGTGCTAAAAATTCGTGCTTGATTCCCTCCTCATCAAGGTACTCCTCCACTTGTATGTTCTTGAACTTCGTGCCGTTGTCGCTCCGAATACTCTTGTTCAATAGTGAGAACTCATTTTGCGCTTGCTTGAAGAATTTCTTGAGTGTCCCTTGTGTTTCTGACTTGTCATGCAAAAAGAACACCCAAGTGAAGCGGGAAAAATCATCAATAATGACTAAACCGTATTTATTACCGCCGATGCTTATGTAAGAAATTGGACCAAACAAGTCCATATGAAGTAGTTCGAGCGGTCTTGTCGTAGTCATGATGTTCTTTGCGGGATGATGTGCTCCAACTTGCTTCCTGGCTTGGCACGCGCTACAAGGCCTGTCTTTCTCAAAAACAACATCTTTCAAACCTCGGATGTGATCGCCCTTGAGGAGTTTTTGAAGATTCCTCATACCAACATGTGCTAGCTGTTTATGCCACAGTCAACCCATGTTGGTTTTTGCAATCAAGCATGTGTCAAGTTCGGCTTTATCCTTGTTGAAGTCAACAAGGTAAAGCTTTCCCTTCAACATACCCTTGAATGCAACGGAACCATCACTCCTCCTTGAGACGGTCACACCCTCGTTAGTGAACAAGCAATTATAACCTTTGTCACATAATTGAGATATGGACAGCAGGTTGTAATCTAAAGATTCAACATGTAAAACATGAGAAAGAGTTGTTCAGAGGATATTGCTATTTTACCGGTACCGAGCACCCTTCCTTGACTATTATCTCCGAAGTAGATGCCTTCGTTTGGGTCCTCGTTTTCTTCATCTTCCACGAACATCCTCCTTTCTCCGGTCATGTGGTTGGTGCATCCACTGTCTAGCACCCATTTGGATCCACCGGAGGAATAGGCCTGCAGAAACAAATTATGCCTTGGTTTTAGGTACCCAAGCTTGCTTGGGTCCTTGGAGGTTAGTTACAATACATTTGGGCACCCACACATGGGATTTTGTGTTCCCATGGCGTGGCCCAGCATAATAAGCATAAACTTTACCAATATTGTTTCTCATTAATACATAAGAGGCATCAAAGGTTTTGAACAAAAGTTGTTGTTGTTTATGGATTGGACTAGTCTGGGTGACCGGACTTGTCCGGACCACAACCGGACTAGTCCGGTGTTCATGAGAGTTCAGGTTCTTAATTTTCGAGTTACCAGGATGTGAGGGTCCTCCCTTCACAAAGGTAATCCTTCCCTTGTTATTCTTATGGCTTCCAGCATTTTGCTTTCCATCATAAGAGTAACCAATGCCATACTTGACATTTGGAGGTCTTTGGACCAAGTATGCACTACGTGCATAGTTGATCCTCTCCTTGTCAAATATTCCACATTGGGTAGGATTTTTATCCTTTGTGGAGGTATACTTTTCCTTCAAACTGGTGTTGATTTTACCACATTTGCACATATGAACAAGATTAGTTGAAGTGGGCTGAGAAGGTAGACTTGAAGAGGAGGAAGATTCACTTAGCTTGAGTGACTCAACTTGCACTCCAAGGATCTTGTTAACCTTGATCAGGTCATCAAGTTGATCCTTGATTGCAACGTTTAAGTTGGTTAACTCCAAGCAAGTTTTCTTGCTTGAAGCTAGCTCAAGCTCTAGTGAGCTGTTTTTCTCCTTTTCAAGAACTAGAAGATTGTCAAGTTCGACATACTTCTCCTTTTGGGAGATAATCATGTCCTCTTGACGATCAATTAGCCATTCCTTCTCAACAAGTTAGTCAAGTAAAAATTTCATTTTAGTAGCAGTTTTTCTATCTAATCCAATTAACATATCTTCATCATCACTATCTAGTTCATCATTACTTGAGTAGGAATGCATGGAAGGAGTTTTGATGTTTACCTTGCATTTACCTTCCTTTGCCATGAGGCAAGTGCCATTTCCCTTCTTTTTACCGAGCGTGGGGAAGAGTGTGGGTTTCTTGGACGTGCTTTCAACGGCTATGCTAGCCATCTCTTCTTCATCGGATGATGAGGACTCATCGTTTGAGTCCCACTCCTTTCCAATGTGTGCTTGTTCATCTTGTTTCTTCTTCTTGAAGAATTTCTTCGGTTGAGGCTTGGCTTCTTTATTCTTCTTCTTGTTGTCCTCATACGGGCAATTGACTATAAAGTGGTTATACTCACCACAATTATAGCACGCCCACCTCATCTTTGGCTTTGTCCTCTCCTTGTACTTGCCTTCACTTGATTTTGTTCCTTGTCTTTTCTTCATTATTCCTTTGAACTTTTTCATGAAAAAAATCATATCCTCTTCGTCCAGCTCACTGCTTTCATCATCGCTGTCCTCCTCAAGCTGTGCTTCTCTTGCTTCTTTGGATAGAGGCTTGAGTGTGGACTTTAAGGCAACTCCCTTCTTCTTGGCCGATGTGAGGTCGGCTATTTCTTTGACGTGCTTGGCTTGTTTCTCCATCATTTCAAAGTTGATGATTTTGCCAAGCAATTCATCTGGAGTCATCCTCTTGTACCCGGGACTTTCTCTGATCATAGAGCATAGTGTGACATTGCGAGGCATAAAGGCTCTAAGGATGAGCTTTACAACCTCGTGGTCATTCCACTTCTTGCTCCCATATGATTGAACCTTGTTTACAAGTGTCTTCAATCGGTTGTACATGTCTTGGGGAGACTCGTCTTCCTCAATTGTGAACCTTCCTAGTTCGCCTTCGATCATTTCAATTTTCACCTCCCGCACATGCAGGTCACCTTCATGGGCTGTTTGTAGTGTGTCCCATATTTCCTTGGAAATCTCCAGTCCGTCCACCTTTGTGAATTCATCTCGACTTAGAGAGGAGGTGATTACGGCTGCGGCTTGAGCATTTCTGTGGATGGCTTGCTCTTGACATGGGGTGAGCTCTTCGTCGTCATCTGGGATGTCTATTCCTGTGCACACAATATGCCATAAACTTGGGTTAAGGGAAATCAAGTGCATCTTCATATTTTGCCTCCACATGGAGTAATCACTCCCATCGAAGTGTGGGGCTTTTCCAAGAGGAATAGATAGGTAATGGCTGTTGTTTGAATTTAAACGATCATAGTTAAAAGGATATCGGGAGTAGTCGGTGTGACTACTCCCCTTCTTCCTTTCATCAACTTTAGCTTTCCCTTTGGAAAGTGCTTTCTTTCTGAGGAGTGCTTTCAGCTCCAGCGTCTCCTCGTCATCATCATCGAAGTCTTGAATTGCTTCGAGATACTTTTCCAGCTTTTGGTTCTTGTCGTTGTTCACTTCTTCCTGGTTGTTGATTTTCTGAACTTCATTCATGTCTGACATGATCTCTTCGAGTGGTTGCACTCTTTCTTGAAGAACCTGCTCTGATACCATTGAATGTAGGCCTAGAGGGGGGGGGGGGTGAATAGGCCTTCTTGAATTTTCTCTGTTCCTGTAACACTCAACAACAAAGTCAATACCAGAGATATCGGACTAGTCCGGTAAAGTGCGGACTAGTCCGGTTTTCACGGGCTAAGTTGATCAAGTTAAGTCAATTTGTTTGATTCGTTAATGTTTGCATCAGAAATATAAACTTGAATGACAGTTTAATAGTTGTATGTCAAATTCTATTACAATTAAGGCTCTTGTTCAACAATTTAACTCAAATTGAACAAAGTGAATCAAACCCTAGATTAAGTTGATCAAGTAAGATGAAGAACGCAAAAGGACAAGACACACGATTTATCCCGTTGTTCGGCTACCACGAAGGCAACCTACGTCCACGTTGAGGAGCCCACAAAAGGACTGGGTCTTCTCCAACCCTTCCCTCGTCGGATCGCCACGAAGGCCAATCCTCTTCCACTAATCACAAAGAGTAAATAACCATGTTGAAGGGGCGTTCTCACACGTTGAGAGCTCCCTTGATTACAACTCACAAAGCCACCAATAACACACTCGAAAATTACAAATTGAAACGCAAGAGTGTGTTAGAGAATCAAACCAAGAGCTCAATGATGTGTGCCAAGTGTCTCTCCAATGATCTAGAAGTGATCTTCAATAGATTGATCGATTTTGCACTTAATTTCGTGGAGAGAGGTGGTTTTTGAGTCTCTTGGGAGGTGTGACGGCGCTAGGGTTCGAGAGGTTGTAAAAGTGGGCCGTGCACCTCTATTTATATGGGGTTTCTAAAAGTGACCGTTAGGGTTCAGAAAGATCGGACTAGTCTGTGGTGGTCACCGAACTAGTCCGGTGTGCTGTGTGTAACAAACCCTAAGTGTCCAGGAATATCGGACTAGTTCGGTTGAAAACGGACTTGTACGATTTCACTACTGGAAATCTTCGGACTAGTCTGATTGCCATCGGACTCGTCCGGACATATGAAACGCTATGTGTTTAGGATGACAAGTCCGCACTTGGAGGACTTGTCCGATTTAGATCAGTGTGTATATCGGACTAGTCCGTGTAGACACCGGACTTGTCCGAAGTGGATCAGAAAGAATATCGGACTAGTTCGGATCACAACGAACTTGTCTGATTTTCTGTGACTTGTGCATTGTGTTGAGGACTAGTCCGCATTAGGGAGGACTAGTCCGGAGTGGATCAGAAAGATATCGGACTAGTCCGGTGGATACCGGACTTGTCCGATCTAGTGCAGAAAGTGATATCGGACTAGTCCGACTGATATCGGACTAGTCCGGTCTTGTATAACTTTGTGCATTGTGTGTGTGTGTGCTTGAAAGTGATTGAGCTCTTGGGTGTGTTTCCTTAACACACTCCATACATAATAATCTACTATTTTCTTCTCCTTGAGCTCAAATTCACTTTGCTTCTCATTTCCCTTCTTTTTGGCATTTTGCTCATTTTTCATTATTTGCCTGCATTCATCTCAACAAAAGGATTAGGATCCCAATTGCTTGTCATAAATCATCCAAAACCCACAAGGGAGTCCTAGATGTACTTTCACTTTTACATCCCTTCCCTCTTAAAAGAATCTCGTCCCAAGATTCTAGTGAAAGGAATAACGGAACGATTAGGGAATGGTTGGTATAAGACAGTTGTCGACTAATCAGATATGGTAGCAACATTGAAAGATAGGGTTGGCGATCATCTTCTTGCCTGCATGTATCATCTTCTAGGATGTCGTTATTTGAGTTCGATGGGGTGCTCAAATTTCCATTAGTATTTTGCACTGTATTCTCTTGCACTAATATGATATCGATCACATCCTAATCTTGACTTGAATAGTCAGTATTTTCTCTTTGCTTCTTTTGATCATCTTAATATCTTTGAGCTAACCTTGCAATGGTTCTTGTTTGCTGGCTTTGTTTTGTACAAGCCCTTACAACCTTAACGTAGTATTTCCCAGATATGAATCAAGGTGTTACATGCTCAAGGCTGCATAAGGTTCATTCATGCTAAAATGTTTGGCAAATATAAACTTAATTGTGCTATTTCTAATCCATACAAGTTGCAAAACAATAATAATCATGGCATCAGATTCAAAATATTCCTACTACTCATTATTACTACGACATGACGGAGCGAACATGTATGCTAAAAACCACGAGCGGCAGTGAATCGAATAAATAACACCCGGATAACATGAAACATGCCCCCACACTTGGAGCTGCGACGACATGCTCTACTGATGTTGTATGAGGCAACCTTTTACTCGACACCTACACGCCGAACCGGTCCCACCGCTACGAGCAGGGGGCCCCCACATGGAGTACGGCGTACCTGCTAGCAGGTTTACACCTTGCTGCTCTCAACCCGGACCTATAAGGCGGTGGCTTATGCCTCAATGTTAAGGTTGTGTGACATATGTGTGCTGAATACATTGGCTATGGCGATAAAAGTTTTGAATACTACCAAAACACCTTTATCATCAAGGTCTGACAAGCTTTGGTTAGCTCCGGTGCTAGGTCTTGCTAGCTTTGGTAAGCTCCGGTTCAAGGTCTGGTTAGCTTTGGCAACGTTCAGAGCTTAATCGCAGTGGTTCTTCTTTTATCTCGCAATAATTCAAACTTGCTTTACATTGATGGTAAGATTGCTTAGTATTCATTTGCTAAGTTTTTGGTGCATTTTGGTTGATATGAATGATATCATTTTGCTATGTTTTGCAACATTCTTGTGTGAGGTGGTCATGTAAGATGTTGTAGTTTCAGAACTAACGTGAGTCAAGTCGAGGACTTGTGGTCGAAAGTATTGGTTTTTTATTCATGTGCAGGTGTTTCTAGAGTTCAAGAACTGGCCGGTGACGGGATCCATTGAACTAGTCTTAGGGAAAAGATGAGGTTCAACAACCAAGTTCGGGAGGAATTGTGGTTGAGTTGATCGGGAGGTTGCGCAACATGTATGAATCAAGAACAATGCATATGAAGGTATTGTGGACGTCGTTGGAAGATATTTACACGTATGCAACAAGTGCATGGACATGGCTACATGGTTCTGAGGCGTGATGAAGAGATGTGTACATAAAGAATTGGTCGGAAAGGTCCAATCGACTAGGTTATGGACTCAGGCTGTAGCTGAGTCGTGTTTGACTCAAATATGGAAAGTTTTGAGTTGGTTATGATAGGATTTCGTGTGGGTCACGAATTTTAGTTGTTTTAGGAATGTGGGATACGTTCCTAAGGTGTTTGGAAGTCTTAAGATTGCTACTATCTGCATATAGAAGAATCCTAAGCAGTTATGAAAAGTTTCGATTTGTGGTTTGAGTAGGATTGGAGTCCTAGTTGAGATTGGGTTGGCCTAAGGGATTGTTATATAAGCATGCAAGGACAGAGCTCGTGGGAGACGACTTTGGGGTTGTTTCTATTATGTTCTATTGAATAAATATTGTAGTTTAAAGGAACATTTGTGCCTTGTTTGTCTGACTTGTTCCAGACAAGTTTTTCTCGTCGAGTTTTCTGCACAGCACTACCTTTATTGGGTAGTTTTATCATAACTCAAGTTTTACAGATCCAATTGACGTGATTCTTTTTGGGTTGTCTTCACAACTTGACTATCTATCATCTTTTAAAATTTCACGGTCATTGGATTTGTGGTTTCTGATCTACAGGAGCTTTTTTGCAGCATTCCTGAACTGTTTTTCTCGTGTAGGACAGATTGACCTTTGTTCGATCTTTCAATCGTAACATGAGTTTCTCTCGATGGATTTGAGTGATTCTTGTTGTGTCACCTTCGTGACTTGATTATATCTGATATATATCACTTTTGTCATGGTCAAAATTTTTTAGATTAGTCTCACACACGATTTCTTTAACAGATCATTTTTCTGCCGAAGGGTTGGGATTTAATTGTATCCGCTGTGTAAGATTTTTTAATCTACCATTCACCCCCCTTCTGGTAGATTTTCATGTGCTCTTCGATCCTACAATTGGTATTAGAGCCACGGTGCTCTAATCTTTGTGATTTTCACGTGTTTTGACTAATCATCATGGAGAAATACTCCGCAAAACCTTGTGTCTTATGTGGTATTGATTTTCAGGTTTGGAAGGCACGTATGGAATCCTTCATCCAGGCTCAAGGATTCTCAATATGGGAGAATATATACAAAACTTATGAAGTGTTGTCAAATGATCAAGTTACAGCTACAAATCTGAGAGATGTTGACAACAGCAACAACAAGGCTCGAAACTTGATCATACCAGGATTAACTCAAAGCGACTTCGACCGTGTTGCATACCTCTGATCTGCATACGATGTGTGGAAAGCACTTTCTGACTACCACAAAGGATCCAACACGATCAAAGAGGTAAGGCAAGACATGTTCAAGAAAAAATACACACGCTTTGAGATGCAACCCGGTGAGTCTATTGATGACCTTTTTGCTCGCTTTAATAAAATTCTCAGCAACTTGCGTAGTGTCAATGTTAATTTTTCAGATGTTGAAAATGCTAGGCAATTGTTAAGAGCATTAGATATGTCAATTTGGGAGACGAAAGTCACATTTATTTGTGAATCTACTATCATGAGTACACTTACTTTAGATGTGCTATATTCCAAGTTAAAAACTCATGGAATTGACATAATATCACGTAAGAACCCCAACAAGTCTCTTGCATTTGTTTCTCAACGTGATATGCCTAGCTCCAGCCAATCATCATATTGCAATACTCTTGCTTTGTTGTCCTCACTAACCCTGGAGCAGATCGAGGAATTTTCAGAGGAGCTAGTACTTCTCTCTACTAGGTTCTCGAAAGCATTGCAAAATGTGAGAACTAGAAGGAGAGGAAGCTCCGGACCTCAATGATGTTTCAAATGTGGTAAGACAGGACATTTTTGTTCAGATTGCCCTAACCTTTCAGATCCTACATCCTGGGATGAAAAGCAAACAATGACGAAGCACTCCTCTACAAACGATAAGAAGAAAAGGAAGGGTTTTACAGGACATCAATTGGTGAGCAGTTTTATCTCCGCACTCAAGGAACATGGCTCAAGCAATGTGGACATCAGAAGTGACGAAGATGAAGATGATTTGGCAAACTTGTGCTTCATGGTGGGCAAATCAAGATCAAGTATGGAGGATGCAGACCACAATAATGATAATGAAGAAGTATGTCCTACTTGTGAAGAAATGTGTGATGCTATTTCTCGTGTCACTATTATAGTTATGAAAAAAGAAAAAAAGCTTAGGGATAGTGCTGCTAAAATTGAATCACTAGAATCTGAAATCAACCTTTTAAAAACTTTGATTCGTAGTGACGATGCATGCCCCTCATGTGATTTAATATATAAACAATTGTCCTCATTAAGAAGGGCGCACACCTCCACACTTGATAAACTTGAGTTAGGAATTGAAAAGAATAGAGAGCTTCCTGCACTTAATGATAAAAACATGAAAAATACTAGCTATTCTACAATTGATTTGCATTGTTTTACTTGTGATGATCTTGATAAGAAACTACAAGATGCTATGAATGAAATTTCTATATTGAACAATGCCTTGCGTTCTCATTAAGTTAAATATTGTTCTAATTGCAAATTAAAAGGAAAAACTTCATGTGAAAATTGCCTTGATCTGTCCAATAAACTTGATGACATGCATAGGACATTAGATCGGTTTTGTAATGTGAATAAGAACCTAAACTTGCTGCTGAATTCTTCCAAGTCTTGCAATAATAAAACTGGTTTAGGTTTTGATTCTTATGCTCATTCTAAGGCACATCCACCTAAAATTGTAAAGTCATTAGGAAGTGGTTTATTCAGACAATTCCTAAACAAAACGATGTGGTTTTCAAATCTACAGGAGTGATGTCTCGTTCAGTTTCAAATAAAAATGTTGCTTGCTCATCTAGACATTAACACAAAGTTAAATTTCATTGTACCTACTGTGGTAGAGATGGTCATGTCATAGATTTTTGTTATAGACTAGATAAACAACAGAAAAAGGAAAGAATGATTGCTAGATCTCATAACTTTCATGCAACATTTGCTGCACTTGCTAAACTGAATGATAGGAACATGCAATCTGCTGTAATGAGTCGAAACGTGCAAAGTTTGCTCCCAAACCTACTTTTTTTCGTGCTACACATGCAACACCTCGTAGGTTAGTAGTTGGGTACAAAAATCCTCAAGCTTTGGCTCATAAACCTGCTGTTTTATCTCAGCTTTCGCGTGTTATTTCTGCTGGACGTCGTGTGACTCAATACTAGATTCCTAAATGCATTTTGACACACCTCAGTATCGAGTAATCGACGTATTGTGATTCTATGTAGGTTACATGCTCGAGAATGGAGAACTTTTGGATTGTGGATTCAGGTTTCTCACGCCACATGACCGGTAACAAAGAATGGTTCTCCTCCCTCGCTTTTGTGTCACGTGTAGAGAATGTTACTTTTGCAGATAATTCTTCAACTCCTATAATTGCTAAATGTTCAGTTAGATTAAATAATCACTACACTTCAAAGGATGTGGCACTTGTTAAAAATTTGAAATACAATTTTCTTTTTGTTTCACAACTACTAGATGAAAATTTGGAAATTATTTTCACTAAAAATTCTTGCAAAGTTGTAAATTCAAATAGTGAGCTTATTTTTAACATGTCTCGGTTTGGAAGAGTTTTTAAAGCTGGTTTTGATATGTCTTCCTCTAAGCACAGGTGTCTAGTTGCTAATGATTCTAAGGACTTATATTTTTGGCATCGTAGACTTGGTCACGTAGGCTTTGATCATCTCGCGCGTGTTAGTGTTCTAGATCGCATACGTGGGCTACCGATGCTTAAAGGGGACAAAGAAATTGTGTGCTCTTCTTGTAGACATGCTAATATGGTTGCAGGTTCACATACTCTTCTCACAATGATCATGACAACTGAACTGGGTCAACTTTTGCACCTTGACACCGTAGGACCTTCGCGAGTTCAAGCCTTCGGAGGTAAATGGTATGTTCTTGTTATTGTTGATGATTATTCTAGATACTCTTTGTTTTACTTTATGGCATCCAAGAATGAAGCTTTTAGTCACTTTATAATATTATTTCTTAGATTATCAATTGAGAACCCAGGATCTTTAAAAGCAATTAGAAGTGATAACGGAACAGAATTTAAAAATCAATCTCTTGATCACTTTTGTGCTGAAAATGGAATAGATAATCATTTTTATTCACCATATGTACCACAACAAAACGGTGTTGTAGAAAGAAAGGACAGAACATTTGTTGAGATGGCTAGGACTATGCTTGATGAATATCAAACTCCTAGGAAATTTTGGGCCCATGCGATTGCAACCGCCTGTTATGTCTCAAATCGTGTTTTCTTGCGCACTAAGCTAGGTAAAACACCATATGAGCTCCGATTTGGACATAGGCCTAGTGTTACACACTTTCGGGTCTTTAGTTGCAAATGCTTTGTTAAGAAACATGGTAATCTTGATAAATTTGAACATAGATCCATTGATGGCATGTTTCTTGGATATCCATCTCATACTAGAGGCTACCGTGTCCTTTTACTTGACACTAACAACATTGTGGAGACTTGTGAAGTGTCTTTTGATGAAGCTAGCACAGGTACTAGCTCAAACATTGCAGGTACGGATCCATATCTGCAGGGGAGAGCATTTTCGTTGAAGATATGGAAGAAGTTGTGCTGCTGCCCGAAAATTCAGCAACTAATGATATTGTTCCAGCTCCTGATTTTGATTCACAGCCAGCACCGACGACCACCATTGCTGGTCCAGATCGTCCTCAAGTCACAAGCTCATCGATTTGTGATGAACATGAAGAAGATGAAGCTTGTGAAGTGTCCACTCCCCTCCGAGTTGTCAAGTCACAAGCTCATCGAGTGCTTTTAATCATAAAGAATTAATCAAGTAATCAACAAGTGTTAAAAGTTTGTGCTTTAAATAATAAAATGCAGCAACAAGTGTCATGCTTTTAGGTTTTGAAATAGTTAAGTTTGTGAGATCATGACTTGTTTAAATTGAAAATTACATTGGATCTCTAGCATGGCTTACACTACTTTATGTATCTCATTGATGTGATAGTGTAAGTTACTTGATAGTATGACTTGAATGAGCTTTGTTTATATGTATATGTTATAATATGCTCATAACATTTGAAATTTCTCTTTTAAACCTTGTTGAATACATTGTCAAAGGGGGAGAGATAATATGTGATTTTTTAAAGATAAGTACGCAAGGGGGAGAAATTGATTACACATTGCATATATTCACAATTGTTTTTGCCACGATTCTTCTCAAGGGAAGAATTTATTTTTTCTCATTTTATTTCTGTTTTACAAAGGGGGAGAAATTGTTTTCAAAACATTTAATGTGAATAAGTGTGAGACCTATGTGTGCTGAATACATTGGCTTGTACTGAATATATTGGCTTTGATGATAAAAGTTCTGAAATTCGGCTAAAACATCCTTTTTAGCAAGGTCTAACTCTAGCTCCGAGCTTCTGCATGGTCCAAAAATAGGTCCAACTTTTTTTGTCTAGATCGGACATGTTGTTAGGTAGCTCCGATGAGCTTTGTCTTTAGCTCTGGCATGTCTTTTATAGCTCCGGCATGTCTTTGTTAAGCTCCGATATGTTTTGCTAGGTCCGACTTATGTTGGTTAGCTCCGACATGTTTTTCTAGCTCTGACTTTTGGGATGACTAGTTCCAACTAGTTTTGGTTAGCTCCGGCGCCATGTCCGACTAGCTTTGGTAAGCTCGGGCGCTAGGTTGTACTAGCTTTGGTAAGCTCCGGCGCAAGGTTGTACTAGCTTTGGTAAGCTCTGACTCAAGCTTCGATTAGCTTTGGCAAGGATCGGAGCTCGATCGTAATGTTACAAATTTTGATGTGAAATGTTTCAAACTTGCTTTACAATTATGGAAAGGTTGTTTAGTATCCTTTTACTAAGTTTTTGGTGTGCTTTGGTGGTTATAGCTGATATCGTTTTGCTATGATTTGCAACATGCTTATGTGAGGTGCTAACGTAAGGTGTTGTGTTTGGAACTGACTTGAGTCAAGTCGCGGACTTGGGCTCGTACGGATTGGTTGTTTATTCATGTGCGGGTGTTGCTTGAGTTCATGTCATGGCTGGTGACAGGATCCTTTCGACTAGTCTCAAAGAGGAGATGAGGTTCCAACAACTAAATTCAGGAGGAATTGTGGTTGAGCGGGTCAGGAGGTCGTGTAGAATGATTGAATCAAGGGCAGTGCATATGAAGGTTACTGTACATCGAAGCAAGGTGTTTGAGCGTATGCATGCGGTGCATGATGTGGCAACATGGTTCTGAAGATGGTTTATAGATTGGAAGATCTGGTTGGAAGGATCGGATCGTATCAGTTGATGACTTTGGCTGTGGCGGAGTCGGTTATGGCTCGGTATGGAAAGTATCGAGTTGGTTATGGTAGGATTTCACGTGGGTCATGAATTTGAGTTGTTTTAGGAATGTGGGATATGTTCCTAAGGTGTTTGGAAGTCTTAAGATTGCTTCTATCTGCGTATAGAAGAGTCTTAAGCAGTTATGGAAAGTTTCGATTCGTGATCTGAGTAGGATTAGAGTCCTAGTTGAGATTGGGTTGGCCTAAGGGCTGGTTATATAAGTAAGGGAGGCCAGAGATCGTGGTGCACGACTTTGGGGCTCTTCCTATTGTGTTCTATTGAATGAAATTCATATTTTGAAGGAACATTTGTGCCTTGTTCGTCCGACTTGTTCCAGACAAGTTTTACTCGTCGAGTTTCTCGACAGCACTACCTTTTGTGGTTGGTTTTATCATAACTCGAGTTTTACAGATCCAATTGATGTGATTCTTTTTGGGTTGTATTCAAAACTTGATTATATATCATCCGTAAAAATTTCACGGTCATTGGATTTGTGGTTTCTGATCTACACGAGTTTCTTTGCAGCGTTCTAGAACTGTTTTTCTTGGGTAGGACAGATTGACCTTTGTTCGATCTTTCGATCATAACTTGAGTTTCTCTCGATGGATTTGAGTGATTCTTCTTGTGTTTTCTTAGTGACTTGATTCTCTCTTATATATATCACTTTTGTCCCGGTTAAACATGTTAAGATTAGTCTCACACACGATTTCTTTAACAATCGTTTTTCTGGCGAAGGGGTTTGGATTTAATTGTTTCCGCTGCGTAAGATTTTTAAATCTACCATTCACCCCCCTCTGGTAGCTTTTCACGTGCTCTTCGATCCTACAATTAGTATCAGGGCCACGGTGCTCCAGTCATTGTGATTTGCACGTGTTTTTGACTAATCATCATGGAGAAATACTCCGCCAAAACTTGTGTGTTTGCTGGTATTGATTTTCAGGTTTGGAAGGCACGCATGGAGGCTTTCATCCAGGCGCAAGGCTTCACAATATGGGAGAAGATGTACAAGCCTTACGATGTGCCACCTAACGATCAAGTTACGGCTACAAACCTATGGGACATTGACAACAACAACAGAGCCCGAAACTTGATCATCCAAGTACTCAATCAGAGCGACTTCGACCGCGTTGCACATCTCCGATAGGCATATGATTTATGGATAGCACTTTGTGACTATCACGAAGGATCCAACACGATCAAGGAAGTAAGGCAAGACATCTTCAAGAAAGTATACATGCGCTTCGAGATGCAACCCGGTGAGTCCATCGACGATCTCTTTGCTCGCTTTAACAAAATTCTCAGTAACTTGTGTAGTGTCAACATTAATTTTTCTGTTGCTGAAATTACTAGGCAACTTCTTAGTCCTTTAGACATGTCAATCTGGGAGATGAAAGTTACATCCATTCGTGAATCTACAGTCATGAGTACACTTACTTTAGATGTGCTTTACTATAAACTCAAAACTCATGAAATTGTCATATTATCACGTAAGAACCCAAATAAGTCTATTGCATTTGTCTCACAATGTGATATGCCTAGCTCCGGCCAATCATCATCTTGCAATACTCTTGCTTTGTTGTCCTCACTAACCCTGGAGCAGATCAAGGATTTTCCAGAGGAGGAGCTAGCACTTCTCTCTACTAGGTTCTCAAAAGAATTGCAAAATGTGAGAACTAGAAGGAGAGGAAGCTCCGAAGCTCAACGTATCTTTGAATGTGGTAAGACAGGATACTTTCATACAGAATGCCCTAACCTTTCAGGTTCTACTTCCTAAGAAGAAAAACAATCAAGGACGAAGCACTCCCCAACAAATGATAAGAAGAAGAAGAAAAAGGGCTTTACAAGTCGCCAACTGGTGAACAGTTTTATCTCCGCACTCCATGAACTTGGCTCAAGCGACGTGGACATCGGAAGTGACGAAGATGAAGATGATTTGGCCAACTTATTCTTCATGGCGGGCGAAACAATATCAAGATCAAGTCAGGAGGATGCAGAACACAACAGTGACGACGATGAGGTATGTTCTACCTGTAATGAAATGTGTGATGCAGTTTCTCGTGCAACTATAATTGTTAAGAAAAAAGAACAAAAAGCTTAGGGATAATGCTGCTAAAATTGAATCACTAGAATCTGAAATCAACCATTTGAAAACCTTGATTCCTAGTGATGATTCTTGTCCCTCGTGTGATTTAATCTATGAACAATTGTCCACATCAAGAAATGCACATTCCTCCGCTCTAGATAGACTTGAACTTGAAATTGAAAAGAACAAAAAGCTTGCTGCACTTGAAATTGGAAACTTAAAAGATGCTTCTTGTTCTACAATTGATTTGCATTGTTCTAGTTGTGATGATCTTGAAAAGAAACTAAAAGATGCTATGAATTAAATTTCAATATTGAATAATGCTTTACGTTATCATGAAGTTAAATATTGTTCCAATTGCAAATTAAAAGGAAAAACTTCATGTGAAAATTTTCTTGATCTGTCCAATAAACTTGATAACATGCATAGGACATTAGATCGGTTTTGTAATGGCAATAAGAACCTAAACTTGCTGCTGAATTCTTCCAAGTCTTGTAATGATAAAACTTGTTTAGGTTTTGATTCTCATGCTCATGCTAAAGCACATCCACCTAAAATTGTAAAGTCATTAGGAAGTGGTTTGATTCAAACAGTTCCTAAACAAAAAGAAGTGGTTTTCAAATCTGCAGGAGTGTTGTCTCTTTCGGTTTCAAATAAAAATATTGCTTGCTCATCTAGACAAGAACACAAAGTTAAATTTCATTGTACATACTGTGGTAGAGATGGTCATGTCATAGATTTTTGTTATAGACTAGCTAAACAATAGAAAAGGGAAAGAATGATTGCTAGACCTCATAACTTTAATGCAAAATTTGCTGCACATATTAAACCGAATGCCAGGAACATACAACCAGCTGTCATGAGTCAAAAACATTCAAAGATTACCTCTGAACCTTCACCCTATGGGTCAGTAGTTAAGAATAAAAAACCTCAAACTTTGACGCATAAACCTGTTGTTTTTATCTCAGCTTTCGTGTGTTTTTCTGCTGCACGTCGTGTGACTCAGTACTGGATATCTAAATGCCTTTGAATAACCCCAGTATTGAGTCATAGACGTATTGTGCTTCTATGTAGGTTACATGCTTGAGGAAGCAGAACATTTGGATTGTGGATTCAGGTTGCTCACGCCACATGACCAGTAACAAAGAATGGTTCTCCTCTCTCTCTTTTGTGTCACGTGTAGAGAATGTTACTTTTGCCGATAATTCTTCAACTCCTATAATTGCTAAGGGTTCAGTTAGAGTAAATGATCACTACACTTTGAAGGATGTGGCACTTGTCCAAAATTTGAAATAGAACTTGCTTTCTGCTTCACAATTGCTAGATGGAAATCTGGAAATTATTTTCAATAAAAACTACTGCAAAGTTTTAGGTTCAAATAGTGAGCTTATTTTTAACATGTCTCGGTTTGGAAGAGTTTTTAATGCTCATTTTGATATTTCTTCCTCTAAGCATAGGTGTCTAGTTGCTAATGATTCAAAGGACTTGTATTTTTCGCATCGTAGACTTGGTCATGTAGGCTTTGATCACCTAACGTGTGTTAGTGCTCTTGATCGCATACATGGGCTGCCTAAGCTTAAAGGGGACAAAGAAATTGTGTGCTCTTCTTGTAGACATGCTAAGATGGTTGCAGGTTCACATACTCCTCTCACAATGATCATGACAACTGAACCAGTTAAACTTTTTTACCTTGACACCGTGGGACCTTCACGTGTTCAATCCTTCGAGGTAAAATGTATGTTCTTGTTATTGTTGATGATAATTCTAGATACTCTTTGGTTTACTTTATGGCATCAAAGAATGAAGCTTTTAGTCACTTTAGAACTTTATTTCTTAGATTATCAATTGATCACCCAGGATCTTTAAAAGTAATTTGAAGTGATAACGAAACTGAATTTAAAAATCAATCTTTTGATCACTTTTGTGCTGAAAATGGAATAGATCATCAATTTTCTTCACCTTATGTATCTCAACAAAACGGTGTTGTAGAAAGAAAGAACACAACATTAGTTGAGATGGCTAGGACTATGCTTGATGAATATCAAACTCCTAGGAAATTTTAAGTGGTGTTGTCAATGCATTCATCAAGGGGGAGATTGTGAGATCTATTTTTGCTGAATACATTGGCTTGTACTGAATACATTGGCTTTGATGATAAAAGTTCTAAAATTTGGCTAAAAGATCCTTTTTAGCAAGGTCCGACTATAGCTCCGAGCTTTTGCAAGGTCCGACAATAGGTCCGACTTTCTTTATCAAGATCTGACATGTTTTTGGGTAGCTCCGGTGAGCTTTGTCTTTAGCTCCAGCATGTCTTTGTTAAGCTCCAATATGTTTTGCTAGGTCCCGCTTATGTTGGTTATCTTCGACATGTTTTTCTAGCTCCGACTTTTGGGATGACGAGTTTTGACTAGTTTTGGTTAGCTCCACCGCTAGGTCCGACTAGCTTTGGTAAGCTCCAGCGCTATGTTGTACTAGCTTTGGTAAGCTCCAGCGCGATGTTGTAATAGCTTTGGTAAGCTCCGGCTCAAGCTCCAGTTAGCTTTGGAAAGGATCGGAGCTTGATCGTAATGTTCCAAATTTTCATGTGAAATGTTTCAAACTTGCTTTACACTTATGGAAAGGTTGCTTAGTATTCTTTTACTAAGTTTTTGGTGTGTTTTGGTGGTTATGGCTCATATCGTTTTGCTATGCTTTGCAAAATGCTTATTTGAGGTGCTCACGTAAGGTGTTGTGTTTGGAAGTGACTTCAGTCAAGTCGCGGACTTGGGCTCGTACGGATTGGTTGTTTATTCATGTGCAGGTGTTGCTTGAGTTCAAGTCATGGCTGGTGACAGGATCCTTTGCACTAGTCTCAGGGAGGAGATGAGGTTCCAACAACCAAATTCAGGAGGAATTGTGGTTGAGCGGGTCAGTAGGTCGCGCAGGATGATTGAATCAAGGGCAGTGCATATGAAGGTTACTGGACATCGAAGGAAGGTGTTTGCACGTATGCATGTGGTGCATGATGTGGAAACATGGTTCTGAAGATGGTTTATGGATGGGAAGATCTGGTTGGATGGATCGGATCGTATCGGTTCATGACTTTGGCTGTGGCAGAGTCGGTTATGGCTCGGTATGGAAAGTATCGAGTTGGTTATGATAGGATTTCGTGTGGGTCACGAATTTGAGTTATTTTAGGAATGTGGGATACTTTCCTAAGGTGTTTGGAAGTCTTAAGATTGCTTATATCTGCATATAGAAGAGTCCTAAGCAGTTATGAAAAGTTTTGATTCGTGATCTGAGTAGGATTAGAGTCCTAGTTGAGATTGAGTTGGCCTAAGGGCTGGTTATATAAGCAAGGGAGGCCAGAGCTCGTGGTGAACGACTTTGGGGCTGTCCCTCATGTGTTCTATTCAATAAAATTCGTAGTTCAAAGGAACTTTTGTGCCTTGTTCGTCCGATTTGTTCCAGACAAGTTTTACTCGTCGAGTTTCTGGACAGCACTACCTTTCGTTGGTTGTTTTATCATAACTCGAGTTTTACATATCCAATTTATGTGATTCTTTTTGGGTTGTATTGAAAACTTTATTATCTATCATCTGTAAAAATTTCACGGTCATTGGATTTGTGGTTTCTAATCTACACTAGTTTCTTTGCAGCGTTCCAGAACTGTTTTTCTCGGGTAGGACAAATTGACCTTTGTTCGATCTTTCGATCATAACTTGAGTTTCTCTCGACGGATTTGAGTGATTCTTCTTGTGTTTTCTTCGTGACGTGATTCTGTCTGATATATATCACTTTTGTCCCGGTGAAACATGTTTAGATTAGTCTCACACATGATTTCTTTAATAGATCATTTTTCTGCCGAAGGGGTTGGGATTTAATTGATTCCGCTGCGTAAGATTTTTAAATCTACCATTCACCCCCCCTCTGGTAGCCTTTCACGTGCTCTTCGATCCTACAATAAGCCAATTTTCGGATTTCAAATGGTGATGCCAATGCATTCATCAAGGGGGAGATTGTGAGACCCATGTGTGCTAAATGCATTGGCTATGGCGATATAAGTTTTGAATACTATCAAAACA
Organism: Tuctoria greenei; assembly: GCA_036927565.1. NCBI lineage: Eukaryota > Viridiplantae > Streptophyta > Magnoliopsida > Poales > Poaceae > Tuctoria > Tuctoria greenei. The sequence continues at coordinate 122,860,994 of JAYESD010000008.1, forward strand.
CCTTTATCATCAAGGTCTGACTCTAGGTCCGACTAGATTTGGTTAGCTCTGGTGCTAGGTCCTGCTAGCTTTGGTAAGCTCCAATTCAAGGTCCGGTTAGCTTTGATAAGGTTCGGAGCTTGATCGCAGTGGTTCTGCTTTTATCTTGCAATAATTCATACTTGCCTTACATTGATGGAAACATTGCTTAGTATTCATTTGCTAAGTTTTTGGTGCATTTTGTTCGATATGACTGATATCATTTTGCTATGTTTTGCAACATGCTTATATGAGGTGCTCAGATAAGATGTTGTAGTTTCAGAACTAATGTGAGTCAAGTCGAGGACTTGTGCTCGAAAGTATTGGTTGTTTATTCATGTGCAGGTGTTGCTTGAGTTCAAGTCATGGCTAGTGATGGGATCCATTGAACTAGTGTTAGGGAAAAGATGAGGTTCAACAACCAAATTCGGGGGGAATTGTGGTTGAGTTGATCGGGAGGTCACGCGACATGTATGAATCAAGAGCAATGCATATGAAGGTATTGCGGACGTCGTTGGAAGATGTTTGCACATATGCAACGAGTGCATGGATGTGGCTACATGGTTCCGAGGCATGATGAAGATATGTGGACGTAAAGAATTGGTCGGAAAGGTCAAACTGACTAGGTTATGGACTCAGGTTGCGGTTGAGTCGTGTTTGAATCAAATATGGAAAGTTTTGAGTTGGTTATGATAGGATTTCGTGTGGGTCACGAATTTGAGTTGTTTTAGGAATGTGGGATACGTTCCTAAGGCGTTTGGAAGTCTTGAGATTGCTTCTATCTGTGTATAGAAGAGTCCTAAGAAGTTATGCAAAGTTTCGATTCATGATTTGAGTAGGATTAGAGTCCTAGTTGAGATTGGGTTTACCTAGGAGCTGGTTATATAAGCAAGGGAGGATAGAGCTCGTGGGAGACGACTTTGGGGTTGTTCTTCTTATGTTCTATTGAATAAAGATCATAGTTTAAAGGAAATTTTGTGCCTTGTTCGTCCGACTTGTTCCAGACAAATTTTTCTCGTCCAGTTTTCGGCATAGCACTACCTTTCTTCGGTGGTTTTATCATAACTCAAGTTTTACAGATCCAATTGACGTGATTCTTTTTGGGTTGTCTTCAAAACTTGATTATATAACATCTGTTAAAATTCCACGGTCATTGGATTTGTGGTTTCTGATCTACATGAGTTTTTTTGCAGTGTTCCATAACTGTTTTTCTCGGGTAGGACAGATTGATCTTTGTTCGATCTTTCAATCGTAACTTGAGTTTCTCTTGACGGATTTGAGTGATTCTTGTTGTGTCCTCTTCATGACTTGATTCTCTCTGATATATATCACTTCTGTCATGGTGAAACACGTTTAGATTAGTCTCACACACAATTTCTTTAACAGATCGTTTTTCTGCTGAAGGGGTTAGGATTTAATTGTTTCCGCTGCGTAAGATTTTTTAATCTACCATTCACCCGCCTCTCTTGTAGCTTTTCACATGCTCTTCAATCCTACAAAGGTGGACAAGTTACATCAGTTTCCTGGGCTCTATATACCAGTATGCCTCCGGTACAACTCAAACTTACTCAACAGGACCGCACACGGCACATTCCACATTTGACACAGGCAGGGCTACGCACTCGAGACCATGTCCCGCTGCATCGTATCTCGCTGCCCGGTCTCATATTCTGTTCATAAATCATTCTCTAAAATATCCAATTACGAGTAACAATATCGCTATCTTCGATCTGATTCCGACTACTCGAGTTCTACCGGATTCCCTACAACATTAGCATGACAATTCTACGCGTTCAGCTATAAACCTATCCATATATTCTACGGGATTGTGGGTCATGCATTTGGAGTATTCAAACACAATAGACCTAATGCATAGTTCATATACTTTATAAACGACTTAAATACAAACCGGGGCTTGCCTTCAGTTGAAGAATAAAGTTAGTGAAGATCAGTTAAGAAACTCTGCCATGGACTTCATCACAGTTTGAATCAACAGAGAAATCTTCGCCTTTGGGTTGTGCTTCTCGTCGATCGCCGTTGTCATGTTTAAAAACAACATTAATGCACATAAGAAGCTGCATATTATTCATTTGACAAATGAATGTGTTCAAAGCTCGCAAAAGAATAAATTCAGCTAAGGATGACAAGCTTGCTGCTGTTGTTGTGCAGGGAAATAGAGAAAAAAGAGGGTAACAGGACTGGAGCATGGAATCAAATGAAGTATGTACTACATAAGTCCATAAAGTTGAGTAAGGAGGAGACTATAGGAATGACAAAAAGAAGTCAACCTGTTGTACATGGACTACAGAAAAGTATCTGCTGTAGTGTACATGAGCAGGGAGTAAATCAAAGTGAAACATAGTGAAAGGTAGATATGAAGTGAAATAACAATATTTTTGATATTGGAACATGAAAAACTTTTGGCGTATCACTTTAGGTCCAATGCTGTTGGAAATTTTAGAATGGACATCACAGTATAAGAATGAAGTTCTGGCCAAAATGTAGCTAAGTTCATGGAAGTCTCTGTCCTTTAAAATTCTATGAAGGTTAAAAATCCCTAAAATTTTCATGAAAAATCTGGAACTTTAACATGGGCAAAATTTGGATTAATTTTTAAAGGACGTTTAGAGAAGTTCATCAAAATTGGTTTTTTATTATCTAAGTACTCTACAGGGAGATATTGATTTTTGAAGTTTGAACATTTCCCTGAAAATGTTTTTGGATATTTTGGAATTTTTCAGGTACATAGAGGTTTGGAACAGAATTTGACCTAGAAAATTAAGTCAAATGGCTCTGAAAGTTTTACTTAATTTTGAAGAAATTATATGGAAGAGTCTGGCCAATCTTGGAAATTTTCCAATGAAAGAATCTTCTGAAATTAATTCAAAAGCCTTTTGGGTTTATGGAATTAATGAGACAAAAATATGGACTTTAATAATGTTTAAAATGCACCACATGAAACTAGAGATCATAAGGTGTTTAAAAAAATTTATTTGGGAATCTCTGGGCAAATATCAATGAGATATTGATTTTCTAAGTTGGAGCTAAAACAAGATTTATTTTTAACTGGGAATATTTTATTAATCAACTGGCCCCGGGAATTTAAATTAGCCAATAGGCTTCAAGCCACATGGGGCCACAGACTGAAAGTACATGGCCACACTGGATCCATTAAACAACAAAAGATCTAGAGGTTGAGCTATCAGGCTGATGGGTGGGGTCACAAGGTGGTCGTCTTCCACCTTGAGCCAAATGGCTCGGGCGGAGCCCGGTTACTGGCGCCCGGCGATGCACCGCCGGCGTCAGCACTAGGGAACGACGGCCCTTGGGGATTGCCACCAAGGCCTAACTTTCGACGGCGAATCCAACGGACGGATGGCGGTGGCGGCACCTATGGTTTAGGTGATGTCAGTGCGTGCCTCCGGTGCCTTAACTCGCATGGGAATTTCACCAAAATATTCCTGGCAACCTGGTGTAAAAGCCCTAATTTCCATAATTCAAATTCCAGTTAGGAAAAAAAATTTAATGACAAAAAGCATTAAAAAGGAATTGAAAAAAAAATTAATTCAGACTCCAAATGTGGAAATTCAAAATAATAAACTTAGCTACTGTTTAAATTAATTTAACATGAAGATTTGAGTTGACCAATGAATTCCAAATATTCCAAATAGCATTCCTGCAAAGTTTCATAATTTTTGAAGCAAGTTTGCTATTCAATGCAATAGCTACATTGAATTCAACTCAAATTCAATTTCAAGTATGAATTTAAATGAAACTTTGTCAAATCAATTATGGGAATTCAAAATCAAATTCTATATGATTAATCCAGCCATCCCACAAATATCTAGAAAATTTTGGAATGAATTAGGTGGTAGAATTGATGAGGAAAGGATGAGGATGAGGTGGGACCCACTTGTCATCCAAAGCAAAGTGCTGTTTTGGCTCTCCAAGTGACACCACATTGCATGCAATGTACAGGCAGCTGCTTGCACTATTGTGGCCAACTCCAGCTGCCCCCAGCTCGCCCTGGCCTCCTATTTATACCCCCTCCATGCCCCTAGCTTGCTCTTTCTTCACCTTGAAGCCTCCAGCACTATTTTCACTTCTCTCTCGATTCCTTCTCTGTCCAGCCGATTTGCAGCAAAGGTACTCCATGTTAAGCACTTTTCTTTGCCTCTCCTCACTCCCCAAGCTCTTGTGCATCTTTGTGATCAAGTTCTTGCACAGCTAGACCATCCTCGAAGCTGTTAACTTCGAAACCGAGGCCGCCGGAAATCTCTCCTGTTTTGCCGCGCCTCTCCTCATTGTCGACCCGACGATACGACCATCATCTCACCTAGATCCTAGAAGGAAAAAGGTTCGCCTACTCATGTTCTAGCTGCTCGTAAAGTTTCAGCCCATGCCATGCCTCCTAGCCCCCGTATTTGCTTTTCTTCCGACGAACTTCGGTTATGAGTGGAGTTGCTTCGCGCATGAAATTCCTGTTATACAGTTAATTATTCCTTGTGCACTTGTGCTATGTTGTTCTATATGGCCAGGCGCATCACCTCGAAGAAAATCTATCGAGTTTCATCGAGTATTCATGCCGGAATACTATTTTTCCCCAACCGCCGGTCTGTCCTTCCACGGTCCATCGGTGCTACCATTCTCCAAGCCATTTCTATCCTTCCTATGGCCAGATTCTTGTTCCCCATGCTTCCATGAATCTTCATGAGGTCTTCCTGATCAGTTTCACCCACCGTAGGGCTCGGCCGACATGGCCGAAACCCTAATCGCCGCCGCCGCCGTCGCGCAAGCCTTTCCGGCCATCGTCGGCGTGCGCTGACCCCACCGGCGTGCTCTGCACTTCGAAATAGGGTTAGGCGGAGAGTTTGGCGAGGAGACGTGCCGTGGATCGACGGGCGGCGAGAGCTCTGGCGAGGCACCGCCGCAGTCGCGCGCCTGGCGGGAGGTAGACGACGACCCCGTGGGGCTCCGTCGTCAGTGGAAGCGCAGCGCGCGCGGATCAGCTCCAGCTCGGGGATCTTTTGTGACCACACGGTTAACCTAGTAACCCTCCGTGTTGGCGCCCAGTGATTGGACCATTTTAAACCCGTGGACCCCCCCCCCCCCGGATTATTCAAACATTTCTTATTTGAAATTTATTTCGGATTTTGCCCCAACTTGGAAAATCTATAACTCCTAGGATAGGAGTACAAAAATTCCCAAACAAATTTTGTTAGAACCAGAATGAAGAGTACTTTCCAGTGGTGCACTTGGATTAGTATGAAAGTCCATATGAATTTCCCCATAATTCAAATAAAAAAATGCTAATAGAATTAATTCCTATAGTTCTGCTCTTTGGAAAAATACCAAATTTTTCCAGATCCTTCATTTGAGTATCCTTGAACTTGAATAAAAACTTAAGGGTCATTAGACTTCATTTACATGGTCTTATCACCTATGTATTATCTATGCACATAAAAATAGTCAAATTCATTTAGAGTTTGTACAGAAACTTGTGCAAAATTCTAAATTGAATATCTCTCAGTATAAAGCTTCAAAATTTGTCAAACCAACTTTGTTGGTTTTTTCTTTGTCCACACTAACCATAACTACAACCCCATCTTCATGAAAATCCTTATATTTTACTGTAGGGCCCTTTAAAGCAAAATAATGTTTCATTTTTATCTAATAATTCACTTCATAGAAAACTATGAAATTTTGCCAAATTGTTTCTTAGTAAGTTTCAGAATTCCTGTAAATATTTCAGCTTCATTGGACTTCAGTAACCTAGTTCAATCTGGAGATTTTCCTAACAGGTCATAGAATGCCCAAAAACATCAGAACTATTTCAGAAAATTTTCCAAACTTCTAAATTCAATATCTCCCAATAGGAAGCTTAGAAATTTATGAATTTTTTTCCTAGAACCGGTGAGACCCCTTCTGTATGATACAACCACTGGTATTCATGATAGACCTCGAGAACTACAACCAAAATTCAGAGAATGCTTTTACTTTTTGGAATTTTATAGACAACAAGCTTCCTTGAACATCTCCAATTTTTGGTCCAGATCTTCCCCATAGAGCCTAGTATCCCTTGTAATATTTCCAGAACCATTAGGCTTAATCTAATATACTTAACTGTCTTTCCTTTGAGCTGCAACATAATACCGATATTGATTAACTTGCATAATTCTTTGTATATCGATTAGTTGCCGAGCTCAAGAGGACCCCGGAGCTACTTGAAGTCATTCCTCTTGAGATTAACTTTGACACTATCTCGCAACCAGGCAAGCCACGGTTTGCATTTAAGCGCTATTATAAAATTTTGATTTGTATCACATATGTCCATGGTGAGTTATGTGCATTAGGGCTAAGGTGATTGAAAATCCACTTGCATGACCAGATCAACCCATGGAGTATTTGGATAGTTGTCAAGTCATCGTGTAGACTATGCTATGCTAAATGTTGTATAGGATTCGGTAGAAGTCGAGTAGTTGGAATCTACTCGCATGACTAGGACTTTTTCACACAGGATTGGTTCAAAGAGAATGAAGTAGTAATCTGAAAATGAGAACGGGCAGGGGCGTAAGATGCAGCAAGACGTGGTCTTGGGTGCGTAGCCCTGCCTGTGTCGGTTAAGGACCGATCCGTATGCCGCCCTACTGAGCAAGTTTGAACTGTACCGGAGTCATACTGGATATATGGGATCCAGGAAACCGATGTACCTTGGGAAGCTTTTGTTGAGACTTTTTCGATCGCCTCAGGCTTTCGGCCGCAACACAGTAGACGGAAACTCACTCACGACATCTTCACAGCAGAAGGGTGCACCATGAGTGGGGATAGTTTCCTAGACGATTGAATCAATTCAACTTGGGCTGAACTTGAGAAAGGTGGTTGCGTACGACGTTCGTGGAGTGCACCGATGTGACTTCCAGTATGGGCGTACATGACGTGTTTTCTGGGTATCATTGAGTCGAATCACCGTCCTCTGCGGTTATGAGTACCACTTGTTCACTGAGTTGTGACGTAGTTAAATACTTGCACTTGAGATGAGAATTAATTGCTGCTATTATGAACATTATATTATCAAGGTATTGCTATCACTACAAGGATTCCACCCTGTTGCAACGATTGTACTGCAACAAATACTAAATCCTTGCAGTAAGCTTGGTCTTTTGCCACGATTCACTAGTTCGTGGCATTAGCATCTATCACCACGGAACACGATCGTTGCATTAGGATCTGTTTCCATGATTCACTAGTTTGTGGCATTAGGATCCATCACCATGAATCTGTTGCCACGATTTACTAGTTCGTGGCATTAGCATTTATCGCAACAAAACACGACCGTTGCATTAGGATCTGTTGCCACTATTCACTAGTTCGTGGCATTAGGATCTATCGCCACAAATCTGTTGCCAAGATTCACTAGTTCGTGGCATTAGCATCTATCGCCACGGAACACGATCGTTGCATTAGGATCTGTTGCGACGATTCACTAGTTCGTGGCATTAGGATCTATCACCATGAATCTGTTGTCACGATTCACTAGTTCGTGGCATTAGCATCTATCGCCACGGAAACCGATCGTTGCACTAGGATCTGTTGCCACGATTCACTAGTTCGTGGCACTAGAATCTATCGCTACGAATCTGTTGCCACGATTCACTAGTTTGTGGCATTAGCATCTATCGCCACGGAACCCGATCGTTTCATTAGATTCTGTTGCCATGATTCACTAGTTTCTGGCGTTAGCATCTATTGCCACGAATCTATTGCCACAATTCACTAGTTCGTGGCATTAGCATTTATCGCCACGTTACACGATCGTTGCAATAGGACCTATTGCCACGATTCACTAGTTCGTGGCCTTAGGATCTATTGCCACGAATATGTTTCCATGATTCACTAGTTCGTGGCATTAGCATCTATCGCCACAGAACCATATTGTGGCATTATGATCTGTTGCTACGATTCAATAGTTCGTGGTGTTAGCATCTATCGCCATGGAACCCGATCATTGCATTAGGATCTGTTGCTACGATTCAATAGTTCATGGCGTTAGCATCGATCGCCATGGAACCCGATCGTTGTATTAGAATATGTTGCCACGATTTACTAGTTCGTGGCATTAGAATCTATCACCACGGAACGCGATCATTGCATTAGGATCTGTTGCCACTATTCAATAGTTCATGGCGTTAGCATCTATCGCCGCAGAACACAATCGTTGTATTAGAATCTGTTGCCACGATTCACTAGTTCGTGGCATTAGCATCTATCGCCACAGAATGCGATCATTGCATTAGGATATGTTACCACGATTCAATAATTCTTGGCATTAGCATCTATCGCCACGGAACACAATCGTTGCATTAGGAACTTTTGCCACAGTTCTCCAGTTCGTGGCGTTAGGATCTATCGCCACGAAACACAAACAGTGCATTAGGAACTTATGCCACGATTCTCAAGTTCATGGCGATAGTATCTATCGTCACGAAACACAATCGTTGTATTAGGATCCGTTGCCACAAAATACCGGTTGGTGGTGTTAAGATCTTTCGCCACGGAACACAAACTGCATTACATATAGTGTTCACGTACAGCTAGCTCACACATTACCTATATGAAAAAAATCATCATCTTCGCTGTCCTCCCTCAATATTGGAGGTACAATACCATCATTGATATATGTATCATCATTGTCGTGGTCGTTGTCATCATCATCTTCATTTGAAAGAGCGGAAGCATCACCGTTTGCTCCGTCAATGTCATTCCTATCCCATGTGGTCATATCCTCATTTACATCAGTAAGTCGTCGATCATCAAATAATATCTCAGCCTCCATCGTCTCAGTGACATTATTTTCAATGTCTCTAGAGGGCATGGCAAAAAGGTTTCTTGGCATCGTTTTAACAACTGTAGCCCATTTAGGTTGCTTCACACTTCTAACGTAAAAAACTTGTTCTGGTTGGGTGGCTAGAATGTAAGGCTCATACTTAAATTGAGAAATAGTAGTGTCCACATCTATCATTACGTATCGATCCATTTTATAGCCTCTGCTTTGGCTCTGACCGGAACGAGGCCGATCAAACCATTCACATTCAAATAACAGAACCTCTTGATTTTTTTCGAAATCAACAGAAATCATTTTCTTGATTAGTCCATACCACTCATGATCACCATCCTGAACAACAACACCACTGTTTTGCATCCGTAAATCTTTTTCCACCCCTGCTGTTCGAAAGAAGAAGCCATTTATGAATGATCGACTAAAAAAACGTGCCCGACGATCAGGTCCTCTAGATAATGCATACAAATAATCGGTTACTTTGCCTTCTTTGTCTAATGTTGTAATCTGTACACATTAATTAGTATAAAAGGGGTCATTGATAAACCAACTTCAGAACAGATATTTCTTCAATATTTCATCAAAATAAAAACTTGCATGTACTTACTCGTTTCTGAAACCAATAAATAAACTCATCTCTATGGCATTTTTCAATATCACGAGAATGAATCTTTTTCAGCTCTTCAAAATGCTCATTGAAAAGGGTACAAAATTAAATTAGCCATCTACAATAAGCATGATCCATTAAAATATAGTATAGAACATCTGAGTGTTATACGTACTTGATCCATGGAGCGACCTCTTCAACATTAGAAATAATATAATGCCTGATGTTATGTAGTTCCACCATAGTAAGTTCACCCCATTTAAACCCTTTTTTAGAATTATCAACTTTTGTAAATATATTAGACTCGAGAGAAGGTTCATTCCTAGCTGCAGCTTCATGACGTTCTGTCCTATAAGCTTGGTGCTAATGTTATCCAAAAACTGGCTACAAAAAGTCATACACTATTCCATAATATATCCCTCATCTATAGAACCCTCCGGGTGAGCTCTGTTACGTACATACCTCTTCAATGTACCAACGTACCTCTCAATTGGATACATCCATCTGTAAGAATCAGGTCCACCCAAGCGAGCTTCTTCGCCAAGATGGATTGGAAGATGTATCATGATATCAAAGAAAGCAGAGGGGAAGCAACATCTCAAGCTTACAAATTGTTTCGGGAAATTGTTCAATCATCTTATCCAAATCTGGTTCCGCTAATTCTTTAGAACAAATTCCAGAAAAGAATCTGCTAAACTCAATTAAAGGTTCAACAACCTTTTCAGGCAATATGTCACGTATTGCAATGGGAAGGAGCTTCAGAAATATAATATGGCAGTCATGAGCTTTTAGACCTGATACCTTACGTGCTGTTATGTCCACACTTCTCTTGATGTTTGAGGCATAACCATCGGGCATCTTCACATCCGCCAAAAACTTGCACAAGGTGGTCTTTTGGTCTTTTTGCAAAGTATATGATGCTGATGGACAATCATACTTCCCTTTCATACCCACCGGATGTTGCTTTGGCGGTATACCCATTTCCTGCATATCGAAACGAGCTTGTAGACTATCTTTTGTTTTACCATCCATATTAAGCAATGTACCCAATATGCTATCACAAATGTTTTTCTCAATGTGCATGACATCCAAGTTATGCCTTATTAGCAATATCTTCCAATACGGGAGCTGGAAAAAATATACTTTTCTTCTTCCAACTATGCCAGGTATCTTCCTCATTGCGCTTTCACTTATTATTCGTCTTTCCAAAACTCACTTGATCAAAAGTCTCATATTGTTGGAGTACTTTGTGACTAGAGAGTGATGTTGGAGCCTCTCTATTCTCTATTTTGTTGTTGAAAGAAGCTTTGTCCCGATGCCACCAGTGATCCTGAGGTAAACAATGATGACCCATGTAGCAATACTTTCGTCCATGTTTCAACCACAAGGCGTTAGTGTTTACATGATAGTATGGACATGCTAGCCTACCTTTTGTGCTCCATCCACATAGCATTGCATATGTTGGAAAATCATTTACTGTCCACAATATAGAAGCTCGCATGAGAAATGTCTCTTTCTTTGAACTGTCGTATGTTTCAAAACCATCAGACCATAATTTCAGTAGCTCATCAATCAAAGGCTGCAGATACACATCAATGTTGTTTTCAGGTGACTTTGGCCCAGGAATTATCATTGACATCAACCAATAAGGTTGCTTCATACACAACCAAGGTTGTAGGTTATAAGGGATTAGAATCATAGGCCATGTACAGTAAGAAACATTCATTACTCCAAAAGGATTGAAACCATCATATGCTAGCCCAAGTCTTATGTTGAGAGGATCAGATGAGAAATTTGGGTGAATGCTATCAAAATGCTTCCATGCTTTCGAATCTGCAGGATGGCATACTATTCCATCATCAATACATTCTTCTTTGTGCCAGTGCATGTTTGATGCCGTTGATTCTGCCATATAGACCTTTGAATACGGATAATAAGAGGGAAGTATCGTAGAATCTTGCATGCTACAAGCTTCTTGGCTTCTCGACGAGGTAAAGCCTCTCTTGCATCCCCACCAGTACTATTTTTCCATATTAATTCACCACATTTCGGGCATCGATCTAGTAGAGAATAGTCTTTTTGGAATAACACACAGTCATTGACACATGCATCGATCTTTTCGTAGCTCAGCGCGAGGTCACGAACAACCTTATGAACTTTATCAAGTGTATTAGGAAAGCAATGGCCCTCAGGAAGCACATATGAGAATAGTTTAAGGATGAACTCACACGCTTTTTTGCTCAAACCAGTTAAACACTTTATCTGGTACAACCTGACAATGAAGGATAATTGGGTCACCTTCTCACAACCTAGATACAACTCCTTTTTGGCATCATTTAATAAGTCATAGAATGCCTTTGCACACCCAGTTGGCTCCTGCTGGTTTATAGCATTTTCTGGATCATCAACACCTGCTGAAGTACCACCATGATCACCAGTGCCTCTAAGAAGGCTGGACAGCATATTTTCCATAGCAGCATCATTAGAAATTATCTCCTCATTATTTGCTGATTGCTCGGCAATTTTTTTCTCAACTCGTTTTTCTCCATGGTGTACCCAACAAGTATAATCAAGTGACATCCCATTACAAAGCATGTGAAGATGAACTTCCTTGTGTCTCCCGTGGCAAATATTATGACATTTCGTGCAAGGACAAGGCTTAGTTTCTTCTTCACAAGTGCCCTGGAATGCTAAATTTAAAAATGACTTCATTCCATCCTGCCACTCCTTTGTACGCCTGTATTTGCCCATTCATGTTTTATCTTTTGACATTGCTTCCTACAATTCAATCAGCGTATCCGTAAGAGGATTAAACTACAATAACATTATGTGAGCAATTGTACCTAGCGCTGTTGCTCCTCAATGTGCGGAGGCCGACGGATGCTCCTCCACGCCGGTGGATGACGGATGCTCTTCCAAGAGCATGGCGGCCGGCGGATGCTCCTCCAAGAGTGTGGCGTCCGGTGGATGCTCCTCCAAGAGCGTGGCGGCGGGCGGATGCTCCTCCGGGTGCGTTTCGTGCAATCAGGAGAGGGGGCCGTTGTGGATCGAAGGGTCCAGCGGGGAGGCAGCCAGGACAAAGCGTACATGAAGCTATCAGAGTAGGCTCAACATTGCACTGGCCCGCTTGTTATTTGTGGGCTGAAACTACATTGAGTCACTTTGTATTCCTGGGCCGAAACTGCGCTGGAACGCTTGGTGTTCGTCCCCATGTACGCGTGAGCCCATGTACCGAAATTTGGCGTCGTTACAGGAGTTGTTTTTCGATAAAAGGAGAAAATTTTAATTTGACACGCGAAGGGCCCATCGTATGCGGGGAAAAATTATGCTTTCAAAGGATACGATTCCTTGGCGTTATCCCTGTCATGTCCGGCCATCATACGACCTCGTTCTTTCATGTGCACACATGTCACAGTCATGCAACTGCTTCATCCGTCTATTCATGTGGACACATGTCACGAATGTGGAACTGCTTCATCCGTCCGAACCCAACATTTTTTTTCAGTTATTTATATTTGCTACCCGAAAAGTACCCGATACCCGATATTTCGGTCTTTTCGGTTCCGGTATCGGTTTTATCGGTTTCGGTTTTTCGGTCTCGGTTTATTTGCCCACCCCTAATTTGAGTAGTAGTAACATATGGGATATACATATTTCTCCTCCATGTTTTTTTACAAAACTATTTAGTGATATATCCTATGTGCATATTACATATGTAAAACTAATGTAAAGTATAAAACTTTTTCAAAGTGAAGTCTTAGGTTTCGTCAAATCTATCTTTGATATTTACGCAATTTTGATCTGTTTTAACAATACAAGAATTGTACTTTTAGTTTCACCATGAAAATATTTCCATAATATACAATCTAGTACTACATGTTATTGAAGTTAATAAATTCCATAAAAATCATTGGTCAAATGTAATTAGTTTGACCAAAACAGAAATAGAGTTGAGTTGGTGCGGAGGAAGTATTATATGTTGTTGTTTGCCGCAGAAGGTTTGATCCTTCGTTCCAGCCGTAGCCATTTTTACAGGCGGCTGATGCAACCGGGCGCACCGAGCTTACATGCACGCCAGTCATCGAGGAGCCTTGAAAATGCGCAGCGCATGCACATCTTTGAATTCAATTTGAACCGCTCCGCGTCTCATCACCACTAATGTGCACGTCCGTTCATGTGGTCACATGTCACAAATGTGGAATGGTATGGACAGCTAGTTCTGTCGATTAGCGATGACTGGAATGAAAAGTGGAGACAATGAACAGAGAGAAGGGAACACTGATTTCCTTCGGGCACCGACTGCTATGAAATTTGGACTTCTGTGTAAGCGTACAATCTGCGAATCTTAGCCGTTCGATGGACATCCAAGGGTGGCTGCACCTTTTACATATAAATGTGTAAAAAGTGCGCAAGCAGGTTGAGAGATCTATGTGCAAAAAGTACGACACCCTTGGATGTCCATCACACGGCTGAGATTCGCGGATTGCACGCTTGCACAGGAGCCCAGATTGCACAACAGTCGTTGCCTTTCCTTCATTATAAACTACTGTATGATTGAATGTATTCATTTCCAGAAGAATCCATTTCTTTAAACTTTCCCGTGAGTTTCTTTTGATGCAAACGGGTCTAAACATAAGACGAGCGCACATATGGGAAACACAACAAGTGCAGTATTCATCAGAGACGAGCGGGCACAGGGAAACACATATACTAGTACAAGTCTATTTTATATACTCCCTTTGTTCTCTTTTAATTGGTGTTGGGAGAACTAGCGGTGCATCCAAACGGGAATGGAGGGAATATAACCCTTATAGTACAACGCCAAACAACAGAATAGGTCATGCTCGTGCTTAATCTTACAGTTCTCTGTACAGAAGACTGTCCACTTCTCACATATAGGCCTGCCGCAGCGGGCAGTTCCCTGGTTCTCCCCTATTGAGCAGCCCCAAGCGTCATCATCAATGTTGGGCACCACCACCGGCGGCGCTTCTGGACGAGGCCTGCCCAGGAACCTCCAGGTGACACGATCGATACTATTCATGGCTTCACGCCGACACCCGCAGCACTCCTTGTTGGTCCACTTCATGGCGACAGACCTGACCGCGTTGTAGCCGATGTGGGCCTCACCTTCGACCTGCCGGATACACTCGAAGGCATCACGAGCCCCGCGGTCGGCATCGTAGATTGCCTGGCGAGGACGTAGGCCGCCACCATGTGGCTGTTCGCGGCCGCCCGGGCAAGGAACTGGGTGCCCGGCTACGTGCGACCATGCAGGAAGACGAGGTCGAACCCGTGACATAGCATGCATAAGGGTTGCTGACGATTGCCAGGCGCTCCACGAGGTGGTCGTAGCTCCGGTTATACCTCCAGATGCTCACCCGCTCCAGCGCCACGCGCCTACCCACGACGCGACCCCGGCACGCCGCGTGCATGGCCTTGCAGGTGGCACGCAGACTGGAGACATCGTCCATGGGCTGCGGGGAGGTTGCGGTGACCCACCCCACGATCAGGACCGCAGTATCGTGTGGCAAGGGGAACTCCATGGGCTTCAAAGGGAACCAATGAGGGCGTGCGCGACGGAGACAAAGAGGAAGAGTACGCGCGGAGAAGAGGATGACCTGTGTGTGTTGCGGACAAGAGGATGGTGTGTCTTTATTAGTACGCACAGAGAAGACGATGAGACGCGCGCAGTGATGGTTATGGCTTCTAAAGTGCACCGTTTGGAATGCTACATGCAAAACTGGGGTTATGGCTTCTAAATTGCAACTGCACGCTACTTTAGCTGCTAGAGTTGTCAGCAGGCCGGAGATCGCCCGCAGCGGGGCCTGCAAAGCGGCCTATAAAAAGTTACTCCTCCCTCCGCCCCAACTCAACCCTATTTTTAGCTTTGGTCAAACTTACCTTTGACCAATGATTTCTTGCCCGGTCCTTATCCTGATATTCAAGGTCCTCCGCCTGCTGCCCCAGATGACTTGGGGCAGAATAGGGATGAAAACAGTCATAATTGAGCTTGTTACCTTTGGCAACTGTAGGATCGAAGAGCACGTGAAAAGCTACCATAGGTCGGGGGGTGAATGGTAGATTTTAAAAATCTTACGTAGTGGAAACAATTAAACCCCAAACCCTTTCGGCAGAAAAACGATCTGTTAAAGAAATCGTGTGTGAGAATAATCTAAACGTGTTTCACCGTGACAAAAGTGATAGATATCAGAGAGAATAAGTCATGAAGACAACACAAAAAGAATCACTCAAATCCGTCGAGAAAAACTCAAGCTATGATCGAAAGATTAAACAAGGTCAATCTGTCCTACCTGAGAAAAAACAGTTCTGGAATGCTGCAAAGAAACTTGTGTAGATCAGAAACCACAAATCCAATGACCCTGAATTTTTTTCATATGGTATATAATCAAGTTGTAAAGACAGCCAAAAAAGAATCAAGTCAATTGGATCTTTAAAACTCGAGTTATGATAAAACCACCGATGAAAGGTAGTGCTGTCCAGAAACTCGACGAGTAAAACTTGTCTGGAACAAGTTGGACGAACAAGGCCCAAAAGTTCCTTCAAACTACGAATTCTATTCAATATAAAACAAGAGGAACAGCCCCAAAGTCGTACACCACGAGCTCTGGGCTCCCTTGCTTATATAACCAGCTCGAAAGCCAACTCAACTAAGATCAGGAACCTAATCCTACTCTGTTCACGAATCATAACTTTCCATAACTGCTTAGGATTCTTCTATACGCAGATAGAAGCAATCTTAAGACTTGCAAACACCTTAGGAACGTATCGCACATTCCTAAACAACTCAAATTCGTGACCCACACGAAATCTTATCATAACCAAATCAAATCTTTCCATATTTGAGTCAAACCCGACTCAGCCGCAGCCTGAGTCCATAACCTAGTCGGTTGGACCTTTCTGACCAACTCTTTACGTCCACATCTCTTCATAACGTATCGGAACTATGTAGCCACGTCCATGCACTCCTTGCATACATCCAAACATCTTCCAACGACGTCCACGAATATGCATTGTTCTTGATTCAATCATGTTGCGCAACCTTCTGATCAGCTCAACCACAATTCCTCCAGAATTTGGTTGATGGAACCTCATCTCCTCCCTGAGACTAGTCCAATGGATCCCGTAACCAGCCATGTCTTGAACTCAAGCAACACCTAGTCCATATGATCCCAAGTCCTCGACTTGACTCAAGTTAGTTCCGAACACGACACCTTACGTGAGAACCTCACATAAGCATGTTGCAAAGCATAGCAAAACGATATCAGCCATATCATCAAAAACGCACCAAAAACTTAGTAAAAGAATACTAAACAATCTTTCCAAAAATGTAAAGCAAGTACGAAACATTGCAAATGAAAAGCAGAAGCACTACGGTCAAGTTCCGGACCTTGCCAGAGCAACCCGGACCTTGAGCCGGAGCTAACAAAAGCTAGTAGAACCTAGCGCCGGAGCTTACCAAACTAGTACAACCATGCTCCCGCCAGAGCTTACAAAACTAGCAGGACCTAGCGCCGAAGCTAACCAGAACTAGTCAAAACTAGTAATCCCAAAAGCCGGAGCTAGAAAAATCAACTTCGGAGCTTAGCAAAAACACGGCGGAGCTATCAAAATCATGTCGGAGCTATCAAAAACATGTCGGAGCAATCAAAGACATGCCGGAGCTAAAGACAAAACTTCACCGGAGCTGACCAAAGCTAGTCAGACCTTGATAAAAAGGTGTTCTGGTGATATTCAAAACCTTTATCGTCAAGGCCAAGTGTATTCACGACAAGCCAATGTATTCAGCACACATAGGTCTCACAATCTCCCCCTTGATGAATGCATTGGCAACACCATAAAATTCGAACATTGGCTTATTCACATAAAAGTTTTGAAGGCAATTTCTCCCCCTTTGTAAATCAAAAGTAAAATGAGAAGAAAAATTATCCCATATTATCTCTCATCCCATATTATCTCTCCTTATGCTCATATTCTCTTTCTCTCCGTGCTTATCTCTCCCCCTTTGACAATGTATTCATCAAGTCATGAGCATATAAACAAATTATCTCTTCCCCTTTAGTTGTTATGAGCATATTATAACATATACATATAAACAAAGCTCATCCAAGTCATACTATCAAGTAACTTACATTATCACATCAATGAAATACATAAAGTAGTGTGAGCCATGCTAGAGATCAAATGTAATTTTCAATTTAAGTAAGTCATGATCTCACAAACTTAACTATTTCAAAACCTGAAAGCATGACACTAGTTGCTACATTTTATTATTTTTCAAAGCATAAATTTAGATCATATGATATTTGCAAAAGATTATATGCGCATCTGCCTTACTCTAACCAACCAAGCCAAGCCTATGTCATTTGACAATCAGAAGCTTAAGGACATGGTTTTAGTCATACAAAACTTCTTCCAAGTTCATATATAAGTGCAATGACAAGCCATCTCAAAATAAGAAGTGTGATGCATGCATATTCTCTTTATCTTTTCTCAATTTATATTTGTTCATAAAAATTCAACATGTGAGTTGATTACTTGATGAATTCTTAATGATTAAACACACTTGTGAACATGTAACAAGTTCAAAACAGCAAGAAAGATCGACCATGACCAACTTTAGTGTAAGTAATTATTCCAATTACCAGACATGGCAAAAACTACAAAATGTATAACACGAGTAATGTAGTAAGAACTTTCAGCATGTAAAAGAAATCACAAAGTCATATATGTATGAAATACTATGCTCATATTATTTTTATTTCAGATTCACACATAGACTTCCCAAGTTTCAAAACTCCCCGTCAATTTAAGCCATGAGGATGCATAACCCCTATTTCACTACGAATGTAACAAAAATGAGTGAAATCCAAAGGTTTTGTAAAAATGTCAGCCAATTGTTGTTCGGTATCTACATGGTGAAGCACAATGTTTCCTTTTTCAACATTATCTCGGAGAAAGTGATACCTAATGTCAATGTGCTTAGTTCTAGAATGTTGCGCGGGGTTTTTAGCAATGCAAATGGCACTAGTGTTATCACAGGATAGTGGAACACTATCTAGATCAACCCCA
This sequence comes from Tuctoria greenei, assembly GCA_036927565.1. Lineage (NCBI taxonomy): Eukaryota > Viridiplantae > Streptophyta > Magnoliopsida > Poales > Poaceae > Tuctoria > Tuctoria greenei. Next base: position 122,879,545 of record JAYESD010000008.1, read on the forward strand.
TAGTCCTTAAATGTTTGAACAATCCAAAGAATTTGTGAACAAGCACTCGCAGCAGCTACATATTCAGATTCGGCTGTGGATTGTGCAACTGAATTTTGTTTTCTAGAGGACCAAGCGACAAGAGAATTACCAAGAAAATGACAAGCACCGAAAGTACTTTTCCTATCAATCTTACAACCCCTAAAATCAGCATCCGAAAAAGCTTTCAAAGTAACGGTTGAGGAAGAAGGAAGAAAAATGCCAAGTTCTTGAGTTCCATGTAAGTACCTGAGAATCCTTTTGACGGCTTGACGATGTGAAACACGTGGGGAGGCTTGAAACCGTGCACAAAGACATACGCTGAATTGTATGTCCGGTCTTGATGCCGTGAGGTACAAAAGTGATCCGATCATGCTTCTATATTCTTTTTGATTCACGGGTTCATCATCTTCATAAAGTTCAAGTGTTGTTCCTGTTCCCATTGGTGTCCGAAGAGGCTTGCTTTTGTCCATGTTGTAGCGCCTTAGGAGGTCTTTGGTATACTTCGTTTGATTCACAAAGGTACCCTCCTTGGTTTGCTTGATTTGCAGCCCCAAAAAGTATGTGAGTTCACCCATCATACTCATTTCAAATTCGGAACTCATCATTGCTGAAAACTTGGACACAAGATCATGAGAAGCACAACCAAAGATAATATCATCCACATACACTTCAACGAATAATGAGTCATTTCCATGTTTAAGCACAAAAAGAGTTTTATCAACCTTGCCCATGGTAAACCCCTTTTCAAGTAAGAATGTTTTTAACCTATCATACCATGCTCTAGGGGCTTGCTTGAGACCGTATAAGGCTTTGGACAGTTTGTAAACATGATTAGAAAAATCTGGTTTTCAAAACCCGGTGGTTGTTTGACATAAACCTCCTCACCTATGTAGCCATTAAGAAAAGCACTTTTAACATCCATTTGATATAGCTTAAAACCTTTAGATGCTGCAAAAGCTAACAATATTCTTATGGCTTCTAATCTAGCGACGGGAGCAAAAGTTTCATCAAAATCTAGACCTTCAACTTGAGTGAAACCTTGAGCAACCAACCTAGCCTTATTCCTAACCACAACCCCATCCTCACTTTGTTTATTTTTAAATACCCATTTAGTTCCAATTAAAGTGTGACCTTGAGGTGGAGGTACAAGTTTCCAAACATTATTTCTTTCAAAATTTTCTAACTCTTCTTGCATGGCAATAATCCAAGATTCATTAGTGAGTGCGTGTGATATATCTTTGGGTTCAAAAGAAGCAACAAAAGCAGAATGAGCATGAGAGTCTGGATCGCAAAACCTGGACCATGTGACTCGTTCGTGCAAGCTTCCAATCATCTGTTGTGGGGGATGATCTTTGTAAAACCGTAGGGGAACAGATGTTTCACAAGCTTCTTCTTCGTCTTCATGTTCATCACAAATCGATGAGCTTGTGGCTTGAGGATGATTTGAATCAGCATTGATGGTTGTCGGTGCTGGTTGAGAATTATCATCCGGAGCTAAACCAAAGTCTTTAGCTGCTGAATTTTCTGGCAGCAACTCCAATTCTTCCTCATCATCAATGAAAATTCTCTCCCCTTGCGGATATGGATCTGGACCTGCAATGTTTGAGCTAGTACCTGGGCTAGATTCATCAAAAGACACTTCACAAGTCTCCACAATTTTTTTAGTGTCAAGTAAAAGCACACAGTAGCCTCTAGTATGGGATGGATAACCAAGAAACATGCCATCAATGGATCTAGGTTCAAATTTATCAAGATTACCATGTTTCTTAACAAAGCATTTGCAACCGAAGACCCGAAAGTGTGTAACACTAGGCCTATGTCCAAACCGAAGCTCATATGGTGTTTTACCTAGCTTAGCACGCAAGAAAACACGATTTGAGACATAACAAGCGGTTGCTAACGCATCAGCCCAAAATTTCCTAGGAGTTTGATATTCATCAAGCATAGTCCTAGCCATCTCAACTAAGGTTCTGTTCTTTCTTTCTACAACACCGTTTTGTTGAGGTATATGCTGAAGAATGTTGATGACCTATTCCATTTTCAGCACAAAAGTGATCAAAAGATTGATTTTTAAATTCAGTTCCGTTATCACTTCTAATTGCTTTTAATGATCCTGGGTGATCAATTGATAATCTAAGAAATAAAGTTCTAAAGTGAATAAAAACTTCATTCTTGGATGCCATAAAGTAAACCCAAGAGTATCTAGAATAATCATGAACAATAACAAGAACATACCATTTACCTCCGAAGAATTGAACACGTGAAGGTCCTACGGTGTCAAGATGCAAAAGTTGACATGGTTCAGTTGTCATGATCATTGTGAGAGGAGTATGTGAACCTGCAACCATCTTAGCATGTCTACAAGAAGAGCACACAATTTCTTTGTCTCCTTTAAGCTTAGGCAACCCACGTATGCTATCAAGAGCACTAACACGCGTTAGGTGATCAAAGCCTACTTGACCAAGTCTACGATGCCAAAAATATAAGTCCTTTGAATCATTAGCAACTTGACACCTATGCTTAGAGAAAGACATATCAAAATCAGCTTTAAAAACTCTTCCAAACCGAGACATGTTAAAAATAAGCTCACTATTTGAACTTACAACTTTGCAGTAGTTTTTATTGAAAATAATTTCCAGATTTTCATCTAGAAATTGTGAAACAGAAAGCAAGTTGTATTTCAAATTTTTGACAAGTGCTACATCCTTCAAAATGTAGTGATCATTTACTCTAACCGAACCCTTAGCAATTATAGGAGTTGAAGAATTATCGGCAAAAGTAACATTTTCTACACGTGACAAAAACGAGAGTGAGGAGAACCAATCTTTGTTACCGGTCATGTGGCGTGAGCAACCTGAATCCACAATCCAAATGTTGTCCTTCCTCAAACGTGTAACCTACATAAAAGCACGATACGTCGATGACTCAATACTGGGGTTAGTCAAAAGGCATTTAGGAATCCAGTACTGAGTCACGCGATGTGCAGCAGGGAAAACACACGAAAGCTGAGACAAACAGCAGGTTTATGAGTCAAAGTTTGAGATTTTTTATTCTTAACTACTGACATATAAGGTGTTACTTGTGTAGCACAAAAATCAGTAGCTCCGGACGCAAAAACAGAAGGTCCGGAGGTAAACTTTGAATGTTTTTGACTCAAAATAGCAGGTTGTACATTCGGTTCAATATGTGCAGCAAATTTTGCATGAAAGTTATGAGATCTAGCAACCATTCTTTCCCTTTTCTGTTGTTTAGCTAGTCTATAACAAAAATTTATGACATGACCATCTCTACCACAGTAGGTACAATGAAATTTAACTTTGTGTTCATGTCTAGATGAGCAAGCAAAATTTTTATTTGAAACCGAATGAGACAACACTCCTGCAGATTTGAAAACCACTCCTTTTTGTTTAGGAACTGTTTGAATCAAACCACTTCCTAATGACTTTACAATTTTAGGTGGATGTGCCTTAGCATGAGCATGAGAATCAAAACATAAACCAATTTTATCATTGCAAGACTTGGAAGAATTCAGCAGTAAGTTTAGGTTCTTATTCCCATTACAAAAACGATCTAATATCCTATGCATGTCATGAAGTTTATTGGACAGATCAAGGCAATTTTCACATGAAATTTTTCCTTTTAGTTTGCAATTGGAACAAAATTTAACTTCATGAGAATGTAAAGCATTGTTCAATATAGAAATTTCATTCGAAGCATCCTGTAGTTTCTTATCAAGATCATCACAAGTAGAACAATGCAAATCAATTGTAGAGCAGCTAGCATCTTTCAAGTTTTTATCATTAAGTGCAGCAAGCTCTTTGTTCTTTTCAATTTCTAACTCAAGTTTATCAAGTGTGGAGGTGTGCGCACTTCTTAATGGGGACAATTGTTCATATATTAAATCACATGAGGAACATGCATCATCACTAGGAATCAATGTTTTTAAACGGTTGATTTCAGATTCTAGTGATTCAATTTTAGCAGCACTATCCCTAAGCTTTTTGTCCTTTTTCTTAACAATAATAGTGGCACGAGAAATAGCATCACACATTTCTTCGCAAGTAGGACATACCTCTACATTGTCACTGTTGTGTTCTGCCTCCTCCATACTTGATCTTGACTTGCCTGCCATAAAGCATAAGTTTGCCAAATCATCTTCATCTTCATCAGTTCCAATGTCCATGTCGCTTGAACTGAACTCTTGAAGCACGGTGATGAAACTGTTGATCATCTTGCGTCCTATGGTACCTTTCTTCTTCTTGTTGGAATTTCCAGAGGAGGTCCGAAAATTGCTTTGTTTTTCTTCCCGGGTGGTCGGACCTGAAAGGTTAGGGCATTCTGTATGATAGTGTCCTGATTTACCACATTCAAAACAGCGTTGAGGTCCGGAGCTTTCTCTCCTTCTAGTTCTCACATTTTGCAATGCTTTTGAGAATCTAGTAGAGATGAGTGCCAACTCCTCTTCTGGAAATACTTCGATCTGTTCCAGGGTTAGTGAGGACAACAAAGCAAGAGTATTGCAGGATGATGATTGGCCGGAGCTAGACATATCACGTTGTGAAACAAATGCAATAGACTTATTGGGGTTCTTACGTGAGATTATGTCAATTTCATGAGTTTTTAACTTGGAATATAGCACATCTAAAGTAAGTGAACTCATGACAGTAGATTCACGAATAGATGTGACTTTCATCTCCCAAATTGACATATCTAATGCACTTAGCAATTGCCTAGCATTTTCAGCATCTGAAAAATTAACATTGACACTACGCAAGTTGTTGAGAATCTTATTAAAGCGAGCAAAAAGGTCATCAATAGACTTACCGGGTTGCATCTCGAAGCGCATGTATTCTTTCTTAAAAATGTATTGCCTTACCTCTTTGATCGTGTTGGATCCTTCGTGGTAGTCACAAAGTGCTTTCCACACATCGTATGCAGATCGGAGGTGTGCAACACGGTCGAAGTCGCTTTGTGTTAATCCTTGTATGATCTTGACCGAGCCTTGTTGTTGTTGTCGACATCTCTCAGATTTGTAGCTGTAACTTGATTGTTTGATGGCACTTCGTAAGGCTTGTATACCTTCTCCCATATTGCAAAGCCTTGTGCCTGGATGAAAGCCTCCATGCGTGCCTTCCAAACCTGAAAATCAATACCAGCAAACACACAAGGTTTGGCGGAGTACTTCTCCATGATGATTAGTCAAAAACATGTGCAAATCACAAAGATTAGAGCAACGTGGCTCTGATACCAATTGTAGGATCGAAGAGCACGTGAAAAGCTACCAGAGGGGGTGAATGGTAGATTTTAAAAATCTTACGCACCGGAAACAATTAAACCCCAAACCCTTTCGGCAGAAAACGATTTGTTAAAGAAATCGTGTGTGAGACTAATCTAAACGTGTTTCACCATGACAAAAGTGATAGATATCAGAGTGAATCAAGTCACGAAGACAACACAAAAAGAATCACTCAAATCCGTCGAGAAAAACTCAAGCTATGATCGAAAGATTAAACAAGGTCAATCTGTCCTACCCGAGAAAAAACATTTCTGGGTGCTGCAAAGAAACTCGTGTAGATCAGAAACCACAAATCCAATGACCGTGAAATTTTTACATATGATATATAATCAAGTTGTGAAGACAACCCAAAAAGAATCATGTCAATTGGATCTGTAAAACTCGAGTTATGATAAAACCACCGACGAAAGGTAGTGCTGTCCAGAAACTCGACGAGTAAAACTTATCTGGAACAAGTCGGACGAACAAGGCACAAAAGTTCCTTCAAACTACGAATTTTATTCAATATAAAACAAGAGGAGCAGCCCCAAAGTCGTACACCACGAGATCCGGGCTCCCCTGCTTATATAACTAGCTCGAAACCAACTCAACTCAGATCAGGAACCTAATCCTACTCTGTTCACGAATCATAACTTTCCATAACTGCTTAGGTTTCTTCTGTACGCAGATAGAAGCCATCTTAAGACTTCCAAACACCTTAGGAATGTATCCCTCATTCCTAAACAACTCATATTCGTGACCCACACAAAATCCTATCATAACCAACTCAAATCATTCCATATTTGAGTCAAACCCGACTCAGCCGCAGCCTGAGTCCATAACCTAGTCGGTTGGACCTTTCTGACCAACTCTTTACGTCCACATCTCTTCATCACGTCTCGGAACCATGTAGCCACATCCATGCACTCCTTGCATACGTGCAAACATCTTCCAACGACGTCCACGATACCTTCATATGCATTGTTCTTTATTCAATCATGTTGCGCAACCTCCTGATCAGCTCAACCACAATTCCTCCTGAATTTGGTTGTTGGAACCTCATCTCCTCCCTGAGACTAGTCCAATGGATCCCGTCACCAGCCATGTCTTGAACTCAAGCAACACCTGCACATGAATAAACAACCAATCCATACGAGCCCAAGTCCTCGACTTGACTCAAGTTAGTTCCGAACACAACACCGTATGTGAGAACCTCACATAAGCATGTTGCAAAGCATAGCAAAACGATATCAGCCATATCATCCAAAATGCACCAAAAACTTAGTAAAAGAATATTAAGCAATCTTTCAAAAAATGTAAAACAAGTACGAAACATTGCAAATGAAAAGCAGAAGCACTACGGTCAAGTTCCGGACCTTGCCAGAGCAACCCGGACCTTGAGTTGGAGCTAACAAAAGATAGTAGAACCTAGCGCCGGAGCTTACCAAACTAGTACAACCAAGGTCCCGGCGGAGCTTACAAAACTAGCAGGACCTAGCGCCGGAGCTAACCAGAACTAGTCGGAACTAGTAATCCCAAAAGCCGGAGCTAGAAAAATAAACTTTGGAGCTTAGCAAAAACACGGCGGAGCTATCAAAATCATGTCGGAGCTATCAAAAACATGTCGGTTCTATCAACGACATGCCGGAGCTAAAGACAAAACTTCACCAGAGCTACCAAAGCTAGTCGGACCTTGATAAAAAGGTGTTTTGGTAATATTCAAAATCTTTATCGCCAAGGCCAAGTGTATTCACGACAAGCCAATGTATTCAGCACACATAGGTCTCACAACAACTCCTTGTTCAAACTGGTGTCTAGATAAAAAATTTAAAAAATTGAGCTTATTACTCCCTCCGTCTCTAAATACTTGTCGCTTTTTAGTTCAAAAATAAACTACAAAGCGATATTTACTATGGCCCCATTTGGAACGTAGGAATCCAAATCACAGGAATTGGAAAAAACATAGGAATAGACAATATGCAGGAACGAAGAAAGTGAGCAACTATAAACAAAATTCTTTAGAATCCTAACTATCATTATTTGTAATACATAAATCAAAGTCATAAATTCTTGCCAAAATGAACTACCAGTTTGCTTCATAAAAAACTTCATTTCTATATTTCTAACATCAAAACGTCTATTACATTGCAGTAGCTCAGAAATAATTATTCCCTTGTTTCAAAAAAAGAAATAATTATTCCATGCAAATCATTAGGTTAATTAAGTTGACTTTTAGCACCCTATATATTCCCTCCATAGCCAACCAGCAGACCACAAAGAACTTGGACTGGATTATTTCATTCCTCCATTTTACATAGGAAAGGAAGTCTTTCTACATGAAACGAAATATGATTTCTGTGTTCCAAATACCTGTGACATAAGCACAATGTAGGAATGAATTCCTTTGAAGTTTCCATTAAAAATCCTATATTCCAATGGACGGAGAGAGTACATGTCAGCCCATTAGACCCAACCTACTACTTGGAAAGTATTCGATCATTGTTCGGAAATTTTCCATTAAAATATGGTATTCCGACAATTCGGTCGAAGATGAGTCTAAATCGTTTCCATTCCATTTACCAAATTTCAATGTCCGATAAAAATGGTAATCGGTTCGAAAATTTTGGAGATTGTCGAAAATAGTAATCACATTGGAAACTTTTGAAAATGGCGTCGGATGGTTTGGGAATTTACCGTACCGTTTTCATCCCTAGGGCAGAATGATCCTGGCGACCAGAATGAAGTGTCAGATATATGTTGTCCACGGCACAGGGTTATTCAACACAAGCAATAGGTAGCATATCCTAATCTTTCTTCTCATATATAGCGTGTTAACTAATTTTTCGGCCCCAAATGATCTAGAAAAATTACTCCAGATTTGATGATGCCATAAATTAATCACTGCTCAAAATAATGACGGTGCTCATCAAGCTGGCAGGCTCAACTTCATTCATCCTCAAACTAGCTAATTATTTCGGATGGATTTACGTTAAGGGATGTGCATTCGGTCTACCCGATATTTTGGTTCGGGTATTTCGGTCTTCTATTAAATTCAGTTTCTTGAAATCAATACCTGAATTGTTGTAATAATATTAGATAACCGAACATTTTTGGTACCAAAATTCCGGTTCGGTCTTCGGTCCTACCAGATATATCCGAATTATACATTATATCCATGTCATGTTTGCACAAATTTAATATGATTGATAAATTTAATCCCATGAGGTCTTTTATTATAAACTGACAAATGAAAAATAAAAAATAAACGTTTAAATCCAACAACTTCACACACCACAACTTGAAAATAAAATATCTAAATTTGAATTGTTCATAGTTTAGCACTCATAATTTAACTTATTATTTGATGGACCGACTATTCGATTATTTCAGTTACCCGAGAGTGGTACCCGAACCCGACATTTATATTTGCTACCCGAAAAGTACCCGATACCTGATATTTCGGTCTTTTCGGTTCCGGTCTCGGTTTTATCAGTTTCAGTTTTTCGGCCTCGGTTTATTTGACCACCCCTAATTTACGTAGCAGTAGCATATGGGATATACATATTTCTCCTCCATGTTTTTTTGCAAAACTATTTAGTGATATATCCTATGTGCATATTACATATGTAAAACTAATGTAAAGTATAAAACTTTTTCAAAGAGAAGTCTTAGGTTTCGTCAAATCTATCTTTGAAATTTACGCAATTTTGATCTGTTTTAACAATACAAGAATTGTACTTTTAGATTCACCATGAAAATATTTCCATAATATACAATCTAGTACTACATGTTATTGAAGTTAATAAATTCCATATAAATCATTGGTCAAAGGTAATTAGTTTGACCAAAACAGAAATAGAGTTCAGTTGGGGCGGAGGAAGTATTATACGTTGTTGTTTGCCACATAAGGTTTGGTCCTTCGTTCAAGCAGTAGCCATTTGTATAGGTGGCTGACGCGACCAGGCGCACCGAGCTTATGTGTGTCCCAGTCACTGAGGCACCTTAAACGCGCGCAGCGCATGCGCATCTTTGAATTCATTTAGAACTGCTCCGCGTCCCATCACCACTACTGCGCGCATCGATAGACGAACAGCCTAGCGGGTTCAAATCCCCTGCAGTACTGCAGGTGCAGTAGAGGTGGCTGACATGAGGGCCCCACATGGTGTGGGACCCACATGTCAGCCACCTCTACTGCACCTGCAGTACAACAGAGGCCCCACCACTCAGTTGCAGTAACTGCATTGCAACTACTGCAGGGGATTTCGTCTATGCTATAAGATCACCCGGGCACGCCATCGTCTTCTCCACACAGCCACTCTTCCTCTCTTCTCAAAACCGTGCTATGAACACCATGGCTGACAAGACAACGCCGCCGCCAAGCCCGCCGAAGGACGCCAAGGGGAAGCGTCCCCGACCGGACTCCCCCTCGGACATGGAGTGGGCTCTCCAGAAGATGGCGCGCGATGTATTTGACAATACATCATGCTCCATGCGTTGTCTTGGGATTGGTCCCCTTCCAGAGTATGCTGTCATGGGGACTACGAGCCACTATGTCTTCGGCATGACGCACTTGGCCGGTCACCTCGACGTCCTTTGGGAGACACTGGCGGACGAGCTCGGCGTCACTGACCGCGACAACCTAGTGGCGGCGATGTCCAGAAAACTAGGCTTCCCGTCTCCACCGCGGGAGGTTCCCATGCCCAGCCAGGAGCCCAAGGAGGAGGAGGAGGAGAAGAAGTAGGTGGAGCAAGGTGGAGAAGTAGTTTTTTTCTTGTTCTTATTGTGTTGTTTATCTTTTCTTGTTTTGTAGTTTGTGTTTTTCTTTTTTTTCCTGTTTGTAGTGTAACGTCTTAAGGTAATGAACTTTATATTTATGTTCATTGGCATGCAAAAATAGCTCTAATGTTCCAGTTCTAACGATAAACTAGTAGACTATCTATCTCTTTCATCTTTTAGAATGGAATATATTTCCACTTCCAACTCTACTGAGCTGGAGATCCAGAAAGTGACTATCACCTACTAGTTTATCTGACAGGACCAGCAGGGAGAAGCCCACTCTCTGTTCAAACCCAACACGGATCCAACATAATGAGCAATCAAATAGCAAAGCACGTAGTAAATCACAAAAAATGCAACGACAGTTTCTGGAGTACGTATCAACTTTAGCCCAGATTAGATGCTCGTGGGCGTCATTGCAAAATGGTGAAGACAAAAAAAGACTTGATTCCGGATGGCATGCAAAAACAAACTAGAAGTCAGGGTCATCGAAATTTTTGCCCGATTTAGATTGAGTCTTAGTTATAGACTTCCATAATAATAAAATGTATCGGGTATTTTACTTTCACAAGTGTGTCACAAATGTATCGGGTGTTTTACTTTCACTAATGTGTCATAAAGTGTACGCCGGCCAAGTTTCCTGATCCAACCGTACAACTTCAAATAAAGGAGGATTAGAGCAACTCCAACCCCTTTGTTATTTTTGGTTTGCTATTCTTTCAAATGACAAATATGCTATCCACATTTAGCATCTCATTCCATGAGCATCTCCAACCCGTTTGCTATATGATGTGCTATATTAATTTTTTTTCATATTTTATTAGTATATAATAATTATTTTAAAATTCAAATAACATTGTTGCAAGGGCTATATTGTAGTAGTTGTATTTATAACGGCTATTTTTCAATGATTATATTTCTAACGGATGTACTTCCAACGGCTAATTTTCAGCAACTATTTTGCAACAGAACAACGATAATGTACTGGAAATTGGGAATAGCAAACCGGATAGCATTTGCTACTAGTAGCACACCGAGAGATCCATATAGCAAATGGCTAAAAGTAGCAATCCTAATAGCAAACCGGTTGGAGATGATTTTTGCTCTAGATTTGCTAAATAATAGGATATCACATCATATAGCTAATGGTTTGCAGATGCTCTTTTTGCCATTACCTATATGGTGTGATATCCTATTATTTAGCAAATTTAGAGCAAAAATCATCTCCAACCGGTTTGCTATTAGGATTGCTACTTTTATCCATTTGCTATATGGAGCTCTCGGTGTGCTACTAGTAACAAATGCTATCCGGTTTTCTATCCCCAATTTCTGCTACATTATTGTCGTTTCTGTTGCAAAATAGTTGTTGAAAATTAATCGTTGGAAATACAACCGTTGAAAAATAGTCGTTAGAAATATAACCATTGAAAAATAGCCGTTAGAAATACAAACATCACAATATAGCCGTTGCAACAATGTTATTTGAATTTTAAAATAATTATTACATATTAATAAAATATGAAAATTTTTAATATAGCACATCATATAGCAAACGGGTTGGAGATGTTCATAGAATGAGATGCTAAATGTGGATAGCATATTTCTATTTTAAAGAATAGCAAACTAAAAATAGCAAACGGGTTGGAGATGCTCTTAGAAGATTGGTGGAAAATAATACGAACTTATAAGAAAAAGAAGAAGAAGAAAAAGGATGGTGCGCGTTTTGATACATGAACTGTGACATTGCTGACATCTATCTTCATTGGCCAGTCAATGATTCCGCTGATCCGCTGATCTCTCCAGCATGTATTCACACTAGCTACTCTCCGGTGACTGTACCCAAGGTATCCCGTTGCCCACCCGGCATATCCAGTGGGTGGGCTCCTAAGAAATGTTGTTCTTGTTGTACGTGGTGTTAGGTTGAGACAATGCAACTTGTCACTACCAGGATTCCGGTTTATCGCGATGAAAAAAATCGTTGCAATAGGTCGAAATTCGTCGCGATAGGTTGTTGTCGCAACGAAATAGAACGTCACGATAGTTTTTCCGACTCGTGGCGATAGCAGCCGTGGCAATAGGTTATTGCGATGACTTTACATCCGTGGCAAATAGTATGGTATTGTAACGACTCCACATTGGTGGCAAATAGTATGGTATTGCAACAGTTTAACGTATTGCGACGATTTAACGTATTGCAATGAAAATATCGGTGTTGCAATGATGTCACATTCGTGGCAAAAAGTATGGTACTGCAACGACTCCACGTTCGTTGCAAATAGTATGGTATTGCAACGGTTTAACGTATTGCAACGATTTAACGTATTGCAACGAAAATAACGGTGTTGCAACGATGCCACATTCGTGGCAAAAAGTATGGTATTGCAACGACTCCACGTTCGTGGCAAATAGTATGGTATTGGAACGGTTTAACGTATTGCGACGATTGAACGTATTGCAACAAAAATAACGGTGTTGCAACGATTTCACATTCGTGGAAAAAAGTATGGTATTGCAACTACTCCACGTCCGTGGCAAATAGTATGGTATTGCAATGGTTTAACGTATTGCGATGATTTAACGTATAGCACTGAAAATAATGGTATTGCAACGATGCCACATTCGTGGCAAAAAGTATGGTATTGCAACGACTCCACGTTCATGACAAATAGTATGGTATTGCAACGGTTTATAGTATTGCGAGGATTTAACGTATTGCAACAAATAGTACGTTATTTGTGACGATTTCACATCTGTGCCAATAAGTACGGTATCGCGACGATTTCATACTCGTGGCGAATAGTATGGTATCATGACGTTTTCACATTCGCGGGGAATAGTATGGTGTTGCAATGATTTCACATCCGTAGCGAATAGTACGGTATGGCAACGTTTTTACATTTGTGGCAAATAGTATGGTGTTGCAACGATTTCACATCCGTGGCGAATAGTACGGTATCGCTACGATTTCACACTCGTGGCGAATAATATGGTATCGCGATGTTTTCACATTCGTGGCGAATACTACGGTGTTGCAGCGATTTTACTTCCATGGCGAATAGTACGATATCGCGACGATTTCACACTCGTGGCGAATAATATGGTATCACGATGATTTCACAGCCGTGGCCAATAATATGGTTTTGCAACGATTTCACGTTCATGGCGAATAGTACGGTATTGCAACGATTTCAAAATCGTGGCAACAGTATTGTATTGCAACGATTTCTGATGTGTGGCAATAGGTATGTAATGCAACATATTCAAATCTGTTGCAACAGAGTCGTAATGCGACGTTCTCTGGGTGGTGGCAATAGCAGTCTAGTGCAACGCTTTTTTGGTCGTAGCCAAATGTTTGTAGTGCAACATTTTATAATTTGTGGCAATAGCTAGCTTCCTATTGCAACAGTTTATTTTCGTCGCAATAATCTGTTAATGCCATGTTTCATAATGAGCGGCACTAGAATCCTAATGCACCAGGTTTGAAAATTAGTGGCAACAGAATCAATTTATTTGCACATGATACATCTGTCGACTTAACAACAAACATCCAGCAATTGATGCAATGCTCAAGGACCCTTGCGTCGTTGTGAGACGATGTTATTTACAGTTTTTTCAGTTTGCAACATTGCACCTATTAAAATAGCACCGCGATGAGTTGTAGTATTAGGAATAGTTTCTTGAACATCTGGCTTCGACTTGGTGTGAGCAGGAGCCTTTTGTGGAGTTGCTGCTAGCTGTTGTTGATTTTGCAAGCTCTCCATCATTCTGCGCATGTCTGCTAGCTCCTTTTCTTGCCGTGCAGAATTGGCTGCCATCTGATCATGTAAAGCCCGGACTTCCTGGTTGAGCTGTTCATTTGCCTGGACAAAGCCATCCATCTGGGAGGTCATATGATCATTTCTTCCTTCCAACTCTTGCACTTGAGAGTTGAGGTCTTCATTTCTATTTTGCAAGGATCGAACTTGCTGGCCGAGCTGGTCAGACATCTGGATACGCAATCTTCCAGAAACATTAGGTTTAGCCATATAACCACGCCCCCGAAACTATGATCCTCCAGAACCGGTTGCGGATATATAAGTAAGCTGGAAGATGTTGTTTCTTTCCACATCTGGGATTGGGACTCCCAGCTCAGCTTCCTTGATGTTGATTTGGGCACGTGCCTAGGTCTATATACAAAAAGAAAAGTCACATGTACATTGCAAATATTTATTTAAATGGGGACTGTTTGAAGTGTTTCTCACATGTACAGCTTCTGCCTGCTCGTTTGTCCATTGACCATTCTTCACATGGCTTACCTCCCACAGTTCTATGTCATCGGGTTCTTTTCCGATCTCTGGGTCTTGCTACATCAAATACAAGTAAAATTTGATTGAATGATTGCAGTGCAAAGTAAAAGCATGATTTAGTTTTCATACCTTCTCCTAACTAAGCTGGGCGTAGGATTTCGAGCCAAGCAAGTGTTTTGTCTTTTGAGTACTTCGATTTTGTGAATTGGTTCTGCTTATTGACTGCAATTTTAAGAATTAATTTCTTGAATGGGTGTTATCAAATAGCTTTTGTAGGATATGAAGGTATTAGAAAGCTAGCTGACCTTGAATCGCTCGGACCCAAAATAGTCCATAAGCGCCAATATTCGAAATCTTCTACGTCAACAGGCTTGTTTTGTATACGTTCCTCATCGACCGAATACTTCTTATAGGTGGCATGCAATGTTGATCGCCACCCCTTGTAGCGCTCACCAGCAATCTTCAATATTTTTCTTCTGGTATCATCTGTGTCCTCCAAGTCCCAGGCATTTTGTACATTGTATATCACACTGTTATAAACGTACAAGATGGAGGTTGCTTGAAAAAAAAAATACTTATGTGGGGTGTCACAACACTAACCAGAATGTCTCTCACTATATCGCTCTTCGAAGTATCACCAACCTCTGCCCACTTCCTTACACCAGCGAGGGGTGCATTTTTTTTGTTGTAATAACCACATCATCGATAAGTGCCGCTGATTAGGACAAACCGCAGCACCCAACCTATCAGACCACTGAATTTGTAGCTTCCAATTCTAATCATTCATTCTATTTGCAGATGCTAGATAGCGCAATTTTGCAACCTTAAGTCCTTGAGCCACCCCTCTTCCAAAATTCTTTCCTTCTGTTAGTGTCATTTAAACGGTAAACGTTTAAAGCAAATTAGCAACTGACCAGGCCTAGTATCATGTACAAATAGTGTGAAAGAGGAAGAAGTCTGATGTTTTACCATCTTCAGGATGATTGCAGCAAATGCGAGTGTGGGAACACCGCGTCGCAACAGCATTTTGCTCCATATTGGGCGATGCATCGACTTGTTGACTTCTTTGTTGCTGTTCATACCCTACAATCAGGCATCAGGCAGTAGTCAGTGGTGCTACAGCACCCGTAGTACTGCAAGGGATTTTCAGTCCAGCTGCGAAGCAGGCAAGACAGTAGCTGGTGATGCTAGAGAAATAGAGGGTTCATCGGGTGCTCATCCTCTGCAGTACTGCCGGTTCGGTCTAACCAACATCAGCAGGAGCGTGTCTCTAGGCGAATTGGTGGCAGGGCGAGTCATGGACATCAGTAGTATTATCCGGTAGAGGATGCAAGACAGGTGAGGCGGGAATCTTGCGACGTTTAAAAAAGCTAGGGTTCGGTCTGGCAGTACAGTGACCACATTTAAGTCAGAGGATCGACGTCCAGGTCACACCAGTGATCTCACGTGACTTACATTTTTACTGCAGGCGATGCAGTAAAGATCCAAAGGTGTGATTCCGTTGGATCTTTACTGCATCGCGTGCAGTAAAAACGTATAAGTCAGGTGATCTGCGTCCATTGATATCACCCCGGAGCAAGTCTCGAGGCTAGGAGGACAGTGTGGCAGATCTAGGAATTAAATTTAGGTGGATTGCATACTGATATTTTGCTGTGCATGTTAGCATCTCGCCCTAAAGTGCTAGAACGGATACATGAATATAATCTTGCATTAATTACCAGACATCAGCAACGCATTTGGCAGTGTAAAAAACGGAATTGAGATCATATAAGCAGCAATGAACCCTCATGTACATGCATTTCTAAACTATATGATACTAACATTTCTTAGTGGACAGGGGTTAATGATATTAGACTATTTTTTCCAGGGTATGCCATGTCATATGGGGCATAGCATGTAGGTACGCCATAATGGCCAGGGTTTTACAGGCGGCAGGGTCATCATGGAACGCGAACGATGGGACGTGGAGATGGAGGGAGATGCGTCGGGGAGGACAGTGAAGTGACCACCAGCAGGGCGTGGGCGCCGGCCGGTGCCGGAGTGACCAGCGGTGATATGGGTTTGCGGGCGGCGGGGTCATCATGAAACGCGAAGGATGGGACAGGGCGATGGTCGAGGGAGACGCGTTTCTAAGGACACTGAAGTGAGAAGCAGCAGGGCGTGGTCGTTGGTGCCGGAGTGGCGGCGGCGAGAGAGCCCACCGTGCGCGTATAGGCATCAATAAATTACGCCATCACATATACTCACCAGTAGGGCGTGGGCGTCGGCCGGTGCCGGAGTGACCGGCGGCGACAGGGGTTTGCGGGTGGTGGGGTCATCATGACACGCGAAGGATGGGACGTGGCGATAGTGGAGGGAGACGCGTCGGGGAGGACACTGAAGTGAGCAGCAGCAGGGTGTGGTTGCCGGTGCCGGAGTGGCTAGCGGCGAGAGAGCCCATTGTGCGTGTCTAGGCATCAATAAATCACACCATCACATATACTGATTAACTGTTCACTGGGACTACGAAACTACAATCGCAATGCTAAAATATTTAGTAGAGCCCGGTACATATTTATACTCGTAGTACCAGCATGGGATGAAGAATCTCGAGGTTTCTGAGCATCAGGTGCTGCAATATTCTCTGCATACGATGCAAAGGAATTAACGTGTTATAAATATGCGTATTTTGATAGTTAACACATTTATAGTTATACCAGGTGCTTGTTGCCCATCACGATTACTTGTAGACGACATGACGGTTTGGTGTCTTATTCCTAAAGTAAAGAGTATATATAGTAAGTAACAGTGATAACGTCAGATTACATGAGGATGTGTATTTTAGATCGGGCAGTGTGGTTGCTATGAACTGAAAATGTTTGTTTTGAACGGAGGAATTAGAAATGGAGTAGGAAAAAAAACCGTACAATCTGAGAAAGAAAAACAAGAAAAACGTGTATAAACCGTGGGAACTGAAAATCTTAGGAATACAAGTTTGGAACACAGGAATGAGAGTACAACATTGGGAGTGGTTGATAAGATAACCCTGGCGTCATTTACTTATAAATCAAGAAATTACATAGTACATGCGGTTTTTAATAGTTATCTTTCCTGACATGGAAATGTACTAGAAATACACTACCATAAACTGTCGGAGCGACATTTATTTTGGGGCAGAGGTGTAGTGTATATTATATATGGAAACAAGTAGAATGCAATCAGATGCTAGGGTAAAATAAAAAGATGAATCAACTGTAGGATGCAGATCTAACGTTTGAGGATAGTTGATTGCACAATTGCACCATTAATCAGATTTTATACTATACATTCATGAAACATAAGAGCATATAAAGGGGTTGGGACAACAACTAGGAATGAACTGGCTGCAGCTGTTGGGACGACAACTAAAGCGATAAGGAGGGAGTAGCTCTATAAAAAGACGGCATGGATCGTGTAGAACTTACGTAGCACAAAACTGGAGTCGGAGATGTCGCAGGGCGGGGTTGGCGACGAAGAGGCTCGGTAGAGCCCGTCAAACTTGGCCGCTCGACGTTGTACCCACAGTCACAACCACCACTCACACTGGAATTTCTTAGGAATACAAGTTTGGAACACAACACTAAGAGGAGAACATGTGTGCCGGGAACGGAAGCCACTGCGGGATTAGAGGGAGACGCACATTTATATTCGTCGTGGCTAGCTACAAATGGGAGGGACTGGAATTTTGGGTGCACGGAGTGAAGTTTCAATTGTGAAAATCTCAATTGTGCGCGCCAAGGAGAACAAGAAAATTTTCGAGGGCGTGCAGAATTTGGCATCGTGCCCCTCTGCACGCATCCAATCGTGATTAAATTCATGTAATGTTGCGATGATTCCTGCACATGGTTTTACTCTTCACCGGTACGTCTACCTAGAGCTAGAGGAGTAGACCTCTTCAGACTGCTGCCTCACCGTGGGACCGCTACCTGTCGTTCATCTTTGTTTTCATGGAGATGTAAAAGCAGTCATGTAGTAGTGGGACATTCCAAAAAAAATATGAACAAAATATGAATCGCCAAATGTATCATTGTGCTAATGCAAACAACATGCAAATACAGAACACCCAAGTCCACGAAAGGAGGACAACAAATCCATGGTCTAGTAAAAGGTAAACAATTAGCATTTTATATATAACATTCGTCACAGTGAAATGATAACATATACAGAGTATATACTACTACTACAAAAAAAAACATTTTCCCCTGTGATGTCTAATCTTCAGGCCATCGATCCAAAGCCGCCTGTGATACGAGTATCACAGGTACATACGATATACATATCAACAATGTCATAAAATATTAGTTACAATGGATAAAGTACTTTTCATGCACCTGTTGCTTCAGGCGATGGACTACTTAGCAATTTAGATGACGTAATTTCCTAATCAAGTTAATTATGCATCATGTCTGTTGTTAGTTCTATTACTTGTAAGGATAATGTTTACCGGATTTCATTCATTCAGCCACATGAAATATAGATGGTCCCAAGTTACAAATATATATGAGATGTTATCGATAAAAGAATTATTTTGATACTGCATATATACAACACATTGTTCATGAACATAAAGACATATTTCATTAACAAACAAGTAATAGGAAAACACGTAGTAGACAACAAGAACAAGATAAACTACACCTAATACTACTCTACTTAGAGATCACAAAATAGATAAACTACTCCTCCGCTGCTACCGCCTCCGCCGTCGGTGCCGCCTCCTCCTCCTCCTCCTCCGCCGCTGCCGCCGCTGCTGCCGCCTCTGCCTCCGCCACCGCTGCCGCCTCCTCCTGCTCCTCCTTCGCCGCTGCCGCCGCCTCCATAGCTGCATCCACCTCCGCCTCAAGAGACGCCTCCTGCTCCGCCTCCTCCGCTGCCGCCGTTGCCCAAGCCGCCTCGTACTCCTCAACCTCCGTCACAGTCTGAAGCTTCCCAGCGACGCGGTAGAATCTGCAGGAGGCCCTCTACCCTAGCAACCTCCTCGATCGTCTCGTGGAGGGCGTCGAGACGACCAGCCACAGTCATCAACCCATAGCAGTAGTGGACCGTGGTGTCCATGCTCGTGTGGAGGGGAAGGGTCCCAAGACACAGACGTCGACACGAGCGATCTGTGTCGGAAAAGACCTTCCGCGCCACTGCGTTGAGTGCTAGTGCGCTATGAGCGGCAGCGGACTTGGCGTCGGTGGCCACCTTAAGGCGCCGATCGAGTTCGTCGATGCGGTCGGTGAGGAGTCTGAGAGCTTGCTCAATCAAAACGGGATGAGGAAGTGCAGGCGCCGTGGGCGGAGATGCGGGCGCTGCCATCAGTTCCACCGGCGTTGAAGGCAGCGATGGAAATGGAGAAGGAGGTTCGGAGGACGTCGATGGCCTGGAGTGCTTCGGTGCGGGGCTACCCATTTGTGTGGCGACAGAGGTGCAGAGAAAGAGCGAGAGGTGGTCGATGGTGGCAGGTGGAGAAGTTTGGAGGCTAGGATCTAAGGAGTGGTGCGGCGGAGAAGGAAGAGGACGGTGAGCCTTTATAGCGGGTCGTTGTCTAAGCGGGCGTGTCGAGATGATCGAACGCTAGAGGAAACTGTTCTTAGTTATAAACCGGTCAGTGGCCCCGGTTTCCTCGAAACTGCGGTTTGCATCCTCTCATTCCCAATAGCTCGACACGTCCCATCGGCTTCAGTGGCAGTTTTTTAGGAGTAAATTTACACACGGGGAAAAACAATTTTGTTGTTATATAAAAAAAATCCGTCCGTACACGCCTAATCCAACTTCGTGACCGCGCGTCCGTGCCAGCGGACGCCTTGTAGCGAACATGGGCCTAGTCCTGCACGCATTACTTTCATTCGGATTTTTAACTGCAACTGTGCGTCATGGCTTATAACGTCAGAGCACCGACCTCAATGTTCCGTGGTGGGACTAATCCTTCGCACCTGTTCCATATGTTCTTTTCTTCTCTGTCTATTGTCTAATACTATTTCTGTTCTATGTTCAACATGCATATGCGACCTCGATCCACGATCATGTTTCATGATGTTATACGTGTTTTCTCTTTTTGTTGAGAGATCGTCAAGTACTGTTTGACGTATATATATATGCATGCATTTTAGTGTTGTTAAACATGACCGAGGTGTTTTAATTCTAGCTATGTCTAACATGCACGGACCGCAAACATGATCAACCAATTACACTACGTAAGAAATTAAAATAGGAGACAACGATGGGCGACAGATCGGATGTCCATCTATCACAAAGTGATGCGAGACGCGCTTAAAGTCATTGTTTGTCTCCTTTAGCTTTGCAATTACAAATCGAGACGAGCTTCAAACCTTATGATCTTTTGTTTTTGTCCAATTTGCTCGGTTCACTTGTGACAGATTAACACATCACTAAACTTAGAGCACATTCACTTGATTGAAATCCAGAAATTCTAACACACTAGTATTCATTGACACGAATGAACACATATATATTACAAAACACAAGAAATATTACATGTACATAATTGATGCTAAACATGTACAAGAACACCTAAAACTACAAAAGAAATATGTACAAGAACTCCTAAAACTACTCTGCCGGCCCCGCCTCCTCCGCCCTCTCCCCCAACTTCTCAAACCATGACAAGCGGTCCTCCTCCTCCTCCTCCTCCTCGTCGTCGTCGTCGTTGTCGTGGTGGTGGTGGTCGCTGTGGTCGTGACCGTCGTCATCGTCGTCGTCATCATCGTCATCGTCGTCGTCATCATCATCGTCGTCGTCGTCGTCGTCGTCGCCGTCGTCGTTGTCCTCCTCCTCCTCCTCCTCCTCCTCCTCCTCCTCCTCTGGCGACGATGCAGCATGAGAGTGGGCCGGCTGCTCCGGCTGAGCCGATTGCTCCGGATGCACCAGTGGCTCCGGCTGCATCGGCGGTGGAACCCCGCCGCGACGGAAGTTCCTCTCCGTTGCTGGCACCAGGGCACTATGGCCCTCGGCGCCGAGCTCCCGGGCCATCGTCCCGGACAACATGTCCAGGCGATCGGCCACACCCGTGAGGGTGTAGAGGTAGTGGCCGGTGGTATCCATTCCAGGAAACTCGGGAAGGGTACCAAGATCCAAGGCGTCCAAGGCCCGAGACATACTGTTGTATGCCTCTCGCGGCATAATGAGGTGCTGGTCATCGTTCACCCTCTCGGGGGAGCTGCAGCATATCCACTTGCAGGGTGGCTGCCTCGGCGGGCTAGGAGGCGGAAGGTTGGCCATGGCTGTGGTGGTTTGTCGGCGCCGGGCTAGGAGGTGGAACGATGGAAGAAGAAGAAAGGAGTGCAAAAGTTATGTGCTTGTACATAACTGACGACGTGCCTTATATATGGTCTGTGCGGAGTAGACGAGGGAGCGGTTCGTTTCCCACGCATTGAACTCTTTGCAGACCTCGTGTGGTGCAATTAAACCATTGTGGAAGACGATCTTCAGAGATCCTTCCGTCTCTCTTGTATCCATGTGGAACGTCGCGCACGCGTCCCTGCACCATGGCTTCTTAACTTCTCCGCAATACTCGTGCGGGACATCAGTTACTTGGCACACTGGAAAGGCCCGCGGCGAGATCTCTAGCGAGCCCCGCCACGGCAGCACCGCGCGCGCGCCCTCTGCGCGAGGAGGAAGAAAGGGTCTGTGATGTTGGTTTTCTTCTTTCATGATGTTGTTTTTCTTGTTTTGTAGTACTCCCTCCGTCCCACAAAGATAGATGTTTTAGCATTTTTTAGATATAATAGTGGAACATGTAAATGACGCATGTACCCTCAACTTTAACTCTCACCATTGGCTGGCATCGAGTTCCTAGATACCGGGAACAGTGCTGGTTGGAGCTGATTGGAGGAATTTAATGTTAGCTTTAAATTACTACACACTTTACATGTTAAGAAGGCAATCTTTGTGGGACAAACTTACAAGCTCAAAACCTCCATCATTATGGGACGGAGGCACTATTGTTTTATGTTAATGAACCAATGTCATTGTTCCTCTATTCCATCTGTTATTTTGTTTTCTGTCTGTTATTTAATGAACTATCGGTTCTATATATTTGTATTCTCTGTTAATGAACGACCGTCGCGTACGTGCATTTTTTGATGTCAAAGTTGGATTCGATAAGATCATCTATGTTTTTGTATACTGGATCTTGATCCATGCTAGTTGATGTTTCATTGGATGTACTGGACGATCAATATTTTTTTTTGTAGGTTGGATTGGACCATCCATGTTGATATTTCATATGATAATATTTATTTATATATTAATTCTTTATTTTACTAATGTATATTAATAATATACAAATAATAAATATGACGATCGTTTTTTCAACAAAAAGAGAAAATACTTGTATAACACCATCAATTTAACATGATCGTGGATCGAGGTCTTGCACATGCATGTTACACATAGAACACAAATACGGAGTACGTAGTTCATTAGACAATGGACAGAGAAGAAAATAACATATGGAATAGACGAACAACATTGAGTTCAGTAACATAGAACATTACAAAACAAGAGAAATGTCATCATGAAACAAGAAAATCAACATTACAAATCCTCATCAACAAGTGATCAATCATGCATGAAACATAATGGAGACCTCGATGGCTCTCTTTCAAAAGGATGCATGCATGTTCGGCCATCATACATGATCACGACAAAGCATTAATGCTCAGGTAGTCGGACGTGTGGCTTACACGTGTTAATTTTCTCTTATGCCGATGGGACGCATCGAGCCGTTGGGACTGAGAGGATGCAAACCGCAGTTTGGAGTAAACCGGGGCCATCGACCAGTTCATAAGCGCGGTTTCCTCTAGCGTCCGATCATCTCCACACGCCCGCTTATATGTGTGTTTTCTCTTTTTGTTGAAAGATCGTCTTGTTTGAGGTATGCATGTTAATTTTGTCAAACGTGACTGAGGTCTTTTCTATGTCTAACTTGCATGCACCCCAAACATGTTCAACCAATTAATATGTGTTTAATTTCTCATTTTGATGATGGATATTGTCAGAGTATGAGGCCTTGCCGATGTATGCTACGCCCCAAACCTGCATGATCAAAGAGCCTACAACTCTAGGTGATATCCAACTTCAAAAAAAGGAATTAGTACACATCAAAAAGAGGAATTAGTACAACTCTAGCTAGCTCGGTTCCTCTCTTCTCTTTCGCGTTTTCGGCCCCGCTCGTGCGCCACCGACCTCACCTTGGAACTCCAATGATAGCTTGCTAACTAGGCAAGGATCGATCGGGAGTCCTTTAGCAAAGTTGTTCACAACTTGCTTGTGCACCTTCTCAACCTTTTGTTTCGGTGTTTCCTCAACCGGTTGGGCGGTATTTCGCAGTTTCCCAATGACCGTGGGTGAAGCTGCCGAGACCCGCCCCTACTCTACCATCGACAAGCTGGAGGAAGCCTCTACAGGCCCCGACTTCTATAAGGGAAAGGTGTGTTATCGCGCCTTAAGCATGCTCACCAAGTTTCAAGCCATGCCATGCCTTGTAGAGTCTTTATTGCCAGTTTCCCCGATGATAGTTCATACCTATGTCTCTAGGTCATGGATTTAATTCATTTTATACATCTAATAATTCTTGACCATAGTTAGGGGATAGTTTACCTATCTCCCTGCGAACACTCCGGATCAAAAAAGATTTGAAAACCATCGACGAGTGATGATCAATCGAGATAGCCGAGTTTTAGTCACCGCCTGTGAGAAAGCCGCGATTCACTGTCGAGCTCCTAGTTTTTAGCCGTTTTTCTCCTTAATTTCCTAGTCCTGGTTCATGATCCTCAAGGCACAAGAAAGCTTTCGGAGGAGAAACCAAGTCATTTGAGCTAGAGATAAGGGAGTTATACCCTGCTGGAGCTGTGGCCACCGCCGCCGCCATCGCACCGCCGTTTCCAGCCGTCGGCAAGCCCCGGGGGCAACATCGATGTGCTCTGCGTGGTGAAAAACTGCCAAGCAGCAAGATTGGCGAAGTTTGGCGCACTGGAAAAGCCAGCGGCGAGATCTCCGGCGAGCCCCACCACGGCGGCGCCGCACGCGCGCCCTCGGCGCGAGGAGGAAGAAAGGGTCTGTGATGTTGGTTTTCTTGTTTCGTGATGTTGTTTTTCTTGTTTTGTAGTATTGTTTTATGTTAATGAACTCAATGTCATTGTTCCTCTGTTCTATCTGTTATTTTATTTGCTGTTTGTTATTTAATGAACTATTGGTTCTATATATTTGTATTAACTGTTAATGAACGACCGTTGCGTACCTGCATTTTTTTTGTTTTCAAAGCTGGATCCGATAGGATCATCCATGTTTTTGTATACTGGATCTCGATCCATGCTAGTTGATGTTTCATTGGATGTACTGGACGATCAAAAAGTTTTTGTTTCATAGGTTGGATTGGACCATCCATGTTGATATTTCATATGATAATATTTATTTATATATTAAATCTTTATTTTACTAATGTATATTAATTAATAATATACAAATAATAAACATGTAGATCGTTTTTTCAACAAAAAGAGAAAACACTTGTATAATACCATCAATTTAACATGATCGTGGATCGAGGTCTTGCACATGCATGTTACACATAGAAAACAAATACGGAGTATGTAGTTCATTAGACAACAGACAGAGAAGAAAATAACATACAGAATAGACGAACAATATTGAGTTCAGTAACATAGAACATTACAAAACAAGAGAAATGTCATCATGAAACAAGAAAATCAACATCACAAATCCTCATCAACAAGTGATCAATCATGCATGAAACATGATGGAGACCTCGTTGGCTCTCTTTCAAAAGCATGCATGCATGTCCGACCATCATACATGATTAAGATAAAGCATTAATGCTCGGGTAGTCGGACGTGTGGCGTACACGTGTTAATTTTCTCTTATGCCGATGGGACGCGTCGAGCCGTTGGGACCGAGAGGATGCAAACCGTGGTTTGGAGTAAACCGGGACCACCGACCAGTTCATAAGCGTGGTTTCCTCTAGCGTCCGATCATCTCCACACGCCCGCTTATACGTGTGTTTTCTCTTTTTGTTGAAAGATCGTCTTGTTTGAGGTATGCTTGTTAATTTTGTCAAACGTGACTGAGGTCTTTTCTATGTCTTACTTGCATGCACCCCAAACATGTTCAACCAATTAATATTTGTTTAATTTCTCGTTTTGATGATGGATATCGTCAGAGTATGAGGCCTTGCCGATGTATGCTACGCCCCAAACATGCATGATCACGGAGCCTACAACTCTAGACGATATCCAACTTCAAAAAGTGGAATACACATCAAAATGAAGATTTAGTACAACTCTAGCTAGCTCGGTTCCTCTCTTCTCTTTCGCGTTTTCTGCCCCGCTCGCGCGCCGCCGACCTCACCTTGTAACTCTAATGATTGCTTGCCAACTAGGCAAGGATCGATCGGGAGTCCTTTAGCAAAGTTGTTCACAACTTGCTTGTGCACCTTCTCAACCTTTTGTTTTGGTGTTTCCTCAATCGGTTGGGCGGTATTTCACAGTTTCCCGATGACCGCAGGTGAAGCTGCCGAGACCCGCCCCTACTCCACCGTTGACAAGCCAGAGGAAGCCTCTACAGGCCCCGACTTTTATAAGGGAAAGGTGTGTTATCGCGCCTTAAGCATGCTCACCAAGTTCCAAGCCATGCCATGCCTTGTAGCGTCTTTATTGCCAGTTTCCCCGATGATAGTTCATACCTATGTCTCTAGGTCATGGATTTAATTCATTTTATACATCTAATAATTCTTGACCATAGTTAGGGGATAGTTTACATATCTCCCTGCGAACACTCTGGATTGAAAAGATTTGAAAACCATCGAAGAGTGATGACCGATCGAGATAGCTGAGTTTTGATTGCCTCCTGTGAGAAAGCCGCGATTCACCATCGACCTCCTAGTTTCCAGCCGTTTTTCTCCTTTCCTAGTCCTGGTTCATGATCCTCAAGGCACAAGAAAGCTTTTGGAGTAGAAACCAAGTCGTTTGAGCTAGAGATAAGGGAGTTCTACCCTGCCGGAGTTGTGGTCACCGCCACCGCCATCGCACCGCCGTTTCCAGCCATCAGCAAGCCCCGGGGGCAAAACCGATGTGCTCCTCGTGGTGAAAAACCCACAAGCGGCAAGATTGGCGAAGCTTGGCGCACTGGAAAGGCCAGCGGCAAGATCTCCGGCGAGCCCAGCCATGGCGGCGCCGCGCGCACGCCCTCGGTGCGAGGAGGAAGAAAGGGTCCGTGCTGTTGGTTTTCTTGTTTCGTGATGTTGTTTTTCTATTTTGTAGTATTGTTTTATGTTAATGAAGTCAATGTCATTGTTCCTCTGTTCCATCTGTTATTTTGTTTTCTATATGTTATTGAATGAACTATCGGTTCTATATATTTGTATCATCTGCTAATGAACAGCCATTGCGTACGTGCGTTTTTTGTTGTCAAAGTTGGATTCGATAGGATCATCCATGTTTTTGTATACTGGATCTCGATCCATGCTAGTTGATGTTTCATTGGATGTACTGGACGATCAAAATTTTTTTGTTTCGTAGGTTGGATTGGACCATCCATGTTGATATTTCATATGATAATATTTATTTATATATTAAATCTTTATTTTACTAATGTATATTAATTAATAATATACAAATAATAAACATGACGATCGTTTTTTCAACAAAAAGAGAAACCACTTGTATAATACCATCAATTTAACATGATCGTGGATCGAGGTCTTGCACATGCATGTTACACATAGAACACAAATACGGAGTACGCAATTCATTAGACAACAGACAGAGAAGAAAATAACATATGGAATAGACAAACAACATTGAGTTCAGTAACATAGAACATTACAAAACAGGAGAAATGTCATCATGAAACAAGAAAATCAACATCACAAATCCTCATCAACAATTGATCAATCATGCATGAAACATGATGGAGACCTCACTGGCTCTCATTCAAAAGCATGCATGCATGTCCGGCCATCATACATGATTAAGACAAAGCATTAATGCTCGGATAGTCGGACGTGTGGCATACACGTGTTAATTTTCTCTTATGCCGATGGGACGCGTCGAGCCGTTGGGACCGAGAGGATGCAAACCACAGTTTAGAGTAAACCGGGGCCACCGACCAGTTCATAAGCGCGGTTTCCTCTAGCATCCGATCATCTCCACACGCCCGCTTATACATGTGTTTTCACTTTTTGTTGAAAGATCGTCTTGTTTGAGGTATGCATGTTAATTTTGTCAAACGTGACTAAGGTATTTTCTATGTCTAACTTGCATTCACCCCAAACATGTTCAACCAATTAATACGTGTTTAATTTCTCATTTTGATGATGGATATCGTCACAGTATGAGGCCTTGCCGATGTATGCTACACCCCAAACATGCATGATCAAGGAGCCTACAACTCTAGGCGATATCCAACTTCAAATAGAGGAATTAGTACACATCAAAAAGAGGAACTAGTACAACTCTAGCTATCTCGATTCCTCTCTTCTCTTTCGCATTTTCTGCCCCGCTCGCGCGCTGCCAACCTCACCTTGGAACTCCAATGATAGCTTGCCAACTAGGCAAGGATCGATCGGGAGTCCTTTAGCAAAGTTGTTCACAACTTGCTTGCGCACCTTCTAAACCTTTTGTTTCGGTGTTTTCTCAACCGTTTGGGCGATATTTTGCAGTTTCCCGACGACCGCGGGTGAAGCTGCCGAGACCCACCCCTACTCCACCGTTGATAAGCCGGAGGAAGCCTCTACAGGCCCTGACCTAAAACACAACTCTGAACAAGACTAGTAAGACGTGAACCACATAGGTGGCCCAAGCGTCGATGCCAAGTTTCAAAACTACTAGTGGAGGAAGAGACACTGGTAAGACTTCTATAAGCGAAAGGTGTGTTATCTCGCCTTAAGCATGCTCACCAAGGTTCAAGCCATACCATGCCTTGTAGCGTCTTTATTGCCAGTTTCCCCGATGATAGTTCATACCTATGTCTCTAGGTCATGGATTTAATTCATTTTATACATCTAATAATTCTTGACCATAGTTAGGGGATAGTTTACCTATCTCCCTGCGAACACTCCGGATCGAAAAGATTTGAAAACCATCGACGAGTGATGACCAATCGAGATATCCGAGTTTTAGTCGTCGCCTGTGAGGAAGCTGCGATTTACCGTCGAGCTCCTAGTTTCCAGCTGTTTTTCTCCTTAATTTCCTAGTGCTGGTTCATGATCCTCAAGGCACAAGAAAGCTTTTGGAGGAGAAACCAAGTCGTTTGAGCTAGAGATAAGGGAGTTCTACCCTGCCGGAGATATGACCACCGCCGCTGCCATCGCACCGCAGTTTCCAGCCGTTGGCAAGCCCCGAGGGCAACACCGACGTGCTCCGTGTGGTGAAAACCCCCCAAGCGGCAAGATTGGCGAAGCTTGGCACACTGGAAAGGCTGGCGGCGAGATCTCTGGCGAGCCCCACCACGGTGGCGCTGTGCGCACGCCCTCGGCGCGAGGAGGAAGAAAGGGTTTGTGATGTTGGTTTTCTTGTTTCGTGATGTTGTATTTCTTGTTTTGTAGTATTGTTTTATGTTAATGAACTCAATGTCATTGTTCCTCTGTTCCATCTGTTATTTTGTTTTGTCTGTTATTTAATGAACTATCAGTTCTATATATTTGTATTATCTGTTAATGAACAACCATTGCGTACGTGCGTTTTTTTGTTGTCAAAGTTGGAATCGATAGGATCATCCATGTTTTTTATACTAGATCTCGATCCACGCTAGTTGATGTTTCATTGGATGTACTGGACGATCAAAAAGTTTTTGTTTCGTAGGTTGGATTGGACCATCCATGTTGATGTTTCATATGATAATATTTATTTATATATTAATTCTTTATTTTACTAATGTATATTAATTAATAATATAAAAATAATAAACATGACGATCGTTTTTTCAACAAAAAGAGAAAACACTTGTATAACACCATCAATTTAACATGATCGTGGATCGAGGTCTTGCACATGCATGTTACACATAGAACACAAATAAGGAGTACGTAGTTCATTACACAACAGACAGAGAAGAAAATAACATATGGAATAGACGAACAACATTGAGTTCAGTAACATAGAACATTACAAAACAAGAGAAATGTCATCATGTCAACATCACAAATCCTCATCAACAATTGATCAATCATGCATGAAACATGATGGAGACCTCGCTGGCTCTCTTTCAAAAGCATGCATGCATGTTCGGCCATCATACATGATCACGACAAAGCATTAATGCTCGGATAGTCAGACGTGTGGCATACACGTGTTAATTTTCTCTTATGCCGATGGGGTGCGTCGAGCCGTTGGGACCGAGAGGATGCAAACCGCAGTTTGGAGTAAACCGGGACCACCGACCGGTTCATCCGACCGTGGAGAACCAAACTGCAAAACAGGAAATCGATTGACGCAGATTAATCTAGTCCCGATGTTGTTTTTCTCTTCTTGTTTTTAATGTTTTTCTTTTCTTGTTTTGTGATGCAACGGCTGGAACCGACCTGAAGTACTTATTACCACTGGCCCTATGCCCCTATACGTGGTGTCATCATTACCAGAACTCCCATCGCCCTCGTCGAGCGCGCAGTTGCGATACCCGAGAGGATGCAAACAAGAGTTAATTTTCTCTTTTTGTTGAGAGATATACATAGTCATCCAATAATATATATATATACATATATATATATATATATATTAATGTTTGAGGCTCGATGATCATGTTTGGAGCATATATATAGCATGTGAACATGTCATGAAAGACGACCCTCGATCGTGTACATGTCGATGTGAATTATATACGCTGGGCCCTTTGCGTGTGAAATTACTCCTAAAAAACTGCCACTGAAGCCGATGGGACGTGTCGAGCTGTTGGGACCGAGAGGATGCAAATTCGAGGAAACCGAGGCCACCAACCGGTTCATAATTAATCGCGGTTTCCTCTAGCGTCCGAACATCTCCACACGCCCGCTATTAGACGAAGAACCGCTATAAAGGCTCACCGTTCTCTTGCTTCTCCGTCGCATCGCTCCTTAGATCCTAGCCTCCAAACTTCTCCCCCCGCCACCGTCGACCACCTCTCGCTCTTTCTCTGCATCTCCGTCGCCACACAAATGGGTAGCCTCGCGCCGAAGCGCTCTAGGCCATCGACGTCCTCTGAACCTCCTTCTCCGTTTCCATCGCCGCTGGCAATGCCGGTGGAATAGTTGGCGGTGCCCGCATCTCCTCAGCCAGACTGGTTACAGGAGACTGTCCACCTCTTTACCGCCCGCATCGACGAATTAACGCACCGAATTAAAGATGTCGAAGACGACGTGTCCTCCATCATCGAACATGCAAGAGCGCTGGTCACAATGTTGCGGGATGTATTTAACAATACATCTCTCATATGTCGCCGTCTGGGTCTTGGGAGGCTTCCCCAGCTCCCCAGCATGGACTCCGCGGGCTACTACTTGTTCGGGTTAAGCTCTGTGGCCGCTCGTCTCGACGCCCTCCACGAGACGATCGCGGAGGTTGCTGGGGTACAGGGCCGCTGGAAGATTATGCACAGCGTCGCCTGTAAGCTCGGTGTGGAGACGGAAGAGGAGTCGCCGCCACCGTCGGAGGCGGAGGCGGAGGCGGAGCTGCCAGAGGATGCACCGGTCGCGGCGCGCGCGGCGGTGGAGGTGGACGAGGCCTCCGAGTAGAATGGGATTAGGAGTAGTTTTGTTCTTGTTTCTACGTGTTCTTCGTCCATGTTTTCTTTACTCTTGTTTGTAATATATGTGTTGGTAGTATGTTAATGTAATATGTCTTTTATGTTCATGAAAAATTCTCCTTTTATCGAAAAACATCTCCTTTAACGACGCCAAGTTTTAACCTTTAACCCACTTCGTGCATGAATCCAAAAACATCTCCAATCGTGATGTTGTGTTTCTCTTGTTTTTTTATGATATTTTTTCTTTTCATGTTTTGTCATGTTGTTTTCCTGCAAAAATCTGAACAGTTGCGAGACTCGCGATGTTATTATTGCACGGACTGGAACAGGTCGGAAGTTACCCCTATACGTGGTGTCATCATTACAATGTCACGGCATCCCCTGCAGTACTGCAGGTGCAGTAGCAGGGCTGACGTGTGGGTCCTATGAGGTGTGGGGCCCACATGTCAGCCCCTACTACTGCACCTGCAGTACTGCAGGGGATGTGCAGCGGTTCCATGTTGTTTCGCTTTAAAATATAGGAGTACTCCGGAGACTCCCATGAAACCGCAACCACCAAATACTAGTAGTACACCCTTTGTTTCTCTCAGGAAGATTTGTTTATTCGCCGCTCGTCGCTCATTAATGGCAAACTTCTCCATCGACCCCTTTCGGTTTTGTCTGCGGCTGATGATCCCAGAACATGGTGGTCCTCTGAGAAAGACCAGAAGCGTGTGCCACATATCTGGCGAAATCGCGAAGAAAAATGAGGAATATACGGTTGCGGTCACAAATGAGGTACTAACTCCTACCCAGCGTAATGAATTTATGGACCAGATAGCAGTGTATATCCAAGATCAGGCAAGAATGCACGTAGTTACTTACGGTGCACATCCCCATGGTATTGACATGTACTACAAGTTAAGAAAGAAACTGGAGATAGATGCTTTGGTCCTAGCAAATCCCCACGTGGTCGGGAATCGGGAGTTCAGATTTGAAAAACATGATGAGGCAAGTCTTAATATGCGTCGTGCTCAGTTTACTAGAAGGTGTTGGATTTTGCTACTTGGTTATCCTCTGGATCTAAAGGAGCGAAGGTTTATTGAACAAACCTGCTCCAGTTTTTGCCAGTTGCTTCATTGGGATGAAAATGATCCAAACCCAACTAGGGTCATTCTGCTGGTGATGGTCGATAATCCACTTGA
Source organism: Tuctoria greenei (assembly GCA_036927565.1). NCBI lineage: Eukaryota > Viridiplantae > Streptophyta > Magnoliopsida > Poales > Poaceae > Tuctoria > Tuctoria greenei. The sequence goes on from JAYESD010000008.1 coordinate 122,911,842, forward strand.
CATCCCTCGAAGCCCTGTTCTCAGGAGAGGCAACGAAGTCGGTGGGGAAGGACGTTCATGGACTGTACCAATTTACGTCCTAGGTCTTGATTTTGTGGACCACCATCCGGGTGATGAGGAGGACCCTCCACCTTTCAATGGCAACCCCCACCCTTACCACAGACCAGTCTTGCCTGGTCCTTATCCTGATGATCAAGGTCCTCCGCCTGCTGCCCCAGATGACTTGGGACAAAATGATCGTGGCGACCAGAATAATGAAGCGTCGGATATGTTGTCCACGGCGCAGGTAGCATATAATATCCTAATCTTTCTCCTCATATATAGCGTGTTAACTATTTTTTTGGCCCCAAATGATCTAGAAAAATTACTCCAGATTTGATGATGCCATAAACTAATCGCTGCTAAAAATAATGACGTTGGTCCAAGCAACGTTGTCGTGATGCAGGATGCATGGAGGTAGACCGAAGCAAGGTGGTGGTGCAGGACGATGCATGGAGCTAGCTGACGGACTGAATGTGCTGCTTGAAAAGATGTGGTGCGGACTAGATGTGCCGATTAGTTTATTTTGTGTTTTTGATTACGTAAGAGCTAGTACTGTCAAATTAATTAGTTTGTTGCCTGGAATGGTACGTTGAACAGTATTGTTTGGTTCCGTCGATGTTTATATCTAGTATTTAATCCTTGTTTATATCACTTTGTTGCTGGTTGAAGAGATTTTATGCGTATGTTTTATTTTAATCCTTGTTTATATCACTGTGTTTATATCTAGCAATACTTAATTACGAACCTGTATAGAAGTAGCAATTTATATAACTTTATTATTAGTGAAGCCAAAATTTATAGAACCTAGATTTTTTAAAGCACATGTGTCACTTCCGGAGGAATCCATTCCTTTAAACTGCCCCGTGAGTTTCCTTTGATGCAAACGGGGCTAAAAAAAGACGAGGGCGCATAGGGGAAACACAACAAGTGCAAAATTCATCAGAGACGAGCATGCATATATAGGAGAAACACGTCAACATGCCTTATACAAGTCTATTTTATATACTCCCTCTGTTCACTTTTCATTGGCGTTGGGAGAACTAGGGGTAGCGCATCCAAAAGGGAATGGAGGTAATATAACCCATAGAGTACAACACATTATGGAAGAACAGGTCATACTCGCGCTCAGTCCTACAGTTCTCAGTACAGAAGACGGTCCACTCGTACCACCCTCGCCGGCCGCAGCGGGGAGGCCCCTGGTTCCCCCCTGTTGGGCAGTGGCAAACGTCATCGTCAATGTCGGGCAGCGCCACCGGCAGCGGTCCCGGAGGAGGCCTACGCAGTAACCTACAGCTCACGAAAACGTCAAGCCTCTGCATGGCTTGATTCCGACACCGGCAGCACTCCGTGTTTGTCCTCTTAATCACGACGAACCCGGGCTCGTTGTCACCGACGTGGGCCTCGCCTTTGACCTGCCGGATATACTCGAGGGCATCGCGGTCCCCGCGGTCGGCGTTGTAGCAGAGCATGGTGAGGACATAGGCCGCCACCTTGTGGTCGTTCGCGGCCGCCCGGGCAAGGAATTGGGTGCCCCGTTGCGCCTGCGCGCGGCCATAGTTGAAGACGAGGTTGAACCCGGTGACGTAGCACGCATGAGGGTTGCCCATGTTGGCTAGACGCTCTTCGAGGGTGTCGTAGCTCCCGTTCCCTTGCCGTTGGAACCACTCCCAGTTGCTCTCCTGCTCTAGCGCCAAGCGCCTTCCCACGGCGGGATCACGGCACGCTGCATGCATGGCCTTGCAGGTGGCGCACAGACTGGAGAGGTCGTCCATGGGCTGGGTGGAGGTTGCGGCGACCCACCCCACGACCAGGACCGCAACATCGTGCGGCAAGGGGAACTCCATGGGCTTCGAAGAAAACCAATGAGGGCATGAGCGACAGAGAGGTAGAGTACGCACGGAGAAGAGGATGGTGTGTGTTGCGGAGTAGAGGATGGTGTGTCGTCTTACTACTATTTATTAGTACGCGCGGAGAAGATGATGAGACGCCCAGTGATTCTTAGTACGCGCGGAGAAGAGGGATGGTGGTGTGTAGGCAGTTACTGCAGAGGATGTGAACGAGTGGTGTGTGTGGGGGGAGAAGAGGATGTTGTGTGATGTGTGTCTTTAGTACGCGCCGAGAACACGATGAGATGCACGCAGACTACTGGAAAACACAACAGGCCGGTACAGACGACTTGAAAGAAAAGTGGAGACACTGAACTCCAAAGCAGTTTGTAAAGTAGTAGTACTACTAGAAAACGCAACAGGCCGGTAGCAAAGACTGGAAAGAAAAGTGGAGACAATGAACTCCAAAAAATAAAAAAAAGGACGACAAAAATGTTAGAAAAATATAGGAAGTACTCCTATATGTTAGAACAATATTGTTCTAAAAATATAGTTCTAACAAAAATTTTAGAACTAGTTCTAAAAACTTCATACATTTGGGGATGGAGGGAGTACGTAGTGTACGATTTAAGGTATAACAGCCTGGAGACCCAAAATGTGAAACAGGAAATCTTTTCGCGAAACTGATGCGACCGGGTGCATAGAGCGACCGTGCGCGCCAGTGACCGAGGCGAGTAACACACGCAGCGCATGCGCGTCCTTTGAATTAATTTTGACACCTCCCCTCCCCTGACCACTGCTACAATGCTACTACCTCCGTCCCAGCTGAAGATTATTTCCAGCCAATTTTTTTTTCCCAGCTCACTTTCACTGTATGGCCATGTCAGCTGTGTGCTCTGCACATTTTTAGCTACTGTCCTTTGTTGCCGTAGCAACTTGCTGGCATTGAATGGAAAGTGGGAGGATATGTATTGATGAAGGGTGTTAGGGTAATTTTATGTGTTGACTAATGTGTGGTTTGAACCTAAAAATAAAGTTCACTTGGGACAGAGGGAGTATAAGATAGTCACCCGCGCCATTGTCTTTTCCGCACAACCATTCCAACATCCTCTCTTCTCTCCACAAAACCTAGCCGCGGCTAGTATACAGCAAATGCTTTCGAGCTCGAGCAACCCTCTGCCACCGAGCCCATCACGGGACCCGGCCGCCGGTAAGCGGCCGCGGCTGGACCCCTCCTCGCCGCCGCGCGTGAAGGATACCCTCCTGTTCAACATGGCCCGAGATGTATTTACGGATACATCTCACTCCATGGAACTCCTTGGGCTCGGTACCCTTCCACAAAGTACTGGAATGGACACCACAGGCCACTACGTCTTCGGCCTCTCGTACGTGGCCTCTCGTCTCGACTCCCTCTAGGAGACGATGGCGGCCAAGCTCGGCGTTGCTGGTCATCGCAACCTCGTCGTGGCGGCGGCCTTGAGACTGGGTCACCTTCTGCCACCGGAGCCCGATGCGCTAGAGGAGGGTCAGGAGCCCGAGGACCCACCCAAGGAGGAGGAGGAGGTGGAGGCTGAGTAGAGTAGTATTTAGGTGTTTTATTTTCATGTTTTTAGTTGTAGTTTTTCGTTTCATGTTTTTAGTTGTAGTTTTTCATTTCATGGTTTTAGTTGTAGTTTATCTTTTCTTGTGTTTGTAATATACTCCCTCCATCCAAAGCGACAAGTATTTTGGGACGGGGATACTCCCTCCATCGAAAGGGACAAGTATTTTGGGATGGAGGGAGTAATGTTTTTGAGTTAAATGTACTTGGTGTTCTTGTTCATGGATGTACTATCTGTGCAAAATTAGTTCAAATTTTCCAATCGCCAAACCCTCCTTGTCCCCAAACCGGTGGAGTTGCCAGGAGATCGCCCACAGTGGGGCCCGCAAAGTGGTCTGTAAAGTAGTAGTAAAAGGAAAATGCAACAGGCCGGTAGCTAGGACTGGAAAGAAAAAATTGAAGACAATACGAGGAAGAAAATGTTTGAAAAAAGGAAGGACAACCGAAATGTTAAACAGGAAATCTTTTCACGGAAATTAATCCAGTCGTAATCCTCTCAAACATAGGCTCCCTTTGAAGTATAGGATTTGTAAAGGATTTTTAGTTTCTATAGGAAACGTAACACGAGAGCTAGGACACTTTGGTAGCCATACTAAAAGAGTTGCTTATCCGCCTCATCCACTTCCCCACGCTGCCAGTAGAATCTCTTCGGTCGCGGGAAGGTGTCCCCCGAAGAGTTCGGGGACACCAAGGAGTGTCCGTCAGAACAGTCGCCTGATGACGAGGAGGCCGGGGAGTTGGGGTGGGCCGGCGGCGTATAGTCGAGGTAGTGATCCAGGTGGATGATGAGCTCCGTCGTGAGGCCTCCAGGCCGGACCACTGTGGCATGGTTGAAAGTTTCCGTCGGCGGCCCGCCGTCACTCCCAGTTCGACCATCACATCCTGCAAAGAAGGTGGCCATTTTGGCCCGAGGCACGAGGCTTGGGTCTTTCATCCACCCAATGACCTTGCACAAGTCAGCACGCTCCCGGTGGTAAGTGGAAGCATTGAAGTGATCAAAGAGGAAGACGTCACCCAGAACCTGTCTGATGCCCTCCGCAGACCAGACATGCAGAGGGAGGTTCTCGATGACAACCTGCACGTGGAAGAACCACCCGACGATCGGCACATCGACGCCAAAGATCCATGGCCAGAAGTAGTGGTTATCATCCGGCATGGAGATGAATGCCGTCTCGATGGCGAGCTCCCGATAGTCATATCGGGTGAACCGCACCAGGAACTCACCATCCCCAAACGTGGACACGGTGAAAGCCCAATGCGGGATTTCAAGTTGGTGATGGATGGCCAGGGTGATCTCCATGGGCGTCGCCTCACTGCGACCTCCTCTGGGTCCCAGAACAGCTGCTTGGTGGCGCAAACAGATAAACTCTGTCGTCATGAGGCGGTTGTTGACCACCGTGCATTGCCCCTCACGAGGGTGCAGGGACGTGAGCCTGCAGGTACCTGCTCGCGTCTAACATGGTTGCGAGGCATGGCGCTGCGACAATAGAGGCAAAGGACTTCTCAGGCAACACACGGGAGCATGGATGGGAATCAGTCGGGAACTTGAGCATGGAAGCAATAGGGGGGGCGGTGGTTTAAGAAGGCGAGGATTAAGAGGCCTCTTGCCATCTGGTCCCTTGGGCACATGGCACCGACTGGACCAGTGACCAGAGAAGTAGCAGGCTGACATTAATTGTGAAAGGGCCTGTGGGCCGACCAGTCCCAGATGCGGCGGGTCACGACACGCTGCCGCAATGTGACCATGCGCCAAACATCGGAAGCAGCGTCCCTTGAGGATCTCACGAAAATCCGGTGATAGGACCGGACCTTTCGGGGCCTTCAGCTCTGTGCAAGTTTCATGAATGCGCGAAGGCCCAGCTTGAATATAAAGTGAATCAGTGCAGTTTCATCCCACAAATAACAAGTGGCCCAACTTTTTCTTCCCGCCTGCTTGCTTGCTCGCGGCGGAAAAAATTTTTCACGTCGAACGAAGAAGGAAAATAAGAAACGAAAATAATGTTTTATTATGGTACCCTTGGAGCCGCAATGCCGGCCCTGTCTCCGCAACGCGCTTGTAGGAGCATCCGCTGGCCGCCACGATTGTAGGAGCATCCGCTAGCCGCCACGCTTGTAGGAGCATCCGCGGGCCGCCACGCTTGGATTAGCATTCGTCGGCCGCCATGCTTGGAGGAGCATCCACCAGCCGCCACGCTTTGAGGAGCATCCGCCGGCCGCTATGCTTGGAGGAGCATCCGCCGGCCACCAAGCTTGGAGGAGCATCCGCCGGCTGCCACGCTTGTAGGAGCATCCGCCGGCTGCCACTCTTGTAGGAGCATCCGCCGGCCGCCAAGCTTGGAGGACAAACCGCCGGCCACAATGCTTGGAGGTGCATCCGCCGGCCGCCACGCTTGTAGGAGAATCCGCCGGCTGCAGTGCGTGGAGTAACAACAACTAGGTACAATTGCTCACATAATGTGTTCTTGTACATCTATCCTCTTATGGATAGGCTGATGGTTGATTGAATTGTAGGAAGCAATGTCAGACGATAAGACATGGATGGGAAAAGACAGGCATACGATGGCGTGGCAGGATGGAATGAAGTCATTTTTAAATTTTGCATTTTAGGGCACTCGTGAACGAGGAACTATATCTTGTCCTTGCACGAGATGTCGTAATATTTGCCACAAGACACGCAAGGGACTTCATTTACACCTGCTCAGAAATGGGATGTTATTGGATTATACTTGTTGGATACACCATGGAGAAATACGAGTTCAGGAAAATATTGCTGAGGAATCAGCAAATAATGAGGAGATAATTTATGATGATGGTGCTATGCAAAATATGTTGTCCAGTCTACTTAGAGACACTGATCATGGTGGTACTTCAGCAGATGTTGATGATCAAGAAAATGCTATAAACCAGCAGGAGCCAACTTGGGATGCAAAGAAATTCTATGACTTATTAACTGATTCCAAAAAGGAGTTGTATCCAGGTTGTTCACAGCTGACCCAATTATCCTACATTGTCAGGTTCTACCAGATAAAGTGTTTAACTGGTACGAGCAAAGTAGCTTGTGAGATGTTACTTGAACTATTCTCATTTGCGCTTACAAAGGGCCACTGCATTCCTAATACACTTGATAAACTTCAGAAGGTTGTTCGTGACCTCGGGCTGGACTACCAAAAGATCGATGCATGTGTCAATGACTGTGTGTTATTCCGGAAGGACTATTCTGTGCTGAATAGTTGCCCAAAATGTGGTGAATTAAGATGGAAAAATCGTACTGCTGGGGATGCAAGATAGGCTTTACCTTGTGGAAAATCCAAGAAGCTTGTAGCATGCAAGATTCTACGTTACTTCCCTCTTATTCCCCGTCTACAAAGGTTTTATATGGGAGAATCAACGGCATCAAACATGCGCTGGCACAAAGAAGGTCGTGCTGATGATGGAATATTACGCCATCCCGCCAATTCGAAAGCATGGAAGCATTTTGATTGCATTCACCCAAATTTCTCATCTGATCCTCGCAACATAAGACTTGGGCTAGCATCTGATGGTTTCAATCCTTTTGGAGTAATGAATGTTTCTTACAGTACATGGCCTGTGATTCTAATCCCTTATAATATACCATCTTGGTTGTGTATGAAGCAGTCTTATCGTGTGATGTCAATGATAATTCCTGGGCCAAAGTCACCTGGAAACAACATTGATGTGTATCTGCAGCCTTTGATTGATGAGCTACTGAAATTATGGTCTAATGGTGTTGAAACATATGACAGTTTAAAGAAAGAGACATTTGTCATACGAGCTTCTTTATTGTGGACAATAAATGATTTTCCAGCATATGCAATGCTATGTGGATGGAGCACAAAAGGGAACCTAGCATGTCCATACTGCCATATAAACACTGACGCCTTCTGGTTGAAATATGGACGAAAGCATTTTTACATGGGTCATTGTCGTTTCCTACCTCAGGATCACAGATGGCATCGAAACAAAGGTTCTTTCAACAACAAGGCATAGAATAGAGGAGGCTCCAACATCACTCTCTGTTGACGAAGTACTCCAACAATACGAGTGTTTTGATCAAGTGAGTTTTGGACCGACGAATAATTAGAGAAAGCACACCGAGGAAAATAGATGGCATAATTGGAAGAAGATATGTATATTTTCAACCTCCCTTATTGGAAGACATTGCTAATAAGGCATAACTTGGATGTCATGCACATTGAGAAAAACATTTGTGATAGCATATTGGGGACATTGCTTGCTATGGATGGTAAAACAAAAGATAGTCTACAAGCTCGTCTTGATATGAAGGATATGGGTATACAGTCAGATCAACATCCGAAGTTCAGAAAGAGCAAGTACACATTCCCACCAACATTATATACTTTGGGCAAAAATGAGAAGACCACCTTGTGCAAGTTTTTGGGGAATGTGAAGGTGCCCGATGGTTATGCCTCAAACATCAAGAGATGTGTGGACATAAAAGCATGTAAGGTATCGGGTCTAAAAACTCATGACTGCCATATTATATTTCAGAAGCTCCTTCCTATTGCAATACGTAACATATTGCCTGAAAAGGTTGTTGCACCATTAATTGAGTTGAGCACATTCTTTTCTGGAATTTGTTCTAGAGAATTGGCTGAACCAGATTTGGACAAGATGAGCAAACAAATTCCTAAAACAATTTGTAAGCTTGAGATGTTGTTTCCTCCAACTTTCTTTGATATCATGGTACATCTTCCAACCCATCTTGCCGAAGAAGAACGGTTGGGTGGACCTGTTTCTTACATATGGATGTATCCAATTGAGAGGTAACTTGGTACATTGAAGAGGTATGTACGTAACAAAGCTCACCCGGAGGGTTCTATAGTTGAGGGATATATTGCCGAAGAGTGTATGACTTTTTGTAGTCAGTTTTTGGATAACATCAGCATCAAGCGTAATAGGCCAGAACGTCATGAAGCTGCAGCTACAAATGAACCATCTGTAGATAATTCTAACATATTTACAGAAGTTGATAATTCTAAAAAAGGGTATAAATGGGACCAACTTACTATGGTGGAACTAGATAACATCAGGCATTATCTTATTACTAACATTGAAGAGGCAGCTCCATGGATCAAGTAATAACGTATAACTCAGATGTTGTATATATATGGCTTATTGTAGATGGCTAATTTAATTCTGTACACTTTTCAGTGAGCATATTGAACAACTGAAAGAGATTCATTCTCGTGATGTTGATAAACACCATAGATATGAGTTTGTTGATTGGTTTCAGAAACGAGTAAGTACTTGCAAGTTTGCACTTTGATGAAATATTGAGCAAATATGTGTTCTAAAATTGGTTTGTCGTCGATAACCCCTGTTATACTAGTGTACAGATTATGACATTACACAATGAAGGCAAAGCAACCGATTATCTGTATGCATTATCTAGAGGACCTGATCGTCGGACACGTTTTTTAGTCGGTTATTCATCAATGGCTTCTTCTTTCAAACTGCAGATGTGGAAAAAGATTTACGGACCCAAAACAGTGGAATTGTTTTTAGGGGCACTGATCATGATTGGTTTGGAGTAATCAAGAAAATCATTGTTGTTGATTTTGAAAAAAATCAAGAGGTTCTATTATTTATGTGTGAATGGTTTGATCAGCCTTTTGGAAGCAGTCAGAACCAAAGCAGAGGCTACAAAAAGGATCAATACAGAATGATAGATGTTGACACTACTCCGTTTTGATTCCAGTATGAGCCTTACATTCTATCCACCCAAGCAGAACAAGTTTTTTATGTTCCAAGTGTGAAGCATCCTAAATGGGCTACAATTGTTAAAACGAAGCCACGGAACCTTTTTGCCATGCCCCCTGCAGACAGTGAAAATAATGTGACTGAGACGATGGAGGCTGAGACATTTCATGATGATCTGCTTACTGATGATATCAATAATGAGGATACGACCGCATGGGCTAGGAATGACATTGAGGGAGCTAGCGGCGATGCTTCCACTCTTATAATGACAACGTCAGGTGATCGGTTTGAGGTAGATGGAGTTGCATCAGAAAATGAAGACGACGACGATACATATACCAATGATGGTCATGTGGATCCATTGTGGGGGGCCGACAGCAAAGATGATGTTTTTAGTATAATTAAGTACGTACTGCATGTATACGTGTGTGAGCTGTGAACTGGCTATTTGTGATGATAGGTGAAAGTGCATCTAGGACTCCCTTGTGGGTTTTGGATGATTTATGACAGGCAATTGGGATCCTAATCCTTTTGTTGAGATGAATGCAGGCAAATGATGAAAAATGAGCAAAATGCCAAAAAGAAGGGAAATGAGAAGCAAAGTAAATTTGAGCTCAAGGAGAAGAAAATAGTAGTTTATTATGTATGGAGTGTGTTAAGGAAACACATCCAAGAGCTAAATCACTTTCAAGCACACACACACAATGCACAAAGTTATACAGGACCGGACTAGTCCGAAAATAGCCGGACTAGTCCAATATCACATCCTGCACTAGATCGGACAAGTCCGGTCCCCACCGGACTAGTCCGATATCTTTCTGATTCACTTCGGACTAGTCCTCCCCAATGCGGACTAGTCCTCAACACAATACACAAGTCACACAAAATCGGACATGTCTGTTGTAATCCGGACTAGTCCGATATTCATTCTGATCCACTTCGGACAAGTCTGGTGTATACACAGACTAGTCCGATATACACACTAATCTAAATCGGACAAGTCCTCCAAGTGCGGACTTGTCATTCTAAACACTTATGTTTTCATGTGTCCGGACAAGTCCGATGGCAATCGGACTAGTCCGAAGATTTCCAGTAGCGAAATCAGACAAGTCCGTTTTCCAACAGACTAGTCTGATATTCCTGGACACTTAGGGTTTGCTACACACAGCACACCGGACTAGTCCGGTGACCACCACGGACTAGTCCGATCTTTCTAAACCCTAACGGTCACTTTTAGAAACCCCATATAAATAGAGGTGCACGGCCCACTTTCAAAACTCTCGAACCCTAGCGCCGTGACACCTCCCAAGAGACTCAAAAACCACCTCTCTCCACGAAATTAAGTGCAAAATCGAGCAATCTATTGAAGATTACTTCTAGATCATTGGAGAGACACTTGGCACACATCATTGAGCTCTTGGTTTGATTCTCTAACACACTCTTGCGTTTCAATTTGTAATTTTCGAGTGTGTTATTGGTGGCTTTGTAAGTTGTAATCAAGGGAGCTCTCAACGTGTGAGAACGCCCCTTCAACTTGGTTATTTACCCCTTTGTGATTAGTAGAAGAGGATTGGCCTTCGTGGCGATCCGACGAGGGAAGGGTTGGAGAAGACCCGGTCCTTTTGTGGGCTCCTCAACGTGGATGTAGGTTGCCTTCGTGGTAGCCGAACCACGGGATAAATCTTGTGTCTTGTCCTTTTGTGTTCTTCATCTTAATTGATCAACTTAATCTAGGGTTTGATTTATTTTGTTCAATTTGAGTTAATTTGTTAAACAAGAGCATTAATTGTCATAGATGTTGACATACAACTATTAAACTGTCATTTAAGTCTATATTTCCGCTGCCTACATTAACAAATCAATCAAATTGACTGAACTTGATCAACTTAGCCCGTGAAAACTGGAGTAGTCCGCACTTTACCAGACTAGTCCGATATCTCTGGTATTGACTGTGTTGTTGAGTGTTACAGGAACCGAGAAAAATTCAAAAAGGCCTATTCACCCCCCTCCCCTCTAGGCCTACATTCAATTGGTATCAGAGCAGGTTCTTCAAGAAAGAGTGCAACCACTCGAAGAGATCATGTCGGACATGAAGGAAATTCAGAAAATCAACAACCAGGAAGAAGTGAACAACGACAAGAATCAAAAGCTGGAGAAGTATCTCGAAGCAATTCAAGACTTCGATGATGATGACGAGGAGACACTGGAGCTGAAAGCACTCCTCGGGAAGAAAGCACTTTCCAAATGGAAAGCTAAAGTTGAAGAAAAGAAGAAGGGGAGTAGTCACACCGACTACTCCCGATATCCTTTTAACTATGATCGTTTAAATTCAAATAACAGCCATTATCTATCTATTCCTCTTGGAAAAGCCCCACACTTCGATGGGAGTGATTACTCCATGTGGAGGCAAAATATGAAGATGCACTTGATTTCCCTTAACCCAAGTTTATGGCATATTGTGTGCACAGGAATAGACATCCCAGATGACGGCGAAGAGCTCACCCCAAGTCAAGAGCAAGCCATCCACAGAAACGCTAAAGCCGCAGCCGTAATCACCTCCTCTCTAAGTCGAGATGAATTCACAAAGGTGGACGGACTGGAGATTGCCAAGGAAATATGGGACACGCTACAAACAGCCCATGAAGGTGACCGGCATGTGCGGGAGGCGAAAATTGAAATGATCGAAGGCGAACATGGAAGGTTCGCAATTGAGGAAGACGAGTCTCCCCAAGACATGTACAACCGATTGAAGACACTTGTAGACAAGGTTCGATCATATGGGAGCAAGAAGTGGAATGACCACGAGGTTGTAAAGCTCATCCTTAGAGCCTTTATGCCTCGCAATGTCACACTATGCTCTATGATCAGAGAGAGTCCCGGGTACAAGAGGATGACTCCAGATGAGCTGCTTGGCAAAATCATCAACTTTGAAATGATGGAGAAACAAGCCAAGCACGTCAAAGAAATAGCCGACCTCACATCGGCCAAGAAGAAGGGAGTTGCCTTAAAGTCCACACTCAATCCACTATCCAAGGAAGCAAGAGAAGCACAGCTTGAGGAGGACAGCGATGATGAAAGCAGTGAGCTGGATGAAGAGGTTATGATTTTGTTCATGAAAAAGTTCAAAAGAATATTGAAGAAAAGACAGGGAACAAAATCAAGTGAAGGCAAGTACAAAGAGAGGACAAAGCCGAAGATGAGGCGGGCGTGCTATAACTGTGGTGAGTATAACCACTTTATAGTCGATTGCCCGTATGATGACAACAAGAAGAAGAATAAAGAAGTCAAGCCTCAACTGAAGAAATTCTTCAAGAAGAAGAAACAAGCTGAACAAGCACACATTGGAAAGGAGTGGGACTCAAATGATGAGTCTTCATCATCCGATGAAGAAGAGATGGCTAGCATAGCCATTGAAAGCACGTCCAAGAAACCCACACTCTTCCCCACGCTCGGTACAAAGAAGGGACATGGCACTTGCCTCATGGCAAAGGAAGGTAAACGCAAGGTAAACATCAAAACTCCTTCCATGCATTCCTACTCAAGTAATGATGAACTAGATAGTGATGATGAAGATATGTTAATGGGATTAGATAGAAAAACTGCTGCAAAAATGAAATTTTTACTTGACCAACTTGTTGAGAAGGAACAGCTAATTGATCGTCAAGAGGACATGATTATCTCCCAAAAGGAGAAGTATGTCAAACTTGACAATCTTCTAGTTCTTGAAAAGGAGAAAAACAGCTCACTAGAGCTTGAGCTAGCTTCAAGCAAGAAAACTTGCTTGGAGTTAACCAACTCAAACGTTGCAATCAAGGATCAACTTGATGACCTGATGAAGGTTAACAAGATCCTTGAAGTGCAAGTAGAGTCACTCAAGCTAAGTGAATCTTCCTCCTCTTGATGTCTACCTTCTCAACCCACTTCAAAAAATCTTGTTCATATGTGCAAATGTAGTAAAATCAACACCAGTTTGAAGGTAAAGTCTACCTCCACAAAGGATAAAAATCCTACCCAATGTGGAATATTTGACAAGGAGAGGATCAACTATGCACGTAGTGCATACTTGGTCCAAAGACCTCCAAATGTCAAGTATGGCATTGGTTACTCTTATGATGGAAAGCAAAATGTTGGAAGCAATAAGAATAACAAGTGAAAGATTACCTTTGTGAAGGGAGGACCCTCACAATCTGGTAACTCGAAAGTTAAAAACCTGAACTCTCATGAACACTGGACTAGTCCGGTTGTGGTCCGGACAAGTCCGGTCATACGGACAAGTCCGATCACCCAGACTAGTCCGATCAACAAACAACAACAACTTTTGTTCAAAACCTTTGTTGCATCTTATGTATTAATGAGAAACAATCTTGGTAAAGTTTATGCTTATTATGCTGGGTCACGCCATGGGAACACAAAACCCCATGTGTGGGTGCCCAAATGTATTGTAACTAACCTCCAAGGACCCAAGCAAGCTTGGGTACCTAAAACCAACACATAACTTGTTTCTGCAGGCCTACTCCTCCGGTGGATCCAAATGGGTGCTACACAGTGGATGCACCAACCACATGACCGGAGAAAGGAGGATGTTCGTGGAATATGAGGAAAACGAGGACCCAAACGAAGGCATCTACTTCGGAGATAATAGTCAAGGAAGGGTCCTCGGTACCGGTAAAATCGCAATATCCTCTGAACACACTCTTTCTCATGTTTTACATGTTGAATCTTTAGATTATAACCTGCTGTCCATATCTCAATTATGTGACAAAGGTTATAATTGCCTGTTCACTAACGAGGGTGTGACCGTCTCAAGGAGGAGTGATGGTTCCGTTGCATTCAAGGGTATGTTGAAGGGAAAGCTTTACCTTGTTGACTTCAACAAGGATAAAGCCGAACTCGACACATGCTTGATTGCAAAAACCAACATGGACTGGCTGTGGCATAGACGACTAGCACATGTTGGTATGAGGAATCTTCAAAAACTCCTCAAGGGCGATCACATCCGAGGTTTGAAAGATGTTGTCTTTGAGAAAGACAGGCCTTGTAGCGTGTGCCAAGCCGGGAAGCAAGTTGGAGCACATCATCCCGCAAAGAACATCATGACTTCGACAAGACCGCTCGAACTACTTCATATGGACTTGTTTGGCCCAATTGTTTACATAAGCATCAGCGGTAATAAATATGGTTTAGTCATTATTGATGATTTTCCCCGCTTCACTTGGGTGTTCTTTTTGCATGACAAGTCAGAAACACGAGGGACACTCAAGAAATTCTTCAAGAGAGCGCAAAACGAGTTCTCACTATCGATCAAGAGTATTCGGAGCGACAACGGCACGGAATTCAAGAACATACAAGTGGAGGAGTACCTTGATGAGGAGGGAATCAAGCACGAATTTTCAGCACCATACTCTCCACAACAAAACAGAGTTGCCGAAAGGAAGAACCGAACGCTCATAGAGATGTCAAGAACAATGCTCGATGAATACAAGATTTCGGATCGATTTTGGGCGGAAGCAATTAACACCGCTTGCCACGCCGCAAATCGACTCTACCTTCATCGACTACTCAAGAAGACTCCTTATGAGCTACTCACCGGTAACAAACCAAACATTTCATATTTTAGAGTTTTCGGTTCTCCATGTTATATTTTGAACAAGAAGTCCATGACTTCAAAGTTCGCTTCGAAGTCTGATGAAGGTTTCTTGCTTGGTTATGATTCGAACACTTACGCCTATCGTGTTTTCAACAAGGCCTCCGGACTTGTTGAAGTGGCACGTGACGTAGTGTTCGATGAAACTAATGGCTCCCAAAAGGAGCAAGTTGATCAATGTGAATTAGGTAAAGAAGAAGCTCCTTATCAAGCGTTGAAGAGAATGGCTCTAAGCGAAGTTCGACCACAAGAGTCATCGTCACAAATACAAGAGGAAAGTGAACCACGAGAGGAGATCAACAATCATGGGGGAGCTTCTATACAAGATCAATCACAAGAATATGAAGATGATCAACAAATCAACGAGGGCAACCACTCAGGGGGAGAAGAAAATGATCACCAACACACAACTCTCCAAGTGCCACACCCAAGAGTACACCAATGCATTCAAAGGGATCACCCAATCGACAACATCATCGGTGACATCCAAAAGGGAGTAACCACTAGATCTCGTATAGCTAATTTTTGTGAGCATTACTCGTTTGTCTCCTTTTTGGAACCACGCAGGACTGAGGATGCATTGAAGGATCCGGACTGGGTGGTGGCAATGCAAGAAGAGTTGAACAACTTCAAGAGAAACGAGGTTTGGGAACTTGTGGCAAGACCCAATGCAAATATAGTGGGCACCAAGTGGGTCTTCCGCAACAAGCAAGACGAACACGGAGTGGTGACAAGAAACAAGGCATGACTTGTGGCCAAAGGTTACTCACAAGTCGAAGGTTTGGATTTCGATGAGATTTTTGCTCCAGTAGCTAGGCTTGAATCAATTAGAATATTACTTGCATATGCTACTCACCATGATTTCAAGCTGTATCAAATGGACGTAAAAAGTGCCTTCCTCAACGGACCGATCAAGGAAGAGGTGTACGTGGAGCAACCACCCGGGTTTGAAGACGAAGAGTTCCCCGACCACGTATATAAACTACGTAAGACTCTCTATGGCCTCAGACAAGCTCCTAGAGCTTGGTATGAGTGTCTTAGAGATTTCTTAATTGATAATGGTTTTCAAATTGGCAAAGTAGATTATACATTATTCACTAAGAATCTAGATAATGATCTTTTTATTTGCCAAATCTATGTTGATGATATAATTTTTGGGTCAACTAACCAATCCTTTTGTGAAGAATTTAGTAGAATTATGACAGACAGGTTTGAAATGTCAATGATGGGAGAATTGAAGTACTTCTTGGGATTCCAAGTGCGGCAACAAAGGGAAGGAACATTCATAAGCAAAACTAAGTACACGTAGGACATACTCAAGAAGTTTGGCATGTACAAGGCAAAGCCCATAAAGACTCCCATGGCTACGAATGGCCACTTGGATCTCAATGAAGGTGGACCAAGCGTCGACCAAAAGGTATATGGCTCCATGATTGGATCTTTACTCTACTTATGTGCATCTAGGCCAGACATTATGTTAAGTGTATGATTGTGTGCAAGATTTCAAGCCAACCCCAAGGAATGTCATTTGACAGCCGTAAAAAGAATCTTGAGATATTTAGTTCATACACCCAATCTTGGTCTTTGGTACCCAAAAGGCTCCAAATTCAATCTCATTGGTTACTCCGATGCAGATTATGCCGGGTGCAAAGTTGATAGAAAAAGCACCTCTGGCACATGCCAATTCCTAAAAAGATCTTTAGTTTCTTGGTCATCTAAGAAACAAAATTCCATTGCATTATCCACAGCCGAAGCGGAGTATGTTGCAGCCGGGAGTTGTTGTGCACAACTCCTTTGGATGCGACAAACTGTAAGAGATTAAGGTTACAATATGAACCGTATTCCTCTTCTTTGTGATAATGAGAGTGCCATTAAAATAGCCCACAATCCAGTTGAGCACTCTAGGGCTAAACACGTAGACATAAGACATCATTTCTTGAGAGACCATTCCATGAAAGGAGACATAACCATCTCACATGTCAACACCCAAAAACAATTGGCCGACATATTCACCAAGCCACTTGATGAAAAGCGTTTTTGCGAACTCCGAAATGAGCTAAATATTCTTGATTCTTGGAGTGTGGCTTGAAAAGTTGCATATCTGTATGATTGCTTCAAAATGTTGATTGAATTGTGAAAATCATCCCTCTCCATTTTTCTCTCGAAAAACTATGTCAATTATTAGATCTTGATGAATTTTGATCATTGTATGATTGTTGTATGCTTACAGGTCAAATTCATCAAGATTACTTGATTTGTTTTGCCTCTCTATTCTCTATTATTGAACCTTCAAATATATATGAATGGGCTATGCAATTCTTTCATGGTGACCACGGACTAGTCCGTGGTTACCCGGACTAGTCCGCCCATGCAGACTAGTCCGCAGAGTGCCGGTTAGGCCGGACTAGTCCAATATATCACGGACTAGTCCGATATAGGTCTCTGGATGACTTCGGACTAGTCCGGTCATGTCCGGACTTGTCCAATTTTTCGTGTCCATAACCCTAGCCGCCAACAAACCCTAATCTCCTAATCCCCACTTTTGCTCAAGCCTCCTCTCTCTTGCGCTCGAGCTCCCAAGGCGATTTTCTCCTCCCTCCGTCAAAAAAGTCCACATTTGGGCGGAGATCGAGCTTGACCTCTTGGGGATTGAAGCTATCGGACTAGTCCGACCTCCAACCCCCAACACTTCGAGCCTCCATCGATTTCTTCGGTAAATTTCTTCAAAACCCTAGAAATCTTGTTTTTCTCCATTGTTGATCGTATAGCCTAGCATCCTTCACTAGATACATGCTTATTTGATGTACTACGTGTATGCTAGACTAGATTTGCATTAGGAATCATCTCTTGACCAATCTGTTAGGTTTTTGAGGATGAACACCGGACTAGTCCGGTCCATGCACGGACAAGTCCGGTACCCCCGGACTAGTCGTGCCTGAGCACTGGACAAGTCCGATGTTTCTGAACCTGAAACCTAGTTCCTTAATTCCTTAATGCCATCCATTGCTATCTTGCCTTACCAATGCCTTGTATAACTTGTCATTATTCTTGCTCAATCATTCTCAGATCATGTCGAGCTCCGACAACGAGATCTCCGACTTTGAGGCCGAGTTGGACCACGAGGTGGCACCTCGGTCCTCGGTGGGACTTGGCAAGAAACGCCAAGAAAGACCTTCCGAGCCTGCTACTTCCCCTCCCCAAGTTCGGAGGAAGGTTTGTGTCAAGAAGGCCGCCTCGAAGGCTGCTCCGTCTACAAGCGGCCTTCGTCAAGCAAAAGGAAAGGGCAAGGGAGTAGCAACGGGGCCAGTTGGTCCCTTGAAGCTCCATGCTCCCAGGGAAGGGGTCCGGGACCCCAATGAAGAGAAATTCAATGGGAAAGGCAGCGATGTGGCAGCCAAGCTCAGAAGCATTGATTGCTATGCAAGGCCAAAGCAGGCAGCTAATGGAAGGTTTTGGACAAACTTCCATGCAGATTTCTACAGGCTGGTTTACCTGCCAATGAAGACTCCGGTGTTGCGCAGTCAGTGGATTGACTGGGCCTACCTAGAGAAGAAGAAGTGCTCAGCTTTTGATGAAGTTATTGCAGCAGCTGAGAGGCATGGCCTGATGGATCTCTTTGCCTTCAGGCATATCTGGAATGATGAGGTGATTGCACAGTTCTATGCAACGTGCCACTTCTCGAGTGAAGATGAAGAGAGTGTGACTTGGATGACCCACGGATCCAAGTATAGTATCACTCAAGAGGACTTCAATAATCTGCTTCATCTGGACACCTCTGACAATGACAGGCTGATCATCCACAACATAGGGGTCATTGAGAGGGATAGAAAGAAGTTCATGTATGAGCCCAACTCTAAGTATGTTTCTCCCTCCACAAAGAACATGAAGCCCTTCTTTGTGGTCCTGAACAGAGTTCTTCGGAAGACCATTGCCCCCAAGGATGGGGATGCAGTGAGTGTACATGGCTACCTCCGGACTCTAATGAGGGTCATAAGCAAGAAGAGGCAGTTTGATGTTGTAGATTACATATGGAATGACATGGTCAACATCTCAAGCACTCCCAATAGCTCCTGTGGCTATGCTCCCTACCTGATGTTTATGATTGAGAAAGTCACAGGTATTGAGTTCGTGAAGGATGTGGAGCACACTCCTCTGAGGCCTCTGAAGCCTCAGCCTGTGAGTGTCCAGACTTCTCCCTCGCCGGCCTCAAGTCCTGAGGCACCGGCAAGAGAAGGAGATGCTGCCAGGGTTGTCCCTACCTCCAGGGAAGCCCCTCAGAGAGGATCAGCTAGTGGGATCCTCAAGTACCTGACCGCCATATTCTCCTCCTGCAAGAAGACTGAAGTAAAGCTTCATAAACTCAATCAAAAGAGGAAGAAGGATATGAGATACATTAAAGCCAACGTGAAGCAACTGAGTGAAAAGCTGGAGATCAACCCCATTGGATCTCCAGTAATTTCTGAAGATTCTGATCTTGACATCACCGAGCTCGGGCCTCTGAACCCCTCCGAGCTTGCCTACTTTGGCATTGGGGGCTCGAGCAGCTCTGCTCCTCATCCTCCCTCTCCTCCTCGTCAAGCGGAAAGCGAAGAAGATGAAGACGATGACGAGAGGACCGACAGTGAAGAGTGAAGACCCTAGGACCCTCCTCTCCTTCTTTTTGGTGTCTTGATGCCAAAGGGGGAGAGATTGAGGGGGAGTTTTAGCTTTAGCTATGGTAGGGTGCGAGGAGAGAGTTCTCTTTATCTTTTATTTTTGATTGTAATAGTTTAACTCTGTTTTCCTATTAAGTTTGGTCCCGTGATGAATTGCTCAATTTATTTGCGAGTATGTGATGAAAACTGCATTTTTTCTCCTGGAATGTCATATGCACTTTGTATCGGTTGATTAATGTAAATTCTGTCATTCTCAATGTATTCATGCACTTAGTATGCATCCCACCATAAAGAATGCACATATGAATAATTCTCTTGTTGCTTGATGTATTTTTGAGTCATATGTGCATACTTTATGAAAATCTCAAATTTTTGCCTTATTTTGTGAAATCTCAATTGGTTGTCATCAATCACCCAAAAGGGGGAGATTGAAAGTGCATCTAGGACTCCCTTGTGGGTTTTGGATGATTTATGACAAGCAATTGGGATCCTAATCCTTTTGTTGAGATGAATGCAGGCAAATGATGAAAAATGAGCAAAATGCCAAAAAGAAGGGAAATGAGAAGCAAAGTAAATTTGAGCTCAAGGAGAAGAAAATAGTAGTTTATTATGTATGGAGTGTGTTAAGGAAACACATCCAAGAGCTAAATCACTTTCAAGCACACACACACAATGCACAAAGTTATACAGGACGGGACTAGTCCGAAAATAGCCGGACTAGTCCGATATCACATTCTGCACTAGATCGGACAAGTCCGGTCCCCACCGGACTAGTCCGATATCTTTCTGATTCACTTCAGACTAGTCCTCCCCAATGCGGACTAGTCCTCAACACAATGCACAAGTCACACAAAATCGGACAAGTCCGTTGTAATCCGGACTAGTCCGATATTCATTCTGATCCACTTCAGACAAGTCCGGTGTATACACGGACTAGTCCGATATACACACTGATCTAAATTGGACAAGTCCTCCAAGTGCGGACTTGTCATTCTAAACACTTAGGGTTTCATGTGTCTGGACAAGTCCGATGTCAATTGGACTAGTCCGAAGATTTCCAATAGCAAAATCGGACAAGTCCGTTTTCCAACGGACTAGTCCGATATTCCTGGACACTTAGGGTTTGCTACACACAACACACCGGACTAGTCCGGTGACCACCACGGACTAGTCCGATCTTTCTAAACCCTAACGGTCACTTTTAGAAACCCCATATAAATAGAGGTGCACGGCCCACTTTCAAAACTCTCGAACCCTAGCGCCGTCACACCTCCCAAGAGACTCAACAACCACCTCTCTCCACGAAATTATGTGCAAAATCGATCAATCTATTGAAGATCACTTCTTGATCATTGGAGAGACACTTGGCACACATCATTGAGCTCTTGGTTTGATTCTCTAACACACTCTTGCGTTTCAATTTGTAATTTTCGAGTGTGTTATTGGTGGCTTTGTAAGTTGTAATAAAGGGAGCTCTCAACGTGTGAGAACGCCCCTTCAACTTGGTTATTTACCCCTTTGTGATTAGTGGAAGAGGATTGGCCTTCGTGGCGATCCGACGAGGGAAGGGTTGGAGAAGACCCGGTCCTTTTGTTGGCTCCTCAACGTGGATGTAGGTTGCCTTCGTGGTAGCCGAACCACGGGATAAATCTTGTGTCTTGTCCTTTTGTGTTCTTCATCTTAATTGATCAACTTAATCTAGGGTTTGATTTATTTTGTTCAATTTGAGTTAATTTGTTTAACAAGAGCCTTAATTGTCATAGAAGTTGACATACAACTATTAAACTGTCATTTAAGTCTATATTTCCGCTGCCTACATTAACGAATCAATCAAATTGACTGAACTTGATCAACTTAGCCCGTGAAAACCGGACTAGTCCGCACTTTACCGGACTAGTCCGATATCTCTGGTATTGACTGTGTTGTTGAGTGTTACAGGAACCGAGAAAAATTCAAAAAGGCCTATTCACCCCCCTCTAGGCCTACATTCAATAGGCTAATATATGGAAGTGCGACTAATTAATAATCTATTACATGTGGGACTAATCATTTATTACATCCACACTGTTGCATTAATTTGTGGGTGCTTATCTCGATCGTTTTGGTGTCAGCACCCTCGGTCGCCTTGGATCCCTTTGCCTTTGGCGCACGGACTACTGAATCGTGGCAATAGAACTTAATGCAACGATTGCGTTTCTTGCATTAGTATCCTGACACCACGACACAGTGAATCGTGGCCACACATCCTAATTGCAACGATTGGGGTCCGTGGCAACAAATCCTAATGCCACGAACCAGTGAATCGTGGCAACACATCCTAATGCAATGATTGTGGCCCATGGCGTGAGATCCTGATGCCACGAAAAAGTAAATCGTGGTAACACATCCTAACGCAATGATAGTGGTCTCGTGGCAATAGATCCTAACGCCACGAACCAGTGAATCATGGCAATACATCCTAATGCAATGATTGTGTTTCGTTGCATTAGTATCCTGACGCCACGAAAAAGTGAATCGAGGCCACACATCCTAATTGCTACGATTGGGGTCCGTGCCATTGATACTAACGCCACGAACCAGAGTATCGTCGCAACACATCCTAATACATTGATTATGTTCCGTGGCGATAGATCCTGTAACGCCACGAACTAGTAATTCGTGGCAACAGATCCTAATGCAACGATTGTGGTCTGTTGCATTAGCATCCTGACACCACGAACCAGTGAATCGTGGCAAGACATCCTAATGCAACGATTGTGTTTTGTTGAATTACCATCCTGACGCCACGCAAAAGTGAATTGTGGTCACACATCCTAATTTCTACGATTGGGGTCCGTGGCCATTGATACTAACGCCACAAACCAGAGTATCGTGGCAACACATCCTAATGCAACAATTCTGTTTTTGTTGCATTACGGTCCAAATGCAACTGTTTGCTGATTCGTGGCAACAGATCCTAATGCAACGATTGTGTTCCGTGGCAATAAAGCTGTAAAGCCACGAACCAGTAATTTGTGGCAACAGATCCTAATGCAACGATTGTGTTCCGTGGCAATAAAGCTGTAACGCCACGAACCAGTAATTCATGGCAACAGATCCTAATGCAACAATTGTGTTCTGTGGCAATAAAGATGTAACGCCACGAACCAGTGATTTGTGGCAACAGATCATAATGCAACGATTGTGGTCCGTGGCGATAGATCCTGTAACGCCACAAACCAGTAATTCGTGGCAACAGATCCTAATGCAACGATTGTGGTCTGTTGCATTAGCATCCTGACGCCATGAACTAGTGATTCGTGGCAACAAATCCTAATGCAACGATTGTGTTTTGTTGCATTAGCATCCTGACGCCACGAAAAATTGAATCGTGGCCACACATCCTAATTGGTACGATTGGGGTATGTGGCCATTGATACTAACGCCATGAACCAGAGTATCGTGGCAACACATCCTAATGCAACAATTCGGTTTTGTTGCATTACGGTCCAAATGCAACTGTTTGCTGATTCGTGGCAACAAATCCTAATGCAACGATTGTGTTCCATGGCAATAAAGTTGTAACGCCATGAACCAGCAATTAGTGGAAACATATACTAATGCAACGATTGTGTTCCGTGGCGATAGATCCTGTAACTCCACGAACTAGTGCGTCGTGGTAACAGATCCTAATGCAACAATTGTGTTCTGTGGCGATAGATCCTGTAATGCAACGAACCAGTAATTCGTGGCAACAGATACTAATGCAATGATTGTGTTATGTGGCGATAGATCCTAGTGCCACGAACTAGTGAATCGTGGCAACAGATCCTAATGCAACGATTGTGTTCCGTGGCGATAGATCCTAGTGACACAAACTAGTGAATCGTGGCAAAAAGCCAAGCTTACTGCAACGATTTAGTATTCGTTGCAGTAAAATCGTTGCAACAGGTCGGAATCCTTGTAATGTGTGGTCATAACGATAAGAATAAAAAATTAGAAAGAGTATATAAGATTCAAAAATCTTCATTACTCTCTTTACTCCAGGCTCGGGCCTGCCAAATTCGGAAACTACTCCGCTCATATCGTAACTGCATCAGTTATATATCCAGGCCCGTTTCCAATTAAAATCCAAACTAAAGGTGTAGATGAAGGTTTTGCACAAGAGAGAGAGTTGTGCCGCGCCGCCGCAGACGGCAACCCTAGGGATGACAAGGAGAGAGACCCAATGGCAGGGACTCAGGTGTACAACATGACATTCGAGGAAGAGGTGATCACCACCACAGTGACAACCTCCGGCAAGGCTGTGGAGGACTGGCTCGACGAGGTCCTCTCCGTCCACCGTCGGCGCCTTCACAAGCTCGTCATCGGGCTCAACGTCGAGTGGCGCCCCGGCTACTCCGCTGACCAGAACCTCGTCCACTATAGGAAACGCGATCATTTGCGACGGCTGCTTTTATTTGCGACAGCCAGCCATCGCAAATAGCGTAATTTGCAACGGCTTGTCGTCCGCTATCGCAAATAATAAAGCCATCGCAAATAACCATTTAATTGCGACGGCTGACCCTAGGACCGTCGCAAATAACCATTTATTTGCGACGGCCAACCCTAGCGCCGACGCAAATAAGGAAATCGTCGCATATAAGAGGTTATTTGCGATGGCTTCAAAAAAATGCCGTCGCAAATAAACATAATTGCAACGGCCGTAGTCCAAGGCCGTCGCAATTAACGAAGCTGTCGCAAATAAGGGATTTTATCGGCCGCCCCCGACCCCGACGGTTCATTCACCTCCACAGCCGCCTTCCTCGCCACGCCGCACTGCCGCGACCTCACCGCTGGCCCACCATCGCCGCCCCGCCGCCGGCCCACCGTCGCCACCCCACCGCCGCTGCCGCCCCCGCTCCCGCCGCCAGCCTGTCGCCCCCCAACCCCAAGCCGTGCCCTCGCCCCGCGCGCTGCCCCGACCTCGAGCCGCCCCTGCCACCGGCCCGCCGTAGCCGCCCCGCCGCTGCCGCCGCCGCCCCCCGCTCCCAACGCCGGACTGCCGCCTCCCCAACCCCCCCCCCCCCCCCGCACGCCGCTTCGACCCCAAGCCGCCTCACGCCGCTGACCCGCCTTCACCGCCCTGCCCCTGCAGCGCCGCCCCTCCGGCCGCCGGCCCGCCGCGCCACCGGCTCCGTGCCCTAGCCTCAGACAGCAGCGCCACCATCCCTCCGACAGAGCCGGTCGCCGACCTCCTCCAACGCCGTCTCCTCCAATGCCGCCGTCCCTCAATGCCTCCGCCGACTAGGTATGGGAATATGTTTGAATGATGGAATGTGACGATGATGCAATGTTTAGATGATGGATGTTTGATGCAATAGTTAAATTTTCAAGTGTTGTTTGTTAATGCATGATGGACGTTTGAATGATGGAATGATTAGATGATGCAATGTTTAGATGATGCAATGTTTATATGATGCAATGTGGTAATGTTTAGATGATCCTACTTTATTGCTAGGTATGTTTAGATGATGCAATGTTTTAAATTGTGCGTGCTCATATACGTGCTCATATATGATCATACATTGCTAGTTATGTTTAGATGATCCTGCTTCATTGCTACTTCATTGCCAATGATCATACACATGCTCATATAACATATTGTCTATTGTTTGATATTTATTTTTTTATTGGTGCTTATTGTTTATTGATATTTAATGTTTCTGAGTGACAATTAACATATGTAAATAAAGGGGTTTTGGTCCGGCTCGGACCAACCCGGAACGGCACGACACACAATAAGTGTGATCGTGTCGTATAGACCATAGTATTGATACCGTATGCGTCAAGGCGACATGGAAGCATGGAAGCGAATGGGTTGGTAAGGATGTCAATGACCCGCGATTGCGCAGACGGTGGAAATGGATGTGGAATTTTCATCTAAGAGCAAATTTCCTCTCACTCTTTCTCTAGTTCTTTCCTCTCTCTTAAATGATATGAAAATGAAAATGAGCAATGTAACCTATAGCAATGTATTACCCGTTTCGGATCGGCACGTCTCACATGCCATTGGCATATGAGACGTGTAGGTTCGGAATTGTCCCTTTTTGGACAGCCTCGGAGTGACTGAGGGGGCGTGGCTTGTGATGAGACGCGGGTCCGGATTTGGACGAGATTTCGGTGGCGTAACCCTGTTATTCTTTGCTGCACCATTTTTGGGCGTGCAGTGGAGAACAGTGGGGTTATGCTACCAAAATTTCGTTCGAATCCGTATCACGCGTCTCGTCATGAGCACGCTCCGCTCGGTCACTCTTGGGTGGGTTTAGGATCTATCTGCCTATGTTGTAGGGCCGTGACATAACACAACAATAGATTAATGACAATTTCTTTTGCGTTAAACTGCAGAGCCAAACATGGGTGAAGACCAGAGTTGGATGTATATTGGCTGGAAGAGCAGAACTGGTGGTCACTCCGATGAGTGGTTTATCAAGTTAGATCAATTTTTGGATCGAGCATTTTTGTTGTCAACAGAAGATATGGTGCGGTGCCCACGTACAAAATGCCGGAACACCATGTTTTTGAGAAGATTGGAGCTTTCGTTTCACTTATGTCGAAACGGTTTCACTCCACATTATGAAGTGTGGACCTTTCACGGCGAGACTAATTCTCGAGTCATAGCCGAAGTGGATGAGGATGATGATATAACAGAGGTTGATAGGATGGATGAGATGCTAGAAGCTCTGGAAGCGGAGGATCCTCTTACAAATGAGGCAGAGAAGTTCTTCGAGGAGCTGAAGAAATCAAAAGAGCCGTTGCATGAACACACGACTGTGACCGTACTTGCTTTCTTGACCAGATTTATGGCAATTAAGTCCAAGTACTTTTTTCCATCAACTGCTGTAATGATCTCATGAAATTGATCTGCGATATCCTTCCACAACCTCACAAATCGCCACCAGATATGTATCAGTCAAAGATCAGGATATCTGGTCTCGGTATGAAGTATGAGAAAATCGATGTGTGCCCAGACAACTGCATGCTATTCTGGAAAGAGCACGCCAATGAGAAGATGTGCTTAAAAGGTGGTAAATCGAGGTATGTCGAAGTTGTTAATGACGATGGCGATAATGTGATGATAGATGTCGCACATAAGCAGCTTCGTTACTTGCCTGCGACACCTCGGTTGAAGCGGATGTTTCTTTCAAAAAGAACTGCAAGACACATGAGATGGCACAAAGAAGGTAAATGTGAGAACAAAGAATTCATGACGCATCCATTCGACGGTGATGCATGGAAGGTGCTAGACCATTTCGATCCAAATCGAATTAGCGATAGACAGATTCTCACCGTTTAGTACGAATGCCACGCCATACTCATGTTGGCCTGTCTTTGTCATTCTGTACAACCTGCCACCTGCTTTTTGTACGAAGAATGATTTCATGTTTCTCAGCCTCATTGTACCTAGACATGATCATCTCATGTCACGTCTCAATGTGATGTTAAAACCGCTGATCGAAGAATTGAAAGTCTTGTGGATAGGAGTCGAAGCGTACGACAGTTACAAGAAGCAAAAATTCAACCTTCGAGCTGCTTATTTGTGGTCCATCCATGATATTCCAGCATACGGCATGTTTTCCGGATGGAGCACTCACGGTCGTCTGACGTGTCCGATATGTGCTTCAGACACGGATTTCTTATGACTAACTCATGGAGGCAAAATATCTTACTTCGATTGTCACAGACGTTGGCTGCCCTCGAATCATATATTTAGGCAGCAGAGGCATGTCTTTCGAAAGAACACTGTTGTCACTAAAGGACCACCGAAGCATCTCAACGGGTCAGAAATTTCTGATATGTTGGACAAACTGGTGCCTGATTAAGGTCGTCCTGGATATTTCGTAGGTTATGGAGAGGAACACAATTGGACTCACATATGTGGACTTTGGGAGCTACCATATCTGAAGTCGTTGATTCTAAAGCACAACATTGATGTCATGCATCAGGAGCTAATATGAGCGAAAGTATCAGAAGCACTTGCATGGATATTCCTGGCAAAACAAGAGACAATTATAAAGCTAGACTAGATTTGGCAGACATTTGTCACCGTCCAACTCTTGAAATCTCTGAAAGTGGTGGAAAGCCACGTGCTTCTTTTTGTATTCGATTGAAAGAAAAGAAAGAAGTTATGAAATGGATGAAAACTTTGAAATTCCCAGATGGTTACGCAGCTAGCCTGAAACGAGCCGTAAGTGTTAACACACGAAACCTCACTGGGTTGAAGAGTCATGATTATCACATTATAATGGAAAGACTCCTACTTGTTATGTTCCGAGGCTATCTAGATGATGCGGTGTGGACGGTTTTTGCCGAGCTCGGCTATTTCTATAGACAGCTTTGTGCTAAAGAAATCAAGATCGGGATGATGGATAAGTTAGAGAAGGAGATACCCATACTTTTATGTAAGATGGAAATTTTTTTCCACCGGGTTTCTTCAATCCAATGCAACATCTGCTTATCCATTTTCCATTAGAAGCTAAAGTTGGCGGTCATGTGCAATATAGGTGGATGTATCACATTCAAAGAGCGCTACGATATCTGAAACCAATGGTTGGCTACAGGGCAAGGGTCGAAGGGTGCATCGCTGAAGCATATGCTCTTAAGGAAGTAGGATACTTTTCAAGTGTCTACTTTGCGGAAGAAAACAATATCAATACTTCGGCGATGCAGTACAATGTGGACGAAAAACCCCCTCTAATCGACCTTTCCATTTTTCAAACGAGAGGCGCCACCGTTGGTAGCTACACGACCTACGTGCTATCCGAACATGAAAGGATTGTTGCTTTACTCTACATGTACACAAATATAAAAGGCATGCAGGAATACTTCGAGTAAGTGTTTCTCCTACATTTATGCTAATCGACATATTTTTCTACACATGTACTTTAAAAGATGTTTTTTCATGTTCAGCGAGTTCCACAGACAATATTGGCCACATAGGAATCAACCTACGACCAAACAAGTAGAAGCGATGCGAAAGGAAGGAATAAATGGGGAGGCGGAGTTTTCTATCCTGGTTTCGAGAATATGTAATATTCTCTGTCTTCTATGTATTATAAATTACTATTATTAAAGAGGTATTAGTTTAACTCATGATCATTTATGACAGTGTCGGACTCATAGTGTCCAAACCAGCCCAACGATCTTCCCTCGGCCTTCGAGTTGTCTTCTTTGACTGTGACTGGTTTGATCATACTCATGGAACTCGAGAAAATCAATTTGGAATGGCGGAATTGAAACATAAGGACCAACTATGAGGTTACGATACATTTGTTCTTGCGCATCAAGTTGAACAAGTGTATTATCTACCTTATCCATGCACGAAGCTCAGTGCTTGGTGGGTGGTATATAAGGTGAATCCTCGTGAGCGGCTATATACTCCTGGGGATGATGGTTACCATGATAGCGAAGACGTTGAAGAAGTGTACCAACAAGAAGAGTTGCCAAACACTTTTATAGTCGAGCATGGTGCACGACTCGATCAATTAGTTGGAGATGTTGAAGACATTGATGATGTAGAGGCAGATGATATGCGAAAACGAAAATTAGAACAGGCCACGATGGAAGATCGTTGGGCTGGTTTAAGGAGTAGGGCACAGGAACATGACAATGATGTTGATGAATTTTGAAAGTGACTACAAGTAATGTTTTCTTGATGATCGTAACATGAATTTTGTATATTTTATTTGCATATTTACTAATTATCTAATTACAACAGGATGGCGTCAAAGAAGGCTAAGAAGGTGCCGCCGACGAGGGGGTTCTACCCCTCTAGACCTGAGGACGCTTGCGTTGGTGCCTCTCGACTGGCAGTAGATGCTCTCAGCTCCTGGGCACATTCAGACCAGCTCTAGAGCTTCGTCACAGGTATATGTCACTCGTTTTTGACAAATTCTTTAAATTCAATTTCACATTAAACTTACTTATGAATCATTTGAATGTTGTAGTCCTCACCGGCTGACTCAGAGGCTGCGGCGCCTTCGATGTGCCAGCCCTCGGCCAGCCAGCCCTCGGCGAGCGAGCCCTCGGCCAGCCAGCCCGCGGCTGGCGATGCTTCTGTTCCTGAGGCCTTTGACTCGGCTGGTGAGGAGCCATCTGGGTCACCTGACGTGGCGCCCCAGCATACGTGGAGGACGAGAAGGACTCACTTTGTCAGTCCTCCTGCGGTCTCTTCACAGAAGATCGTGATTCGTCCAGTCGGAGACATGTAATAAAAATTATAGTGTTCAATTTTAGTTTCTTTTGATTACTTAAGTAATGAATGAATAAATATCTTGCAGGGTTTGGGACGACACGTCTTTCACCGGTGAGAGACACCACAGACCGGTGAACAGTGTCCTCGGGTCCATAGTGCGTTTGCACTATCCCGAGGTCATCGACGGGGTGCCTACTCTTTCGTGGGAGGACTACGCACGCGTCCATCACCAGGAGCACGACAACCTTCAGTAGGCCATATGGGCCGATTTTATGGTAAGTATGTTAAAAAAGTTTGTAAGTTTCAACTCTTAAACTCTTTTAGTGAACATCTCTTCAATATATTCTTTATCGCAGGCAAGATATACTTTAGAGGACCCGAACGACCCTTGCCAGTTTGAGGATGAGAGGCGAGTGTTTCACTACAACGCTGCCAAGGCGCTTCGACAAGCTTTGTCGAACACCCGCGTTCAACTTGTTAATGAGCACTTGAAGGCGAACCAGCAGCCCATGCTACACTTCTTGCAAGCGAGCGAGATGCACCTGACGGAGGAGGAGTACGTGCAGGTACGTGGAGTGTAGTAATTATTTTTTTTTTGATAATTTCCTCGATGGTATTTTTAACGACTTCCATCTATGTGCAGGGCCACGTGAGCTGGTTGCAGGGTCGGACCGATGCATTTCGGGCCCTTTGTCGCTACTCGTCTAGCGATGAGTTTAAAGCTAAGTCGGAGAAGGCTCGAGACTGCAGAGGGGTCGACGGGAAGAGCAGGCACGGGCAAGATAACCACTTGCGTTTAGCTAAACGAATGGTAAGTGTGTGTAACATATGTTTATATATTCATAATATATTGTTCGTACTAACACGTATTGACAGGAGTGCGAGACGGGGGTGCCGCCCACCCCTGCTGAGTTCTGGAAGAGAGGTCACAGGGACCCTTCTCAGCCGACGGGGTGCAGTCAGGCTACAGCCGAGCGGTTGGTAAGTTTAGAAATCATTCATATTAAATATAACTATATAGATTGTTGAACTTACACGGTTTTCTTGTTTTGCAGGCTAAGTACGGGGAGGAGGCTAGGAAGATACGCAGTGAGGATTTTTATTGGGAACGTCAACCAATCGATCCTCAAGCCGCGTATGCAAGCGGTGGTGGAAAAGCACACGGAAGGTGAGTTTACAAGTCATTTTATCGTTTTCAATTCAAAGTATTCAAGATATTTTAATTTCATATTACTGAATCTCTTTTTTATAGGCTCGCCATATTCGACGGAGTTGTCGACTCGAGGGCGGGGAGACCTGCGAGAGGCAGCTCCACGCAGGCTTCATCGGTGGGCACGGCAGGTCGCCGCGTATCGCAGAGGGACATTGAGATGCAGTCCCTCCGAGAAACTGTAGAAGAAAACCAAAGGCGACATGAGGAGGAAAGGAGGGAGGCGGAACGCCAAAGGATCGCGATGGAGGCCACGATCCAAACCCAGGCAGCCTGGATGGCGCAGATGCGGGAAGCAATGGAGGTAACAAAATAAAAACTAAAGTTCTCATTAATTTAGCGTAAATGACTTACTAATAGGTAGCATTTAATGTTTGCAATGACATGCCATGGCTCGGGCGCAAGGTCTGGGGATCCAGCTACCGGTACTACCACCGGTCATTCCAGGCGATCCTTCTTCAGCGGGTCAGGTAATTTTCTATGTAATCCTTCTTCTCCAGCGTAATAATATTGAGATAGATGAAAGAGAGAGATAGTTTGATAGAAGAAAATGATTGAGATAGAAGAAAGAGAGAGATAGAATAAAGAGAGAGACAGAAGAAAGAGTGAAAGATAGTTAAATAGAGTAGGAGGGGAATGAAGAGAGAGAGTAAGATATAGATGGAGATAGAGAGAGGGGAGGATAGAGGGAGGGAGATGTAGATGGAGATAGAGGGGGGAGATAGAGGGAAAAGGATAGCAATAGAGAGATAGAGTGAGAGAGAAAGATAGAGTGAGAGACAAAGAGAGAAATGAAAAGAGAGAGGAAGAGAGGGGGATCTAGATGAAGATAGATGGAGAGGAAGGGAGGGAGAGAGATGTTGATGCATTTATATTCTAACTCTAAGATTCATTAATTGCAGGGATCTGCAACGGCTGCACAAACGCCGTCGCCGTCGCTACCGCCGCCTGGAATGAGGCGCGACGACGACTTCGACTTTGGAGGTGGCTCCGGAGGTGGCTACGGAGGTCAGATGGGCGAGTGAGCCCTTGTTGATGACGATGTGAGATGTATCGGAACTCATTAGTTTGTGATTGTGATGATGTTTGTGTGTTATATAGTGTGTGATATATTGTATCTGTTCTGTGATTCTGGCCATCGAGCCGGGTAGTATTTTCTGTTTTTAAAAAAAATAAAAACTTTATTTGCGATGGCTTTTTATATAGGACCGTCGCAAATAAGGATTAAGGCCGTCGCAATTAAGCCACTGCTATCTGCGATGGCCGAGCTGTTGCAAATAAGCATTATTTGCGACGGCCTGGCCGTCGCAAATAGAGGTGTGGGTCCTGGAGGAGGACACGTGGGCCCCGCCCACTGAACTTATTTGCGATGGCCAGGCCATCGCAAATAGAGGCCCTTAATTGCGACAGCCTGGCCGTCAAAAATAAGCTTTAATTGCGACGGCCCGGCTGTCCCAAATATTGTGGCGGGGCCCACCGGCCTGCGGCAATAACTTGTGACAGCCTCTATTAGCCGTCGCAATTAAGCTTATTTGTGACGGTGGCCGTCGCAAATAAGCTTAATTGCGACGACTTATTTGCGACGGCCGAAAACCGTCGCAAATAAGGAATGCCATCGCAAATTGCTTATTTGCGACGGCATTTGGCTTATTTGCGACGGCCTTGGCCATCGCAAATCATCGGGTTTCCTGTAGTGGTCGCCGTTCAGCAGCTCTGCGTCGACCGCCGCTACCTCATCTTCCAGGTCATTCACGCTGACTACTTCCCCGACGAGCTGGAAGATTTCCTCGACGATTCTGACTACCGCTTGGTCGTCGTCGGCGTGGAGGGTGACGCCGACAGACTTTGGAAGGACTGGCAGCTGAATGTGGCCAAAACGGTGGACCTGGATGAGCTCACGGCGGAGGAGATGGATCGCCCGAGCCTCCATCGCGTGGGGCTGAAGGACATCGCGAGCGCCGTGATGGGCACCGACATGGAGAAGCCTTACGGGGTGAGGACAAGCAACTCGGACGTGTACAATCTCTTCGGCGAGCAGATCATATATGCGTGCATCAACGCCTTCGTCTCCTTCGAGGTCGGCCGCAAGTTGCTCTCCAGCGACTACTGATCTTACCACCGAGTTTGCGGATCGGCTGCCGTCGATTATCCTAGCATATGGAATTCGTAGGTGCATCGCTCAAGTTCTAGCTTTTGTGCTTGTGCGCCCAATCTCTCTTAAAATTATTTTTTCTTGAGGAAACACTATATCTTGCTTTTAAAAACATGCATGTTATTTCACATGCATCGAGGTCTTTCACATGCATGTTACTTGTCCATGCATGCTAAGCCCCAAACATGATCAACGAGCCTCAAACATGACTATCTCTCAACAAAAAAGAGAACACATAACGTCAGCAAACATGATCGAGGTCTTTCACATGTATGTTAGACGTACATATGCTACATCCCAAACATGTATTCCAAGAATAGAATAATATTTCCTACCATGTATATAAATTTCTATATTTATCATATTCTCTACCATGCATGTGTGTATGCTCTCAACCAACAGTATTTGGCAGTTTAACTACCACACTAATGAAGAATATTATCCTGTCATCAATAGAGATAACAAATTTGACACAAGGATGTTCCCTCGACGGTACGAGGATAGAATGTGGACTACCATCGTCTAATAAGCACATAGCTCTCACTACGTACGTACGTGGTTCATCAAATTAATCAATTGCATGCTGCCATTATGTATTGCTGTACTGATCTTTTGAAGAAACAATAGGCGTAGGCGCAAGCCGCTATGTGTTCTGATTTTAGGAACAAATGAACACACTTGTGAAAACACGTACGCCACATCCGATCCTCAACGTCATCCAATTAATATGTTCCTCAACAAGGGGGCACAAAAATCCTCAACACGTGACCAAATATGCTTGATCGCGAGTCTTTTTCACATGCATTACATTCATGTCCACCATCATCCATGATCATGAAAATTATCAGTTCGATATGGACTCTCGGTCGGCAACGGTCGAATCCTTAAAAAAAATATGGACTCTCGGTCAATTGCCACGCGCGTTCACGTCAATCTCCGCACTTTTGTGTGTCAAATTAAAAAACTGGCCGATGGGACGTGTTGAGCCGTCGCGATAACCGAGAGGAGGCAAACCGCAGTTTGGAGTAACTCTGACCGACGATTCAAAAGCACAATTTTTGAAGCGTCCGATCATCTCCACTCACGCGCTTAGACGACGACCCGCTATAAAGGCACACCTTCCTCTTCTTCTCCGTCGCACCTCTCGATCGATTTTAGCCTCCAAACTTCTCCTCTTGCTTCTCCGCCGCACCACCATCGACCACCTCTCTCTCTCTTTGTTCGCACCTCCATCGCCGCACAAATGGGTAGCCCCACACCGAAGCGCTCCAGGTCATCGACGTCCTCCGAACCTCCTTCTCCGTTTCCGTCGCCGCCAAGGCCTGTGGAACTGGAGGCGGCGCCCGCACCTCCTCCACTCCGGTCTCCGGCTGTGGCGCCCGCACCTCTTCCGTCTGACTATGATGAGACTGTCCGCCTCATGGAGGAAAGCATCGACAAACTCGACGGCAAGCTTAAGGAGGTCACCGGCAGCCTGTTCGCCGCCGACGTGCAAGCAAAAGCGCTCGACAAAATGGCGCAGGATGTATTTCACAATACATCTCACTCCTGTCGCCGACTGGGACTTGGTGTCCTTCCCCACCACTCCAGCATGGACTCCGCCGACTACTACATCTTCGGGTTAGGCTTTGTTGCCGCTTGTCTCGACTGCCTCTACGAGACGATCGGTGAGGAGGCCGGGGAGGGGTTTTGCGAGCAACTCGTGAAGGCCGTCAGCTAGAAGTAGTTCGATCTGGTGTTGGAGGATGCTCCGCGGGCAGTTGTGGCGGAGGCGGAGGTGGAGGCGCTGGCGATGTATGTGGAGGCGGAGGCGCCGCCGGCGGAGGAGGAGGCGGCGGCGGAGGTGGACAAGTCCTCCTCCGAGTAGAGTAGGATGATTAGTAGTTTTTTATTTTGTTTTCTATGTGTTTTTTCTTGTTTGTAATATATGTTTTGTTTTTATATTAATGAAAAATGTCTTTTATTTTATGTTCATGAACAATGTGTCCTACTCCAGTACATCATGCTCTAACGAAAAACTCCCCCTTTTATCGAAAAACATCGTATATGGAAAATTAACACATTATTAATATTATATTGTATCTAATAAATACTCCTTCCTTATTATTTTATTTGATGTTTTGGACAAAGCATTGAACTAACATTAGTAGGACGTGACCACCCCCACCCACCGGACTGGCCCTAGGCAGTAGCCCACAAATTTTCTATGACCCTGCCGCACAACATCGCGCGTTCGCCCCCGCCTCGCACATCGTCCGATTAAAATCGCATAATCGTGGGAGCGGGACACGCGGGATTTCCGTCCTTTAGTGTCCAGACAATGGACACATATCCTCTGCATTAACTGCACTGCAGTTACTGCAGCTGACATGTGGCCCATGCCTTACGGGCCCACATGTTAGCTGCAGTAACTGCAGTGCAGTTACTACAGAGGACATGGATGCCCAGACAACAAACCCAGCGCAAAGCGAAGGATCTCGGCGGGATTTTCATGGGACAGCGTACGGGGCGGGGGCGCACGCGCGATGTTGTGCAGCAGGGCCGCAGAAAATTTATTTCCGCCCGCCTAGGCCCAGAGTCGGGCCCAGGATGTGTTTGGGAGCACAATTTTTCAATACTAAAGTTTTGGAAACCACAGTTTTTAAAATGACATGGCAATACCAAAGTACATATTTTAGTAACACAATTTTGTAATATCACGATTTTGCATTAGGAGTGTTCGGTTGACAAACACCATTCTGTAAAAAATACCATTGTAATCTCAAATACCACGGTATTGCTAATTGCTCTAAAACTCCAAAAATACCATGTTCCCAAACACCAAAATTGAATTCTCTGCAGCCCTTCTGCACAACCGTCTCTGTGTGACCCTGCTCAGATGGTTGCCACGTACGCTCACGCTCCAAATCTTACAGTCAAGGGCGCACTGCACGGTTCCCGCGACTGTACCAGCCTGACGTGATGATTGCCATGTACGCGAGCACACCGAATCTTGCAGTGCGCACAGGCACACGAACTCCACGTCCGAACTTTGCTCAGCGATCCGAATAACTCGGCGCTCGGCATGCATGATCCATCATCATGCGCACGAATAATATTATGAAATTATCAACCTTGATGATTCAATAATCCAATCAAGTTTCATCCAACCTACCAACAAAAAATTGGATCATCCGGTCCATCCAACCAAACCTTAATTTGGATGATCCAAGACATAAAGAAATGGATGATCTATCTCCAATCGTACTTCGACGTCAAACCAAACGCAATTGATGACTGAGCATTTTGTCACATGTCACTAGAGTGTACGCACAAATGACAAATACACGGCCTCAACACCGGGTTTAGGGTGCATCATGGACTAACCACATGACTCGACCAAACACTCACGTAATTACCATACACCTGCAAGAGCAACCATCTGGCCGCATCCACCAACGCATCCCGACCCTGCGAAAGGATGACGAGCATCAGCAGGTGAACATGTTGCAGCAGCGACGCAATGGAAAACGGTGGCAGCGGACGGTGATGTAACTGGATGTTGGTGTAGTCGACCTCGCACAGCTTCCGCGAGTCGTTCACCTTTCGCGGCGAGCTGAACCACACTGGCAGGAACTCCTCGGTTTCGCAGTCGAAGCATGACTTGGAGAAATGGGCCACCAACGCATCCCGACCTTGCGAAAGGATGACGAGCAGCGGCAGGTGAACACCATGCAGCGGCGGCGCATTGGAAAACGGTGGCATCTGACGGCGATGTACCTGGATGTTGGCGTAGTCAACCTTCATCATCTTCTGCGAGTCGTTCACCTTCCAATGGAAGCCATGCAGGTGCTTCATTCACAGCTGGAACGTCGCATCTGGTGATGTGATGTTGACAAAGGAGTAGCTTTTGTTGGCCTCAGACCTTGGCAAATGCAACAAATGAGGTTAAGTATCAATCAGTAAAAGACAGGAGCTTGATTAGTATAATCATATATTTCAAAGCATAGGCGTGGTACTTGAAGTCAAATGGAACGTGAATAAAATCGTAAAACCGACTTGACGTGGCCCACTGCAATTTTCGCGTTCTCCTCGGCGCAGTGCTGATCAATGATGTTCATTACTCTTTGCCTCTTGTGAAAAACGATGTAAAACATCAGGTATTAATGCATCAACAAATATGAGGGGGGAATACCAATGCGCAGATTTAAATGTATGTTGCGAATCATCAGCGTCGTCATTCCAGAAGCAGAGTCGAAGCAGCACCGTGGCCGCCGCGAACTCGAGAACGGATGAGGAGAAGGCTCATCGAGAACGGATCGAGGGGACGGAAGCTACACGGCCGCTATGGGCGATGAGCCTTCCCCTCGATCCGTTCTCGAGTCGGGGGCGGGCTAGCGGTGGGGGCGCAGGGGCAGCGGGCCGGTGGCGGAGCTGGGGGTGCGGCGGGCGACGTTGTGCGGTAGGGCCGCAAAAAATTGATTTCCGCCTGCCTAGGCCCGGAGTCGGGCCTGCCTTTAAGACCATTCATAGTGGTTCACAATAAAGCTTTAGGCTGTGTTTGGGAGCATAGTTTTTCAATACTAAAGTTTTGGAAACCACAGCTTTTAAAATAACATGGCAATACTAAAGTACGTATTTCAATAACACAGTTTTGTAATACCACAATTTTGCAATACATAGGACTGTTTGGTTGACAAACACCATTCTGTAAAAAATAACATAGTAATCTCAAATACCATGGTATTGCTAATTGCTCTAAGACCATCCGCAGTGGTTCACTGTAAAGCTTACTAGACTGGAAATATAGAGTAGATTACTGGAAGTATAGAGTTAGTGTCCAGAGTGAGATGCTAGAAGTATAGAGAATATACTTGAAGTATAGAGGGATATAGAGTAAGTTTTAGAGGAAACCGCTGCGGATGGTCTAAAACTCCAAAAATACCATGTTTCCAAACACCAAAATAAAATTCTCTGCGGCCCTTCCACACACCCGTCTATGTGCGACCCTGCCCATATGGTTGCCAGGTACGTTCACGCTCCAAATCTTGGGCGCACTGCACGGTTCCCG
The DNA here is from genome assembly GCA_036927565.1 of Tuctoria greenei. Classification (NCBI taxonomy): domain Eukaryota; kingdom Viridiplantae; phylum Streptophyta; class Magnoliopsida; order Poales; family Poaceae; genus Tuctoria; species Tuctoria greenei. The sequence continues at coordinate 122,949,976 of JAYESD010000008.1, forward strand.
CGACTGTACCACCCTGCCCTGATGATTGCCACGTACGCGAGCGCACCGAATCTTGCAGCGATCTGAATAACTCGGCGCGATCTGAATATATATATATATATATATATATATATATATATATATATATATATATATATATATATATATATATATATATATATATATATATATATATATATATATGACGATCTTTCAAAAAATAAGAGAAAACGTGTAACGTCATGAAACATGATCGAGGTATTTTGCGTGACAAACTGAAAAAACTGGAACATTGCATATACCTTGGGCCGGTGGGCCCTTTGCGTGTCAAAATTAAAAACTGGAACTGAAAAACTGAAACATCGTCGGACAGACCTACAAAGTATGCCAGGTGGGCCACTGCATACCCTGGACCCTTTGCATGTCAAATTAAAAAACTGCGTGTGAAGCGGAGATGGAAGCCAATCACGGTTTGGGTTTATTCGAAAGCGCAATTTTCGAAGCGTCCGACCATCTCCACTCGCACGGGACGAGGACCCGCTATAAAGGCACACCCGTCCTCTTGCGTCTCCGTCGCACCACTCCATCTCCATCGATCGTAGCCTCCAAACTTCTCTTCCTTCACCGCTGCACCATCGCCGACCACCTCTCTCTCTTTCTCCGCAACTCCGTTGCCGCACAAATGGGTAGCTCTGCGCTGAAGTGCTCCAGGCCACCGACATCCTCCAAACCTCCTTCTTCTCCATTTCCCTCGCTGCCAATGCCTGTGGAACTGGAGGCGGCGCCCGCACCTCCTCCGTCCCCTTATCCGCCCGCGACGCCTGCACCACCTCATCCCGTTTGGGTTTAGGAGATTGTCCGCCTCGTCGAACACTGCTTCGATGAACTTGATCGGCGCCTGAAGGAGGCCACCGAGCACCTTTCCGCCACTGTCGGGCGAGAAAAAAAGCTCGACATATTTGCGCGGGATGTATATTCTGATACATCTCGCTCGTGTGAGCGTCTGGGTCTTGGGAAACTTCCCGTCTGTACCAGCATGGACACCGTCGGCCACTACTGCTTTGGGTTAGGGTTTGTGGCCGGACGTCTCAACGTCCTCTACGAGACGATCAGGGAGGTGGCTGGGGTGGAGGGCCGCCAGCATCTTCTGCGGACCGTCGCCCGGAAGCTTCGAACTCAATTGCCGGAGGAGGCGGCAGCAGCGGCGGCAACGGAGGAGGCGGCGGCGGCAGCAGCGGAGGATGAGGCGGCGGCAGTAGCGGCAGAGGAGGAGGTGGAGGAGATCTCCTCCGACTCCGAGTAGAGTAGTATTTGTAGTTTTTCTTTTTCTTGTCTTCCATGTGCTTTCGTAGTTCTTGTTTGTAATATATGTGTTGATTCTATTTTAATGATAAATGTCTTTTCTGTTCATGAACAATACGTCCTATGCAGTATCGAAAAACAACTCCTTTCTGCAAAAGGGCCGAGATAACTGTTGTTCAATGTCTAGCCAAAAATTCTTTGTGTTGCGACAATCAACGACTCTTGGTTGAAACTCCAGTGAGATTGTGGTTGAGGCTGCGTTTCTCCTCTTTTGTGTTCTTTCACTCAATTTTTTCATTTTAATCGGCGCATGGGAAAATGTATTTTTAGTATGTAGTAGTATATAGTACATGTTATCATTTCATTATGATAATGTTACAAAATGCTGATTGTTTACCATCATTTTGTGCACTTGGCTGTATTTGCATATCGGTTGCATTAGCACATACGTATACATTTGGCAATTCATATTTTTTTCGTATTTTTTGGAATGTCCCACTAGCTAGCAGATGATTGCTTTTAGATTTTGATCTCCATGCATGGCAACAAAGATGAATTAAGAAGCTAGCAAGTTGTCCTAAGACGAAGTCTACCCTGCTAGCTACACACACCAGCCATGTGCAGGACATGAGATGTAATTAATCATGATTGGATTCGTGCACAAGGGCATAGCTTGCGTCAAATTCCCCACTCCCGCAAAAATTTTATCGTTCTACTTGGCGCACCACACTTGAGATTTTGACAATTCAATTTTCACTACCCGCGCCTCCAATTTCAGTCCGTCCTATTATTGTAACCCTATTTCAGCCACGATGAGTATAAATGGAAACACTGCCCTCCGTTCCCGACACACCGCCACCCCGCCATTCTGGTGATCTCTCAGTACTCCAAATGCGTTGTCTCTCTATCCTGTGTTCCATACTTGTATTCGTAAGAAATTCCCATGTTTTCATTTCCCACGGATTTTACAATTTTTCGCCCATGGATCTCGCAGTGACGCATCAAAGCTCTTGGTGGTGTTGACTCCTAGGTACAACGCCGGGCAACCAAGTTTGACGGGCTCTACCGAACCTCTTCGTCGCCGATACCTCCCTGTGACATCGCATCCCGGACTCCAGTTTTGTGCTAGGTAAACTACACGATCCATGTCGTCTTTTTATAGAGCTATATTGGCTTGGTTCTACATGATCCACGCAGTTTTGGCCTAGTTAAGTTATACACGACCCATCCTGATATAAGAAGATTAAATAAATTAACAAAGAAGAAATGTGGTCTTCTGTTTCACGAATTTAGTTATATATATATATATATATATATATATATATATATATATATATATATATATATATATATATATACACACACACACACACACACTACATCTGTCCCTAAATAAATGTTGCTCTGATAGCTTATTACGGTAGTGTATTTCTAGTTCAATTCCTTGCCGGGAACGACAAATACTAAAAACCAGAGGTAGTACTATGTAATTTCTGGATTTAGAAGTAAAAGACGCACGGGTTATCTGATCAACCACTCCAAATATTGTACTCTCATTCCTGTTTTACAAATTTGTATTCCTAAGATTTTTAGTTCCCATCGTTTTCACTTTTTTCTTTCTTGTTGCTTTCTCGGATCATACGTTTTTTTCTATTCATTCTTTTATAATTCCTCCTTTAGTAACAAATACTGTAGTTTGTAGAAAGCACACCGTCCGATCCAAAATCTACATCGGTCATGTAATCTGACGTTATCACTGTTATTTGGAATGACTACTTACAATGCTCTTTAGATTAGGAACAAGACATCAAACCTTGATGTTGTCTACAAGCATTCATGGTGGCCAACAAGCACCTGGTATAACTATAAATGTGTTTACTATCAAAATTAAACAAATTTAGACAACATTAAATCATTTGCATGGTACGCAGAGAATATTGCAGGACATGATGTTCAGGAACCCCGAGGTTCTTCACTCCCTGGTACTACTATGATGCATGAACCAACAGTAGGTATAGATATACAAACCAGATATACTCCTTCCGCCCTAGCGTAATTTAACTTTTGGAGCTTAAAAAATGTCCCACTCCAACTCTATCCTCGGTAGTAGCTTCCAACTACCCATATCACATCACATTACTACCTGCCTCTCTACCGTGCCATTTATTTTGGCAGAGCGTGTTAGTTTTTTACTCTACTCCTTTGGCATTGAATTTGGAGCATTTTTAGAGACTATGTTCTGTCCATTAGACATATTGATGATGGGTGTATCATGGTCATTTGCATTCTTTCCTAGGCTCTACTAATTGTTTTAGCATGCCTTGTGATTCTACTTTCTTATTAGTACTTAGTCTTTATAGTCAACAGTTCATCAACCTGTGTGATGGCTTGATTTTTTATGCCTCCACGCTGTGCTCTCTCGCCGCCGGCCACTCCGGCGGGCACCGGCTCCCACGCCCACGCCCACACCCTGCTGCTGGTCACTTCAGTGTCCTCCCCGACGTGTCTCCCTCGCCCATCGCCACGTCCCATCCTTCGCGTGCCATGATTACCCCGCTACCCGCAAATCCTTGGCTATTACTCGCCCTGCCCCAAATCCTCCTTGAGAGTATCGGCGAGACCGAACCGTCACTTTGTTGAGTGTCGCAAGCTGTCACTATGCAGTACTGCACCTGCAGTAGCCGCCAATGACAAGTAGACCCGATGTCTCATGGGCCCACATGTCAGTGGCAGCTAATTGCAGGTGCAGTACTGCGGAGGATTTCAATCCCGCAAGCTGCCTGCCTTATCTGTCTTGCATTCGCCACCTACTACCACTGGCATTCATTACTTGCCCTGCAACTAATAATTCTCTTCGAGACGCGCTCCGGCTGATGTCAGTCAGACTGAACCGGTGAACCATATCTTTGTCTAGTCTAGCGTTGCCAGGTGCATGCCCCCACACAGTCTTGCCTGCTTGGCTCATGGACTGAAAATCCTCTGCAGTACTACGAGTGCGTACCACCACTAACATGTGTACCTGATGGCTCATTTTAGGGTATGAACAGCAACAAAGAAGTCAATAATGTAACCCCCCCCCCCCATCAAAACAGGTGTCGTTATGACTGTCCTAACTACTGTAGTAGTTCATTTTTAATTCATTTGTGAGCGACAATTAATATAAAGAAGGAGGGAGTACTACAGAACAAAATGGTGCTGGCACGACGCGGTCCTCCCACGCTCGTATTTGCCGCACTCGTCCTGAATATGGTATGAACATCAGACCTTTCTTCTTTTCGCACTATTTGTACATGATACTAAACTTGTTCAGGCGGTAATTTGCTTTAATCATTTACCGTTTGAATCAATGTAACAGAAGGAAGGAAGCTAAGAAGAAGTGTGGCTAATGGACTTAAGGTTGCCAGAATACGCTATGCATCCCAAGTTAGTAGAACACAGCATGTGAAGCTACCAATCCAGTTCTCCACTAGGTTTGGTGCTGCGGTTGGTATTAATCAGCGGCACTTTGTCGATGATGTGGTTATGTTTACAAAAAGACATGAATTCCTCACCGGTGCAATGAAGTGGGCAGAGGTTGGCCATAGTAACAAGAGAGATATAGTACGAGACATTCTAGTTATTGTTGTCACACCCCCACACAAGTATTTTTTCTTGCAATCTCTCCTGTATATTTACAGCAACTTGTTATACAATGTACAGGATTCCTGGGACATGTAGGACACGCCGGAGTGCGCAAGAAAAATTTTGAAAATTGCTGGTGAGCACTACAAGGGGTGGCGCTCGACTTTGCATGCCACCTATAAGAGTTATTCTACCGATGAAGAATGTATACAAAACCAGCCTGCTGACGTAACGACGCCCGAGTGGTTGCACCTAATAGAATATTTTGGGTCTGAGCAATTCAAGGTCAGCTAACTTTTTAATAGCTTCGCATCATACAAAAAATATTTCATTTACTTTTATTCGTGGAATTAATTCTTAAAATTATTGCAATCAATAAGCAGGACCAATTCTCAAAATTGAAGAAGACAAAAGGCATGTCACTTGCTTGGCTCCAAATCCTACGCCCAACTTACTTACGAGAAGGTATGAAAAATAAATCATGCTTTTACTTTGCGCTGCAAACAATATGTATACCGACATGTTGAAGTTTACTTGTATTTTATGTAGCGAGACCCAGAGACCAGAGAAGAACCCGATGACATACAACTGTGGGAGGCAAGCCATTTGTTGATCGATAACTGGACAAACAAGCTGGCAGAAGCTGTACATGTGAGTAACACTTCAAACAATCCCCAATTAAATAAATATTTGCAAATTACCTGTGACTTTTCTTTTCGTATATAGATCCAAGCACATGCCAAAGTGGACGACATGGAAGCTAAGCAGGGAGGCCCAATTCTAAATGAGGAGAGAAACCACATCTTCCAGCGTTGTTATAGATCCTCAATCAGTTGTGCAGGATCACATGTTCGGGGGCGTGGTTATATGGCTAACCCAACTGGTCCCGAAGATGAACGTATGCGTATCTAGAAGTATGAACACCACAACGACCAAGTTCGAAACTTAGAAGTTAGAAATGCAGGCCTCAATGAAATAGTGCAGGACTTAGAAGGAAGAAATGATAGCTTAAACGCCCAGATGGACTGCATAAATCAGAAGAATGAAGAGTTAATCGTCGAAGTCCAGAAATTACAAGGTCATATAGCAGCTGAACGTGAACACAGAGCTAAGGAAATGCAGGACATGCACGCCTCATTGGCTTAAATGCACAAAATGATGATGGCGACCACTCCACAGAAGGTCCAACAAATAAGGAACCGCCAAAAGCCACCTGCTCCAACAATTAGTCCCGGTCAGCTTAGAAAAACTCTTAGCATCCAAACACATCACTTAAGTAATCCTTGAGTGTTGTTATGCGTGTTGTAAAATTGATGGATAATTGTTGTTAAACTCGTGATTCTGTTGCCACTAATTTTTAAACCTAGTGCATTCGGGTTCTACTGCCGATAATTATAAAACGTGGCATTACGAATTTCTTATCACGAATGATAAATTGTTGCAACAGGAAGATTTTGCCAATACGGATGATAAAAAGTGGAAATAGAATGACAAAACGTTGCAGTATAAACATTTGGCAACAACTCGAAAAATGTTGCATTAAAACACTATTGTCACATATAAGAAATTGTTGCAATACCAAACTATTCGCCACGGATGTGAAATCGTTCCGGTACCATACTAGTTCCAACGGATCTGAAATCGTTGCAATATGGTACTATTCGTCACATTTGTGGACTCGTTGCAATACCCAACTATTCGCCACGGATACGAAATTGTTGCAATACCAGACTAGTTCCCACGGACCTGAAATCGTTGCAATACGGTACTATTCGCCACGTTTGTTGACTCATTGCACTAACCTACTATTTGCCACGGACGTTAAACTGTCGCAGTATCATACTATTTGCCACGGATGTGAAATTGTTGCAATACCGTGATATTCGTTGCAATATGGTGAATCGTCACAACACCCTAACTCGTTGCAATATGTTACTATTTGCCACGGTTGTGAAAATCATTGCAATACTGTAGTATTTGCCACGAATGTGAAAATTGTTGCAATCACGTATTATTACCACGAACGCGAAATCGTTGTAATACAACGCTATTCGTTGCAATACATTAAATCGTTGCAATACAGTAAACCATTGCAATAAAATAATATTTGCCACGAATGTGAAATCGTTACAATACCGTACTATTGCCACACCTGCGAAATCGTTGCAATACAATGTTATTCGTTGCAATACATTAAATCGTCGCAATACGCTCAACTGCTGCAATAACATACTATTTGACACGAATGTGAAATTGTTACAATACCATACTATTGCCACGCCTGTGAAATCGTTGCAACCACATACAATTACCACGAATGTGAAATCGTTGCAATACCATGTAGTTTGTTGCAATACGTTAAATCGTCGCAATACGCTAAATCGTTGTAACAACATATTATTTGCCACGAATATGAAATTGTTGCAATAGCAAACTATTTGCCACGATTGTGAACCCTTTGCAATACCGTACAATTCGTTGCAATACGTTAAATCGTTGCAATTCATGAAACCGTTGCAATAGAGTCCTATTTTCCACCGATGTAAAATTGTTGCAATACCATACTATTCGTCACGGATGCCAAGGTGTCGCAAATAACCTATCGCCGCGGGAATTATTACGATGATTTGTAAAAACTGTCGCCACGCTCTCTTTCATTGCAACAGCGACCTATTGCAACAAAAAAGAGCCTATTGCGATGAATTTTTTTGTTGCGATAAATCAGAATCCTTGCAGTGTATGTTGTATGTATTAGTATAGTGCTCACTAAATTTAATTTCCACCTTGGGCATGCAGCATCGTGATGAAGCGTTTCTTGTTTGATTGTGGAGTTACGATGGTTCCCCGCACAAGGTTTAAGCTGCTGCTATAAATCTGAAAAATAAGGACCCACAATTAGGCGAGTCCATTACGCAAATCTGCCATCATATGTTATGTCTTACCCTCATGTAGAGTTTCATGTTTAGGTGAGACAGTTAAGTCTTGCTGAGCCTTCGTGCTCATGGTTGCTATATAAGTTGTTTTGCAGGTATTAACCTGATTTTGGTTGTCCGATGAGACTCGGGACTCTCCGAGTAATATACTCATGTGGGAACCATGTCGTTGCTGTTTGGTTTTCGTGGCTAGTCAGGAGCGTCCGTGGGCTGGACGGCTTCTCCTTTGCTTATTGGACTGGAGTTTGAGAGTTGTAATCTTATCTTCTGCTGTAGCTTATTTTTATAAGCTATTTGTAAACTGAACATCTTTGTTAATTTCAGCAAATGATTTATGTAATACGCGTTCCTTTACATGTGTGCTGTTGGGTGTCGCATAGCACGGCACCACCCAATGCGATTCCTGGAAAGTGTGGACTCCGGTTCCCACAGACGCGGTATCAGAGCCGCATTGGGAATAGCACACATATAAAGGATCGTATTACAAGAAAAACATAGGTTACGGTGAGGATACAATACTAGGCCCACATAAGGACTATATTAGCATAAGTTATTAAGGTGGCAAAACTAACTTATGTGTTATTATATTCTGTAACGACACTCCGACGTCAGGTAAGAGGTAAGGTACGCCACCGCAAGCGGATCAATTGCGGTAAGCTCACCATGCGAGAGGTAGCATAGAAATCTTGCTGTGGCTTTGCACGGAAGAGTCAATATGAGTCTCTGAAACTTTCCATGTTTCTGAGAACATATGACACGCGGTACCCCAGCGTGCTTCAAAGTTAGTGGGAGCCCCCGTCGGGTGGGATATAACCCGATGCGCCTCGTACTGGTGCAGCACTATGCAAAGACGTGGGACCCCGTCAGGTGGTAGAAAACCCAGTCATGTACCTCGAGACGTGGCTTAACTCGAGGCGGCCCGTATGGAACATACGGGACGAATGTTTTTACTTTCATATATTTTGTGAACTGTTTGCCCGTGCGGGCTGTGTCGTACGACACCATATGATTGATCAACAGTTTGTGTGTAGTGACAGGTACACTGACCACGTGATCGTATTGCGTTTTGAAATCGTTTGCAATTGAACGTCATTAAGGCCACCATTGAGACGTATGCCGGAATACCGGCTTAGAATTTTTGCTTTGAGAGGCATGTAGTACCGACATATACTCCATTGATGCATTAACCACTTTATGTAAAATGGAACTAAGAAGATGTAAAAATACTTATATTAGCTATCGAGCTCTGACTTTGAACTAAGTTTTCAAATTTGGAGTAGGTTTTGAAGTCACCAATTCAAAAACTGAGTTTTCTGTTTTCTACCGTAAAAAAAACTGACTTTGAGAAAACATATCTCCCAGTAGAAAACTCCAATGAAGGTTTATAATACATGGATGTAAAGTTTAGGAAGTCCTTTAAAACTGTTATGTTCAACTCCAGAACTAAATTTCCTTCTAACCTGTTCAAAATTTCAAAGTTCCAAACTCTTCCAAAACTGGACAGAAACTAGAACCCTCTCTGGTCTCCTGATTGTTTTCACCATATCTCACTCCAGAAATTTCGAACCGGGTCGTGCAAGACATTTCTGGAATCCTTGTAATATTTATTACAAACTTGTAGTTTGTGGTTTTTGTAAATTCTGCTGTTTTATATCTGGAAATTGTGGCCCAAATTCAGCATAAACAAAGGAGATGCTGTCAAAATTTTCCATAAAAACTGTCAGGTTTACGATACCATATCATCTCAACCAGAAATGATCTGAAGGCAAACCAATACTTTTTCGAAAGGACTCGAAGTGTACGTCAACTATGTAGTTCACCTCAAGATCTGATTCTGCCATTTACTGGGCTAAATTTGTGTTTGAGTACAAACTTGTCAGGTTTCAACAAAAACTTTATCGGTTTGACATTTTGGTCTTGTTATGAATCTGGTCCTCGAATTCACTTCGAGAAGTGTCGTAACAGACCCATTGTCGATACTCAACTATTTACCAGTGGAATTGATGGTTTGACTCACTCGAACCTCTTTTCTTTTATGGCCATGTTTGTGTCATATTAAAGATAAAAGTGTGTTTTCACACGATAACGCGCATAACGTCCCGTCGGACCAACAATAGTCGAAATGAACTTCGATCCACGGAGTTCATTATTTTGGAACTCGCTATTGTAACATTGGTCCAGGGATGATGTATTGTGTATAACGTTTATACTTTATCAATATATAACCGTTATGCAAATTTGGTTATCAATACACACACTATTGTTTTCATCCTAGTGTGATCTTGCAATATCACGTCTCATGTTGGATTAATGACTGTAACTGCAGAATGGTGCGCACGAGGTCGGTGGTTCAAGTCAGGGAAGGGATGACTTCCGAGAGCCGGAACGGCCGGCGCAACCGCCACCTCCGTCTCCGCTTACATTGGCGGATGATATCGCAGCCATGCTGGGTTCGCGCGACGAGCGGACCGAACTGCTGCGAACCCTCGTGCAGATTACGTCCAATCAGGGGGGACGTCAAGCCAAAGACAATCATCAACCTCAGCAAGCAACATATCAAGAATTCTTGGCGACTGCACCCCCCGTGTTCATTGGTGATGGTGTACCGCTAGATGCGGTCCATTGGCTCCGCACCATTGAAGCTAAGTTCGGACTGATGCAGTAAAGTGACCCTATGAAGGTTTTATATGCAGCACAGTAACTGCATGGCGTCGCTGGTGCTTGGTGGGCGAACCACATTGCCTTCTTGGCCGCTGGACAGCAAGTCACTTGGACAGAGTTCCGTAAGGCATTCCATGCCAATCGTGTTCCTCCTGCCATTGTGAGGAGGAAGCTTCAGGAATTTCTTGATTTGAAGCAAGGAGAAAGAAGTGCTCAAGAATACTCTAAAGTTTTTCTTAATCTAGTGCAATATGCGTTGGAGTATGTGAGTACGGAGGATCAGAAGCGAGAGTATTTCTATCGGGGTCTAAGCCCCATGTTGAGAGAAAAGCTTGTATTGTTCAATCATGGCTCGTTCAACACTATGCTTAATGCCGCGATTACGGAAGAGGATGCCACACGTGAGCGGATCACGGAGGAGTCAAAGAAGAGACTTGCTGTGCAGGACAGCACACATAATGTTCCTCAGAAATATTGTATGGTGTACCGATCACCGTCTGGTCTGATATGGCAGCCGGCTGCACAACCGAGTTCGTATCCGAGTCTGCCGTTCGAAGTATAAGATTTTCAGCCAGCATTACATCAGCAGCAAGAACCGTCCCAAATGGTTCCAGGGGCATTTATCTCGCAGCGAGATGCTGGACAATTCATGCCTCAAGTCAGTGGGACGTTGAATCAGTATAGGTGTTCCGCATGTGACCGTGTTGGGCACTATACCAATGATTGCCCAGAGAAGATCTTGAGTAGCAGGCAAGTACCAGTACAACGGTGTATTCAGTCCTGTATTCAACCAGAGAGGACAGCACGGCAAACCGGAAGTGTTCAACACATAGCAATCGAGAGTGTTCCGGAGGGAGCATCGGTGTTAGCGGGCATGTTTGCTATCAAATACATACCCGTCCTCATACTCTTTGATTCCGGTGCTACCCACAATTTTATCAGTAAATCATGTGCGGATCAGCAACAATTATCCACCAATAGTCCCAAGAAAAGTTATCTTATGAGCTCACCAGGTGGAAGTATCTCGGCTTGTCAGATTGTTCTCCGAGCAGCTTTATGTTTGGGGGGCAAAATATATCCAACGTCGCTAATTATATTGGATGGACAGAATATCGACATAATATTGGGGATGTCATTGTTAAACCATCATGGTACCATTCTTAATATAGGTACCTGGACTATCCAAATTGACTCTCCGATGCACGGATAACACAAGCAATTTTTGGACAGTTTGGAGCAGGACAGTGCAGCTGCATATAACACGGAAGCAACTAAACTTGAAGATATTCCGGTGGTTCGTGAGAATACCGATGTGTTTCCCGATGATTTACCGGGCATGCCGCCCGAACGTGCCGTGACTATAAAGAACAAGTACCCGCTGCCCCACATCGACATTTTATTCAATCAACTTGTTGGTGCGAGGGTGTTCTCAAAGATGGATCTTCGGTCCGGATATCATCAAATCAAAATCCGACCGGAGGATATACCGAAGACGGAATTCTGGACGAGATACGGACTATAAGAGTATCTTGTCATGTCTTTTGGTCTCACCAACGCTCCGGCTCACTTCATGTATCTCATGAACTCAGTATTTATGCCGGAGTTGGACAAGTTCGTCGTGGTCTTCATCGACGACATATTGGTTTATTCCAAGTCAGAGGAAGAGCATGCTGAACATTTGCATATTGTGCTGCAATGGTTGAGAGATCACATGTTATACGCAAAATTCAACAAGTGTGAATTTTGGATCAGCCAAGTGCCATTCTTGGGACACATAATTTCAGCTGAGGGCATTGCTGTAAACCCAAGTAAAATTGTTCAAGTACTGAAATGGCAATCTCTGAAGCCAGTACATGAAGTCCGAAGTTTCCTCAGTTTAGCGATATTATCGGAGGTTCATCCTGAGCTTCTCAAAGATCGCGAAACTGATGACAGAGCTTCTGAAAAAGGGAACCAAATATATTTGGAGTTCAGCTTGTGAAGAAGCGTTCAAGACATTAGTACATCACCTTACAACAGCCATGATTCTTGCTCAGCCGGACACGACAAGACCATTCGACGTTTATTGTGATGCATCCGGCATCGGACTTGGCTGTGTTCTTATGCAAGAAGGACGTGTGGTCGCATATGGATCTCGCCAACTCTGAAACCATGAGCAGCTGAATGTAGGCCTAGAGGGGGGTGAATAGGCCTTTTTGAAAATTTGTCGGATCCAGCAGCACTCAACAACCAGTTTAATACCAGAGATATCGGACTAGTGCGGTAAAGTGCGGACTAGTCCAGTGTTCACGGACCAAGCTGATTAAAATTGATTGATTTGTTAGATTCTTTTATGTGTACAGCGGAAGTATAGAATGAAACAACAGATTAACAGCTATATACTGAATTATATCACAATTAAGTCTTATGTTTAACAATTTAACGTAAGATGAACAATGTGTATGAAACCCTAGATTAAGTTGATTAACTTGAATGATGAACAATGAAACAAGACACAAGTGTTTATCCCGTAGTTCGGATACCACAAAAGGCCACCTACATCCTCGTCGAGGAGTCCACAAAAGGACCGGGTCGTCTCCAACCCTACCCTCGTTGTATCACCACGAAGGCCAATCCTCTTCCACTAATCACAAAGGGGTGAATAACCAAATTCAAGGGGCGATCTTACACTTTGAGAGCTCCCTTAGATTACAAATCACAATACCACCGAAAACACACTCAAAAGTTACAATTGAAACGCAGGAGTGTGTTAGAGAATCAAACCAAGAGTTCAACGTGGTGTAGCAAGTGTCTCTCCAATGATCTAGATTGAATCCTCAAAGGATTGGACGATTGTGCTCTTAATTTCGTGGAGAGAGATTGTTTTTGAGTCTCTTGGGAGGTGTGACGGCGCTAGGGTTCGAGAGAGTGTAAAAGTGGGCCGTGGACCTCTATTTATATGGGGTTTCTAAAAGTGACCGTTAGGGTTCAGAATGTTTGGACTAGTCTGTGGTGGTCACCGGACTAGTCCGGTGTGCTGTGCGTTGCAAACCCTAAGTGTCCCAAAATATCGGACTAGTCCGGCTGAAAGCGAACAAGTCCGATTTCGCTACTAGAAATCTTCGGACTAGTCCGATGTCCATTGGACTTGTCCGGACATGTGAAACCCTAAGTGTGTTGGATGACAAGTCCGCACTTGGAGGACTTGTCCGATTTAGATCAGTGGGTTGTTTCGGACTAGTCCGTGTGAACATCGGACTTGTCCGAAGTGGATCAGAAAGGATATCGGACTAGCCCGGTTGATAATGGACTTGTACGATTTTGTGTGACTTGTGTAGTATTTTGAGGACTAGTCCGCACTGGGGAGGACTAGTCCGATTCTAGTCAGAAGGATATCGGACTAGTCCGACAGATATCGGACTTGTCCGATCTGGTGCAGAAAGGTTTATCAGACTAGTCCGGTGGTGAACGGACTAGTCTGGTCCTGTGTAACTCTGTGCAATGTGTGTGTTTCATTGTCATTGAGCTCCTGGGGTTGTTTCCTTAACACACTCCATACAAAATAATCTACTACTCTTTTTCCTTGAGCTCATTTCCACTTTGCCCCTCTTCATCCCTTCTTGAATGTAGGCCTAGAGGGGGGGTGAATAGGCCTTCTGAATTTTGTCGCATCCTGTAACACTCAACAACAAGTTCAATACCAGAGAAATCGGACTAGTCCGGTAAAGTGCGGACTAGTCCGGTGTTCACGGACTAAGTTGATCAAGATGAATCGATTAGGTTGATTCTTTAATGTATACAACGGAAATATGAAATCAAACAACAGTTTAACAGTTATATATTGGATTGTGTCACAATTAAGGCTTGTGTTCAACAATTTAATGTAAATTGAACAATGAGTATCAAACCCTAGAGTAAGTAGATCAATTTGAGTGATGAACACAAAAGGACAAGACACACGATTTATCCCGTGGTTCGACTACCATGAAGGCAACCTACATCCACGTTGAGGAGCCCACAAAAGGATCGGGTCTTCTCCAACCCTTCCCTCGTCGGATCGCCACGAAGGCCAACCCTCTTCCACTAATCACAAAGGGGTGAATAACCAAATTCAAGGGGCGTTCTCACACGTTGAGAGCTACCTTAGATTACAAATCACAATGCCACCATAAAAACACTTAGAAATTACAATTGAAACACAGGAGTGTGTTAGAGATTCAAACCAAGAGCTCAATGATGCATGCCAAGTGTCTCTCCAATGATCTAGGAGTGATCCTCAAAGGATTGATCGATTTTGCACTTAATTTCGTGGAGAGAGGTGGTTTCTGAGTCTCTTGGGAGGTGTGACGGCACTAGGGTTCGAGTATATGTAAAATTGGGCCGTGCACCTCTATTTATATGGGGTTTCTAAAAGTGACCGTTAGGGTTCAGAAAGATCGGACTAGTCCGTGGTGGTCACCGGACTAGTCCAGTGTGCTGTGTGTAGCAAACCCTAAGTGTCCCGAAATATCGGACTATTCCAGTTGAAAACGGACTTGTCCGATTTCACTACTGGAAATCTTCGGACTAGTCCGATAGCCATCGGACTTGTCCGGCCATGTGAAACCCTAAGTGTGTTGAATGACAAGTCCGCACTTGGAGGACTTGTCCGATTTAGATCGGTGGGTATTTCGGACTAGTCCGTGTAAACATCGAACTTGTCCGAAGTGGATCAGAATGAATATCGGACTAGTCCGGTTGACAACAGACTTGTCCGATTTTGTGTGACTTGTGAAGTGTGTTGAGGACTAGTCCGCCCTGGGGAGGACTAGTCCGACTCAAGTCAGAAAGATATCGGACTAGTCCGACAGATATCGGACTTGTCCGATCTGGTGCAGAAAGGATATCGGACTAGTCCAGTTGATATCAGACTAGTCCGGTCCTGGTAACTTTGTGCAATATGTGTGTGTGCTTAAATGTGATTGAGCTCTTGGGTGTGTTTCCTTAACACACTCCATACAAAGTAATCTACTATTTCTTTTCCTTGACCTCAAGTTCACTTTGCTCCTCATTATCCCTTCTTTTTGGTATTTTGCTCATTTTTCATTATTGACCTGCATTCATCTCAACAAAAAGGTTAGGATCCCAATTGCTTGTCATAAATCATCCAAATACCACAAGGGAGTCCTAGATGCACTTTCAATCTCCCCCTTTTTGGTGATTGATGACAACCAATTGAGATTTCACAAAATATGACAAAAAGACATGAGATTTTCATAAAGTATGCACATATGACTCAAAAATACATCAAGTAGTAAGAGAAATATCCATATGTGCATTCTTTATGGTGGGATGCATAACTAAGTGCATTGAAACATTGAGAATGACTTAATTTACATTGAAGAATCAATACAAAGTACATATGTCATTTCAGGAGCAAAATTGCAGATTTCAACACATACTTGCAAATTAATTAAGCATTTCAACACAGAACCATAGTTAAGATGAAAACAGCGTTAAAGCATTACAATCACAAAGAAAGATAAAGATAACTCTCTCCTCGCACCCTACCACAGCTAAAGCTAAGACTCTCCCTCAATCTCTCCCCCTTTGTCATCAAGACACCAAAAAGAAGGAGAGGAGGGTCCTAGGGTCTTCACTCTTCACTGTCGGTCCTCTCGTCGTTGTCTTCGTCTTCATCATCATCAGCTTGATGAGGAGGGGAAGGAGGAGGGACAGAGTCGCTCGAGCCCCCAATGCCAAAGTAGGCAAGCTCGGAGGGGTTCAGAGGCCCGAGCTCGGTGAAGTCCGGGTCGGACTCTTCAGAAATCACTAGAGATCCAATGGGGTCGATCTCCAGCTTCTGGCAGATTTGCTTCATATTGGCCTTTATATACTTCATGTCCTCCTTTCTTCTCTTGTTGAGCTTGTGGACCTTCTCTTCGGTCTTTTTGCAGGATGAGAATATAGCGGTCAGGTACTTCAGGATCCCACTAGCTCATCCTCTCTGAGGGGCTTCCCTAGAGGTAGGGACAGCCCTAGCACCGCTGCTTGATCTTGCCGGTGCCTCGGGACTGGAGGCCGGCGAGGGAGCAGCCTGGACACTCACTGGTTGATGCTTCTGAGGCCTCAAAGGAGTGTGCTCCACATCCTTCACGAACTCAATACCTGTGACTTTCTCAATCATATACATGAGGTAGGGAGCATAGCCACATGACCTGTTAGGCGTGCAGGATATGTTGACCATATCATTCCAAATATATTCCGCCACATCAAATGGGCGGTCCCTGCTTATGACTCTCATTAGGGTTCGGAGGTAACCCTGCACGCTCCCAGCATCTCCATCTTTAGGAGCAATAGTCTTCCTCAGCACTCTGTTGAGGACCACAAAGAATGGTTTCATGTACTTTGTAGAGGGAGGGACATACTTTGAGTTCGACTCATATAGGAATTTCATCCTATCCTTCTCCATGACACCTATGTTGTGGATGATCAGCTTGTCATGTCCAGAGGTGTCCAGATGGAGCAAATTAGCAAAGTCCTCTTGAGTGATAGTATACTTAGATCCGTGTGTCATCCAAGTAACACTCTCTTCATCCTCACTTGAGAAGTGGCAAGTTGCAAAGAACTGTGCAATCACTTCATCATTCCAGTTATGCCTGAAGGCAAAGAGATCCTTCAAGCCATGCCTCTCAACTGCTGCAATGACTTCATCAAAAGCTGAGCACTTCTTCTTCTCAAGGTGTGCCCAGTCAATCCACTGACTACGCACCATAGGGGTCTTCATCGGTAGATACACCGATTTGTAGAAGTCTGCATGGAAGTTGCACCAAAACCTTCCATCGACAACTTGCTTTGGCCTGCCATACCAGTCAATGCTTCTGAACTTGGCTGCAGAATCACTGCCCTTGCCGTTGAACTTCTCCTCAGTAGGGTCCCGAACCCCTTCCCTGGGAGCATGGAGCTTCAAGGGCCCTACTGGCCCCGTTGCTATCCCCTTGCCCTTGCCCTTGGCCTGGTGGGCACTTGCCGAGCTAGGGCCACCACCAGCCTTAGAGGCTGGCACCTTGGAGGCCGACTTCTTCGCTAGCACTTTCCTCCGAACCTGAGGAGGGGAAGGAGCAGGCTCGGAGGGTCTTTCTTGGCGCTTCTTGCCAAGACCCGTCGAGGACCGAGGTGCTACTTCGTGGTCCAACTCGGCCTCAAAGTCGGAGATTTCGTAGTTTGAGCTCGACATGATCTGAGAATGATTTTGAAAGAATGATGGTAAGTATAGGTATGAAAAGATAGCAATGAATTGCATTGAGGAATTGAAAAATTACGTTTTCAATTCAGAAACATCGAACTTGTCCGGTGCACAGGCACGGACTAGTCCGGAGGACCGGACATGTCCGTGCATGGACCGGACTAGTCCGGTGTTCTTCCTAAAAAACCTAACAGATTGGTCAAGGGATGATTCCTAATGCAAATCTAGTCTAGCATATATGTAGTACATCAAATAAGAATGTATCTAGTGCAGGATGCTAGGCTATACGATCAATAATCGAGAAAAGCAAGATTTCTAGGGTTTTGAAGAAAGTTACCGAAGAAATCGATTGAAGCTTGAAGGTTTGGGGGTTGGAGGCCAGACAAGTCTGCTAGCTTCAATCCCCAAGAGGTCAAGGTTGATCTCCGCCCAAATGTGGACTTTTTCGACGGAGGGAGCAGAGAATCGCCTCGGTAGCTCAAGCGCAAGAGAGAGGAAGGCGTGAGCAAAAGTGGGGATGAGAATATTAGGGTTTGGTGGCGGCTAGGGTTATGGACACGAAAAATCGGACAAGTCCAGACATGACCGGACTAGTCCAAAATCATCCAGAGAGCTATATCGGACTAGTCCGTGGTCTATCGGACTAGTCCGTTCTAACCGGCACTCTGCGGACTAGTCTGCAAGAGCGGACTTGTCCGGGTAACCATGGACTAGTCCGTGGTCACCAGGAGAAATTGCATAGCCCATTCATATATATTTGAAGGTTCATTAATAGAGAATAGGAGGGGCAAAACAAATCAATTAATCTTGATGAATTTGACTAGTAAGCATACAACAATCACACAATGATCATAATTCATCAAGATCTAGTAATTGACATAGTTTTTCGAGAAAAAATGGAGAGGGAAGATTTTCACAATTCAGTCAAAATTTTGAAGAGTTCATACAGGTATGCAACTTTTCAAGCCACACTCCGAGAATCAAGGATATTTAGTTCATTTCTGAGTTCGCAAAAACGCTTTTCATCAAGTGGCTTGGTGAATGTGTCGGCCAATTGTTTTTGGGTGTTGACATGTGAGATGGAAATGCCTCCTTTCATGGAATGGTCTCTCAAGAAATGATGTCTTATGTCTATGTGTTTAGTTCTAGAGTGCTCAACTGGATTGTGGGCTATTTTAATTGCACTCTCATTGTCACAAAGGAGAGGAATATGGTTCATATTGTAATCGTAATCTCTGAGAGTTTGTCGCATCCAAAGGAGTTGTGCACAACAACTCCCGGCTGCAACATACTCCGCTTCAGCTGTGGATAAAGCAATGGAATTTTGTTTCTTGGATGACCAAGAAACTAAGGATCTCCATAGGAATTGGCATCTGCCGGAGGTGCTTTTTCTATCTACTTTGCACCCGGCATAATCTGCATTGGAGTAACCAATGAGATTGAATTTTGAGCCTTTTGGGTACCAAAGACCAAGGTTGGGTGTATGAACTAAATATCTCAAGATTCTTTTTACGGCTGTCAAGTGACATTCCTTAGGACTGGCATGAAATCGTGCACACAGACATACACTCAACATAATATCTGGCCTAGATGCACATAAGTAAAGTAGAGATCCAATCATGGAGCGATATACCTTTTGATCGATGCCAGGTCCATCTTCATTGAGATCCATGTGGCCATTCGTTGCCATAGGGGTCTTTATGGGCTTTGCCTTGTCCATGCTAAACTTCTTAAGTATGTCCTGCGTGTACTTGGTTTGGCTTATGAACGTTCCTTCCCTTTGTTGCCGCACTTGGAATCCCAAGAAGTACTTCAATTCTCCCATCATTGACATTTCAAACCTGTCTGTCATGATTCTACTAAATTCCTCACAGAAGGATTGGTTAGTTGACCCAAATATTATATCATCAACATAGATTTGACAGACAAAAAGATCATTATCTAAATTCTTTGTGAATAATGTATAGTCTACTTTGCCAATTTGAAAACCATTTTCAATTAAGAAATCTCTAAGACACTCATACCAAGCTCTAGGAGCTTGTTTGAGGCCGTAGAGAGCCTTACGCAAGTTATATACGTGGTTGGGAAATTCTTCGTCTTCAAACCCGGGCGGTTGCTCCATGTACACTTCTTCCTTGATCGGTCCGTTGAGGAAGGCGATTTTCACGTCCATTTGATACAGCTTGAAATCATGGTGAGTAGCATATGCAAGTAATATTCTAATAGATTCAAGCCTAGCTACTGGAGCAAAAGTCTCATCGAAATCCAAACCTTCGACTTGTGAGTACCCTTTGGCCACAAGTCGCGCCTTATTTCTTGTTACCACTCCGTGTTCGTCTTGTTTGTTGCCGAAGACCCACTTGGTGCCCACTATGTTTGCATTGGGTCTTGCCACAAGTTATCACACCTCGTTCCTCTTAAAGTTGTTCAATTCTTCCTGCATTGCCACCACCCAGTCCGGATCCTTCAATGCCTCCTCAATCCTGCGTGGTTCCAAAAAGGAGACAAACGAGTAATGCTCACAAAAGTTAGCTATGCGAGATCTAGTGGTTACTCCCTTTTGGATGTCACCGATGATGTTGTCGATTGGGTGATCCCTTTGAATGCATTGGTGTACTCTTGGTTGGGGCACTTGGGGAGTTGTGTCTTCATGATCGTTTTCTTCTCCCCCCTGAGTGGTTGCCCTCGTTGACTTGTTGATCATCTTCATACTCTCGTGCTTGTGTTGAAGCTACCCCTTGATTGTTGGTCTCCTCTTGTGGTTCATTTTCCTCATTTATGTGTGAAGGTGATTCTTGTGGTCGAACTTCACCTAGAGCCATTCTTTTCAATGATAGACAAGGAGCTTCTTCTTTACCTAATTCACATGGATCAACTTGCTCCTTTTGGGAGCCGTTAGTCTCATCGAACACTACGTTATGTGCTACTTCAACAAGTCCGGAGGCCTTGTTGAAAACACTATAGGCGTAGGTGTTCGAATCGTAACCGAGTAAGAAACATTCATCGGACTTCGAAGCGAACTTTGAAGTCCTGGGATTCTTGTTCAGGATATAACATGGAGAACCGAAAACTCGAAAGTAAGAAATGTTTGGTTTGTTACCGGTGAGTAGCTCATAGGGAGTTTTCTTGATTAGTCGATGAAGATAAAGCCGATTTGCGGCGTGGCAAGCGGTGTTAATCGCTTCCGCCCAAAATCGATCCGAAGTCTTGTATTCATCGAGCATCGATCTTGCCATCTCTATGAGTGTTCGGTTCTTCCTTTCGGCAACTCCATTTTGTTGTGGTGAATATGGCGCTGAGAATTCATGCTTGATGCTCTCTTCATCAAGGTACTCCTCCACTTGTATGTTCTTGAACTCCGTGCCATTGTCGCTTCGAATATTCTTGATTGACAATGAAAACTCGTTTTGAGCTCGCTTGAAGAATTTCTTGAGTGTTCCTCGTGTTTCTGACTTATCATGCAAAAAGAAAACCCATGTGAAGCGAGAAAAATCATCAATGATAACCAAACCGTATTTGTTACCGCCGATGCTTATGTAAGCAACTGGACCAAACAAGTCCATGTGAAGTAGTTGGAGCGGTCTAGTTGTAGTCATGATGTTCTTTGCGAGATGATGTGCTCCAACTTGCTTCCTGGCTTGGCACGCGCTACAAGGCCTGTCTTTCTCAAAAACAACATCTTTCAAACCTCGGATGTGATCGCCCTTGAGGAGTTTTTGAAGATTCCTCATACCAACATGCGCTAGCCGTCTATGCCACAGCCAACCCATGTTGGTTTTTGCAATCAAGCATGTGTCGAGTTCGGCTTTATCCTTGTTGAAGTCAATAAGGTAAAGCTTTCCCTTCAACATACCCTTGAATGCAACTTGTCGGTACCCTGGGTACCATATACCCCTTGGGATTGCAAAGATATCAACAGAAAGTCACCCACTTGATTTGAAGACCTTCGGAGGCCCACATGTCAGACATATCCGGACCCGCTTCTCCAACATGGTTAGCCCCAGGGTCGCCACGTGTACTATCAAACCGGAGCTACCGCCCGCAAGGGAGGAAGCTCCGGACTATGTACCGAAGTGGCACCCCCGGACCTAACCCCAGATCGAGGGAAGCTCCAGTGCTGACACGTGTTGGCTAACACCAGAACTATCTGTTCTTCACAGCGTGCTCCTGTGCTGCCACGTGTCCAACCGTCGGATCTTCACCCTCTAACCTCTGGAAGACCCCGCAACGGCTCCGGATCTTCAAAGGGGAATCAAGGACTTCAAGACCTGATTAAGTGTCATTAATACCATATTAATGACACATAATCGGACGACCTTAATTACCAGTAACGGTGCTGTCAAAGCCCATTACACGGTCATTAAGGGCAATTAAACGTGTTGAACAAGTATCAACACTAGTAACCGCCGGGGCCACATGCCGGGCCAGGCTAATTTGTAACGGCCTGCCCTTGTACTATAAAAGGACAGGCCGACGATGTTTACAGACACGCTCCATAGACGTTCAGACACATTGACACACGCGCTACATCCAATACAACATCAACACACCCCATGGAGTAGGGTATTACGCTCAGGCAGCCCGAACCACGTAAACTCTTGTGTCTCATGCGCCATTTACAATTTACCTTCTTGAATCTCCGCGCGCCCACACCGAACATCAAACTCCTTTAACACTTTAGTAGTGTTGGGAGATCTGCCGATTCCAAACCACCGACAGTTGGTGCGCCACGTAGGGGCGCCTGAGATTTTGAGAATGGTGAACTCAGCTGCTGGATCATCCAACAGTCAACCTGCTGCTCAAGCTGTTGGGGGCAATCCCTCCAATATGCAGCCACCAGCAAGAACTTCGGCGCCAGCTGGACTCACACTCCCACCACCACCGCCTCCACCAGCAAATCAAGCTGGGCAACGCGATGGTGCACCAGCGTCAATCATTGCGTCGGCAAATCATGACAACCCGGAACACGCGCTCCATGCAGCGCGTGCTCTTCTCCAACGCCCACCACCTCCGGATGCATCTCGAGATACACTGGAGCAGTGGAGGGCCGATGTGGAACATTTGGTTGCAGCAGCAGCCGAACGCATCAGCAACCAGGGTCCTCCTCCTTGAGGACGAGCCTCGTCGCAGCGGCGGACTTTGTCTGGTAGACTTGGTCCGCACGTTTCCAATAGCAGGAGACGTGCTGCATCAAAGCAAGTGACGTCATTGCCCTCCGGGGCACGACGCACTCACACGGTATCCAGGCTCTCAACTCATGACCTCCGGGTGGAGCTTGATCGCCGATACCGCCAACAAGACGACCGAGTCCATATTGAGCGTGCTCGTGAAAGACGGGAAGCTCAGGACCTTTCTGCTCCTGAAGGAGTAGGAGGAGGCTGTTCAACCCTAGCCATACATCTGCGTATGGTTAGGTGGCCACAGAAGTTCCGGCCTCACCTGCCGGAAAAGTTCGACGGGACTGTCAATCCCGCCGAATTTCTTCAGATCTACTCCACTGCAATATTGGCAGCTGGAGGAAACGAGGCCGTGATGGCCAATTATTTTTCAGTGGCCTTAACTGGGACCGCCAGGTCCTGGTTTATGAGCCTTCCACCCAACTCTATCAACAGTTGGGAGAAGCTGTGCCGGCAGTTCACCGCCATCTTCGGGAGTTCATACACCCGACCAGGCACTGAAATGGACCTTTTTGCGGTCGTGCAAAAAGGGGGAGAATCCCTGCGATCATTCATCCAGAGGTTCTCTCAGGTACGAAACACTATCCCTTCTATCTCTAGCGCCTCTGTCATTGTGGCATCCAGACAGGGTGTACGGGACAAGAAGATGCTGGAGAAACTGGCGATCAAGGAGATTACCAGCGTCACGAAACTCTTCAGCTTGGCTGACAAATGTGCCAGAGTTGCGGAGGGCTGTGAGATGCACTCCAAACCAACTCCGGAGGGTCACAAGAAATCCTCCAAATAAGAAGCTGCTACCTCCAGGAACGGCAAGAAGAAGAAAAAGACCAACTGCAAGAAGAAGCCGTCGGCTGGTACATCCAATGTTGCAGCTGCTGCAGCTCCGAGTGGCCGGGGGCCACGCCCCGAGAAGCGACCTCGACCGTCTTCTGAAGACGGTAGCAAGCCCAAGGTGTGGTGCCCAATTCACAAAACGGGCAGCCACAGTTTGGAGGACTGCCGGGAGGTCCAAAACCTTGCCGAGCGCTACAACAAGCGCCGGGAAGAATCTCCTTTCCGACAAAGGGAAGGAAAGCAAAAAGTCGAAGAAGCTCCGACTGAAGAGGAGTTAGGTTTTCAGGATCCTAAAAAGGTCCTGAAGGCCATCTACACCTCCGTCGATGATGATTCTGACGTCTCTGACAACGAGCGTCGGAAGACCATGAACACCATTTTTGGTGGATCATGGGACATCACCACCCGCCGCGTCATCAAGACTATGCGTCGGGATATGGCTGCTGTAGCTCCTATAGTCAGGCCGGAACCTCATCGGAAGTGGATGGACACAGCCATCACATTTGATGCTGCGGATTGCCCTCGGAGCATGGTTGGAGCAGGTCAGTTACCTTTGATGGTATCTCCTACCATCAATAACATCCAGCTCCACCACGTCATGGTAGACGGAGGTTCGGGGCTTAACCTCATAAGCTTCGAAGCTTTTACTAAGCTTCAGCTCCGACCTTTGGATCTCCACCCCTCTCGACCTTTCTCCGGAGTAGGTCCGGGGGGCATTACCCCACTTGGAACTATTACTCTCCCCGTTTCCTTCGGGACACGGGAGAAGTACCGCACCGAGAAGTTGGTCTTCGACGTCGCTCATATCAACTTACCCTTCAATGCCATCTTGGGTAGGCCTGCCCTGTACAAATTCATGGCAGCTGCTCATTATGGTTATCTCGTGTTGAAGATGCCAACACCAGTAGGCGTTCTCCGGATCCGCGGAGATCGTACTGCCGAAGTAACTGCTCTGGAAGAACTTTATGCACTCACCACGGTGCAAGAGGAGGACTCCAGGTAGGAGCAAGCTCCAAAACCCCCGAGCATTCGTCAACGAGGCTCGACTTCTGCACCTCGTGTGCAGCCAAGCGGCGACACCGACATTCTCGTCAAAGTCGTCCAAATTGGTTCCGACGCCGCTCAGACCACCCGTATATCAGGGGGATTGAATGACAAATAGGAACTCGCGCTCATCACTTTCCTCCGGGCTAACATCGACGTGTTTGCCTGGCAACCGTCACAAATGTCTGGGATCCCCAGGGAAGTGATTGAGCACAATCTGAAGATCTACCCCGACGCCCGGCCTGTGCATCAGAAGCCTCGGAAGCAATCCGTAGAACGACAGAACTTCATCCGACAAGAAGTGAAGAAGTTGCTCGAAGCTGGATTCATCCGAGAAGTCTTCCATCCAAAATGGCTGGCAAACCCAGTCGTTGTGCCCAAGGCCGGCGGGAAGCTTCGGATGTGCATCGACTACACCACACTAAATAAGGCATGTCCAAAAGATCCATTCCCACTACCTAGAATAGATCAGATAGTGGATTCAACATCCATGTGTGAATTATTGTGTTTCCTAGACGCATATTCTGGGTATCATCAAATCAGGATGTCTAGGAAAGATGAAGAGCATACCTCATTCATCACAGTAGATGGATTGTACTGTTATACAGCCATTCCATTTCGTCTCAAGAATGCAGCTTCAACTTTTGTACGAGCTATGTACAAAACCTTTGAAGAACTCATTAGAGACATAGTAGAAGTGTGCGTCGATGACATCGTGGTCAAGGTCAGGAACAAGGAGTCACTCCTTGACACCTTGCAGGCTGTCTTCGACAAGCTGCGGGCCACCCGCACAAAGCTAAACCCAGACAAGTGTGTCTTCGGGGTTAGCTCCGGAAAACTTCTCGGTTTCCTGGTAAGTCACCGGGGCATAGAAGCTAATCTGGCGAAGATCAAGGCCATTGAAGACATGCGGCCACCAACCCGCATCAAAGTCGTCTAAAAGTTAACTGGATGTCTAGCAACCCTCAGCCGGTTCATTTCAAGACTGGCGGAACGGGCACTCCCCTTCTTCAAGTTATTGAGGAAGTCCTGACCATTCCAATGGTCTGAAGAAGCAGAGAAGGAATTCCAGGAGCTAAAACAGTTCCTCACCACCCTACCAATTCTGGTAGCTCCGAACCCTGGCGAGCCTTTGTTGCTTTACATTTCAGCAACTGACAAAGTCGTCAGTATGGTTCTGGTTGCGGAGAGACCAGATCTACCTCATACTCAGGAATCCACACCCCTTCGGGAGGGTCCGGAGGTACCTGAAAGCGAGTCTGGGTCCCAGCTCCCAGACTCGAATCCACAAGAAGTCACTTCAGAAGACCCAGACCCCTCCGGGAGGGCCCAGATCGCTTCTGAAGAAGCTCCGGGTTCCTCCAGCCAGGACCCGGAGGTCCCCGAAGAAAATCCGGATCCCTCCGGGAGGATCTGGGTCAGTGAAGAGGAAGCTTTGGGCCCCTCCGGGAAGGTCCGGACCATTCAGCGCCCAGTGTACTTCATCAGTGAAGTACTACATGATGCCAAGACTCGATACCTAGAGGTGCATAAGCTGCTCTATGCAGTTCTTATTGCCTCTAGGAAGCTTCGCCATTACTTCCAAGCTCACAAAGTCTCAGTGGTGACCTCTTACCCACTTCGAGCAATCTTGCATAATCCCAATTCAACTGTGAATATTGCAAAGTGGGCAGCGGAATTAGCCGAATTTGATCTTGAATTCATTTCAAGACAAGCAGCCAAGAGTCAAGCATTGGCAGACTTCGTGGCGGAATGGACTCCCTCTCCATCAAACCCTGGGGGCCCCAGTGAGCAGAAGCCGGAACGTCAAGCTCCAGCCTTCACCGAGCCTCATTGGACCCTCTACTTCGACGGCTCCATGCAAAAGCAGGGGGTCGGAGCTGGAATCCTTCTCCTTGCACCGACCGGGGAGATGGTGAAATACATGGTACACCTTGACTTCAAGGCGACCAACAACATGGCAGAGTACGAAGCGCTCATCTACAGACTAAAGGTGGCACTGTCATATGGTGTCAAGCAACTGCTGGCCAAGGGAGATTCGCAGCTCATCATTAAGCAAGTGAAGGGTGAATGTTCCTGCAATAATCTCCAGCTAGCTGCTTACCTCCTTGAAGTCCAGAGGCTTCAGAAGGACTTTGAAGTCCTAGATCTCCACCATGTTCAGCGTGCCCATAACGCTGAAGCTGATGAACTCTCGACGAAAGCGTCAACCAGAGCTCCGGCTCCTGACGGAATTTTTGTCCGGAGGTTGTCAAAACCAACAGCTCAGCCTGCCAAACTGAGCGAAGGGGGCGAGATCAGCATCCCGAAGCTGATGGTCCCGATGGCCCTGTTACCATGGCAGCCATCAAGGGTCGTAGGTGCTGTCGGAAGCTCCTAGCAACCCAGCACGCAAGACTCAAAAGCTCAAGCTAGTTCCGATGCATGGATCTCAGAGATCCGGAGCTACTTGAAAGACAACATCCTTCCTGACGATGATGTATCCGCTGACCGGGTAGTCAGATTGGCTAAAAGATACATGTTGGTAGAAGGGGATCTCTACCGACGTGGTGCCAATGGCATCCTAATGCGGTGCATCACAAGGGAAGAAGGCTGCAAACTCCTCGCAGAAATCTATGGAGGCGAGTGTGGGAACCACGCGTCTTCCCGCACGCTAGTTGTTAAAGCCTTTCGGCATGGCTTCTACTGGCCTACAGCACTCCAGGATGCAACTGAGCTGGTGAAGAAATGCGAAGCATGTCAATTTCATGCAAAGCAAATTCATACACCGGCTCAGCCCCTACAAATGATACCTCCTACATGGCCCTTCGCTGTGTGGGGGATGGACATCTTGGGACCTTTCCCAAGAGCCGTCGGAGGTTACAAGTTCCTGTACGTCGCCATTGACAAGTTCACCAAGTGGCTGGAAGCAACTCTAGTTGTGATAATCAACAAGCAATCTGCTATCAACTTTTTGCAGTCCATTGTTTGCAGATTTGGAGTCCCAAACAAAATCATCACAGATAACGGGACCCAATTCACAAGCTCCGCATTCCAAGGATATTGCGAAGACCTCGACATACAAGTTTGCTACGCCTCCGTAGCTCACCCAGCAAGCAATGGCCAAGCCGAAAGAGCAAATGCTGAAATCCTTAAAGGACTCAAGACGCGCACATATAAGCGCTTGAAAGGACATGGAGCCAACTGGATTGAAGAGCTTCCGCCCACTTTATGGGCCAACAGGACATCTCCAAACCGGTCAACTGGAGAGACACCCTTTTTCCTGGTGTACGAAGCTGAAGCAATCCTTCCTCCGGAAATCACCTTGGGTTCACTCCGGGTCCGGACCTTCGACGAAGCCACGCAGGACCAGCTCCGGCGTGAAGACCTAGACCTCCTTGAGGAAGGAAGGTGCCAAGCAGCTGTTCGGAATGCCCGATATCGCCAAGCCCTACGGCGTTATAATCAACGGCATGTACACAACCGACAGCTCGAGGAAGGCGATCTGGTGCTACGGAGAATACAATCCAGAGAAGGGTTAAACAAACTCTCCCCCGGCTGGGAGGGACCCTTCCGAGTGATTAAAGTATCCCGTCCTGGAAGCGTTCGCTTGGCTACCGAGGATGGGACACCTCTCCCAAATTCTTGGAACATCGAGCACCTCTGTAAGTTCTACACTTAATATCACGGAGGTGAGTCTGTAGTAACTTGAGGTGTATGTTATATAGTCATTGTACAGAGTCGGGTAGTTCCTCTGGGAGAACAGCCGGACCTTCCCCGGAAGGTCCGCAAAGTTCATGCAACACTTGTCACAGTCTCAGAACTAAAAGTGTGGCTAACTACCCTGGGACAAACGATAAAGTAAACACGCTTAGCCTGGTTCCGTACCCTAAGAGTGTACTTGTTTCCCCTGTACCCCGGACCTATAATGAAAGACATCTTCAGGTGAAACAGACTCCACGTGCATTCATTTTGTACATGCTCAACATTTTTTATTTTTCTCTTTCTTGTCTATAACAAAGACGTGCAATTCCTAAAAAAAATTTAGTTCGACCAGTTCATATACGATTCAAGTTGTATTGTCTATTCTTTTGAATTCAAATATTGTTCTTGGCCCACTCGCCTGAATGCCGCCAAGCCAATCTAGGGCTGGACTGTGCTATCGACATAGCCTGGTCAAGCACCCTAAGTACGCCACTCTACCTACACCCCGGCAGGCCGAAGTAAGGCGAGTCCAAGTACAATTGAATCTGGAAGAAAAGGCAACACATTCGGTTGTGTTTAGAATCGCATTTGACCTAAAATTTTCTCGAGAATCGTAAGTCGCGACGAAGTTATAGGCAAGAAACGAATTTTACTATTTTTCTTGACTTCATTGTGCAGGAAAAATAAAATACACGTTGATGGAGAAAAGTCGGAGCTAACAAAGCTCCGACTCCTCTAGATGGCTTGTAATCGATCTTAAGCATTGAAAACGAGCATCACCGGAGCAACCAAGCTCCGGTAAAGCTATGGGGGCCAGCCGTCGACGTAAAATATGGATAGAAGACCCCACAAATGGAGTCTGCTGCCGACAAGCTACGTGTTGGCAAAGGTCAGTGCCGGAACTACTAAGCTCCGACACCCCGGAGGGCTAACTATCGATGCTCTATATGTTGATAGAGACTATTACCGGAGCTACTAAGCTCCGACGGTAGTCAGTTTGACCTCAGGGGTCCTTCACTATCGAAGACGTCGGACCTACACTCTACAAGTTCGAAGCAAATGAGTCTTCAACAAAACATAATATCCTCTTGGTACATGTTCACAATCAAATTGTGTACATCTACCAGGGGGCCAAGTGAAGACAAAAGTGTTGAAGACAAAAAGAGAAATTCACAAAAATTTGGGGATTTCATTCATCTAGTGACAAGGGATTACAAAATTGAGGAAGAAGAAGAGAGGATACAAGTGGGAACTACGGAGATGGTCCTAGACCCTATGGAAGAACTGAGCGACCTTCTGGGCAACCTCCGACACGTTGGCTTGGGCAGCTTCCCCTTCTCCTTCAACGGGACCTTCAAGCACCGGGTCCAGAGGAAATTGGGAGTTTCGGCTAGTGTAGCATGTCAGCACATACTCTGCGATGTTCTTCGCCAGGGATTGCCCCTCAACCTCCAATTGGTCCGCACATGATATCGGGGATCACGTTTACCTCCGTGCGTCACCGATGAAAGGAATTCACCGGTTCGGAGTAAAAGGAAAGCTAGCTCCCCGATTTATTGGCCCATTTGCTATTAAGGAGAAGTGCGGACCTGTGGCTTATCGATTGGAATTACCAGCATCTCCTGCTGGTATACACAACATTATCCACGTATCTCAGCTCCGGAAATGTCTCAAGTTCACATCTGCAGTCAACACCGATGACATCGGCAAATTGCAACCGTATTTGACGTACTCCGAACATTCGGTTCAGATTCTCGACGAGAAGACTCGAACCACGCGGAACCACATGCTTTGGTTCTATAAAGTGTTATGGAGCAACCATACTGTTGAAGAAGCGACATCGGAATCCGAAGAATATCTTCGCTCCAACAATCCGGATTTCTTATCGTCTCATATCCGGTAATTTCTCTCCTACTTTCGACTCTTCATTGTAATCTCAGGACAATATTCTTTTAGGGGGGAGGAATGTAAAAGCCCTAATTTCCATAATTCAAGTTTCAGATAGGACAAAAATTTTGAATGACAAAAAGCATTAAAAAGGAATTGAAAAAAAAAACAAATTAATTCAAACTCCAAATGAAGAAAAAATAATAAACTTAGCTACTGTTTAAATAAATTTAACATGATGATTTGAGTTGACCAATGGATTCCAAATATTACAAATATAATCCCTGCAAAGTTCCATAATTTTTGAAGCAAGTTTGCTATTTAATTCAATAGCTACATTTAATTCAACTAAAATTCAAATTCAAGTATGAATTTAAATGAAACTTTGTCAAATCAACTATAGGAATTCAAAATCAAATTCTATATGATTAATCCAGCCATCCCACAAATATCTAGCAAATTTTGGAATGAATTAGGTGGTAGAATTGATGAGGAAAGGATGAGGATGAGGTGGGACCCACTTGTCATCCATAGCAAAGTGCTGTTTTGGCTCTTCAAGTGACACCACATTGCATGCAAAGTCCAGGCAGCTGCTTGCACTATTGTGGCCGATTCCAGCTGCCCCCAGCTTGCCCTGGCCTCCTATTTATACCCCCTCCATGCCGCTAGCTTGCTCTTTCTTCACCTTGAAGCCTCCAGCACCATTTTCACTTCTCTCCCGATTCCTTCTCTGTCCAGCCGATTTGCAGCAAAGGTACTCCATGTTAAGCACTTTTCTTTGCCTGACCTCACTCCCCAAGCTCTTGCGCAGCTTTGTGATTAAGTTCTTGCACAGCTAGGCCATCCCCGAAGCTGTTAACTTCGAAACCGAGGCCGCTGGAAATCTCCCCTATTTTGCCGCGCCTCTGCTCATCGTCGACCCGACGATACAGCCATCATCTCGCCTCGATCCTAGAAGGAAAAAGGTTCGCCTACTCATGTTCTAGCTGCTCGTAAGGTTTCAGCCCATGCCATGCTTCCTAGCCCCCGTATTTGTTTTTCTTTTGACGAACTTCGGTTATGAGTGGAGTTGCTTCGCGCATGAAATTCCTATTATACAGTTAATTATTCCTTGTGCACTTGTGCTATATTGTTCTATATGGCCAGGCGCATCACCTCGAAGAAAATCCATTGAGTTTCATCGAGTATTCATGCCGGAATACTATTTTTCCCCAACCGCCGGTCCGTCTTTCCTCGGTCCATCGGTGCTACCATTCTCCAAGCCATTTCTCTCCTTCCTATGGCCAGATTCTTGTTCCCCGTGCTTCCATGAATCATCCCGAGGTCTTCCCGATCAGTTTCACCCACCGTAGGGCTCAACCGACATGGCTGAAACCCTAATCACCGCCTCCGTCGTCGCGCAAGCCTTTCCGGCCATCGCCGGCGTGCGCTGACCCCACCGGCATGCTCAGCACTTCAAAATAGGGTTAGGCGGCGAGTTTGGCAAGGAGACGTGCCATGGATAGATGGGCGGCAAAAGGTCCAAAACTTATCGTACTTGGCAGGTGGTTTCTTTGAATTATGAGCAACACATTAGTGTAGTCAATTTTGTATTTTGATGAATATTATTCAAACAATTTGATTTGATTTTTGAAACACCTATGTATGGCTTAATTTAAATCATCCATGAGCACTATTTCTATTTCCCCTTCACCATTGGATTCATTAGCTGAAAAGTACTCAAGGGCTTTTAGTGTTTTTACTTTGGCTCTTATTTGAATTTGAACATGCATTTTAATTTCACTTTGTCTTTCAAATTTATTTGTCATTTTCTGGATGGCTAGCCTGCAAAAAACAAGAGATTTATCCTGGTTCGGGAAAAGGCCCTACATCCAGCAGGAGTATGTCGTGATCTTTGTTTGCTCAAAAGGCAAGAGAACAGATTACAAGCAAGGCCTGGCCCCAGTATATGAACTATAAGAATGTAAGAGCATCTACAGAAGTAATGCATAAACGTAAACGCACACGGTCATCAGAAAGTAAAACACGAACGCAAGTGCGTCAATGGAAAAGGGTGCAAGGGCACTAAAGGGGAAAGTGCATAAGTAAATGCATAAGGTAATGTGTAAAGTAAAATGCATATATTAACCGCAAATATAGAGTGAATCCCCCCACCCATGGAGGCCTTAGGGGTCCTTTTATAGGTGGGCGAGGCGGCCCTATCTATCCGACATTCCTCGTACTGGGGCCCGTTTTACAGTGTTCATTCTATGTATCCAGTCTGTCAGAAGCTTGGTCTTGGCTTTTTCGTGATCTCCATGGCACCGTCTTCAGTGTGAAGTTGCCGCCCATCGGACGATTGATGGGACAGATGCCAGGCTTATACTACAGCTGGTCACATCGCGGGTGCTCCTCCTGCCGAAGTTACCGCACCCATCGTTCGTCATAAATGCCCACAACTACTCGCCTCTTCCGAGCTCGAGCCCGGGAGGAATCGTCCATGACTTGGGAGGAATAAATACCCCAACCTCGCGTGTCCGTGGTGTTAGTGGCGGATCCTTCCTCGACCATAGAGTAGCTTCAGTCTGTGGGTGCATAGTGGTAAAGTACCATCGGGTCCCGTATGTTTGGTACCCCAGGTATAGAACTCCGTCAGAAGCCCCTGAGCCTTCATCCGAGTCTTGGCAGAGTTGATTGTAGGTTGAACTTGCCCTCGCGTCGGGGACCCTGAAAAGCAAGAGCTCAAAAATGTGTTAGTGTTGATTCGGACGAGGTGCAGGCGCCCCATCATTTTTAGCCAGAACGCATGGCGGACCCTGAGCCTCTTACAAGGTTAGGTTGTTACCTGCAAAAATACACCCACCGGCGAGCCTCGTGTGCTCTAAGGAGTGAGCAGGCCAAGAAGTCCTAGAGCAGGCCGAAAAATCCTGCTTTTGGAGAGCTATTAACAGGTAATCCAGGTAAAACTCGGCCATGCCAATCTGTTGGAGCGACTCAAAGGCATACACCGCTGACGGTCAGTGATGGCAGTACGTCAAAACACGAATGCCCCTGTGATTGTAGTACGTCAAAACACGAATGCCCCAATATTATAAATCTACCCGGGACATCATAATAGCTCTCGGGTATCGATAGAACCAAGTGGCTGAGAGCCACCCAATTACTGGGAAACTAAGGAGTCGCGGGGCTAAGACCTTGATCGGAATAGTTGGAGATGTTGAGGTATCAAGACCCCTGAGTTTGCACTTACATCAGCAATCTAGATTCATTCATCCCTCACTCTATGTTTTGTTCGGGGTAGCAACACAACGACCTGCCCGACAGGTAGGCAGCCCGAACTCAATATTGGCCCAAAAGTGAGCAGAAAAACTTATACATCTGTCACCCTTTTTTGGTCATATCATCTCAAGAGGAGGAGTATCGGTTGACCTAGGAAAACTGAGGGACGTGTTAAGATGGGAACCCCCGCAGAATGTAAAGGAGATCTAGAGTTTTCTTGGGATGGCTGGATATTACCGATGGTTCATCAAGGACTTCTACAAAATAGCCAAGCCAATGATGGAACTGCTAATGAAAGGGAAAGCATTCCAGTGGATTCAAGCTTGTCAATAAAGTTTTGAGGAGATGAAGAAAAGGTTAACTACAACCCCAGTTTTAGTATGGCCGGACGTGAGCAAGAGTTTTGATATTTATTGTGATGCATGGAGGCAAGGACATGGATGTGTGCTCATGCAAAAAGGTCAAGTGGTTGTCTATGCATCAAGACAATTGAAGAAACATGAGCAAAATTACCCAACGCATGACTTGAAACTTGCAGCCGTGGTACACACATTGAGGATTTGGAGACATTATATCCTTGGACATAGGTGTGAAATTTATATGGATCATAAGAGCCTTAAGTATATTTTCACACAAACGGACCCAAATTTGAGGCAACGAAGATGGTTGGAGCTCATGAACGATTATGATTTGGGAATCAGTTATCACCCTGGAAAAGCCAACGTAGTGGCTGATGCCTTGAGCCAGAAGGGAGTAAGTCATCAACTCGCGGTTAGAGAGCTGCCATCTGATTTATGTAAGGAGTTTGAACGATTGAAACTCGGATTTATCAATGAGATGGTGATGATGGAGTTAAATCCTACCTTCGAGCAAGAGATTCGAGAGGGCCAAACGATGGATGAGGAAATCAAAGAGATCAAGGGAAGAACCCAAGAAGGGAGAGAATTCAGATTTGATGAGGACGAACATGGCACTCTATGGCTTGCTAAGAGGATTGTTGTGCCTAATGTGAGTCATATTCGGGATACAATATTAAAAGAGGCACATGACTCTCCATACTCAATTCACCCCGGTTGTACAAAGATGTACAAGGACTTGAAGACTTGCTATTGGTGCGCTAGCATGAAAATGGACATAGCTGAATATGTAGCATTGGTGATGTGTGCTAATGAGTCAAGGAGGAACATCAAAGGCCAGCCGGATTATTGCAACCATTGAAGATCCCAGAATGGAAGTTGGAAGAGACTGGCATGGACTTTATATTTGGATTTCCACATACCCAGTTCGATTATGATTCAATTTGGGTAATTGTGGATCGGTTGACCAAATCAGCTCATTTCATCCCTCTGAAGACCAAGTATACAGCTGCACAATTGGCCGAAATATACATGGAGCATATTGTGTGTCGACATGAAGTTCCATAGAAGATAGTATCAGATAGGGGTTCTCAATTTACCTCCAGGTTTTGGCAGAAATTGCATGAAGCATTGGGAGCCCGATTAAAATTCAGCTCAGCATATCACCCTCAATCAGATGGACAAACTGAGAGGACCAATCAGAT
Organism: Tuctoria greenei; assembly: GCA_036927565.1. Taxonomy (NCBI): domain Eukaryota; kingdom Viridiplantae; phylum Streptophyta; class Magnoliopsida; order Poales; family Poaceae; genus Tuctoria; species Tuctoria greenei. The sequence continues at coordinate 122,985,121 of JAYESD010000008.1, forward strand.
TTTGGAGGACATGTTAAGATCTTGTGCTTTGAAGCATGGGAAAAATTGGAAAAAGAGCTTGCCATATGCGGAATTCTCATATAACAATAGTTACCAAGCGAGTTTGAAGATGTCACCATACGAAGCCCTATATGGAAGGCAGTGTAGGACGCCTTTGTTCTGGAATGAGTCAGGAGAAACTCAAGTATTTGGCCCGGATGTGTTGCAAGAAGATGAAAAAAAAAGTCCAGATTATTCGCAACAATTTGAGGGCTGCTCAATCAAGACAAAAAGGCAATGCGGATAATAGGCTGAGAAAACTAGCCTTCGAAGTGGCAGGCTTTGTTTACCTCAAAGTGTCACCAATGAGAGGTTTAACATTAGAGGCAAGCGAGCACCTCGCTATATTGGACCATTCAAGATTTTGGACAAAAGAGGAGAAGTAGCGTATAAGTTGGAGATGCCAGCTCATCATTCAGATGTCCATGATGTCATTCATGTTTCCCAGCTCAAGAAGTGTTTAAGGGTACCAGATGAACATGTGCCAATGGAAGAATTGGAATTTGAGGCAGACTTGACTTATGTCGAGCAACCGGTAAAAATCTTGGAAATCAAGGAGAGGGTCACAAGGAACAATATTATTAGATGGTGTAAAGTCAATGGAAGCATCACACAGAATCGGAGGCAACATGGGATTTGAAGGATGATCTCAAGGAGGAATTTCCCTATCTCTTCTCTTCCCCGTCGAATCTCGATGGCAGGATTCATTTTAAGGGGGGTAGTTTTGTAACACCCTCGTTTTTATCCATCATGCATTGCATATGTTATAATACATGTCTAACATTAATCCACATAAAAAGGAATAAGTTTAAAATGAATTAGAAACAAAACCACTTTCAAGAATTCTGGAAAGAGCGGCTAGTCTTGTCTTGATGCAGGCTAGTCCGATTTTTCTCTAACTTCAAATGGACTTGTCCATTTTGCTGCGGACTAGTCTGTTTTTCCTTCTGCATATTTTTGGACTTGTCAAGCCCTTAGCGGTCTAGTCCGGTATCCCAAATTTCTTAAAAATTTGCTAAGTACCTGGACTTGTCCAGTGTACCAGTGGACATGTCCGTTTTTCCCTCTGACTAAAATCGGACATGTCCGATTTTTGGCCAGACTTGTCGGTTTTTTCCCTTCTGGATCAGTTCAGACTTGTCCGATGTCCAGTTCGAACTTGTCTGATACCTCTCTGTCCAACTTCGGACTAATTCGACCCTTTACGGACTTGTCCGATAAATCGCGACACTGAGTTGATCTCTTGTTTCAGAACTTGTTTCTAGGGTTTTACGTTATGTGGGCCTAGGAATGTCGTGCATAACTCTCTTAGAGCCCATGTGGGACTCTAAACCAGCCTCTACTCATCTCAAACTCGAAATCCACCCAACCCTTGCCCTCCACCTCTATATAAGCAACCCCACCCCTTTGCTTCACATCTATTTGCCACTTTTCCACCTCACCCAAACCCTAGCTCGTGAGTATCCGCCACCAAGAAGGGAGAAGGAGATCTAGAGCAAGAAGAAGAATAGGAGGAAACGAAAGAGGGTCAAGATCTCCATCAACTTCGCGTTCTTCGTCAACAATTCACCATCAAGTTCTTCATCAACCCTAGATCATCAAGATCCAAGTATTGCCTCCAAGATCCTAGATTCATTGGAGTCCTAAACACCTAGTATACCTTCTATTTTGTTTTCCTTATGTGAATTCAACCCCAATTCTCGAAATTCACGTCGATCTAGAAAACCCTAATCTGCTCTTACTGCGCAGTGCGGACTAGTCCGGCCTCCTACGGACTTGTCGATTTTTGCCATCTATTTTCTGTTGAATTAATTCTAAATTGACTCGAATCAAAATCCAAACATGTATAAACTTGTTAAAAGCTATTAGAACTAGTTAGTGATCATTAAAAACTACTCATTAACAAGTTCCACCTTGCATTTGCATTAATCATGCATATCATGTCATATTGAGTAATATATGTGCATCTATTGATTGTGTTTCTTGTCTTATATGTTTGTTGTGCGGATTAAATGGATTTGCGCTGGAGAGTGCTACGGAGGATCTCCAGCACCAAGAATTTGAAGTATTTGATCCCAATCAAGCCCAGGAGCCAGGCAATTGTCCTTGAAGCATATTGATCATGTTTCTAAAATAAATGTTTTGTTTTAAAAACTTCATGCTTGTGTCAAATTGATGGGAAATCCTATGATATGATGTTTCAGTACCGTACAGACCGGGTACCCTCACACATAGGATAAAGACACCAGGGCATCTCTGGTCGGCTCAACGTGTCCAGAAGTTGTCGATGCCTCAGTCTCCCGCAAGATCCAACCCCGGTGTGTCCATGTGGGGCACGAAGAATGAGATAAAGAGCTTCAGAAGCGACGACCTCCCAACCCACCACATGTTAGGATGGGACGTCGCCCAACCTCGGGGGGGGGGGGGGGGAGCTCATGAGCTGCCTGGACCATCGAACCAAACACCCTACCTCAGGGGCAAGAGCGGACCTGCCACGTGCTCTGGGGAGCCCCAGAGCTGCCACGCGTCGCGAAGGACAAGGGCTAACCTTTCCAGCGAGGACCTGCCCCAATGCTGCCACGTGTCTTGCAGCTCGCCCCACACGGTGAGGTGCGAAAAGGTGGAGCACTCCGCTCCGGTCAAACATTAAAGACCCGCAACCACCCCTGGCACACAACGGGGGGGACGCCAATGGTCAGAGACCGCTATGACCAATCGCATTACAGTAAAGGCGCTATAGGCCTATCCCACTCACCCAAGTGGGTAGCTTGCGGCAACGTGACAAGTTGACAGGACACCTTCTGCCGCCGTTAGCAACGGTGCATGGGCTATTGACAAGGGAGGCGACAAGATGGCGAGTCTCCACTGCCACCTTCAGAGGACGCTTATGCGGGAAGCATTAGATCTCTTAGGATAAGATCGCCCTGGGACCACCTGTCGGGCTCTGGGACCCCACTTGTAAGGCGTCTGACCTTGACTACAAAAGGCCCATACCGTCATCGCTACAAAGACAAGTCTCGGAATCCCAATAAACACACACTCGCATACAAACTCACCAAGCAATACAATCCACCGTGGAGTAGGGTGTTACACTCCTTGCAGCCCGATCCACGTAAAAACTTGACTGTCTCATACTCTTCCGCTAGAACACTAGTTTGAGGCCTAAGCCCTGCCGAACAAGAACCTCCGCGGGCTGCTCCTTAGTAGATCCAGGGGAAGTGTCGCATTGACCCTTCGACATTTAGCGCGCCGGGTAGGGGCTTTTTCCCTCAAAAAAGTGGTAGCGCTTTCACCAACCATAGTGTTCATCAAGCCTGAGAGTTGCGGCGAGATAAAGCCGTGAAAGGTCGACCATCATGTCGACAAACACGTGGAGAAGGAGTTCCAAAGGCCGGAACGCGCCGTGGAAATGGTACACCAGGCTGTGAACTTCAACCTCAACAGCGACCACGAGCGTCACAAAGCACTCCACGTCATCTGTTGAGGTTCTTGGGAATCCACTTCCAGAAATGCGGTCAAGACCCTGCGTCGGGCAGTGACTTCGTCAGCCTCTACGCATGCCCCAGCGCCGCATCACAAATGGATGGAGAAGATGATCGGCTTCGACGCATCTGACTGCCTGAGAACATGGCGGTTGCCGGGCAGCTGGCCCTCCTCGTCGCCCCCACCATCGCTAATGTAATGTTTTACCATGTCCTGGTAGATGGTGGAGCCGGCCTCAACCTCATCAGCCGTGTGGCCTTCGACAAGCTGAAGATCCCTGTGTTTGAGCTCGCCCCGACAAGATCATTCTCGGCGGTAGGACCTGAGAGTGTTACCCCGTATGGCTGCATCCACCTCTGGGTAACCCTAGGGACACAGGAGAACTTCAGGACCGAGAATATCCTATTCGACATTGCGGAGGATAGCCTCCCCTACCACGCCATTGTCTACAGGCCAGCCCTATACCGGTTCATGGCAGTAGCCCATTACGGCTACCTCGTCCTCAAGATGTCCACACCTTCCGACATCCTCAAGATCTGCGGAGATCGTGCTGCTGTGGTGACGGTCTTGGGAAAGCTTCGAGCATTGGCAACGGTCCCAGCACCTGTCGTGAGTGATGCTGAGTCAAGTAAGCCTTCACCAGACCCACGCGCTCGCAGCCGCGCCGCTGCACCACTAGTGCAGCCCTCTGACGACGATGACGTACCCATCAAGACAATTCGTATTGGCTCTGATGCGGCTCAGACCACCCGTATCGCGGGGAGTCTGGACAACGAGGAGGAATCGGTGCTCACTACTTTCCTGCAACCTAACGTCAACGTCTTTTCCTAGCAACTATCGTAGATGTCAGGCATCAAAAGGGAAGTGATTGAGCATCGTCTAAAGATCTACCCTGACGCACAGCCGCAACAACAGAGGCCCTGTAAGCAGTCCATCGAGCGGCAGAACTTCATTTGTGAGGAGATCAAGAGGCTCCTGGATGCTGGCTTCATATGGGACGTCCACCATCCTAGATGGCTAGCCAATCCAGTTGTTGTCCCCAAAGCTGGTGGTAAGCTTCAGATGAGCATTGACTACACCAACATCAACAAGGCATGTCCTAAAGATCCCTTCCCTCTCCCTAGAATTGATCAAATCATAGATTCAACTTCGGGGTGCGATATGCTATGCTTTCTAGATGCATATTCAGCGTTCCACCAAATCCCAATGTCTAGAGAGGACAAAAAACATACCACATTTATAACCGTAGATGGCCTCACAGTCTTATGAATGCCCTCCCCACCTTTGTACGAGCAATGCATAAAACATTCGGGGACCTCATTCGGGACATAGTAGAGGTATATGTCAACGATATTGTAGTAAAAATCTAGTCACATACATCATTACTAGAAAACCTCACCCTAGTCTTTGATAGACTGTAAACCACACGCACGAAGCTCAATCCCGACAAAACTGTGTTCGGAGTCAAAGCTGGGAAGCTCCTCGGTTTATTGGTCTCACATGGAGGGATTGAGGCCAACCTAGAAAAGATCAAGGCGGTGGAGCTGATGCGGCCCCCAGCTCGCATCAAGGATGTGCAAGAAGCTTCCAGGGTGTTTGGCAGCGCTCAACCGGTTTATCTCTAGGCTGGCTCAACAGACCCTCCCATTATTCAAGCTCCCAGCCCCCAAAGGACGTCTGGGTCCCCCAAGAGGGCCCCGGAGACCAAGGAGCCTCTCGGTCCTAGCCCTAAGAGGACGTCCGGGTCCCCCTAGGGGGCCCCGGAGACCAAGGAGACTCTGGGTCCCAGCCCCCAGAGGACGTCCGGGTCCCCTAAGGGGGCCCCGGAGACCAAGGAGCCTCTGGGTCCCAGCCCCCAGAGGACGTCCGGGTCACCCAAGGGGGCCTCGAAGACCAAGAGACTCTGGGTCCCAACCCCTAGAGGATCACCGGTCCCCCTAGGGGGCCCCGGAAGCCAAGAAGCCTTTGGGTCCCAGCACCCAAAGGAAGCACTAGGCCTAGGAGACATGGAGTCGCTAGACCTGGAACAGAGGCAAGAAGATGAGCCAGATTCCCCGAAAAGGTCCCGGACCATCCAAAGCCCGGTCTACTTCATCAGCGAAGTCCTGCATGAGGCAAAGACAAGGTAGTTCCATGTGCACAAGTCCCAGCCCGCATAGGAAGCGCCAGGCCCAGTAGACATTGAGTCGCTGGACCTAGAACAGAGGCAAGAAGATGAGCCGGATTCCCCAAAAAGGTCCCGGACCATCCAATGCACGGTCTACTTCATCGGCGAAGTCTTACATGAGGCAAAGACAAGGTACCTCGATGTGCACAAGCTGCTCTATGTGGTGCTAATTGCGTTGAGGAAGCTCTGCCATTATTTTCAGGCACACCGAGTATCAGTGGTGACTTCGTTCCCATTGGGAGCAGTGCTGCGCAGCCGGAACGCAACTGGCAATATCGCCAAGTGGGCGGCAGAATTAGCGGAGTTCGAGCTTGATTTCTTGCCACGACATGCAATCAAGAGTCAAGCTCTGGCGGACTTCGTTGCCGAATGGACACCCTCACTGAGCAACCCAGGGGGCCAGAAGATCAGCGAGCCGGAGCCCAGGGCTCCGGTACATATCGGACCTCACAGCACGCTCTTCTTTGATGGATCCTCAAGGAAGTAAGGGGTCGGAGCCGGTGTATTGCTCACCTTGCCAACTGGGGAGCAGTCCATGTATGAGTGCGCCTCGACTTCAAGGCAACCAACAATATGGCAAAGTACGAAGCCCTCATCTTCGATTCACATATGCGCAAGGCCTCGGTGTCTAGGAGATGCTAGTCAAGGAAGACTCCCAACTGATCATCAAGCAAGTCCGAGGTGAGTGCTGCTACAATGACCCACAGCTCGTGACATATCTAATACATGTCAAGAAGCTAGAAGCTGTATTCAAGGCCTTGGATCTCTGCCATGTGCCCTGCGCCGATAACTCCATCGTCGATGCACTGTCAACCATAGCGTCCACAAGAGCCCCTGTTCCAGAAGGGGTCTTTGGCAGGAAGTTGGTGCGACCGACTGCTAGGCTGGCAGGGCCTATTGGAGAAGGTGAGCCCAGCTCCAGGAATCACGCGGCCTCCCACACGCTGGTTGGCAAAGCCCTCTGACATGGTTTATGCTGGCCAACAGCACCACAAGACGTCGTCGAACTAGTCAAGAAGTGCAAGGCGTGCCAGTTCCACACCAAGCAAATTCACACCCCAGTGCAGTCACTGCAGATGATCTCGCCCTCCTGGCCTTTCGCGGTCTGGGGGCTGGATATCCTGGGACCCTTCCCCGAAGCAGTTGAAGGGTACCAGTTCCTCTACATCGACATAGATAAGTGCACCAAGTGGACGAGGCAGCCCCAATGATCAACATCAACAAGAAGTCTGTAGTCAAGTTCATCAAATCAATTGTTTCCAGGTTCGGGATCCTGAAAAGGATCTTCATCGACAATGGGACCCAGTTCACTACTGTAGCTCTCCAGGACTACTGCGAAGACCTCAGCGTCCAAGTTTGTTATGCATCCGTGGCTCATCCAAAGAGCAACAGGCAAGTCGAACGTGCCAACGCTGAGATCCTCAGGGGCCTCAAGACGCGCACATATGACAACTTGAATAAGCTTGGTGCCAAGTGGGTAGACGAACTCCCTTGTGCACTGTGGACAAGCGGGACGTCACCCAGCCGCGCCACGGGAGAAACATCTTTCTTTCTGGTGTATGGGATCGAGGCTGTCCTCCCCCCCAGAGATCGTTGTGGGCTCGTTCAGGGTCCAAGCGTTCGATGAAGCCTCACAGGACCAGCTCTGACGAGAAGATGTCAACCTGGTCGACAAAGCAAGGTGGCACGCCACCATCTGAAATGCACGTTACTGACAGGCGCTGAGGCGCTACCAAGAGCAGTTCGCGCGGAGTAGAGAACTCAAGACAGGTGACCTGGTGCTACAGCGCATACTCTCTTGAGAAGGGTTGCACAAACATTCCCCCAGCTTGGAAGGCCCCTTCCGAGTGACACAAGTATCACGTCCCAGATGTGTCCGCCAGACAAAGGAAGGAGGAGAGCCCCTCCCCAACCCATGGAACATAGAGCACCTCCGTAAGTTCTATCCCTAAGCTTAAAAGTAGGACAGTGTAGGGTGTCATGGTGCTAGGGAACGACATGTAAGACAACTAAGCTCTGGGAGGGACAGCTCCAGAGTGTTTAGCCGTTTAGCTTGGTCCATCACCCTAAGCATGAACATTCTACCTCCCTTGCCAACTGGAATGTGTCGTTGCCTTATTGTAAAGCCAATTCACTCCTATGAACACCGATGATAAGAAATTCACTGTCTTACCATATGCTTTCGCTTATGCTCATTACGTTACCTGTTAATTTTGTGATCAATCAAACTAGACTCGTCTTCTGTACATCATCTTTGTGTACTTGGTGAAATCTTTTATGTATTGCCCCTAGTAGAGTCATGCAACCCTACTACAGGCAGATGTATTTGAGGTACGAGCAAGGTGTCTTGGAACCTCGCAGCTACTCTCTTACTTGGAGCCCTGTGGTGCCATATGTTTCCCCACAAAAGGCCAACGCCGAGCTGGATGTCCAAAGCGTGCATCATGCTTAGCTTGGTCTTGTACCCTAAGCGTGTGCGCTTTGTCTCCCAGTGCTGCGGCTAGGTACCGTGGGGCCAGGACGCTCACACCTCCAATAAGAAGGAAGGCGGACCCTGAGCGCCAATTCACAGAATTACCCAAATCCTGTGTACTAGCCCAGGACTATAAGCCATGACTATACTTAAGGATAGGAAAAGATCACTAGCGACCAAAACAATGTGCACCTCCGTTATGTGTGCAGGACATACAAAGCAGAGTGCAACAGAGCATCCAACCCTAGCACCTCCTAGGGGGCCCGCCGTCGACGTACCTACGAAGAGGGTGGGCAAAGCAAGAGCATCCAGCTCCGGCACCTCCCAAGGGACCTGCCATCGACAGCCCAGAACGTCAATGACAGCACCAAGCACGAATAAGTGAGTAAAGTCTCCTGCCCCGCACTTGTTGCCAACAAGTTTCTCTTGGTATATGTGGTACACCAGGGGCCTGTCGTCGATGACTTCACGATGGTGGTGGATGATGTCAGATCATCCAACTCCGGCACCTCCTAGGGCGCCCGACGTCGACGTACCTATGAAGATGGTGGGCGACGCCGGAGCATCCAACTCCGGCACCTCCCAAGGGTCCTGTCATCGATGTCCCAGAACGTCAACGACAGCAGCAAGCATGAATAAGTGAGTAAACTCTCCTGCCCACACTTGTTTCTAACAGGTTTCTCTTGCGATAGCCTGTACACCAGGGGCCTGCCGTCGACGACTTCACAATGGTGGTGGACGACGCTGGAGCATCCAGCTTCGGCACCTCCCAGGGGGCCCACCGTCAACGTACCAACAAAGATGGTGGGTGACGCTGGAGTATCCAGCTCCAGCACCTCCCGAGGGGCCTGCCGTCGATGTCCCATAACGTCAACGACAGCACCAAGCACGAATAAGTGAGTAAACTCTCCTGCCCCGCACTTGTTGCTAACAGGTTTCTCTTGCGATAGCCTGTACACCAGGGGCCTGTCATCAATGTACCTATGAAGATGGTGGGCGTCACCAAAGCATCCATCTCTAGCACCTCCCAGGAGGGCCCACCATCGATGTTTCTATGAAGATGGTGGACAACACCAGAGCATCCAACTCTGGCAACTTTCAGGGGCCTACCGTCGACAACAACACTTAGAAAAAACCTGACGCTCCCGAAAGGGGTACGCCGAGACCAGTCACTCGCACTCCCCCAGTCCGTTGGGGACTTGTCGAAGACACCCTGCGTTCAAGTGGCAGGCGTACCCAACAATCTGGCCATGCCTAGCAAGGGGCCTCTCAGGGGGGTTCCATAGGCAGGACGTCACCTAGCGTCAAACCGGCCGTGTCAACTGTGCAAGTGTTGGTCCCTAAAAGGCTAACAGTGTCAACAAAGGCTCTTCAAGACCTTACACAAGAGAAGGAATTGGGGCATCTTTTTGGAAGCACGCGACAAAGCCAACAAGCAACACAACATAATCACAAATTCATGTTCATTTATTTTCACAAAGGGTTCATCCCTGGATAAAAAATCATGGCGCATAGGTGCTGCTGGCCTCAGCTCCGCTAGAACAAAAAAGCAACCTCCTTGGCAAGATCTTGGACTTCGGCCCTAGCCTCATCCTCTCGCTCATCAAGGGGACCTTTCTCCACCGGCTCTAGCGGGATCTTTGGGTATTAGCTATGAAAGCACACCAGGACGTGGCATGCCACCAGCTCAGCCAGCTCCTTTCGTTCGGCCTCTAGACGCCTTGCAAGGACAAAGTTCACGGATCCCAACGATGAATAGAGGGACTCCTGGGCAGGAAGCAGCTCGTAAACTCCCTAAGATGGCTCCCCACGCAGCATGGGACCAAGGTCGAGGGGTTCGAGCACCACCCCAGCACAGGCCATGAAATCCCGGATCCCTTGGGCCTCAGCCATACCGGAGGCCTGGAGGCTCTTCGCCTCTCTCTACGAAGTCATCTCCCGGTCAGCAAGCTCCCGAGCACAATGTTCCAGGTCACCCTCTCGGCGATGGATGGCCAGCTCCAAGTCCTGCAATGCTCGGCGTTTCTCCTCCAGGCTCCGGGAGACCACCTCCTTTGCTGTCAAGTCCGGTTCCCCATCAGCAATGGAAACATCGCGACGGACCAACTCCAGACGCTGATCCTCGCAATGCTTCAAGTGGGCATCGGCGGCAGCATGGGCCTTCAAAGCCTTCACCTCCAGCTCTTTGTTCTTTGCGTCAACCAGCTTCACAAAGCACCATTCCTCCACAAGCTGATCCCACTTTCGGGCGAAAGCAGCCTGCGTCTGGCACAATATAGACTTGTCCGCGACAATAGCGTTGGCGAGAGGGATTGGTTCGACCGTTGCCACCGACGATTGTCCCTCTGTCCCTCCTACTGACAACACAACAGACACCAGCTCTCGGGGACTAGAAGCTTTGTGGGGACCAAGAAATGCCGTGCCGCAGCGCGGCTGTGCGTCGATGACATCAGACGCCAGCGCTGCTTGAACGACCAGTGAGTCAGCCCCACCAAGGGAGGCAGCCACAAGCAAGGTAGCCCCCTTCACGTCGGGTACCTCCTCGCCTAGCACCTCTACGCAAGGCACCTCCTTACGTGGCACTCCCTCGCCGAGCATAACCTCGCCTGGCATGGCCAGGCTTGGCACCACCTCTGCCACACCTGCCTCTACGAACGGGGGTGCAGGGTCATCAGTGTCACCTAAGGCTGACACACCTTTGGGCATAGGAGGCGGGGCGACACGCCTCATTCCGGTAGCAGGAAGGGCAGAAGCAATCAAGCCCACCCCTGGAAGAGCTAGGGGTAACAAATTGGCCGATGAAGACCTAAGAAATAAAGATAAAGCATCGTAAGAACAAAAAAGGAAAGAAGAAAAATAGCAGAGGGAAGAAGTTGCGACTACCGACGAGTTGGGCCACTCCAATGACCCTGGCCTACAGCCCCGCACGATAGGTCAAGGTCGTCGGGACCTGACGACAAGGTAGGTGCCACTGTCGCTGGTACCAACTCCCGATCAACCCGTGCCGTCATCAGAAACTAAATATACAATAGAAGCTTCGCCCCCACTGGTTCCCTAATTTCGGGTGATGGGAGTACCGTCCCCCCGAAATAACTTCCGCTTCTTTGTCATAGAAGTAGCAGAGCCCGCGACCAGCATGCAGTAGCGCTTTCTCGGCTCCGGAGCTTGTGCCGGCTGGCTGACCTCTGCCCTATTGGAAGTAGTTGAGGGCTCTGCCTCCTCCCTTGCTGAAGGACACGAGGAAGACCCTGCCACAGGATGCGCAACTTCACTGCACCGCTTTAGTACCACAGAGGCGCCAACCATGTCTTCAGAATACAAGCGAGCGAGGCCGAACACGTTGACCTTCGACATTGTGCTCCGCAGTTCAGTCCTCCCGTCGCTGGTCATGTGGAGCGGCTGGCAGTCATTCGGAATGGAGACATGCTCATCATAAACAACATCAGAGGTCACTGTTTTCAGCATTTCCCCCAGCATCTTGAGAGTTGGGGTGTCCGAACCCAGCCGACATTCGTCATACTCGCCGTGGTGGGCACAGGCAAAATACAGACGCTGCTGGAGAGGGGCAGTACGGCAGAGCAAGAAGTCTGCCAACACCATCGTCGAGGTCAAGCCCTTGCTAGCCAAGAACTAGATCCTCCTCATGGCGGGCCTGTATTCCTCTAGCAATCCAGGGGATGCCTCCCAAGTTATAGGGTTGGAGCCTAGACCGCTGGAGGGCATCTTTAGTGAAGGATGAGGGTCTGTCCTCACAATCACCCAGTCTTCCCTCGTGTTGCCCCATTTGCCCCCTTTGATCGAGGCAATGTAACCCCGAGAGGTATTATCCCGGTGGCAGAAGTAGTAGGCCCCCACTTGAGTCGTTGCTCTCCTCCTGTTCGTCTTCATCACGAAGAAATGCTGGAACAATTCCACCGTGGGCGAACAGCCCACGAACGCCTCGCATAGGTGGACGAACATAGCCACCAAGGAGATGGAGTTCGACGACAAATGGTGAAGTTGCAGCCCATAGTTCGCTAGCACTGCAAGAAAGAACCTTAACAATGGGAGTGCAAGCCTTGCAGTGGCATAGGCGAGAAAGAGAATAGTCTCATGTTCACACAGATCCTGAAGATCAGGAGATCCGCAGCAGATCATCTATTCGCACTTTTGAGCTGCACAACCAATAAGGCGTCTCATCGGCACCTGGTCTTTGGCCGATTGGAAGCGAGATGGAGGCAGCAGAAAGCCATTGGAGCAGGCTAAGGCGAGAGCCTTGGCAAAAGGGGTGAAGGAGGTCCGGTCGCTCGAAGAAGAAGGCGAAAACTCTGGTTGTGGGGTTTGGGTAAGGAAGGAACCATTCCCTCTAAATGGAGGTTTTCCCTTCTTTACCATCCCCACGACGCTTGAGTAGTGTGAGCGAAGGATCAGACCACACCACTCAGCGCACCGCACCCATGACAACAGGTCCTACCCACACTGACCCAGTTGGTCGGCCGCTTGGGGAAGCCACTGAGGCATCTCCCATAATAGCAGCGCGAGCAAAAGTGCTATAAGCTGTGTCGTGGACTGCTACAATTAAAGGCGCCGCAGGGGACAGAGATATTACAGCAAGCAAAGATCCCTTCGTCGTACACACTCAAACAGGAAGAGGACGCGTGGTGACGATTGGTAGAATCGCCCACCGCTTCAACAATCCAAGAAGGAATTCAAAGCCCAGTGCGGGAAAACAGGGAAAGAGCTCCACCTTTGGGCTCTCCATCTTGCCCCACGGTGGACCCAGGGGCCACTGTCAGGACCCTGCAGACCGGGTACCCTCGCACATAGGATAAAGACACTGGGGCATGTCCGACAGCTCCACGTGTCCAGAAGTTTTCGAGGCCTCAGCCTCTCGCAAGATCCAGCTCTGGTGTTGCCATGTGGGGCACGAAGAATGAGATAAAGACCTTTAGAAGGGACGACCTCCCAAGACACTGTGTGTTAGGACGGGACCTCACCCAACCTCGTGGAGGGGGGGGGGGGTGGGGGCTCCTTAGCTGCCGGGAGGACCGATCCAAACGCCCTTCCTTAAGGGCAAGAGCGGAGCTACCACGTGCCATGGGGAGCCCCGGAGCTGCCAAGCATGGCGAAGGACCGGGGCTAACCTCTCCACCGAGGACATGCCCCAACGCTGCCATGTGTCTCGCAGCTCGCCCCAAACGGTGAGGTGCGGGAGTCAAAAGGTGGAGCATTCCGCTCTGGTCAAACATTAAAGACTCGCAACCACCCCTGGCGCACGACGTGGGGGACGCCAATGGTCGGAGACCGCTATGACCAATCACATCACAGTAAAGGCATTGCAGGCCTATCCCACTCAGCCAAGTGGGTAGCTAGTGGCAAAAAGGCAAGCTAACGGGACACCTTCTGCTGCCGTCAGCAACGGCGCATGGGCTACTGACAAGGGAGGTGGCAAGACGGCAAGTCTCCACTGCCACCCTCAGAGGATGCTTATGCGGGAAGCCATAGATCTCTTAGGATAAGATCACCTCGGGACCACCTGTCGGGCCCCGGGACCCCACTTGTAAGGCGTTCGACCTTGACTATAAAAGGCCTAGACCGCCATCGCTACAAAGACAAGTATCAGAATCCCTGATACACACACACACACACTCGCATACACACTCACCAAGCAATATAATCCACCATGGAGTAGGGTGTTACACTCCTTGCGGCCCGAACCTCGTAAAACTTGACTATCTCATACTCTTCCGCTGGAACACTAGTTTGAGGCCTGAGCCCCACCGAACAAGAACCTTCACGGGATTTGTTTACTAGCAGGTCCGGGGGAAGTGTCGCATTGACCATTCGACAGTAAGTTTACTAGCTTTGTTTAACCACCCTTGTCACCTGGAATACATGGTAGAGAGTCGGGAAGGGCTTTTTACCTTTTTGCTAATATGATATGGTTATGGGTGATCTAAGCAAGCCTGGTATGTGGATGGGATGGATGTTATGTTGGTTCGCTTGCTTTAGATCTAAGGACCGGTTCATGCAAGAATAAGCCAGGACTACAGTGTCACCACGAGGCCAAGTATGGGTGCGGCGTAGCTGATTAATTAGGGTTTTGCCAATGCTATTTGGACCATTAAGAATGCTCGGGGAAAGGGTAGTTGGATTGGGTTTGTTGATGATTGGTGGGGCTACCCTGGGATCCGAATAGCTCAAGTGGGGGCCCTTGGTTGAAGATGTGCTCAGTTGGAGGAATCACCACTGGTGAAACCTTAGTGCAGTCTAAATAGGCTATTAATCACTTTGTAAAGGCTATTTTGTGATCTCTTGGCCACACACCAACGGAAGTGTGTATTGTGACTGACGGGTCATGGCATAAGGGAGCTTCTTGGTCACCGAATGTTGATAAAATTACAAACACGTGGGTAAAGTGGTGCAAACTATGCAGAGTCTAATAAAACTACCGTGATGGTCGTGCTCCCAGTTATGAGCACCTAGACAACCTCCATGATTAGAGGGTACTTGGGATTCGAGATGGTTATGGTTGATAACATGGTTATGGTTATGGATGGTATTATGAATTATGGCGATGGACATGGTTGATGGTGATGGTGGAATCTGTTATGATGGTGATGGATATGGAATATGGAATTGTACTATGCTAATAATTATGGTTTATGATGGGTTTACTTCACATAAATATAATGTACTGCTTTTCAAATGTTTTAATGTACTTTTCCCTACTCATCTCAAACTTGAAATCCACCCAACCCTAGCCTTCCACGTCTATATAAACAACCCAATCCCTTGGATTGACATCTATTTGCCACTTTTCCACCTCACCTGAACCCTAGCTCGTGAGTAGCTGCCACCAAGGATGGAGAAGGATATCTAGAGCAAGAAGAAGAAGAAGAGGAAACGAAAGAGGGTCAAGATCTCCAAGAACTTTGAGTTTTTCGTCAACAATTCACCATCAAGTTCTTCATCAACCCTAGATCGTCAAGATCCAAATATTGCCTCCAAGATCCTTGATTCATTGGAGTCCTAAACACATGGTATAGCTTCTATTCTCTTTTCCTTATGAGAATTCAACCCCAATTATCCAAATTTCACGTCGATCTAGAAAACCCTAATCTGTTGTTCCTGCACAGTGCGGACTAGTCCCGCCTCCTATAGACTTGTCCGATTTTTGCCATCTATTTTCTGTTGAATTGATTCTAAATTGACTTGAGTCAAAATCCAAACCTGTATAAACTTGTTAAAAACTATTAGAACTAGTTAGTGATCATTAAAAGCAACTCATTAACAAGTTCCACCTTGCATTTACATTAATCATGCATGTCATGTCATATTGAGTAATATATGTGCATCTATTGATTGTGTTTCTTGTCTTATATGTTTATTGTGCACATTAGACGGATTTGTTCTAGAGAGTGCTGCGGAGGATCTCCAGCACAAAGAATTTGAAGTCTTTGATCCCAACCAAGGCCAAGAGCAAGACAAGTGTCCTTGAAGCATATTGATCCTGTTTCTAAAATAAATGTTTTGTTTTCAAAACTGCATGCTTGTGTCAAATTGATGGGAAATCCTATGATAGGAAGTTTACTACCTTTTTTTAACCACCCTTGTCACCAGGAATACATGGTAGAGAGTCAGGAAGGACTTTTTACCTTTTTGCTATGCTTAATTAATTGGGATGGGAAAACAACTATATCATTAATAATACATTTATGAGATTGGATTAACATGAACTAGTTAATATGATATGGTAATGGGTGATCTAAGCGAGCCTGGTATGTGGATGGGTTGGATGTTATGGTGGTTTATTTGCTTTAGATCTAGGGACCGATTCATGCAAGAATAAGCCAGGACTACAGTGCCACCATGATGCCAAGAATGGGTGTGGCATAGCTGATTAATTTTGGTTTTGCTAGTGCTATTTGGACCATTAAGGATGCCCGGGGAAGGGGTAGTCGGATTGGTTTTGTTGATGATTGGTGGGACTTGGTTGAAGATGTGCTCAGTTGGAGGCATCTCCACCGGTGAAACCTCAGTGGGGTCTAAATAGGCTAGTGACCGCTTTGTAAAGGCTATTTTGTGATCTCTTGGCCACAAACCAACAGAAGTGTGTAATGTGACCGACGGGTCATGGCATAAGGGAGGTTCTTAGTCACCGAAAGGTGATGAAATCACAAACACGTGGGTAAAGTGGTACAAATCTGCATAGTCTAATAAAACTATCATGATAGCCGTGCTCCCGGTTATGAGCACCTGGACAACTTCCATAATTGGAGGGTACTTGGGATTTTGGTTGGTTATGGTTGATAACATGGTTATGATTATGGATGGTATTATGAATTATGGCAATGGACATGGTTAATGGTGATAGTGAAATCTGTTATGATGGTGATGGATATGGAATATGGACTTCTACTATGCTGATAATTATGGTATATTATGGGTTTACTTCACATACATATAATGCACTGCTTTTCAAATGTTTTAATGTACTTTTCTGCGCTTAGCCTTTATTATAATCGTCATTTGAATCAGCAACATGTCATACATTCCACACTTGTTGAGTAAGACATGTATTCACTCTTGCAATTCCCCCCACAAACAGTTGCAGGTCAGGATTGAGAGTTTAACGATGATAATGCGGAGTTTTAGGCCATGTCTAGCGTCAGCTTTGCCTGTGGAGTGTTGGAGTTGCGCTATCCCTTTTGCTTAGTTGCTTACTAGTTGATTTCTGCTGCATTAGTTGAACTTGTCACTAATATTCATTAGAGCTTGTATTCGAGGATATTCTAAATTATGTAATAAAAATTGTTAATTAATATTGTTCTGTGGAAATTTTTTGTATACTCTTTTGTGAATGCACTCGTGTATGTGTGTTGAACGTCCTGGGCACATATATGCGTTCACTTGGTTCTTTATCGGAACCAAGTGTCACAACTTCTTATGTGGACTGGCTAGTCTGAAAGCGTTGTTACCCATGGGCGAAAGGGGGAGGCGCAGGGAGGCCGCACATCTTGGATACGGTGCCGGTTATGAGGAGGCAGCCACCAGACAAAATTTAGATTCGCCACAATCCAGAGATCTTGCTTCCACGAGATGTGTGAAGCGGAGCCAGTTACGAGGGATCAGTGACGTGTGGTGCACGCTCTGGCGCTAATGGTTTATGCGCCTTGGACATTGCATGACTGACGGGCCATGACGCCTTAACGCCATGGCCCAACACACGCACATCTCTTCAGAGTCACTTTATGTAACCTCCCCGTTGAGCGCTATAGAAAGGCCTTGGCGCATATGCTAGCCTCGTCTTCCTTACCCATGATGTCTAGACCTTGCACCCTATCCACTTCTTCTACCAAGCCTGGAAGAGTGTAGTTGTTATGTTAGGGAGAGAGAGAGTTTTGAGATAACTGTCGACTGTTGTCAATGTCATCGTGGTTGAAGCAGTGGAATGAGCCTAGGGATGACTGTGCTGTGAAGAGGTCCACCATGAGCGCAGAGTATGATTTGTCGCTGTTCGGATCTCTTGTTGTCGTTGTGGCTCCTGCAGTGGTCGCCTGTTTACCTTCTACGTGACCCATGACCAGGGTTGGGAACCTATCTTGGGGCCGAAGACTGACCGACCCTCGACACTCTCCAGGTTTGTGGATTCTTTGGACCTGTCCATTATTTGCTTGTGTTTCTTTATTGTTATCGTGATTCTTATTTTCGTGGTAGGGAATACCACCCTGGTGTGATAGTCCTGGCGAGGGGCTCGGGTCTTGGATCCCGTCTGTCGGGATAGGGACCTCTGAGTTCGCCGACATCCCCGTCTCGACTAGAGTGGGTGTCATCATCCTCGGCGACAGCTTCTAGGGTGGCGGAGCTGTGTTCGCTCCCGCTGTCACTAGCAGCCTGTATCGCAGGACGTGTCATGCTGGAGGCTGGCAAGGGGGGCCACCACGGGCTCATCGGAATGGTAGTGTACTGATGAGTCATGCTGGAGTGCTGCGGAGGATCTCCAGCAAAAAGAATTTGAAGTCTTTGATCCCAACCAAGGCCAAGAGCAAGACAAGTGTCCTTGAAGCATATTGATCCTGTTTCTAAAATAAATGTTTTGTTTTCAAAACTGCATGCTTGTGTCAAATTGATGGGAAATCCTATGATAGGAAGTTTACTAGCTTTTTTTAACCACCCTTGTCACCAGGAATACATGGTAGAGAGTCGGGAAGGGCTTTTTACCTTTTTGCTATGCTTAATTAATTGGGATGGGAAAACAACTATACCATTAATAATAGATTTATGAGATTGGATTAACATGAACTGGTTAATATGATATGGTAATGGGTGATCTAAGCGAGCCTGGTATGTGGATGGGTTGGATGTTATGGTGGTTTATTTGCTTTAGATCTAGGGACCGATTCATGCAAGAATAAGCCAGGACTACAGTGCCACCACGAGGCCAAGAATGGGTGTGGCATAGCTGATTAATTAAGGTTTTGCTAGTGCTATTTGGACCATTAAGGATGCTCGGGGAAGGGGTAGTCGGATTGGTTTTGTTGATGATTGGTGGGACTTGGTTGAAGATGTGCTCAGTTGGAGGCATCTCCACCGGTGAAACCTCAGTGGGGTCTAAATAGGCTAGTGACCGCTTTGTAAAGGCTATTTTGTGATCTCTTGGCCACAAACCAACAGAAGTGTGTAATGTGACCGACGGGTCATGGCATAAGGGAGGTTCTTAGTCACCGAAAGGTGATGAAATCACAAACACGTGGGTAAAGTGGTACAAATCTGCAGAGTCTAATAAAACTATCATGATAGTCGTGGTCCCGGTTATGAGCACCTGGACAACTTCTATAATTAGAGGGTACTTGGGATTTTGGTTGGTTATGGTTGATAACATGGTTATGGTTATGGATGGTATTATGAATTATGGCAATGGACATGGTTAATGGTGATGGTGAAATCTGTTATGATGGTGATGGATATGGAATATGGACTTCTACTATGCTGATAATTATGGTATATGATGGGTTTACTTCACATACATATAATGTACTGCTTTTCAAATGTTTTAATGTACTTTTCTGCGCTTATCCTTTATTATAATCGTCATTTGAATCAGCAACATGTCATACATTCCACACTTGTTGAGTAAGACATGTACTCACTCTTGCAATTCCCCCCACCAACAGTTCCAGGTCAGGATTGAGAGTTTAACGATGATAATGCGGAGTTTTAGGCCATGTCTACCGTCAGCTTTGCCTGTGGAGTGTTGGAGTTGCGCTATCCCTTTTGCTTAGTTGCTTACTAGTTGATTTCTGCTGCATTAGTTGAACTTGTCACTAATATTCATTAGAGCTTGTATTCGAGGATATTCTAAATTATGTAATAAAATTGTTAATTAATATTGTTCTGTGGAAATTTTTTGTATACTCTTTTGTGAATGCACTCGTGTATGTGTGTTGAATGTCCTGGGAACATATATGCGTTCACTTGGTTCTTTTTCGGAACCAAGTGTCACAATTTCTTATGTGGACTGGCTAGTCTGAAAGCGTTGTTACCCATGGGCGAAAGGGGGAGGCGCAGGGAGGCCACACATCTTGGATACGGTGCCGATTATGAGGAGGCAGCCACCAGACAAAATTTAGATTCGCCACAATCCGGAGATCTTGCTTCCACGAGATATGTGAAGCGGAGCCGGTTACGAGGGATCAGTGACGTGTGGTGCACGCTCTGGCGCTAATGGTTTATGCGCCTTGGACATTGCATGAGTGATGGGCCATGACGCCTTAACGCCATGGCCCAACACACGCACATCTCTTCAGAGTCTCTTTATGTAACCTCCCTGTTGAGCGCTATAGAAAGGCCTTGGCGCATATGCTAGCCTCGTCTTCCTTACCCATCATGTCTAGACCTTGCACCCTATCCACTTCTTCTGCCAAGCCTGGAAGAGTGTAGTTGTTATGTTAGGGAGAGAGAGAGTTTTGAGATAACTGTTGACTGTTGTCAATGTCATCGTGGTTGAAGCAGTGGAATGAGCCTAGGGATGACTGCGCTGCGAAGAGGTCCACCATGAGCGCAGAGGATGATTTGTCGCTGTCCGGATCTCTTGTTGTCGTTGTGGCTCCTGCAGTGGTCGCCTGTTTACCTTCTACGTGACCCATGACCAGGGTTGGGAACCTGTCTTGGGGCCGCAGACTGACCGACCCTCGACACTCTCCAGGTTTGTGGATTCTTTGGACCTGTCCATTATTTGCTTGTGTTTCTTTATTGTTATCGTGATTCTTATTTTCTTGGTAAGGAATACCACCCTGGTGTGATAGTCCTGGCGAGGGGCTCGGGTCTTGGATCCCGTCTGTCGGGATAGGGACCTCTGAGTTCACCGACATCCCCATCTCGACTAGAGTGGGTGTCATCATCCTTGGCGACAGCTTCTAGGGTGGCGGAGCTGTGTTCGCTCCCGCTGTCACTAGCAGCTTGTATCGCAGGACGTGTCATGCTGGAGGCTGGCAAGGGGGGCCACCTCGGGCTCATCGGAATGGTAGCGTACCGATGAGTCAGCAACTCAAGGATGCGATAGTATCTTTGAGATCCTACAGCAACTGGGTGTCGTGGCCTCTACAAGCCAGGTTTGTTTGACTTCTTGTTTTACACCAATCCTCTTTGCAGGCGTTGGCCCATGAGCGCGCAAAGAGGGCGCGGCTCCCGCCGGTGGGTGATACCAATCCCGTGCAGGGTGAGTGGGATGCTTTTTCCAAGGAGCTCACACAGGCTAGAGCAAAGGCGGAAGTGGATCGGGTAGACGACGAGGTACGTGCACAGAGTCGTCACGACTGCGCGCCGTGATTAGTGCCACCCGTGAGTAGGTGGCGTAAGCCAACCATGAGCTCGAGGCCCTTCGTGCCTATGTCTCTGTAGTTTGCGGGGCCGTGCTTGGTTCGTCCCCGTAGGGAGTAGAGTCTGACATCCAACTTCGGAAGATCCTGACTCGCTTCGCCACCATTTCAGGTGAGGTCGTCATGGTCTAGGAGGCGATGATGTTGGCATGTGACCGGATGCTTTGTTGATTGGGGGTTGGTATGGTGAACGATGCCACCCTCACGGCAAGGTTCTGCCCCTCGACGCTACGCGGAGGTGGTAGTGGAGTTGCAGGGGCTCCGACCTCCGAGATCGCCATCTGCGGGGCGCATATGGTGCCTCCTTGGTGTCGCAATCTAGTGCCCAGATGGAAGATCTTCTGAACAGGGTGTCCTTGTATCCCAATGCCATGGCCACCTCCAATGAGTCCTAACATGCGCCTCGCCCTCACGATCATGACGTCCCGCTATGACGGCATCGATCTCAGCGCCGTAGAAGAGGGCTACGCGGGCGGCCGGTCGGAGGCGGAGTTGGGTGCGCTACAACAAAAGTGTGAACCTATTGATGCCTATTTGTGTCACTTGATCTCCCGTACGTCGACGGGAGAACAGGCTCGGGGGATGGGCTGGATGTAGGGCACCCTAGTCATTCTCCCTGATGTAAATAGCTGCACCCCATGGTTCTTTTGTAATAACGTAATGAAGTACTTTTGTTTGTCTTTCCTTTCTAAGCATGGTCTATCAAATAGAACTTGTGGTGCTCACTCCCTCCTCCTACGTTCCTCTCAATTTCCCTTCCCGCGTTAGTTTTGTATTATAGTCTTAGGCAGACATGCGGTCTCCAAGCCCTTGAAGGGGAGGTCAGATCCCAAGCCCGGGCCCTTCTGGAATAAGGAAACTTCGAATCCCCTACGTCGATTCGGAAGCCCCGAGCTAGGCGCGGCAATCAGTACCGCTCGTATTGCGATATGTGTGGAGGGACGGTGTGAGACCTCGTTCCAAGCCATATGTTTTAAAGGTTAATTTGGTGGAGAAATACTAATGATAGGGGAGTATTTGTTTATCTTGTCGATGATGTGTCAGAGTGGTGGCCATCTGGTCTGCTTTGGCACAGGACGTGGCAGCATTTCTTGATCCCTTAAGCCGCTCCGGTAGGGTGTGACTTCAAGTTGGTGCCTGTCACGTGGCATAGGATGGGCGATGCACCATTTTTGCATCTAATCCCGTTGTCCTTCAATGTGGCATGACTCATTCATTGTGGCGTCAGTTACAGAGTGACGTGGCAGCGTGGTGTGCGGTGGTAACCCTCTGGTCGCCACAAGCTCTTTATTGTGATCTTGGTTACTATACGCGGCGCACCATAGTTGCCGCTCAGATCTATTCAGCTTCCTTTGTGGGGCTATAAATGGCCAAGTACGTCTCCCCCATTCACCATCATCTTAGCCTTTCTTCACCAGAGGTAATCCTTTTCTACACTGCCTTCGCTTGTCCCGTAGTCCTAAGCACTCACCTGGCTGCGTGAGAGTGTGGTGGCTGGGGCTCCATGTCTAGCAAATGGGCGACGGGGCCCCACGGGGTTGTCTTCTACCTCGGGCCAACGCCCGCGCGAAGCGGCGCCCTCGGCGGTGACTCGCCGGCGAGCTCGCCGCCGGCTAAATCGACGGGCCAAACTCGCTACCTGGGAGTTTTTGGAGTCGCTGAGCATGACGGTGAAGTCGATGGCACCAGAAACTCGTCGGAAATGGTTGTGCGATGGCGGCGGCGGCGGTGAGTGCTCGGACAACCTGGAACTCGCTCCAAAGTAGCTCAAACCACTCGGGACCTTCTTCAAAACCTTCATGGGACGATGCAGATCAGGGAAATGGACGTGGGAGAGGAAGAAACAATCGGAAACTATGAGCTCGATGGCGAACCGAGGTTTCCTCACCAGCGGCGAGCAAAACTCGATTTCCTCGGCCGTTGCTCGATAACTTTTAGGGGTTTTTTCTCAGGTAGGAGCGCTAGGACCTATAGAAACTATATCTAAGCAATTGCATAGAATAATTACTTGTAGAAACGAAATTGAAACGGAAACCGAGCGAGCTTCCTCACATCGGCGGAAAGAAGACGACTGATAACTTGCTCATTTCTTAATGAAAAGGGAAACGGTTTGCACCGAGAGTTAGAGCTCGACTAGGCGCACCTTTAAGCTTTTGGGATCGTGGATTGAAACTGCGCGAAATGGCGGCACACCACGGAGCAGAGGCGAGCGGCGACGATGGCGCGCGGCGGAGAAGAACTCGCGAGAGGGGTAACACCGATCGGAGAAGGGAAAAATATCGAAGCGGCAGCCGGCCTTTTATAGCGCCGCGGCAAGCAAGCAAGCAGCTCGCTGGAGGTTGCATGCGCGTGCGCTGTCGAGCGGGCGAGCGCCGGTGCAGAGATGGCAGGCGTCCGAGCTGATCCGTTCAGCAGAGGCTGACCTGTGGGGCCCACAGGTCAGCCAGACTCCAACAGTAAAGTTCAAAATTCATTTAAAAATAGAATATCAACTCCAAAATCATGAAATTTTGTGAAGATGGTAAATGAATTATTCTGAACACAATGGTGATCTCAAATCTTATGTTCAAAGAAGTTGGAACAGAATTTAAAATTCAGATTTGAATTTGATTCAAATTTGCTAAGCGCCTCAAATAAAATAGCAAATGAGTTCCTAAAATCTTGAAATTTTGCAGGAAAGCTATTGAGAATATTAGAAGGTCAAGAAAAAATTTAGAGCCTCTAATTTGAATATTTTTGGCAGGGCCAATTAGTACTGCACTCTAAATTGCCTTAATAAACTTCATCCAAAAAATTCTAAACTTTGAAGAGGTGTGAATAGAATCATTCTAGAATTAGTGGTGAAGTCCAATACTCATGTTAATAAAATTTAACCATGAGTGCAAGAAAGGTTTGGATGGTATTAAGTTCATGTGTACCACTATATTGGATCTTTAATATAGTTGATCACAAAACTCATAACTGAATTAACATGCCATAAAAGTGGGGTTTTACATTCCTCCCCCCTTAAAAGATCGCGTCCCGAGATTACAAAAGTAGGCAAAAGGAAAAGATCTAATGAACATATGCCACTAACAAGTCCGGATAGTTCGTTCTAAGATACTCCTCGCTTTCCCACGTGGCTTCTTCACCACTGTGGTTGCTCCACAAGACCTTGTAGAAACGCAAGGTGCGGCTTCTTGTGGTGCGAGTCTTCTCATCGACGATCAGAGTTGGATGCTCGGAATAAGTGAGATCTTGTTGGAGAGCTTCCAAATCCTCAAAACGTATATTCGCTGGGATTTTGAGACATTTATGCAACTGAGAAATGTGAAACACATTATGGACCCCTGCCAGCGATGGCGGTAACTCTAATTGATATGCCACAGGTCCACATCTTTTGATTATTGCGAACGGCCCAATAAAACGTGGAGCTAGCTTCCCTTTCACTCCGAATCGATGGATACCTTTCATAGGGGATACCCGGAGATAAACTTGATCCCCAACCTCGAAGTGAAGAGGTCGACGTCATTTTTCCGCGTAGCTCTTCTGACGAGACTGAGCGGCTTTGAGATTTGTTTGAATAATGCGTACTTGCTCTTTGGCTTCTTTTATGAAGTCGATGCCATATACCACTCGTTCACCAGATTCGCACCAGTTCAAGGGTGTGCGACACTTCCGGACATAAAGAGCTTCATATGGCGCCATCTGGATACTAGCCTGGTAACCATTGTTGTACGAAAATTCCTCCAATGGTAGATGATCATCCCAATTCCTACCATGGTGGATGGCACAGGCACGAAGCATGTCCTCTAGAACTTGATTCACACGTTCGGTTTGTCCATCAGTCTGAGGATGATAATTCGTGCTTCGAATCAGTTTGGTACCCAGTGCATCATGGAGATGCTCCCAAAAGCGAGCAACGACAATAGATCCACGATCTGAAATGATAGTGCGGGGTATACCATGTAGACACACTATTCTGGAGATATAAAGTTATGCATACCGCTTTACATCATACTTGACACTGACAGGTATGAAATGGGCGGATTTGGTCAACCGGTCAACGATCACCCAAATTGAGTCGTGCTTATGGAGAGTGGGAGGCAACCCAACAATGAAATCCATGCTGATATCCTCCCATTTCCAATTCGGTATGCTTAAAGGTTGAAGTTGTCCTGCTTCTTTCATATGGTCGGCCTTCACTCGCCGGCACATATCACACTCGGATACGTATTTAGCTACTTCCCTCTTCGTCCGAGTCCACAAGAACTTCTTTCTCAAATCTTGGTACATTTTGTTACTTCTCGGATGAATGGAATACTTGGATAAATGAGCTTCATCCAGTATCTTCTTCCGAAGTTCCATGTTCCGGGTACCACTATACGGTTGTTAAACCAGAGGGTGCCTTCATCGTCACTTTGGAAACATTTCATCTCCCCCTTCTTCATTCTTTGCCGAATATGTGACATTCCTTTGTCCTCCTTCTGAGCTTCCATAATATCCTCCTTGATAGTAGGAATAAGAGCTAGGTTGTAGAGTGCCCCATATGGAACCAAGTAGAGACTCGGTTATTCTTCTCCTTCCATTGAGGTAATGGAAAGATTGTTGACATGGGACTTGCGGCTCAGAGCATCTGTGACTACATTCGCTTAGCCTGGATGGTAGTGGATCTCAATCTCATAATCCTTGATTAACTCCAACCATCTACGTTGTCGCATATTTAAATCTTTCTGGGTGAAGATGTATTTCAAGCTCTTGTGATCAGTGTAGAGGCGTACTAGATTACCCAGTAGATAATGTCTCCACATCTTCAATGCTAGTACCACAACAGCGAGTTCTTGATCATGAGTCGAATAGTGCTGCTCATGGTTCCGAAGCTGCCGTGATCCATAAGCGATCACTTGTCTATCCTACATCAACACACATCCCAAACCAATTCTGGATGCATCACAATAAACGTCACAAGAGTTGGTTGTGTCTGGTTGAGCTAATACTAGTGCCGTTGTGAGGTGTTTTATTAATGCTTGAAAACCTGCCTCACATGCCTCAGTCCATACATACTTGGTCCCCTTCTTCAGAAGTTTTGTCATTGGTTTAGCTATTTTGGAGAAACTGGGAATGAACCTCCGGTAATACCTAGCTAAACCTAGGAAACTTCGAACTTCATGTACAGACTTTGGAGACTCCCATTTGAGGACTTGCTTGATCTTGCTTGGATCAACTGCAATCCCTTCTGCTGATATGATGTGCCCTAAAAATGGCACTTGGTTGATCCAGAATTCACACTTGCTGAACTTAGCATATAGCTGGTGGTCCCGTAATCGTTGAAGCACGATACGCAAGTGTTGAGCATGTTCTTATTTGGATTTTGAATACAAAAGTATGTCATCAATGAAGACTACGACAAACTTGTCCTATTCAGGCATAAACACCGAGTTCATGAGATACATGAAATGAGCTAGTGTGTTGGTCAATCCGAAGGACATAACAAGGTACTCATACACTCAATACCTCGTTTAGAATGCTTTCTTTGGTATATCTTCTGGTCGGATTCTAATCTGATGATAACCAGAACAAAGATCCATCTTCGAAAATACTTTAGCACCCACCAATTGATCGAAAAGAATATCAATGCGTGGTAGTGGATACTTGTTCTTGATAGTGACAGCATTAAGTGGACGATAGTCTACACACAGTCTCAAGGTCTTATCTTTCTTCTCTATGAACAGCGCAGAACAACCCCATGGTGATGAACATGGACGAATGAAACCCTTGTTCTCAAGTTCGGTTAACTGCTCCTTAAGTTTTGCAAGTTCCTTGGGTGCCATCTAGTAGGGTGGTCTTGAGATTGGCACTGTTCCCGGTACAAGTTCAATTTTGAACTCTATATCTCTTTCTGGGGGCATACCAGGAAGATCATCAGGTAATACGTCAGGGTTCTCACATACTACCGGAATATCCTCAAGTCCAATAACTTCGTTATTGTGAGTAGATGGGTCCAATGGAATGATGTTCTCAAGATTGAGAACTTGGGACGGATGGAGTGGAGAGTTTAGATAAATTTTTCGAGGAACGATATCAAGAATAGCACCATGGTATTGCAACCATGCCATTCCTAAGATGACATTTAGTTTTTGAGTCTCTAAGATAATGAAGGAGCTAGGATAGATGTTCCCATCTAGGTCAAGAGGTACCCTATGGACCATCTCATATGTTACTACCCTCCCTGCTGGAGTGCGAATCATATATGGAGTTTTGGTGGAGATAACAGGTAGCTGATTTTTAAGGACAACAGATTTACTAATGACATTGTGGGAAGCTCCGGAGTCAAAGAGCATGACTACGGATTGATCATAGATAGACAACGTACCCGTGAGCACGGGCGCGCCTTCCGGAACGTCCTCAATGGCGAGATGGTGGACGTTTCCAAGTCTGGGAACTGACTTCTTGGGCTGGTTGCGGGGTTGGTTGGCCCCCTGGTAGGATGATTGCCCTCCGCCTTGTCAATTCTACAGAAAGTACTTGGCGAAGTGCCCCGGGCGCCCACACGTGAAACACGTGTATGGGGTTTGGCCAGTGCGAATGGGAGGACAGAATCCCGGTGCACGTGGTAGAAGTGGAAGTGCACGTGGGATCATCCCCTGTTGTTGCTGCGGTCGAAATCTGGAGTAGCTGAACTGGCGACCACTAAACATAGGTGGTCGTGATGGCGGTTGCCACCTCTGGCCGGATTGTGATCGATACACCATACGGTACTTCTGAGGAGCCCCACCTCCGCTGCCTTGCGGAGCACTCCTCTTCTTTTTATCTGAGGACAGCTCACGCGTAGGGTCCTCCTGCATGATAGTGGCATTGACGATGTCGTTGAAGCTACCGCGGTTGAACAGGACAAGCTTGTCCTTCAACTTGGGGTTCAAACCCCGGTAGAAGCATTCGCGCTTTCGATCTTCGGTATTCACTTGGTCCTGAGTGTATTGGGTCAAGTGGTTGAATGATTTGGAGTACTCGTACGCACTCCTTCCTCCCTGCCTTAGCTCCAAGAACTCTTGAAGCTTCCTCCTTATAATCCCGGGAGGAATATGGTAGGTGCGGAACGCCTCCTGGAATTCGGCCCAGCTTATGACATGGCCTGCGGGGCGTGCGGCAAGGTAATTGGCCCACCATGCACCGGCAGACCCCTGCAGTTGCTGCGCTGCAAATAGCGTCTTCTGCTATTCGGTTATGTCGAGCAAACCGAACTTTCCCTCGATGGAGCGGAGCCAGTTGTCCGCCTCCAATGGTTCATCGGCCTCCCAGAATACTAGCGGATGCGTCGCGGTAAAATCCGAGTAGGAACTCGGATATTGCTGACGCGGTCCATCATCCTGTCATCCCCCTTGACGGGACGAGCGCTGCACCAGAGTCCGCAGTAGCTCGGTTTGCTCGTCGCGCGAGCCGAGTACTGCAGCGAGAACCTCCGCGAGACTTCTGGGAAGTGTGGGTGGTGGTGGTGGAGGTGGTTGCGTTTGAGGCGTATTCTGTCCCGGGGGTGGTGTGTCATCCCCCTGGCCTCCACTGGAACCTCCCCCATCTTGACTTGTACGAGTACGCACCATACTCCTGAGGATCTTCTTCTTCCTTGTCATCCTTAGGATTAGGCACCACTGGTACGGGTGCCGGAGTAGAAGTTGATGCCTCATTCAAAATCGACGTACTTTTGGCAACCTTAGCTTGCCAATCTGTATGTACCATACACATCCTCTAGGCCTCGTTCTCCTGCTGAGCCTGCTCACAGCTGGTCTTCCAGCTCTGAGCCTCCACTCTGGACTGATCCCGATCTGCAGTCACCGCGTTCAACTGGGTGTCCCACTGGTGTCCATAGAGTAGGCTCGCCTCCAACTCAGTTTCCATCTCTAGAGTCTCCTGGCGAGACGCGGCTAAATCCATAACAGCGTCATGCCATTGATTCTCCCTGAGGTTCAAACGATGGTTGAGAGGAGCCATCATATCCCTAAGTCCGTCATTTGCCCACTCAAAGTGATCCGCTCGAATCATGGCTTGCTTCAGATTGTCCGTCAATTCTTTTATGCATGCCCTTTGATTACCCTTCTCGCGATGTGATGCGGATGCATACACCGCTAAGGCTGTCGCGGATGTTTCACCGTGATTGTCCACCTCCGCAAGAAAATGGGTTGCCTAGGCTTCAGAAGCCCTGCCGGTAACTGGAAAGAACTCATACGGAGTACCCACCAGAATACGGTAATGGAGTTTGCAAAACCTCCCTATGGCAACACTTGCGGCGTAGCTCCATGTTTCCTCTAATATCAACCCTTTGATCTATATGGAGTATGGAGCCCATCCGAGGTGCGGTGGACCAGCAGGCACATCGACGTAGATGGTGCAACTCCACATACCGCTTTCCTGGAACTTCTTGCCCCAATAGCTAGACAACTCCAGGTAGCCAAACTGGCGAAGCAACCTAACAAACACGTCCGGGAAACCGGCTTGCCCGGTGCACGTTGAGAACACCCATCCATTAGGCAACTGAATTCTCGGTGCTGCCATCTGTGGACAAACATACCCGGATGTAAATACACCGTATAAGTATTCAACTCAATCAATGATAATGTTGGACAAAAGAAAATATCCATAATCAATTGATCCAAGAAAAATCTGCAAACTGGAAGTGATCACAGTTCTGGTTCAGCTGACCTTCCTGTATCAACCCCAAAAGTTTCATACAGGAAATGCCAGAGTTAAGAGTTAAATCGAATATAAAAGTTGTAGTAAACTTCAAAACCTTTCCATATTGTACTCATACAGCTCCAGGTGAACTAATATGAAGAATCTATACAGGTTTTAAGTTGACTCATGTTTTCTGGAAATTTTGACAGAACCTCCCCTGTATATGGGCTTACCTCCACATTCTATACAGGTTTATCATGATAAGATATTGAGGTAATGACAAAATAAACATTGTATAACATCGCGTTAACAATCGAGAAATAAAAGAGTTCCACCCTAAAAACTTTGTTATACAGGTATCGCGTACAGATTCACAACCCTGTGTAAACTGTACCAAGTTCTGGACTGCAAGAATCAAGTTTGTGACAAATGGAATTAGGCATAGCTACACCGAGATTCAGGTCAGGAGTGACAAATAAAGTTTATAGAGGACTTCCTAAGCTTTCCAGAAATGTATATATGTGATCATGTCATTATTCTGGATTAAGAGCTATAACTATCCCAACTTAACAGTTGA
The DNA here is from genome assembly GCA_036927565.1 of Tuctoria greenei. NCBI lineage: Eukaryota > Viridiplantae > Streptophyta > Magnoliopsida > Poales > Poaceae > Tuctoria > Tuctoria greenei. The sequence goes on from JAYESD010000008.1 coordinate 123,015,366, forward strand.
ACTGACTGGTTTGCACCAGCAGTCCTGCAGTTCACTGTGTTGACTTCGCAATTTGGTTTAACTCCAACCCAAATCAGTAACAACTTCCCATAACAAACTTGTAAAGCTCCTCCTTGCCTTTCCAAAAATGTATCACAATAAGGCAGTGGATATTTCTACAGCAAGTTATGGCAAAAATACAGAGACTGGAACAATGGTAAGGTCATCTGGAGCAGTTACAATACACCCAAGATTTCACCTATTACGCCATTTCCGAGCTTTTTCGACGAACGGCGAAACCCTAGCTCTGCCGTCACCGTCGCATCGCCGTCTTCGGCCATCGCCGACGTGATTGGACACCATCACCGGCTTGCGCGGTCGATTTTATGGTTGAGCGGTCAAGGCGATGTCGAAAGGAGGTCGACACACCTTAGTCCAGCGAAGCGCCACCGCAGTTCCGGCGAGAAACGCCGCCGCGTCGGGAGGTTGAAGAAGGTGCGGGTCCCACCTATCAACGACAGCGCTTGCGTGGGATCAGTTGTGAACATGGATCCGGTGCGGCTGCACGGGGTGACCCTGTGGCTCCCGGTGTGGTTCCGTTCTGATTGGCCCGATTCAAATGAAGTGGGACCGGCCCCTTTATTTGAAATTTCCAATAGGAAAATAAATACAGATTCAATCCAAACTTGTAAAATCTATAACTTCCAGTAGAATTATCAAAAAATTCCCAAGTAAATTTTGTTAGAACCAGCATGAATAATACTGTCCAGTGGTGCACTTGGATTTGTATGAAAAGCCTTAGAAATTTCTCTAAAATTCAGATAAGCAAAATGCTTAAAGAATTCATTCCCAAAGTTCTGTTAATTGAAAATTTCCAATTTTGGTCAGAACACTATTGTTAATACACTTGATCTCCAGTAAAAGTTACAAGTTCATTGGACTTAAAATACTGGGTTGATCAATATTCCAAATCTCTATGTAATTATAAATTGAGAAAGAAAATGGAAAATCAATTTCCAGAAATTTACCCAAACTTGAAAAATCAGTTTCTCCCTGTAGGAAGCTTAGAAAATTGTGAAACATAATTTCCTAGAACCAGTGAGACCCCCTCTACATGATAAAACCCCTGGTAGCCATAATAGGTCTCCAAAATTTCAACCAAAATTTAGAGAAGGTTATTGCTTACCATAATTTTTAAGAACAACAAACTTCCTTGATCATCTCCTGTTCTTTGCAACAGTCTTCTCTATAGTCTCTAGTATCTACCCTAAAAATCCCAAAGCCAATTAAGATAATTATCCTATTTTCATCCTAGGAGTTCACACCACCTCAAGCATATAAATTAATTTTCAAAGTCATTCATACCTAGTATATGCATATTGTGTAGTAGTTGAAATCGAGGAGCACCTGGAAGCTTTGGAGGTCCAGCTGCCAGAAACTAACATAGGCTCAGACTCGCATTTCGGCAAGCCCCGGTTTGCATTTAAGTTCCTTATAGTGTTTTGCAGTTTTATTTCACCTTACGTCTTGAGATGATTGTGCATTAAGTTAAGGTGTTTGACATCCACTTGCATGGCCAACAAATCCTATAGAGTCTTAGGTAGGTCTACGGCCCGTTGAGTAGACACTGCTATGCTTATGCTCATAGGAATTCGGTAGAAGTCGAGTAGTTGGAATCTACTCGCGAGATAGGAATTTTATCACACGGGAGGATCTGGAATAAGAAAATGGTTTATGAATATGAAATTGAGAGCGAGCAGAGGGTAGGATGCAGCGAGACGTGGTCTCAGGTGCGTAGCACTGCTTGTGTCGATTGAGGACCGTTTCATGTGTGGTCCTGCTAGACAAGCTTGAATTTTACCAGCGACATACTAGAGGAATGGGCTCCAGTAAACTGACGTAGCTTGATACTGGTTTGTCGAGGCATTCCGTTCCGTTTTATAGGCGTGGGTTGAGGGCAGCAAGGTGTAAATCAGCTGGTGGGCACGTCAGAGTACGCCCCACGCAGTGACCTCCTACTCGTGACGGATCGACCGGTTCGACATTCAAGTGTTTAGTGAAAGGTGGCCATATACGACTAGTACTGAATTGTTATGTAGGTACTGCTGTAAGTACTCACTGGCATTTCTGAAAGAGCATATGTGTTGTGTTGTTCCGTGTATGTCCTGATTGCAATCACCGTCCCTCGCGGTAATAGAGTACCACTTGTTCACTGCGCCGTGATGTAGTAAATATTGAAGAAGTCAGGACAATATGATATATTGGTTTACAAATTGCTTGGACAACCTTGTTTGGCTTAGAGATAGTACAATTAAAAGTTTACAGTTTCCCCATACTTTACCTGTAAAAGCATTATGTGCTTTGTGCACGTCATATCATCGGCAAAGCGTTTCTATTTGATTGTGGAGTCTATGATGTGCCGTGCCTGAAGAATATCATGTGTTACTTAAAATATTAATATAAGGATCCACTTGTAGGCGAGTCTTTATGCTTTACTTTACCTATGATTAGTATTCACCCTTACATATGTCTAGTGAGACGGGTTAGTCTTGCTGAGCCTTATGCTCAGGTTTGCAGTTAACGAGTTTTTGCAGATTATACGACTGATGACGGGTTTGATGACGAGGCTGCACCCCCTCCCGGGTTTACAGCCGAGTGGGAACCCTGCACGCCGCCGTGAATTGTGTGTTGCTAGTGCAAAGTATCAAGGGCATGGATAACTTTGCTTTTGCATAGCTAGTGCTAAGAACGTAGCTATGATGTATAGTTCTTTTCCCTTCCGTTAGTATTTTAAAACTTCCGCTGTGTTTTTAAATAAAGACTTGGTATTGTAAATTGTTCTCGTTCTATTCTTGTATATTGTTGGGTGTCGCATCGCATGACACCATCCAATAAGATCCTTGGAGGTCGGTATTCTGGTCCCCACACTTTGTATCCTATTTGCGTTTCTTACATAATGAGAGAACAGGTTAAGACCGCTAGCAGCGGTCACATGTAAAACGGCCGGGACGGCACTTTACCGGGGGTAGCGGCCAGATGACCACCGCAGTGGAGCCTCCAAAACACCCTCTAAAATGCAGATCGGAACAGAAACACGCTACAAATAGCGTGGCCGGGAAAGAGAAGTGGAGAGACAAGCAAGAGAGAGAAAAAATAATAAAATAAAGGAAGAATAGAGGAAAAAAGAATATAGAGGTCCGATTTAGAGGTGAATGAGTGCGAAGAACGAAACTGTAAAACTGAGAATCTTTTAAAGGTAACTGTAAAAGATGATATAGATGTCTAATATAGAGGTCCACGAGTGCGACCAGTCAGGTCGCCTCTTGGCTGTGGCTGCCCTTGGTTGTGCGTGAGCCTTGATCAGGTGTGGGTCGGTGCGTTGTCGACCTCCTCCTAGCTGCTACACGGTTGCCTTCTCCCTCTGCTGACTGTACAAGGCGAGATTTTCTTCCCCAAGTCAAAACTGTCGCGCCGCTGTTCCCCGTCACCCAGCCGTCTCAGCTTTTCTCGCACACCCCCAAAGACGTTCAAAGATTTTCCATAACTCTCTTTTACTTCCATCAGAGTTGCCAGTCTGTTCATACCACCGTTTAGCCGGAGTCTAAATTTTTGCTTCGGCCATTTTTATGAACAAGGGAACTTCAGCAAAGCAATTCGTTTTCCACATGTAATAATTTTTCAATTCCAACAGATAATATGTTCTAGACCTCATTGCGAGTAGCTACAAACAAAAACCAACAGTATTTATCAATCCTAGCATCAGTTCTTCGAGATTCCATGGCCGCCAGACCTTGTGACCTAGGTCGAAAGTTGAAATCCAGTTCCGGCATTTTGCTCCTATATTTGGTTGCAAAATTGTGCTCCTCATCACCTACTCCTGCTTTCCGAGCAATTCCCAAGTAGAATAAAGCCTTAACCGCACCGTGCGACATCGCTAGTGTGGAGCACGCCGCTTCCATGACCGCCGACTATGCTCCGATTGGTTTCTGTCCCATCTGATCCCATAGCTGTGTTCCCCGACCATATTTTCTCAGGGGAGGCGAGTCTAGGGCTGACAGTAGTAGGGGAAACCAGCGGCGAGCAGCGCCGCCATGGGCGCCCTCAGGCGCCGCCCGGGCAGACCATGTGCCGAAGCATGAAGAAGACCCGGGGGTCTGGTCTGGTGTGGCACCGATCTAATGTGGCACTGCGGGCTTGGGTGTGGGCCTCGTTGTGGCCTCACAGGGACTGGCCCATTTTAAATCATGGGGCCACTGTGAACGTCTAGGTTACTTTACAATAGGAAAATAATCCCAGTAAATAGCAAAAACTTAGTAAATTCACCATTACCTGTAGATTGGTCTAAAAATTATGACATAAATTTTGTTAGACTCCTAGTTTCATGTACTTTGCATTGGAGCAATTCAATCAGTATGAAACTCCTTCTTTTTTTCTGAATTATTCCTTTTCTCTAAATCACTTGGAAATTTACTTCAAAAGCAAATATATCATTTGAAAATTACCAAACTTTACGAGAATGTTCTTAATAGTATCCTTGAATCCTAGTAAATATTTCAGCATCATTAAACTTAACTAACGGTGTTTATTCTAAAGATTAATCTCAGGTCATTTAGAAAATCCATAAAAGTCCATAACCAATTTCAGAAAATTAGGGGAATCTTGTAAAATAAATATTTGGATATAAAATTATTATAAAAATCACAAACCAATATGGTGGACTCCACAAGAACAACACTATACAGAAAATACACTTTCACTCATGGCAAAGCTTCAGGTTTTTCACTAAAATTCAGAGAAGCTTAATGATTGTGGGATTTATATAGACCTTAATCCTTCCTTGTTAAGCTGAATCTTTTCTGGGTAGTCCCCCATGACCCTACGAAGCCTCTGTAAAATCTACATCACCAGTGGACCTTCTTAACCCAAGAATTTGGATGAAGAATCCCTTATGACCAAAACATTGGCTATGTTCACTTTGTTTTTCTTTGTTGTTGTACATCCCAGCTGCAAAAACCTCTCACTTCCTATCTGGTTACTCCTACTTGAGTTGTGCACCTTCATTTTTTATTTGCTAAGTTTGAAATCTTCTCATGTGCACATTTCTCTTCACTTCTAGATTTCCCAATTTTCACTTCATCTTTCCCATGTTGATGTACATCACAACAGCAGACCATTCCTTTCTAGCTAAGTTAGTCCTTCTCAAGTCACAAATCATTTCATTTATTATTTTACTAAGTTGCAATATTCTTATATGCATTTTCATATCGTTAGTGATAAACACAATGAAGGCATTTGACGAGTGGAGATAGACGAAGAGCACCACTCGGAGGAGGAGGCACAAGGGGTAGACTTTGCTGTGAGCAAGATTTGTCCAAACAGCTATAAGGACAAGGAGAAGAGAAGTGATGAGAAGCTTCATTCTGAAGACCAAGTCTCTAACTATTGACATTTATCTAGTCGCAACCTAAAGGAAGATCCGGTTTGCATTTAAGTTCCTTTTTAAGGTTTTGCTTTATACACACTTTACTAAATAGACTTGATATGTGCATTAGGTCTATATTTGATTGAATACTCCACATGCATTACCAAATAATCCTTGGAGTGGATGCGTAGCATAAGACTCCATCGTATTATTATTGCTATGCATAATGTTAAGTTAGTAAATGGTAGAAGTCAAGTATGTTGGACACTACTCGCGAGATTGGTCACATTTTATCGACCACAAGTCAAGTAGTTGAATTCTACTTGTGAGAGAAGTTGAGTGAGGGAAACCTACTCGCGAGATGTTACTGTAATGTTCCTTCTTTAATATGAGACGTGGACGGGGATTTGTGTATGTTGGTTTGCCCACATCGTGCCTGGGTCTGTAATGGCGAGGCAGGTGTTGGGAGGTGGATTGATAGCCCCACCTGTGTCGGTTAAAGCCCTTCTCGTGCTTGGCCGTATTGAACAAGTTTGAACTGTATCAGAAATCATACTGGCTAAATGGGACCCAAGAAACTGATGTACCTTGAGAATCCTATGTTGGAACCTTTTCAATTGGCTTAAGGTATCGACTGTTAGTACAACGGTAGTCAACTCACTTGTGAACATCTCACAGCGGAGGTGCACCTTGAGGGGAGCTCACTATTTGGGTCGATCAAATTGTTTCAATGTGGTTGAATCTTGGGAAAGGTGGCTGCATGCAGCATCAGTGGAGTGTGCCGACGTAACTTCGAGTATGGGCGTACGTGTCATGCGGTCGGGGTGTTTTGATTCGAATCATCATCGCTCGCGGTTATGGATCGAGCATACTTGGTCGCTGAGTCTTGACGTAGTAATAAAGAGTTGTGAGAAGATTATGAATATGCTAGTGTGAGTAATATCTTGTATTTTAATCTTGGCTGTTAGGGATAGCACAATTGAATTTACCATTTTCGAACCTTTAATTGAATGAATCGTATGGAACCTTCAACGAGTATCATCATGGATGAAGCGTTTCTTGATTGCTTGTGGAATTCACAATAATGCTATGCCCATGGATCTTGTATGCTACTTTAAAACTGACCACTAAGGATTTAGTTTCGGTGAGTTTATTTCTGCAAATTCAGCTTTTCAGTCTTTTGAGCGGGTTAAGTCTTGCTCAGCCTTGTGCTCACAGTTGCTATATTGTGGTTTTTGCAGGTATTATAGCTTATGCTTATATTGTGGTTGTCTGTGAGACCTCGAGCTTGTCGAGATGTATCTCTCACAGCAACCTTGCCGCAACATCTATGCTTCGTGTTGCTAGTGAGAAGCGTCTGTGGGCATGGACAACTTCTCTTGTTCGTAGCTTTGAAGTATGAGTATGTATATTTCGTTGTGTTGTATATTATGTTGTAAAAGAGAATCTTGTAAAATAAAAGATTTGCATTGGTTATTTTGAGTTACTTTTCATGTGTGTTGTTGGTTGCCGAATCGCACGGCACCACCCAATGTGATCCTAGAATGGTGGAATCCTAGTCCCCACAAGCACCTCACATAAGCATGTTGCAAAACATAGCAAAAAAATAATCCACCATGATCAGCCGTAAAATATCAAAAACTTAGTAAGAGAATACTAAGCAAAAACTTCTCAGAAGCTAAAAAGCAAGTTTAAAACATTACAAGTTAAAACATAACACCCGCACGAATATTTCAACAAAAGAAAGATCGGACAGTCCAAAATAACTGCTATGCATTATGCAAAGAAAAGGTTCGAAGACACCAAAGTGAAAAACACGTGTATCTCACATGCGTGACAAGTTCTGATAGTGCGAAACAAGTTCCCGCAAGTTCGGACAATTTGAAGTAGGCTTCTCAGGTATATTAAAAACTTTACATGCAAACCCTCACTTTTAACATAATTGCTAATGTATTCAGCATATAGGTCTCACAGGATGTGCATAGATTACCGAAAACATGACAAGGCAACTAGGCAAGATTATATTCCACTGCCCTTCATCGATGATCTGTTGAAACAGTTGGCAAGATATTCCATCTTCCGTTCCCTTGATGGATGTATGGGCTGCCATCATCCCCACGATCAAAGTAAGAATACATTCACATGTCCAAATGAAACATACGCCTACCGGCGATTGTCTTTTGAACTATGTAATGCTCTTGCATTCTTTCAAAGGCGCATGTTGTCTATATTTTCTGACATGTTTAAGGAAATCATGGAAGTTTTCATTGATGATTTCTCTGTCTATGAAAAACATTCAATCATTGTTTGGGAAATTTGGACAAGGTCCTACAAACATGCCAAGAGAAGGACTTGGTGCTTAATTGGGAGATGTGGCACTTTATGGTTCGTTAAGGCATTGTTCTTGGACACTTAGTGTCCAAGAGGGGGATAGAGCTTGAGAAAGCAAAAATTGAAGTTATTGAACAACTTCCACCTCCTATCAACATAATGGGAATCCACAACTTTTTTGTCATGTGGGGTTCTATCGTCGATTCATCAAGGATTTTTCAAAAATCGCTAGACCTCTCATAAACCTATTAGCTGAAGATGCACCCTTTGAATTCAATGAGGAGTGCCTCAAATCTTATGACACAAGCTGGACGACCCATATCTCTATCAAGTATGTGCTGACGGCCTTCGTAGAAGGTGTGTCCCGACAATCGAAGGCACCAAAATCATTGAAAAATTCCATGCTGGCCCCTATGGAGGCCATTACGGTGTTTACCGTACTGAGGAAAAGATATGGCAAAGTGGATTATATTGGCGTTCTATGTATTATGATACCAGGGAATTCATTCGCCGATGTTGGAAATGCCTAAAGCATGGAGGAATCACTGCTCATAAGCTATGCCCCTCACATATAATCTCCAAGTCGAATTATTCGATGTGTGTGGTACTGACTTACCTTTTCTAGAGTCCTATGATTGCAAGTATATTCTGGTGGCCGTCAATTATGTGTCAAAATGAGTTGAGGCATTGCCTTGCAAAAATGCTGACTCCCGTCAAGCAAGGAAAATGTTCCATGAGATCATTTCCCCACACTTTGGCACTTCCCAAATGGTCATAAGTGATGGAGGGTATCATTTTATTGATAAGATCTTTCTTAGATTTCTGAGAGAGCTTAGAGTTCAACATAACATTGCTACTCCGTACCACCAACAAACAAGCGGTAGGGCAGAAGCATCCAATAAATAAATCAAGAACATTCTGCAAAAGACCGTCTTGGAAATGGGAACGGGTTGCAAGCATAAACTAGCCGATGCATTGTTGTCATACCAAACTTCCTACAAGACACCCATTGGCATGTCTCTCTTCCAACTTTTCTATGCGTAGACTTGCCATCTTCCTGTAGAGTTAGAACATAGAGCCCATTGGGTTATAAAACGGTGGAACATGGATCTTAACAAAGCTAGGAAGCACCATTTGAGGCAAATCTTCAAACTTGAGGAATGGAGGATAAGGCGTATCATAGTGACAAAATCTACAAGTAATTAACTAAGAGACGGCACGACAAACAGATTACGCTGAATGAGTTAAAGCCTTGGGATAAAGTCCTTCTCTTTCACTTTAGGGTAAAACACTTTGCACATGGGAAATTACGAAGTAACTGGGAAGGACCATTTACTGTAATAGCAACTTCATCTCATGGATCCATCACACTCCAAGATTATGAAGGCCATCTATTTAAGGTGAATGGGCATCGAATCAAAATCTTATTAGATTCCCACGAGGATTTTGAAAAGGATGTTGGTGTGGTAAAATTAATTGATTTTTCACGCCATTCTTCTAAATTCCACATAATTCCTTCAAGTCCAACAAGTGGGCCCATTAGAAAAATGATCCATATAGCCCACGAAGACATCCCACAAAGCAGCGGCCCAAATGGAGCCCATCCAAGGTCGGCCAACTCCTGGTTGGCACCGCCTGGGTTCGGTTTTCATAGGTTATCTCCTTTGTGTTATCCCAACAGAACCCTCGGTGCGATTGGTTCAATCTTTGCCTCAGAGATATTAAAGAAATATGAACAGAGAGGAAACTTGCATCATTCCAAAAAGAAACATCCTCTCCCATATTCCACCAAGTACCATCTACCATGGACGGCAAGGACATCGCCCCCCATGCATCCTCTAGCTCCACATTTTACCTTAGTGGGGAACCTACGCGGGCCAACAATGACTCCACCACGACCATGAGGCTGTCATGGCACCTCTCGCCGCAATCTCGCCACTCGAAACGCCCCTAGATGTAGCCCCGCTCGTCTTAGCGTGGTGCACTCTCTCTCTCCTGATAAAGCGCCTATGAAATCACAAACTCCAACGCGACACCAAACAACGTCGGCTTTCAAGCCCATTGTGACTCGTCTTTTCCATGGAAAAGACAAAGTTCGTTCCACGCTTCAACCTAGCGAGAAGTACACGGGCATGCTGAAGACTAAGAAGGGTGATGTAGTGAGCCAACACTATTAGTCGACAACACGTACCTCGTTGGAGCCCACGAATGATCATTTCAACCCAGGAGTGTGAACACCAAAATGTTATGGAAAGGGTATATATAATCGTGTGGACAACATAGCCTTGGAGGAATCGACGGGCTCGTCTACCTCCCAGACCAATATCAAAGCAGTGATAAGAAATCTCAACGTGACGATGCGGCCTAGCTAGCTAGAAAAATAGCAAATCTCAGTTGGAAAAACAAAAAGCTACAGCGCGCGGTTGCCGAAGCATGCATCGAGAGGCTGGAACTAAAAGATGATATTGATGCCCTTAAGGAGGAGATTGATGGTGTATGTCGTGGCATAAGTGCTAAAGTCAAGCGCATATGCAAAGCCGTAGGGATGTCCGACATCTACAAAGCACCATAAGTAGACGTCCCATTAGGCCTTGGGTGCTTACCCCTTAGTTTTATTATTTTATTTTGATTCCAATATTTCGTAATTCAGTAATGTAAGCACTGCCAATTTTTTATTCAATAAAGTGAACTTACAGGTTAATCTAACACCTGTAAAGTTTCCCTTTTAGTTTATTTTGTGTCAAATAAAGTTTCCAGGAACAAGTGTGGGGTAGGAGTCCCTCCGAGATTTCTCAACGTATAGATCACGCTTTCACCTGAACACACGTCGCAAACAAAAACACGAGGTAACATGAAAAAGCGGGGCACCAGGGGAGCTATCCACAGGTCGGCCGACCTCCTAGCTCAGCTGACCTGTTGGTGGCCCCTCTGAGGCTTGTTTCACTACACAACGTCGGTTTGGACTTTTTATCCCTTGCTCTTTGTGATTCACAGCAAATTGGGTTGAAAATTTTGACGCATTCATGAAAAATAAATTTAAAATCAACTTAATTAAAATAAGCAATGCAAAATTGCTTAAATATGACGTTAGTATACCCTATATTTTGATTTCACTACCATGTTTTGGAACCATATAATTAATTTAGGACATGTCATCTAAGTTTTTCATTGGTGTGATATGGTGAGCAAAATGAATCCATGGACAAAACCATCCTTGACTGAAGTTGATTTTTGAATTTTGCACAATTTTGAAGTCTTACAGTTTTGCCTTCCTATCTCACTGGAATTAAAACTCCCACCAAGGCCATATGATACAATTATTAAAAACCACATGCATATGCCACTTCACATTTCCATTGAACTTTGTCAAACTCTTGACCCGATTGAGTGAGTTGCATAAAATCTTTGATTAGCAATTTCATGTACACTCCACCATATTCCATGATTTCTATGCATCGACCATCATAATATACTCCATTAGACTATTGCAAAATCCTCTCTCATTAAAAAGAATGCATAAAAAGGAGTAGAAGGCATGGCTATAAGAGCTCTAAAAAAGAATCAAAAAAAAAGAGAGCCAATAAGTAGCCATGTTTCATCCTTGCACAAAAAGAGAGTGATCAAATGGGAGTCATCACCAACATTCATCATCCATAATACACCATTGTAGGATTGAAGAGCACGTGAAAAGCTACCAGAGGGGGGGTGAATGGTAGATTAAAACTTTTTCAGCGAAAGAAACAAAAACCCCTTGATAGAAAATTGATCTGTTAATGAAATCATGTGTGCAACTAATCGAAATGTGATCAATCATGAGAAGACCAGTATAGATTGTGGAGAATCAAGTCACGAAGACACGATAACAAGAATCACGAAAAAACGTTGAGAAAAACTCAAGTTACGATCGAAAGATTGAACGAAGGTCAATATGTTTTACCCGAGAAAAACCAGATTAGCATTATACAATGAAACTCATGTAGATCCAAAACCACAAATCCAATGACCGTAACATTTCTAAAGATGATAGATAATCATGTTGTGAAGACAAGACAAAAAGAAATATGTTAATTGGATCTTTAAAACTCGAGTTATGATAAAACCACCGAAGCAAGATAGTGATGTGCAGAAACTCGATGAGAAAGACTTGATGAAAACAAGTCATACAAACAAGGCACAAAAGTTCCCTTAAAATATGAATTTTATTGATCAAACCACAAGAGGAACAGCCCCAAAGTAGTTCACCACGAGCTCTGGCATCCCTTGCTTATATAACCAGCCCTTAGGCCAACCCAATCCTAACTAAGACTCAAATTCTACTAAGATTCAACCGAAACTTTCCATAACTGCTCAAGACTCTTCCATTCGCAAATAGAAGCAATCTTAAGACTTCCAAACACCTTAGGAACGTATCCCACATACCTAAAACAACCTAACTTCGTGACCCACACGAAATCCTATCATAACCAACTCAAATCTTTCCATATTTTAGTCAAACCCGAGTCAGCCGCAACCTGAGTCCATAACCTAGTCGTTTTGACCTTTCCGACCAATTCTTTACATCCACATCTCTTCATCACGCCTCGGAACCATGTGGCCACGTCCATGCACTCCTTGTACACGTGCAAACATCTTCCAATAACGTTCATGATACCTTCATATGCAATGTTCTTGATCCAAACATGTTGTGTGACCACCCGATCAACTCAACTACAATTCCTCCAGAACTTGGTTGTTGAACCTCATCTTCTCCCTAAGAGTAGTTCAATGGATCCCGTCACCAACCATGTCTTGAACTCAAGCAACACCTGCACATGAATAACCAACCAATACTTCCAAGAACAAATCATCGACTTGACTCACGTTAGTTCTGAAAGGACAACACCTTACTGAGCACCTCACATAGGCATGTTGCAAACCATAGCAAAAAGATATCAGCTATAACCACCAAAACACACCAAAAACTTAGTAAAATAATACTAAGAAAACTATCCATATATGTAAAAAGCAAGTTTGAAATATTGCAAGTTAAAAGAAGGATCATTGTAATCTAGCACCGGACCTTGCCAAAGCTAATCGGACCTTGAACCGGAGCTTACCAAAGCTAGCAGGACTTAGCGCTGGAGCTTACCAGCTAGTCAGACCTAGCGGCGGAGCTTACGAAAGCTAGTTGGACCTAGCGCTGGAGCTAACCAAAGCTAATCGAACCTAGCGCCGGACTTAGCAAAAAACATGTCAGACCTAGCCATAGCAAGTCAGACCTAGCCAAAACATGTGGGACTTTACTTCGGACCTGGCCGGAGCTACCCAAAACAAGCCGGACCTATCATCGGACCTTGCGGAAGCTCGTACCTAGAGTCGGATTTTGTTAAAACGGTGTTTTGGCAGTATTCAAAACTTTTATCATCATAGCCAATGTATTCAACACACATAGGTCTCACAATCTCCCCCTTGATGAATGCATTGGCAACACCATTTAAAATCCAAACATTGGCTTATGAAATGTTTTGAAAACTATCAATTGAGAATGAAAGAAATTTCAAAACAAACATTTCTCCCCCTATACTTATATCTCCCCCTTTGTAAATCAGAAATAAAATGAGAAGACAAACAATAATTCTCCCCCTGTGAAGAATCGTACCAAAACACTTGTGAATGTGTGCAATGTGTGATCAATTTCTTTCCCTTTGACAATGTATTCAGCAAGGTTGAAAAAAAGAAATTTTAATTGTTATGAGCATATTGCAACACATGCTTATAAAACAAAGCTTATCCATCAAGTAACTTATACTATCACATCAATGAAATACATAAAGTAGTGTAAGCCATACTAGAGATTAAGTGTAATTTTCAATTTAAGCAAGTCATGATCTCACAAACTTAACTATTTCAAAACCTGAAAGCATGACACTTGTTGCTGCAATTTTCATTTCTCAATATTATTTGAAGCACAAATTATGATCATATAACATTTTCAAGAGATTATATGCCACATCTGCCTTATTGAACCAACCAAGCCAAGCCTATGTCATTTGACAATCAGAAGCTTAAGGTCATGGTTTTAGTCATACACAACTTCTTCTAAGTTCATATATAAGTGCAATGATAAGCCATCTCAAGAGAAGAAGTGCGATGCATGCATATTCTCTTGATCTTTTCTCATTTTTATTTGATCATAAAAGATCAACATGTTGAGATTTATTAATTTTTCATTATTAAAAGCACTTGTGAGCATGCAACAAGTTAAAAATAGCAAGAAAGTTCGATCATGACCAGATTTAGTGTAATTAATTATTCCAATTACTAGTCATGGCAAAAACTACAAAATGTATAACATGAGTAATGTAGTAAGAACTTTCAGCATGTAAAAGGAATCACAAAGTCATAATGTATGAAATAATATGCTCATATTATGTTAAATTCAGTTTCACACATAGACTTCCCAAGTTTCAAAGCCCCCCCCCCCCTCAATTTAAGCCATGAGGATGCATAACCCCTATTTCACTACGAATGAAACAAAAACGAATGAAATCCAAAGGTTTTGTGAAAATATTAGCCAATTGTTGTTCAGTATCTACATGGTGAAGCACAATGTTTCCTTTTTCAACATTATCACAAAGAAAGTGATACCTAATGTCAATGTGCTTTGTTCTCGAATGTTGCATGAGATTTTTTAGCAATGCAAATGACACTAGTGTTATCACAAAACAGCGGAACACTATCTAGATCAACCCCATAGTCCTTAAGTGTTTGAACAATCAAAAGAATTTGTGAGCAAGCGCTAGCAGCAGCTACATATTCAGATTCGGGCGTGGATTGTGCAACTAAGTTTTGTTTTCTAGAGAACTAAGCAACAAGTGAATTACCAAAAAAATGACAAGCACCAGAAGTACTTTTCATATCAATCCTACAACCCCCAAAATCAGCATCCGAGAAAGCTTTCAAAGTAACCGTTGAGGAAGGAGGAAGAAAAATGCCAAATTCTTGAGTTCCATGTAAGTACCTGAGAATTCTTTTGACGGCTTGACGATGTAAAGCACGTGGAGAAGCTTGAAACCATGCACAAAGACATACGCTGAATTGTATGTTCGAACTTGATGCTATAAGGTACAAAAGTGATCCAATTATGCTTCGATATTCTTTTTGATCGACTGGGTCACCATCTTCATCAAGTTCAAGTGTCGTTGTCGTACCCATTGGTGTCCTAAGAGGCTTGCTTTTGTCCATGTTGAAGTGCTTGAGAAGGTCTCTTGTATACTCCGTTTGATGCACAAAGGTACCTTCCTAGATTTGCATGATTTGCAGCCCCAAAAAGTATGTGAGTTCTCCCATCATACTCATCTCAAATTTTGAACTCATCATAGCTGAAAACTTGGATACAAGATCATGAGAAGCAAAACCAAATATAATATCATCAACATACACTTGACCGAATAATGAGTCATTTCCATGCTTAAGCATGAAAAGAGTTTTATCAACATTGCCCATGGTAAACCCATTTTCAAGTAAGAATGTTTTTAACCTATCATACCATGCTCTAGGGGCTTGTTTGAGACCGTACAAGGCTTTGGTCAGTTTTTAAACATGATTAGGAAAATCTGGATTTTCAAAGCTCGGTGGTTGCTTGACATAAACCTCCTCATCAATATATCCATTAAGAAAAGCACTTTTAACATCCATTTGATATAGCTTAAAACCTTTAGATGCAACAAAAGCTAACAAAATTCTTATGGCTTCTAATCTAGCAACAGGAGCAAAAGTTTAATCCAAATCTAGACCCTTAACTTCTGTGAAACCTTGAGCAACCAACCTAGCCTTATTCCTAACCACAACCCCATCCTCACTTTGTTTATTTTTAAACACCCATTTAGTTCCAATTAAAGTGTAACCTTGAGGTGGAGGTATAAGTTTCCAAACATTAT
This sequence comes from Tuctoria greenei, assembly GCA_036927565.1. NCBI lineage: Eukaryota > Viridiplantae > Streptophyta > Magnoliopsida > Poales > Poaceae > Tuctoria > Tuctoria greenei. The sequence goes on from JAYESD010000008.1 coordinate 123,031,017, forward strand.
TTCTTTCAAAATTTTCTAACTTATCTTGCATGGCAATAATCCAAGATTCATTAGTGAGTGCGTGTGATATATCTCTGGATTCAAAAGAAGCAAAAAAAGCAGAATGAGCATGAGAGTTTGGATTACAAAACCTGGACCATGTTACTAGTTCGTGCAAGCTTCCAATGATTTGTTGTGGAGGATGACTTTTGAGAATCCGGAGGGGAGTAGACACTTCACAGACTTTTTCTTCTTCTTCATGTTCATCACAAATCGATGAGCTTGTGACTTGAGGACAATCTGGATCAGCAATAGTGGTCGTCAGTGCTAGTTGAGAATGAAAATTAGGAGCTGGAACAATATCATTAGCTGCTGAATTTTCGGGCAGCAGCACCACTTCTTCCTCATCTTCAACAGAAATACTCTCTCCCTGTTGATATGGATCCGGACCTACAACATTTGAGCTAGTACCTGGGTTAGATTCATCAAAAAACACCTCACAAGTCTCCACAATTTTGTTAGTGTCAAGCAAAAGCACACGGTAGCCTCTGGTATGAGATGGATAACGAAGAAACATGTCATCAATGGATCTAGGTTCAGATTTATCAAGATTACCATGTTTCTTAACAAATATGCAACCAAACACCCTAAAGTGTGTGACACTAGGCCTATGTCCATATCGAAACTCATATGGTGTTTTTTCTAGCTTAGCACGCAAGAAAACACGATTTGAAGCATAACAAGTGAATGTAATTGCATCGGCCAAAACTTTCTACGAGTTTGATATTCATCAAGCATAGTCCTAGCCATATCAACTAAGGTTCTGTTCTTTCTCTCTACAACACCATTTTGTTGAGGTACATATGGTGAAGAAAATTGATGATCTATTCCTTTCTCAGCACAAAAATGATCAAAGGATTGATTTTTAAATTCAGTTCCATTATCACTTCTAATTGCTCTTAAAGATCCTGGGTGATCAATTGATAATCTAAGAAATAAAGTTCTAAAGTGACTAAAAGCTTCATTCTTAGATGACACAAAATAAATCCAAGAGTATCTAGAATAGTCATCAACAATCACAAAAACATACCATTTACCTCTGAAGGATTGAACACGTGAAGGTCCTACGGCGTCAAGATGCAAAAGGTTACCCGGTTCACTTGTCATAGTCATTGTGAGAGGAGCATGTGAACCTGCAACCATCTTAGCATGTCTACAAGAAGAGCACACAATTTCTTTGTCCCTTTTAAGCTTAAGCAGCCCACGTATGCGATCAAGAGCACTCACACGTGTGAGATGAACAAAGCCTATGTGACCAAGTCTACGATGCCAAAAATCTAAGTCTTTTGAATCATTAGCAACTAGACACCTATGCTTAGAAGAAGACATATCAAAATCAGCTTTAAAAACTCTTTCAAACTGAGACATGTTAAAATAAGCTCACTATTTGAACTTACAACTTTGCAGCAATTTTTATTGAAAATAATTTTCAGATTTTCATCTAGCAATTGTGAAACAGAAAGCAATTTGTATTTCAAATTTTTGACAAGTGCCACATCCTTCAAAGTGTAGTGATCATTTACTCTAACCGAACCCTTAGCAATTATAGAAGTTGAAGGATTATCGGCAAAAATAACATTCTCTACATATGACACAAAAGAGAGGGAGGAAAACCATTCTTTGTTACCGGTCATGTGGCGTGTGTAGCCTGAATCCACAATCCAAATGTTCTCTTTCCTCAAATGCGAAACCTACATAGGAGCACAATACGTCGATGACTCAATACTGGGGTTAGTCAAAAGGCATTTAGGAATCTAGTACTGAGTCACACGACATGTAGCAGACAAGACACGCGAAAGCTGAGATAAAACAACAGGTTTATAAGCCAAAGGTTGATGATTTTTGTACTCAACTACTGACCTACGAGGTGTTACATATCTAGCACGAAAATCAGTAGGTTTGGGAGCAAACTTTGCATGTTTTCGACTCATTACAACAGGTTGCATGTTCCTATCATTCGGTTTAGCATGTGCACCAAATTTTGTATGAAAGTTATGAAATCTAACAACCATTCTTTCCTTTTTCTGTTGTTTAGCTAGTCTATAACAAAAAATCTATGACATGACCATCTCTACCACAGTAGGTACAATAAAATTTAACTTTATGTTTATGTCTAGATGAGCAAGCAACACTCCTGTTTGAAACCGAATGAGACAACACTCATGCAAATTTGAAAATCACTTCTTTTTGTTTAGGGACTGTTGGAATCAAACCACTTCCTAATCATTTTACAATTTTAGGTGGATGTGCCTTAGCATGAGCATGAGAATCAAAACCTAAGCCATATTTATCATTGCAATATTTAGAGGAATTCTGCAGCAAGTTTAGGTTCTTATTTGCATTACAAAACTGATCTAATGTCTTATGCATGTCATCAAGTTTATTTCACAGATTAAGCCAATTTTCACATGAAGTTTTTACTTTTAATTTGCAATTGGAACAATACTTAACTTCATGAGAATGTAAAGAATTGTTCAATATAGAAATTTCATTCATAGCATCTTGTAGTTTCTTATCAAGATCATCACAAGTAGAACAATGTAAATCAACTGTAGAACAACAAGCATCTTTCAAGTTTTTATCATTAAGTGCAGCAAGATTTTTGTTCTTTTCAATTTCAAGTTCAAGTTTATCAAGTGTGGAGGTGTGTGCACTTCATAGAGAGAACAATTATTCATATATTAAATCACACATGTAACAAGAATCATCATGAGGAATCAAAGATTTCAAACGATTAATTTCAGATTCTAGTGACTCAATTTTAACAGCATTGTCTGTAAGCTTTTTGTCCTTCATCTTAACTATAATAGTGGCACGAGAAATAGCATCACACATTTCATCGCAAGTAGGACATACCTCTTCATTGTTGATGTTGTGTTTTGCCTCCTCCATACTTGATCTTGACTTGTGCGCCATGAAACACAAGTTTGCCAAATCATCTTCGCCTTCATCACTTCCGATGTCCACATCGCTCGAGCTAAGTTCTTGAAGTGCAGAGATAAAACTATTCACCAATTGGCATCCTATAAAACCCTTCTTTTTATTGTTTTTGATTGTAGAGGAGTGCTTCGTCCTTTTTTGCTTTTCATCACGGGAAGTAGCACCTAAAAGGTTAGGGCAATCCTTGCGAAAATTCCATGTCTTACCACATTCGAAGCATCAGTGAGGTCCAACACTTTTTCCCATTCTAGTTCTCACATTTCGCAATGCTTTTGAGAAAACCGAGTAGAGATGTGTGCAAGTTCTTCCTCTAGAAACTCTTCAATCTATTCAAGGGTTAGAGAGGACAACAAAGGAAGTGTTCCACAAGATGAAGATTGCTCGGAGCTAGGCATGTCACATTGAGAAACAAATGCAAGAGACTTGTTGCGGTTCTTACGTGAGATTAGGTCAATTTCATGAGTTTTCAATTTAGAATATAGAACATCTAAAGTAAGTGTACTCATGACAGTAGATTCATGAATAGATGTGACATTCATCTCTCAAATTTACATGTCTAATGCACTTAACAATTGCCTAGCACTTTCAGCATCTAAAAAAATTAACATTGACGCTACGCAAATTGCTTAGAATTCTATTAAAGTGATCAAAGAGGTCGTCCATGGACTCACCTGGTTGCATCTCAAATCGCATGTACTCCTTTTTGAACATGTCTTGCCTTACCTCCTTAATCGTGTTGGATCCTTCGTGGTAATCACATAGAGCTTTCCAAACATCGTACGCAGATCGGAGGTGAGCAACACGGTCGAAGTCGCTTTGAGTTAGTTCTTGTATGATCATGTTCTGAGCCTTGTTGTTGTCGACGTCTGTCATGTTTGTAGCTATGACTTGATCGTTTGATGGCACGTCGTAAGGCTTGTACACCTTTTCCCATATTGTGAAGCCTTGCGCCTGGATGAAAGCCTCCATACGTGCCTTCCAAACCTGAAAATCAATGTCACTAAACACACAAGGTTTTACTGATTATTTCTCCATGTTTATTAGTCAAAAAACATGCCAATCAGAAACATTAGAGCACCGTGGCTCTGATACTAAATGTAGGATCGAAGAGCACATTAAAAGCTACCAGAGGGGGTGAATGGTAGATTAAAACTTTTTCAGCGGAAGCAACAAAAACCTCTCGGTAGAAAATTGATTTGTTAAATAAATCATGTGTGCGACTAATCTAAATGTGATCAATCATGACAAAACCAGTATATATTTTGTAGAATTAAGTCACGAAGATACGACAACAAGAATCACGAAAAACCATCGATAAAAACTCAAGTTACGATCGAAAGAGTGAATGAAGGTCAATCTGTTTTCCCCGAGAAAAACCAGATCTGCAACACTGCAATGAAACTCGTGTACATCCAAAACCACAAATCCAATGACCGTGAAGTTATTACTGATAATAGATAGTCAAGTTGTGAAGACAACCCACAAATAATCACATCAGTTGGATATGTAAAACTTGAGTTATGATAAAACCACCGAAGCAAGGTAGTGCTGTGTAGAAAATCAACGAGAAAGATTTGACGAAAACAAGTCGGGCAAACAAGGCATAAAAGTTCCTTTAAACTACGAATTTTATTGATCAAACCACAAGAGGAACAACCCCAAAGTTGTGTACCACGAGCTCTGGACTCCCTTGCTTATATAACCAGCCCTTAGGCCAAACCAATCCTAACTAGGACTCAAATCGTACTCAGATTCAACCTAAACTTTCTATAGCTGCTCAAGACTCTTCCATACGCAGATAGAAGCAATCTTATGACTTCCAAACACCTTAGGAACATATCCCACACTCCTAAAACAACCCAACTTTGTGACCCACATGAAATCATACCATAACTGACTCAAATCTTTCCATATTTGAGTCAAACCCGACTCAATTGCAACCTGAGTCCATAACCTAGTCGGTTGGACCTTTCCGACCAATTCTTTATGTCCACATCTATTCATCACGCCTTGGAACCACGTAGCCACATCCACACACTCCTTGCACACGTGCAAACATCTTCCGATGACATCCAGGATACCTTCATATGCAATGTTCTTGATCCAAACATGATGCACGACCTCCCGATCAACTCAACCACAATTCCTCCTGAACTTGGTTGTTGAACCTCATCTTCTCTCTAAGAATAGTTCAATGGATCCCGTCACCAACCATGTCTTCTACTCAAGCAACACTTGCACATGAATAAACAACCAATACTTCTGAGCACAAGTCCTCAACTTGACTCTCATTAGTTCCGAAACGACAACACCTTACTGAGCACCTCACATAGGCATGTTGCAAACCATAGCAAAAAGATATCAGCCATAACCACCAAAACACACCAAAATCTTAGTAAAAGAATAATAAGCAAACTTTCCATAAATGTAGAAAGCAAGTTTGAAACATTGCAAGTTAAAAGCAGAATCATTGTAATCTAGCACCAGACCTTGCCAAAGCTAACCGGAGCTTACCAAAGCCAGCAGGAGCTAGCGTCGGACCTTACCAAAGCTAGTCGGACCTAGTGCTGAAGCTTACCAAAGCTAGTCAGACCTAGTGCCGGAGCTAACCAAAGCTAATAGAACCTAGCGCCGAACTTAGCAAAAAACATGTCGGTCCTCGCCATAGCAAGTTGGACCTAGCCAAAACATGTCGAACCTTACTTCGGACCTTGCCGGAGCTACCCAAAACAAGCCGGACTTATTGTCGGACCTTGCGGAAGCTCAAACCTAGAGTCAGATCTTGTTAAAAGGGTGTTTTGGCAGTATTCAAAACTTTTATCATCGTAGCTAATGTATTCAGCACACAAGCCTCACAACCACCTATAATATGTGCACCATAATTTCCTTAGTCATTGATTTTTATTGCATGGTCTACTCATGTGGATCTTGTTTTTGAATTAGTAATATATGAATTGCAAATGCTACTCTTTACTCCTACCAAGCTCCACAAAAGCCATACTTAGTTGTGTGGACAAAGGTGGCAACACCATGAGATCAGGATTCAAACACTTTTGAGTGACTTGAGAGAATACTATTAAGAGGGAAAAGACATTATCCTTTTTACATTCGAAATATAGCAAATTTTTGAAGATATTTCAGCAGGATGAAGTCCGGGTGAGATATACTCAACCGTTCCACCTCTCAAATGCCCAAGATGATGTGATAGCCACACCACAAAGAGGGTTCATGAACAAAGGTATGAATCGAAATACTTTGTATTCTTCTTTCATATTCACAGCAATATTTATCTTTGAACTTAGTTCTTCTTCTTGCATTCACTCGAGGACAAGCAAAGGACTAAGTGTGGGGGAGTTTGTTGACGGTCCTTAAATGCTAAATTTGACTGTCAATTCTCCACATAATAATTATAAAATGTAGAACACAACATAGTGGTAGGAGTTAATACGAATAAATTCCACAAGTGTTAGTGTCTATATGCATGCAGGTGAATTAAGCACCAAAATACCTAAGAATGCAGGGAGCAATCCTAAAAGTTACCATTCGATGAATCAGGTGATGACACGTGGCATCACATGGATCCATGGACCCATTCCCAAGTGTATCCAAGGGGATCGAATGTCACTTTATGCAGGATGGGGATCCGTGCCCACCTGTCAGCCACCCCAAGAAAGAACAGCCGAGAGGGAGCCAGTACCAGGTCGGCCGACCCCTTGGCTCGACTGACTTGGTCCTGGCACCAAATGCGGTCAATCGATGTATTACACCCCCTGTGGCTCCCTGATGGCTTTACCGATTGATTCCCTCGCTAATTGTGATGTCAAACCTACTGAGCTTGTGTATAAATACCCCCTCACTCTGTCACATCACACACACAACAAGTTTGAGAATAGTACTCCACTCATAAGGTTTAGAGCTGCCCAAGTGGCCAGCCAAGTAGAAGGAGAGTGAGGAGGAGCTACGATGAGGAGGCTTGGGCTAGTCAAGTCCCACTTCAATACTTGTACATCTAGGTAAGTTATGCCAGAATCGAGTAAGAAACTTTTGTGAATTCAATACTAGTTTGATTTTTATTCCATAGCAGTATGCTTTTGTAGTTGCTTGTGGATTCACTGCTTTAATCTATTAGAGGCTCTAGTCATAGCTTTGCATTCAAAACTATTAGAGTTGTGAACTGGAACTTAAGTGTGGTGCTTAGGTTAGAGTTCATCATGGTATCTCGTAGACCCACAGATTGAAGAGGTAGACAGTAGGTGGTGACAGCTTTATCTGTCCTTAGTAATCTTCCACGTTCGACTATTCCATAGGCTTGTGGTAGGAATCGTCTTGGTTTTGCCGGGGGTAAATCTGTGCTCAAAGAAGGTAGCTTCTGTACACTACTGTGGCCTTGAATTCAAACCATTGGATTCCTCTCAAATCCTTACCTACCAAACAAACCGTGTGTCCTTGGGAGAACACAGTAGAAGATCTAACACGTTCCTTGGATTTGATACACTTGGGAATACTCTTTAAGGATAAGTGCTACAATAGTATTTCTGTGCGCTTGTAGATTATTCTGTTTTCGTAAGAAATACGAACAGCTGGCCAACAACAGGAAATCGCTTGCTATTGAGGAGGCCATGTACATCGATGTTGAAGTTGGCCATGATGCCTCCTCAAGGTAAACCTTGGGTATGTAGCCTCAAACCACGCGGGACTGCCCTATATCTCTCCCAAAGAAGGGCTTCCCATGAAGTGGCACAACACTGCGCGACAACCTACCGTGGGAGCCCTCAAAGCCATCAAGGCGTGTTTTTGTCGAATATGATGTCATCCAAACTTGAAGGCCAACGAAAAGTACATGAGGACATTGAAGACTAAGGCAGTTGATGTGCTTAGTCACCACTACTCGTCACTTAGAAGGACCTCACCAAAAAACACACAAGGTCATTTTGTGATCCGCGGGGTTCAAACCCCCACCAATTATGCCAAGGGGCTCTTCAAGAGGGATGAAAAGGAAGCTGTAGACGAGTCCATTAGAATGTCCCCTGCTAAGGAAGGAGTGAGGTGACATGTCTCGCATCCACCCATCAAGATGCCTATGGGGCAGTTCCAGTGCAGCGAGGAATGATCTCGCAAGGAACCAACAATGGTGTAGCTAGCCAAGCAGATTGGAGATCTCCGTAGGGAGAACAAGAGGCTAGCTTGTCTGGTGGCAGAAGAGAGATTGGATATGAAGGACAATATGGATATCCTCAAGGAGGAGATCACCTTCACTCGTCAAGACATATGCGCTAAACATTGGTTGCATCTGAAGAAGTAGGGATGCCCGAATTCTACAATGCCCCATAGATAATGTATCACTACTTATATCTAGAGTGCTAGCTTATTTATTTTATTCCAATTTCATGTTTCAATTCAATAATGTAAGCACCCTCAAAATTTTGATTTCAATCTTTTAGGATCGAAGAGCACGTGAAAAGTTACCAAAGGGGGGGGGGTGAATGGTAGATTAAAAAATCTTACGCAGCGGAAACAATTAAATCCCAACCCCTTCGGCAGAAAAACGATCTGTTAAAGAAATCATGTGTGAGACTATCTAAATGTATTTCACCATGACAAAAGTGATATATATCAGAGAGAATCAAGTCACGAAGACGACAAAAAAGAATCACTCAAATCCGTCGAGAGAAACTCAATTTACGATCAAAAGATCGAACAAAGGTCAATCTGACCTACCCGAGAAAAAAACAGATCTGTAATACTGGAAAGAAACTCGTGTAGATCAAAAATCACAAATCCAATGACTGTGAAATTTTGATAGATGATATATAATCCAGTTGTGAAGACAACCCAAATAAAATCACGTCAATTGGATTTGTAAAACTCGAGTTATGATAAAACCACCGAAGAAAGGTAGTGTTGTGCAGAAACTCGACGAGAACTTCTCTGGAACAAGTCGGACGAACAAGGCACAAAAGTTCCTTTCAACTATGAATTTTATTCAATAGAACACAAGAGGAACAGCTGCAAAGTTGTCTACCACGAGCTTTGGCATCCATTGCATATATAACCAGCACTTAGGCCAACCGAATCTCAACTAGGACTCTAGTCCTACTCAAATAACGAATCGAAACTTTCCATAACTGCTCAAGACTCTTCTATATGCAGATAGAAGCAACCTTAAGACTTTGAAACACCTTAAGAACATATCCCACATTCTCAAAACAACTCAAATTCGCGACCCACACGAAATCCTATCATAACCTACTCGATATTTTCCATACAGAGCCATAACCGACTCCGCCGCAGCCGAAGTCTTCAACCGATACGATCCGATCCTTCCAACCAGATCTTTCCTTTCTTAGCCCATCTTCGGAACCATGTTGCCATGTCATGCACCACATGCATATGTGCGAACACCTTCCTTCGATGTCCAGTAACCTTCATGTCCACTGCTCTTGATTCAATCATCCTACGCGACCTCCTGACCCGCTCAACCACAATTCCCCCTGAACTTGGTTGTTGGAACCTCATCTCCTCCCTGAGACTAGTCCAAAGGATCCTGTCACTACCCATCACTTGAACTCAAGCAACACCTGCACATGAACAAACAACAAATCCGTACGAGTCCAAGTTCGCGACTTGACTCAAATTAGTTCCGAACACAACACCTTACGTGAGCACCTCACATAAGCATGTTGCAAAACCACAGTAAAACAATTTCAGTCATATCAACCTTAACCATCAAAACACACCAAAAACTTAGTAAAAGAATACTAAGTAACCTTTCCATAAGGGTAAAGCAAGTTCGAAACATTTCCACAGAGCTTTCACACGCAAACACGTTACAATTTGTCGCAGGCACCAACACATTGAAGGAGAAAGTGATGGGAGCCAACCCAATGTCGACTGACCGCCTTAGTCAGCCGATCTTTGGTGTGCGCCCCTTGGACTCCAACTGATCCTAGGCAACAGTTTGCACTCCTTATCCATATTTTTTTGTGAATTCCGGAGATTTGAGTTGTATATCTATAAATTTGAATGAATTTATCCAAATCAACTCAAATGTAAATTAAAAATAGCAATTTTCTTAATCAAGTTTTACTGAGTGTGAATTTACATATGTTTTATTTCATTTTCATTACCATCTTCTTGAACCATATACAGTTTAGGAAAACATATCATCTAAGTATTTGATTGATGTGATTTGGTTAAATCAGTAAACCCTTGATTCTCCATGCTTGAATTACTTTTGAAATCACAAATTTTAAAATCTTGGAGACTTTTGCTTACCTCCTCAAGAGATTTACAAATTCCTACCAATGGCCATATGAAAAGATTCTTTGAAAACCAGATGCATATGCTACTTGTCATTTTCATTGAACTTTGTCAAATTGTTGTAACCCGATTGGCTGACTAGGCATGAACAATGATAAAAAATGTCTTGTGCACCCCACCATTTCTATATTTTCACACTGAAAATTAGAATCCATCTATTCCACGGAAAAAGCTGATCCATGTTTCATTTCTAATACTCTCTTAAAAAATTCAAAAAATGAAGTAGAAGGCATGACTCTGAGAAAATAAAATAAAGCATGCTCTCAACAAATGAGCATGAGAAATAAAGAGAGAGAAAAGTAGCCATGTTTTATCCCTATATAAAAAAGAAGAGAGTCCACAAAAAGGAGCCATCTTCTAATTCCATCACCACTCCATGTGGACACGGAAATTTTCTATCAAAACTTCATTGCAAAATCCCCTCATAGGATCCAGCCTTTGACTAAGATCCACAAAATCCTTATCTAGTTATTGGTATGAATATGGAAACATATGCCAATGTGAGGACTTATACACATAGATTGACTTGAGAGAAATCTTTGAAAAGTATGGCAATGTCTCTTAGTTTTGAAAATTCAGCGAGATCCAAGTCCATCAGAAGGAGAAGATGGGATGATCTAAATTGAAAATATTTCATCTCTCAAACACCCAAGATGGTGTGTTAGTCACACCCATGTTCTTGGGCAAAAGTATGAAACAAAATAACCTATATGCATAATTCATACTCTTGGTGAAACTATGACTTCACGTAGTCCTTGCCTTCGCTTGAGGACGAGTAAATGGCTAAGTGTGCGGAAGTTTGTTGACGATCCTTAAGCACCATATTCGATCATCGATTTACCACATAAAAGGGATCAAATTGAGAAAACAAGATAGTGGTAGAGGTTATTCACTATGCATTTCTACAAGTGTTGGTTCCAATTAATATGTAGTTGAATTCTACACATAACTAAGGAAATTTGCAGGGGCCTATCTAGAAATTAGAATTTCAAACCAATCAGGAGCTGACAAGTGGCAACACGTGTATCCATGGGCCCACTTTCAACAGTATCTGGGGGACTTTGATCTAATTTTTCTAGAAGGTGCCCAAAGGTCTATAAATCAGCGTCTCAGAGTAAACTGGGGACAAGCTGCTACCAGGGAGGTTTGGCTGACTAGGTTAGTCAATCAACTTGGACCTAGTGCCAAGTGTCATGCCCAGTCATCGAAAGGATGAACAGAAGCTAACCACATGTACGCCAGGATCAGTTGAATCGTACATGTGTTGATGAAAGTGATATATCACTACATAGCCATGTTCGAATACATAATAAGTCTTACAATATGACCCGAATGTCTACTAATACACACCACTATCCTATATACATCATCTAAACTATTTACAAAGTCTAAACTAAAGCAGAAGAATAGATAGATAGACAGGGCTCCATCTTCACAGACAGTCGCGTGAAGGATCGCAAGAATCGACGGGTGCCGACGCTGTTTGCCACTGCCCCTCGTCGCCGACTCATGTCCACCCAATTTCGGGCCCCGAGAACACCTGAGGTGTGTTCCCCTTCTCCCCCTCTTTCGATTCTCGTAGAAAACGCGAAGTTTGGCCAAGATTTGGGAGGTTTTGGCCAACGCCAGCGAGGCCAACGTCGCCGGTGCGACATGGCTGCATCTCGGCCCTCGGTTTTAACCGGACGACAGAGATTAGATCGCCATTACCATTTCGTTTATTTTAAATCGAGCGCATCCATCTCAGATCCAACGGTCCACGTTCAAATTCCTTTTCCTGCCGCAATTTTTGCACTGAGGCCCTTGGAAATTTGCGAGCTATCCCCTAGACTATAGAATAAACATGTTTTAGTCGAAATTTTATCAATCTACCCCCTGCATTTCATGTAAATAAGTTAAATCGAAGGAAATATTGAATCTATCCCTTGAAATTTTACTTAATATTGCTTTTAGCCCCTAAATAGTATAGGAAAATTACCAGCTAACCCCTGATGTTTTATTCAATTGATGAATATTATTTATAGGTGTATTTAATGTGTAGACAATAGATAAAAATGGTAAAATAAATATAAAGAGAGTAGGAAAATTAGTATAAAATCTTTTTATGCTGTAATAAAATGTAGAGTGCAAATAAAATATATTTTGTCCATAGAAAATTCAATAAAATACTCATAATTAAATATTAAAAATGCAAAATAAATAGTAGATGCATATTTTTGGCTATGGAAAATAATAAATGCTTCATAGGGACGTATTAGAATAGGATTTTGTGCTTTTGTGAATGATGTGATGTCATGCATTGTGTGCTATATACTTATTTAGCTTTTTTTTCTTTTTGCCATGCTTTGGCAATATATTTAGAGTCGTACTATGACCCGTCTGTTAACCTTCAAGACCAAGACTTTAACAACAATCAAGGTTTCAAAGAAGGCAAGTGCCCTTGACCATCTTGTACCTACTTTAGGATGTTTAGTTAGTTGCATGCTACATAAAATGATATCCTATTCCATGTCACATGCCCTGTTCCATATTATTCCTTGTCACTTGGATTGAGTTGGGAAGTAGATAGGTTTCAAATATGATTAGCCATGCTTAGACTTTGGGAATGGGATTTCATACACATGAAATATACTATATTTGATGGTTACTTTAATCATGATGGACACCCAATAGTAGTTGATAGGAATTTGGTGGTTGGATGGATTTGGTAAGGTGCAGTTTGCATGAGACCCGGGATTGGGTTTGACACCACCGGATTCTAAGGACCGGTTTATGGAGAAAGCCACTAAGCTTCATAGTGCCACAACAAGACTGAGATGGGGCGGCTTGGTCAATTAATTAGGTTTCTCCCGATAAAATGGTAGTAGTTGGATGGTGCGGGGAATGATGCAGGGGTACTGCTCTGTGATCCGCAAGGCTCAAGAGGGGGCTCTGAGGTGGAGGGTTACTTTGGAAATGCCTTAGTGGTGGAAACTTTAGAGGACTAGCACTAGTCGGGAGTACCTTTGTAAAGTCCATGTAGTGATCTCTTGGTCGCACACCCACAGAAGTGTGAGATGTGGTTGATCACTACTGGCTACAGGGAGGTTTGCTTAGCATCAGGGGATGAAATCAGTGCTTGTGGGTAAAGGGTACACTCTCTGAAGAGATTTGAAAAACTGTCATGACAGCCGTGTTCACGGACAAGAGCGGCTTGGGGTTAGTTCATAATTAGTTTATGGTTGGGAAATGGTGGTTATTTACAATTGAAGTTATCTTTATCATCATCATTATGTGTTCGGATATTTATATGTTATTAAATTTATAATTGAAAAGCTAAAGTTAGGTTCTAAGAATAGTGCTTAAGCCATAATTGGCCTATCCTTGTTCTAGCCATTCATGTCATCCCCTTCCCACACTTGTTGAGCACTCTATGTACTCACGCGCTTACCTTCCCCTTTAGAATATGAAGAAGCAGCATTGGAAGACTTCTTCGTCAACCCGGAGGACATGGTCTAGGTTGGCGATCCTTCGCACGACTGCCTTTGAAGATGGAGCCCTGTCTATCTATTTATTCTTCCGATGTATATAGGATAGTGGTGTGTATTTGTAGACCATCGTGTCATATTGTAAGACTTATTATGTATTCGAAAATGGCTATGTAATGATATTTTACTTTCGTCAACACATGTACAATTCAACTGATCCTGGCGTGCATGTGGTTAGCGTTTGTTCATCCTTTCGATGACCGGGCATGACAAAGTGGTATCCGAGCCATGTTGCCCGTAGGACGCAAGCCTAGTTATAAATGGTTGAAATAAGGACTATACTATTTTCTTATAAAATAGTATTTCTAAAACTTTGTGTTTCCTACCTCAATCCTTGTGCTCCTTACCTTACTGTACTTATTGTTTCCATTCTAACTTGATTTATTGATTATTAATCCCACTCTCTCCTTTTCAAATGTTTGTAGATGGTGCGCACCAAGCAGACGACACAGATGCGTAGCCGCCTTCGCTCCCTTCTTCATGCAGCGGGGTACCGTGAGTACCGAGTTTGCTTCGTCTACCACACTACTGGGGCCTCAGTGTCGTCTTCAGGTGGATTGGAGTTGACTAGCCAGCTGTCGATCTACTACGACTTGGGGCTACTGCACGTGCACTACTCTCCGGCTCGGAGGAGCTCTCAGCAGGCTGCTGAGGAGGACGCTACGTGGGAGGCAACCACATATTGGCGTCATGCCCACAAGTTCCGTTTGGAGCACACGGAGCACGCGTTCACCCCTTAGTGCCCTAGTGGCACAACCGACTTCGCTGTACGCGATGTCGTGGGGCCTTTGCACCTCGCTCAGTGAGAGGCTTGTAGACGATGTTGTGGAGTTGTCCTCACGACTCCAGCGTTGTCAGCAGGAGCTTTTGTACTGCAGGGAGGTCACTGACCGTTATGAGCAGCTTCCCCGATGCTACCGGAGGATCACTGCGACTAACCCTGACTCCCCACAGTACATGTCAGATGGTGAGCGTTGGGACCCAGACTCGCCCGACCACCGCAAGCGATCACCGGAGGACTCGGAGCAGGACCCAGAGGAGGACACCGAGGAAGACTTTGACGAGGACCCAAACGAGCAGGAGTAGATTCTCTACCTGGTTAGACGACTTAGGACACCTACCCGTAGTATGTAGGAGTGTGTAGCTATGCCCTCTCTAGTCTTGAGTCGTGTTATCTATGGTATTGTATTAGTTGTTTGCTTTATGGTGTGTATGTGTGCGATGAGAGTTGTGGAATGCTTAGGCGTCCTGTTCATATCCACTTTATTTGTATAATGGCTTGCTTGTGTGTTGTGCGAGTTGTGGAATGCCTTGGCATCCTTTCCACATCCACACTAGTTGATTAATGGATTTGCTTTATATATATATATATATATATATATATATATATATATAATCCTTGATGCATATAGTCGGGATTGTTTTACTATAGTTACTCTTCTATATCTTGTCTATTATTCTAAAGTTTCAGTTATTTCCAATACAGATGCCTAGTAGAGGCAGAGGTCATTGTCGGGGTGTTCCACCCCAAGAGGATGCACTTGGAGGTTTACCAGGATGGATGAGTTGGGGTGCTCGTGGAGCCCCAGCAGCATAGCAAATGCAACAAATGATGGCCATTCAGACCCAGCTGCTCAACAACCTCACCCAAATAGTGACCAATATGGAGCAAGCCCCACCACCACCACCACCACACAACCCTCCACCACCACCACCCTTCTAGCACAGGTATTTTCTGAGATATTTTCTTAACACCCATCCACCCACCTTTGCCATAGTTAGTGAGCCAATGGATGCTGGCGATTGGCTTAGAGTAGTTGAGAGCAAGTTGAGAATTATTAAGTGTGAAGGAAGGTATTGTTAGTTTCTCAAAAACTCAAGGACCTGCAGCCAATTGGTGGACTTTTTTTACTAAAGCCCATTAGAACCCAGATAATATCACATGTGATGAATTCAGGACTAGCTTTCTCAATCATTTCGTGCCCGAAGGAGAAGTCTAGGCAAGATGTGAAGAGTTTCTCACGCTGAAGCAGGGTCGTATGAGCGTGCGAGCTTATTTGAACCTATTCACACAATTGTCTCGCTACGTACTAGCAAATGTGGACACTGATTCTAAGAAGCAGTTCCATTTAAAAAATGGGCTTGACAAGGAGTTGAAATTTGCCATGTCTTCTTGTGATTACATCAGCTTTTAGAAGTTGGTTGACAAGGCTTTTGAAGTAGAGAGGACCAAGAAAGAGTTAGATGATGATGACAGGAAGAGGAAGTTGGCTCAAGGACATGCTTCGGGTAGCAATGTACGCCCTCAATTCGACCCTCAACCTGCAGCAACCATGACTCGTCGTATGAACTCTTACACAGGATAGATGTTTCCAAACCCTATCTACAGGCCACCCATACCATACAACCAGCATATGCGCCAACCACCACAGCCTCCACACCAACCAATGCAACCCCCATGCCAGCAGATGCAACCACCTCGCCCATCAGCACCAGCTAACCGTCCTAATGGACAGCCACAACGGAACCAACCAGGAAGTAACAAAGGTCAAAACAATGCTGTTGGAGTTCAGTGCTACAAGTGTGGAGACATGGGACACTACTCCAACAATTGTCCAAAGAAGCAGCAGAACCCACCCGGATGTGTCAATCATGTGACATTGGAGCAGGCTCAGGAAGCACCTGATGTGGTGATCGGTATGTTTTCCGCTAATTCCCACCCCGCCATAGTATTGTTTGATTCGAGTGCTACACACTCATTCATATCCAAAGATTTCATAAAGAAGCATGACATGGTAGTTACATTCTTGAGTCGGCCATTGCTAATAATCTCTCCTGGAGGAGAGATGGTGGCAAGGAATCTATATCGTAATGTGAGTATAAATATAAGGGGGGTAGTCTTTTGGGCCAACCTAATAGTGTTGGACTCACAAGAACTAGACATCATTCTGGGAATGGACTGGCTGGCAAAGAATCAAGGAGTGATTCATTGTGTATCTAGGACAGTTTGCTTAACGCATCTAGATGGCACTACAGTGGTGTTTAAGCCAGATTAGGCACAAGAGGCAGTTGTCCAACTCAACCATCTTGAGAGTACAGAAGGCATCAGGGTTGTGAGTGAGTTTCTGGATGTATTTCCAGATGACTTACCAGGTATGCCCCCTGATCGAGAGATTGAGTTTATCATTGAGTTAGTGCCTGGGACGGCCCCAATATATAAGAGGTTGTATAGAATGGATGCTAAACAACTAGCTGAACTAAAGAACCATATTAAGGAGTTACTAGGGAAAGGATATATTCATCCTAGCTCGTCGCCTTGGGGAGCACCAGTTATATTTGTAGCTAAGAAGGATGGAACCCAAAGATTGTGTGTGGATTATCGTGCTTTGAATGCGGTGACCACTAAGAATAAGTATCCACTGCCAAGGATTGAATATTTGTTTGAGCAGTTGCGAGGAGAATGTGTGTTCTCTAAGATCGATCTTCGTTTGGGTTACCACCAGTCGAAGATTCGACCCTCAGACATCCCCAAGATTGCATTTGTCTCTCGATACGGTCTTTATGAGTATACTACTATGTCATTTGGATTGACCAATGCTCCTGCCTATTATATGTACCTGATGAACAAGGTATTCATGGAGTACTTGGATAAGTTTGTAGTGGTGTTCATCAATGATATACTTATCAATTCTAAGACTAAAGAAGAACATGAGGAGCACATCAGGATGGCTCTACAGAAGCTTTGCCGGCATTAGCCATACGCCAAACTTAGCAAGTGTAAGTTTTGGCTAAAGGAGGTATCATTTTTAGGTCATGGCATATCAGCAGGAGGTGTAACAGTAGATCCTGGCAAAGTGGCAGAGTCCTCAAATGGGAAACACCCGATAGATGACGATTCTTGAGCATGGCTAGTTATTATCGTCGATTCATCGAGGGATTTTCAAAGATCTATCGGCCACTAACCAAGTTGTTCGAGAAAGGAGTTACTTTCAAGTGGACACCCGAGTGTGAAGTAAGCTTTGCTGAATTGAAGAAGAGGTTAACCAGTGCGCCAGTTTTGGTGATGCCTGATATGCAGAAGGAGTTTGTGGTTTATTGTGATGCATCCGGTCATGGTTTAGGATGTGTCTTAATGCAAGAAGGATATTTTGTAGCCTATGCTTCAAGACAACTTCGAAAGCATGAGAGGAATTATCCAACCCATGATTTAGAGTTGGCAGCTGTTGTCCATGCACTGAAGATATGGAGACACTACCTCATGGAAAAAAGAACAGAGATATACACTGATCACAAGAGCTTGAAGTACATATTCACGCAGACAAATCTCAACCTTATACAACGTCGTTGGTTGGAATTCATAAATGATTTTGATGTGGGAATCAACTACCATCCAGGAAAAGCAAATGTGGTCACTGATGCTCTAGGTAGAAAGGGACAATGTAACAATTTGTCAATACAAGCTCTTCAACCCCAATTACGTGAAGAGTTTGCAAGGTTAAACTTATGCATGGTGTCTAGCACTGAAGCAGTTGCTATGGAAGTGGATTCAACCCTTGAGCTTGATATACGAGAAGGACAGAAGAATGATGATAAGGTAAAGGAGATCAAGCAATTGATGAAGAAAGAAAAAACTTTGAACTTTAGAGAGGATGAACAAGGAACCCTATGGCTTGGAAAGAGGATATGTGTTTCAGATGTAAAGGAGATTAGAGAGTTGATACTAAGAGAAGCTCATGACTCATCATACTCCATTCGTCTCGGAAGCACAAAGACGTACCAAGATCTTAAAGACAGGTATTGGTGGCATGGAATGAAACGGGATGTAGCAGAATATTTTGCTATTTTTGATACATGTCAACTAATTAAGGAAAAACATCAAAGACCAGCAGGCTTATTGCAACCAATCAAAGTGCCAGAACGGAATTGGGAGGAAATCATCATGGATTTCATAGTGGGACTACCAAGGACTCAGTCTGGATATGACTCTATATGGGTTATTGTGATCGTTTGACTAAAGTTGCCCACTTTATCCCTTTGAAGGAAAGCTATAATGGTCCCAAGTTGGCAGAATTGTACATATCCAGGATTGTATGCTTACAGTGAGTTCCCAAGAAGATAATCTCAGATAGAGGTGCTCAGTTTACCTCAAGATTTTTGTAGAAGCTGCATGAATTAATGGATACCCGTTTAAATTTCAGCTCGGCATATCATCCTCATACTGATGGTCAGACAGAGCGCACCAACCAGATACTAGAGGATATGTCGATAGCATGTGAGAATAGTCGAAGTTGGGATAAGAATCTGCCATATGCTAAATTCTCTTATAACAACAGTTATCAAGCTAGTTTAAAGATGTCTCCCTTTGATGCATTGTATGGGCGGAAATGTAGAACACCGTTGTTTTGGAATTAGACTGGAGAAAGTCATGTTTTTGGGCCCGATGTATTGAAAGAGGCTGAAAAACAAGTATAAGAAATTCAGAAGAATCTAACGGCAGCTCAAACAAGACAGAAGAGCTATGCGGATACTAGAAGATGTGATCTAACATTTGAGGTATGTGATTATGTGTACCTGAAAGTGTCACTTATGAGAGAGTTGAAAAGATTTAAAGTAAAAGGCAAGTTGTCACCCCGCTATATTGGTTCGTTAAAAATATTAGAACGACGAGGTGAAGTGGCTTATCAGCTTGAGCTCCCACTGCACTTGTCAGATGTACATAATGTATTCCATGTATCGCAGCATAAGAAGTGTTTAAGAGTGTCTGAGGAAAAGTTACCTATGGAAGCGGTAGATGTACAAGAAGATTTGTCCTATAAAGAGAAACCCGTCAAGATATTGGAGTCATCAAAACGGTTTACCAGAAACAAAGTCATTCACATGTGCAAAGTGCAATGGAAACATCACTCGGAGGCAGAAGTAACGTGGGTAAGAGAAGAAGACCTCAAGGCCGAGTTCCCTCATCTTTTCTCTTAGGACGTCCGAATCTCGAGGGCGAGATTCCTTTTAAGGGGAGTAGAGTTGTAACACCCAAATATTTGTAAATAAAGTGAACAGAATACATTACATTGTGTGTGCATTTTAGTGTGAATTTTTGAATTCAAACAGGTAGATGTGTTGAAGTTTGAATTAGAAATCAAATCAAAAGAAAAGAAAAGGAAAAAGAAAAAGAAAAAGAAAAAGAGTTAAAACCCCTTATAGGACAAAAATCCCTCCCGCGGCCCAATTCCCTTCTTCCCACCTGCGGCCCAGCAATCCCCTCCTTCTCTTCCTCTCTCTGAACCACCGGCCCCACCTGTCATCCCATCCACCGATAATCGCTGCCTCCCTCTCTGTGTTGCACCGCGCCGTGCGCCACTCCCTTCAACCGCCGCCCCACGCGCCGATTCACCTTGGGGAACCGCCCAACACGATCGCCATCAACCGCCGCCGTCTTCCCTCTATAAATTGCCGGCCACCCCCTCTCTTTCTTCTTCTTCACGCCAAACCCTAGCCCACCGCCATTCATGGTTCGTCGCGCTCGTTCCTGATGCCTCGACGGTTGTCTCGCTCCCCTCCCCCACTAATCGCTTTGCCCTGTCTCTAGTAACACGCCGGGCAAAGTTTTGCAGAGGAATTGTCAACATTTTGCCAAAATTGGCGGGTGTTGACGTCGTTTGCCGCCGCCCCTCATCGCCGACTCGTCTCCATCCAATTTCGGACCCTAAAAACACCTAAGGTGTGTTCCCCTTCTCCCCCTCTTTTGTTTCCCATAGAAAACGCGAAGTTTGGCCAAGGTTTGGGCCGTTTTCGCCAACGCCGGCAAGGTCCGCCGCCGCGAGCGCTGAGCGCAGCCGCGCGCGCGAGGCCAGCTTCTCTGGGGCGACGTGGCCGCATCACGACCCTCGGTTTTAACTGGACAGCCGAGATTAGATCGCTCGTACCATTTCGTTTATTTTAAATCCGGTGCGTCCATCTCAGATCCAACGACCCACGTTCAAATTCCTTTTCCCGCCATTGTTTTTGCGCTTAGGCCCATGGAAATTTGCGAGGTACCCCCTGGACTATAGAATAAACATGTTTTAGTATGAATTTTATCAATCTACCCCCTGTGTTTCCTGTAAATAATCTAAATCAAAGGAAATATTGAATCTAACCCCTGAAATTTTATTGAATATCGTTTTTAGCCCCTGAACAGTATAGAAAAATTACTAGCTAACTCCTGATGTTTTATTTAATTGCTCAATATTACTTAAAGGTGTATTTAATGTGTAGAAAATAGATAAAAATGGTAAAATAAATATAAAGTCAGTAGGAAAATTAGTACAAAATATGTTTATGCTGTAATAAAATTGTAGAGTGCAAATGAAATATATTTTGGTAATAGAAAATTCAATAAAAATGTTTTTTAACTCATAATTAAATACTAAAAATGGAAAATAAATAGTAGATGAATATTTTTGGCTATGGAAAATAATAAATACTTCGTAGGGACGTATTAGAATAGGATTTTGTGCTTTTGTGAATGATGTGATGTCATGCATTGTGTGCTATATACTTATTTAGCTTTTATTTCTTTTTGCCATGCTTTGGCAATATATTTAGAGTCGTACTACGTCCCGTATGTTAACCTTCAAGACCAAGACTTCAACAACAATTAAGGTTTTGAAGAAGGCAAGTGCCGCTGGCCATCTTGTACCTACTTTAGGATGTTTAGTTAGTTGCATGCTTCATAAAATGATATCCTATTACATGTTACATGCCCTGTTTCATATTATTACTTGTCACTAGGATTGGTTTGGGAAGTAGATAGGTTTCGAATATGCTTAGCCATGCTTAGACTATGGGAATGAGATTTCATACACATGAAATATACTATATTTGATGGTTACTTTAATCATGATGGACACACAATAGTAGTTTATAGGAATCTGGTGGTTGGATGGATTTGCTATGGCGCAGTTTGCACAAGACCCGAGAATGGGTTTGGCACCACCCGATTCTAAAGACCGGTTTATGGAGGATCTAGGGTATATACTTAATATGCAACATGGTGTTTGGATTCTCAACTAACATTGGATGTCTTGTATGCCCACAAATTATAGAGGTAGGCAGCAGGTGGTGACAACCATGTTCTTCCATCGTAATCCTCCATGTTCGGCTATACCACATGTCGTTTAGCGAGAGTCATCTGCCAGACCAACACATGTACACTAGAGGCATGATCAAAACAACTCTTCTTAGTCTAACTCCACCAAGGTTTAAGTTGTCTTATTAAACGATGCTCATGTGTGTCACACTACAATTACCATATCATTTATCTGGATACCTTCTAGAATAATTAATCCATTGTCCATAAGAGTAGTTACGTGTTACTTCGCTGCCTTCCATGGGGATAAAAAAATACGATACCCTGAATACTTCTGCGTGAAATGACATAGTGGTATTCTCCGAGCTCTTGCGGATTTTACCTTGTATTGACACTAGGATGAGTAAAGTACTTTGGCACAATTGCCTGGGATGTTGAACTAGTGCAGCTTAGTTAACCACGCTCAATAGTGCTAAAATGACTGATTCAATTGCTAAGGGCGTCAGTTGAGGAGGAATGACATGTGGTCGAACTCTTCTCACAAGTGATTTTGGATTTTCAATGTTGTTTGTCGACAATTTAAAACCAGCCATACACTATCCTATTTTCACACAAAGGAGAAAACAAAGCACGATTATTTCGCCGGTCAATGACTTTTATCTATAGGCTAAATCATAACTATTAGTTATTTTTTATTTCTTCACCTTCCATGAAAATTGTGCAATAAATGCTTGTTGACACCTGCTAAACTACAATATAAAATATCTCTAGCAATGGTGCTACAAATACTTTATTTCACCCTAAGTTCAATACAAGGTAAATCCGTAAGCGCGCGGATAATACATTTGTAGCATTTCATCCAAGTGCAATCTATATAATATTTTTTAATTGTAAAGAAAGACGGTGAAGTAAGGGAGTTACTATGTTTATGATTAACGCATGTGATACTGTAAGGACCCGAGTCCCGACTTCCAGGAATCACATTGGGTGGTACCATGTGATGCGACACCCAATAGCACATATGAAAATAATAGTAAAATACATCATAGTTTTCATTTCATAAAATAATCACGTGTACAAAATAGTGTACATAAGGAGTACATAAGCAGCGGAAAGAATATACTCAAACTCTTAACCTAGCTAAGTACGAGAGAAGACGTCCATGCCCGCGGGCGCTTCTCACTAGCATCACGAAGAAGGTAAAGCAGCGGTGAAATCTCTCATGAGCCATACACCTTGGAAAGTCCGAGGTCTCACGGGCAACCACAAAAGAAGCAGTTAACTATTACCTGCAAAACAACATATATAGAACCCGTGAGCACAAAGGCTTAGCAAGACTTAACCGTCTCATCAAAACATGAAACTCTATATGCAAGAATTCTAACATAGGAGAGCTGAATTTCATAAAGGACTCGCCTAATAGTAAATCCTTCTTTTAAGATTTTAAGTAGCAGATGTGCACTTCATGGGCATGGCACATCATAAATTTCACAATCAAACAAGAAACGCTTCGTCTACGATGTTACAAGCCAAAAGTTTCATAAGCTGCACACATGTTAAATCTTTGGAGAATAGTGAATTTAACTGTGCTACTGCTAAGCCAAACAAGTTGTAATACAATTATTATAATCATTGAAGCATATTTATAATATTCCAACTACTCTTTATTACTACTCACAACTCAGTGAACAAGCGGTACTCAAATAACCGCGAGGGATGGTGATTGCAATCAGTAGACACCCGGTGTGCATGACACATATGCCCGTGTGGAAGACACATCAGTGCTCTTCTCATCACGTCATAAGTGGCCACCTTTCACCTATCATACCAACGCTGAACTAGTTATATGATCTTCACAGAAGGTCCTCTGCATGGACACGTCGGATTTGCCCGCTAGCAGATTTCCACCTTCTGTCGTCTTTCCCCCAAGGGACCACGATATAAATTTCGACGCGAGTACTTCCCAGCCACTCAAAGGATTATTCGGTCATGCATGTGGACTATCATCAAAAACTGACCTAATGTACAATACATACCTCATACATATAGTGTATGCAAAAGAAAACATTATAAAGGCGCTTATATGCAAACTGGGACTTGCCTTTGGTTGTGACTAAGCAAATGTCAACAATAGTCAGTTGGATCCTCCAAGTAGAGCTTCTTGTCAATCCTCTTAATAGAATCCTCGCTGCTGTTCCGGAACCTCCTTGTTCACAGAGAACTCCATACTCACGCCTCCTCCTCCGAGTGGTGCTACTTGTCAATCTCCATCACGTGTGAGATATCAATATGAAAATGCATATGTCAAGATTATAACTTATCAATTAACAAGTGAAGTTGTGCAACTTTCACAATGATGAAAATTGAACAGTGTAGAGTTCTGGACTTGGTTGTGCATAGATAACATAGAGAGATCAAGGTGGAGCATAGAAGAATCACCATGTGAAGTGAAATATGCAATGAGAAGATTGCAACTTTGCAGATTAAGGATAAACTTTGCACAAACTTAATAAGGAGTAAAACTAGTGAAGAATGAGAGTCATATTGCTGTAGTGTACAGGAACAGGAAGAAATCCAAAGTGGAAACATAGAGAAGTTTGGACATGAAGTGAAATAGACAAAGTATTGAAGTTAGAGAGAGCATCATCAAATACTTGGGTTAAACAGGTTAAGTGGGATTGGGTATTTTACAGTGGCTTTATAATGCTATGAAGGATCACCCAAAAATGTTTGAGCTAATGCAAGGAGGTTGGTGGTCTACAAAAATCCAACAAGCTTTATTCTTCACTAAATGTTCCTGGATTAACTATATTTTTTTCAAGCCTCAAAGTTAGTTTTATGTTTAGAGTAGGTCAAGAGGGATCCAAAAAAATTGGATTCATAATTTTTGAAGCATTCTACTGTGAGATATTGATTTTTGAAGTTGGGACATTTTCCTGAAAAAGTTTCTGGATTTTTGCAATATTTCATGTTCACACATCTTTGGAACTAAATATCACATGGCAAATAAATCCAAATGGATCTGAACATTTCACTGGTGTTCACAGGAATTATATGGAATAGTCTGGCCAAATTTTAGAATTTTTTAATGAATGGATCATCAGGGATTAATTCAATAGCCTTTTTGTTTTATGGAATTATTTAGCACAATATATGGATTTTCATACTGATGCCAATGCACCACTTGGGAGTACATAACATAAGGAGTCCAAAGAAATTTAGTTTGGAATTGTTGGCCAAATATTCAAGGACATATGAATTTTCTAAGCTTGGATGCAATCTGGGATTATTTTCAAAAGTAAAATGGATTAAATAGGGGCTGGGCCCGCATGGTTTGAATGGGCCAATGAGGTGAAGGCAACAGGGTGGCCACAGGTTTTGGTGCATAGCCACACTAGATCTAGAGGCCACAGAGGATCCCAAAGAATTTTACACATTCAATGGCAGGTGGGGCTGACCGCTCTTCTTTTATCTTGCGTCCATGGAGTAGCTGGCAGCGCACGGCGGCGCCCGACGGCGGTGGCACGCCGGCGCTCGACCCAAGGCATTATGAGCATTGGTACTGGCTGCCCGGGCCTATTTCTCGATGCTCAACACGACTAGGTGGTCGGGGAAACTCATCGGGGGCTGGAAGGTAGCGCACAACGGCGGCGGTGGAACCTAGGGTTCCGGTGAAGTCGGTGAAGCTCTACGGTGCCCTATTTTGCTTTGGGATTTCACCAAAATGTTTCTGGTAACCTAGGGATTATGAAAGGGGATGCCAAAGGCAAGGAAAAGCTGCACAAAAATGAATTCGACGGTGAGCTGCCGCTTTAACAATGATGGCTCGGAAATTTGCTTTTCCGGTAGGTTAAATCGATGGATTTCTGATTGGTTTCATCAAGGAGAAGCGTAGGCTTGTTTAGAAGAGAGTATCTCACAGCGACAAGCAAAGATTGCACGTCGAAAAGGAATTTTAGTGAAGACCAAGCTCAGTTCATCCAAGAAACTCGTTGGAAAAACCCAAAATCCGGTTGCTACAGTCCATGGCAGAGGGAGAAATTTTACGAGAAGAAAGTAGAAGGGTAGACAGACCTCTTTGCTTAAGAAAGGTGGAGGAGAAACGGTCTGTAGATCTTGGGTGATTGTGAGGCATAAGGCGGCCATTGAAGAACAGTGAACGGCGGCACCAATCCGCCCAGCACGGCATCGGGAAGGCCTCCAACTGCATATGAAATCGATCAATGGGCTGCGCCAACGGTTTCTGATGACGAGAGGAGAAAGAAAAGAGAGTGAAACTGGTTGCCCTTGCTGGATTTCGATCAGAGGTGAAGAAACTCGGTGAGCTCCAGCTTCTGTACTCGAGAAAGGAAAACAGAGCCGCAGCTCAACTTGGCTCAGCAGAGAAATGAAAAAGGAGGAGGAGAGGGGGATCAGGGCGAGTTGGATATTTCTTGAACTCGGTTGCATGGAGAAGCAGGAGGTGGCACGGTGAAATAGCTCGGTTGTGCCGTGGGAGGAGAGAAGAAAAAACAGAGCACCCTCTCCCAATGACAAGTGGGTCCCACCCGAGCAACAATTTACCCTCACAGATGCTTTTAAATGCTATACAAACATGCTCTACAAATTCTGAAATTTTGTACATAGAACAAGTCAGAGATGGGAAATTCAAATATGAAACTTGATTTTGCAAATAACAAAGTTGACAGTGGAATTTGAATATTCTAAAACGGAGTGATTCAAATAGAATGTAATTGCAGCTAAAAGGTAAGCAAACTAGGCAGAGATGAAGTTTGAAATCTGGGAATGTCATTATTGAATTCAAATTTGGAGTTTTAACAAATTTGAGTGTGATAAATTAATTTGATTTAGAACTCTGATTTCGATTCCCTAAATGAGCTCAATTCCTTATTTCCACTTTTCTTTCTTTATTTGATCCTTAAGCTGAAATCTTCATTAATGTTTTAATGGATTTCACCTTTGCTTTTATTTAAATTTGAAACTTGCATTAGGATTTCAATTTGCATTATGAATTGTATTCAGCAATTTTATCCTCTTCCAAATTATTTAGTTAGATGCAAACATACTGCGAAAATCTCTTTCTTACTGTGGAGTTCTTAGTAGTCCAATTTTCACTTCATTTAGTAACTAACAAGGCTCATGTATTTTTAATTCCTTTTTAAACTTAAATATTTTTAAGTTCACATTTTTGCTTCTTGTGTTATTTAAATGTGAAATTTTACAGATACTAATGGAATTGTCATGATAGGGATAAATCATGATAGTTTAGGGATAGTGAGACACATAGAAGCATCTACTCTTAACTCATAACCTATGCCATGTGGGAGATAGACTAGAGAGGAGATAGTTCATATTTTGCTTTTCGTATACAAGCATATAGCCACTATTGTACATAAATACATTCAATGTATAGGACCTTAGTCATTATATATCCAGACACATTGGACACAGGTTTACCCATGGTCCGCTGGTGACTCCTGAAAAGTTCCCTAGTTGAACGTGGAGGATTGCAATGGATGGATAGAGCTGTCACCACCTATCCACCTACCTCTAAAACCTCTGGACTAAGAGATAATCAATGCTACCTAGAGTATCCATAAACCATGTTTACATAACTAACTAGTACTCTAGGTTCCTATGTTAAACCCAAGGCATTGTCAGAACATTAAACTCATGTCGAAACATAAACTCTAACTACTTTACACATGCATATTCATATCATAGACGAGAAAACTATAGAGGAGGTTTATGAAGAACGTGATAGAATAATAAAATTACTATACTATCATGACACCATTTACTTATACAAGGTACATGAAACACATAATCAAACCAGAAATACATATTCCAAACACAAGTATAAGAAAAGTCTAATTCCATTAATAAGTATAGTAACAAAAAGAGAAATAGATACAAGAGCCATATCAAACTCTTCAAGACCACTTGGGCCTAAAGAGGATCCACCTAAGGCTAATTCTACACTAAGACTTGAGGAATTCTAGTACAAGAGAGTGATTGCTTCTAAGTGTGTGTGAGAGAGTGAAACACACACCTATATTCATACCATGTCTAACGTGGTTTCAGATGTGAATCTTCCAGGAAACAATCATTGCTGCCATCAGGAGTGAACTAGGAGCTAACACGTGGAAGTTGACCGAGTTTGACACAAGGAATGGGTCAGGCGACCAGGATGCTCAGCCGACTTATTGGTGACTCACTCAAGGCTCTAACAGCTCCATGTCATTGATATATGGCACTGATGCAGCTGCTAGAAGGTTTCTATGAATATTGTGTCTATTCACGCCTTTTTGTGGGCCCATTGTTCCATGGGCATCCATCTAGCAGCCTCCGATCGGTTGGAGTTGTGTTTCTTTGCCACACGGTTGTGCTTTCACCTCAATTATGCATATAATCACTTGCATGCACAATTATTTCAAGGAGATGTGAAATTATGTTATTTATAATGACATGCGTGTAAGAAATGTCAAATTCTCCATTATTTTTAGTTAAATTGACGGTCAACATTGTTACTTAATGATCATCAATACCAACACCCGTAGGCAAGTGGAGAACCCCAACGATTCCAGTAGCATGGGTTTGTTTGTGAGACCTATGTGTGCTGAATACATTGGCTTGGACGATAAAAGTTTGGAATACTCCCAAAACATCTTTTTATCAAGATTTGACAATAGGTCTGACATGTTTTGGTTAGCTTTGGCAAGGATCGAAGCTTCATTGCAATTGTTCTGCTTTTATCTTGCAATCTATCAAACTTGGTTTACACTTATGGAAAGTTTGGTTAGTATTCTTTTACTAATTTTTTGGTGTGTTTTTGTGGTTTTGGTTTATATCATTTTGCTATGGTTTGCAACATGCTTATGTGAGGTGCTCACGTAAGATGTTGTAGTTTCAGAACCAACGAGAGTAAAGTCGAGGACTTGTGCTCGGAAGTATTGGTTGTTTATTCATGTGCAGGCGTTGCTTGAGTTCAAGACATGGCTGCTGACGGGATCTATTGAACTAGTCCTAGGAAGAAGATTAGGTTCAACAACCAAGTTTGGGAGGAATTGTGGTTGAGTTGATCGGGAGGTTGCGCAACATGTTTGAATCAAGAACAATGCATATGAAGGTATCGTGGACGTTGTTAGAATATGTTTGCACGTATGCAAGGAGTGCATGGACATGGCTACATGGTTCTGACACGTGATGAAGAGATGTGGACGTAAACAATTTTTCGGAAAGGTCCAACCGACTAGGTTATGGACTCAAGCTGTGGCTGAGTCGTGTTTGACTCAAATAAGGAAAGTTTTGAGTTGCTTATGATAGGATTTCATGTGGGTCACGAATTTGAGTTTTTTTAGGAATGTGGGATATGTTCCTAAGGCGTTTGGAAGTTTTAAGGCTGCTTCTATCTGCGTATAGAAGAGTCTTGAGCAGTTATGAAAAGTTTCAATTCGTGAATTGAGTAGGATTAGAGTCCTAGTTAGGTTTGGGTTGGCCTAAGGGCAGGGTATATAAGCAAGAGAGGCCAGAGCTCGTGGTGGACGACTTTTTGGTTGTTCCTCTTGTGTTCTATTGAAGAAAGATCATAGTTTAAAGGAACTTTTGTGCCTTGTTCATCCGACTTGTTCCAGACAAGTTTTTCTCGTCGAGTTTTCTACACAGCACTACCTTTCTTCGGTGCTTTTATCATAACTCGAGTTTTACATATCCAATTGATGTCATTATTTTTTGGTTGTATTCACAACTTTCTATCATCTTTCAAAATTTCAGAGTCATTGGATTTGCAGTTTTTTATCTACACGAGTTTCTTTGCAGTATTACTGATCTATTTTTACTCGGTAGAACAGATTGACCTTTGTTCGATCTTTCGATTGTAACATGAGTTTCTCTCAACGGTTTTGAGTGATTCTTGTTGTGTCGTCTTCATGACTTGGTTATCTCTGATATCTGTCACTTTGTTACGGTGAACCACGTTTAGATTAGTCCCACACTCGATTTCTTTAACAGATCGTTTTTCTGTTGGGGGATTTTCATTGCTTCCACTGAAAAAGTTTTAAATCTACCATTCACTCCCCCATTGGTAGCTTTTCACGTGCTCTTCGATCCTACAATTGGTATCAGAGCCACGGTGATCTAATCTTTGTGATTTGCACGTATTTTTGTCCAATCGTCATGGAGAAATACTCCACCAAACCTTGTGTGTTTAGTGGTATCGATTTTTAGGTTTGGAAGGCACGTTGGAATCTTTTATTCAGGCACAAGGCTTCACAATATGGGAGAAGGTATACAAGCCTTACAAAGTGTCGTCAAATGATCAAGTTACAACTACAAATCTGAGAGATGTTGACAACAACCACAAGGCTCAGAACTTGATCATACAAGGATTAACTCAAAGCGACTTAGACCGTGTTGCACACCTCCGATATGCGTACGATGTGTGGAAAGCATTTTGTGACTACCTTGAAGGATCCAACATGATCAAGGTGGTAAGGCAAGACATGTTCAAGAAAGAATACATGCGCTTCGAGATGCAACCCGATGAGTCCATTGATGATCTCTTTGCCCGCTTTAATAAAAATTTAAGCAACTTGCGTAGTGTCAATGTTAATTTTCAGATGCTGAGAATGCTAGGCAATTACTAAGTGCATTAGACATGTCAATTTGGGAGATGAAGGTTACATCTATTCGTGAATCTACTGTCATGAGTACACTTACTTTAGATGTATTGTATTCTAAATTGAAAACTCATGAAATTGACATAATCTCATGTAAGAACCCCAACAAGTCTCTTGCATTTGTTTCTCAACGTGATATGCCTAGCTTTGACCAATCTTCATCTTGTGGTACACTTGCTTTGTTGTCCTCTCTAACCGTTGAACAGATTGAGGAGTTTCCAGAGGAGGAGCTAGTACTTCTCTCTACTAGGTTCTCAAAAGCATTGCAAAATATAAGAACTAGAAGGAGAGGAAGCTCCAGACCACAATGATGTTTCGAATGTTGTAAGACAGGGCATTTTCGTTCAGATTGCCCTAACCTTTTAGGTCCTACTTCCCGGGATGAAAAGCAAACAAGGACGAAGCACTCCTCTGCAAAAAGATATGAAAAAAAAGAAGGGTTTTACAGGACATCAATTGGTGAGCAGTTTTATCTCCGCACTTCGAGAACTTGGCTCAAGCAATGTGGACATTGGAAGTGACAAAGATGAAGATAATTTGGCAAACTTGTGCTTCATGGCGGAGGCTGAACACAACAGCGACAATGAAGTGGTATGTTCTACTTGCGAAGAAATGTGTGATGCTATTTCTCATCCCACTGTTATAGTTAAGAAAAAGGACAAAAAGATTAGGGACAATGCTATTAAAATTGAGTCACTAGAATATGAAATTAATTGTTTGAAATCCTTGATTCCTAGTGATGATTCTTGTTCCTCATGTGGTTTAATATATGAACAATTGTCCTCATTAAGAAGTGCGCACACCTCCAAACTTGATAAACTTGAGTTAGAAATTGAAAGGAACAGAGAGCTTGCTGCACTTAATGATAAAAAGTTGAAAGATGCTAGCTGTTCTACAATTGATTTGCATTGTTCTACTTGTGATGATCTTGATAAGAAACTACAAGATGCTATAAATTAAATTTCTATATTGAACAATGCTTTACGTTCTCATGAAGTTAAATATTGTTCCAATTGCAAATTAAAAGAAAAACTTCATGTGAAAATTACCTTGATCTGTCCAATAAACTTCAAGACATGCATAGGACATTAGATTGGTTTTGTAATGGGAATAAGAACCTAAACTTGCTGCTGAATTCTTCTAATTCTTGCAATGATAAAACTAGTTTAGGATTTGATTCTTATGCTCATGCTAAGGCACATCCACCTAAAATTGTAAAGTCATTAGGAAGTGGTTTGATTCAAATTGTTACTAAATAAAAAAAAGTGGTTTTCAAATCTGCAGGAGTGTTGTCTCATTCAGTGTGAAATAAAAATGTTTTTTGGTTATCTAGACATGAACACAAAGTTAAATTTCATTGTACCTACTGTAGTAGAGATGGTCATGTCATAAATTTTCGTTATAGACTAGCTAAACAACAGAAAAAGGAAAGAATGATTGCTAGATCTCATAACTTTCATGCAAAATTTGTTGCACATGCTAAACCGAATGAAATGAACATGCAACCTGCTGTAATGAGTCAAAAAGATACAAAGTATTCTCCCAAACCTACTGTTTTTCATGCTACACATGCAACACCTCGTAGGTCAGTAGTTGGGTACAAAAATCCTCAAGCTTTGGCTCATAAACCTGTTGTTTTATCTCAGCTTTCGTGTGTTATTCCTGCTGGACGTCGTGTGACTCAGTACTGGATTCCTAAATGCCTTTTTACTAACCCAATATTGAGTCATTGATGTATTGTGCTTCTTTGTAGGTTACATGTTTGAGGAAGGAGAACATATGGATGGTGGATTCAGGTTGCTCACGCCACATGACCGGTAACAAAGAACGGTTCTCCTCCCTCTCCTTTTTGTCACGCGTAGAGAATGTAACTTTTGCCGATAATTTTTCAACTCCTATAATTGCTAAGGGTTTGGTTAGAGTAAATGATCACTACACTTTGAAAGATGTGGCACTTGTCAGAAATTTGAAATATAACTTGCTTTCTGTTTCACAATTGCTAGATGAAAATCTGGAAATTATTTTAAATAAAAACTGCTGCAAAGTTGTAGGTTCATATAGTGAGTTAATTTTTAACATGTCTCGGTTTGGAAGAGTTTTTAAAGCTAATTTTGATATGTCTTCATATAAGCATAGGTGTCTAGTTGCTAATTATTCAAAGGACTTATATTTTTGGCATTGTAGACTTGGTCACGTAGTCTTTGATCATCTAACACGTGTTATGGCTCTTGATCGCATACGTGGGCTGCCTAAGCTTAAAGGGGACAAAGAAATTGTGTGCTCTTCTCGTAGACATGTTAAGATGGTTGCAGGTTCACATAATCCTCTAACAATGATCATGACAACTGAACCGGGTCAACTTTTGCACCTTGACACCGTAGGACCTTCACGTGTTCAATCCTTTGGAGGGAAATGGTATGTTCTTTTGATTATTGATGATTATTTTAGTTACTCTTGGGTTTACATTATGGCATCTAAGAATGAAGCTTTTAATCACTTTAGAACTTTATTTCTTATATTATCAATTGATCACCCAGGATCTTTAAAAGCAATTAGAATTGATAACGGAACGAATTTAAAAATCAATCTTTTGATCACTTTTGTGTTGAAAATGGAATAGATCATCAATTTTCTTCACCATACGTACCTCAACAAAATGGTGTTGCAGAAAGAAAGAACAGAACCTTAGTTGAGATTGCTAGGACTATGCTTGATGAATATCAAACTCATAGGAAATTTCGGGCTGATGCGATTGCAACCGCTTGTTATGTCTCAAATCGTGTTTTCTTGCGCGCTAAGCTAGGTAAAACACCATATGAGCGCTGGTTTGGACATAGGCATGTTCCACACTTTCGGGTCTTTGGTTTCAAATGCTTTGTTAAGAAACATGGTAATCTTGACAAATTTGAACCTAGATCCATTGGTGGCATGTTTCTTGGTTATCCATCTTATACTAGAGGCTACCGTGTGCTTTTACTTGACACTAAAAAAATTGTGGATACTTGTGAGGTGTATTTTGATGAAGCTAGCACATGTACTAGCTCAAACATTACAGGTCCGGATCCATATCCGCAAGGGGAGAGCATTTTAGTTGAACATGGGGAAGAAGTGGTGCTGCTGCCCGAAAATTCAGCAGCTAATGACATTGTTCCAGCTCCTGATTTTGATTCACAGCCAACACCAACGACCACCATTGCTGGTCCAGATCCTCCTCAAGTAACAAGCTCATCGATTTGTGATGAACACAACGAAGAAGAAGCTTGTGAAGTGTCCACTCCACTCCCGGTTCTTAAAAGTCATCCTCCACAACAAATTATTGGAAGCTTGCACGAACGAGTTACACAGTCCATGTTTTATGATCCAAACTCTCATGCTCATTCTGCTTTTGTTGCTTCTTTTTAACCCAAAGATATATCACACACACTCACTAATGAATCTTGGATTATTGCCATGCAAGAAGAGTTAGAAAATTTTGAAAGAAATAATGATTGGAAACTTGTACCTCCACCTCAAGGTCACACTTTAATTGGAACTAAATGGGTGTTTAAAAATAAACAAAGTGAGGATGGGGTTGTGGTTAGGAATAAGGCTAGGTTGGTTGCTCAAGGTTTCACTCAAGTTGAAGGTATAGATTTTGATGAAACTTTTGCTCCTGTTGCTAGATTAGAAGCCATTAGAATTTTGTTAGCTTTTGCTGCATCTAAAGGTTTTAAGCTATATCAAATGGATGTTAAAAGTGCTTTTCTTAATGGCAACATAGATGAAGAGGTTTATGTCAAACTACCAACGGGTTTTGCAAATCCAGATTTTCCTAATCATGTTTACAATCTGTCCAAAGCCTTGTACTGTCTCAAACAAGCCCCTAGAGCATGGTATGATAGGTTAAAAACATTCTTACTTCAAAAGGGGTTTACCATGGGCAAGGTTGATAAAACTCTTTTAGTGCTTAAGCATGGCAATGACTCATTATTCGTTCAAGTGTATGTGGATGATATTATCTTTGGGTGTGCTTCTCATGATCTTGTGTCCAAGTTTTCAGCTATGATGAGTTCATAATTTGAGATGAGTATGATGGGAGAACTCACGTACTTTTTGGGGCTGCAAATCAAGCAAACAAAGGAGGGTACCTTTGTGCATCAAACGAAGTATACAAAATACCTCCCAAGGCGCTTCAACATGGACAAAAGCAAGCCTCTCCGGACACCAATGGGAACAGCAACAACACTTGAACTTGATGAAGATGGTGAACCGTGCATTAAAAAGAATATAAAAGCATGATCGAATCACTTTTGTACCTCACAGCATCAAGACCGGACATACAATTCAGCGTATGTCTTTGTGCACGGTTTCATGCCTCGCCACGTGCTTCACATCGTCTAGCCCTAAAAAAGATTCTCAGGTACTTACATGGAACTCAAGAATTTGGCATTTTTCTTCCTTCTTCCTCAACAGTTACTTTGAAAGCTTTTTCAGATGCTGATTTTGGGGGTCATAGGATTGATAGGAAAATTACTTTTGGTGCTTGGCATTTTCTTGGTAATTAACTTGTTGCTTGGTCCTCTAGAAAACAAAACTCAGTTGCACAATCCACAGCTGAATCTGAATATGTAGTTGCTGCTAGTGCCTGCTCACAAAATCTTAGGATTGTTCAAACACTTAAGGACTATGGGGTTGATCTAGATAGTGTTCCACTGTTTTGTGATAACACTAGTGCCATTTGCATTGCTAAAAACCCCGTGCAACAATCTAGAACTAAGCATATTGACATTAGGTATCACTCTCTCCTTGATAATTTTCAAAAAGGAAACATTGTGCTTCACCATGTAGATACCGAACAAAATTTGGTTGACATTTTTACAAAACCTTTGGATTTCACTCTTTGAGGGGGAGTTTTGAAACAATTATGCATACTCATGGCTTACATTGAGGCGGAGTTTTGAAACTTGGGAAGTCTATGTGTGAATCTAAATTTAAAAATAATATGAGCATAATATTTCATACATATATGACTTTGTAATTCCTTTTACATGCTGAAAGTTCTTACTACATTACTCGTGTTATACATTTTGTAGTTTTTGTCATCTCTAGTAATTGAAATAATTACTTACACTAAATCGGGTCATGGTCGAACTTTCTTGCTGTTTTGAACTTGTTGCATGCTCATAAGTGCTTCTAATCATAAAGAATTAATCAAGTAATCAACTCACATGTAGAGTTTTTATGAACAAATATAAATTGAGAAAAGATCAAGAGAATATGCATGCATTGTACTTCTTCTTTTGAGATGACTTATCATTTCACTTAGATATGAACTTGGAAGAAGGTGTGTATGACTAAAATCATGTCCTTAAGCTTCTGATTGTCAAATGATATAGGCTTCGCTTGGTTGGTTAGAATAAGGCAGATGTGGCATATAATCTCTTGCAAATGTCATATGTTAAATATTTGTGCTTTAAAGAAAAAAATTGCAGCAACAAGTGTCATGCTTTCAGGTTTTGAAATAGTTAAGTTTGTGAGATCATGACTTGCTTAAATTGAAAATTACATTTGATCTCTAGCATGGCTTACACTACTTTATGTATCTCATTGTTGTGATAGTGTAAGTTACTTGATAGTATGACCTAGATGAGCTTTGTTTTATATGTATATGTTATAATACGCTCATAATGATTAAAATTTCTCTTTTGTACCTTGCTGAATTCATTGTCAAAGGGGGAGAAATTGATCACACATTGCACATATTCACAAGTGTTTTTGGAGCGATTGCACTATTCTTCTCAGGGGGAGAAGTATGCAAAGGGGGAGAAATATGTATAAATGAGAGAAATTGTTTCTATCTCATTTGGCTTTCAAAATAAGAGAAATTGTTTTCTTTGTTTTCCAAAGAAGAGAAATTGATTTCAAAACTTTTCATGTGGATAAGCCAAATGTTCGGGATTTTAAATGGTATTGCCAATGCATTCATCAAGGGGGATTGTGAGACCTATGTGTGCTGAATACATTGGCTTTGATGATAGAAGTTTTGAATACTAACAAAACATCTTTTTATCAAGATTCGACGATAGGTCTGGCATGTTTTGGTTAGCTTTGGCAAGGTTCGAAGCTTGATTGCAATTGTTCTGCTTTTATCTTGCAATATTTGAAACTTGGTTTACACGTATGGAAAGTTTGCTTAGTATTCTTTTACTATGTTTTTGGTGTGTTTTGGTGGTTTTTCTTTATATCATTTTGCTATGGTTTGCAACATGCTTATGTGAGGTGCTCACGTAAGATGTTGTAGTTTCGGAACTAACGAGAGTCAAGTCGAGGACTTGTGCTCGGAAGTATTGGTTGTTTATTCATGTGCAGGTGTTGCTTGAGTTCAAGAAATGGCTTGTGACGGGATCTATTGAACTGGTCTTAGGGAGAAGATGAGGTTCAACAACCAAGTTCGGGAGGAATTGTGGTTGAGTTGACCGGGAGGTTGCACAACATGTTTGAATCAAGAACAGTGCATATGAAGGTATCATGGACATTGTTGGAAGATGTTTGCACGTATGGAAGGAGTGCATGGACGTGTATACATGGTTCCGTGGCATGACGAAGAGATGTGGACATAAAGAATTGATCGGAAAGGTCGAATCAACTAGGTTATGGACTCAGGCTGCGGCCGAGTCGTGTTTGACTCAAATATGGAAATTTTTGAGTTGGTTATGATAGGATTTCGTGTGGATAATGAATTTAAGTTGTTTTAGGAATGTGGGATACGTTCCTAAGGTGTTTGGAAGTCTTAAGATTGCTTCTATCTGCGTATAGAAGAGTCTTGAGCAGTTATGGAAAGTGTCGATTCGTGAATTGAGTAGGATTAGAGTCCTAGTTAGGTTTGGGTTGGCCTAAGGGCTGGTTATATAAGCAAGGGAGGCCAGAGCTCGTGGTGGATGACTTTTGGGCTCTTCCTCTTGTGT
Source organism: Tuctoria greenei (assembly GCA_036927565.1). Classification (NCBI taxonomy): domain Eukaryota; kingdom Viridiplantae; phylum Streptophyta; class Magnoliopsida; order Poales; family Poaceae; genus Tuctoria; species Tuctoria greenei. Next base: position 123,068,530 of record JAYESD010000008.1, read on the forward strand.
TCTATTGAATAAAGATCGTAGTTAAAGAAACTGTTGTGCCTTGTTCGTTCGACTTGTTCTAGACAAGTTTTTCTCGTCGAATTTTCTGAACAACACTACCTTTCTTTGGTGGTTTTATCATAACTCGAGTTTTACAGATCCAATTGACGTGATTCTTTTTGGGTTGTCTTCACAACTTTCTATCATCTTTCAAAATTTCACGGTCATTGGATTTGCGGTTTTTGACCTACACCAGTTTCTTTGAAGTATTGTAGATCTATTTTTACTTAGTAGAACAGATTGACCTTTGTTCGATCTTTCGATCATAACTTGAGTTTCTCTTGACAGTTTTGAGTGATTCTTGTTGTGTCATCTCTATTGACAGATTGACCTATCACTTTTGTCATGGTGCAACACGATTAGATTAGTCTCACACACGATTTCTTTCACAGATCATTTTTCTGCTGAGGGGTTTTCATTGCTTCCGCTGAAAAAGTTTTAAATCTACCATTCACCGCCCCCCCTTGGTAGCTTTTCACGTGCTCTTTGATCCTACAGTGTTTATCTGCACGATGATGCCTTCCGAACCAGATGAGTCCAATGGACTACTTCTGAACCTTGCAGCTGTTGTTGAGCCTTCATATGTACTATTGCATCTGTGTTCTTGGACATGCTCTCATTGCTTATCCGGGCATCTTCACTCTGTCGATGACGCGGTAGAGGGTGGTGCTGGCTGTCTGGCTCCTTGTTGGTTCTTTTTCGCAAACAAGAATCCTAGGGAGCGTTGCAAGGTGCTCGAGGAAGCCATCTAGGTGGGGACACCACACCTTGACCGTGTTTCTAAGGCAGCCCACCAACAACGCTGGCGAAACCACATCTCTATTGGGAAATTGGCAGTACGCTATTATAGCAATTCTACCGCATCACCCAGGAAACATGTGAGTGCAGAGGTCGTAGATCATTACCATTGGATGCACAGTGCAGCAGAAGATCTAGTCGTAGATGCACGTCAGTGTAGTGGAAGTAGACGACCACATTCATCTCCTCATTGCCCTCGTCACAACAGCGAGTAGACAGTCATGTTCGCCTCCTCCACATCCTCGTCATGGCAGCGAGTTGACGTTGGCAATGCCGTAGCCGATCAGCGCAACAGTAGCAGCAGCGCCTCCATGGAGTCCACACGTGTTAATCCGTTTCGGCAGTGCACAGTAAGGGTTTCAGCGTGATGCCTGCGAGGGGTGGCAGCTAGGGCTGTCACATGGTGTAGTAATCCGCCCCTAACCCTACCCCTTATATTTATAGGTATGCTAATGGGCTTTTAGGTCGCAGCACCATTAGTACACTAATTGCTTATGGATCAAGTATCTAACTGGCCTTAATCCAAATTGTTATGATTGCCTCTTGGGCATATCACCAACAATCTTACACTTGCACTAGAGTCAATCATATAGGAAAGCTTTTCAACGTTCCAAGCCCATAAATGTGTGACCCGTTAGGTTCATGTGTAGTCGGTTTTGAATGGAAACCGTTTCTAATCATAATCAAGTATAGGTACCTAGTAGGACATACTGACTTCCAAATGTACATAAAGATTGTATCGGTTGAACCTAGATACATTCAACATGATAATCCCTTTGCCTCACAATACCAGTCAAGCTCAAATCGAGAGATGCGTGCCATCCTTATGATAGCTCGACCATTCACTCGATCAATTAGTGGATCCAATCCATGACTAACCTTTAGTCATTGTGATTAACTCCTTAATCACCTTGGCATGGCCATGCACTTTCAAATCCAACTATCTCGAGGGGCCCAGAGATATCTCCTGTTATTTAGGAGGGGCAAATCCCATCTTGATCCGCACAAATCCCATTCAATGTTTCATTTTGTACACGAAGACTACTTTTACGACTATCTAGTTATGGAGTAGTGTTTGATAGTATCAAAGTACAAAACTACACATAGTGAGAAACAATGAAGATCTTAGGTCTAAGGATCTTGCAAGTGTATCACTCAGTACCAACTGATGGAACATATGAAAATAACAATCCCAACAGCATCTCGGAGTGGGTCAATCCAACACCATTTCACTAACATGTGTTCACTTTATTAATTTGATAACTCCATATCTATGATCCATAAAACATGATCATCAATTAATACATGTGCTAGTCTGTGTATCAACAATATCTCATATAATGAGGTAGACTAGAGATTATTTCAAGTAACATTATAATCAACAAAGAGTTTCATGAACAAGTCAGATACTTGATGATCAATGTAAATATTGGTTACTCGAATAACAATTTATTTAACAGTACATAAACATAACTATAACACAAGTCTCCCACATACACACTAGGATCACTAATGTAAGTATCTAATACCCATAGATGTCGTGTGCGCCTCATGCTTTGATTGTGGAAGAGGCTTTGTCAATGGATCTGCAACATTCAAATCTGTGTGCACCTTGCATATCTTCAGATCACCTCGGTCGATGATCTCTCGAATCAGATGATAGCATTGTAGTGTCAGTTTGGATCTTTTGTGTGATATAGGATTCTTTGCCTGTGCAACGGTTTCATTATTGTGACAATAGAGATCCACAGGGCTAGACACACTAGGAGGAACACCCAACTCAAAAACAAATTTTTTGATCCAAACAACTTCCTTTACAGCTTCAGAAGCTGCAATATACTCCACCCCCGTCATTGAATGTGCTGCTCTATCTTGTTTGGAACATTTCCAGCTCACTACCCTTCTATTAGGATATAACACAAAACCGGATTGCGATCTGAATCATCCTTGTTTGTTGCAAGCTAGCATTGGTGTAACCTCTTACAACGAGCTCTTCCTCACCCAAAAACAATAGGAACACATCCTTAGTTCTTCTCAAGTACTTAATGATGTTTTTGACAACTATCTAATGAGCCTCACCATAATATGATTGATACCTCCTCGTGACGCCTAGAGCATAGGACCAATCTGGGCGTGTGCATAGCATGGCATACATGATGGATCAATAGAGGAAGCATAAGGTATAACTCTCATCCTCTTTTTCTCATGAGGTATCAAAGGACACCGACTCTCGCTTAGAGTAATGCCATGTGACATTGGAAGAAACTTTCTTCGAATCTTGCGTATTGAACCGATTCAATATCTTGTAATATATCTACTTTGGCTTAATCCAATTAGCCTTTTAGATCTATCTCTATGGATCTTTATGCCCAAAATGTACACTGCCTCTCCTACTTCATTTAGAAAGTTTTTCTTAATTAGGAATTAACAATATCAAGCATTGGAATCTCATTTCCGATCAACAACATGTCATCTACATATAGGACCAGAAATACATGTGTGCTCCCACTAAACTTTTTGTAAATACAAGGTTCTTCTACGTTCTTGATGAAGCCAAAACCTTTGACAACTTCATCCAAATGTACATTCCAACTCCGAGATGCTTGCTTCAATCTACGGATGGACTTTTGAAGTTTGCAAATTTTACTAGCTAAAATGACAAAACCCTCAGGTTGTGTCGTGTACACATCCTTAGTAAGACTTCCATTTAGAAAGGTTGTTTTGCATCCATCTGCCATTTCTAGGAGACTCCGAACATACTTTAGCATTGTGACGGGCGAGAAATTTTCATCATAATCAATACCTTGAATTTGTTTGAAACCTTTCGCTACCAATCGCGATTTATAGATGTGAACATTCTCATCCATGTTAGTATTTTTCTTGAAAAACCATTTACAATCAATAGGTCTCACACCTATGATTGGATCAACCAAGTTCCAAACTTGATTCTCATGCATGTATTCAATTTTGGATTCCATGGCTCCAAGCCATTTCTCAGAGTCGGGTCCCTTCATTGCTTCGGTATAGGTCATGGGCTCATTATTGTCTAACAATACCATGTCATGATGCTTCGTGGTTTGAAGCATTATCTTTTCTGTTGCATGACGTGCCTTCAGAGGCCTTCGTTGGGCAGTTGTTTACTAAATTGGTTACACAACATCTTGTACATCCTGTATTGGATCAGTGGGTGCTGAAACATCTTCAGGTATTTCTTAAATTTCTTGAAGTTGCACCTTGCTTCCCTAACTTCTGTTGATAGAAACTATTTTTCCAAGAAGGCACCATTGCGAGCGGTAAACACTTTACCCTCTACATTATTGTAAAAATATTGTCCTTTGGTTTCCCTAGGATATCCCACAAAGAAGCATTTTTCTAATTTGGGAGTGAGTTTGTCTAGCGTCAAACGTTTGACATAAGCATCACATCCCCAAATTGCGAGGAAAGACAATGCGGGATGTTTCCCGGTCCACATCTCATATGGTGTCTCCTCAACAGACATAGTTGGAACTCTGTTTAGTGTAAATGCAGCATTTTCAAGAGCATAACCATGTCTAACAAGGTCCAGTTCCCCTGCTCGGACACCCCGTTCTATTGAGGCATTCCAGTTGGAGTCAATTGTGGAACAATTCCACATTGTTTTACATGATCATAAAATTCATGGTTCAAATATTCACACCCACGATCAGATCATAAAAGTTTAATTATCTTGCCCAACCGATTTCGTACTTCATTATGAAGTTCTTTAAACTCTTCAAACGATTCATGCTTTTGCCTCATTAGATAGACATATCCATATCTACTAAAGTCATCAATAAAATTAATGAAATACTAAAAAACCACCTCTAGCTTTTGAACTCATTGGTACACATACATCAGTATGTATAAGTCCCAACAAGTCACTTGCCCTCTCACTTTGACCAGTAAAGAGTGCTTTGGTCATTGTTGACGGGTGTTATATACCAATTTCAACTGTCAATATAACTCAAGTATGTGAAGGAATGAATATTTCGTACACACATTATAGTTAGAAATGACCTATTTCCACTTGTACTTGGACAAATTGGTGCATGCAGCTATTTTATACAGAATTGAAGTGAAACAAGGAGACGGATCCAATAAAATATCATCTTAGCCAATCAAACATCAACATGTGGCCCCACATGGATCAAATGGCCCACGAACAGAAGTATCTGAGGCCATCAAACGGTGTATCACCTATATCAGTAAGGGGGACCTGGAGAAAACATGTAGGATCGAAGATCACGTGAAGAGCTACCAAAGGGAGGTGAATGGTATATTAAAACTTTTTCAGCAGAAAACACACAAACCTCTCGGCAGAAAATCAACCTGTTAAGAAACCATGTGTGCAACAGATATAGATGTGTTCAACCGTAACAAAAGTAGTAGATATTATAGAGAATAAAGTCACGAGGACACGACAACAAGAATCACGAAAGAACGTCAAGAAAAACTCAATTTATGATCAAAATATCGAACAAAGATCAATCTGTTCTACCGAGTAAAAACTAGATCTGCAACACTGCAAACAAACTTGTGTATATCAACAACCACAAATCCAATGACCATAAAATTTTCACAGATAATAGATAATCATGTTTTCAAGACAATCCAAAAAGAATCACGTCAATTGGATTTGTCAAACTCGAGTTATGATAATAACACTGAAGCACCATAGAGCTGTACACAGACTCGAAGAGATAAACCTGTCTGAAACAAGTCAGACAAACAAGGCACAAGAGTTCCTCTAAACATGAAATTTCATTTATCAAAACACAATAGGAACAGCCCAAAGTCGTTTCACCACGAGATCTGGCCTCCCTAGCTCTAGAGGAATTTTTTTAACCTATCATACCATGCTCTAGGGGCTTGTTTGAGACCGTACAAGGCTTTGGACAGTTTGTAAACATGATTAGGAAAATCTGGATTTTCAAAACCTGGTGGTTGCTTGACATAAACCTCCTCATCTATGTCGCCATTAAGAAAAGCACTTTTAACATTCATTTGATATAACTTGAAACCTTTAGATGCAGCAAATGCTAACAAAATTCTTATGACTTCTAATGTAGCAACAGAACCAAAAGTTTCATCAAAATCTAGACCTTCAACTTGTGTGAAACCTTGAGCAACCAACCTAGCCTTATTCCTATCCACAACCCCATCTCACTTTGTTTATTTTAAACACCCATTTAGTTCCAATTAAAGTGTGACTTTGAGGTGGAGGTACAAGTTTCCAAGCATTATTTCTTTCAAAATTTTCTAACTCTTCTTGCATGGCAATAATTTAAGATTCATTAGTGAGTGCGTGTGATATATCTTTTGGTTCAAAAGAAGCAACAAAAGCAGAATGAGCGTGAGAGTTTGGATCAAAAAACCTGGACTGTCTGACTCGTTCGTGCATGCTTCCAATTATTTGTTGTGGAGGATGACTTTCGAGAACGCAGAGGGGAGTAGACACTTCACAAGCTCCTTCTTATTCATGTTCATCAAAGATTGAAGAACTTGTGGCTTGAGGATGATCTGTACCAGCTGTAGTAGTTGTTGGTGCTGGTAGTGGTGCAAAATCAGCAGCGTGATCAACGTCATTTGCTTCTGAATTTTCGGGCAGCAGCACCACTTCTTCTTCTTCTTCGATGAAAATACTCTCCCCTTGCGGATATGGGTTTGGACATGCAATATTAGAGCTAGTACCTAGGATAGCTTCATCAAAAGAAACTTCACAAGTCTCCACAATTTTATTAGTGTCAAGTAAAAGCACACAATAGCCTCTAGTATGAGATGGATAAGCAAGATACATGCCATTATCAGATTTAGGTTCAAATTTATCAATATTCCCATGTTTCCTAACAAAGCGTTTACAACCAAATACCCAAAAGTGTATGACACTAGGCCTATGTCCAAACCGAAGTTCATATGGTGTTTTTCCTAGCTTAGCACACAAGAAAACACGATTTGAGACAAAACAAACGGTTGCAATTGCATTAGTCCAAAATTTCCTAGGAGTTTGATATTCATCAAGCATAGTACTAACCATCTCAACTAAGGTTCTATTGTTTCTATCTATGACAGCATTTTGTTGAGGTACATAGGGTGAAGAAAATTGATGATCTATTCCTTTTTCAGCACAAAAGTGATCAAACAATTGGTTTTAAATTCAGTTCTGTTATCACTTCTAATTTCTTTTAAAGATCCTAGGTGATCAATTGATAATTCAAGAAATAAAGTTCTAAAGTGACTAAAAGCTTCATTCTTGGATGCCATAAAGTAAACCAAAGAGTATATAGAATAATCATCAACAATCACAAGAACATACCATTTACCTCCAAAAGATTGAACACGTGAAGGACCTATGGTGTCAAGGTGCCAAAGTTGTCCTGGTTCAGTTGTCATGGTCATTGTGAGAGAAGCATGTGAACCTGCAACCATCTTATCAGGTCCACAAGAAGAGCACACAATTTCTTTGTTCCCTTTAAGCTTAGGCATCCCGTGTATGCGATCAAGAGCACTAACACGCGTGAGATGATGAAAGCCTACGTGACCGAGTCTATGATGCCAAAAATATAAGTCTTTTGAATCATTATCAGCTAGACACCTATGCTTAGAGGATGACATACCAAATCAGCTTTAAAAACTTTTCCAAATTGAGACATGATAAAAATAAGCTGACCATTTGAATCTACAACCTTGCAGCATTTTTTAGTAAAAATGATTTCTGGATTTTCATCTAGCAATTGTGAAACAGAAAGCAAGTTGTATTTCAAATTTTTAACAAGTGCCACATCCTTCAAATTGTAGTGATTATTTACTCTAATCGAACCCTTAGATATTATAAGAGTTGAAGAATTATCAGCAAAAGTTACATTCTCTACACGTGACAGAAAAGAGAGGGAGGAGAACCAATCTTTGTTACTGATCAAGTGGCGTTAGCAACCTGAATCCACAATCCAAATGTTCTCCTTCCTCAAGCATGTAATCTACATAGAAGCACAATACGTCGACGACTCAATACTGGGGTTAGTACAAAGGCATTTAGGAATCCAGTACTGAGTCACACAACATCCAGCGGGAATAACACGCAAAAACATAGATAAAACAGCAGGTTTATGATCCAAAGTTTGAGGATTTTTGTACCCAACTACTGACCTACGAGGTGTTACTTGTGTAGCACAAAAAAAAGGAGGTTTGAGAGCAAACTTTGCTTATTTTTGACTCATTATAGTAGGTTGCATGTTTCTAACTTTTGATTTAGCACGTGCATCAAATTTTGCATGAGAATTATGAGATCTAGCTTGCACACTTTCCTTTTTCTGTTGTTTAGTTAGTCTATAACAAAAATCTATGACATAACCATCACAGTAAGTACAATGAAATTTAACTTTGTTTTCATGTCTAGATGAGCAATCAACATGTTTATTAGTAACTGAATGAGACATCACCCCTGCAGATTTGAAAATCAATTCTTTTTGTTTAGGAACTGTTTGAATCAAACTACTTACTAATGACTTTACAATTTTAGGTGGATGTGCCTTAGCATGAGCATGAGAATCAAAACGTAAACCAGTTTTATCATTGCAAGACTTGGAAGAATTAAGCAGCAAGTTTAAGTTCTTATTCCCATTACAAAACTGCTCTAGTGTCCTATTCATGTCATCAAGTTTCTTAGATAAGTCTAGGCAGTTTTCACATGAAGTTTTTCCTTTTAGTTTGCAATTAGAACAATATTTAACTTCATGTGAACGTAAATCATTGTTTAATATAGAAATCTCATTCATAGCATCATGTAGTTTCTTATCAAGATCATCACAAGTAGAACAATGCAAATCATTTGTAGAACGACAAGCATCCTTCAAGTTTTTATCATTACATGCAGCAAGCTTTTTCTTCTTTTCAATTTCAAGTTTAAGTTTATCAAGTGTGAAGGTGTTATCACTTCTTAGAGAATACAATTGTTCATATATAAGCTCACATAAGGAACAAGAATCATTACTAGGAATCAAAGATTTCAAATGATTAATTTCAAATTGTAGTGATTCTATTTCAACAGCATTGTCCCTATGTTTTTTGTTCTTTTTTCATAAGTATAATAGTGGCACGAGAAATAACATCACACATTTCTTCGCAAGTGGGATATACCTCTTCGTCATCGCTGTTGTGTTCTGCCTCCTCCATACATGATCTTGAGTTGCCCGCCATGAAACACATAGTTGCCAAATTGTCTTCATCCTCATCACTTATGGAGTCCACATCACTCAAGTTGTTGTCTAGTAGAGCAGAGAGGATATGGTCCACCACTTGGCATTTTCTGAGAGTCTTCTTTTTCTTGTTATTGTTGCCAGAAGAGGACTTGAACTTATTTTGCATTTCATCACGAGTAGAAGGACCTAAAAGGTTATTGCAATCCATACGAAAACGTCTTGTCTTACAACATTCGAAGCATCATTGAGAATCGACACTTCCTCTCCTTCTAGTTCTCACATTTTGCAATGCTTTTGAGAACCAAGTAGAGAGAAGTGCTAGCTCCTCCTCTGGAAACTCTTCAATCTATTCAAGGGTTAGAGGGGGCGGCAAAGCAAGTGTATGACATGATGAAGGTTGGCTTGAACTAGGCATGCCACGTTGTGAAACAAATGCATGAGACTTGTTAGGATTTTTCAGTGATATAATGTCAAGTTCATGAGTTTTCAACTTGGAATATAACACATCTAATGTAAGTGAAGTCATGATGGTGGATTCCGAATAGATGTAACTTTCATCTCCCAAATTGACATATCTAATGCACTTAGTAATTGCCTAACATTCTCATCATCTAGAAAATTAAAGTTGACACTACGCAAATTGCTGAGAATTTTGTCAAAGCGTGCAAAAAGCTCATCGATTGACTCACCGGGTTGCATTTCGAAGCGCATGTATTCTTTCTTGAACATGTCTTGTCTTACCTCCTTGATAGTGTTGGATCCTTCATAATAATCACATAGAGCTTTCCAAACATTGTACATAGATCAGAGGTGTGCAACTCGATCGATGTCGCTTCGAGTCAATCCTTGTATGATAAAGTTTCGCGCTTTGTTGTTGTTGTCGACATGTCTCATGTTCGTAGCTGTGACATGATCGTTTGGTGGCATGCCATAAGGCTTGTACACCTTTTCCTATATTGCGATGCCTTGCGCCTGGATGAAAGCATCCATATGTGTCTTCCAAAACTGAAAATCAATGCCACTAATCACACAAGGTTTTACAAACTATTTCTACATTACGATTGGTCAAAACACGTTCAAATCACAAAGATTAGAGCATCGTTGCTCTGATACCCATTGTAGGATCAAAGAGCACATTAAGAGCTACTAGAGGGAGAATGAATGGTAGATTAAAACTTTTTCTGCGGAGACAAGGAAAACCCCTCGGCAAAAAAACAATATGTTAAGAAACCATGTGTGCAAATGATTTAGATGTGTTCAACGGTGAAAAAAGTAGTATATATTATATAGGATAAAGTCACGAGAAACAACAAGAATCACGAAAAACCGTCGAGAAAAAACCATGTTATGATCGAAATATCGAACAAAGATCAATCTGTTCTACCGAGTAAAAACCAGATCTGCAGCACTGAAAATAAACTTGTGTAGATCAACAATCACAAATACAATGACCATGGAGTTTTCACATATGATATATAATCAAGTTTTGAAGACAACCCAAAAAGAATCATGTCAATTGGATCTGTAAAACTCGAGTTATGATAAAAACAATGAGGCATCGTAGTGCAGTGCAGAAACTCGATGAGAAAAACTTGTCTGAAACAAGTCGGACGAACAAGGCACAAAAGCTCCTCCAAACTAGGAATTTTGTTGATAAAAACACAAGAGGAACAGCCCAAAGTTGTCTCACCACGAGCTCTTGCCTCTCTTGCTTATATAACCAGCCATAAGGCCAACCCAATCCAAACTAGGACTCTAATCCAACTCAGTTTCAACTGAAACTTTCTAGAACTGCTCAAGAATCTTCCATGCACAGATAGAAGCAATCTTAAGACTTCCAAACACCTTAAGAACGTATCCCACATTCCTAAAACAACTCAACTTCATGACACAAATGAAATATAACCAAAACAAACTCTAAACCTTCCATAAACGAACCATAACCAACTCAGAATCGGCTTGAGGCATAATCCAACCGGTTGGACCTTTCCCACCAATTCTTTACGCCCACTTCTCTTCATCATGCCTTGGAACAATGTTGCCACGTCAATGCACTCCTTGCACACGTGCAAAAAACTTCCAACAACGTCCACGATACCTTGATATGCATTGTTCTTGATACAAACATGATGCATCACCTCCCGATCAACTCAACCACAATTCCTCCCGAACTTGGTTGTTGAACCTCAACTTCTCCCTAACACTAGTTCAATAGATTCCGTCAGCAGCTATGTCTTGACCTCAAGCAACACCTGCACATGAACAAACAAAATTCTTCCAAGAACAAGACCTTGACTTGACTCTTGTTAGTCCGAAAACCACAACACTTTACGTGAGCACCTCACATAAGCATGTTGCAAACCATAGCAAAATGATATCAGCCATAACCAACAAAAAACACCAAAAACATAGTAAGAGAATACTAAGAAACTTTCCATAAGCCAAAAAGCAATTTCAAAACATTGGGAGTTAAAATAGAGCAATCAAACTCAATATAAAAACTCTGAGTGTGTATCGTGGTGTATCGATGTAAGCCTAAAAACTTTGAATGTAAAACTTCTCTTTTATTGTCATTGCCATTGAATTCAGCACACATAGGTCTCAGAAAACACAGCCCCAACGGTTCCCTAACCAGGTTGACCGACCCCCCTAGTCGGCCGACTTGGTCCTGGCACCAAACTTAGTCAATCGACACGTGTTGGCTCCTCCCGGCTTCCTGAAGATGATTATGACTGATTTGCGCGCATTTGGTTGTGGGAAACAACCCTTCTCCACCTATAAATAGGACCCCTACCATCACTTAACACGCACACACACCACTTGAGCATCATTCTATTGTATACACTAGTTCTCCTAGTTACTTAGTGAAGGTTAGGCTGTAAAGAGGAGCCTTTAGTCCCAAGTCCAAATTGGAAAAGGTCCTCATGTATCTTTTCTTGTATTTGTGACTTTATGCATAATAAAGATATTATCTTTAGTCTTCTTTTAGTCATATACGGATGAAGAATTTATAGTTTGATTATGGATTCCATATATGTGGTAGGAGTAGTCTTTATGATCATGTCATAACAATCTTAATCTATTACCATAAACACTACAAACACCACTATAGTCTTGTTAGTTATGATATGGTCATGTTAATATGAATAACTTATGCTTTGTCTCAACATTGGTTTAACGATGTTTAGGTTAGTCTTTGCCTTAGTATGGCTTGTGCCCGAGCTCTGCTAGCATGGTGCTAGGATAGTTAAGTAACGTTGGATGTCTCGTAGACCCACGGATTGAAGAGGTAGGCAGTAGGTGGTGACAGCCCTATCTTTCCTTTGTAATCCTCCACGTTCGACTATGCCACAGGCTCTTGGCAGGAGTCGCCCTAGTGTTGCTAGGGGTAAACACGTGCCTGATTTGTTGAACAACTTATCATAAGGATTCACCATTGACATACTCATTGGTATCTATCCTAGGATATGTATTATCATCCTACTCCTGTCTTGATATGAGCACAATTTTTAATGTGAAAATAAGAAAAGTGCCAAAAAGAAGGGAGAATGAGGAGCAATGTGGAGAAGAGCTCAAGGAACAAGATTAGTAGATCATTGTGCGTGGAGTGTGTTAATGAAACACACCCCAAGAGCTCAATCACAAATAAACACACACATTGCACAAACTTATACAGGACCGGACTAGTCCGACCTACACCGGACTAGTTCGATATCCTCTCTGCACAAGATTGGACAAGTCTGATATCCATCGGACTAGTTCGATATTTCTCTGACCAGAATCGGACTAGTCCTCCCCAGTGCAGACTAGTCCTCAAAACACTTCACATGTCACACAAAATCGTACAAGTCCGATCACACACCGGACTAGTCCGATATCTTTCTGATGTCAATCGGACAAGTCCGATATTAGCATGGACTAGTCTGAAAAACTCTCTGACCTAAATCGGACAAGTCCTCCATGTGCGGACTTCTCCTCATAACAACTTAGGGTTTCGCTGTCCGGACAAGTCCGATGTCTATCAGACTAGTCTGAAGATTTCCAGAAGCGAAATTGGACAAGTCCGCTCCTAGCCTGACTAGTCCGATATTTCGGGACACTTAGGGTTTGCTACACTAGTCCGGTGTTCACCATGGACTAGTACAATCTTTCTTAACCCTAATGGTCACTTTTAGAAACCCCATATAAATAGAGGTGCAAGGCCCAACTTTAATCTCTCTCGAACCCTAGTGCCGTCACACCTCCCAAGAGCCTCAAAAACACTTCTCTCAACGAAATTAAGTGCAACAAAGATCAATCCCTTGAGGATACACTCTAGATCATTGGAGAGACATGTTCAACACTCATTGAGCTCCTGGTTTGATTCCCTAACACACTCCTGTGATTTTCATTGTAATCTTTTGAGTGTGTTCTTGGTGGAGTTGTCATTGTAATCTAGGGGAGCCTTCAACGTTGAGAAGGCCCCTTGAATTCGGTTATTTACCCTTTGTAATAAGAGAAGAGGATTGTCCTTCGTGGCGATCTGACGAGGGTAGGGTTGGAGAAGACCTGATCCTTTTGTGGACTCCCCAACGTGGACGTAGGTTGCCTCTGTGGGAGCCGAACCACGGGATAAATCGTTTGTGTTCTTGCTTTGTGTTCATTGTTCTTATTCATCAGGATAATCTAGGGTTTTAATGAATATTGCTTACTTTACATTGAATCATTAAGTATAAGATTGAATTGTGATATATCCTAGTACATCATCTTGCAACACTAAAATTAACTAGATATTTCTGCTGCATACATCGTAGAATCAAATTAATTGATCAAACTTAATCGACCTAGTCGGTGCACACCGGACTAGTCCGCACTTTACCGGACTAGTCCGATATCTCAAGTTTTGATCTGGTGATTAAGTGTTGTAGGTTCCAACAAATTTCAAAAAGGCCTATTCACCCCTCCTCTAGGCCACATTCAATTGGTATCAGAGCATGTTCTTCAAGAAAGAGACTAATCACTCAAAGAAGATCATGTCAGACATGAAGGACATCCACAAGAGCAGCAACCAAGAAAAGGTTGATGATCACAAGAACCAAAAGGTGGGGAAGCTCCTCAAAGCCATTTAGGACTTCGAGGATGATGATGAGGAGATGCTGGAAATAAAGGCGCTCCTAAGAAAGAAGACACTTTCCAAAGGGAAAGTAAAGATTGAAGAGAAGAAGAAGGGGAGTAGTCACGCCGACTACTCCCGATATCCTTTCAACTATGTCGTATCAATTCCAACAATAATCATTATTTGTCTATCCCACTTGGAAAAGCCCCACAATTTGATGGAAGTGATTACTCAATGTGGAGGCAAAATATGAAAATGCATCTAATCTGTCTCAATCCAAATCTATGGCATATTGTGTGCACAGGAATAGATATCCCGGATGACAACGAAGAACTCACACCAAGCCAAGAGCAGGCAATTCACCGAAATTCTCAAGCCGCGGTAGTAATTACCTCTTCGCTCAGTCGTGACAAGTTCACCAAGGTGGATTGCCTCGAGATTGCGAAGGAGATATGGGACACACTGCAAACTGCACATGAAGGTGACCGACATGTGCGTGAAGCAAAGATCGAAATGATCGAAGGCGAATTAGGAAGATTCGCAATCGAAGAAGATGACTTACCTCAACATATGTACAACCGATTAAAGACACTCGTCAACAAGGTTCGATCATACGAAAGCAAGAAGTGGAATGACCACGAGGTGGTGAAGCTCATCCTTAGAGCTTTCATGCCTCGCAACGTCAAGTTATGCTCAATGATTAGAGAAAGGCCCGGATACAAAAAAATGACTCTGGATGAATTACTTCAAAAAATCATCAATTTTGAGATGATGGAAAAACAAGCAAAGCATGTCAAGGAAATTGCCGACCTCACCTCGTAAAAGAAGAAAGGGGTTGCTTTGAAGTCCACCCTCAAGCCCCTATCTAAAGAAGCTCGAGAAACTCAGCTAGAAGAAGACCGTGATGATGAGAGCAGTGAATTAGATGAAGAAGACATGATACTGTTCATGAAGAAATTCAAGAGAATAATGAAGAAGAGACAAGGTTCTAAATCAAGCGAAGGAAAGTACAAGGAAAGAACAAAGCCAAAGTTGAGGTGGGCATGCTATAATTATGGTGAGTATAACAGCTTTATAGTTGATTGCCCATATGAAGAGAACAAGAAGAAGACCAAAGAAGCCAAGCCTCAACCCAAGAAATTCTTCAAGAAGAAGAAACAAGCCGAACAAGCTCACATAGGGAAAGAGTGGGACTCAAATGATGAGTCCTCATCATCTGAAGAAGAAGAGATGGCTAGCATAGCAATCGAGAAGACATCAAAGAAGTCTACTCTCTTCCCAACACTCGGCACATGGAAGGGAAATGGCACTTACCTCATGGCAAAGGAAGGTAAACGCAAGGTAAACACCAAACCCCCTTCCGTGCATTCCTATTCTAGCGATGATGAAATCAATAGTGATAATGAGGACATGCTTATTGGATTAGATAGGAAAACTGCCACAAAAATGAAATTTTTACTTGATCAACTTGTTGAGAAGGAGAGGTTGATACTTCGTCAAGAGGACATGATTATCTCCCAAAAGGAGGAACACGTCGAACTTGACAAACTTCTAGAGCTTGGAAAGGAGCGAAGCAAGTCACTAGAAGTTGAGTTAGCTTCAAGCAAGGAAGCTTTATTTGAGTTAAACGACTCAAATGCTGCAATCAAGGAAGAACTTGCCAACCTAATCAAGGTTAACAAGAGGCTTGAAGTGCAAGTTGAGTCACTCAAGCAAGGTGACCCTTCATCCTCCTCAAGTTCACCTTCTCAACCCATTAAAACTAAAGTTGCTTCTACTTGTACATGTAATAAAGTTGACACCAGTTTGAAAGACAAGCCAACCTCTACAAAGGATAAGCATCCTGCCCAAAGTGACATATTTGACAAGGAGAAGATCAAATATGCACGTAGTGCATACTTGGTCACAAGACCTCCAAATGTCAAATATGGCATTGGTTACTATCATGGTGAAAAGCAACAAGCTAGAAACCATAAGAATAACAAGGATAGCAATGTCTTTGTAAAGGGAGGAGTCTCCAAACTGGAAAATCAAAAATTAATAAGTACAAAGCGTATGACCGCCGGACTAGTCCGGTGAGGGTCCGGAAAAGTCCGGTACTCCGGACAAGTCTGGCCTCCCAGACTAATCCTGTATATAAACAACAAAAGTTACTTTTCAGTACTTTCGATGCATCGTATGTCCTAATGAGAAATAATTTTGGAAAGGTTTATGCTCATTATGTTGGGCCATGCCATGAGAACACCAAGTCTCATGTGTGGGTGCCCAAATCTCTTTTGACTAACCTCCGGGGACCCAAGCAAGCTTGGGTACCTAAAACCAAGGCATAAATTTTTTTTGCAGGCCTATTCCTCCGGTAGATCTAAATGGGTGTTAGACAGTGGTTGCACCAACCATATGACCGGAGAAAGAAGAATGTTCGTTGAATATGAAGAGAATGAGGATCCAAATGAGAGCATCCATTTTGGAGATAATAGTCAAGGGAAGGTGCTCGGTACCGGTAAAATTGCCATATCATCTTAGCACACACTTTCTCATGTATTACATGTTGATTCCTTAGATTATAATCTGCTGTCCATATCTCAATTATGTGACAAGGGTTATTATTGCTTGTTCACTAACGAGGGTGTGACCATTTCTCGGAGGAGTGATGGTTCCATTACATTCAAGGTTATGTTAAAGGGAAAGCTCTATCTTGTTGACTTCAACAAGGATAAAGCTGAACTTAACACATGCTTGGTTGCAAAGACCAACATGGGTTGGCTGTGGCACAGATGGCTAGCGCATGTTGGTATGAGGAAACTTCAAAAACTCCTCACGGGCGATCACATCAGAGGTTTAAAGGATGTTGTGTTTGAGAAGACAGACCTTGTAGCGCGTGCCAAACCGGGAAGCAAGTTGGAGCACCTCACCCCGCCAAGAACGTCATGACTACAACTAGACCGCTCGAGCTACTTCACATGGACTTATTTGGTCCAATTGCCTACATAAGCATCGGCGGTAACAAATATGGTTTAGTAGTTGTTGATGATTTTTCTCGCTTCACTTGGGTTTTCTTTTTGCATGACAAGTCAAAAACACAAGGAATACTCAAGAAGTTCTTCAAGCGAGCTCAAAATGAATTCTCATTGACAATCAAGAACATTCGAAGCAACAACGGCACGGAGTTCAAGAACACACAAGTGGAGGAGTACCTAGATTAAGAAGGCATAAAGCACGAGTTTTCAGCTCCGTACTCCCCACAACAAAATGGAGTTGCCGAAAGAAAGAACCGAACACTCATAGAGATGGCAAGAACAATGCTCGATGAGTACAAGACCTCGGATCGATTTTGGGCGGAAGCAATTAACACCACTTGCCATGCTATAAATCGACTTTATCTTCATCGGCTACTCAAGAAGACATCTTATGAGCTACTTACCGGTAACAAGCCTAATATTTCATATTTTTGAGTTTTCGGTCCTCCATGTTATATTTTAGACAAGAAGACTAGGACTCAAAGTTCGCTTCGAAGTCCGATGAAGGTTTCTTGCTTGGTTATGATTCGAACACTTACGCCTATCGTGTCCTCAACAAGATCTCTGGACTTGTTGAAGTAGCACGTGACGTAGTGTTCGATGAAACTAATGGATCCCAAAAGGAGCAAGTTGATCCATGTGTGCTAGATAAAGAAGAAGCTCCTTGCCAAGCATTAAAAAGAATGGCCTTAGGTGAAGTTCAACCACAAGAGTCACCTCTACACGTGCAAGAGGAAGATGAACCACAAGAGGAGGTCAACGATCAAGGGGGAGCTTCCACACAAGATCATCCACAAGAATACGAAAATGATCAACAAATCAACGAGGACAACCATTTAGGGGAGAAGAAGATGATCGTGAAGATACAACACCTCAGGTGCCACACCGAAGAGTACACCAATGCATCCAAAGGGATCACCCAATCGACAATATCGTCGGTGACATCCAAAAGGGAGTAACCACTAGATCTCGCATAGCTAACTTTTGTGAGCACTATTCGTTTGTATCCTTTTTGGAACCACGCAGGGTTGAGGATGCATTAAATTATCCGGACTGGGTGGTGGCAATTCAAGAAGAATTGAACAACTTCAAGCGGAATGAGGTGTGGGAACTCGTGGCAAGACCCAATGCGAACATTGTCGGCACCAAGTGGGTCTTTCGCAATAAACAAGATGAACACGGGGTGGTCACAAGGAACAAGGCACGACTTGTGGCCAAAGGGTATTCACAAGTCGAAGGTTTGGATTTTGATGAAACCTCTGCTCCCGTAGCTAGACTTGTATCTATTAGAATATTACTTGCATATGCTACTCACCATGATTTCAAGCTCTATCAAATGGATGTGAAAAGCGCCTTCCTCAACGGACCAATCAAGGAGGAGGTGTATGTGGAGCAACCCCCCGGGTTTGAAGACGAAGAGTTCCCCAACCACATATTTAAATTGCGTAAGGCTCTCTACAGCCTCAAAAGAGCTCCTAGAGCTTGGTATGAGTGTATTAGAGATTTCATAATTCGAAATGGCTTTAAGATTGGCAAAGTAGATTATACACTGTTTACAAAGAATTTTGACAATGATCTTTTTGTTTGTCATATCTATGTTGATGATATAATCTTTGGTTCAACTAACCCATCTTTTTGTGAGGAATTTAGTAAAATTATGACAGATAGGTATGATATGTTCATGATGGGAGAGCTAAAGTACTTCTTGGGATTCCAAGTGAGGCAACAAAGGGAAGGGAGGTTCATAAGCAAAATGAAGTACACTCAAGACATACTAAAGAAGTTTGGAATGGACAAGGCGAAGCCTATAAAGACTCCCATGGCAACAAATGGCCACTTGGATCTCAATGAAGATGGACCTAGCGTCGACCAAAAGGTATATCACTCCATGATTGGATCTCTACTCTATTTATGTGCATCTAGGCCAGATATTACGTTGAGTGTATGTTTGTGTGCAAGATTTCAAGCCAATCCTATGGAGTGTCACTTGATAGCCGTTAAGAGAATCTTGCGGTATTTAGTTCATACACCAAACCTTGGTCTTTGGTACCCAAAAGGCTCCAAATTCAATCTCATTGGTTATTCCGATGGAGATTATGCCGGATGCAAAGTAGATAGAAAAAGTATCTCCGACACATGACAATTCCTAGGTAGATCTCTAGTTTCTTGGTCCTCCATGAAACAAAATTCCATTGCCTTATCCACGGCCGATGCGTAGTATGTTGCAGCCGGGAGTTGTTGTGCACAACTCCTTTGGATGCGACAAACTCTAAGGGATTACGGTTACAATATGAACCGTATTCCACTCCTTAGTGACAATGAGAGTGCCACTAAAATTGCCCATAATCGCGTTGAGCACTCTAGAACCAAACACAAAGACATAAGGCACCACTTCTTGAGAGACCACTCCATGAAAGGAGATATAGCCATTTCCCGTGTCAACACCCAAAAGCAATTGACGGACATATTCACCAAGCCACTTGATGAAAAGCGCTTTTGTGAACTCAGAAATGAACTAAATATCCTTGATGCTCGGAGTGTGGCTTGAAAATTTGCATACCTGTATGAATTCTTCAAAATATGTTGATTGGATTGTGAAAATCATCTCTCTCAACTTTCTCCCGAAAACTATGTCAATTACAAGATCTTGATGAATTATGGTCGCTGCTTGATTGTTGTATGCTTAGTGATCATATTCATCAAGATTATTTGATTTGATTTGCCTCCCTATATTCTAACTATGTACCTTCAAATATATATGAATGGACTAAGGAGTTCTTGCCAGGTGACCACGGACTAGTCTGTGGTTACCCAGACTAGTCCGCCCATGCAGACTAGTCCGCAGAGTGTCGGTTAGGCCGAACTAATCCGATAGGCCACGAACTAGTCTGATATAGCCTCTAGAAAAGTTCGGACTAGTCCGGTCATTTTCGGACTTGTCCGATTTTTCGTGTCCATAACCTTAGCTGCCGCCAAACCCTAATTTCTCCACCTCCGCTCTTGCCTCACGCGTTCTCTCTCTTCGTGCTCAAGCTCCCAAGGCGATTTTGCATCCCCTCCACCAAAAAGCTACGCATTTGGGTGGAAATCAAGCTTCCTTGCTCGAAGATTGAAGTTCTCAGATAAGTCCGGACTTCAACACCCCCTTCTTCGAGAATCAATCGATTTCTTCGGTAATTTTCACCCAAACCCTAGAAATCTCGATTTTCTTCATTGTTGATCGAATAGCCTAGCATCTTTCACTATATACATGCCTCCTTGATGTATTACGTTTATGCTAAGCTAGTTGTGCATTAGGAATCACAAATTGTCTAGTTGTATAGGTTTTTGAGGATGAATACTGGACTAGTTCGGTCCATGCATGGACAAGTCCGATTTTTCTGAAATCAAAATCTAACCTGTAAATTCCTCAATGCAATGCCTTGTTATTCTTCCTCACCCATGCCTTGAATCATCAATACTCATTCATTCCTTACACAATTCATTCTAAGGACATGTCGAGCACACATGATGAGATTTCCGATTTTGAGGCCGAGATGGACCACGAGGTGGCACCTCGGCCCTCGACATGCCTTGGAAAGAAACACCAAGAGCGACCTTCCGAGCCAGCTCCATCTCCCCCTCAGGCTCGGAGGAAGGTGCTTGCCGAGAAGCTAGCCTCCAAGGCAACTGCAGCAACAAGTGGCCCTTGCCAAGCTAAGGGCAAGGGCAAGGGAATAGCAATGGGCCCGGTTGGCCCCCTGAGGCTGCATGCTCCAAGGGAAGGGGTCAGGGACTCCACTGAAGACAGATTCAATGGAAAGGGTAGTGACTCAATGGTGAAGTTCAGAAGCATTGATTGGTATGGCTGTCCGAAGCAAGCTGTCGATGGCAGATTTTGGAGCAATTTCCATGCAGATTTCTACAAATCTGTGTACCTCCCAATGAAGACCCCAGTTGTGCGCAGTCTATGGATTGATTGGGCACATTTTGAGAAAAAGGATTGCTCCCCGTTCATTGAAGTGGTGGAAGCAATTGAGAGGCATGGATTGAAGGACCTTTTTGCCTTCAGAAACAATTGGAATGATGAAGTGATTGCGTAGTTCTTTGCAACTTGCCATTTCTCAAGTGAAGATGAAGAAAGTGTTACTTGAATGACTCACGGATCCAAGTACAGTATAACTCAAGAAGATTTTGCAAGCCTGCTCCACCTTGACACCTCAAGACTTGACTGCTTCATCATCCACAACATAGGTGTCATTGAGAAGGATAGGATGAAGTTCCTATATGAGCCAAACTCAAAGTTCAACCCTTCCTCCATAAAGAACATGAAGCCTTTCTTTGTGGTTCTAAACAGAGTCTTGAGGAAGATGATTGCTCCCAAGGATGGAGATGCTGGGAGTGTGCAGGGCTACCTCTGGACCCTGATGCGGGTCATAAGCAAGGACCATCAGTTTGATGTGGCAGACTACATTTGGAATGACATGGTGAACATTTCTTGGATGCCCAACAGGTCTTGTGGCTATGCTCCATATCTGATGTTTGTTATTGAGAAGGTCGCCGGGATTGAATTTGTCAAGGATGTGAAGCACCTACCTTTGAGGCCTCAGATGCCTCAGAAGCCAAGCATTCGGGCTGCTCCCTCGCCGGCCTCCAGTCCTGAGGCTCCAGCAAGAAGAAGTGAAGATGCAAGGGCTACCCTGCCACTAGGGCAGCCCCTCAAGAAGGATCTGCTGGTGGTATTTTCAAGTACTTGGCTGCCATCTTCGCCTCCTGCAGAAAGGCCGAAGTGAAGGCCCATAAGCTTAACAAGAGAAGAAAGAAGAAACATGAAGTATGTGAAGGCCAATGTGAAGCAGATATGCTAGAAACTGGAGATTGAGCCCATTGGATCTCCAGTGATCTCCGATGATTCTGATTCAGACTTCATGGAGCTCGGGCCCTTGACCCCCTTCGAGCTTGCCAACTTTGGGATTGGGGGCTCGAGTGGCTCAGCACCTCCTCCTCATCATCATCATCAGCCCGAAGACGACGATGAAGACGATGAGAGGACTGACAGCAAGGTGTGAAGACTTTAGGTCTCTCCTATCCTTATTTTTGTTCTCTTGATGCAAAAGGGGGAGAGATTGAGGGGGAGTCTTAGTCTTAGATGTAGGATGCGAGGAGAGAGATCTCTTTTATGCTTTTTGACTATTTTGTGGGTTGTAGAGCTTTTACTATGTTCTTATGATGATTATGGTCCTGTGATGCATTTTTTTATCTACTTGAGAAGTAATTGTTGAAAACTGTGTTGTTGCTCCTAGAATGACATATATGCTTGGTTTTGGTTGATAAATGTCAATTATGTCATTCTCATTGTTTCAATGTACTTAGTCATGCATCCCACCATAAAGAATGCACATATGGATTATGTTTTCATTGCTTGATGTATTTTAGACTCATATGTGCATACTTTATGAAAATCTCAATTTTTATCATATTTTGTGGAATCTCAATTGGTTGTCATCAATCACCAAAAAGGGGGAGATTGAAAGTGCATCTAGGAATCCCTTGTGGGTTTTGGATGATTTAAGACAAGCAAATGAGATCCTAACCACTTTGTTGAGATGAGCACAGGTTTCAATGTGAAAATAAGCAAAGTGCAAAAAAAGAAGGGAGAATGAGGAGCAATGTGGAGAAGAGCTCAAGGAACAAGATTAGTAGATCATTGTGTGTGGAGTGTGTTAAGGAAACATGCCCCAAGAGCTCAATCACAAATAAACACACACATTACACAAACTTATACAGGACCGGACTAGTTCGACCTACACCAGACTAGTCTGATATCCTCTCTGCACAAGATCGGACAAGTCCGATATCCATCGGACTAGTCTGATATTTCTCTGACTAGAATCGGACTAGACCTCCCCAGTGTGGACTAGTCCTCAAAACACTTCACAAGTCACACAAAATCGGACAAGTCCGATCACACACCAGACAAGTCTGATATGTTTCTGATGTCAATCGGACAAGTCCGATATTAGCAAGGACTAGTCCGAAAAACTCTCTAACCTAAATCGGACAAGTCCTCCAAGTGCGGACTTGTCCTCATAACCACATAGGGTTTCACTATCCGGGCATGTCCGATGTCTATCGGACTAGTCCGAAGATTTCCAGAAGCGAAATCAGACAAGTCCGCTCCTAGCCGGACTAGTCCGATATTTCGGGACACTTAGGGTTTGCTACACACAGGACACCGGAATAGTCTGGTGTCCACCGCGAACTAGTCCAATCTTTCTTAACCCTAACGGTCACTTTTAGAAACCCCATATAAATAGAGGTGCACGGCCCAAATTTAATCTCTCTCGAACCCTAGCGCCGTCACACCACCCAAGAGCCTCAAAAACACTTCTCTACACGAAATTAAGTGCAACAAAGATCAATCCCTTGAGGATACACTCTATATCATTGGAGAGACACGTTCAACACTCATTAAGCTCGTGGTTTGATTCCCTAACACACTCCTGTGATTTTCATTGTAATCTTTTGAGTGTGTTCTTGGTGGAGTTGTCAGTGTAATCTAGGGGAGCCCTCAACGTGTGAGAAGGCCCCTTGAATTCGGTTAATTTACCCTTTGTGATAGAGAAGAGTATTGGCCTTCGTGGCGATCCGACGAGGGTAGGGTTGGAGAAGACCCGGTCCTTTTGTGGACTCCTCAGCGTGGACGTAGGTTGCTTCTGTGGGAGCCGAACCACAGGATAAATCGTTTGTGTTCTTGCTTTGTGTCCATTGTTCTTATTCATCATGACAATCTAGGGTTTGAATTAATATTGCTTACTTTACATTGAATCATTAAGTATAAGATTGAATTGTGATATATCCTAGTACATCATCTTGCAACACTTAAATTAATTGTATATTTTTGCTGCATACATCATAGAATCAAATTAATCGATCAAACTTAATCAACCTAGTCGGTACACACCGGTCTGGTCCGCACTTTACCGGACCAGTCCGATATCTCAAGTTTTGATCTGGTGATTAAGTGTTGCAGGTTCCGACAAATTTCAAAAAGGCCTATTCACCCCCCCTCTAGGCCACATTCAAGTAGTGTCTACTTTACTCCATTGCCTTCCTTTGAGATAAATATGATACCCTTGGGAATACTCTTGGGTGAAATGCGACACAATAGTTTCCGTGCGCTTGCGGATTTTTATCGGTGATGTAAGACACGTCAACAAGCATTTATTGCGCCGTTGCCGGGGATGGCAGAGAAAGTGAAGAATAACTATCACTTATTATTAAGCTATAGGTACTAATAGTTATAAGAAAGGATTACCTTTGTTTGTTTTCTCCTTTTGTGTTAAAACAGGGTAGTCTTGGCTAACCCATTTCATAGGATGGCCAACAAGAACGCGAGTGCTAAACCACATGATGATTCATGGTTTACCTCAACAAATATCCACTAGGCAACACAATTGCCTTTTGCGGGAAAATTTCAGCTTCCATCAGGAGCCAAAGGCATCCATCCCCAAGCTTGGGGGAGGCTCCAAGTGTTCCTCTTTGTCTGCCTTCATCATGAGGTAGATAGTTGGCTCTTCATCCAACACTCATGTCATGGGTTGGCTCCACCAATCCATGAACACATTCGTGCTGGAGCTGAAGGAGCCCTATTCTCATTCATCATGGATGAAAATATGGCCTCCACTCAAGGGGTGGATTGAAGAATGCTCTAGTTCCCTTAGCTTGGAATGCACACCACTTAACAAGGTGGACATGCTAGTTATGGAACTACACCTACAATTGAAGTAACATGAAGATGAAGCAAATGGAGAAGTGTTTGGATGATCCAAGCCATGAATATTCACATGATTTGTGAAAATCCATGTAAACATGGGCCACTTGCAGAATTATTTCCCTAAGACCCATGAGGATTATTCCTTTTAAACAACTCCAATGGTTATCACCCAAAAGAAGGTCGTGGGTGGAATCAACATCACTATTGTAATCAAGGAGGCTATGGGGATTTCAAGGGATTTAAGTTCAAATAACCTACCTTGAAGTATCTTGTCCATGGCTAAGTAAGAAATCAAGACAACATGAAGCTCTTGGCCAAGGACAAGAAACTTAAAGAGCATTCAAGATGCAAAATGTCCCACAATCATTTCTTGGGATTCCTACCCTTCGACCAAGCCCATGCAACCTAAGGCAAGTGATATTGTGGATGAAGCATTTCTTGTTTGATTGTGGAGTCCACATGTCATCATGACCAGGGAAGTCTTTGATCCATGATCAAAGTATGGGTTCACTCAAGGGAAAACCAAGAAGGTCGAAGTGGAACCGCTAAAGGACAAGCCTCACAATGCTCATGAAAGAATATCTTCAAGACAGAAAAGTCATCACTAAATCAACAAGTCTTCATCAAGATGACGAAGAGGCTTGAGCCATCATTTAACCCACATGTCTAACTAACAGCCTAAGTAACTTTGGCATGTCAAGTAGTAGAAGTTGTCCACGTCTTCAACTTCATGATTGGACAAATGAATCATCAAACTAAATAGGACGGAGGTAAGTCCCACTCATCTGACTTCGAAAATTCGGTGAGTCCTTGCCAATAGGTGAATTGGTAGTTATCTCATATTTATTTTCCCAATTGCATATTTGAACTTCCCATCAATCTTTGCATTTGCATTTAGCATATTTCAATTTTGACACTTGCATGTTCGAAAGTAAAATTTCGAACCATCATAGAAATAAAATTTTGAATTAGGAAATAAATTTATTTGGATATGAACCTTGGGCGTAACCACTTGAATTTATCTTCCTAATTCAAACCCAAACACATTTCCCTTAATATTCAATGCATTTGCAAGTTGTTTCATGTTGGGCAAAACAATTTGACAAGGGTACAACATGCTTTTGATCTAACATAACCCGTTTTCGAGATTTTTTCTTTGTTCTTGAAGGCTACACCAAATTCATGGTCGTGAGTTTCTCACAAAATGACCTTCAACCAGGACCACTCTTCAATTGAGGTACACGTTTAAAATTTTCTATCGTTGGAATTACATTAGGATTGAATGACTTTTGCTTACATTGGTAAAGAAGGTTTACACCTTCTCATCATCCAATTCTTATGCGTCCTGACAAGAGTAAGTATTGGCATTGCTCTTTTTGATTCTTCTAAAAGGAATGTCACCTTACTTAGGAATAAATTTAAACAAGTACCTAGAATTTCATAAGCATTGCTAAAATTAAGTTTGATATTTTTTGCCTAGGTAATGCTTATGGAATTACTTAATGGTTGAACTGGTATTTAGCAACCAAGGAATAGTGATATCCATAATTTTCATTTGAAGCTCAATCATGCATGGATCACTAAATTTCAAATTCCTTGGTAAGACATTAAAAATGTTCAGGACGATAAAATAGAGAATCTTGTTTGCCATGATCAAAATGATAACCTTTTCTCTTGTGTAAAAAACTATGATGGTTAGAAAATTTACAAGGTGAAGGCATCCATATAGTATATTTATATCACTTGCATTGTTATGACTAGGAGCTTTAGAAAATGTGCAATTTGATTTATCCATAAAGCCTCACTCTTATCTATGAATAATACATTATTCATGGATACACTTGAATTTGGACGCATTGGATCTTTGATTTTTATCTCCCCCGTATATTCAAATGAAAATTTGGTTACCTAACCCAAAAATTCATTAGTACAAGCATCGGGAGCTAACTATCCCTTTCTATCGTAGAGGGGAAGTTTGCAGGAGTAAAATAACTATGCACGCATTGAAAGATTCGATTGTTGGAATCCCTAGAGGATTCCATTTCAACATCTCTTGGCCAAGGAGTAAATTTGGATGGTTTCTACCTATCAAAAAATTATCCCGAAAGTCAACCATAACTATATGAGGTTGAAGATTTGAAATGTAAACGCTCCACGAGCAACCAATGGGCTGCTACGAATATGTGATAGCATAATGCTCTCAACTATTCTAAGTACACATTCAAGCTCAAGGGAATTGCCACCATCATTGGGTGTAAGTTATTCCTTTGTGGCTAAAAGTTATGATACACCATAACCAAGGAATGACAAGATCACATCCAATGTATATTGTGTGCAAGTTGTTCCTATGTGGCTAGAAGGTATTTTATATCTTAGCCAAGGAACAATGTATCACACTCAACCCGTGTTGGGTGCACATCATCCCTTTGTGGTTATTGGTATGTTGTACCTTAGCCAAGGAATAACGGATCGTACTCAACAGATGTCGGGTACAAGTCACTCTTTTGTGGCTAAAGGTTATCATTACCTTAGCTAAGGAATGACGGATCACACCCAATGCATGAGATGTACAAGTTATTCCTTTATGTCGAGAAGGTATGATACACCTTAGCCAAAGAATGATAGAACACACTCAAGCATGTTGAGTGCACGTCATTCCTTTGTAGCTAAAGGTTATCATTACCTTGGCCAAGGGATAACAAAGTACATCCAACCTATGGAAACCTTGAGGTGTGGATGAGTGACATCGACAACACTCTCCTCGACCACAATCATGGAACATATGGAAGGCAACCCAACATCAACACTCAACCCTCAAATGTCAAAGCCATGCTGCAACAAGGTTAGGCCAACCTCATGGCCTACATCCATCGTTTGAGTTTCAGCCCCTATCGCAGACCTTGACCAAGAAGAAGCTTGGGGGAGGACCCCCACTTGAGGTAACTTCCATCACACCCATTTGCATTTCCTTATTTTATTTCTTTCTTTCCACCACATTTGCATCTTGAAACAAAATAATAAAAATATTAAAAAAATAAAAAATATAATAATAATACAGTAGTATAGGTTAGGTTAATAAAATAAAGGATGTGCGGTAAGAATCCTTTTTACTTTGCATAAGTTGAAATGATGAATAGTTGCTCTGTTTTATTTTCTCTAGACCCTTGAATACAACTTAGTATTCTCCAAGTGTTGGGTTTATTGGCCTAGAATATTCTTGCCTAAAACTTGGAAACTGTGGGTAGCAAAAGCTAAGTCCAACTCTAGGTTGTTGTGGGATATGATATAGTGATAAGAGCTGCTAATATCATAGTTGAAAGTGGAACTTGATTTCGCGGGAAAATTAAAAATGCAAGTTCCTCATTTGATAGAAATTCCTACCAAAGCCATATGATGATTTGAATTATATAAACGTTATGCATATACTATTTGCCTTCACATTGAGCCTGTTCAAACTAGTATTGACCTATGTGAGAATATTTTCATGCTTTTAAGATCAAGATTACACAGGCACATGCTAAACTTCTACACTAGAAGATAGCAAAATTCCTTCATATAATCGTTCCACAATAAAGAGAGAAACTCCATGCCTTTAATGCTTAGTACTGTATTCACATTTATTGCATAAAAAGGGAGTAGATGACATGGCTACAAAAAAAAAGAGAAAAGGAAAATGCATGCTTACATCATAAGCATGAGAAAAAAAGAACGCATGTTTACATCATGAGCATGAAAAAAAAGTAGCCATGTTTCACCCCTGCAATTAAGAGAGTCTACACAAATAGGAGTAATCTCAAAATCCAAATCCCCTCCACACATATTCCATCACACTTGCACAAATCTTGATCAAAAGTATGATTTGTATTCTTCTAAGGCTTACTCTTTTGACTTAGCAATATATGTGTTGCAAATATGCCGACTCTTGATCCCTACCAAGCTCCACATACAAGCCTTTTTTTGATGTAGGACAAGAAAGGCATTACCTTGGTGAGGGTACACATACCACTTCCCACATAGGAGTGATAGAGTGCATGATTTGAGTAACTTAAACCCAAAAACCATTTGAAATTTTCTAGAAATTTGAGTGGAACTCATAAATTAGGTAATGCATGCTCATTTTGTTGTTTTGTCCTTCAACCACACATAAAAACTAAGAAAATGGGTGAGGAACCATAGCCAATTTATTCAATGGAAGGTAGAATATTTTGTTGTGCACTTGGTACTTTTGCAAAATAGGACATTGTAGCAACTCCGGATCAGCAACCTAAGTCTTTATCATTGCTTCAGGATGCGCAAAGGGTAAGCTTGGGGGAGTTTGTTGACGGTCATTATATACCAATTTCATCTGTCAAAATAACTCAATTATGTTAAGGAATGATTATTTCTTACACACATTATAGTTATAAATGACCTATTTCCACTTGTACTTGGAGAAATTGGTGCATGCAGGTTTTTTATACAGAATTGAAGTGAAACAACTCATGGATCCTATAAAATATCATCTCAGCCAATCAAGCGTCAACATGTGGCACCACATGGATCAAATGGCCCACAAACAGAAGTATCCAAGCCCATCCAATGGTGTATCACCTATATTAGTAAGGGGGACCCACCTATCAGAGACCTGGAGAAAAAATAGCCCCAACGGAGCCCTGACCAGGTCGGTCGGCCCCCCTAGTCGGTCGACTTGGTCCTGGCGCCAAACTTGGTCAATCAACACATGTTGGCTCCTCCCGGCTTCTTGAAGATGATTATGACTGATTCACGTTCATTTGATTCTGAAAACCGGCCCTTCTCCACCTATAAATAGGACCCCCTACCCTCACATCACACACACACACACACACACACCACTTGACTATCATTCTATTGTATACACTAGTTCTCCTAGTTCCTTAGTGGAGGTTAGGCTATAGAGAGGAGCCTCTAGTCCCAAGTAAAAATTGGGAAAGGTATGGCTCATGTATCTTTTCTTGTATTTGTGACTTTATGCATGATAAAGATATTATCTTTAGGCTTCTTTTATTCATATACTTTGATGAAGACTTTCTTGTTTGATTGTGGATTCCATGTATGTGGTAGGAGTAGTATTTATGATTATGCCATAACAATCTTAATCTATTATCATAAACACTACAAACCCCCACTATAGTCTAGTTAGTTATGATATGATCATGTTATATGAATAATTTATGATATGTCTTAATATTGGTTCAACATGTTTATGTTAGTCATTGCCTTAGGATGGCTTGCGCCCGGGCTACTAAGGTATTTACTTAATATGCTAGCATGGTGCTAGGATAGTTAAGTAACGTTGGATGTCTCGTAGACCCACAGATTGAAGAGGTAGGCAGTAGGTGGTGACAGCCCTATCTGTCCTTTGTAATCCTGCACGTTCGGCTATGTCATTGGCTCTTGGCGGGTGTCGCCCTAGTATTGCTAGGTTTAAACCCGTGCCTGATGTTTTGAACATCTTAGCATAAGGATTCACAATTGACATGCTCATTATAATCTATCCTAGGCTATGTATATGTATATTAGAGGCATTGTAGGAGTAACTCCCCAACTCTTAGTCTAATATCCATTAGGACCCATTTACCCTTTAGAATAGATTGCTTTGGTGTGTGTCACGCTACCCATATTATCAACTTACCCATGTCTTGATAATTGATTAGTATCCCATAGCTTGATCATAAGAGTAGTGTCTACTTTACTCCATTGCCTTCCTTTGGGATAAATACGATACCCATAGAAATACTCTTGGGTTAAATGCTACATGATAGTTTGTGTGCGCTTGCGGATTTTTATCTATGACGTAAGAAACGTCAACCGGCATTTATGGCACCGTTGCTAGGGAAGGCAAAGAAAGTGAAGAATAGCTATCACTTGTGATTAAAATATAGGTACTAATAGTTATTAAACAGGATTACCCTTGTTTGTTTTCTCCTTTTGTGTGAAAATAGGGTAGTGTTGGCTAACCCATTTCATGGGATTGCTAACGAGGATGCAAGTGCTCAACTACAAGATGATTCATGGCGTACCTCAACAAATGTCTGCTAGGCAACACCATTGCCTATTGCGGGAGAATGTTGGCTTCCAGTAGGAGTCAAAATCATCCACCCCAAACTTGGGTGAGGCTCCAAGAGTTCCTCGTGTTTTCCTTCATCAGGAGGTGGATAGTTGGCTCTTCATCCAACACTCATCATGGGTTGGCTCCACCAATCCGTGACCACATTTGTGCTGGAGCTGAAGGAGCCCTATTCTCATCCATCATGGATTTGAATATGGCCTCCACTCAAGGGGTGGATTGAAGAATGCTCTAGTTCCCTTAACTTGGCATGCACACCACTTAAGAAGGTGGACATGCTAGTTATGGAACTACACCTGCCATTGAAGTAACATGAAGATGAAGCTAATGGAGAAGTGTTTGGATGATCCAAGCCATGAATATTCACATGATTTGTGAAAATCCATGTCAACATGGGCCACTTGCGGAATTATTTCCCTAAGATCCATGAGGATTCTTCATCGAGCCTCACTGGACTCTCTACTTTGACGGATCTGTGCAATAGCAGGGGGCCGGAGCTGGAGTCCTTCTCCTCGCTCCGACCGGGGAGAAGGTCAAATACATGGTTCACCTTGACTTCAAGGCGTCCAACAACATGGCGGAGTATGAAGCACTAATCTATGGGCTCAAGGTGGCATTATCATATGGTGTCAAGCAGCTGTTGGTAAAGGGATACTCGCATCTCGTCATAAAACAACTCAAAGGTGAATGCTGCTGCAACAACCCTCAACTAGATGCATACCTACTTGAAGTCCAGAAGTTTCAGAAGGACTTCGACGTCCTGGATCTTTGCCATGTCCAACGTCTCAACAATGGTGAAGCTGACGAACTCTCGACCAAAGCTTCAACTGGAGCTGCGGCTCCTGACAGAACGTTCATTCGGAGATTGTCAAGACCAACAGCTCAGCCCGCCGAACTGAGCGAAGGTCGCGAGACCAGCACCTCGAAGCTGGCGGTCCCGATGGCCCTGTTACCATGGCGTCAATCAAGGGTCGTAGGTGCTGCAGGAAGCTCCGAGCAACCTAGCACGCAAGACTAAAATCCTCAAGTTAGCTCCGATGCATGGATCTCGGAGATCCGGAGCTACTTGAAAGACAATTTCCTTCCTGAAGATAATGTATCCACTCACCGGATAGTCAGATTGGCTAAAAGATACACACTAGTAGAAGGGGATCTCTACCGGCGTGGTGCCAACGGTGTCCTAATGCGGTGCATTACAAGGGAAGAAGGATGTGAGCTCCTCGCAGAAATCCATGGAGGCGAGTGTGGAAACCACGCGTCTTTCCGCACGCTGGTCAGTAAAGCCTTCCAACATGGTTTTTACTGGCCTACGGCACTCCAGGATGCAACTGAGCCAGTGAAGAAATGCGAAGCATGCCATTTCCATGCAAAGAAAATTCACACACCAACTCAACCTCTACAAATGATACCTCCTACATGGCCATTCGCTGTGTGGCGGATGGATATCTTGGGACCTTTCCTAAGAGCCGTCAGAGGTTACAAGTTCCTGTACGTTGCCATTGACAAGTTCACCAAATGGTTGGAAGCAACTCCAGTTGTGACAATAAAAAAGCAATCAACTATCAACTTCTTGCAGTCCATTGTATGTAGATTTGGAGTCCCAAACAAGATCATAACTGATAACGGTACCCAATTCACAAGTTCTGCATTCCAAGGATATTGCGAAGACCTCGACATTCAAGTCAGCTACGCCTCAGTAGCCCACCCGGCAAGCAATGGCCAAGCTGAGAGAGCAAATGCAGAAATCCTAAAAGGACTCAAGACGCACATATGAGCGCCTGAAAAAACATGGAGCCAACTAGATCGAAGAGCTTCCGCCCACACTGTGGGCAAACAGGACAACTCCAAACCAGTCAACTAGAGAGACAACCTTCTTCCTGGTGTACGAAGATGAAGCAGTCCTTCCTCCGGAAATCACCTTCGGGTCGCTCCGGGTCCGGACCTTTGATGATGCCACGCAGGACCAGCTCCAGCGTGAAGACCCTGACCTCCTTGTAGAGGGAAGGTGTCGAGCAGCTGTTCGGAATGCCCGATACCGCCAAGCCCTTCGGTGCTATCACCAAAGGCATGTTCACAACTGTCAGCTCGAGGAAGGCGATCTGGTGCTATGGAGAATACAAACTCAAGAAGGGTCAAACAAACTCTCCCCTAGCTGGGAAGGACCCTTCCAACTGATCATAGTATCCCGTCCTGGATGCGTTTGCTTGGCAACCGAGGATTGGACACCTCTCCCTAATCCTTGGAACATTGAGCACCTCCGTAAGTTCTACGCTTAATATCACGGAGATGAGTCTGTAGTTACATGTGATGTATGTTATAGAGTCATTGTACAGAGTCGGGTAGCTCTTTCGGGAGAACAGCCGGACTTTCCCTGGAAAGTCCCCAAAGTTCAGGCAACACTTGTCACAGTCTCAGAATTAAAAGTGTAGCTAGCTACCTTGGATCAAACGAGAAACACAACACACTTAGCCTGGTTCCGTACCCTAAGAGTGTACTTGTTTCTCCTGTACCCCGGACCTATAATGAAAAACATCATTGTGTGATAACAGACTCCACGTGCATTTATTTTGTACGGGCTCAATATTTTTTATTTTTCTCCTTCTTGTCTATAAAAAAGTTGTGCAATTCTTAAGAAACTTTAGCTCGACCAATTCATATATAATTCAAGTTGCATTGTCAATTCTTCCGGGTCCAAACATTGTTAATGGTCTACTCGTCTGAATGCCGCCAAGCCAATCTAGGTCTGGAGTGTGCTATCGACTTAGCCTAGTCCTGCACCCTAAGTACGCCACTCTACCTACACCCCGGCAGGCCGAAGTAAGGTGAGTCCAGAAACGATCGGACCTAGAGAAAACAAGCCAGTGCACTTGATTGTATTTAGAATTGCGCTCGACCTATAAATTTCTTTCGGGAATAGTAAGCCACAAACAAGTTATAGAGAATAAATGGGTTTTACTATTTTTATTGACATCAGTGTGCAGGAAAAATAAAGATCTCATGATGATGGTGGATGAAGTCGGAGCTATCAAAGCTCCGACACCCCCTAAGGTGGTCTACTGTCGATGTTTCAAACATCGATAGTAGACATCGCCGGAGCTACAAAATTCTGGCAAATCCAGGGGGCCAGCCGTCAACGTGAAGAAAAGATGGTGGGAAGACTTCCCAGTGAGGTCTGCTGTCGATGCACCACGCGTTGACAGTGTTTGCTGCCGGAGCTACCAAGCTCCGACAACCCCAGAGGACTAACCGTCAATGCTCTACGTGTTGACAAGGGTCACTGCCAGAGCTACTAAGCTCCAACAACCTCAGGAGGCCCCTACTATCGGCGACTTCGGACCTACAAACTACAAGTTTGAAGCGTGCAATTCTTCAATAAAATGCTACATCCTCTTGGTACATGTTCATAATTAAATTGTGTACATCTACTAGGGGGCCAAGTGGGACAAAGGTGTTGAAGACAAAAAATGAAATTCATAAAATTCTTGGATTTCATTAATCTAGAGATAAGAGATTACAAAATTGGAGAAAAGAAGAGAAGATACAAGCGGGAGATACAAAGAGAGAGTCCTAGACCCTATGGAAGAACGAGGCGACCTTCTGGGCAACCTCCGACACGCTGGCTTTGGCGGCTTCTCCCTCTCCGTTGATGGGGCCTTCAAGCACCGGGTCCAGTGGGAAGTGAGGGTCCTGGCTTGTGTAGCACGTCAGCATGTACTCTACTATGTTCTTTGCCAGCGATTGTCCTTCGGTTTCCAGCTGGTTTGCGATGACATTGCCCATCTTGGTGAGCTTGTTGCCCGCCATGCTCAACACCTGCAACTCCTGGTCCAGCTCCAGCTCATGATCATCCGGACGCACGGGACTAAAACCCATTGGCGTCAGTGCGTCATTGGCTTTGCCCAAGAAGTCCCAAACTTGTTGGGACTCCACAACCCTTGAGCCTCGCATCTCTTCCAAGGATCTCCTGGTCGCTGCAAGCTCTGAATTCTCCCGGGCAAGGCACTCAACCTCTTTGGTATTCTGCTGAATCTTTTCAGCAACCTGCCTTTCGAGTTTACCAAGCTCCTCCTCCCAGAGGTGGATCTTGTTCTGGCGGTAGACCAGGTCCTTCTCCCGGCCCCGCACTTTCTTCTCCCTAGCAGCAATTTCATTCTCCTTCTTGTGGAGGTCCTATCTTTGCTACCAAGCCTTCTTCTCCTCCTTCTCGCAACGCTCCTCCAGCTTCTTGGTGCGCTCCGCGAGACTCTTGTAACCCAGAGTCAACCTCTGAGTAAGCTCCTCCTCCCTCTTCACGAGGTCATCTCGTAGCTCCATGAGTTTTTGCTCTTCATCTTTGAGCTTTTTCTCCTGCTCCTCAAGAGCCTCTCAGCGCTTGACGAGGCTGTCGTGGATGGCGCTGAGCTTCTCTTGGTGCTCATTCGCTGCTTCGTTAGCAGCCACGACCTGTTCGTGGATGGCCTAAGATTGGTCGTCAAGGGATAATGTCATGCTTTCCATCTCGTCCAGTAGCTGACCCCAGTACTCCAACCGGGCCATCTCCCTTTTCACACACTCCTTGTTGTCAGCTAGCCTCGTCTGCGCCAGCTTGGTCTCGAATTGGAGCCGGTTGCGCCATCTCCTAAGCGTTTGGCGCTCCTCCTCAAGGGCCTTGCTGTCATGGTAAAAGGCCATCTGAACTTGACGAAGGCTGGAGAAGGCATTGTCAATGGATAACGACAAAGGGATTGGTTCCGGACCTGCCGGGGTCCTCTCCGCTGGCTCCAGCGGGTTCTCCATAACAAAAATTGGGTCCCACTCTACAAGAGAGGTCCCCTGAGCTTCCATGACACTAGAACCGCCCTCCGGGATAGCCTCGGCCTCCGCTGAGGAAGGTCCTGCAGCAGAAGTTTCTACCTTCGGGGTCAGCTCCGAAGGTCCCGCCACCAGGTCATTAGCAACTGGTCCCTCAGGCAGGGGACCGACAGCTTCATCTTGGCACCCTGGCTCAGGAGCGGGAACCTCCGGAACCACCATCTCCGGGGCAGGCGTTGAAGGTTCGGCTGGAGCTGAAGCCACTTCTGGCTCCAACGCTGGCGCCTCCTCCACCGCCGGTTCAGGCTCTAGTGCTTCGACTGCCATTGTCTCGGGCGCCTGCACTTCTACGACTGCCATTGGCTCAGGCACCGGCACTTCTGTGATAACCGGCTTAGGATCCCGAATTTCATCAAGACCGGGCTCCACCGCCGGAACTTCATCAATCACCAGATCTACCGCCGGGGCTTCATCAACCACCGGCTCCG
Source organism: Tuctoria greenei (assembly GCA_036927565.1). Taxonomy (NCBI): domain Eukaryota; kingdom Viridiplantae; phylum Streptophyta; class Magnoliopsida; order Poales; family Poaceae; genus Tuctoria; species Tuctoria greenei. Next base: position 123,104,815 of record JAYESD010000008.1, read on the forward strand.
CTGCCGGGGCTTCAACAACATCCTGCTCTAGGGCTGGAACCGTAGCTACCTCCAGCTCTGATGCCGGGGCATCCATCATCCCAGCATCCAAACCCAGATCTTCAACCTCCGGGACTGGTGCCGCTGGTACATCTTCATTCCCGTGGTCCGGCGCTACCACGGAAGCTTCAGGGGATGACTCGAGGTCAAGGACCACGACAGCTGGCACCGGAGCTGCCGCGGCCTCAGCCACCTCTTGGGGCGGCACTGGAACTGGAGCCGGATCTTCCGTCTGCGCAACATCAGTTGCTGCTGCAGGAACTGGAGCTTCAGCCCCTTTCTTGGGCACTCTGTGGATGAAGGACGAAGAAACTCAAAACATAGTTACAACAAAAAACAATCAACCGAGGTAAAAAATCAAATTTACCTCGGAAGGCTTCCGCTCCAGCTAGCGCGAAACCTCTTCACTGGACACTCGGGGCTGGACCCTGATGCCATTGGCGTAGTAGCTTCCGAAGGCTCCCCGAAGCTTGCTGCCGTCGTTGGTGTCACCTTGGTTGAGGCCCCCCCTCGATTGAGAAGGACCCCCAAACCTAGAGCCCTTAGCTGGCCCTAGTACCAGAGCCACATGGCTGGAGCTAGCATCCCGGGGAGATGCCGATGCTGGAGTGGTTACCGCCGTTGAAGACCTTCCTCTCCGGGGAGAAGGAGCTTGTGAGATCTATTTGTGCTGAATACATTGGCTTTGACAATAAAAGTTTTGAATGCTGTCATAACATCTTTTTAGCAAGGTCCGACTCTAGCTCCGAGCTTCTGCAAGGTCCGACAATAGGTGTAACTTTCTTTGTCTAGGTCCAACATGTTTTTGGATAGCTCTGGTGAGCATTGTATTTAGCTCCGGCATGTCTTTGATAGCTCTAGCATGTCTGTGTTAAGCTCTGATATGTTTTGCTAGGTCCGAATTATGTTGGTTAGCTCCGACAAGTTTTTCTAGCTCCCACTTTTGGGATGACTAGTTCCGACTAGTTTTGGTTAGCTTCGATGCTAGGTCTGACTAGCTTTGGTTAGCTCCGGCGCTAGGTCCAACTAGCTTTGGTAAGCTCTGGCTCAAGCTCCGGCTAGCTGTGGCAAGGTTCGGAGCTTGATCGCAATGTTCCGACTTTTAATGTGAAATGTTTCGAACTTGCTTTACATTGTTGGAAAGTTTGCTTAATATTATTTTACTAAGTTTTTGGTGTGTTTCGGTGGTTAAGGCTTTTATATCATTTTTCTGTGCTTTGCAACATGCTTATGTGAGGTGCTCATGTAAGGTGTTGTAGTTTCAGAACTAACTTGAGTCAAGTCGAAGACTTGGGCTCGTACGGATTTGTTGTTTCTTCATGTGCAGGTGTTGCTTGAGTTCAAGTCATGGCTGGTGACAGGATCCTTTGGACTAGTCTCAGGGAGGATATGAGGTTCCAACAACCAAATTCAGGAGGAATTGTGGTTGAGCGGGTCAGAGAGGTCGCGTAGGATGATTGAATCAAGGGCAGTGCATATGAAGGTTACTGGACGTCGAAGGGGTGTTTGCATGTATGCATGCGGTGCATGACGTGGAAAAATGGTTCCGAAGATGGTTGATGGATGGGAAGATCTGGTTGGAAGGATCGGATCGTACCGGTTGATGACTTTGGCTGCGGCGGAGTCGGTTATGGCTCGTTATGGAAAGTATCGAGTTGGTTATGATAGGATTCTGTGTGGATCACGAATTTGAGTTGTTTTAGGAATGTGGGATACGTTTCTAAGGTGTTTGGAAGTCTTAAGATTGCTTCTATCTACGTATAGAAGAGTCCCAAGCAGTTATGGAAAGTTTCGATTCATGATCTGAGTAGGATTGGAGTCCTAGTTGAGATTGGGTTGGCCTAAGGGCTGGTTATATAAGAAAGGGAGGCCAAAGAACAACGGTACGAACCTACAGGACGTCGACAACAACAACAAAGCCCGAAACTTGATCATCCAAGGACTCACTCAAAGCGACTTCGACCGCGTTACACACCTTCGATCGGCATATGACGTGTGGAGAGCGCTTTGTGACTATCACGAATGATCCAACATGATCAAGGAGGTGAGACAAGATATGTTCAAAAAGGAATATATGCGTTTGAGGATGCAACCCGGTGAGTCTATCGATGACCTTTTCGCTCGCTTCAATAAAATTCTCAGCAATCTGTGTAGTGTCAATGTTTATTTTTTGATGCTGAAAATGCTAGGCAACTTCTTAGTGCATTAGATATGTCAATCTGGGAGATGAAAGTTACATCTATCCGTGAATCTACTGTCATGAGTACACTTAGTTTAGATGTGCTTTACTCTAAACTCAAAACTCATGAAATTGACATCTTATCATGTAAGAACCAAAATAAGTCTATTGCATTTGTCTCACAACATGATATGCCAAGATCTGGCCAATCATCATCTTGCAATACTCTTGCTTTGTTGTCCTCACTAACCCTAGAGCAAATTGAGGAATTTCCAGAAGAGGAGTTAGCACTAATCTCTACTAGGTTCTCAAAAGCATTGCAAAATGTGAGAACTAGAAGGAGTGGAAGCTCCGGACCTCAACACTGTTTTGAATGTGGTAAGACAGGACACTTTCGTACAGAATGCCCTATCCTTTCAGGTTCTATTTCCCGAGAAGAAAAACAATCAAGGATGAAGCACTCCTCAACAAATGATAAGAAGAAGAAGAAGGGCTTTACAGGTCGCCAACTGGTGAATAGTTTTATCTCCGCACTCCAGGAACTTGGCTCAAGCGACGTGGACATTGGAAGTGACGAAGATGAAGATGATTTGGCCAACTTATGCTTCATGGCGGGCAAAACAAGATCAAAATCAAGTCAGGAGGATGCAGAACACAACAGTGACGACGATGAGGTATGTTCTACCTGTAATGAAATGTGTGATGCAATTTCTCGTGCAACTATTATTGTTAAGAAAAAGGGCAAAAAGCTTAGGGATAATGCTTCTACAATTGAATCACTAGAATCTGAAATCAACCGTTTGAAAATCCTGATTCCCAGTGATGATTCTTGTCCCTCATGTGATTTAATCTATGAACAATTGTCCACATTAAGAACTGCACATTCCTCTACTCTAGATAGACTTGAACTTGAAATTGAAAAGAACAAAAAGCTTGCTGCACTTGACATTGGAAACTTAAAAGATGCTTCTTGTTCTACAATTGATTTGCATTGTTCTAGTTGTGATGATCTTGAAAAGAAACTAAAAGATGCTATGAATGAAATTTCAATATTGAATAATTCTTTACGTTCTCATGAAATTAAATATTGTTCCAATTGCAAATTAAAAAGAAAAACTTCATGTGAAAATTGCCTTGATCTGTCCAATAAACTTGATAACATTCATAGGACATTATATCGGTTTTGTAATGGGAATAAGAACCTAAACTTGCTGCTGAATTCTTCCAAGTCTTGCAATGATAAAACTAGTTTAGGTTTTGATTCTCATGCTCATTCTAAGGCACATCCACTTAAAATTGTAAAGTCATTAGGAAGTGGTTTGATTCAAACAGTTCCTAAACATAAAGCAGTGGTTTTCAAATCTGCAGGAGTGTTGTCTCATTCGGTTTCAAATAAAAATATTGCTTGCTCATCTAGACATGAACACAAAGTTAAATTTCATTCTACCTGTTGTGGTAGAGATGGTCATGTCATAGATTTTTGTTATAGACTAGCTAAACAACAGAAAAGGGAAAGAATGATTGCTAGATCTCATAACTTTCATGCAAAATTTGCTGCACAGCTTAAACCGAATGTCAGGAACATGCAACCTGCTGTTATGAGTCAAAAACATTCAAAGTTAAAACCTCAAACTTTGACTCATAAACCTGTTGTTTTATCTCAGCTTTTGCTTGTTATTCCTGCTGGACATCGTGTGACTCAGTATTGGATTCCTAAATGCCTTTTGACTAACCCCAGTATTGAGTCATCAACATATTGTGCTTCTATGTAGGTTACACGCTTGAGGAAGGAGAACATTTGGATTGTGGATTCAGGTTGATCACGTCACATGACCGGTAACAAAGAATGGTTCTCCTCCCTCTCTTTTGTGTCACATGTAGAGAATGTTACTTTTGCCGATAATTCTTCAACTCCTATAATTGCTAAGGGTTCGGTTAGAGTAAATGATCACTACACTTTGAAGGATGTGGCACTTGTCAAAAATTTGAAATACATCTTGCTTTCTGTTTCACAATTGCTAAATGAAAATCTGGAAATTATTTTCAATAAAAATTGTTGCAAAGTTGTAGGTTCAAATAGTGAGCTTATTTTTAACATGTCTCGGTTTGGAAGAGTTTTTAAAGCTGATTTTGATATGTCTTCCTCTAAGCATAGGTGTCTAGTTGCTAATGATTCAAAGGACTTATATTTTTGGCATCGTAGACTTGGTCACGTAGGCTTTGATCACCTAACGCGTGTTAGTGCTCTTGATCGCATACGTGGGCTGCCTATACTTAAAGGGGACAAAGAAATTGTGTGCTATTCTTTTAGACATGCTAAGATGGTTGCAGGTTCACATACTCCTCTCACAATGATCATGACAACTGAACCGGGTCAACTTTTGCACCTTGACACCGTAGGACCTTCACGTGTTCAATCCTTCGGAGGTAAATGGTATGTTCTTGTGATTGTTGATGATTAATCTAGATATTCTTGCGTTTAATTTATGGCATCTAAGAATGAAGCTTTTAGTCACTTTAGAACTTTATTTCTTAGATTATCAATTGATCACCCAGGATAAAAGCAATTAGAAGTGATAACGGAACTGAATTTAAAAATCAATCTTTTGATCACTTTTGTGCTGAAAATGGAATAGATCATCAATTTTATTCACCATATGTACCTCAACAAAATGGTGTTGTAGAAATAAAGAACATAACTTTAGTTGAGATGGCTAGGACTACGCTTGATGAATATCAAACTCCTAGGAAATTTTGGGCTGATGCGATTGCAACCGCTTGTTATGTCTCAAATCGTGTTTTCTTGCGCGCTAAGCTAGGTAAAACACCATATGAGCTCCGGTTTGGACATAGGCGTAGTGTTACGCATTTTCGGGTCTTTGGTTGCAAATGCTTTGTTAAGAAACATGGTAATCTTGATAAATTTGAAGCTATATCCATTGATGGCATGTTTCTTGGTTATCCATTTCTTACTAGAGGCTACAGTGTGCTTTTACTTGACACTAACAAAATTATGGAGACTTGTGAAGTGTCTTTTCATAAAGCTAGCCCAGGTACTAGCTCAAACATTGCAGGTCCAGATTCATATCCGCAGGGGGAGAGCATTTTTGTTGAAGATGAGGAAGAGGTGGAGCTGCTGCCCGAAAATTCAGCAGCTAATGACATTGTTCGAGCTCTTGATTTTGATTCAAAGCCAGCACCGACGACCACCATTGCTGGTCCAAATCCTCCTCAAGTCACAAGCTCATCGATTTGTGATGAACATGAATAAGAAGAAGTTTGTGAAGTGTCCACTCCCCTCTGGGTTCTCAAAATTCATCCTCCACAACAGATTATTGGAAGCTTGCACGAACGAGTTACATGGTCCAGGTTCTGCGATCCAAACACTCATGCTCATTCTGCTTTTGTTGCTTCTTTTGAACCCAAAGATATATCACACACACTCACTAATGAATCTTGGATTATTGCCATGCAAGAAGAGTTAGAAAATTTTGGGAGAAATAATGTTTGGAAATTTGTACCTCCTCCTCAAGGTCACACTTTAATTGGAACTAAATGGGTGTTTAAAAATAAACAAAGTGGGGATGGGGTTGTGGTTAGGAATAAGGCTAGGTTGGTTACTCAAGGTTTCACTCAAGTTGAAGGTCTAGATTTTGATGAAACTTTTGCTCCTGGTTCTAGATTAGAAGACATAAGAATTTTGTTAACTTTTGCTGCATCTAAAGGTTTTAAGCTATATCAAATAGATGTTAAAAGTGCTTTTCTTAATGGCTACATAGATGGGGAGGTTTATGTCAAACAGCCACCGGGTTTTGAAAATTCAGATTTTCCTAATCATGTTTACAAACTGTCCAAAGCCTTGTACGGTCTCAAACAAGCCCCTAGAGCATTGTATGATAGGTTAAAACATTCTTACTTAAAAAGGGGTTTACCAGGGCAAGGTTGATAAAACTTTTTTTGTGCTTAAGCATGACAATGACTCATTATTCATTCAAGTGTATGTCAATGATATTATCTTTGGTTATGCTTCTCATGATCTTGTGTCCAAGTTTTCCGCTATGATGAGTTCAAAATTTGAGATGAGTATGATGGGAGAACACACATACTTTCTGGGGCTGCAAATCAAGCAAACCAAGGAGGGTACCTTTGTGCATCAAACGAAGTATACAAAAGACCTCCTAAGGCGCTTCAACATGGACAAAAGCAAGGCTCTTCGGACACCAATGGGAACAGAAACAACACTTGAACTTGATGAAGATGGTGAACCCGTGGATCAAAAAGAATATAGAAGCATGATCGGATCACTTTTGTACCTCACGACATCAAGACCGGACATACAATTCAGCGTATACCTTGTGCATGGTTTCAAGCCTCCCCACGTGTTTCACATCGTCAAGCTGTCAAAAGGATTCTTAGGTACTTACATTGAACTCAAGAATTTGGCATTTTTCTTCCTTCTTCCTCAACCGTTACTTTGAAAGCTTTTTCCGATGCTGATTTTGGAGGTTGTAGGATTGATAGGAAAAGTACTTCTGGTGCTTATCATTTTCTTGGTAATTAACTTGTTGCATAGTCATCCAGAAAATAAAGTTCAGTTGCACAATCCACCGCCGAATCTGAATATGTAGCTGCTGCTAGCGCTTGTTCACAAATTCTTTAGATTGTTCAAACACTTAAGGACTATGAGGTTGATCTAGATAGTGTTCCACTTTTTTGTGATAACACTAGTGCCATTTGCATTGCTGAAAACCCTGTACAACATTCTAGAACTAAGCACATTGCTATTAGGTATCACTTTCTCCGTGATAATGTTGAAAAAGGAAACATTGTGCTTCACCATGTAGATACCGAACAACAATTAGCTGACATTTTTACAAAACCTTTGGATTTCACTCGTTTTTGTTTCATTCGTAGTGAAAAAAGGGTTATGCATCCTCATGGCTTACATTGAGGGGGAGTTTTCAAACCCTAGATGTCTATGTGTGAATCTGAAATTAAAATAATATGAGCATAGTATTTCATACATATATGACTTTGTGATTCCTTTTTACATGCTATAAGTTCTTACTACATTACTCGTGTTATACATTTTGTAGTTTTTGCCATGTCTAGTAATTGGAATATTTACTTACACTAAATCTGGTCATGGTTGAACTTTCTTGCAGTTTTGAACTTGTTGCATGCTCACAAGTGCTTTTAATCACAAAGAATTAATCAAGTAATCAACTCACATGTTGAGTTTTTGTGAACAAATATAAGTTGAGAAAACATCAAGAGAATATGCATGCATCACACTTCTTCTTTTGAGATGTCTTATCATTGCACTTACATATGAACTTGGAAGAAGTTGTGTATGACTAAAACCATGTCCTTAAGCTTCTGATTGTCAAATGACATAGGCTTGGCTTGGTTGGTTAGAATAAGGCAGATGCGCATATAATCTCTTGCAAATATCATATGATCTAAATTTATGCTTTGAAAAATAACAAAATGCAGCAACTAGTGTCATGCTTTCAGGTTTTCAAATAGTTAAGTTTGTGAGATCATGACTTGCTTAAATTGAAAATTACATTTGATCTCTAGCATGGCTTACACTACTTTATGTATCTCATTGATGTGATAGTGTAAGTTACTTGATAGTATCACTTGGATGAGCTTTGTTTTATATGTATATGTTATAATATGCTCATAACAATTAAAAGTTGTCTTTTGAACCTTCCTGAATACATTGTCAAAGGGGGAGAGATAATATGTGAATTTTTAAAAACAAATATGCAAGGGGGAGACTTTGATTACACATTGCACATATTCACAATTGTTTTTTGGCACGATTCTTCTCAGGGAAAGAAGTTGTTTTTCCTATTTTATTTCTGTTTTACAAAGGGGGAGAAATTGTTTTCAAAACTTTTAATGTGAATAAGCCAATGTTCGGATCTTAAGTGGTGTTGCCAATGCATTCATCAAGGGGGAGATTCTGAGACCTATTTGTGTTGAATACATTGGCTTTGACAATAAAAGTTTTGAATGTTGTCATAACATCTTTTTAGCAAGGTACGACTCCAACTTCAAGCTTCTGCAAGGTTCGACAATAGGTCTGACTTTCTTTGTCTAGGTCCGACATGTTTTTGGGTAGCTCCGGTGAGCTTTGTCTTTAGCTCTAGCATGTCTGTGTTAAGCTCCGATATGTTTTGCTAGGTCCAACTTATGTTGGTTAGCTCCGACATGTTTTTCTAGCTCTGACTTTTGGGATGACTAGTTCCGACTAGTTTTGGTTAGCTCCGATGCTAGGTCCGACTAGCTTTGGTTAGCTCCAGCGCTAGGTTCGACTAGCTTTTGTAAGCTCCGGCTGAAGCTCCGGTTAGCTGTGGCAAGGTTCGGAGCTTGATCGCAATGTTTCGGCTTTTAATGTGAAATGTTTCGAACTTGGTTTACATTGTTGGAATGTTTGCTTAGTATTCTTTTACTATGTTTTTGGTGTGTTTTGGTTGTTAAGGATTTTATATCATTTTGCTGTGCTTTGCAACATGCTTATGTGAGGTCCTCACGTAAGGTGTTGTAGTTTCGGAACTAACTTGAGTCAAGTCGAGGACTTGGGCTCGTACGGATTGGTTGTTTGTTCATGTGCAGGTTTTGCTTGAGTTCAAGTCATGGCTGGTGACAGGATCCTTTGGACTAGTCTCAGGGAGGAGATGAGGTTCCAACAACCAAATTCAGGAGGAATTGTGGTTGAGCGGGTCAGAGAGGTCGTGTAGGATGATTGAATCAAGGGCAGTGCATATGAATGTTACTGGACATCGAAGGGGTGTTTGCATGTATGCATGCGGTGCATGACGTGGAAAAATGGTTCCGAAGATGGTTGATGGATGGGAAGATCTGGTTGGAAGGATCGGATCGTACCGGTTGATGACTTCGGCTGCGGCGGAGTCGGTTATGGCTCGTTATGGAAAGTATCGAGTTGGTTATGATAGGATTCCGTGTGGATCACGAATTTGAGTTGTTTTAGGAATGTGGGATACGTTTCTAAGGTGTTTGGAAGTCTTAAGATTGCTTCTATCTACGTATAGAAGAGTCCCAAGCAGTTATGGAAAGTTTCGATTCATGATCTGAGTAGGATTGGAGTCCTAGTTGAGATTGGGTTGGCCTAAGGGCTGGTTATATAAGAAAGGGAGGCCAGAGATCATGGAGCACGACTTTGGGGCTGTTCCTCTTGTGCTCTATTGAATAAAATTCGTAGTTTGAAGGAACTTTTGTGCCTTGTTCGTCCGACTTGTTCCAGACAAGTCTTACTCATCGAGTTTCTGGACAGCACTATCTTTCGTCGGTGGTTTTATCATAACTTAAGTTTTACAGATCCAATTGACGTGACAGGATCCTTTGGACTAGTCTCAGGGAGGAGATGAGGTTCCAACAACCAAATTCAGGAGGAATTATGGTTGAGCGGTTCAGAGAGGTCGCGCAGGATGATTGAATCAAGGGCAGTGCATATGAAGGTTACTGGATGTCGAAGGAAGGTGTTTGCGCGTATGCATGCGGTGCATCACGTGGCAACATGGTTCCGAAGATGTTTTATGGATGGGAAGATCTGGTTGGAAGGATCGGATCGTACCGGTTGATGACTTTGGCTGCGGCCGAGTCAATTATGGCTCGGTATGGAAAGTATCAAGTTGGTTATGATAGGATTTTGTGTGGATCACGAATTTGAGTTGTTTTAGGAATGTGGGATATGTTTATATGGTGTTTGTAAGTCTTAAGATTGCTTTTATCTGCGTATAGAAGGGTCCTAAGCAGTTATGGAAAGTTTCGATTCGTTATCGGAGTAGGATTGGAGTCCTAGTTGAGATTGGTTTGGCCTAAGGGCTGGTTATATAAGCAAGGGAGGCCAGAGTTCGTGGAGCACGACTTTGGGGCTGTTCCTCTTGTGTTCTATTGAATAAAATTTTTAGTTTGAACGAACTTTTGTGCCTTGTTCGTCCGACTTGTTCTAGACAAATTTTACTCATCGAGTTTCTGGACAGCACTACCATTCGTTGGTGGTTGTATCATAACTTTAGTTTTAAAGATCCAATTGACATGATTCTTTTTTGGTTGTCTTCACAACTTGATTATATATCATCTGTCAAAATTTCATGGTCATTGGATTTGTGGTTTCTGATCTACACGAGTTTCTTTGCAGCGTTCTAGAACTGTTTTTCTCGGGTAGGACAGATTAACCTTTGTTCGATCTTTCAATCGTAACTTGAGTTTCTATTAACGGATTTGATTGATTCTTCTTGTGTTGTCTTCGTGACTTCATTCTCTATGATATATATCACTTTTGTCATGGTGAAGCACATTTAGATTAGTCTCACACATGATTTCTTTAATAGATCATTTTTCTGCCGAAGGGGTTGGGATTTAATTGTTTCCGCTGCGTAAGATTTTTAAATATACCATTCACCCCTCTCTGGTAGCTTTTAACGTTCTCTTTGATCCTACAGAGCTGCTGCGGAAGGAGCAGGTCTGACGGACCTCCCGTCAGAGTGCTTCAACTTCCTCTTACGGCTCGAGGGCTCGCCAATTCTTTGCGCTTGCCCACGACTTCAACTCTCTGTCTCGAGGCGGAAGGGGGACCATCGTCGGAAGCTCCGGGGATTGCCAACCCGGTGCTTGAATGCCTCTCAACTTCACCGATGTCGTCAAGCACTGGCATCTTCTGCCGGAGCTCCTTACTGAACTCCGCCTCCATGTTCAGAGGGAGGAAAGCCACTGGTGGAGTAAAGTCGTCATCCTCGACGTCGATGCCGTGCTGGAACTTCTTGAGGTGAAGCGCCAAAGCTGCGCCTTCCAGGTTGGACTTCAAACTGGTCTCGATCCAGTCGTCGTCGATCACGCTATTGAGGGCCCAGACGAGCTTCTCCCTCTTCTTCAGCGGAGCGCACCTGTTGACCAGGAAGTTGCAGAATACCGCCTGGGGAGTCACCCCTCCCTCCACACATTGGCGGATCCTGGTCAGAGCAGGGTTGAAGGCGTCCGATAGCGCCGGAACTTCGCTCTAAGCTATAGGGTCGACATTGGGGAGGCCTTCGGGCAGCTCCAGCTTCTCATGCTCCTCTGCTCTGATGAAAATCCAATCCTTCTTCCAGTCGTCCCACTTGCCAGAAGGGAACGACCTAAAGTACTTGTACGAGCACTTCTCGCGCTCCACAAAAAAATAGAAGCCAAGGTACTCGTCACTCTTGCCGGTGTCGTGGATGGTGAAGAAGGTGCAGAAGAGCTCGACGCAGGGGGGAATACCCACCCACATCTCGCAGAAGTGGACAAAGGTCGACACCAGAAGAATGGAGTGTGGGCCAAGGTGGTACAGCTACAGACCATAGAAGTCTAGCAGCATCAAGAGAAATGTGGAGAAGGGTGGGATCAGTCCCACCATGGCGTACGTGGAGAAGTACACCATGTCGCCGGCATGCCCCTTCTCGAACGGAAGCTTGCCGACGTGAACCAGGTGGTTGAAGGAGTCACTGGACCACCCCATGAGGGCCCAGACCTTCTTCAAAACACCATCGATCTTAAGACGGCTCTTGCAAAGACCCAACTCCATCGCAGCACAGCGGGGCGAGAGATGAAAAGCAGGCTAGAGTTTGGAGGATTCGACCGCAAGTTCAAATGAAGGCGTAAAGAATCCCCAAACGGAGTTCACTTTCCTTCTTAAGTAAGCCCCCACAACGCTTGGATGGAAACCAGAGAGGAGCCGACGATACAGTTCAAAAACTTCACCCTGCCAATGATAAGGGGGCCCGAGGCCACCCCGACGATCAAGTCGAGGACCTTACCCAGGTGAACATTTGTCATCATGAGAGGCGGGAAGCTCGAGGGCGACGGCCTGACAAGGCGCGCGGAACCGATACAGTTTTTGTATCGGGAACCAGCGACCTTCAATTGCATGAGATCCGCACGCTCAAATCTCACCTGCCGCATCCTTAATATGCCACGCGGCGATGGTTTAACTGTGAACTACCGCCAACGGCACATCCAAAGACCCTTGAAGACACGACACAAAAACCGAAGGATGGACCCACCTCCAGCAGAACGACTTCATCCAAAAGGTCTCTCCCAGAGGTGGGCCCAAGGGGCCATTGTCGGTACCCTGCGTACCGTATACCCCTTGGGACTGCAAAAAGACCAAAGAAACTTCACCTGTCTGAGTTGAAGACCTCCGAAGGCCCCACGTGTCATACGGTACCGGACCTGCCTCCCTTCTATGGTTAGTCCCTGTGCTGCCACGTGTATACTGCAACCGGAGCTACGTCCCACACATGGGAAAGCTCCGGGCTAAATACCTGTGCGGCACCCCCGGACCTAACCCCCGACAGAGGGAAGCTCTGGTACCAACACGTGTACAACTACATTGGACCTACACGTCATAGACGGTAAGCTCCAGAGCTGCCGCATGTCCAACCGCCGGGCCTTCAGCCTCAACAATCAGACTGGTGGACCCTCAATGGCTCGGACCTTCAAGGGACAATCAAAGACTTCAAGACCCGATTAAGTGTCATTAATACCATCTTAATGACACACAATCGGAGAGCCCTTAATACAAGTAACGGCACTGTCAAGGCGTTTTACCACACTATTAAGGGTAATTAAGCTCATTAATTGTGTATTAAGCATCAGTAACCTCTAGGGCCACATGTCGGGCCAGGCTAACGATGTAACGACCAATCCTTGTACTATAAAAGTACTAGTCGAGCGATACACATGGAGACTTCTTCCAGACTTCCAGACTCATCTTTGACACACGCTCACAAGTGCTCAGACGCTCAATACAACAACTACACATCCTGTGGAGTAGGGTATTACGCTTAGGCGGTCCGCACCATGTAAATCCTCGTGTCAACTTGCCATCGTGTTCTGAATCTCTGCGCGCCCAATACCGAACTACAAACTCCGCGGGCTACCAACAGTAGTACCGGGAGCATTGCCGGAACCAGACTCTGACAGTCACCTACTTAGGAATAAATTTAAACATGTACCTAGAATTTCATAACCATTGCTAAAATTGACTTAGACATTTTTTGCCTAGGTAATGCTTATAGAATTACTTAATGGTTGAACTGGTATTTTGCAACCTAGGAATAGTGATGTCCATAATTTTGATTTGAAACTCATTCATGCATTGATTACTAAATTTCAAATTCATAGGCAACAAATAAAAAATGTTCAGGAGGACAAAATTGAGAATCTTGTTTACCACAATCAAAATGATAACATTTGGTCTTGTGTAAAAGACTATGATGGTTAGAAAATTTACATGGTGAAGGGATCCATATAATGTATTTATATCACTTGAGGAATTTTATATGTGACGTAAGAAATGTCAACAGTCATCTTCCCAAGCAAATAAGACTCGCATGTGTCAAGTGATTCAAAATAAAATGAGCTTAGTAAACCATCTTTATGGAGTTTCTCTATGTATTTCTCATTTATATGACCTAAGTGACAATGCAAAATAAAAGTGGGATTTAGATCATTTCGTCAAGCCTTTTTGTTATTAATGTTAAAGACAGTTTTACCCTGAAGATCAAGAACATATAATCCATTCACCAATGGACACTGAGCATAGAAAACATTGTTATAATAAATAGAAAAACATTTGTTCTTAATTACAATTTCATAACCATCAACTTCTTCTAAACATGAAGAAGAGATAATTCTCTTGCTCGTAGGAATGCAATGACAATTATCTAATTCCAAAATTAATCATGAGGGTAATGACAAGTGGTAGGTCCCGATACCTATGACCGCAACCTTTGCTCCATTGCCGACACCAACATTCAACTTGCCTTTTGCAAATCTTCTAGTCTCAATTAGACTCTGCAACGATTTGCAAGTGTGAATCATCAATCCAACATCAAATACCCATGATTCACCAGAAGATGTAGCAATACTAATTTCTATAACATTTATACCATAAGTAGAAGTCTCACTTCCCTTCTTCTTCTTCTTCAGATCCTCCAAGTACTTCTTGCTGCTCCTTGACCAATGCCTCTTAGAGTGATAGTGAAAGCATTCATCATCAGGAGAAGGACAAGATTCACCCTTTGGCTTAGACATGCTTCCAAATATTATTCTCCTTTTGAACCATCATCACATGAGTGACGTTTTTCTTAAAGCTTTCTTCAGATGTTTTGAGCATTCCATGCAATTCATCCAATGTTTTCTTCATGCTATTCATTTGAAAATTCAATAGAAATGGCTCGTATCTCGGTGGGAGCGACTGTAGAACAACGTCAATAGCCAAATCATCCTTGACTTCAGAATCAAGTTTGCCCAAAGTCTCAATATAACCAATAATTTTGATTACATAAAGGTTGACCTGGCTACCCTCCGCTAGTTTGCATGAGAACAAGGACTTTTAGATGTTGTACCTCTCAGCCCTAGCTTGGTCCTCAAACATTCCATGCAGTCTCTCAGTCATAGAATAAGCATATGTATTATCATAATATTTCTGCGGGTCAGGGGACATCTTGGCAAGCATGACGCAACTTACATTAAGTGCATCATCGATGTGCTTCTGATAAGTTCTGCATGCTGCAACATTTGCATCAGCTGGGAGGTTATCAGAGTATGGATGCTAAAGAACGTACTCAATTTTATATTGCCTAAGAATCATTCTCAAGTGTAAGACCTATGTGTGCTGAATGCATTGGCTTTGTAGTAAATACACTTGGCCTTGATGATAAAAGTTTTTAATATCACCAAAACACCTTTTTATCAAGGTCCGACTCTAGCTCCGAGCTACAGCAAGGTCCGACGATAGGTCCGGCTTGCTTTGGGTAGCTCCGGTTACGTTTGATGCTAGGTCCGACTTCTTGGTAAGGTCCGACCAGCTTTGGTTAGCTCCGGTGAGCTTTATCTTTAGCTCCGACATGTCTTTGATAGCTCCGGCATGTTTTTGCTAAGCTCCGATGTACTTTGTCTAGCTCCGGTTTTGGGTTGACTAGTTCCGACTAGTTTTGATAAGCTCCGGATCCAGGACCTACTAGTTTTGATAAGCTCCGGATCCAGGATCGACTAGTTTTGGTAAGCTCCGGGTCTAGGATCTACTAGTTTTGGTAAGCTCCGGCGCTAGGTTCTACTAGTTCTTGGTAGCTCCGGCTCAAGCTCCGGGTTGCTCTGACAAGGTCCGGAACATGACCAAAGTGCTTCTACTTTTCATTTGCAATGTTTCGTACTTGCTTTACATGATTGGAAAGATTGCTTAGTATTCATTTGCTATGTTTTTGGTGCGTTTTGGATGATACGGCTGATATCGTTTCTACTGTGGTTTTGCAACATGCTTATGTGAGGTTCTCACGTAAGGTGTTGTGTTCGGAACTAACGTGAGTCAAGTCGAGGACTTGTGCTCGTATGGATTGTTTGTTTGTTCATGTGCAGGTGTTGCTTGAGTTCAAGTCATGGCTGGTGACAGGATCCATTGGACTAGTCTCAGGAGGAGATGAGGTTCCAACAACCAAGTTCAGGAGGAACTGTGGTTGAGCGGGTCAGGAGGTCGCGCAGGATGATTGAATCAAGGGCAGTGCATATGAAGGTCGAAGGAAGGTGTTCGCACGTATGCATGAGGTGCATGACGTGGCAATATGCTTCTAGAGACGGATTATGGAAGGAAGATCTGATCGGAAGGATCGGATCGTATCGGTTGAAGACTTTGGCTGCGGCAGAGTCGGTTATGGCTCGGTATGGGAAGTATCGAGTTGGTTATGTTAGGATTTCGAGTGTATCACGAAATTGAGTTGTTTAGGAATGTGGGATACG
Organism: Tuctoria greenei; assembly: GCA_036927565.1. NCBI lineage: Eukaryota > Viridiplantae > Streptophyta > Magnoliopsida > Poales > Poaceae > Tuctoria > Tuctoria greenei. Next base: position 123,120,824 of record JAYESD010000008.1, read on the forward strand.
TTCCTAAGGTGTTTGGAAGTCTTAAGATTGCTTCTATCTGCGTATAGAAGAATCTTGAGCAGTTATGGTAAGTTCCGATTGTGATCGGATTAGGATTGGAGTCCTAGTTGGATTGGGATGGCCTAAGGGCTGGTTATATAAGCGAGGGAAGGCCAAAGCTCGGTAGACGACTTTGGGGCTGTTCCTCTTGTGTTCTATTGAATAAAATTCATAGTTTGAAGGAACTTTTGTGCCTTGTTCGTCCGACTTGTTCCAGACAAGTTTTACTCGTCGAGTTTCTGGACAGCACTACCTTTCGTCGGTGGTTTTAGCATAACTCGAGTTTTACTGATCCAACTGACGTGATTCTTTTTCGGTTGTCTTCACAACTTGATTATCTATCATCTGCCAAAATTTCACGGTCATTGGATTTGTGGTTTTTGTGCTACACGAGTTTCTTTTCAGCATTCCAGAAACTGTTTTTCTCGAGTAGGTCAGATTGACCAGTGTTTGATCTTTTGATCATAACTTGAGTTGTTCTCAACGGATTTGAGTAATTCTTTTTGTGTTGTCTTCGTGACTTGATTCTCTCTGATATCTATCACTTTTGTCACGGTGAAACACGTTTAGATTAGTCTCATACACGATTTATTTAACAGATCGTTTTTCTACCGAAGGGATTAGGGTTTTATTGTTTCCGCTGCGTAAGATTTTTAAATCTACCATTCACCCCCCCTCTGGTAGCTTTTCACGTGCTTTTCGATCCTACAATTGGTATCAGAGCCACGGTGCTCTAATCTTTGTGATTTGCACGTGTTTTTGACTAATCATCATGGAGAAGTACTCCGCCAAACCTTGCGTGTTTGCTGGTATTGATTTCCAGGTCTGGAAGGCACGCATGGAGGCCTTCATCCAGGTGCAAGGCTTCGCAATATGGGAAAAGGTATACAAACCTTATGAAGTCCCTCCTAACGATCAAGTTATGGCTACGAACCTCCGGGACGTCGATAACAACAACAAAGCCCGAAACTTGATCATCCAAGGACTCACTCAAAGCGACTTTGATCGTGTCGCGCACCTCCGGTCAGCATACGACGTTTGGAGAGCTCTCTGTGATTATCATGAAGGCTCCAACACAATCAAGGAGGTAAAACAAGATATGTTCAAAAAGGAGTATATGCGTTTTGAGATGCAACCAGGTGAGTCTATCGATGACCTCTTTGCTCGTTTCAATAAAATTCTCAGCAACTTACGTAGTGTCAATGTTAATTTTTCTGATGCTGAGAATGCTAGACAACTTCTTAGTGCATTAGACATGTCAGTTTGGGAGATGAAAGTAACATCCATTCGTGAATCAACTGTCATGAGTTCTCTTACATTAGATGTACTTTATTCTAAACTAAAAACTCATGAAATTGACATCCTAGCACGTAAGAACCCAAACAAGTCTATTGCATTTGTCTCACAACGTGATATGTCTAGCTCCGGCCAATCATCATCCTGCAATACTCTTGCTTTGTTGTCCTCACTAACCCTGGAGCAGATCGAAGAAATTCCAGAAGAGGAGTTGGCACTCATCTCTACTAGATTCTCAAAAGCATTGCAAAATGTGAGAACTAGAAGGAGAGGAAGCTCCGGACCTCAACGCTGTTTTGAATGTGGTAAAACAGGACACTTTCGTACAGAATGCCCTAACCTTTCAGGTCCGACCACCCGGGAAGAAAAACAAAGCAAGGTCCGGACCTCCTCTGGAAATTCCAACAAGAAAAAGAAGGGTACCATAGGACGCAAGATGATCAACAGCTTCATCACCGCGCTTCAAGAGCTCAGTTCAAGTGACATTGATTTTGAAAGTGATGAAGAGAATGATGACTTGGCCAACTTATGCTTCATGGCGGGCAAAGCAAGATCAAGATCAAGTCAGGAGGAAGCAGAACACAACAGTGACGATGATGAGGTATGTTCTACCTGCAATGAAATGTGTGATGCTATTTCTCGTGCAACTATTATTGTCAAGAAAAAAGGACAAAAAGCTTAGGGATAGTGCTGCTAAAATTAAATCACTAGAATCTGAAATTAACCGTTTAAAAACTTTGATTCCTAGTGATGATGCATGTCCCTCATGTGACTTAATCTATGAACAATTGTCCACATTAAGAAGTGCACACTCCTCCACTCTAGATAAACTTGATGAAGAAATTAAAAAGAACAAAGAGCTTGCTGCACTTAATGATAAAAACTTGAAAGATGCTAGCTGTTCTACAATTGACTTGCATTGTTCTGCATGTGAAAATCTTGATAAGAAACTGCAAGATGCTATGAATGAAATTTTTATGTTGAACAATGCTTTACGTTCTCATGAAGTTAAATTTTGTTCCAATTGCAAACTAAAAGGAAAAACTTCATGTGAAAACTGCCTAGACTTGTCCAAGAAACTTGATGACATGAATAGGACACTAGGTCGGTTTTGTAATGGGGATAAGAATCTAAACTTGCTGCTGAATTCTTCCAAGTCTAGCAAAGATAAAACTGGTTTAGGTTTTGATTCTCATGTTCATGCTAAGGCAAATCCACCTAAAATTGTAAGGTCTTTAGGAAGTGGTTTGATTCAAACAGTTCCTAAACAAAAAGAAGTGGTTTTCAAATCTGCAGGAGTGCTGTCTCACTCGGTTTCAAATAAAGATATTGCTTGCTCATCTAGACATGAACACAAAGTTAAACTTCATTGTATCTTCTGTGGTAGAGATGGTCATGTCATAGATTTTTGTTATAGACTAGCTAAACAATAGAAAAAGGAAAGAAAAATTGCTAGATCTTGTAACTCTCATGCAATTAGAAAAACACAACCTGCTTTAGTGAGTCAGAAATTTGAAAAGGTAGCTTCCGGACCTTCTGGTAAGAAATCTACAAAGGCAGCTCCGGTAGTTATGATAGCTCCGAGAGTTACCGGATCTTCTGTTGTTCCCTCCGGAGCTTCAGCTTTTGCCTCCGGACCTTTTGCTTTTACCTCCGGAGCTACCGGTTTTCACTCTAAACAAGTAAAAACTTCTAAATCAACTGTTAAGAAAAGAAAACCTCAATCTTTGACTCATAAACCTGCTGTTTTATCTCAGCATTCGCGTGTTTTTCCTGGTGCACGTCGCGTGACTAAGTACTGGATTCCTAAATGCCTTTTGACTAACCCCAGTATTGAGTCATCGACGTATTGTGCTTCTATGTAGGTTACACGCTTGAGGAAGGAGAATATTTGGATTGTGGATTCAGGTTGCTCACGCCACATGACCGGTAACAAAGATTGGTTCTCCTCCCTCACCTTTGTGTCACGTGTATAGAATGTTACTTTTGCCGATAATTCTTCAACTCCTATAATTGCTAAGGGTTCGGTTAGAGTAAATGATCACTACACTTTGAAGGATGTGGCACTTGTCAAAAATTTGAAATATAACTTGCTTTCTATTTCACAATTGCTAGATGTAAATCTAGAAATTACTTTCAATAAAAACTGCTGCAAAGTTGTAGATTCAAATAGTGAGCTTATTTTTAACATGTCTCGGTTTGGAAGAGTTTTTAAAGCTGATTTTGATATGTCTTCTTCTAAGCATAAGTGTCTAGTTGCTAATGATTCAAAGGACTTATATTTTTGGCATCGTAGACTTGGTCACGTAGGCTTTGATCACCTAACGCGTGTTAGTGCTCTTGATCGCATACGTGGGCTGCCTAAGCTTAAAGGGGACAAAGAAATTGTGTGCTCTTCTTGTAGACATGCTAAGATGGTTGCAGGTTCACATACTCCTCTCACAATGATCATGACAACTGAACCATGTCAACTTTTGCATCTTGACACCGTAGGACCTTCACGTGTTCAATCCTTCGGAGGTAAATGGTATGCTCTTGTTATTGTTGATGATTATTCTAGATATTCTTGGGTGTATTTTATGGCGTCTAAGAATGAAGTCTTTAGTCACTTTAGAACTTTATTTCTTAGATTATCAATTGATCACCCAAGATCATTAAAAGCAATTAGAAGTGATAATGGAACTGAATTTAAAAATCAATTCTTTGATCACTTTTGTGCTGAAAATAGAATAGATCATCAATTTTCTTCACCATATGTACCTCAACAAAACGGTGTTGTAGAAAGAAAGAACAGAACCCTAGTTGAGATGGCTAGGACTATGCTTGATGAATATCAAACTCCTAGGAAATTTTGGGCTGATGCATTAGCAACCGCTTGTTATGTCTCAAATCGTGTTTTCTTGCATGCTAAGCTAGGTAAAACACCATATGAGCTCCGGTTTGGAGATAGGCCTAGTGTTACACACTTTCGGGTCTTTGGTTGCAAATGCTTTGTTAAGAAACATGGTAATCTTGATAAATTTGAACCTAGATCCAATGATGGCATGTTTCTTGGTTATCCATCTCATACTAGAGGCTACCGTGTGCTTTTACTTGACACTAACAAAATTGTGGAGACTTGTGAAGTGTCTTTTGATGAAGCTAGCCCAGGTACTAGCTCCGGTGTTGCAGGACCAGATTCATATTCTCAGGGGGAGGGTATTTTCGAAGATGAAGAAGAGCCGGTGATCATGCCTGGTAGTTCCGAAGTTGACACGTATCCAGCTCCGGACATTGAACAAGCTCCGGATGTCACCTCTGCTGGTCCTTATCGCCCACAAGTCACAAGCTCATCAATCTACAATGAACCTAATGAAGAAGAAGCTTGTGAGACATCTGCTCCCCTACGTTTTTACAAAGATCACCCCCCACAACAGATGATTGGAAGCTTGCACGAACGAGTCACACGGTCCAGGTTTTGCGATCCAAACTCTCATGCTCATTCTGCTTTTGTTGCTTCTTTTGAACCCAAAGATATATCACACGCACTCACTAATGAATCTTGGATTATTGCCATGCAAGAAGAGTTAGAAAATTTTGAAAGAAATAATGTTTGGAAACTTGTACCTCCACCTCAAGGCCACACTTTAATTGGAACTAAATGGGTATATAAAAATAAACAAAGTGAGGATGGGGTTGTGATTAGGAATAAGGCTAGGTTGGTTGCTCAAGGTTTCACTCAAGTTGAAGGTCTAGATTTTGATGAAACTTTTGCTCCTGTCGCTAGATTAGAAGCCATAAGAATTTTGTTAGCTTTCGCAGCATCTAAAGGTTTTAAGCTATATCAAATGGATGTTAAAAGTGCTTTTCTTAATGGCTACATAGATGAGGAGGTTTATGTCAAACAACCACCAGGTTTTGAAAATCCAGATTTTCCTAATCATGTTTACAAACTGTCCAAAGCCTTATATGTCTCAAACAAGCCCCTAGAGCATGGTATGATAGGTTAAAAACATTCTTACTTGAAAAGGGGTTTACAATGGGAAAGGTTGATAAAACTCTTTTTGTGCTTAATCATGGCAATGACTCATTATTCGTTCAAGTGTATGTGGATGATATTATCTTTGGTTGTGCTTCTCATGATCTTGTGTCCAAGTTTTCAGCAATGATGAGTTCCGAATTTGAAATGAGTATGATGGGTGAACTCACTTACTTTTTGGGGCTGCAAATCAAGCAAACCAAGGAGGGTACCTTTGTGCATCAAACAAAGTATACCAAAGATCTCCTAAGGCGCTTCAACATGGACAAAAGCAAGCCTCTTCGGACACCAATGGGAACAGCAACAACACTTGAACTTGATGAAGATGGTGAATCCGTGGATCAAAAAGAATATAGAAGTATGATCGGATCACTTTTGTACCTTACAGCATCAAGACCGGACATACAATTCAGCGTATGTCTTTGTGCACGGTTTCAAGCTTCCCCACGTGTTTCACATCGTCAAGCCGTCAAAAGGATTCTCAGGTACTTACATGGAACTCAAGAATTTGGCATTTTTCTTCCTTCTTCCTCAATCGTTTCTTTGAAAGCTTTTTCGGATGCTGATTTTGGGGGTTGTAGGATTGATAGGAAAAGTACTTCCGGTGCTTGTCATTTTCTTGGTAAATCTCTTGTTGCTTGGTCCTCTAGAAAACAAAGTTCAGTTGCACAATCCACAGCCGAATCTGAGTATGTAGCTGCTGCTAGTGCTTGTTCACAAATTCTTTGGATTGTTCAAACACTTAAGGACTATGGGGTTGATCTAGATAGTGTTCCACTGTTCTGTGATAACACTAGTGCTATTTGCATTGCTAAAAACCCCGTGCAACATTCTAGAACTAAGCACATTGACATTAGGTATCACTTTCTCCGTGATAATGTTGAAAAAGGAAACATTGTGCTTCACCATGTAGATACCGAACAACAATTGGCTGACATTTTTACAAAACCTTTGGATTTCACTCGTTTTTGTTACATTCGTAGTGAAATAGGGGTTATGCATCCTCATGGCTTAAATTGAGGGGGAGTTTTTTTTAAACTTAGGAAGTCTATGTGTGAATCTGAAATTAAAATAATATGAGCATATTATTTCATACATATATGACTTTGTGATTCCTTTTACATGCTGAAAGTTCTTACTACATTACTCGTGTTATACTTTTTGTAGTTTTTGCCATGTCTAGTAATTGGAATAATTACTTATACTAAATCTGGTCATGATCGAACTTTCTTGCTGTTTTGAACTTGTTGCATGCTCACAAATGCTTTTAATCATTAAGAATTTATCAAGTAATCAACTCACATGTTGAGTTTTTATGAACAAATATAAATTGAGAAAAGATCAAGAGAATATGCATGCATCGCACTTCTTCTTTCGAGATGGCTTGTCATTGCACTTAGATATGAACTTGGAAGAAGTTGTGTATGACTAAAACCATGTCCTTAAGCTTCTGATTGTCAAATGACATAGGCTTGGCTTGGTTGGATAGAATAAGGCAGATGAGCATATAATCTCTTGCAAATATCACATTATCTAAATTTATGCTTTGAAAAATAATAAAATGCAGCAACAAATGTCATGCTTTCAGGTTTTGAAATAGTTGAGTTTGTGAGATCATGACCTGCTAAAATTGAAAATCACACTTGCTTTCTAGCATGGCTTACACTACATTATGTATCTCATTGATGTGATAGTGTAAGTTACTTGATAGTATGACTTGGGTGAGCTTTGTTTATATGTATATGTTATAATATGCTCATAACAACTAAAGAAGGAGAGATAATTTGTTTATATCTCATAACAATTAAATTTCTCTTTTAACTTGCTGAATACATTGTCAAAGGGGGAGAGATTAATCACACATTTAAAAAAAAGGAGAGATAATAAAGGGGGAGACATTTTCATTTTCAAAAGGGGGAGATATTTTCATTTACGTTTGTTTTACAAAAAGGAAAAAATTGTTTTCAAAACTTTTATGTGAATAAGCCAATGTTCGGATTTTAAATGGTGTTGCCAATGCATTCATCAAGGGGGAGATTGTAAGACCTATGTGTGTTGAATACATTGGCTTGTAGTAAATACACTTGGCCTTGATGATAAAAGTTTTTAATATCACCAAAACACCTTTTTATCAAGGTCCGACTCTAGCTCCGAGCTACAGCAAGGTCCGACGATAGGTCCGGCTTGCTTTGGGTAGCTCCGGTTACGTTTGATGCTAGGTCCGACTTCTTGGTAAGGTCCGACCAGCTTTGGTTAGCTCCGGTGAGCTTTATCTTTAGCTCCGACATGTCTTTGATAGCTCCGGCATGTTTTTGCTAAGCTCCGACGTACTTTGTCTAGCTCCGGTTTTGGGTTGACTAGTTCCGACTAGTTTTGATAAGCTCCGGATCCAGGACCTACTAGTTTTGATAAGCTCCGGATCCAGGATCGACTAGTTTTGGTAAGCTCCGGGTCTAGGATCTACTAGTTTTGGTAAGCTCCGGCGCTAGGTTCTACTAGTTCTTGGTAGCTCCGGCTCAAGCTCCGGGTTGCTCTGGCAAGGTCCGGAACTTGACCAAAGTGCTTCTACTTTTCATTTGCAATGTTTCGTACTTGCTTTACATGATTGGAAAGATTGCTTAGTATTCATTTGCTAAGTTTTTGGTGCCTTTTGGATGATACGGCTGATATCGTTTCTACTGTGGTTTTGCAACATGCTTATATGAGGTTCTCACGTAAGGTGTTGTGTTCGGAACTAACGTGAGTCAAGTCGAGGACTTGTGCTCGTATGGATTGTTTGTTTGTTCATGTGCAGGTGTTGCTTGAGTTCAAGTCATGGCTGGTGACAGGATCCATTGGACTAGTCTCAGGAGGAGATGAGGTTCCAACAACCAAGTTCAGGAGGAACTGTGGTTGAGCGGGTCAGGAGGTCGCGCAGGATGATTGAATCAAGGACAGTGCATATGAAGGTCGAAGGAAGGTGTTCGCACGTATGCATGAGGTGCATGACGTGGCAATATGCTTCTAGAGACGGATTATGGAAGGAAGATCTGATCGGAAGGATCGGATCGTATCGGTTGAAGACTTTGGCTGCGGCAGAGTCGGTTATGGCTCGGTATGGGAAGTATCGAGTTGGTTATGTTAGGATTTCGAGTGTATCACGAAATTGAGTTGTTTAGGAATGTGGGATACGTTCCTAAGGTGTTTGGAAGTCTTAAGATTGCTTCTATCTGCGTATAGAAGAATCTTGAGCAGTTATGGTAAGTTCCGATTGTGATCGGATTAGGATTGGAGTCCTAGTTGGATTGGGATGGCCTAAGGGCTGGTTATATAAGCGAGGGAAGGACAAAGCTCGGTAGACGAATTTGGGGCTGTTCCTCTTGTGTTCTATTGAATAAAATTCATAGTTTGAAGGAACTTTTGTGCCTTGTTCGTCCGACTTGTTCCAGACAAGTTTTACTCGTCGAGTTTCTGGACAGCACTACCTTTCGTCGGTGGTTTTAGCATAACTCGAGTTTTACTGATCCAACTGACGTGATTCTTTTTCGGTTGTCTTCACAACTTGATTATCTATCATCTGCCAAAATTTCACGGTCATTGGATTTGTGGTTTTTGTGCTACACGAGTTTCTTTTCAGCATTCCAGAAACTGTTTTTCTCGAGTAGGTCAGATTGACCAGTGTTTGATCTTTTGATCATAACTTGAGTTGTTCTCAACGGATTTGAGTAATGTTTTTTGTGTTGTCTTCGTGACTTGATTCTCTCTGATATCTATCACTTTTGTCACGGTGAAACACGTTTAGATTAGTCTCATACACGATTTATTTAACAGATCGTTTTTCTACCGAAGGGATTAGGGTTTTATTGTTTCCGCTGCGTAAGATTTTTAAATCTACCATTCACCCCCCCCCCCCTCTGGTAGCTTTTCACGTGCTTTTCGATCCTACATCAAGTTGCGGTACCAATTGATAATGTTACCTCCACTAAGCTTTTCCATTTTAAGCACAGATAGCAAATTAAAACAGGTATTGTTACCAGAAGACATGACCTATAATAGAAATAAATACGCAAAGTTTTGGCACTTTGTTATGTACCAATATTCTATTAACAGCATAATAAACGACATTGATTATCGTTCTTCCTCTGTAAAAGTCCTAATTTCGAAAGTATAAAGTTCTGTTAGGAGAAATAAAATCAAGCATGAGTAGAAGAAATCAAAATGGCAAATGAAAAACAAACTAATTCAAATACTTAAAGAGGGAATTAAAAAAAATGAACTAAGCTACTATTCAAATGAGGTTAACATGAAGATTGGAGTTGACCATTGGACTCCTAATATTTCAAATTGTCTACCGGCAAACTTTCATAAATTTTTAGGCAGTTTTGCTATTTAAATCAACGGCTGCATTAAATTCCATCCAAATTTGAATTCAAATTTGAATTCTAATGAATTTGGGTCAGAACAATGATTTGGATCCAGAATTGGGTTCTCCATATTTCATATGAGTTCTCTGCAAAGATCTAGATATTTTGGAGCAAGATTGGTATGGAACTTATGTGACCAGTGGTGAGCAGCATGTTTAGACTTGGTGGGACCCACTGGTCAGCGGCTCATTTGAGCTGAACCGACTTGCCTTGCTCTGTTCTGTGCTTCACGACAGCTGAGCTGCGATCCAACCCATCAAGCAGGCAAGCAAGCACCTGTGTCTTGATGACAAACCCATCCAATCAGTGCTCCATCTACTACCCTGATGAGTTGAAGCAAAGCCTCTCTCCTATTTGTTTTCTCTCCCATAAAACACAAAAACCGGCGCTCTCTCTGTTCTCTGGCGAACCAAGCAGTGGAGGCAAGTTCCAACCCTCAGCCAATAGAAAAGAGAATAGCCAACACCCCTTCTAGCTCAAGGTGAAAACCTCTGTTGATTCCATTTCTTATCAAGTAAGTAATATCGTTTTCTCTCGGCATGAACAAAGTCTTCATGCTAGGGCTTGAGCTTAATTCTTTTTGTACGTGTAATTAACCTCTAATTCAGTTTGAAAATAGTTTCTAAACCTCCTAGGGCACCTGCTTGAGCAAGAAAATTGAGAAATGATTAACTAGGCATGGAGATAGTCAAATTTTCCTCACTGCCATGGAAAACTCGTCGGTTCACCGTCGGACTTGAGATTTGCAGCCATTCCACTCCTCTTTCACACCATTTTAATCTTCTCCATGATCCTAGAAACATTCCCAATCGTTTTCTAGGCAGTTTGAGCAACAGGGTGGTGGCACGGAATTGCCGGAACCTTAGCCGCCGTCGTTGGCATCGCACCATCTTTTTCGGCTATCCCCTGTCCCAGCGGATGACACCATCGTGCTCGGCAGCTGGAAATATGGTTAGGCCATGATTTTTGGGAAGGATGATGGACGGATGAGGCATGCTGATGACCTTGCCCGAGGGAGTCACCGCGTGCCGCCCGAGCGCCGCCTCTGGACCAAGGATGAAGATGACCGTGTGGGTCCCCCGTGTCAGCCTCTCCACCTCTCTCTTCGGGTCGTGTGTGGCAAATAGATCTTATGTGGCTGCACGCATTATACCGTAGCATGTGGGCCCATTCTGACTGGAGCATTTCAAACCAGTGGGCCTGGGTGGATTATTCAGACTTTATCCTTTTGCAAATAATTTCCAGATTTCGGTCAAAGTTCAAAAATCAATTTCCCCTAGTAGACTTGCTCAATAATTCCAAAAAATTCTGGTAGACTCATATTGATCACGGTGTTGGAGTGGTGCAATTTTCAAGACATGAAAATCCTAGAATTTTAATAACTAATTGCCTGGGAAATTAATAACCACTGTTCTACTAATTGGAAAATTCCAAATTTCGGTCAGAAGTCTCATTAAAATAAACTTTATTTCCAGTAAAAATGCGAAGTTCATTGGACTTAATTTACTGGACCAAATAGTGTTCAAATCCCCAATGTCTACAGAAAATTCAGGAATGTACAAAAATATTTTCAGAATTCCTTCCAAACTTGTAAAATCAATTCCTCCCCGTAGAAAGCTCAGAAAACTATGAAATTTTTTTTGCTAGAACCAGTGAGACCTCCTATAACCAGATCATCCACTTTTAGCCATGTTAAAGCTCCAGAGTTTGTACAAAATTTAGAGAAGTCATTTACTTGTTGGAATTTTAGAGACAACAAGCTTCCTTGAAGTTCTCCAATTCTTGGCCGATGTTCTCCTCTTAGAACCCACAATCCACTCTAAAATCCCAAAGCCAATTAAAATAATTTAGTAACAAAAATTGTGTTTAGAAGTTTGTCGAAGTGCGCGATCGACACTTCCCCCGGTATACTAGATCGTAGTTCGCGGAGGTTCATAATTTGTTGGGGCGCGCGTGAGATTATGAACAAGACAGAGGTACGAGAATTTTTACGTGGTTCGGGCCGCTTGAGCATAATACCATAATCCACGGGTGGTTGTTGTATGTATGAGATGTGTGGCGCTTGATTGGACTTGTCCTTTGTGCAACTCTTTTATAGTCTAAGGACTGGCCGTTACATTGTCAGCCTGGACCGACATGTAACCACAGTGGTGTTTAGTTACCTAATACACGATCTGTATGTATTAAGCATGATTAATGATGTGATAACGCGCCTTAATGGCGGCGTTACGATACTAAAGGTCCTCTGATCGTGTGTCATTAACATGGCATTAATGACACGTAATGAGGTCTTGTAACAGTTTCTTTAATTGTCCCTTGAATGTTTATGTCGTTGGAGATCCGTCTATCCTCCCGTTGCTGGCTTAGGTCTGGAGACTCGACACGTGCAGCTCTGGAGCTTCCCTCTGTGGGGAGGCAGGTCCGAAGCTGCTATACACGTGGCAGCACTGGAGCTTCCCTCTACTGGGGGTTAGGTCAGGGGCCCCTGGACACGTGGCACGACCGGAGCTTCCCTATAGAGGGAGTTAGGTCCGGCCTTGCGTTACACGTGGCAGTTCCAGAGCTACCCAAACGAGGGAGGTGGGCCCTGTGCTGCAGAACACGTGGAGCCTTCGGAGATCTTCAACTCAAACAGATGGAACTCCATGGCTTCTCTTGCGGTATGGTGGGGTACCCGGTACGCAGGGTACCGACAGTGGCCCCCGGGCCCACCTCTGGGAGAAATCCTTTGGGTTAAGTTATTCTACCAAAGTTGGGGCCATCCCGTGCTGCGACTTCAAAGGATTTTTCATGGGCATTGGGGTGATGGTCAGTAGTTAAGCCATATCCATGTGGCTCCTCTTGATGCGGCAGGTGAGATCCTGACATGCGGATATCACGCAATTGAAGGTCACTGGTTCCCAATACGAAAATTGTATCGGTTCCGCGTGGCATGTCAGGCCGCCGCCCTCGGGCTTCCAACTTCCCATCATGACAACGGTTCACCAGGGGTAATAACTTTGACTTTTCTGCCAATTTGGACCCAGGCCCATTTGTCATTGACGGGGAAAGTTTTTGATGTGTGATCTTGATCCCGCCATGGTTTCCATCGAAGCGTTGCGGAGGCTTACTCAATAAGGAAATTCAGCATGGTTTGAGTACCCTTTATGCTTTTATTTGAACTTGCACTCAGAGCCACCCAACCTTTGCATAGCCCTCCCATCCTTTGCTCCCCTTTGCCGTGATGGGGTTAGGTCTTCCCCGCAGCAAGATCAAGAGTAATGAAGATCTGTCGAGGGTCCAAACCTACATGGGGTGGTCTAGTGACTCCTTCAACAATGACATCCGCTTCGGCAATCTCCCCTTCAAGAAGGAGTGTACCAGAGAGATGGTCTACATCTCAGTGTACGCCATGGTGGGTATGATACCACTATTTTCAAGCTTCTTGGTGATGCTGTTAGACTTCTAAGGTCTGCAGCTTCACCACCTCGGCCCCTACTCCTTCTTGCTTGTGGCGAACTTTGTCCACTTTTGTGAGATGTGGGTGGGTGTGCCACCGTGCATTGAGCTCTTCCGGACCTTCTTCACAGTCCATACTACCGAAAAATGGACAGAGCTGATTGGCTTCTCCTACTCCGTGAAGCGCAAGAACTGCCCCTTCAAGTACTTGAAGACCTTCCCCTCTGGATAGTTGGACAACTGGAAGAAAGATTGTGTGATCCTCGTAGTGGAGGTGCACGAGAGGTTGGAGTTGCCCAAGAGCCTCCCTAATGTCGACACCAACGCCTAAAATGCAGTTTTGGAGCTATCTGAAGCATACAAGCCTATCTCGACAATGATCCAAGAATGCGTAGAGGGTGGAGTGACCTCTCAAATGGTCTTCGGCAATTTCCTGTTGAATAGGTGGGCTCCGCTGAAGACAAGGGAGTGGCATGCATGGGCTTTCAACAGTGAGATGGATCACAATGGGATAGAAGCCGGTTTTAACACCAACTTGGACGATGAAGCATTGAAGCTCCATCTCCAGAAGTTTCAACATGGGGCCATCACCCAAGATGCATTGACCCCACCGGAGGAATTCCTCCCTCTGAACATGGTTCTGGAGATTAGGAGGTAGCTTCGGAGGGGGATGCCGGAGCTTGACGACCTCAGCCTGGTGGAGAGGCGTAGGACCTCCAGGGTTGCCATTTCTGGAGCTTCGAAAACGGTGGCTCCGACCACTACTCCGAGCCAGAAGGTTGACGATGCCAGCAAGGGCAAGGGCAAGGGCAAGGATCCAGCCGAATCCTCCAGCCGAAAGAGGAATCTGTGACATGCTGATGGGAGCTCCCTCAGTTCAGCTCCACCTCCAGCAGCTCCTACTCCCCGGCCATGCAGAACTTCGGCGGCCAAGCCCTATTTGAAGCCAACTTCCGCAGGGGGCATTGGCTCCGGTAAATCGACCATGACCCTAGTGCCATCTTCGAGCTCCATCTTCGGATGTCCTTCCTAGCTGAGGGAGGTCCCGGTTGAGGTGACTCAAGCCACTGCGGCAAGCTCCGGGCAGCAGTTCGAAGCCTCCACCACACTAGCGATGGTGTGTTCTGGCTCTTGCCGCCCGATGAACAGGTTCCACGCTGACTGGAGTGGTAGCATCCGAAGGTACGCATTGTAATGTCACCTTGAGATGCTAATCTTGTCTTTATCATGTCTTGAATTTTCCCCATCTTTTGTTTCCAAGGTGTTGAAAAAGAAGACCGAAGGTTCAGCTCCTCCTGCAGCAACTGAGGCTGTGTAGGCGAAAGCTCTGGCTTCAAACCCTGTGCCTCCCCAAGTGGTGGCTGAAGACACGAAAGCTCCAGTGCCAGTTGTCATGGACTTGGATCCCGAGTCATTGACAGAAGCTCCCGTGGTAGTGCCGGACCACGAGGGAAATGTTCGTGATGAAGCGCCAACGACTGTAGAGCTGGCAGCTGAGGCTTCGGTGCAAGAGGCAGAGATGGCGAACGCTCTGGTGTTTGAGCCAGAGGTAACCGAAGCTTCGGCACCTGTGCTAGAAGTAATTGAAGCCCTGGCCCCCGAGTCGGAATTGGTTGAAGCTTCGGCCCCCGAGTCAGAGATGGTTGAGGTCCCAGCCTCTGAGCTAGAGGTGGTGGGGACTCCGGGCGAAGCTCCAACGCCAGACTAGAGATGATTACTCTGGAGGTGCTCATGTCTGAGCCGGAGCACCCACGAGAATCAGCGGCAGGCCCTCCACCCACAGAGCCGATGGTTGAAGATCCGATAGAGGGACCTTCGTCGTCATCCCCAGAGGTTGATGTTCTCTCGGCGGGACCTTCCTTGACCTCGGTGGAGGCAGAAGAGCTCCCGAAGGGCAGCCCTGGCATCGAAGAACCATGGGGGACCATGCTTGTGCTGGGGGACCCAATTTTTGTGTTAGAAGACCCATTGGAGCGGGCGGAGGAGATCCCAGCAGGTCCAGAGCCAATTTCTTTGGCTTTGTCTATCGACAACGCCTGCCCTAGTCTCTGTCAAGTTCAGCTCACCTTTGACCATGACAACAAGGTCCTCGAAGAAGAGCACCACACCTCGAGGCGTTGGCATAACAGACTTCACTTCGAGACCATGCTGGCGCAAACAAGGCTTGCTGACCACCAGGAATGGGTTGAGAACGAAAAGGCTCGGCTATTATATTAGGGCCGCTTTCTTGATGAGCGGGAGGCTTCCATCAGGGCCCTCGACGCAAAGAGTTTGGAGATTCTCGGGCATGATAGGAAGAGCGATGAGGCTGCTGACGACCGTCAAGACAGCCTCAACGAGCTGAATGAGATTCTCCTGAAGCGCCGGGGAGACCTTGATAAGAGGGAAGAGAAGCTCCTAGAGAAGCAAGAGCATATCATGAAGAGAGAGGGGAGCTCGCCCAGAGGATGTCTCTGGGGAGAAAAGCTTGGCTGACCGCACTAAAAAATTTAAGTAGTGGTGCAAGCAGCAGCAGGAGAAGAATTGGAAGATGGGGTAGGAGCTCTCCAAAAAGAGAAGTTGATGTCGCCATGAGAGAGGAGAAGGGAGAAGGATGTGGTGAACTGTCTGGACCGCATACACCTCCGAGAGTCGGAGCTCGCTGACCGCAAAAAGCAGGTGGCTAGAAGTATTCATCAACATGCCAAGGAGGCTGAGCGCATCGACCGAGAAGGTTCAGAACTTGCAGCTGCCAGAAGGTGCGAGCTAATGAAGCTTTGGTATCGCTTGGCTTCAGTACGATACATTCGGAGAACCCAGAGTCGGAGTTGGACCAGGCATTGGTGGCACTTAGCTCTACTGGAAACAAGTTGGATACAATGGGTGACATCATCATCGACCAGCTGGAGACAGAAGGGAAATCCTTGGCCAAGAACATCGCCGAATACGTGCTGGCATGTTTCAAAAGCCGTGATCCCCAACTATCTCTAGATCCGATCATCGTAGGACCTATCGTTGAAGAGTAGGATAATGCTAGGGCCAGCGTTCAAGAAGCTGCCAAGAAAGTTGCCTTGTTCTTCCATATGACCTAGGAAATTTTTCTCCTGCCTCCACTTGTACTTCCCCAATTTTTTAATCCAATCCTCGAATGAATGAAATTCAATCTCTTTGAAATGAATGAATTCCATTTTGTATTTGTCTTCAATGCATTGTCATTTATCTTGTTGGCCCCCTTGTATATGTACACAATTTGAATGCGAACATGTACCAAAAGGATCTGACAATGTCTTGATAACTTGAACACTTCAAACTTCTAGCTATAACGCTTAGCTCTTATGTCCAAAGTTTACTTCCAACATCTCAAAGGACCCTTTGTGACGTTGATGGCGGGCCCCCTGGGAGTTGTCGGAGCTTGGTAGGTTTGACGGTGCCCACAGCCAACACATAGAGCATCAACAACGTGCCCCTTGGGAGGTGCCGGAGCTTGGTAGATCCGAAGGCACCCACGACCAACACATAGAGCATCGACGGCGGGCCCCCTAGGGTTTTTGGAACTTGGTAGGTCTGACTGTGCCCACTGTCAACGTTTAGAACGTCGACGGCGGGCCCCCTGGGGGTTGTCGGAGCTTGGTAGGTCCAACAGCACCCACCATCAATGCTTAGAAACGTGGACGGCGGGCCCCCTGGGGGTTGTCAGAGCTTGGTTGGTCCGACGGTGCCCTCCACCAACACTTAGAAATGTCGACGGTTGGCCCCCTGGGCGTTGTCGGAGCTTGATAGGTCTGACGGCGCCCACTATCAACGTTTAGAACATCGATGGTGGGCCCCCAGGATTGCCGGAGCTTCCTGGCTTTGACGGTGTCCACTTTTCAACATATAATACGTCGACGGCGGACCCCTCTGGTTGATTTCTGCACCATCTTTGTTTAGATTGCCGTTAATTCTTCACGTTGATGGCTGGCTCCCATGGGAGTTGTCAAAGCTTTGTTAGCTCCGATGGCGCCCACATTCAACGTATAAAACATCGACGGCAGGCCCCCCGAGGGTTGTCGGAGCTTAGTAGCTCTGGCAACATCCACCATCGCCACGAACTTTCCATTTTTCTTGGGTGTTAAAGACAAGAAAAAGAGTAAAATTCGTCCTCTTGTCTCTAAGTTGTTTGTGGCTTACTGTTCTTATTTGAAATTTAGGTCCGGTGGAATTCAACATGATAATAAGTAAATTGATGTAATCTCTTTAGATCCGAATGCCTTCAGGACCTGCCCTATTGAAGCCTGCCGGAATATAGGTAGAGTGGCGTACTTAGGGTGCTAGACCTATCTAAGTCGATAGCGCACTCTGGACCTGTCATTGGCTTTGGCGTTCTGGCGAGTAGACCATCTACCAATGCTTTGATTCGAAAAAGATCAACATCATAACTCGTATATCATATTAATAACATGGACTAAATCTCAAAAAGAATTGCACGACTTCGTTATAGACAAGAGAGAAAAGATAATAAAAGAAAAAAGAGCCTATACAAAATTAATGCATGTGGAATTTGCTTTCACACAACAATGTCGTTCATTATAGTACTGAATAACAGGGGAGACAAGGACACACTTATGGTATGGAACAATGTTGTTCATCTCGTTCTAACCCAGGGTAGGCGGGCCGCACTTTTACAGGGACCAAGTTAGGTGGGCTTGAACTGCCCAAACCCTCCCAGAGGGGTCCGAATGTTCTCCTTCAGGACCTACCTGACTCTGTGTATAGACTCTATAGCTTACATTGTTTGTAATTACAGACTATCCTCTGTGAAACTAAGCATAAAACATAAGGAGGTGCTCGATGTTCCAAGGATTGGGAAAAGGAGTCCCATCCTCTGTTGCCAAGTGAACGCATCCGGGACGGGATACTTTGATCACTCAAAAGGGAACTTCCCAACTGGGGGACAGTTTGTTCATCCCTTCACAAACTAGTATTCTCCCCAGCACCAGATCACCTTCTTCAAGCTGTCGGTTGCGCACATGCCTTTGGTGATAGCGCTGGAGCACCTAGCGATATCGTGCATATTCTGAATAGCTGCTTGCCACCTTCCCTCCTCAACGAGGTCAAGGTCTTCATGCCGGAGCTTTTCTTGTGTGGTTTCATCGAAGGTCCGGACCCGGAGTGACCCCATGGTGATCTCCAGAGGAAGTACGACTTCAGGTTCGTACACTGGAAGAAAGGTGTCTCTCTAGTTGACCAGTTAGGTGTTGTCCTGCTCGCCCACTGTGCAGATGGAAGCTCCTTTATCCAGTTGGCTCCATGTTTCTTCAGGCACTCGTAAGTGCACGTCTTGAGTCCTTTCAATATCTATGCATTTGTTCTCTCGGCTTGGCCATTACTTGCTGGGTGAGCTACTGATGCGTAGATTACTTGTATGCTGAGGTCTTTGCAATATTCTTGGAATGCTGCACTTGTGAATTAGGTTCCGTTGTTAGTGATGACTCTGTTTGGAAGTCCAAATCTGCAGACTATGGACTTCAAGAACTTGATAGCTAATTTCTTGTTGATTATCACAATTGGAGTAGCTTTCGGCCACTTGGTGAACTTGTTGATGGCGACGTAGAGGAACATGTATCCTCCAACGGC
The DNA here is from genome assembly GCA_036927565.1 of Tuctoria greenei. NCBI lineage: Eukaryota > Viridiplantae > Streptophyta > Magnoliopsida > Poales > Poaceae > Tuctoria > Tuctoria greenei. The sequence continues at coordinate 123,139,613 of JAYESD010000008.1, forward strand.
TTCTGGGAAAGGTCCTAAAATGTCCATCCCCCACACGGCGAATGGCCAGGTAGGAGGTATGATTTGCAGCGACTGAGCTGGTGTGTGAATTTGTTTCGCGTGGAACTGGCACGCTTCACACTTTTTTACCAGCTCAACTGCATCATGGAGAGCTGTAGGCCACTAAACGCCATGCCTAAAGGCTTTACCAACCAATGTGCGGGAAGACGCGTGGTTCCCACACTCGCCTCCATGGATTTCCACGAGGACCTCGCGGCCTTCTTCCCGTGCAATACACCGCATTAGGACGCTGTTGGCAGCACGACGGTAGAGATCCCCTTCTACCAACGTGTATCTTTTAGCCAATCTGACAATCACGTTAGCAGATGCATCATCTACAGGAAGGTTATTCTCTTTCAAGTAGCTCTAGATCTCAGATATCCATGCATCAGAGCTAACTTGAGCCTCTAGATCATTCGTGATGGGTTGCTCGGAGCTTCCTGCAACGCCTCGATTTATGGTGGACGTCATGGTAATAGGGCCACCGGGACTGCCAGCTTTGAGGTGCTAGTCTTGCCCCCTTCGCGCAGTTCAGCAGGCTGAGCGATAGGTCTTGACAACCTCCTGACAAAAACTCTGTCGGTAGCTTGAGCTCCGATTGAAGCGTCGTCGAGAGTGCATCAGCTTCAGCACCGTTAAGACGCTGGACATGGCAGAGGTTCAGGACGAGGAAGTCCTTTTGGAGCTTCTGGACTTCAAGAAGGTAAGCAGCGAGTTGTGGGTTGTTGCTGCTACATTCGCCTTTGACTTGCTTGATAATGAGCTGCGAATCACCCTTCACTAGAATTTGCTTGACGCCATATGATAGCGCCACCTTGAGCCCGTAGATGAGACCTTCATACTCTGCCATGTTGTTGGTTGCCTTGAAGACAAGGTGTACCATATACTTGACCTTCTCCCTGGTCAGAGCGAGGATAAGAATTCTATCTCTGGCCCCCTACTTTTGCACAGAGATGTCGGAGTAGAGAGTCCAGTGAGGCTCGGTGAAGATCAGGACCTTGGGTTCTGGCTTCTGCTCACCGGGGCCCCCTGGATTTGATGAAGAAGGTGTCCACTCCGCCATGAAGTCTGCTAATGCCTGACTCTTGATAGCATGTCGAGGCATCAATTCTAGATCGAATTCTGCCATCTCCACTACCCACTTTGCAATATTCCCAGTAGAATTGGGGTTATGCAGTATAGCACGTTGTGGATAGGAGGTTACCACTGATATCTTGTGTGCTTGGAAGTAGTGACGTAGATTTCTTGAGGTGATGAGAATTGCATAAAGCAGCTTGGGCACCTCAATATATCAAGTCTTGGCGTCATGGAGTACTTCATTGATGAAGTACACTGGCCGCTGGACAGTCCAGACCTTCCCTGAAGGTCCCGGAGCTTCTTCTTCATAAACCCGGACCTTCCCAGTGGGGTCCGAACCTTCTTCTTGAGCTTCCCAGACCATCCCAAAGGGTCCAAAACTTCTTCTTCAGCCGTGTGAACTCCCTCAGATGAGAAGTTGATCCTCGAGCAGCTTGCCTTGAAGATCCGTGCCTGGGGGCTTGGACCCAGACTCGCCTTCAGGTAGCTGCGGACCCTCCTAGAGGAGTCTGGGCTCCTGAACTGTAGGTGGCTCTAGTCATTCCACAACTAGAACCATGCTGACAACCTCCATAGTTGCCGAAATGTAAAGCAAAAGAGGCTCACCAGGGTTCGGAGCTACCAGGATTGGTAGTGTGGTGAGGAGCTGTTTGAGCTATTGGAACGCCTTTTCTGCTTCTTCAGACTAGTGGAATGGCCCGGACTTCCTCAATAACTTGAAGAAGGGAAGCGCCCATTCTGCCAGTCTTGAGATGAATTGTTTGAGCGCAGCTGGACACCTAATTAGCTTCTGGACATCCTTGATATGAGTTGGGGGGCTTCATGTCTTCAATGGCCTTGATCTTTGCCGGATTTTCCTCAATTCCTCGGTGAGTCACCAAGAATCCAAGGAGCTTCTCGGAGCTAACCCCAAAGGCACATTTGTTCGGGTTTAGCTTGGTGCGAGTAATGCGTAGTTTGTTGAAAACGGCTTGCAAGTTGTTAACGAGTGCCTCCTTGTTCTTTACCTTCACGATGATTTCATTGACGTAGACCTCCAACCATGTCCTTAATAAGCTCTCCAAAGGTTTTGTGCATGGCTCGCACAAAAGTTGAAGCAGCATTTTTGAGACCAAAAGGCACGGCAGTATAGTAATACAACCCATCTACTGTTATGAAGGAAGTATGCTCTTCATCTTCACTAGACATTTGGATCTAATGATATCCGGAGTATGCATCTTGGAAACACAATAGCTCGCACCAGAGGTGGAGTCCACTATCTGATCTATCCTATGCAGTGGAAATGGATCTTTTGGACATGCCTTATTCAAAGTGGTATAGTCGATACACATCTGAAGCTTCCTGCCGCCCTTGGGTACAACGACTGGGTTTGCCAGCCGTCGTGGATGATGAACCTCCCCGATAAAACCAGCTTCGAGTAGCTTCTTGATTTCTTGTTGAATGAAGTTTTGCCGCTCGACTGATTGCTTCCGGGGCTTCTGATGTATTGGTCGTGCATCGGGATATATCTTCATGCTGTGCTCAATCACCTCCCTAGGGATCCTAGGCGTTTGTGATGGCTGTCGGGAAAACACTTCAATATTCGCCCGGAGGAAAGTGATGAGCATGTGTTCCTGTTTGTTGTCAAGTCCTCAAGATATATGGTTGGTCTGAGCATCATCGGAACCAATTTGGACGACTTTGACGGGGATGTTGGTGTCACAGCTTGGCTGCACACGTGGTGCAGAGGTTGGGCCTCTGTGATGAGTGCTCGGAGGTTGAGCAGCTAGCTCCTTGTTGGATGCTTCCACCTGCGCTGTTATAAGTGCGTGGAGTTCTTCCAGCGCAGTGACTCATGTAGTACAGTATTCGCGGATCCGGAGAACGCCTGAAGGTGTCCTCATCTTCAACACAAGGTAGCCATAGTGTGATGTGGCCATGAACCTATACAAGGCATGCCTGCCTAGGATGGCGTTGAAGACTAAACTGATATGCGCCACGTTGAAGACCAGCTTCTCGGTCGTGTAATCCTCTTGAGTTCCGAAGGTCACTGGCGTGTGATTGAGGCAAGAGGACTGATGGGCCCCGGACCTACCTCACAGAAAGGACGTGAGGGTCAAATGTCCGAGAGTTTCAGCTGGATCTTGACAAACAGTTCATAGCTGAGGAGTTTGAGCGCCGAACCTCCATCCACCAAGACATGGTAGAGATGGACATTTTTGATGGTAGCATACACCATCAATGGCAGTTGTCCAGCTCTGATCATGTTTCTTGGGCAGTCTGAAGAATCAAATGTGATGGGAGTGTCCATCCACTTCTGATGGGGTTCTGCCTTGACGGTAGGAGTTGTGGCAGCCATCTCCCGACGCATGGTCTTGAGGACACAGCGGGAGGTGATATCCCAGAACCATCCATAAATGGTATTGAGGGTCTTTCGACGCTCGTTGACGGAGATGTCAGAATCGTCTTCGACGGTGTTGTACACAGCCTTCAGCACCTTCTTGGGTTCCTGGAAGCGTAGCTCCGGATCAGCCGAAACTTCATTGACTTTCTGCTTCCCCTCACGCTGGCAGAAAGGAGCTTCTTCTAGGAGCTTGTTGAAGCACTCGACAAGGTTTTGGACCTCGCGACAATCTTCAAGATTGTGGGTGTCCGTTTTGTGGATCGAGCACCACATATTTTGACCATCGCCGTCTTCAGACGATGGTCGAGGACGTTTCTCGGGGCGTGGCCCCCGGCCACCCGGAGCTGCAGTAGCTGCAGCAGCAGGCGTGCTAGCCGACGGCTTCTTCTTGCTGTTGGACTTTTTCTTTTCTCTATCCACTACCGGAGGTAGTGGCTTCAGCCATGGAGGACTTTTTCCAGCCTTGGGAGCTGGTTTGGAGTGCATTTCACGGCCTTCCGCAGTCCTAGCACATTTGTCGGCTAGGCTGAAGAGTTTCATGACACTGGTGACTTTTTCATCGCCAGCTTCTCCAGCATCTTCTTATCTCTGACACCCTGTCCAACAATGACAGCTACGTTCGAGATGGAAGGAATTGTGTTCTGTACCTGGGAAAACCACTGGATGAACGATCGCAGCGACTCTCCCAACTTCTGTTGTACAGCAAAAAGATCCAGCTCTATGACAGGTTAGGTGTAGGAGCTCTCGAAGTTGGGGGTGAACTGGTTGCATTGCTCCGCCCAACTATTGATGGAGTCAGGCGAAAGACTCATAAACCAGGAACTAGCTGTCCCAGTCAAAGCCACAAAAAAGTAATTGGCCATCACGGCCTCATTGCTACCCGTCGCGTGGATGGCGGTGGAGTAGATTTGGAGGAACTCAACGGGGTTGGCCGTTCCGTTGTATTTCTCCAGCAGATGAGGCCGGAACATCTGCGGCCATCAGATCATGTGAAGTTGCATGGCCAGGGCTGAACAGCCGCCCCCAACTCCCAAAGAAGAAGGGTTTTCCCGAGCTTCTCACCTTTCGCGAGCACGCTCGATGTGGACACGCCCATCGAGAGTCTCGGCGCACTGTGAGTACGACTTGCCCCAGAGGGCAGCGACATCACTTCTTGGGACACAACACGTCTCCTGTGCTATGAGACTTGAGGACCAAGTCTACCAGACAAGGTCCTCCGCTGAGAGATTGCCTACCCAACAGGGGGCAAGCCTTGGTTACTGATGGCATCAGCTACGACTGCAACCAGATGTTTGACATCAGTATGCCATTGTTCCATGGCTGCCGTAGAAGCTCCTTCTGCTGGAGGATGCTGGAGCAGAGTACGCGCAACGATTAGCTTGTTCTCCGGGTTGTTTGTCGATTCAGTCACCGACACGAGGGCACCATCCTGTTGTCCGGCATTGGTAGCCAAAGTAGCTGGTGATGGCGGTGCAGCAACACCCACCGGGACAACAGCGCCAACTGGCTATTGGGCATTGGAGGGATTTTCTCCGCCAGGCTTTTCGGCGTTACAGTTAGACGATGCTGCTGCAGAGTTCACCATGTCGAAATCTCAAGGTGCCCCTACCTGGCACGCCAAATGTCAAAGTGTGCGATCAACACTTCCCTGGTACTACTAGACCGTGGTCCATGAAGGTTCGTAATTTGTTGGGGCGCGCGTGAGATTATGAACAAGATAGTGATACGAGGATTTTTACATGGTTCGGGCCGCCTGAGCATAATACCCTACTCCACGGGTGGTTGTTGTATGTATGAGTTGTGTGGCGCTTGATTGGACTTGTCCTTTGTACCGTGCGACACAACCCTGTTATAGTCCAAGGACTGGTCGTTACATTGTCAGCCTGGCCTGACATGTGGCCTCAGCAGTGTTTAATTACCTAATACACGATCTGTATGTATTAAGCATGATTAATGGTGTGATAACGCACCTTAATGGTGGTGTTACCGGTACTAAAGGTCCTTTGATCGTGTGTCATTAACAAGGCATTAATGACTCGTAATGAGGTCTTGTAACCATTGCTTTAATTGTCCCCTGAATGTTTATGCCATTGGAGATCCGTCTATCCTCCCATTTCTTGCTTAGGTCTGGAGACTCGACACGTGGCAGCTCTGGAGCTTCCCTCTATGGGGAGGCAGGTCCAGAGCTACTATACACATGGCAGCACCGGACCTTCCCTCTACTGGGGGTTAGGTCCGGGGCCCCTTGATAGTGGCATGACCGGAGCTTCCCTATACAAGGAGTTAGGTCAGGCCTTGTGTTACACGTTGCGGTACCGGAGCTACCCAAACGAGGGAGGGAGGCCCAGAGCTGCAGGACACGTGGAGGCTTTGGACATCTTTATGTCAGACAGGTGGAACTCCATGGCTTTTCTTGCGATATCGTGGGGTACCCATTACGCAGGGTACCGAGAAAGTTGATTCATATAGTTTCAATGTTACTTATGTGCATTATGCATTGTATATCATATAGTGACTGAAGTTGAGGAGCCAGAGGCTTTGTACAATATCTTATCTGGAGCAAAGTATGAAACTGAATCACAACCAGGCAAGCCCCAATTCGCATTTAAGATCCCTTGTAAAGTTTTCATTTGTATCACTATTAAGTCTATAGTTTAAATTGCATCATGTTTAAGGTGATTGATACTAAAAATGCATGACTCACAATCCCATGGAGTATTTGGGTAGCTGTATAGCTCGACATGTAGAATTGCCATGCTAATGTTATATGAAATCCGATAGAAGTGGAGTAGTTTGAATCTACCCGCGAGATAGTTACACCATAACACGGGATTGGTTTATGTTGAGAATGGCATATCAATATGAATATGAGACTGGGCAGCGGTGTAGGGAACAACGAGATGTGGTCTCACATGCATAGCGCTGCTTGTGTCGATTGAGGATCGATCTGTGTGCGGCTCCACTTAGCAAGTTTGAACTATACCAGATGTATAGTGGCTATATGGGAACCAGGAAACCAATGTAATTGGTTAACCTGGGTGTCGAGGCTTACCTTTCGTTTTGTAGGAGTGGGTTGAGAGTACCATGGTGTAAATCTGCCGGCAGGCGCATACACAATCCGCGCAGATACCTCTTGCCCGTTACAAAAGGACCAGTTCAGCATTTGGGTTTCCTTTGAAAGGTTGCTGCATACAACAGAGTATTGAAGTAAGAGACGTGTTACCCGAGTGTCTACTGATTGCAATCATCGTCCGTCGTAGTTATTTAAGCATCGCTTGGTCAATGTGTTATGACATACTAAATATTTAAGAAGCGAGAAGAATATAATGTATTGAGTTATAATTTCTTTGCGACGATGTTTACTGTAGTTGCTGCTCACTAAAGTTATATTTCTGAACCATTAACTTGCTGCTAATAAGATTAAAGTAAGGATCCACTTGTTGGCGAGTCATTATGCGATATCACTGCCTATGTTTATATGTACCCCTGCATATAGAGTTTCATGCTTAGGCGAGTCAGTTAAGTCTTGCTGAGCCTTCGTTCTCATGGTTGCTATATTAAGTTGTTGCAGGTGAGATGTACGACGAAGGGCCGAGTATGAGGCGATGCCCCCGTCAGGGTATACCGCCGAGTGGGAGCCCTGCATGCCGGCGTGATCTTTATGTGTGCTGCTATTGTGTAGCGTTCCCGGGCTGGATGACTGCACTTTTGCATAGCTAGGCTGAGAGTTTAGCTATAAGTATTATCTTCGCTGTATATTAAGTATTATAAAAGAATTCTGCTGTTTATATCAATAAAACTTTGTATTTTGTCATATTTTTTCATGTGTGCTGTTGGGTGCCACATTGCACGGCACCACCCTCTGCGATTCCTGGAATGTGTGGACCCGGTCCCCACAGCCTTGTATTAGAGCCACATCGCGAATAGCACACTCGAAAAGAGCCTATTTTGAAAACATAGAAGTAGTCGAGTTAGGATTAGTCACTATGCCCACATAAGGTCCATTATAGTATAGTTACTTAACCTGACAAGCTAACATATGTGTTATTATATTCAGTAACAACACTGTGACATCAGGTACGAGGTAAGGTACACCGCCACAAGTGGATCAATTGCAGTAAGCTCGCCATACGAGAAGTGGTATGTGATTGTCCACCGTGGGTTGGCTCGGGAGTTAATAAGAGTATATGCACCTTGTCATGATTCTGGAACATATGAAAACGCTGCTCCCCGGTGTGCTTCAAGCAAAAGTGAGGATACCCCATCGTGTGGTAAAAAACACAAAGTATGCAACTCTTGAACATTCAATGTTCAAAGGGTCATACACAGCGCAAATCCCTAGCGCAAGAGATAAATCATTTGGCCTCCTATCGCGCGGTTCTAAAGCACATAGTGTGTTTTTTTAAGAAACATGCAAAAGCGCCTCCTACTTGTGCAGCATTAGGCAAAGACGTGGGACGCTCGTCGGGTGGTAGAAAACCCGGTCATGTACCTCGAGATGTGGCTCAACTCGAGGCGGCCCCTATTGATTTATACATGACGTATGTTCTTACTTTCATTTATATTATTGCGATTGCCTGAAATGATCGCCCATGTGGGTCGTGCCGTACGGCACCATATGATTGATTTGTAAGGTGGGTGTAGTATGTAGGTACACTAACCATGCTATACGTAGTTCTTATCGAAAACGTTTGCGAGTGAACGTCATTAGTGCCACCGTTGAAACGTATGCCAGAATGCCGACTTAAGATTTTCTTTGGTGAGGGTGTAGTACCGTCACTGCATTCGAGTTCCATTGGGCACGTCAACGATGATATCCGTGCCTGAGGTACAACTCGACAACAAGTAAAAATTTCCAACTTAGGACTATGTTTAAAGTTGTAATCTCTATTTTGGAGTGTTTTGAACAGATTGCCAATTAATCATGTTGTCACTGCGGTCAATAAGCGCATGGTTTGGAAACTTGAGGAAGTCCTCCACAAGTTTCATTTTCAGCTCCAAGACAGATTTCAAGATTTATAACATGAAAACTTCATTTGAAACTAATCTGCCATGTTCCTGATTCAAACTGTGAACTGGACAGAAAATTGATAGACTTTGGAACAGCATAACTCCCTGTAGAATTCAAGGTCTACCTTACATGGTTGGAAATTAAGAGTCTTCGAAAACACTAATGTTGAACTCCATATCAGAACCCCCCCCCCCCCCCCCCGTAACTTGATGAAAAATTCAAAATTTCAAACTCTGCAAAATCTGGACAGAAAGTGGACAGTTTCTGTATCCTGTCACTGTTTCTATCATATCTCTTAGTAGAATTGACGAATGACTTCATATAATACAAGTACGGAATCCTTAAGATGTATGTAACAATGTTGTTATGTATGTCTTTTGCAAATTATGATGTTTATCTATCTGGAAATTGTGGACAAAATCAGCCATAAACAAAGGAGGTGCTGCTGAAATTTTTCCAGAAAACTGGTAAATTGAAAAAGCAGTATCTCCTTAACCAGAAGTGCTACAGGGTCACATAAATACAATCGAGAATGGTCTTCGAGTGTACTACAACTTTGTAGTTGAACGTAACTCCAATTTTTGCCTCTAACTTGTCGAATAATTTAAATATCTCCAGACTGGTCAGGTGGACCAGAAACTGGACAGAGAAACCAGTTTTGAATGCTTCAATTAAAATCACTTTGGTTGCACATTCTTGTGTCATTTGTGATGTACAGCAGCTGTTACTCGACGTGCTAGTTTGGAATCGAGAATATGACACAATTGAAGTATCACTTCGAGCGATGACATGTTTGTGTCTTGGACAATAGCGATGATGCACGTATGCTAACACACTCAATGTCCCGTTGTGAACGACAATAGTCGAAATGGACTTCCATCCATGATGTTCATTACTTTGGAACTTGATTGTCATAACATGGTCCAGGGATGTGTATGTTGTATAAAGTGTACACTTTATCAATATGTGCGGATGTTATGCGTGTCACTTGATCAATTCTCGCATTACTATTGCATGGACTGGTTGAAGTAACCAAACATGTTGCTGATCTTTGAATAATGTGGCTGCAGTATGGTGCGTACTGGCTCGACTCCCAAGGTGAACTTTATCAATATGTGTGGATGTTATGCGTGTCACTTGATTAATTCTCGCATTACTATTGTATGGAATGGTTGAAGTAAACAAACATGTTGCTGATCTTTGAATAATGTGGCTGCAGTATGGTGTGTACTTGCTCGACTCCCGAGGTGGAAGGCTCTCGTCAGAGTCGTGGTGATAAGTCTCCACCATTGGAGCAAACCATGACACAGCAGCAACAAGCCCCTCCACCTCCACCACTGGAACTTGCACAGACTCTTGCGGAGGTTCTCGCTGCAGTGCTCTGCTCGCGCGATGAGCAAACCGAGTTGCCGCGGACATTGGTGCAGAATTCATCCCGTCAAGGGGGGATACAAGACAATGGACAATGCCAGCCCCAACAAAGTTTATACTCGGACTTCTTGGCGATGCATCCACCGGTCTTCACAGAGGCCGAGGGGCCTCTGGAGGCGGACAACTTTATTCGCACCCTCGAGGCGAAGTTTGGTATGCTCCGATGCACTGAACAGCAGAAGGCGCTGTTCGCAGCGCAGCAGCTTCAGGGATCCGCCGGTGCGTGGTGGGCGAACTAACTCGCCTCACTGCCCGCTGGTCATGCCGTCACGTGGGAATAATTCTGGGAGGCATCCCAGGCCTACCATAACCTCCTAATATTATGAAGAGAAAGCTTCAAGAGTTTTTGGAGCTGAAACAAGGCGGGAGGAGTGCTCACGAGTACTCCCGTGCGTTCAACCATTTGGCACAGTACATGCCAAATTATGTGGGGATGAAAGAAAAGAACGGAGATATATTCTTCCGGGGCCTCAATCCCATTATGAAGGTCCAACTTACACAATGCAACTGCGACACGTTCAATGACATAGTCAATGCCGTGATAGTGCAAGAGGATGCTCAGCGCGAGCTCATTTCTGATAAGAGGAACCGCAGCATGCCATCGTGCAGCAGCGGTGGTGCTCCATATATAGAAGTAACGTTTATTGTATCGCTCGCCATCCGGTCAGAGGTGGCAGCCACCGGTGCAACTACCGCAGTTTCGCGGTCGTTCTTTCAATGCACCGAGTTTCCGACCGCCATTCCCACAGCAGCAACAGCAGCAGCAATGGACGGTCCTGCTTGCGTATCCACCTCCACCACGTGCACCGGGATTCCGTCAACAACTTGGAATGAACCCGACACAATACACGTGCTACACGTGTGGGTGTGTCGGGCATTTTGCAAGCGACTGCCCCGGCAGCAACATAACGGTGGACAAGCACCATATCAGGGTGCAACTCAGCCCCGCAACCAGTCTAAGAATCCAGCACCAAAAACCGGCAACGTCCACCACCTAGCTATTGAAGACGTGCCGGAAGGCGAACCCGTCCTTGCGTGTACATCTTCTCTACTCCATAATCTCGTAGTCATACTGTTTGACTCCGGTGCCACCTATAATTTCATTAGCTAATCGTATGTAATTAAACATCAGTTACCTATCATTTCCAGCAAGTGTCCATATTTGATTTGCTCTGCGGGTGCCAAAGTAGCAGCTTATAGGATGGTCCATAGAGCACCACTTCAGATGGGTGGGAATATCTATCCGACTTCTCTAATTATACTAGAGAGTCAAAAGCTTGATGTCATATTATGAATTTTGTGGCTACACCGCCATGCTGCTGTTCTTGACATCGTTCCACGAGTGGTTCATTTAAACTCTCCACTTCATGAACCCCACACTCTCATACTTGATTTCCATATCCAAGAAATTCCAGTAACGTATAATACGGAAGCCATGAAGCTTGAGGAAATTCGTGTGGCTCGTGAGTATCCAGATGTGTTTCCCGATGATTTGCCGGTTATGCCACCTGACAGAGACATTGAGTTCAACAATGAACTTATTCCGGGAAACAGCGCCTATTTCTCGAAGGCCGTCAAAAGAAACCAAATGAATTGGCGGAATTAAAAGAGCACTTGAAGGACCTGCTGGACCAAGATCTGATACGCCCAAGTTCATCACCATTGGACTGCTCCGTATTATTTGTGAAGAAGAAAGACAAGACGTTACGTCTATGTGTGGATTATCGTCCACTCAATGCCGTGACGATCAACAACAAGCATCCACTACCACACATCAATATTTTATTCAATCAACCAATGGGTGCTGAGGTTTTTCCGAAGATGGATCTCCAGTCCAGATATAATCAAATAAAAATCCGACCGGAGGATATTCCGAAGACGGCATTCTCGACAAGATATGTGCTCTATGAATATCTCGTCATGTCGTTTGGACTTACCAACGCGCCGGCTCACTTCATGTATCTCATGAATTCGGTGTTTATGCCAGAGTTGGACAAGTTTGTCGTGGTCTTCATCGATGACATCCTGGTTTTTTCTAAATCAGAGGAAGAACACGCAAAACACATGCATATCATGCTCCAACGATCGCGAGATCACAAGCTTTATGCAAAATTCAGCAACTGCGAGTTTTGGATCAGCCAAGTGCTATTTCTTGGTCACATTTTTTCAGCGGAGGGTATCACTGTTCATCCAAGAAAAATTGTGCAAGTGTAGAAATGGGAGTCTCCAAAGTCCGTTCATGAAGTTCGCAACTTCCTTGGATTAGCAGGATATTATCGAAGGTTCATTCCGAGCTTCTCAAAATTGCTAAACCAATGACATAGCTGCTGAAAAAGAGGACTAAATATATCTGGAGCAAGGCATGTGAGGGTGCGTTTCAAGCATTGGTGACGCATCTCACAACAGCCCAATGCTAGCTTAGCTGGATACAACCAAATCTTTCGACGTTTATTGTGATGCATTTGGCATTGGCCTCCATTGTGTGTTGATGCAAGACGGGCGTGTGATAACATATGGATCACGGCAGCTCAGGAACTATGAGAAACATTATACCACTCATGACCTTGAGCTCCCAGCCGTGGTGCTTGCATTGAAAATATGGAGGCATTATTTGCTCAGAAATCTAGTGCATCTTTACACCCATCACAAGAGCTTGAAATATATCTTCACTCATAAGGAGTTAAATATGTGGCAACGAAGATGGTTAGAACTAATCAAGGTCTATGAGATTGAAATTCATTACCATCCCGGCAAGGACAATGTGGTTGCCGATGTGCTGAGTCACAAGTCTCACGTCAACAATCTGTCCATCACTTCGACGGAAGAGGATGAATCGAGTTTATACTTGGTTCCATATGGAGCATTATATAACCTTGCTATCATTCCTATCATATGAGAGGAGATTATGGAAGCTCGAAAGAAAGATGTGGGTGTGTCGCACATTAAGAGGAGAATGAAGAATGGAGAAACGAAATGCTTCTAGAGTGATGAACATTGTACTCTATGGCTCAAAGACCGAATAGTAGTACCCTGTGATATGGTACTTCGGAGAAAAATATTGGATGAAGCTGACTTGTCCAAGTATTCTATTCATCTGGGCAGCAACAAAATGTATCAAGATCTAAAGACAATATTTTGGTGGACATGGATAAAAAGAGAAACTGCAGAGTACGTATCCGAGTGTGATACGTGTCGACGGGTGAAATCCGACCATATGCGAAAAGTTGGACAGATCCAACCATTTAACATTCCGGCGTGGAAATGGGAGTACATTAGTATGGATTTCATTGTTGGATTACCTCTCACATTCCACAAGCGATTTGGGTGATAATTGACCGACTCAACAAATCAGCTCACTTTATTCCTGTCAACACAAATTATCATGCTCAGAAGATTGCAGAGTTGTATAATGCAAGAATCATGTGCTGGCATAGAGATCTCTGCATTATTATTTCAGATCACGGTGCGTTGTTCGTTTCTTGCTTCTGGGAGCAATGGCTATCAAGCTAGCATCAAGATGGCGTTGTATGAAGCTCTCTACAGCTAGAAATGCCACACACTACTCAACTGTGTGAATCCGGCGAGCGAGTGATATATGACATTGATCTTGTGAACGAAGTCGAGGAATAAGTGTGAGTGATTCAAGCTAATCTCAAGGCTGCTCAATCTCAGAAAAAAGCTAAGCGGATAAAAGACGTCGACCTCTCCACTTCGACATCGGAGACCATGTTTATCTTCGTGTCTCTCCAAAGAAAGGAATTCATCGTTTTGGAGTGAAGGGAAAGCTTGCTCCATGGTTCGTTGGTCCGTTCGCCATTGTTGAATAATTCGGACACGTGGCCTATCGACTATCATTTGGTGTTATCAGCGTCACCGTCTAGATCGGAATGCATAATGTATTCCACATCTTAGCTATGGAAATGCCTCAAGTCCTCAGTTGAAATCCAAACGGAGGATCTCGAAGCCCTTCAACCGATCTCACTTATTCTGGGTATCCGATCCAGATTATCGATGAAAAGACTCGTGCCATAAGAAACAGGACTTTATGGTTTTACAAAGTCTGGTGGAGTAACCATACCGCTAAGGAAGCGACATGAGAAAGCAAGGAATATCTCCAATCAAATTACCCAGCCTTGCTATCATCTCATATCTGGTAATCTCTCCTCCTTTGTCTCTCTCTTTTGTAATCTCGGGACTAGATTCCTTTAGGGGGGTGTAAAAGCCCTAATTTACAAAGTATAAAGTTCCATTATGAGGAATAAAATCAAGCATGAGTAGAAGAAATCAAAATGGCAAATGAAAAACAAAGTAATTCAAATACTAAAATAAGGAATTCAAAAAAATAAGCTAAGATACTGTTCAAATGAGGTGAACATGAAGATTTGAGTTGACCATTGGATTCCTAATATTTCAAATTGTCTACTGGTAAACTTTCATAACTTTTTAGGCAATTTTGCTATTTAATTCAATGGCTACATTTAATTCCATCCAAATTCGAATTCCAATGAAATTGGGTCGTATCAATGATTTGAATCCGGAATTGGGTTCTCCGTATTTGATTTGAGTTCCCTGCAAAGATATAGTTATTTTGGAGCAAGATTGGTATGGAATTTAAGTGACCACAGGTGAGAAGCAAGTTTAGACTTGGTGGGACCCAGTGGTCAGTGGCTCATTTGAGCTGAACCGACTTTCCTTGCTCTTAACTATGCTTCAACACTGTCGATACCCTACATACCAGGTATCCCTTCGTACTAGAGGAAGATGTGACGAGTTCCACATTCTAGTATTTGGACTTCCGGAGGCAACACGTGTCCCGCAGTGTTGGACCTATCTCCCTCCTTAGGGTGGCTCCGGTGCTGCCACGTGTCCCATAGTGTCGGACCTGCCTCCCTTCATCGGGTGGCTCCGGTGCTGCCATTTGTCCCGCAGTGCTGGACCTGCTTCCATCCATAGGGGCTCTGGTGCTGCCACGTGTCCTGGGGCGCCAGACCTGCCTTCCCAACAAGGGAAGCTCCCATGCTACCACGTGTCCTATAGCTTCGGACCTGTCTCACCTCAGAGGGAGGCTCTGGAGCTGCCACATGTCACACGCCTGGACCTATGTCTGCAAAGGGAAGATAGCGGGATCTCCAATGGCGCGAACACTCAAGGGCTATCAATTGGCTGTTACGAGACCTGGTTAAGGCGTCATTAATGCTATATTAATGACACACAATCAGAGAACTATCAAGACCGGTAACGCTGCCATTAAGGCACATTATCACACTATTAACCACCCTTAACACCCGTAGTTCGTGTATAGGGTGGTTATTATAGCCAGGACCACATGTCGGGCCAGGGCGCACACTGTAACAGCCAGCCCTTAGCATATAAAAGGGATGTGCTGCACGGTAGAACTCATTCCAGTCCAAGATCAACGAATCCCAAGTCATCTACACTCATACAATACACAACACCCCATGGAGTAGGGTATTACGCTCAGGCGGCTCGAACCACGTAAAATCTTCTGTGTTCACCTTTGTTCTTGATCTTGATTAGCACCCCGCCTAAATACGAACCTCCGTGAACTACTTCTTAGTAGTACCGGCGTAGTGTCTTAGTCTACACTTCGACATTTGGCGTGCAAGTAAGGGGGAGGTTTCAAGATCTCCAAGATGGTGAACTCCGCTGCTGCATCCAATGGACCGGCTGCACAAGTTGTTGGAGGAAATCCCTCCAATATTCAGCAGCCGACCAACGTTGTTGTTCCGGCAGGCGTTGTTCCACCATGACCACCATCTGCTGCAGCAACCAACGCTGGACAATAGGATGGTGGATTTGCATCGGTCGCAGCATCGAAGAACAACCTAGAGAACACGCTGAATGCAGCGCGAACTCTACTTCAGCATCCTTTGGTGCCGGGAGCTCCTCCAGCCGCGCTGGAATAGTGGCGCGCTGAAGTTGAGCACTTGGTTGCAGCCGCAGCCACTGCGCTCAACAACTAGTGTCTGTCCTCTGCATGACAGGCACCTTATCTTAACAAGACCTTGTCTAGAAAGCTTGGTTCTACGGCATCGCAGCCAAGGAGACGTGCACCCCCTCAGTACGTGATGTCACGTGTTTCTAGGGCTTGTCGTACTCATACAACATTGAGGCTCTCAACTCAGGACATTCAGTTAGAGTCAACCGCCGGTACATGAAGCAGGACGACCACATCAACATTGAGCAAACTTGCGAGAGGTGACTTGCTCGGATAAACCCTTCTCCTCTAGTAGTAGGAGGGGGCTTTTTAGCTCTCGCCATGCATCTGTGCACGATGGAATGGCCACCCAAGTTTCAACCTCATCTGTCGGAGAAATACAGCAGGACAGTCAACCCCTTCGAGTTTCTTCGGATCTACTCCACCGCCATTCTCACAGCTAGGAGGAATGAGGTTGTCATGGCCAACTACTTCCCCATGGCTTTGACCGGGAGTGCAAGGTCCTGGTTTATGAGCCTACCCTCTTTCTCCATCTACAGTTGGGGGGAACTATGTCGCTAGTTCACTGCCAACTTCGGGAGCTCACACACCCAGCCTGGCACCGAGCTGGATCTCTTTGCTGTATAGCAGAAGTCAGGAGAGTCACTGCGATCGTTCATCCAGCGATTCTGTCAGGTACACAACACTATTCCTTATATCTCTAATGCTTCTATCATTGTTGTGTTCCGACAGGGGATTAAAGACAAGAAGATGCTGGAGAAGCTCGCAACCAAGGATGTCAGCAGCGTCATGGAACTCTTCAGCTTGGCTGATAAATATTCCAGAGCTCCAGAGGCTGTGAGATGCACTCCAAACCAGCTGCTAAGGCTGGTCAATCTACCTCCAAAGCTAAAGCTACTGCCACCGACAGTGGAAAAAGAAGAAAAATTCAATTGGAAAGAAGAAGTCACTTGTCGGCACACCTACATCTGCTGCCACCGCAGCAATTGGTGGTCGTGGGCCACACCCCGGCAAGCGACCTCGACCATCTTCTGAAGACGATGACAAGATCTTGTGCCCGATCCACCAATCCACGGGCCATGATCTTGAAGACTGCCGTGAGGTCAAGATTCTTGTTGAATGGAACAGCAAGCGTCAAGACGAAAACCCTTTCCACCAGTGAGAAGGAATGCAGAAAGTCGATGAAGCTCCGTCTGATCAAGAGCTAGGCTTCCAATATGCCAAGAAGGTGTTAAAGGCCGTCTACAACACTGTCGACGATGACTCTAACACCTCTGACAACGAGCATCGGAAGACTCTCCATATGATGTATGGAGGGTCCTAGGACATCACCTCTCAACGCATTCTGAAGACTATGCGCCTGGAGATGGCTGTCATTGCTCCCATCGCCAAGGCAGAGCCACATCGTAAGTGGATTGACACTGCCATCACCTTCGATGCTTCGGACTGTCTAAAAAACATCACCAAAGCTGGACAATTTCCCTTGATGGTCTCCCCAACTACCAACAATCTCCAGCTCTTCCATGTTTTGGGAGATGGTAATGCGGCCCTCAACCTCATCAGCTTCGCAGCCTTTATGAAGCTCTATCTCAACCTCTCAGACCTGAGGCCTTTGCGCCCATTCTCTGGAGTGTGTTCGGGAGCCATTACACCTCTCGGATCTATTATTCTTCTAGTGACCTTAAGGACACCAAAGAATTTCTGGTCAGAAAAGCTGGTCTTTGATGTAGTACACATCAACCTTCCCTTCAATGCCATCCTAGGCAGGCCAACCCTGTATAGGTTCATGGCGGTGGCCCACTATGGCTATCTAGTGGTAAAGATGCCAACTCTGTCAGACATCACCCGAGTCTGAGGGGACCGCACTGCTGGGGTTACTGTGCTAGAGAAACTTCGTGCGCTTGCAGCAGCGCAAGAAGATGACTCTGGCAAGGAGCAATCTGCTCAGAAACCTTCAAGCTCGTGCCAGTGGGGCTCAACTTCTGCACCTCATGTGTAGCCAAGCAGCGATGCTGACGTTCCAGCAAAGTTGTCCAAATTGGTTCTATTGCCACTTAGACCACCTGTATATCGGGAGGTCTGACTGACAACTAGGAACTTGCGCTCGTCAATTTCCTCCAGGCAAATGCCGACGTGTTTGCATGGCAACCATCACAGATGCCTGGGATCCCTAGGGAGGTAATCAAGCACCATCTAAAGATTTGCCCCGACAGACGACCTATACAATAGAAGCCTCGGAAGCAATCTCTTGAGAGGTAGAACTTCATCCATGAAAAAGTCAAAAAGCTGCTTGATGCTGAATTCATCCAGGAGGTTCATCATCCACGATGGCTGGCAAACCCAGTTGTTGTACCAAAGGCCGGCGGGAAGCTTCAGATGTGCATCAACTACACAACACTTAATAAGGCATGTCCAAAATACCCCTTTCCACTACCAGGAAAAGATCAGATAGTGGATTCTACCTCCAGCTGTGAGCTTCTATGTTTCTTAGATGCATATTCTGGATTTCATCAAATTCCAATGTCTAAGGAAGATGAAGAGCACACTGCTTTCATTACGGTAGATGGTCTCTACTGCTGCACAACTATGCCTTATGGTCTAAAAAATGCTCTCTCCACCTTTGTGCGAGCTATACGCAAAACATTTGGGGAGATCATTCAGGATATAGTGGGAGTCTACGTCAATGACATCATTGTCAAGGTGAAGAACAAAGACTCACTCCTCGACAACCTTCAATCCGTCTACAACAAGCTGCGTCTAACGTGCACGAACCTCAACCATGACAAGTGTGTCTTCGGGATTAACTCCGAAAAGATTCTTGGTTTCTTGATGACACCGAGGAATTGAAGCAAATCTGGCCACGATCAAAGCCATCGAAGTGATGCGGCCTCCGACCCGTGTCAAGGTAGTCCAAAAGCTTACTGGGTATCTAGCTTCGCTCAGCCGGTGTATCTCAAGCTTGGCAGTGCAGGCGCTTCCCTTCTTCAAGCTATTGAGGAAGTCCAGACCACTCCATTGGTCTGAAGAAGCAGAGAAGGCGTTCCAAGAGCTCAAGCAACTCCTCACCACACTACCAATCATGGTAGCTACAATACCTGGTGAGCATTTTCTGCTTTACATCACTGCAACTATGGAGGTTGTCAACATAGTTTTGGTTGCAAAAACACCAGAAACATCATCAACTCAGGAGTCCAGACCCCTTCCGGGAGGGTCCAGAGCTAACTGAAGGCGAGTTTGGGTCCCAGCCCCTAGTCACGGATCCTAAAGGCAAGATGTTTGTGGATCAATCTCTCTTATCCAAGGGAGTATCTATTGCTCAATAAGGATGTCTGGACCCATCTCAGAGGGTCTGGGTTGATGAACAAGAAGCCTCAAACCCCTCCAAGATGGTCCGAACTGTCCAGCAGCTAGTGTACTTCATCAGCGAAGTACTTCATGATGCCAAGAATCGATATATTGAGGTGCATAAGCTGCTGTACTCAGTTCTTATTGCCCCAAGGAAGCTTCATCACTACTTCCAAGCCCACAAGATATCAGTGGTAAACTATTATCCACTACAAGCTATTCTACATAATCCCATTTCAACGGGAAATATTGCCAGTGGGCAGTAGAGTTGGTAGACTTTGATCTTGAATTCCTGCCTTGACATGCAATCAAGAGTCAGACACTGGCTGACTTTGTTGTAGAGTGGACACCTTCTTTATCATGTTCGGGGGGCCTCAACGAGCAGAAGCCTGATCCTAAGGTATCGGTCTTCACTAAGCCTCACTGGACTTTCTACTTTGACGCCTCTGTGCAGAAGTATGGGGTTCGGAGCGATAATCCTTCTCCTCGCTCCAACTAGGGAGAAGGTCTAATACATGGTTCACCTCGACTTCAAGGCAACAAACAACATGGAAGAATATGAAGCTCTCAACTTCAGACTCATGGTGGCGCTATCATATGGCGTCCAACATCTCCTGGTGAAGGGTGACTCGCAACTCGTCATCAAACAAGTCAAAGGTGAATGTAGTTGCAATAACCCTTAGCTTGGTGCATATCTACTTGAAGTCTAGAAGTTGCAGAATGACTTCAACGTCCTAGACCTTTGCCATGTCCAACGTGTCAACAACACTGAAGATGATGATCTTTTGACGAAGGCTTCAATCGGGGCTCAGGCACAAGATGGAGTTTTTGTCAGGAGATTACTGGCACTTGTCGCTTGGCCCACCGAAATGAGTGATGGGGGCAAGACCAGCATTTCAAAGCATGGTCCTTAGAGGTCCGAGACTACATGAATGACAACATCCTTCCTGAAGATGGTGCATCCGCTAAGCGAATTGTCAGATTGGCAAAAAGATACACGCTGGTAGAAGGAGATCTCTACGACGCGGTGCCAACGACATTCTAATGCAGTGCTTTCTCCACGAAGAAGGTTGCGATCTCCTCACAGAGATCCATGGTGGCGAGTGCGGGAACCATGCGTCATCCCGCATGCTGGTCGATAAGGCCATCTGGCATCGTTTTTACTAGCCTACATCACTCTAGGATGTAATCAAGTTGGTCAAGAAGTGTGAAGCATGCCAGTTCCACGCGAAGCAAATTCATACACCGGCACAGTCACTGCAAATGATTCCTCCCTCATGGCCATATGCTGTGTGGGGGATGGATATTTTGGGACCATTCCAAAAAGCTGTTGGAGGGTACCGGTTCTTATAGGTCGCCATTGACAAGTTAACAAAGTGGCCGGAAGCTACTCCAGTTGTGACAATCAGCAAGCAATCATCTATCATGTTCTTGAAATCTATTGTTTGCAGATTTGGAGTTTTGAACAGAGTCATCACTGACAACAGAACCCAATTCACATGTGCAGCTTCGAAAAGTATTGTGAAAACCTCGGCATAACAGTCAGCTATGCATCAATAGCTCATACGATAAGCAATGGCCAAGTTGAGAGAGAAAATGCAGAAATATTCAAGGGACCTAAGACACGCACTTATGAGCGCTTGAAGAAGCATGGTGCCAACTGGATAGAAGGGCTTTTGTCTGCACTGTGGGCAAGCTAGACAACACTCAGCTGGGTAACAGGAGAGACACCATTCTCCATGGTATACAGAGTCGAAGTAACCCTTCCTCCGAAGATCACAATGGGTTCTCTCTGGGTCCGAACTTACGAAGAAGCCATGCAGGACCAGCTCCGGCGTGAATACCTAGACCTCATCGACGAGGCAAGGTGCC
Organism: Tuctoria greenei; assembly: GCA_036927565.1. NCBI lineage: Eukaryota > Viridiplantae > Streptophyta > Magnoliopsida > Poales > Poaceae > Tuctoria > Tuctoria greenei. The sequence continues at coordinate 123,160,730 of JAYESD010000008.1, forward strand.
AAGCAGCTGTCTGAAACACTACCACCAATGGTATGTGCGCAACCGATAGTTCGAAGAAGACAATCTGGTGCTGCGGTGAATACTTACTCGCGAACGGATGAACAAACTTTCCCCCAGCTGGGAAGGCCCCTTTCATGTCATCGAAGTTTAACATCCCGAATGCATCCCCTTGGCAGCAGAGGATGGGATACCACTTCCCAACCCCTGGAACATTGAGAACCTTCATATGTTCTAGACTTAGTTACATAGAGGTGAATCTGTATTTATATAAAATGTATTTTATAGAGTCTATGAACAGAGTCAGGTTGGTCCTAGATGAAAAGCACACTTAACTTCGTCCCGTACTTTAGGTCTGTCTTTACCTTCCCTTGGTTAGTACAAGATGAATAGCACACTTAACTTGGTCCTGTACTTTAAGTGTGTCCTTGTCTCCCCATTTATTCGGACCTATAATGAAATAAATTTATATGCAAGCAAACTCTGTGTGTATTAATTTTGCGCATGCTCATTATTTTTCCCATTTCTACCTTCTTGTCATTAGTAACGTTGTGCAATCCACTTGAAATTTTAGTCCTAGAGATTCATGTGATATATAAGTTTTATTGGTAATCTTCTATTGGATCTTAGTATTGTTAGACGGTCTACTCGCCTGAAAACCAAAACCAATGAAAGGTCTAGAGTGCGCTATTGACTTAGCCTGGTACAGCAACTGAAGTACGCCACTCTACCTATTCTAGTGGGTCTTAGTAAGGTGGGTCCAAAAAGCAAACAGATCTAAGGAAGTTGAATCAGTATACTTATGTTGTCACGATGAGTTTGTTATGATCTAAAATTCAAATAGGGATAATAAGCCGCAAATAATCTATAGGCAAGAATACGAATTTTACTGCTTTCTTGTGTCAAATGTGCAAAAAAGATATTTAATTGACGGGAATCTGCACGACGATGACGGATGTTGCTAGAGCACTAAGCTCCGACAACCCCCAAAGGGCCCGCTATCGACATTTTACGTGTTGACAGTGGGCACCGTCGAAGCACCTAAGCTCCGACAACCCCCAGGGGGCCTACCGTCAACGTTTAGGCGTTGACAGTGGGCGCCATCAAAGAACCTAAGCTCCAACAACTCCTAGGGGGCCCACGTCGACGTTTTACGCATTGACAGTGGGCGTCTCGAAGCAATCAAGCTCCGACAACACCCATGGGCCCGCTGTCAATATTTTACACGTTGATAGTGGGCGACGTCGAAGCAAACAAGCTCCGACAACTCCCAGGGGGCCCGCCGTTGACATTTTACGTGTTGAAAATGGGCGCCGTCAAAGCACCTAAGCTCTGACAACTCCCAGGGGGCCTGCTGCCGATGTTTTACACGTTGATAGTGGGCAACGTTGAAGCACCTAAGCTCTGAAAACTCCTAGGGGGCCTGCCAGTGATGTAACAAAGGGTCCTTGGATATTTCAGAAGCAAGCCTCTAATCTCAGAGCTATCATACTGGCTATGAGTTCAGAGCAATCATGTTTTTAAGACATTGTCAAATTCCTTATGGTAGATGCCCTCAATCAATTGAGCACATCTACCAGGCGGCCAACATGATAAAGGCAATGCATTTAGGCAAAAATGGAATTCAAAAGGATTTCATTCATTAAAAATTCGGAGGTTAACAAGATGAAGCTACAAAAGGAAAGTTCCTAGCTAGTGGAGTTTCTCACGAAGTATAAAGCAACCTTCAGGGATGCTTCCTGGACGCTAGCCTTGGTAGCTTCTTCATCCATGGTGATGGGTCCTTCAACCAACAGAGCTAGAGACATTGAGGGATCCCGGCTTCGGAAGCACGTTCCTAGCCAGAGACATTCCTTCAGTCTCAAGGTGGTCAATGACCACGTCTCCCAGTGCATCCATCTTAGTGTCGGCGGAGTTCAGCGCCACCAAGGCCTTGTCCATCTCTCGCTCCGGGTCAGCCGGTCAGACCGAGCTAAATACCAAAGGCACCAGAGCTTTATTCGCTAGCCCGAGGAAGTCCTAGACCTGCTGTGAATCAATTTCTCTTGTGCTCCGGAGCTCCTCTAGTGACCTCCTTGCAGACGAAAGCTCCAAAGAACCCTCCTTCGAGAAACACTCGACTTCTTTGGAGTGCTGTTGGATCCGTTCAGCCGGCAACCTCTCTTGGTCAGCGATTTGCTTCTCTCAGAGGTGTACGCGGTCTCGCCTTTCCGCAAGGTCCTTCTCCTTCGCCTTCACCTTGTTCTCCCTGGTAGAGACAAAATTCTCACTTTTGTTGACTCCTTCCCCTACAAGCCATACTTGGTGCTTCTCTTGTTTGCACCAGGACTTGAATTTTTCCACGCGGTCAGCCAAGTCCTGCTCGTCGCGTGCTAGCTTCTGAGAGGTTTTGTCCCGTCTCTTTTGGAGTTCATTCTCTTTATTATCCAACTCATCCCAGCATTTGAGGAGATGTTACCTCACAACGTTGAGACTCTTCGTGCGTCTTTCAGCCACTTCATTGGCCTTCTTGACGTGCTCGTAGATCTCTCGGTTCTTGTCATCGAGGGCTTTGATAGCATCCTCTCGTTCATACAGCGCCTCATTCAGACGTGACATCGAGCCTTCTGAGCCTCCAACCACTCCCTTTGGTCCACTTGCGGAGACTGTGTCAACTTCATCTTGAAGTATAGCAGCTTGCACCGGCGCCTTAGGGTGCTATGATCCTCTTCCAGAGCCTTGCACTCAGACTCGAAGGGGAGTTGGACTTGGCAGAGGCTTGAGCAGGTATTGTCTATTGACATACCGAGGGGGATTGGTTTAGAACCTACCGAAGGTTCTTCCTCTAGCTCCTCCGAGTCTTCCGGAATGGTCACCAGAGCCCATGGCACGAGCATGGACTCCAACAGCTCGATATCAGCAGCACTAAGCTCCAATAGCTCATCCACCTCCGGCGCAGTAGTGGAAGGCCCCACAGTTGGACCTTATTTCTACAACATATCAACGTCAGGTGCCGTCACCTCCGAAGCTGGTGCTGGAACTTTTGTCAGAGCATCAAATGTTTCTGTCATAGATGTCGGAACCTCCACAGCTAGCTTTAGGCAGTCGAAGCTTCCTTCAGCATTTCTTCCTCATGGTCCGACACAACCATAGGTTCTTTGGCTATCGGCATTGAAGTTGTCTTGACGACAGCCGGCGCCGGAGGTGCCGTGTCGTCCGCCAAAATCATAGGAGGAGCCAAAGAAGTAGTGGGGGCTTTAGCTTGTGCAGTCTATATGGCTACAGCATGTGTTGGAGCAACAGCTCCTCCTCTTGATACTCTGAAAAGAGAGGAACAAAGAGTTAAGGAAAGAGCAGAAAGCAAAAAACAAAACAGAAGTCCAAGAGTCGATCATTGCATTGGCACGTTGCCGCTCTAGTCGGCACGGAGCTTCTTCATTGGACGACAAGAGCCAGAACCCACCATCGTTAGTGAGGCAAAGGCTCCAAACATCATCTCGGAGGTCATGGCAGCCACTGGCGCTGCCTCAACTGGGATCTTCCTCGTCTGAGAAGGCACTCCATACCCAAGGCCCACCACTGGCACCGGGACCGGAGTTGCCGTTGCTGGAGGCACAACAAGCACTGACTTAAGGCCTGGCTGAGGCGGAGGCACTACTTGCATCGAAGTAGATCCGACGTAGCTGCCATCAATCCGCGTCAACTTCCTCTTCCGACTGGAGGTGTCAATAGGCCCATTGCCTTTGCCTGAACTTGAGTCACGCTTTTTCTGGCTCATATCTGCCTTGCTACTAACAGATACAGGGTCGGACCCTTCATGTGGACTTGGGGCCAAAGCTCTGGGGATTACAATCCCCGCTGATGGAGTGCTCCATTGGCGCACCGTAAGACCTGTGTCGTCAAGCAGAGTCATCATCTTCTGCAGCTCTCTCCTGACCTCCAAAACTATGTTCAGAGGTAGGAACTCAGCCGGAGGTACGAGGTCATCCCTCGAAAAGCCCCGTTGTTCAGCTTCTGCAGATGGAGCTTCAATGCCTGCATGTCAAGATTGGTACCTCGGCCAACCTCAATCCGGAGGAAATCCGTTTCCCTAGAGAAAGACCAAGCCACGAACTCTCACTCCTTGAGAGGTGCCCAGTAGTTGGTCAGGAAGTTACCAAGGCCCATCAGAGACGTTAATCCTCCGTCCACCAGGTGCCGGATCCTTGTCAGCATGGGGTTGTACTTCTTAGAAAGCTTCGGGAGCTCCATCCAGGAGTCGGAATCCGACATCGAAAGCCCTTATAGCATCTCCAGCCAATCATGAGGGTTCACCCAGATCACAATCCAATCGGTCTTCCACGTCTCCCACTTCCAGGATCAAAAGGTGTTGATGTACTTGAATGCGGCATTTCTATGCTTTACAAAGTAGTAGAACCCTAGCAAGCAGTTACCTTTGCCTGTCGTATGGAGGGTGAACAAGGTTCGGAACAGAGAGATGCAGGGCATCACAACCACCCATATCTCGCAGAAGTGGACAAAGATCACCACCAGCAAGATGAAGTGAGGTTCAAGGTGGTGCAGTTGGAGCCCGTATGACTCCAGCAGCATCAACAAGCAGTTGGAAAATGGTGGAACCAGTCCAACCATGGTGTATGACGTGAAGTTAACAATGTCACTGGAAGACTCCTTGAACGGGAGCTTGCCGCAATGAATAGCATTGTTGAAGGAATCACTTGTCCAACTCATCCGCTTCTGAACTCCCAGCAACTCATGATCGCTCACGGCCATGCTGAGGGGGAAGTCCGAGTTCCATCACCGCAAAGTGGAGCAAAAGTGGGAGCGCAGGCAAGGGTTTAAGCGGAGAGCTCTTTGGCAGCATAGATCGATGCGTAAGAGTTCTTCCACTTTGCAGGGCCTCTTCCTTTATTAAGCCTCCACAATGCTTGGATGGAAACTGCATTTGGACTATAATCATGCTCCGCGAAGTTATCTCATCAATGACAAGGTGGTCTGGGTCCACTTTGTTAAAAAAGTCACACCAGATGAACCGTTGTCATGATGAGAAGTTGGAAGCCCGAGGACGGTGGCGCGATAGGGCTACAAAGATTACGCTGGGAACCGATACGGAAATCATATTGGGAACCGGCATCCTTCAATTTTTTGAGATCAGCACGTCGTATATCTCACCTACCAATTCAAGAAGGGTCATGTTTCCTAAAGGGAAGCATGAAGCAGCAATGCGGGAGAGATAATGGCCCCACTATGACATCAAAACCTCATAACCTCACTGGAGGTGGGCCCGGGGGCCAGTGTCGATACTCTGCTTACCAGTTATCCCTTCATACCAAAAGGTGACACGTTGAGTTCCACCTTCTAGTATTGTGGACTTTCGGAGGCAACACGTATCCCGCAGTGCCGGACCTGCCTGCCTCCTTAGGGTGGCTCCGGTGCTGCCATGTGCCCTGCAGTGCCGGACCTGCCTCCCTTCATAGAGTGGCTCCGATGCTGCCACGTATCCCGCAATTCTGGACCTTCGTCCCTCCATCGGGTGGCTTCGGTGCTACCACGTGTCCGGAGGCGCTGGACCTGCCTCCACCACAACGGAAGATCCGGTCCTACCACATGTCCAGTAGCTCTGGACCCGTCTCCCCGCAGAGGGAGGCTCCGAAGCTATCACATGTCACACGACCGAAACTAAGTAGGCAACGGGAAGACAGTCGGATCTCTAACAGAGCAGACATAGGAGACATGGTTAATGTACCATTAATGCTATATTAGTAACGTGCAATTAGAGGACTATCAGGACCAGTAATGCTACTGTTAAGGTACGTTATAATGCTATTAACCACCCTTAACACGCATAGTTCATGTATAGGGCATTACAACCTGGGCCACCTGTCAAACCAGGGCGCACACTGTAGCAGCCAGTCCTTGGCATATAAAAGAGCTGCGCTGCATAGTAGAACTCATTCTAGTCCAAGCTCAACGAATCCCAAGTCATCAACACTCATACAATACACAAACACCCCGTGGAGTAGGGTATTGCGCTCAGGCGTCCCGAACCATGTAAAATCTTCTGTGTTCACCCTTGTTCTTGATCTAATTACGAACCTACGCGGACTAGTTCTTAGTAGTACCGGGGGAAGTGTCTTAGTCTACACTTCGACAATCACAGTTGAGCTGTGATCCAACACATCAAGCAGGCAAGTAAGCACATGTGTTTTGATGACAAACCCATCCAACCGTTGCTCCATCTACTTCCCTGCTAAGTTGAAGAAAAGCCTCTCAGCTCCTTGTTTTCTCTTCCGTAGAACACAAAAATCGGTGCTCTCTCTATTCTTCGGTGAACCAGGCAGTGGAGCCAAGTTCCAACCCTCAGCCAATAGCAAAGAGAATTGCTAGCACCACTTCTAGATCACAGTGAAAACCTCTCTTGTTTCCATTCCTTATCAAGCAAGTAATATTCATTTATCTCTCGGTATGAATAGACTCTTCATGCTAGGGCTTGAGCTTAATTCTTTTTGTATGTGTAAAAAACCTCCAATTCAGTTTGAAAATATTTTCTAAACCTCATAGTGCACCGGCTTGAGCATGAAAATTAAGAAATAATCAACTAGGCACAGTGATAGTCGAATTTTCCTCACCGCCATGGAAAACTCGTCGGTTAACTGTCGGATTTGATATTTCCAGCCATTCCACTCCTCTTTCAACCCATTTTCATCTTGCCCATGATCCTAGGAACAATCCCGATCATTTTTCGGGCAGTTTGAGCAACAGGGCGGCAGCACCGGCATTGTCGGAACCCTAGTCGCCGCGGTTGGCGCCGCGCCATCTTTTCCGGCTCTCTCCGGCCCTAGCGGGCAGCACCATCATGCTCTGCAGCTGGAATTGTGGCTAGGCAGCAATTCTTGGGAAGGTTGGTGGACGGGTGAGGCGGGCCAACAAGCTCGCCGGAGGGAGTCAGCATGTGGCCCCTGAAAGATGCCTCTGGCCCAAGGGGGAAGAAGATTGGGTGGGTCCCCCATGTCAGCCTGTCCACCTCTCTCTCTGGATCGTGAGTGGAAAATAGATCTTATGTGGATGTGCGCATTATCCCGTGGCCCCCCATGTGACCCCATTCTGACTGGAGCAATTCAAACCGGTGGGCCCAGGTGCATTATTCAGATTTTTTCCTTTTGCAAATAATTTCTAGATTTCAATCAAAGTTCAAAAATCAATTTCTACTAGTAGACTTCCTCAAATAATTCCATATACATTCTGCTAGACTCATATTGATCCAAATTTTGCAGTGGTGCAATTTCTTGGACATGAAAGTCCTAGAACTTTCATAATTAATTCCTTTAAGATATTTTCTTGGGAAATTAATTACCACTCTTCTACTAAATTGAAAATTCACAATTTTGATCATAACTCTCACTAAAATACACTTGATCTCCAGAAAGACATTCAAGTTCATTGGACTTCATTTACTGACCAAACAGTGTTTAAACCCTCAATGTCTATAAAAAATTCAGAAATGTACAGGAACATTTTCAGAATTCCTTCCAAACATGTAAAATTAATTCCTCCCTATACAAATCTCCGAAAACTATGAAACAAATTTTGCTAGAACCAGTGAAACCTTCTCTAACATGAGAATCCAGTTTTAGCCATGTTAAAGCTCTAGATTTGATACCAAAATTAAGAGAATTCATTTAATTGTTGGAATTTTAGAGACAACAAGCTTGTTTGAACATCTCCTATTCTTGGCCCAGATTATCCTCTTATAACCTACAATCCAATGTAGGAATACCAATGCTAATTAAAATCATTTAGTAACAGAAACTATGTTTAGAACATGATTCATGTAGTTTCAATATTACTTATGCACATTATGCATTGTATATCATGTAGGACCGAAGTCGAGGAGATCCCAGAGGTTTTGGACAGCATCCTAACTATGTATAACTTTGATACTGACTCGCAACTAGGCAAGCTCCGGTTTGCATTTAAGAACTCTTGCAAAGTTTGATTTGTATCACTATGATGTCTATATTTTGAATTGCATTATGTCTAGGGTGATTGATACTCCGAATGCAGGACCCACAATCCCATGGAGTGTTTGGGTATATGTATAGCTCGACGTGTAGAATCGCCATGCCAATGTTATATGGAATCCAGTAGAAGTAGAGTAGTTGGAATCTACTCGTGAGATAGTTACACCGTCACATGGGATTTGTTTATGTTGAGAATGGCCTATGAATATGAATTTGAGACCAGACAGCGGTGTAGGGAGCAGCGAGACATGGTCTGCTGTGCATAGAGCTGTGTTTGTCGATTGAGGACCGATCTGTGTGCGGCCTGAGTGAGTAAGTTTTAACTGTACCGGATGCATACTGGCTATATGGGAACCAGGCAACCGATATAATTGGTTAACTTGGGTTTCGAGGCTTACCCTACCATTTTATAGGAGTGGGTTGAGGACATCAAGGTGTAAATCTGTCAGCGGGCACAAAGACTCTCTGCGCGGGGACCTCTTGCCCGTTACAGAAGGACCGGTTCAACGTTTGGGTTTCATTTCAAAGGTTGATGCAGACAACAGAGTATTGAAGTGCGATACACTCCACTTACAAAATGGGTATATGTGACGTGTTATCCGGGTGTCTAATGATTGCAATAACAGTCCCTCGCGGTTATTTGAGCAGCGCTTGTTCACTGTATCATGACGTAGTAGATATTGAAGAAGCCAGAAGAATATGATGTATTGAATTATCATTTCTTGGCAACCATGTTTACTGTAGTTGCTGCTCACTAAAGTTACATTTCTGAACCATTAACTTGCTGCTAATAAGATGAAAGTAAGAATACACTTGTAGGCGAGTCATTTATGCAATATCACAACATATGTTTATATGTACCCCTGCATGTAGAGTTTCATGCCTAGGTGCGTCAGTTAAGTCTTGTTGAGCATTCGTGCTTATAGTTGCTATATTATTAAGTTGCTTCAGGTGAAACATACGACAAAGGGCGAGTCATTTAAGTCTTGTTGAGCATTCGTGCTTACAGTTGCTATATTATTAAGTTGCTTCAGGTGGGACATACGACAAAGGGCCTGAGGATGAGGCGATGCCCCCGTTGGGGTATACTGCCCAGTGGGAGCCCTGCAAGCTGCTGCGATCTTTGTGTGTGCTGCTACTATGTAGCATCCCCGGGCTAGACAACTACACTTTTGCATAGCTAGGCTGAGAGTTTAGCTATGAGTATTATCTTCACTGTACATTAAGTATTGTAAAAGACTTTGACTTCACTTCTAGAAAATTAATGACATATGTAAGCAACAATTGTTAATCATATATCTATATGACTCTTGTTTGTAGTGTGACATCCAATGCCTCGGCTCCTAACTCTATGCAATAAAGCCCAAAACCGTTTTGATAGCTTTGTTGAGTAAACCAATATTGTGCATGTGAATGTCCAACATTCATCCTATTCATTAGCATAGATGATGTTACATTGTTTTGGCAAATCTACGACCCAACAATCAAAATGACATAGGTGCAGATATTGGTAAATTGCATCAAGTACTCAACTTTTACAAGAGAAGTTATTCTATCATAACAAAACATCCACCATATCAAATGCATGAAAAGAATAGTAATACGAGAAAGTAAACATCAAAGGCATATGATCGTGTCACATTGTGAATAGTATGGCCTTTTAGAATCATAATGATCTCCATTGACACAGTTCCATCTTGATCTACACTGCCCATGCCCTCCTTCTTGTGGTGATCACCATCGCCACCATGCTTAAATACATCTCAATGAACATAAAAGAAGTTAATACAACTAATAGCCATCAAATAAATTACATGAGAGATCAAACATCAAAGGTCGACACGCAGGTTGTTATACAATTATGTGACATCCTAAACCTAGTGGTGTTAAATTTGCAACACGCATGGTACACGAATATTACACACAGATCATCACATCACATTAAGGCCATACCATTCACATCATTTCTATTGTGGAACAACTCTGTGATATAACCATAGCAGTGAATGGAATTACATAGAGCGCATCTATGAAATCACTATGAAAATCCCATCGGATTGATCAAATCAACCCAAATCTGAGCCATTAAGAATGCCTCGATTTTCAATGTCACTGGTTATCCAGGAGAAGATCGCAACCCATGACCGTGTTCTGTTGGCTCAATCTATTAGCTATGTACACGATTAGTCCCAATTCCAGCCAGTACACTACAAGAATGCTTGTGATTTGATACGGTTGTAGCCGTCGCAAATAAAAATAATACTGTCGTATAAGCTATTTGTGATGGTTTTCCTTATTTTCGTCAGTTTTTGATTGTCGCCAAAGTTTTGTCGTAAATAAGATTGTTTGCGATGGTCACCATCGCAAATCCATTAATTTGCAACAGCAGCGCGACCGTCGCAAATAAGGGCCTGGGCTCGGCAGATGGGTTGGCCCTGTTTATTTGCGACGACTGTCAAGACCGTCACAAATTAAGGCCTTATTTGCGACGGTGATCCATAGCTGTCACAAATTATTATGGTTAATGTGCTATGGCAAGAGCAACAGTCGCAAATTATAGATGTCTTATTTGCGACGGTACTGTATAAAAACCATTGCAAATAAGGTTTTTCATTTTCTTAAAAACAGAAAATGTTGCCCGACTCGATTCCAGAAACACAGAATTTACATATAACATATATATGCACACAATGACATCACATATAGCATCCATACAACGCAACCAACATATACATAGCACAACATGCTTGCATCACATCACAATGTCACGAACAAGAGGGCTATACACTAGCCCTTCTACTACCTCCAGAGCCATAAACATCATTGTCGCGCGTCACTCAAGGCGTTGGTAGCGATAGCGACGGAGTTTGAGCCTCCGTCACTGATCCATGCAATAAATGTAAGTAGTTAGACATGTTTATTAGTTTGCAACTTCGTTTTTTGACTAGAATTGATTAAATAAGATAGATATGATCATATTTAGCTTAATTTAGCTAAGTTGAGTAAGATTTGGCTATGTTATATGTATTAAAACTAGAATATCTAAGTCCACGCGCGGGAGCTTGCCGTCGTCATCGTTGCTTTTTTCCTTCGTGCCCATCTCGACGAATGCATTACCAATAAATAGGCTATCCCAGGCCAGGTCGGGCCGAAGCCCATTTTATTACATATAACACTCAATCAATCAAAAATATAATTAAACAATAATTGTTTAAATTACTAAACTAAATTAATATGCATTACTCATAAAAAATTTAAAAAATAATTGACAAACTTAATCTCAATTAATAAACAATTGACCTAGGCATAATAAAAAACTTAATAACCATAATTAAACCTAGGCATAATTAACACAAAATGACCTAAACATAATAAACAAACTAAGAAACATAATTAAACCTATACATAATTAAAATAATGACATAGGCATAATAAACAAACCTAATAAACTCAACCTAGGCATAATTAACAAAAATAGACTTAGGCATAGTAAACATTCCTAATTAACATAATTCAACCTAACCATAACTAAACATATCAATTTATCTAAACAACCATGATTAAACCTAGATAATAAACAAAAGAAGTTAACCTAAGCTCTTGTGTTGGAGGGCGTCGACCGGCGGGTTGGCGATGGCGTGGAGGGTGTCGCTGCCGGAGTTGGGGTGGCGAGGCTTGGGGAGGGACATGGGTGGCGGCGCTAGAGTTTGGGTGGGGCACATCGAGTGCCGGGTCGGCGGCGTTGGGCAGCACCGAGTCGGGGACTGGAGGTGGTGGCATCTGGCAGAACTGAGCTCGCGGAGGCGGCAACAAGGCGGCCAACATCTGGGATGGTCAGTGTCCAACGGCGTCGAGCCGCAAGACGGTCGGCGTCCAGCGGTGGCAGGAGGCGACGGGAGCAAGGGAGGCGGCAACATCGAGAGCGAGCGAGTGAGAGAGAGAGGGGAGGCGGGCTGCTTGGGCCGAGGGTATATCCCCTTAATTTACAATGGCCCTAGGGCTGGCCGTCGACAAATACTTCATGTGCGACGACTTCAAATTGATCTATCGCAATTTAAGCTTCAATTTACGATGGCCTCATAATGTGGGAAAATCTTAGGGTTTATCTTCGCAAATTAAGATTCATTTTGCGATGGCTCTTTAATTTTGGACGGCCCAGTGTGGGCTGTTGCAAGGTAAGTTATTTGCGATGGTAGACCATCACAAATAACCGAGCCATCGCAAATGGTCGCGTTTCCTGTAGTGGTAGGGACAGGTTGGGCACGCAGCAGAGAAGGAGCACGAACTAACACTTTAGTCATACGATCTCAATCTACTCTAACCAATTAGAAACCCCAAAAACTGCGCAATAAAAATTCATCATCTAAACTTGTCTGCAGCAGATCACATTTACTAACAAAATCCAGACCAAAAACTATGCAAGTGGGCTCTGACACCACTGTTGGGAAATCAGTTGTACGCTACTCTAGCAATTCTACAACATCAACCAGGAAACATGCAAGTACAGATGTCATAGATTTTTACAACTAGACATGCAACACAGTGGAAGATCTAGTCGTAAGTGCACGTCTGTGTAGGGGAAGTAGACGACCACGTTCGTCTCCTCTTTGTCCTCGTCACAACATCGGGTAGATGATCATATTTGCCTCCTCCACATCCTCGGCACAACAGTGAGTTGATGATGGTGTTGCTGTAGCCGATCAGCATAGCAGTAGCAGCACCACCACCATAGATTCCACACGTTTGGGAGGAACGTTGTGTGCTAGTGTGCTAGCACCGCAACACAACAAGGGTTTCGGCGTGATGCCTGCTAAGGGTGGCGGCTGGTTCTGTTACATGGTGGAGTAATCCATCCCTAACTCTACCCCTCATATTTATAGGCGTGCTAAAGGGATCTTAAGTCACAGACCGATTAGTACCCTAATTGCTTATGTAATAAATATCCTACAGGTATTAATCCAAATTGTTATGATTGCATCTTGGGCATATCACCAACAGTTTCTCTCTTACCCACTCTATTAAAAGAGAGGTGGGCACCTACCCTTTGGTTGGTCATGAGACAGGATCAGTCCCGTTCGGCTTCTATCATCTTCGCTCATGGGTGAAGAGCAAATGCGCCTTCATTATTGAAAGCTCGTGGGTCATCAGACAGGATCAGTCCCACCCTTTCTGGTGCACCAACTCTCAATGTTTGTTATCGTTATATGGGTATATGTTGGATAACCCTATAAGACAATCCGATCGAGGGTGTATTAGGTTACTTCTCAGCCTTTTCAACAGGTAGAAGATGATCGCTCTAGTACGTTTAAAGGATGCACGATGGTTACCCAGGTTCAAACCATCGGGAGGCTAACAGACCTACGTCCTTTTTTCGGTGTATTGATAGTCTTACGTATTAAAAGGTTGCTTTCTCTAAACCTTAGAGACCCGATCTCCCTTGCTATGGCCCGAGGGTTTCCTTTTACAGTCCAAGGGAATCACCTTCTAGCAGAAGGGTATATAAGGATGTAGTAATTGAAGTAGCTTAATGTATGATCCAGATCGAACCTCCTCCCAGGGTCTGGCGTCGCTTGTAGGGTCCTGTGTTGATCAAGGTAACTCTTTATATTGTCCAACATATGTGGAGACACCATTTGCTTCCATGCTGAAGATGATCATAGGAAAGTGGGGGTGGAGTCGTGGGAGTCGACCCTCATGATTTGACCCCATTCTTACACCCGTAATAGTGGTAGGGCAGTTCACTAGTTCCCCATGCGAGTGGGGGTATTGGCAACATTTATCCCATCAGATATGGTGTTGAATGGCTTACAGCTCTAGGGCGGGGCGACATTTATCCTAGTGGTCGCATCGGGCTTCTACACAAGAGTGCAGCATTGCTGCCAGACATTGTCTACTTTTGAAATAAGTGCTTTCTTTAGGACCAAGTGTGGGGACCGGGGTCCTGACACTACAACAATCACTTTGGGTGGTTCTATAAGATGCGGCACTCAATAGCACACACGAAAAGACATTATAAATATACAAAGTCTTCATTTTATAATAAGATATTGTTTTAAACATAGTGTACCACAGTGGTAATCACTCTGCATAAAGTACATACTCACACTCTCATCCTATCTAGGCATGAGAGAATCCCTCCATGCCTGTGGACGCTTCTCACTAGCAACACGAAGATTATGAGGCAGTGGCGTGGTGTCGCATGAGAGATACATCTCAATAGCTCAAGGTCTCATGGGCAACCCATAATAGCAACCATACAAGTAAACCTGCAAAACAATATATATAGCAATTGTGAGCACAAAGGCTCAAAAAGACATAATCGTCTTACCTAAGGCATGAAACTCTACATGTAGGGAACTGGAAAGACTGGAAGCTAAAATTTGCAGAAATGAACTCGTCGAAAGTAAGTCCTTAGTTGTCAGTTTTAGAGTAGAAAATGCGAGATCAGTAGGTAGGAATCAGAATGAAATCCGTAATCCTTTCCATGAAACACTTCATCCACGATGATACTTGCCCAATGTTGCATAAGCTTCATTCAAGTTAAATATTAATAAATGATAACTTTAATTATGCTATCTCAAATTCAGCCAAGATTACAATACAAAAGATTGTTCAAAACAGCATATTCATATTATTCCAGCTGCTCTTTATTACTACATCAGGACTCAGTGAACAAGCAATACTCATATCCGAGAGGGACAGTGGTTCGAATCATTCAAAACCTGACCTGCACGACACTTATGCAGTTTCGGAAGAGATGACGTGCGGTCATCTTCAATATTCATCGTAAGTGGCAACGTTTCACAAGACACCTACATGCTGAATCGGTTCAATCACCCCGAATAGTAGCTTCTGTCACGATGCCTCCATCTGAAGTGCCTCCATCTGAATCGGTTCAATCGGTGAGGTGAAATTCAATGGCCCAAGACAGTGGCCTCTCTTACGGAGCATCACTATGAACTCAAATGAGTATAAAAGGGTCGGTAATGGGATTTCACCTCTAACCTAGGTCAAATGATTTGGCAGTGATGGGAATT
Source organism: Tuctoria greenei (assembly GCA_036927565.1). Taxonomy (NCBI): domain Eukaryota; kingdom Viridiplantae; phylum Streptophyta; class Magnoliopsida; order Poales; family Poaceae; genus Tuctoria; species Tuctoria greenei. Next base: position 123,175,761 of record JAYESD010000008.1, read on the forward strand.
TCAATAACTGACGCTATAATGGATCATTTCCTTTGCTTTTTGATTGTGGCTGCTCGCCAGAATGTCATAAACTTTTTATCTAAGGCAATCGAAGGATGGTTTGGTGTGAAGCACGAATTGCTTTTATTTTTGGCCACAGTTCAAAGCTTTCCCATGCGGAAAAATGAGCCATGTGGTGGATATAGGGAAAGACACTATAAGCAGCACTTAGGAATGAGAGAAGGAGGTGTTGAGCACCTTTTTGCGTGCTAACTGGGTGGGATCAGGCTCGAGACGATCGTGCATCGGGGAAGCGCCAAGGCAGCCAGAACCGAAGAGGAAGAATAAGTTGTTGCCATGGAATAGCTCGGGGAAGGCAGGACACGGCTTGGCGCCAACTCGTAGATGAAGTTAAAGTCTTGGCAACGCTTTTGGCAACCTCAGCAAAGCTGCAAAGGCCAGTGGAACTCTGCTGTTCTTGATGGGCATCTCAGCAACCAAGCTGGGAGCGTGTTGGGGAGCACGGGGATGTAAAGTCGCCTAGTGGGGGGGGGGGGGGGGGGTTGAATATGCAATATGACCTGAAATCACTTAATCAAACAAGATTAAATCTCTAAGGCCGGACTAGTCCGCTCAGTACACATGGAAAATCTAAAAACTTTATTTCTACAAGTTATTTGCAGATTTTAGTTCGACGAAAGATAGATACAATGTCTAACAACCTAATACAACTTAGATTAACAAGTGTGAGCAAATAGGTTGCAAGATTTCAATGAAGAATGATATGAAGAACGATATAAACCCGAAAGCAACTATAGCGAATAGCGGAAAGTAAAGAAACAAGTGAGACACGATTTATCACGTGGTTCAGCTTCCGAAAGAAGCCTACCACGTTGAGAAGTCCACAAAAGGACTGGGTCTCACTTCACCCTCTTCTCACCATGCCACCACAAAATGTCAACTTGGTTTCCACTAATCACAAGGGTAATCACCAAGTTCTTTTGACTTCTCAAAAGTTGAGGCTCCCACAAATCATTTACAACAAGGAGCACATGAAGCTCAACTGCCACAAGCCACAGAACGCAACACCAAGTGCAAGAGATCAAACTGAGAGCCAAAGCAAGACCATCTTCTTTCTCCCCCATTCCCCCAAGATTTGGTTCTAGAGGGCAAGTAGGAGGAGTAGAAGGCTTAGGATGGCTCAAGGAATCTTTTCGCTATGTTAGGGCCAGATATTTCAAATGAGGGCCAGGGGTCCCCTTTTTGTAGTGGCCCTGACATCTAACCGTTACCAGTATTCAATGTGTGGACTAGTCCGGCCAGGACCTCAAACTAGTCCAGCCTACAGGATCCACGCAACATAACACTCTGTAGAAGGTGACGTACCATCCAACGTTTGAATTTTGAACGGTCATGGCACACCAGACTAGTCCAGGCAACAACGTACTAATCCGAACTACAACAGAATGTCTTGGTCCATTTAAAAATGGACAAGTCTAGAGACACCAGACTAGTTCAGCCAACAGGGCCTGACAAGTCCGACCTAACGGACTTAGCATTAGAAACCCCTTCTTTTTAAATACCATGGACTAGTCCACCTCAAAATGGACTAGTCCGAAGTACACAGTACCCTTTCGTCTGGCCAGAAATGGACTACTTTGGGATGTCCGGACTAGTCTGACCTCTCTAGCGGACAAGTCTGGGCTCCCAGGACTTAGCTCTGAAGACTCTCTCAATGTGTAGAACAGACTATTTCATATCCAAACGGACAAGTATGAACTGACACTAAAACTCTTAGTCCAGCCCAAAACGGACTACTCTAACTCTCTCGAACTAGTCCGGCCCTAAGGCACGGACAAGTCCGATCTCCTATGAATTCTCTCAACAAGGCTTCTCACTTAGGTTTTATCTCAACCATGACTTTGAGCCCTCTTCTATGAACTCAATGCACTTGATACACACACCCTCACACATAGAAGACTAGTCTAAACTCAACACATAAGAAACCTTAATTTCTATGCTTGAGTCATTAAAGCCCATTTCAATATTTTCCTTTTTGAGGGATTTTCTTTCATTTCAATCATCAAACCTATGCTTAAGATCAACTGAGCTCATTGGTCTCTTAATTTGTCATCACCAATCATCCAAAACCCGCGGGGATGCGGAGATGCACTTTCAATCTCCCCATTTTTGTTGATTGATGACAACACATTAAGCTTCGACAGAAATGATGTAAATTGGTTTTCATAACAAGTGTGTGTATGTATGCGTTATGAATGAAAGATTTGAGAGAGTTATCATACATATACATGTTATGGTGAGGTGCATAACAAGTGTTGTGTCCATGATTTGTGATAAGAAAATGAATCATGAATGAGGAATAGGCAATTTTAAGCATCACATCTCAAATAAGCATAGCAAACATCATAATGTGCATACAACTCTTAGCACAAGTCATGTCTTACATAAATTGAAATGCAAGAGTTTTAAAACATATTACAAGTCCGTAGGATAAACAAGAGAGGCAACAACTCTAAAAAGAAGTACCCCCTTCCAATCTCTCCCCCTTTTGGCATCAAGATACCAAAAAGGAAAAGAGGAAAGAAGTCCTACAATCTACTCATCATTGTCATCGTCTTGCTGCCCGTTGTTGCTCTCTGTAGCCTCCGGATCTTCAATGTCTTCATTGCGTCTTCATCATTGGAGGTTGCATCCATGGAGGTTCATTCTTCCTTAAAATGAGCGAGTTCATCGGCGGTGAACTCGGGAAAAGGAGTCAACTCTCCATCACTCTCCGCGGCGGGAGACATGGGAACCTCGAGCTTGTCGCCATCGCCTTGAGATACTTCTCTTGACGAAGCTCCATGCGACGAGTCCAAACTTCCACTTTCCGACAAGAGGTGAAAAGTGCCTTGAAGCACTTGAAGAAGCTGCTTCTTGACGTGATGGAAGAGGAGAGGTGGAGAAGCCACGGGACGAGAGGAGGAGGAGGCAGGAAGATCAACATTCATCCTTCTTGGTGCAATAGGCTCGAGAGGAGGAAGTTGAGGACGAAGCCTCCGATGAGTAACATCCTTGTTGAACTTCGGCCCGAATACCTTCTCAATTAGATACATAATGTGAGGACCGGGGTCCACACTTTCCAGGAATTACATTGGGTGGTGTCGTGCGATGCAGCACCCAACAACACACATGTAAAAGAACACGCATCAAATAAATCATTGGCTGAAATTTATAAAGATGTTTAGTTTACAAAAAATTATAAAAATAACTACAGTGAAAATAAGAATACAACTCTCGTACTCAAGTCTAATAAGCAAAAGAGAAAATGTCCAGCCCACGGATGCCCCTCACTAGCCACACGAAGAACATACGGCAGTGGCATGGTTTCCTATGAATATAACGCTCGAAGAGTTCCGAGTCTCATCGGACAAACAAAAACATAAGCATAGAGGCTAGTACCTGCAAAACAACTAATATAGCAACCATGAGCATGAAGGCTTAGCAATACTTACCTGTCTCCACTAAATATGAATATCTATATGCAAGATATACGTAATACAGGACAACAGTTTGCAATAAAATACTCAATTAATTCTTCGTCCCTATTTTCAGTTTTAGCAGCAAATTAAGGCTTCATGGAATGTAAATTTAGTGAACAACCTGTCTAGAGCATTGCAAGTATCAATACAAGATTAATTCATAAAGCATGATTCAATAATATTCAGCTCCAAATAATTAACTACGTCATAACACAGTGAACAAGCGGTACTCAATAACCGCGAGGGACAGTGATTCGAATCAAAGATACCCGAAATACACGACACATACACCCGTATTGGAAGTCACGTAGGTGCACTCCCCGGACGTCAAATGAAGCAACCTTTCCCAAGTCCTGCCCAAGTTGAATCGATCCACTCGTCTTGGACAATATTCCCTCTCACGGTGCACTCTCCGCTGTGAAGATGTCATGAGTGAGTTTCCGTCTACTATACTGCGGCCGAAAGCCTGAGGCAAGCAAAAAAGTATCAACAAAGGCTTCCCTAAGTACATCAGTTTCCTTGACCCCATATATCCAGTATGACTCTGATACAAATCAAACTTGCTCAACAGGGCCGCACACGGATCGGTCCTTGACCGACATAGGCACAACTACACCTCACAGGCCCCTCTACCCTGCTGCTCCTGCTCCATGTCCAGTCTCATATTTAACCAAATGGTGAATGGCGAATCTCTCGCTTGAACCAAACCAGTGTGAACCTATTTCCTAAACTTGCGAGTAGATTCCAACTACTCGACTTCTACAGAAGCAACTGTAACATTAAACATAGCATGGACATATCAAGGACTCAAACATCTACCCTGCTGCTCATGGGTGCTCTGGTCATGCAAGTGGAAAACTCCAAGAAGCTTAGACTTAATGCACATACATACTAACCCATATATTGTGATAGAAAAAATTCAAAACACTGTTAAATGCAAACTGGGGCTTGCATGGCTGCGATACAGGATCAATGTTAATCTATCGAGTGATAACTTCAAGTGGCTCTGGGATCTCCTCGAGCCGGCAACTGTTCGATATGCAAAGAATATGCAAAGTGATTCAATAGTGATAAAATAACATAGTTGAATGGAAACTTAGTTAAGTATATTAAAATATGGTCACTGGTTTTGGAAATTTTACAGAGAACACTAGGTAACATGAGTAATGTTCTGGTCAAAATTGGGATAAATTCATGAAAGTCTCTGTTGTCGAAAAATCAATGAAGCTAGACACTTCCCAGAATTTTCATGGAAAAACAGGGACTTTAACATAGCTGAATAGTGACTCAACAAAATTGGTCTCATAATTTTCTAAGCATTCTACTATGAGATATTTAATTTACATGTTTGGACAATTTGCTGAAAAAGTTTCTGGACATTTTGGAATTTTCAAGTACATACAGGTTTGGAACACAATTTGACCATTCAAATCAACTCCAATGGACCTGAAATTTGTACTGGAACTCAAGTGAATTATGTAGAAGAATCCTGCCAAATTTGTGAATTTATAAATGAATGGGGCGTCAAAAATTAATTCCATATGCATTTTGCTTCATGGAATTATTGAGAACAAATTGTGGATTTTCATACAGATCCAAGTGCACCACTTGAAAGTATAGATCACCCTGGTTCCAACAAAATTTCTTTGAGAATTGTTGTCCAACTACGCTAGGAGATATTGATTTTCAAAGTTGGAGCCAAACCTGGAATTAAATTTCAATTGGAAAGTTTGAATTATTCAATTGGGCCCATGGGCTTTAAAACAGCCAATATGCTAGGGGCCACACGGAGCCATATGGTTTAGGTCTATGGCCACACCAGATCACCGGGCCGCACCAGATCTGGGGCTTGCGCCACGGACACTGACGATCGGGCCCTACCCGGGCCATCTTCTACCTCGCGCCCATACGGTGGCATTGCCACAGTGTTTGCTAGGGAACGGATGGTTGCGGAACTGGCCGACAGGGCCTAAAATTGGACGGGAACAACTTGACGTAGGTGGCGACGGCGATAGATGGCCAGAGAGGAGCCTCCCACGGCGGCGGCAGAACCTAGGGTTCCGGCAATGTTGGCCGGGCCCTATAGTGCTCTATTTCGGTTGGGAATTCTTCCTAAATCTTCACCATGATTCATAGAGCAAGAATAGGGCTCAAGAAATTGATGACAAGGGCGGAAACTTGAGCTCGACGGTTGACTAAACAAAATTTCAATGGCGGACTGGAAAACTTGGTTTTCTCAGTGTACAGTTGATGGATTTCTTTAGTTTTTCTTCTAGATGAAGTGCCTGGTCGTGTAGAACAACAAATCTCATGGGCAAAAGAAATACTCAAATGTAGAAAGTAAATTCAGCTCGTGACCTAGCTCTGTTCATAGACTAAAATCGTCGGAAGAACTCGAAAATGGGAAGCTACGCTCCATGCCATGGTGTGAAACTTTATCAGAAGCTAGGGAATGACTAGGCACACCTTTTTTGTCAAAGTAGCAAGGTGGGAAACTGGATGTATCATCGGGTCGATGGTGGAGCAGAGGGGCGGTCGTGAGGAACAGAGGACGCCGGCCACGGTTTCACTTCGGGGAGCTCAATCTGGGCACCAAACTTGGTCAATAAGCTGCACAAAGGGTTTAGGAGTAACCAAGTGCGAAGGAAATTGATTAATACCACTGGTCCTTGCTGGATTTCGAGCAGGGAGGGAGAACTCTGGCCGTACTCGGGTCTGTGCGCCATGAATGAAGAACAGGGAGGTTTCCTTGGCTCTGTTAGTGAGAGGCAAAGTATGAAGATGTATGGATATTTGTTGGAGCAGCTGGGATCGACTCAAGAAGCTGGCAAGCAAGCAGCTGGTGGCAATTGCATGCCATGCGGTGGCCAGCATAGAACAGAGGGAAAAATGGTTCACTGGCAGGTCGTGTCCACTGCCCAATCAAATCAACCTTATCTGATAAATTCAAATGTTGTTCAAACACTCTTCAAAAAGTGTGAAACTTGGTAGCTAGGTCAACTCATATGTGGGGAGTTCAAATATGAATTCAATTTTGGCATTTGACAAAGTGAACAGTGGAATTTAAATTTGAATGCTCTCATTTGAATCGAGTCAAATACAAGTAAACGATGCTCAAAATTTGTCAAACTTTATAGGAAAGATATTTGAACTATAATCAATACATTAGTGAACTCAATTTTATATTTTCAATGATTTTGAAATGGAACATTTGATTTGCTTTTGAAACTCCATTTCGAGTTCAACTCATTTACACTATATGAGCACAATGTTCCTAACTACACTTGTTCTACTAAATTTATTCATGTACTGATTTCTACATTACGATTTTTAGGGCCTTTACGTTCCTCCTCCCTTAAAGGAATCTCGTCCTGAGATTACATTGAAGAGATGAATGTAGGAGAGAAATTACTGGATATGAGACGATAAGAAATCCAGATAGATGGAGCGGAGATATTTTTCGCTTTCCCATGTCGCTTCCTCAGCGGTATGGTTGCTTACTTTATAAAACCACAGCGTACGGTTCCGTGTGGTTTGAATCTTCTCGTCGAGAATCTGAACTGGATGTTCGGAGTATGTCAAATCTGGTTGCAACTCGTTGATTTCATCAGTATGGACTGCAGCTGAGTACTTTAGACATTTCCGGAGCTGAGATACGTGGAAAATGTCGTGTATAGCAGTGAGAGATGCCAGAAATTCCAATCAGTAAGCCACAGGTCCGTACTTCTCTGTGATAGCAAACTGGTCGATAAATCGAGGAGTGAGCATTCCTTTTACACCGAACCATTGAATTCCTTTCATCGGAGACACGCGGAGGTACATGTGATCTCCGATATTGAACTGTAGCGGGTGATGCCACTTGTCTTCATCAATCTTCTGTCGAGATTGTGCCGCTTTCAAGTTTGCTTGAATGATCTGAACTTGTTCCTCGGCTTCATTGACTAGATCAATCCTGAATGTAACCCTTCCGCCGGACTCACACCAATTCAGCGGTGTGCGGCATTTCCGACCGTAGAGAGATTCATATGGTGCCATCTCGATACTCACTTGATACCCATTGTTGTACGAGAATTCCGCCAACGGTAAATGATCAACCCAATTTTTACTGTGGTGGATGGCATACGCGCATAACATATCTTCGGGTACTTGGTTCGCCCGCTCAATTTGTCCATCGGTCTGCGGGTGATATTCGGAGCTTCTAATCAGTTTTGTACCCAACGAGGCATGCTTCTGCTCCCAGAAATGAGCAATCAACAGTGAGCCTCAATCTGAAATAATAGTGCGAGGAATACCGTGTAGGCACACAATTCTTGATATCTACAACTCCGCATACTTCTTGGCACTGAATCGAACATTTACTAGAAAGAAATGTGCTGATTTGGTTAGTTGGTTGACTATCACCCAAATAGAATCATGCTTCCGGAATGTGAGTTGTAATCCGACGATGAAATCCATACTCACATCCTCCCATTTCCATGCCGGAATACTCAGCGGTTGCAGCTGTCCCGCTTTCTTCTTATGGTCGGCCTTCACCCGCCGACACGTATCACACTTGGATACGTACTTCGCAATCTTATGCTTCATCTGTGTCCAGCAAAACTTAGTCTTCAAGTTTTGATACATTTTATTGCTGCCCGGATGAATGGAATATCCGTACAAGTGAGCTTCGTCTAATATTTTCTTCTGAAGGTCCATATCATGTGGCACTATGATCCGATTCATGAACCAAAGAGTACCATGTTGATCCTTCCGAAAACATTTCTTATCACTGTTGTCCATTCTTTCCCATACGTGTGACATGCCCTTATCCTTCTTTTGGGCTTCAATAATTTCCTCTCAAATGGTGGGAATGAGAGCAAGATTACTAAGAGCCCCGTATGAAACCACATATAGACTTGGTTCCTCCTCTTCCATTTCAGCCTTGATGATGTTGTGGACATGGGCTTTCCGACTAAGCGCGTTGGGAACCACGTTCGCTTTACCGGGGTGGTAGTGAATTTTAATTTCATAATCATTGATCAGCTCTAACCACCTTCTTTGTCCCATATTCAGCTCCTTCTGCGTGAAGATTTATTTAAACTCTTGTGGTCAGTGTAGGGTTGTACAAGATTTACAAGCAAGTAATGCCCCCAAATCTTTAACACCAATACCACAGTAGCAAGTTCAAGGTTGTGAGTCGGATAGTGCTGTTCATTCTTTCAGAGTTGTCGAGATCCATGCTCGACCACATGTCCTCCTTGCATAAGAACGCAGCCAAGACCGATGCCTGATGCATTGCAATAAACGTGGAACGGTATTGTCATGTCCCGCTGAGCAGGAACCGGGGCTGTTGTAAGGTGCTGCACTAATGTATTGAACTCTTCTTCGCAAGCTGAACTCCAAATGTATTTGTTGCCCTTTTTCAGCAGCTCCTTCATCGGTTTAGCAGTTTTTGAGAAGCTCGGGATGAACCTCCGATAATATCCTGCTAGACCGAGGAAACTTCAGACCTCATGGACAGATTTAGGAGATTCCCATTTCAGCACTTGGATAATTTTACTTGGGTCCACAGCAATACCCTCAGCTGAAATAATGTGTACCAAGAATGGCACTTGGCTGATCCAAAATTAACACTTGCTGAACTTTGTGTATAACTTGTGAACTCTCAACCGTTGCAACACAATTTGCAAATGTTTAGAATGCTCTTTCCCTGATTTGGAATAAACCAATATGTCGTCGATGAAGACCACGACGAACTTGTAAAACTCCGACATGAATATCGAGTTCATGAGATACATAAAGTGAGCCAGAGAATTAGTTAATCCAAATGACATGATGAGGTACTCATATAGCCCATATCGCGTCGAGAATGCTATCCTTGGTATATCCCCCGATCAGATATTAGTTTGATGATATTTGGACCGAAGATCCATCTTGGAGAATACCTTCGCACCCACAAGTTGATTGAATAAAATGCCGATGCGGGGTAGCGGGTACTTGTTCTTTACAGTGACATCATTGAGCGGTCGATAATCCACACATAACCTTTAGAGTCTCATCCTCCTTATTAACAAATAACGAGCAACAACATTTCCCAAGTCCCGCCCAAGTTGAATCGATTCAATTTTCTAGGATAGTATTCCCACTCACGGTGCACACTCCACTGTGAAGATGTTGTGAGTGAGTTTCCGTCTATTGTACTATGGCCGAAAGCCTGAGCCAATCAAAAAAGTATCAAACAAGGCTTCCCAAGGTACATCAGTTTTCTGGACCCCACATATCCAGTATGACTCCGGTACAAATCAAACTTGCTCAATAGGGCCGCACACGGATCGGTCCTTGGCCAACACAGGCATAACTACAGCTCACATGTCCCTATGTCCGGCTGCTCCTACTCCATGCCTAGTCTCATATTTAACCAAATGGTGAATCTCTCACTCGAACCAAACCCATGTGAACCCATTGCCTGAACTCGCGAGTAGATTTGAACTACTCGACTTCTACTGAAGCAACTATAACATTAAGCATAGCATGGACACATCGAGGACTTAAACATCTACCATACTCTCATGGGTGCTCTGGTCATGCAAGTGGAAAATCCAAGAAAAATAGACTTAATGCACATACATACTAACCAATATAGTGTGATACAAATAAAAATTCAAAATGATGTTAAATGCAACCAGGGCTTGCCTGGCTCCAATACAATGTAAATGTTAAGCTTCGGAGTGATATCTTCATGTGGCTCCGGGGTCTTCTCGAGCCCGGCAAATATTCAATATGCAAAGAATATGCAAAGTGATTCAATAGTGATAATATAACATAGCTGAATGGAAACATAGTTAAGTATATTAAATAATGGTGACTGGTTCTGAAAATGTTACAGGGAACACTAGGTAATATGTGTGATATTCTGGTCAAAACTGGGTTCAATTCATAAAAGTATTTGTTGTCAAAAAATCAATGAAGCTAGACATATCCCAGAATTTTCAGGGAAAAACAGGGACTTTAACATAGCCAAGAGTTAGTGTTCTATTTAGATAAGGTGAAGAGTGACTCAGCAAAATTGGTATCATAATTTTCTAATCATTCCACTATGAGATAATGAATTTACAAGTTTAGACAATTTGCTGAAAAAGTTTCCGGACATTTTGGAATTTTCAGGTACATACAGGTTTGGAACACAATTTGTCCATACAAATCAACTCCAATGGACTTGACATTTTCACTCAAACTCAAGGGAATTATGTGGAAGAATCCTGCCAAATTTTAGAATTTATGAATGAATGGGGCATCAGGAATGAATTCCAAAGACATTCTGCTTCATGGAATTATTGAGAAAAAATTAGGGATTTTCATACAGATACAAGTGCACCAACTCAATGTATAGATCACCCTGGTTCCAACAAAATTTATTTTAGAATGTTTTGCCAACTATGCTAGGAGATATTCATTTTCAAAGCTGCAGCCAAATCTGGAATTAAATTTCAATTGGAAAGTTTGAATTATTCAATTGGGCCCACGGGATTTTAAACAGCCAATAGGCATGGGGCCACACGGGGCCATACGGTTTAGGTATATGGCCACACCAGATCACCGGGCCGCACCAGATCCAAGGCTTGCGCCACAGACACTGGCGGTCGGGCCCCACCCAAGTCATCTTCTACCTCGCGCCCAGAGGCGCAGGGGCGACGCCCTACGGTGGCCGGCAGTGGCGCCTTGCCGCAGCGTGCGCTAGGGCACGGAGGGTCGTGGAACTGGCCGTTAGGGCCTAAAATTTGACTGGGAACAACCTGACATAGGTGGCGCCAGCGATAGATGGCCGGAGAGGAGCCTCCAATGGCGGCGGTGGAACCTAGGGTTCCGGCCAAGTCGGCCGGGCCCTACGGTACTCTATTTTGGTTGGGAATTCTTCCTAAATCTTCACCATGATTCGTAGAGCAAGAATATGGCTCAAGAAATCGATGACAAGGGTGGCAACTTGAGCTCGACGGTGGACTAAACAAAATTGCAATGGCAGACGGGGAAAACTTGGTTTTCTCGGTGTACAGTCAATGGATTTCTTTGGTTTTTCTTCTAGATGAAGCGCCTGGTCATGTAGAACAACAAAGCTCATGGGCAAAAGAAATACTCAAAATGTGGAAAGTGAATCCAGCTCGTGATCTAGCTCTGTTCATACACTAAACTCGTCGGAAGAACTCGAAATTGGGAAGCTACGGTCCATGCCATGGTGTGAAACTTTAGCAGAAGCTAGGGAATGACTAGACACACCTTTTTTTGTCAAAGTAACGTCGTGGGAAACTTGCTGTATTGTCAGGTCGACGGTGGAGCAGAGGTGCGGTCGTGACGAACAGAGGATGGCGGCCACGGTTTCACTTCGTGGAGCTTCGGAGAGCTCGAGCTGGGCACCAAACTTGGTCAATAAGCTGTGCAAAGGGTTTAGGAGTAACCAAGTGCGAAGGAATTGATTAATAGCGCTGGTCCTTGCTGGATTTCGAGTGGGGAAGGAGAACACTGGTTTTGCTCGGGTCTGTGCGCCAAGAATAAAGAACAGGGATGTTTCCTTGGCTCTGTTAGTGAGAGTGAAGGATGAAGACGTAGCGATATTTGTTGGAGCAGCTAGGATTGACTCAAGAAGCTGGAAAGAAAGCAGCTGGTGGCAATTGCATGCCATGCGGTGGCAAGCAGAGAACGGAGGAGGGGAAAATGGTTCACTGGCAGGTGGGGTCCACTGGCCAAGGAAATCAACCTTCTCCTATAAATTCAAATGTTGTTCAAACACTCTTCAAAAAGTGTGAAACTTGGTAGCTAGGTCAACTCAGATGTGGGGAGTTCAAATATGAATTCAAATTTGGCATTTGACAAAGTGAATAGTGGAATTTGAATGCTCTCATTTGAATCGAGTCAAATACAAGTAAACGATGCTCAAAATTTGTCGAACTTGACAGGAAAGATATTTTAACAATGATCAATACAATAGTGAAATCAATTTTATATCTTCAATGATTTTGAAATGGAACATTTGATTTGCTTTTGAAACTCCATTTCGAGTTCACTCACATACACTATATGAGCCCTATGTTCCTAACTCCACTTCTTCTTACTAAATTTGATTCATGTACTGAATTCTACATTATGATTTTTAGGGCCTTTACATGTAATATAAGGTGCATAGCCACACGAGCGGTTGGGGGTGTGTGAGATGTTGAAGATGTCATCAAAGATATACTCCACAATGTTGAATCAGACATCCCCATCAATGAGCACTATCAAATGCCTCAAGATTCCTTGAATGATCCCCGGATCTCCAACCTTGGGGGCTATAGTCTTCCTGAGAACGTGGTTGAGCACAATATAAAAAGGTTTGATGTTCCTTATATGCCCCGCCTCATAAATTGCATGGCTAGGATACATGTAATCCAAATCATCCCTATCAACTGCCTTGAAATTTGAAATGATGATCTCGTTGTCAATATGATCCTCCATGTCAAGAATTTAGGCAAACTCCCAATATGTAACTGAGCATTGCTCACCATTAGTGAGCCAAGTGGTCCTTCGATGTCCTTGCCTATGGAAGTAGACAGTGGTGTTGAATTGCATAATAACTTCAATGTTCCAATCATACCTAAATGCCATGAGATCCTTGAGTCCATGGCGCTCTACAACCTCAATCACCACATTGAATGCATCGTGATTCTTCTTCGCCATGTAATTCCAATAGATCCATTGAGCATCGGTCACTGGAGATTTCTTGGTCATATAACTTTCCGATAGTAATCACAATGGAAGTCACACCAAAACCGAGGGTCAGCGGTGTGCTTCTCATACTTATAGCAGTCATCCATCCTCAATCTCTTGGCCATTTCTGCCCCTTTACCTCTGAATAAATTAGCTTCAGCAGTGGCTTGTCGATTTGGATTCCTAGCAGGTGAGGACATTCTTAAAGGGCCAATGGGTTGTGAGGACCTCTTTTTTACCCTTCTCTCTTATGGTGGCGCCAACATGCGCCTTGCTTGCGGCCTTCTTGACAACTGGTGTTCTTTTCTTTGGCAGTTCATCCACCAGTTCCTTGATTTTGTCCTTTGCATCTCTAGCCGCTTGAGTTCTTGTTTTCTCACCCATGGTCACAAGCCTCTTCTTCTTGGGGCTTGTTCGGCTACAGCTAAGTTATGATCCTCTCGTTGTTTTTTCTTTGCCTTCCTTGCCTTAGTCCTCGACTCGAGGAGAGCTATAGCATGCTCTCGCTCTTCATGAGCATGGGGATAGGTTTCTTGCATCGTGCATAGGATCGGATAGAGGCGAGTCATTAGGGTTGTACATCGTCCCTGAGAAGAGATAAACAAGAAGAGTGTAAGACCCATGTGTGTTGAATACATTGGCTTGTAGTGAATACACTTGCTTTGATGATAAAAGTTTTGAATATCACCAAAACACCTTTTTATTATGGTCCGACTAGTTTTGGTTAGCTCCGGTAAGTTTTGTCTTTAGCTTCGGCGTGTTTTTGCTAAGCTCCAAGTTGATTTTTCTAGCTCCGGCTTTTGGGTTTACTAGTTCCGACTAGTTTTGGTAAGTTTCGGCGCTAGGTTCTACTATCTTTTGTTAGCTCTGGCTCAAGGTCCGAGTTGCTCTGGCAAGGTCCAGAACTTGACCGCAATGCTTCTGCTTTTCATTTGCAATGTTTCGTACTTGCTTTGCATTGTTGGAATGATTGCTTAGTATTCATTTGCTAAGTTTTTGGTACGTTTTGGTTGATATGGATGATATCGTGTTACTGTGGTTTTGCAACATGCTTATGTGAGGTTCTCACGTAAGGTGTTGTGTTTGGAACTAACTTGAGTCAAGTCGAGGACTTGGGCTCGTATGGATTGGTTGTTTATTCATGTGCAGGTGTTGCTTGAGTTCAATTCATGGCTGGTGACGGGATCCATTGGACTAGTCTCAGGGAGGAGATGAGGTTCCAAAAACCAAATTCAGGAGGAATTGTGGTTGAGCTGATCAGGAGGTTGCGCAGCATGATTGAATCAAGAACAATGCATGTGAAGGTATCGTGGACGTCATTGGAAGATGTTTGCACGTGTGCAAGGAGTGCATGGACGTGGATACATGGTTCAGAGACGTGATGAAGAGATGTGGACGTAAAAAGTTGGTCGGAAGGGTCCAACCGACTAGGTTATGGACTCAGGCTGCGATTGCGTCGGGTTTGACTCAAATATGGAAAGATTTGAGTTGGTTATGATAGGATTTCGTGTGGGTCACGAATTTGAGTTGTTTAGGAATGTGGGATACGTTCCTAAGGCGTTTGGAAGTATTAAGATTGCTTCTATCTGCGTATAGAAGAATCCTAAGCAGTTATGGAAAGTTACGATTGGTGAACAGAGTAGGATTAGGTTCCTGATTTGAGTTGAGTTGGCTTTTGAGCTGGTTATATAAGCAAGGGAGCCCAGAGCTCGTGGTGCACGACTTTGGGGCTGTTCCTCTTGTGTTCTATTGAATAAAATTCATATTTTTAAGGAACTTTTATGCCTTGTTCGTCCGACTTGTTTCAGACAAGTTTTACTCGTCGAGTCTCTGCATAGCACTACCTTTCGTAGGTGGTTTTATCATAAATCGAGTTTTACAGATCCAATTGACGTTAGTGATTATATTTGGGTTGTCTTCACAACTTTTTTATCTATCATCTATCAAAATTTCACGGTCATTGGATTTGTGGTCTATGATCTACACGAGTTTCTTTGCACCGTTCCAGAACTGTTTTTTTCAGGAAGGGCAGATTGACCTTTGTTTGATCTTTTGATCATAACATGAGTTTTTCTCGAGGGATTTGAGTCATTCATGTTGTGTTGTCTTTGTGACTTGATTCTCTCTGATATCTATCACTTTTGTCACGATGAAACACGTTTAGATTAGTCTCAAACATGATTTCTTTAACAGATTGTTTTTCTGCCGAAGGGGTTGGGGTTTAATTGTTTCCGCTGCGTAAGATTTTTAAATCTACCATTCACCCCCGCCCTCTGGTAGCTTTTCATGTTCTCTTTTATCCTACAATTGGTATCAGAGCCACGGTGCTCTAATCTTTGTGATTTGCGTGTGTTTTTGACTAATCATCATGGAGAAGTACTCCGTCAAACCTTGTGTGTTTGCTGGTATTGATTTTCAGGTTTGGAAGGCACGCATGGAGGCTTTCATCTAGGCACAAGGCTTTCCAATATGGGAGAAGGTATAGAAGCCTTACGAAGTGCCATCAAATGATCAAGTTATAGCTACAAATCTGAGAGATGTCGACAATAACAACAAGGCTCAGAACTTGATCATACAAGGATTAACACAAAGTGACTTCGACCGTGTTGCACACCTCCAATCTGCATACGATGTGTGGAAAGCACTTGTGACTACCACGAAGGATCCAACACGATCAAAGAGGTAAGGCAAGACATGTTCAAGAAAGAATACATGCGCTTCGAGATGCAACCCGGTGAGTCTATTAATGACCTTTTTGCCCACTTTGATAAGATTCTCAGCAACTTGCGTAGTCTCAATGTTAATTTTTCAGATGCTGAAAATGCTAGGCAATTGCTAATTGCATTAGATATGTCAATTTTGGAGATGAAAGTCACATCTATTCGTGAATCTACTGTCATGAGTTCACTTACTTTAGATGTGCTATATTCCAAGTTAAAAACTCATGAAATTGACATAATCTCACGTAAGAACCCCAACAAGTCTATTGCTTTTGTTTCACAGCGTGACATGCCTAGTTCCGGTCAAACATCATCTTGTGGTACACTTGCTTTGCTGTCCTCTCTAACACTTGAACAGATTGAGGAGTTTCCAGAGGAGGAGCTAGCGCTCACCTCTACCCGGTTCTCAAAAGCATTGCAAAATGTGAGAACTAGAAGGAGAGGAAGCTCCGGACCTCAATGATGCTTTGAATGTGGTAAGACGGGACATTTTCGTTCAGATTGCCCTAACCTTTCAGGTCCTACTTCCCGGGATGAAAAGAAAACAAGAATGAAGCACTCCTCTGCAAAAGATACAAAGAAAAAGAAGGAATTTACAGGACGTCAATTGGTGAGCAATTTTATCTTAGCACTCCAGGAACTTGGCTCAAGCGACGTGGACATTGGAAGTGATGAAGATGAAGATGATTTGGCAAACTTGTGCTTCATGGCGGGCAAGTCAAGATTAAGTATGGAGGAGACAGAACACAACAGCGACAATGAAGAGGTATGTCCTACTTGCGAAGAAATGTGTGATGCTATTTCTCGTGCCACTGTTATTGTTAAGAAAAAGGACAAAAAGCTTAGGAAAAATGCTGTTAAAATTGAGTCACTAGAATCTGAAATTAATCGATTGACATCCTTGATTCCTAGTGATGATTCTTGTTCCTCATGTGACTTAATATATGAACAATTGTCCTCCCTAAGAAGTGCACATACCTCCACACTTGATAAACTTGAACTTGAAATTGAAAAGAACAAAAAGCTTGCTGTACTTAATATTGGAAACTTAAAAGATGCTTCTTGTTCTACAATTGATTTGCATTATTCTAGTTGTGATGATCTTGATAAGAAACTGCAAGATGCTATGAATGAAATCTCTATATTGAACAATGCTTTATGTTGTCATGAAGTTAAATATTGTTCCAATTGCAAATTAAAAGGAAAAACTTCATGTGAAAATTGCCATGATCTATCCAATAAACTTGATAACATGCATAAGACATTTGATTGGTTTTGTAATGGGAATAAGAACCTTAACTTGCTGCTTAATTCATCCAAGTCTTGCAATGATAAAACTGGTTTAGGTGATTCTCATGCTCATGCTAAGGCACATCCACCTAAAATTGTAAAGCCATTAGGAAGTGGTTTGATTCAAACAGTTCCTAAATAAAAAGAAGTGGTTTTCAAGTCTGCAGGAGTATTGTCTCATTCGGTTCCTAATAAAAACATTGTTTGCTCATCTAGACATGAACACAAAGTTAAATTTCATTGTACCTACTGTGATAGAGATGGTCACGTCATAGATTTTTGTTATAGACTAGCTAAACAACAGAAAAGGGAAAGAATGGTTGCTAGATCTCATAACTTTAATGCAAAATTTGCTGCACATATTGAACCGAATGTACAACCTGCTATTTTGAGTCAAAAACATTCAAAGTTTACCTCCGGACCTTCTGTTTTTGCCTTCGGAGCTACTGATTTTTGTGCTATACAAGTAACACCTTATAGTTTAGTAGTTAAGAACAAAAAATCTCAAACTTTGACTCATAAAACTGCTGTTTTGTCTCAGCTTTCGCATGTTTTTCCTGCTGCACGTTGCGTGAGTCAGTACTGGATTCCTAAATGCCTTTTGACTAACCCCAGTATGGAGTCATCGACATATTGTGCTTCTATGTAGGTTACACGTTTGAGGAAGTAGAACATTTGGATTGTGGATTCAGGTTGCTCACGCCACATGACCGGTAACAAAGATTGGTTCTCCTCCCTCTCTTTTGTGTCATGTGTAGAGAATGTTACTTTTACCGATAATTCTTCAACTCATATAATTGCTAAGGGTTTGGTTAGAGTAAATGATCACTACACTTTGAAGGACGTGGCACTTGTCAAAAATTTGAAATACAACTTGCTTCGTGTTTCACAATTGCTAGATGAAAATCTGGAAATTATTTTCAATAAAAACTGCTGCAAAGTTGTAAGTTCAAATAGTGAGCTTATTTTTAACATGTCTCGGTTTGGAAGAGTTTTTAAAGCTGATTTTGATATGTCTTCCTCTAAGCATAGGTGTCTAGTTGCTAATGATTCAAAGGACCTATATTTTTGGCATCATAGACTTGGTCACGTAGGCTTTGATCACCTAACGCGTGTTAGTGCTCTTGATCGCATACGTGGGCTGCCTAAGCTTAAAGGGGACAAAAAAATTGTGTGCTCTTCTTGTAGACATGCTAAGATGATTGCAGGTTCACATACTCCTCTCACAATGATCATGACAACTGAACCATGTCAACTTTTGCATCTTGACACCGTAGGACCTTCACGTGTTCAATCCTTCGGAGATAAATGGTATGTACTTGTGATTGTTGATGATTATTCTAGATACTCTTGGGTTTACTTTATGGCGTCTAAGAATGAAGTTTTCAGTCACTTTAGAACTTTATTTCTTAGATTATCAATTGATTACCCAGGAACTTTAAAAGTAATTAGAAGTGATAATGGAACTGAATTTAAAAATCAATCTTTTGATCACTTTTGTGCTGAAAATAGAATAGATCATCAATTTTCTTCACCATATGTACCTTAATAAAATGGTGTTGTAGAAAGAAAGAGCAAAACCTTAGTTGAGATGGCTAGGACTATGCTTGATGAATATCAAACTCCTAGAAAATTTTTGGCTGATGCATTAGCAACTGCTTATTATGTCTCAAATCGTGTTTTCTTGCGTGCTAAGCTAGGTAAAACACCATATGAGCTCCGGTTTGGACATAGGCCTAGTGTTACAAACTTTCGGGTCTTTGGTTGCAAATGCTTTGTTAAGAAACATGGTAATCTTGATAAATTTGAACCTAGATCCATTGAGGGCATGTTTCATGGTTATCCATCTCATACTAGAGGCTACCGTGTGCTTTTACTTGACACTAACAAAATTGTGGAGACTTGTGAAGTGTCTTTTGATGAAGCTAGTCCAGGTACTAGCTCAAACATTGCAGGTCCAGATCCTATCCGCAGGGGGGGAGCATTTTCGTTGAAGATGAGGAAGAATTGGAGCTGCTGCCCGAAAATTCAGCAGCTAAAGACTTTGGTTCAGCTCCGGATGTTAATTCTCAACCAGCACCGACAACCATCAATGCTGATTCAAATCATCCTCAAGTCGCAAGCTCATCGATTTGTGATGAACATGAAGAAGAAGAAGAAGCTTATGAGACATCTATTCCCCTATGTTTTTACAAAGATCATCCCCCACAACAGATGATTGGAAGCTTGCACGAACGAGTCACACAGTCCAGGTTTTGCGATCCAAACTCTTATGCTCATTCTGCTTTTGTTGCTTCTTTTGAACCCAAAGATATATCACACGCACTCACTAATGAATCTTGGATTATTGCCATGCAAGAAGAGTTAGAAAATTTTGAAAGAAATAATGTTTGGAAACTTGTACCTCCACCTCAAGGTCACACTTTAATTGGAACTAAATGGGTATTTAAAAATAAACAAAGTGAGGATGGGGTTGTGGTTAGGAATCAAGCTAGGTTGGTTGCTCAAGGTTTCACTCAAGTTGAAGGTCTAGATTTTCATGAAACTTTTGCTCCTGTTTCTAGATTAGAAGCCATAAGAATTTTGTTAGCTTTTGCAGCATCTAAAGGTTTTAAGCTATATCAAATGGATGTAAAAGTGCTTTTCTTAATGGATACATAGATGAGGAGGTTTATGTGAAACAACCACTGGGTTTTGAAAATCCAGATTTTCCTAATCATGTTTACAAACTGTCCAAAACCTTGTACGGTCTCAAACAAGCCCCTAGAGCATGGTATGATAGGTTAAAAACATTCTTACTTGAAAAAGGGTTTACCATGGGCAAGGTTGATAAACTCTTTTTGTGCTTAAGCATGGCAATGACTCATTATTCGTTCATGTATGTGGATGATATTATCTTTGGTTGTGCTTCTCATGATCTTGTGTTCAAGTTTTCAGCAATGATGAGTTCCGAATTTGAAATGAGTATGATGGGTGAACTCACTTACTTTTTGGGGCTGCAAATCAAGCAAACAAAGGAGGGTACCTTTGTGCATCAAACAAAGTATACAAAAGATCTCCTAAGGCGATTCAACATGGACAAAAGCAAGCCTCTTCAGATACCAATGGGAACATCAACAACACTTGGACTTGATGAAGATGGTGAACCCGTGGATCAAAAAGAATATAGAAGCATGATCAGATCACTTTTGTACCTCACGGCATCAAGACCAGACATACAATTTAGCGTATGTCTTTGTGCACGGTTTCAAGCTTCCCCACGTGCTTCACAGCGTCAAGCCGTCAAAAGGATTCTCAGGTACTTACACGGAACTCAAGAATTTGGAATTTTTCTTCCTTCTTCCTCAATCGTTACTTTGAAAGCTTTTTTGGATGCTGATCTTGGGGGTTGTAGGATTGATAGGAAAAGTACTTCCAGTGCTTGTCATTTTCTTAGTAATTCTCTTGTTGCTTGGTCCTCTAGAAAACAAAATTTAGTTGCACAATCCACAGCCGAATCTTAATATGTAGCTGCTGCTAGTGCTTGCTCACAAATTCTTTGGATTGTTCGAACACTTAAGGACTATGGGGTTGATCTAGATAGTGTTCCACTGTTCTGTGATAACACTAGTGCCATTTGCATTGCTAAAAACCCCGTGCAACATTCTAGAACTAAGCACATTGACATTAGGTATCACTTTCTCTGAGATAATGTTGAAAAAGGAAACATTGTGCTTCACCATGTAGATACCGAACAACAATTGACTGACATTTTTACAAAACCTTTGGATTTCACTCGTTTTGGTTACATTCGTAGTGAAATAGGGGTTCTGCATCCTCATGGCTTAAATTGAGGGGGAGTTTTGAAATTTGGGAAGTCTATGTGTGAATTTGAAATTAAAAGAATATGAGCATAGTATTTCATACATATATGACTTTGTGATTCCTTTTACATGTTGAAAGTTCTTACTACATTACTCGTGTTATACATTTTGTAGTTTTTGCCACGTCTATTAATTGGAATAATTACTTACACTAAAACTGGTCATGGTCGAACTTTCTTGCTGTTTTGAACTTGTTACATGTTCACAAGTGCTTTTAATCATTAAGAATTAATCAAGTAATCAACTCACGTGTTGAGTTTTTATGAAAAAATATAAATTGAGAAAATATCAAGAGAATATGCATGCATCGCACTTCTTCTTTTGAGATGGCTTATCATTGCACTTAGATATAAACTTGGAAGAAGTTGTGTATGACTAAAATCATGTCCTTAAGCTTCTGATTGTCAAATGACATAGGCTTGGCTAGGTTGGTTAGAATAAGGCAGATGCGCATATAATCTCTTGCAAATATCATATGATCTAAATTTATGCTTTGAAAAATAATAAAATGCAGCAACTAGTTTCATGATTTCAGTTTTTGAAATAGATAAGTTTGTGAGATCATGACTTGCTTAAATTGAAAATTATATTTGATCTCTAGCATGGCTTACACTACTTTATGTATCTCATTGATGTGATAATATAAGGTACCTAATAGTATGACTTGGATGAGCTTTGTTTATATGTATATGTTATAATATGCTCATATCAACTAAAGATGGAGAGATAATTTGTTTATATGCTCATGACTTGCTGAATACATTATCAAAGGGGGAGAGATAAGCATGAATAGAGAGAGATAATAAAGGGGGAGAGATAATATGCGATAATTTTTGGATTTTCTTCTCATTTTACTTTTGATTTACAAAGGAGGAGAAATTGCCTTCAAAACTTTTATGTCTTTTATGTGAATAAGCCAATGTTCGGATTTTAAATAGTGTTGCCAATGCATTCATCAAGGGGGAGATTGTAAGACCTATGTGTGCTGAATACATTGGCTTATAGTGAATACACTTTCTTTGATGATAAAAGTTTTGAATATCACCAAAACACCTTTTTATTAAGGTCCGACTAGTTTTGGTTAGCTCCGGTGAGTTTTGTCTTTAGCTCCGATGTGCTTTTGCTAAGCTCCAAGTTGATTTTTCTAGCTCCGTATTTTGGGTTTACTAGTTCCGACTAGTTTTGGTAAGTTCCGGCGCTAGGTTCTACTGTCTTTTGTTAGCTCCAGCTCAAGGTCCGGGTTGCTCTAGCAAGGTCCGGAACTTGACCGCAATGCTTCTGCTTTTCATTTGCAATGTTTCGTACTTGCTTTACATTGTTAGAAAGATTGCTTAGTATTCATTTGCTAAGTTTTTTGTGTGTTTGGTTGATATGGATGATATCATGTTACTGTGGTTTTGCAACATGCTTATGTGAGGTTCTCACGTAAGGTGTTGTGTTCGGAACTAACTTGAGTCAAGTGGAGGACTTGGGCTCGTATGGATTGGTTGTTTATTCATGTGCAGGTGTTGCTTGAGTTCAAGTCATGGCTGGTGAAAGGATCCATTGGACTAGTCCTAGGGAGGAGATGAGGTTCCAACAACCAAATTCAGGTGGAATTGTGGTTGAGCTGATCAGGAGGTTGCGCAGCATGATTGAATCAAGAACAATGCATATGAAGGTATCGTTGACGTCATTGGAAGATGTTTGCATGTGTGCAAGGAGTGCATGGACGTGGCTACATGGTTCCAAGACGTGATGAAGAGATGTGGACGTAAAAAGTTGGTCAGAAGGGTCTAACCGACTAGGTTATGGACTCAGGCTGCGGCTGAGTCGGGTTTGACTCAAATATGGAAAGATTTGAGTTGGTTATGATAGGATTTCATGTGGGTCACGAATTTGAGTTGTTTAGCAATATGAGATACGTTCCTAAGGTGTTTGTAAGTCTTAAGATTGCTTCTATCTGTGTATAGAAGAATCCTAAGTAGTTATGGAAAGTTACGATTCGTGAACAGAGTAGGATTAGGTTCCTGATTTGAGTTGAGTTGACTTTTGAGCTGGTTATATAAGCAAGGGCCCCAGAGCTCGTGGTGCACGACTTTGGGGCTGTTCCTCTTGTGTTCTATTGAATAAAATTCATAGTTTGAAGGAACGTTTGTGCCTTGTTCGTCCGACTTGTTTCAGACAAGTTTTACTCGTCGAGTCTCTGCACAACACTACCTTTCATCGGTGGTTTTATCATAACTCGAGTTTTACAGATGCAATTGACGTGATTCTTTTTGTGTTGTCTTCACAACGTGATTATCTATCATCTTTCAAAATTTCACGGTCATTGGATTTGTGGTCTATGATCTACACGAGTTTCTTTGCAGCCTTCCAAAACTATTTTTTCAAGAATGGCAGATTGACCTTTGTTTGATCTTTTGATCATAACTTGAGTTATTCTCGAGGGATTTGAGTGATTCTTGTTGTGTTGTGTTTGTGATTTGATTCTCTCTGATATATATCACTTTTGTCACGATGAAACACGTTTAGATTAGTCTCACACACGATTTCTTTAACAGATCATTTTTCTGCCAAAGGGGTTGGGGTTTAATTGTTTCCACTGCGTAAGATTTTTAAATCTACCATTCACCCCCCTCTGGTAGCTTTTCACGTGCTCTTCGATCCTACAAAGAGTATATTTGTGACACCCTGATTTTCGAGTTTTGACAAATTAAAAACTTAAATAGGAATTTAAAGTTAATAATAGAAGGAATTTGTTTTTATAAAGAAAAATATAAAATATATGCATCTCATATGGCATTTTGCATTCATCCTCATGTATTGAAAATTTATTACCAAAATAAATAAACTAAAAGTAATTTATTTACTAAAATAAATACACTAATGATATTTAATTATTGCCGTAATGAATATGAAAGAAAAGAAATATAGAAAACTAAAAACGAAAATAAAAATAATAAACAAGGAAGAAATAATATGTCCTGAAAAGTATAATAATAAGTAGAAATAAATACTAATAATAATACAAAGAAATATATAAATATAAATACATAATACAAAGTAAATAAAAAATGAATAAGAATAAAAAAATAAAAATAGAATATATAATTAAATAAACAAAAAAGGTCAACTTTTGCCGGAACCATGGCCGCACACCATAGCCATGCCGTGAGCCTGTCCTCACCGTCATGCAAAAAAAAAGGAAAGAATAAAATAAAAAGAGAGAAGCAAACGAAACAAATCAGCCCTGGCCTCATATCCTGGCCGCACAGAGGAAAAACAATAGAAGTCAACTACCGGCCACCAGCACAGCATCGCAAGAGAAAAAAAGGCCATCGTGGCCACCGGCCCAAGACTCGTAACCAAGTCCGAGCTGGGCACGAACTCGGGATTTCCTGTGGCTGCCGCACGGTACCCCTGCCGCCGCTTATATAAAGGACCGGAGGGCTCGCGTTTTGATCGACACCCGAAACCTCAGCGCCCCCAAAGACGCCAGAGGCCCTAGCTCGGTAGAAAAAAAAAGAGAAGGACAGAGGCGTCGCTAGGGAAGGAAAAGAGGGGAAGGATATGAAGCGGAGTGTGCCGTCGTCCGCCAGAGGATCGTATCACCGTCTCCTTCATCTACATCAGGTCCTCGTTCTCTTCATCTACGTCAGGCTGCCGTTATCTTCATCAACGAAACTCTAGATCCCGAAGACACACGTCGCGCCGCCGTTCCACGGCCGTTCGGACTAGATGCGCACACGGTAGGTATTACGATTTAGATCAACAATTATTTTGGTTCTAGTATATGAATTAGATCACGTGTAGGATGTGTTTTATTTGAGTGATCGTTAATCATTGTCTGATCATCTTAAAAATCACTTGGAACACACAAGTTAGATTAAATCATACAAGATCAATATGATATTTTAGATTTGGCAAAATTTATATTTTCAGTAATATTTAATCTGTTTTTTAGATTTAATAAATAAGATTAAAGCCTAGTTAATTCATAAAGTGTCAAATTAAATCCAGAAAAATTCCTAAAAATTTAGAATAAATTCTAGTAAGGTTTTAATAATATTTTCAGCATATTTAATGTTCTGAAATAACTATTTTGCCTCTGAATTAATTGTAATTAATTCCAAACTTGATCAATTAAATAGGAAATCATTATCGAAAATTATTAAAAAGCCATGGAAATTTATATAACATTAATACAAACATATTTTCTGCATATATCCATATTTTGCATATTGATTAGTGGTGGTAATGCATTTATTATGTATGTTTGCTTGTGTATGTGGTTGATTGCGAGTAGACCGGTATGCTCAAGAGGTTACGATCGAGAAGGGAGTATGCGTGGATCTTCGTGTGCAAGACGTTGAATAGCTTGACCATCGGAATTGCGGAATATAAGGCAAGTGTCCTTGAAGCATATTGATCCCGTTTTAAAATAAATGTTTTGTTTGCAAAATTGCATGCTTGTGTCAATTTGATGGGAATCCTATGATAGGAAGTTTATAGCTTTGTTTAACCACCCTTGTCACCTGGGATATATGGTAGAGAGTCGGGATGAGATTTATACCTTTTTGCTTCGCTTAATCAACTGGGATGGGAAAACAACTATACCACTCAATTTAATTATGCATGAATGAGACTATGGTTAACATGAACTGGTTAAATATGATATGGTAATGGGTGATCTAAGCAAGCCTGGTATGTGGATGGGTTGGATGTATTGTGGTTTTGGCTTGCTTTAGATCTAAGGACCGGTTCGTGGAGTGACCATCCAAGATTTACAGTGCCACCACGAGGCCAAGTATGGGTGCGGCATAGCTGATTAATTAGGTCTTTGCCAGTGCTATTTGGACCATTAAGGATGCTCGGGGAAGGGGAAGTCGGATTGGGCTTGTTGACCGTTAAAAGATTTGAATTTTTAAGGATTTTGGATTAGGTCAAGAATACCTCTTGAAATCTTCATATCAACGAAATGTGGATGAAGAATCGTCTGAGGATGCACGCGGAAGAGTTCCCACACACCTTGGGGCTTGGATCCATGGATTGGAATCAGCTTTTGGTGGATGGAATCAAAAATCGCCAATTTGGGGGTGTGGTTTTTGTGTTTGAAGAGAGAGAGAGTGAGTATGAAAGTGAACACTCGGGGAGCCCTCTGAGGAGATTAAGTCCCAAGGGGTTGGACTAGTCCGGTTGGAGACCCAGACTTGTTCGGCCTATGGACTCGGTCTGGACTACATGGATGGCAAGACTTGTCAAGCCAGGGGACAGACTAGTCTTTTGGGACTTGTCCGTCAGAGCCCGGGGAAGCTGGACTCCAGACTTGTCCGGCCAGTGAGGCAGACTAGTCCACTCCAAAGGTTGAAAATGCATATATATTTGTTTTTTCAACTGAGATTTGATCCTTTTGGACTAGTTTTCAGAAAAGATCTTTGCAAACATGGTCATTAAGCAATCAACAACCAAACTATGAACATAATTGACAAAGATTCAATAAATTCAAATAGTTTTGTAGAAAATTGAGGAGGATTAGTTTTTTGCAAGCATACATCAATTTTGAATTAAATACAATTAACAATCATATGTGAAAGACTGAAGTCACATTTTGATAAACTAGGATATTGAGCTCACTCCTATGTTCACAAAATCTTTTCTCATCTAAGGGCTTGGTGAAGATATCGGTCAATTGGTTTTCTATTCTCACATGAGAAATCACTATGTCCCCTTCGATGGAGTTATCTCTCAAAAAATGATGGCGGATATCAATGTGCTTAGTCTTTGAGTGTTCAATTGGATATGGTGCAAGTTTATGACATAGTCCCTAAGAGTTTGCCGCATGCAATGAAGTTGTGCACAACAACTTCCAACTGCAACATACTTCACTTCGGCTGTGGAGAGAGCAAAGGAATTTCGTTTCTTTGAGGACCAAGATACTAGGGACCTACCCAAGAATTGGCAAGTCTTAGAAGTACACTTTCTATCAACTTTGCACCCCGCATAATCTGCATCGGAAGATACAATGAGATTGAACTTGGAGCCCTTGGGGTACCAAAGTCCTAGGCTTGGTGTGTGAACCAAATATCTAAGAATTCTCTTTACGGCGGTCAAATGACACACCTTAGGACCAACTTGGAATCGAGCACACATACACACACTTAGAATTATATCAGACCTGGATGCCTATAAGTAAAAAAATAAACCTATCATGGAACGATATACCTTTTGTTCCACAATTGGACCACCTTCATTAAGGTTTAGGTGCCCATTGGTTCCCATTGGAGTCTTGATGGGTTTGGCTTTGTCCATGTCAAACTTCTTGAGTATGTCTTGTATGTACCTCGTTTGACTAATGAATGAGCCTTCTTTGAGTTGCTTCACTTGAAATCCTAGGAAGAACTTCAAATCCCCCATTATAGACATCTCAAACCTTTCGGTCATAATCATAGAAAACTCATCACAAAAAGTGTTGTTAGTAGAACCAAATATAATGCCATTGACATATATTTGGCAAACGAAGAAGCAATCATTGAAATTCTTGGTGAATAAAGTATAGTTGGCCTTCCCAATTTTGAAACCATTTGGAGGTACAAAGTCTCTAAGGCACTCATACCAAGCTCTAGGAGCTTGTTTGAGGCCACAAAGAGCCTTATGCAGTTTGTAGACATGGTTTTGGAAGTCTTGATCTTCAAAGCCGGGGGATTGCTCCACATACACCTCTTCTTTGATTGGACCATTGAGAAATGCACTCTTAACGTCCATTTGTTATAGCTTAAACTCATGGTGAGTAGCAAAGGCAAGTAATATTTCAATTGATTCAAACCTAGCTAAGGGAGCAAAAGTTTTATCGAAATCCAAACCTTCGACTTGTGAGTACCCCTGTGACACCCGGTCCCGAATATGAACCAAGTGTAACGCATATGTGTGCCCAGGGAGTTCATCACACATATACGGTTGCATCACAAACGATATACAGAATTTAACTATGTCTCAACTATTAAATAAGTACTTTATTACAATAATCCAATAGTTCACAAATGAAAAAACTCTAAATAATGCAACGGAAAATAAACTAAGCAGCACGACTCCATTCCACAAGAAATTGACGGTGGTAAGCAACTAGTACTCCGCGTGATCCTCAGGGTACTCCCAATTATCTCCAGTAGCTGTTGGGGGGGGGGGGGGGGGTTGCAAGGGTGAGTACGTGTCCTACTCAGAAAGTTTGGAAATAGATGACATGTGGCTAAACAAATGATTGGAATAAAAAGGCTAATTTCAGAAAAGTACATTTCATAAACATGTAAAAAGAAGCCTATCATGTCTATGTGAGTTTATTTCCCTTCATGACCAAAATAATTATCATACCATAAATCCAACAATTCTTATTTACCATCGCAATCCATTAATACCAGCCAACCATTAAATTAATACCATATGCAAATTCTATATTCTCTCATGTACCGACTATACTCAAGTGACAACCAAACCATACCAACCATCCCAAAATTCCAAGTCCAATTCTAATCATGGAAGTTTTCCAGGTGCTCTTAATCGGGAGCACGGCTATCATGATAGTTTTTAACACTCTGCAGAGGTTGTACCACTTTACCCACATGTTCGTGATTTCATCACCTTTCGGTGACTAAGAACCTCTATTATGCCTTATCACACTTCCGTAGGTGTGCGGCCAAGAGATCACAAAATAGCCTTTCAAAAGGGACTACTAGTATGTACGGGCCCACTAAGGTTTCACCAGCAGGCTTGAATCTCCATTCTCCCACCCACGGGCCCCCTCGTGTGTCATGCAGATCCCAAGGTAGTCCTCCTCGACTCCCATTCCCCGAGCCATCCAATGGTCCATACAATACTAGCAGTGCTCCTAATTATTCAGCTACGCCGCACCCATACTTGGCCTTGTGGTGGCACTGTTGACCTGGCATATTCTCGCATGATCCGATCCTTAGATCTAAGGCAAGAAAACCACCATATCATCCAACCCATCCACAAAACCATGCTTGCTTAGATCTCCTAAATCCAGGTTGCTAAATTAACCATCATCTTATTACCATCCCAAGTTGTCGTAATTAAAGTTGTCAACCACATTATTTAAGTTACCTATAACCCATGTAGCGATGTGGTGCAAAAATAAAAACACCCATACCCGACTCATCGTGTATATCCCGGCAACAAGGGGTGGCAAACAACGCTAGTAAACTCCTACGTATGGGTTTCCCATCATATTGACACAAGCATGCAAGTTCGCAAACAAAACATTTAAATAAATGGGATCAATATGATCAAGGACACTTGCCTTGCTCCGGCGGATGGGGTTGCTCAAGCGCTTCAAAGTCTTGGTTTTGGAAATCCTCGTATGCGGCCTCTTGAGCACGTTCCTCTACGCGTGATCATACATACAAGAAAATACATACAATTCAATATGATGCACAAAAAATAATCAACATGCAATGACATGCATGCATGCACAATTCAATAATTAATTAGCTATAGTTGTTTATTAATTAGATGCGACTAGTTCATACGTGTTCATATGAGTTTACGGGGGTTTTAGCGGAGATTAATGTTGCTGAAAATAAAAAGATGGTGCCACTACGATCAATTTACGTATATTAGATTCAATATGTTCGCTAAAATTCGCATCAGAATGTGGCCTACCATAGATGCGATGGCTTCGAAGATCGCGGGATGGGGACGACGCGTAGACAAAGTAGATGCGCAAGGTCCTCCGGCGGCACGACGACGGCGACGTGATGAACTTCGGTGGACGGCGGCACCCTCCTCTTCTCTCCTTTTTTTCTTCTCTCTTCTTCCCTAGCGGCACAACTTCTGGTGCTCTCGTGTTTTTTTTTTCTGGCGGCTAGGGCTTTTATCGTTGATCTGGCGTCGGCGTTTTCTGGTGTCGAGAAAAAATACAGGTAAGTGCCCAGGCAAGTGGGGTCGGTGCAGGTGCAGGTGGGGTCGGGCGAGCGGGCGCGCCGGGTGGCCGGCCGGCTCGGCCAGGCAAGTGCCCAGAAAGTTCCGGGGTGAAGCAAAACTTCCCCCGAAAACTTCCAGAAGTTTCCGGAACTGTTTTTTTCTCTTTTTTTTATTTCTTTCGGTTTCACAAACATATATTTTTTTATAAATATATTATTATTTTATTTTATTTTGTGTTTATCTCCTAATACTCGTTTTACATTATTATTTCTTTTGCTTACACATACTTGTACATGTATGTTTTATATTGTATTATCTTTCTTTTACTCTATTAATATTTAATGCATGAACATGTATGTAATGTATGATGCAAAGATTTAGGGTGTTACAACCCTTTGGCCACAAGTCATGCTTTGTTCCTTGTGACCTCCCCGTGCTCAACTTGCGTGTTGCGGAACACCCGTTTGGTGGCCACAACATTTGCATTTGGCCATCACCCAATTTGGATCTTGTAGTTCTTCTTCAACCTTGTGAGGCTCCAAAGAAGAAACAAAAGAGTAATGTTCACAAAAATTTGCAACACGAGATTGAGTAGTTACCCCCTTGGAGATGTATCCAAGAATGTTGTCAACGGGATGGTCCCATTGAAATCTTTGATGTACTCTTGGTTGTGGTGCTTGAGTCCTTGGAACTTCATCATCTTTTTCATCATTCTCTTCATTTCCCCCTTGATCAATGCCTCCATTTTTATCTTGTTAAAGTGCATCTTGAGGGTCTAGAGATTGATTTTTTGAGGAAGAGTTTGTTTGATGTGTGAGATGGTCACTTGAGTCTTGAGGTTGTTCTTGTGGTCGAATGTCTCCAAGTGCCATCCTTCCTATCACCACTTGTGGAGCTTCTTCTTCATCAAACACATGACGATCAACATGCTCCACTTGGGAGCCATTAGTCTCATCAAATACTAGGTCACGTGCTACTTCAACGATTCCAGGAGATTTGTTGAATACACGATAGGCGTAAGTGTTTGAGTCATAACCAAGCAAGAAACCCTCATCGGACTTTGAAGAGAACATTGAAATCCTAGGCTTCTTGTTGGGAACATATCACTTGCTCCCAAAAACACGAAAATATGAAATGTTTGGTTTGTTACCGGTTAGGAGTTCATAAGACGTCTTCTTCAATATGCGATTGAGATACAACCGGCTTATTGCATGGCCGGCGGTGGTAACCGCTTCTGCCCAAAACTGGTCTGACGTCTTGTTCTCATCAAGCATGGTTCTTGACATCTCAATGAGAGTCCTATTCTTCCTATCGGCCACTGTTGACGTTTCTTACATCACAAATAAAAATCTGCAAGCACACGGAAACTTTCGTGTAGCATTTCACCCAAGAGTATTCCCAAGGGTATCTTGTTTACCCCAAAGGAAGGCAATGGGGTAAAGTAGACACTACTCTTATGATCAATCTATGGGATAGTGATCAATTATGAGGGTAGGGGTAAGTTGATAATATGGGTAGTGTGACACTCACCTAAGCAATCTATTGTAAAGGACAAATGGGTCCTAATGTAGATTAGACTAAATGTTGGGAAGTTACTACAATGCTTCTAATATACATATACATATCCTACGTTAGGTAATAATGAGCATGTAAATGGTGAATCCTTATGCTAAGTTATTCAACACATTGGGCACAGGTTTACCCCTAGCAATACTAGGATGACTCCCGCAAAGAGCCTGTGGTATAACCGAACGTGGAGGATTACAAGGACAGATAGGGCTGTCACCACCTATTGCCTACCTCTTCAATCCGTGGGTCTATGAGACATCTGACCTTACTTAACTATCCTAGCACCATGCTAGCATGTTAAGTAAATACCTTAGGAGTCATGACACAAGCCATCTTAAGGCAATGACTAACCTAAACATCGTTGAACCAATGTTGAGACATAGAATAAGTTATTCTTATCAACATGATCATATCATAACTAATAAGACTATAGTGGGGTTTTGTTATGTTTATGATGATAGAATAATATTATTATGGCATAATCATAAAGACTACTCCTACCACATACATGGAATCCACAATCAAACAAGAAATGCTTCATCCATGTATATGAATAAATGAAGAATAAAGATAACATCTTTATTATGCATAAAGTCACAAATACAAAAAAAGATACACAAGCCATACCTTTCCCAATTTGGACTTGGGACTAGAGGCGCCTCTCTATAGCCTAACCTCCACTAAAGAACTAGGAGAACTTGTGTATACAATAGAATCATGCTCAAGTGGTGTATGATTAAGTGAGGGGTGAGGGGTCCTATTTATAGCTGGAGAAGTGTCGGTTTCTACCACCAAAAGTGCGCAAATCAGTCATCAATGACTTCAAGAAGCCAGGAGGAGCCGACACGTGGAAGCTGATTGGGTTTGGAGGAGCTACCAGGTCGGCGGAACCACCGATTTGGCCAATCTATTAAACCCTCCAAACGTGTTGTTCTTTCTCCAAGTGGCTGATAGGTGGGTCCCATGACTATTTCTAGGCGCTACGGTGTTGGATCTCCTCGGATACTCCTGAAAGTGGGCGTATGATTAACTAAGAAGGTATTCTTTAGGATGCATCCCCTTGTTTCACTTCAATTTCGTATAAAATATCTGCATGGACCAACCTCTCCAAGTACAAGTGGAACTAGGTTATTTTGACTATTATGTGTGTAAGAAATATTCATTCCCTCACATAATTGAGTTATATTGATGGTCAAAATTGGTATATAGAGACCGTCAACAGCCACCCCATTTTGTTGAGAGGAGTAGGGGGCGAGAACTCATGCTTGATTCCTTCTTCATCCAAAAACTCTTCAACTTTAGGGTTCTTGAACTCGGTGCCGTTGTCACTCCTTATAGTCTTGGTTATTAAGGAGAACTCATTTTGAGCTCTCCTCAAGTATTTCTTGAGGACACCTCGAGTCTCTCTCTTGTCATGTAAAAAGAACATATATGTGAAACGGGAAAAATCATCAACAATTACAAGACTATATTTGTTACCACCAATGCTTATGTAGGCGATTAGACCTAAGAGGTCCATGTGTAGAAGCTCCAATGGTCTTGTTGTCGACATGATGTTCTTGGATGGATGTTGAGCTCCAACTTGATTTTCGGCTTGACATGCGCTACATGGCCTATCCTTTTCAAACACAACATTATTTAAACCACGGATGTGCTCGCCCTTAAGAAGTTTTTGCAAATTCCTCATCCCAACATGGGCTAGTCTTCTCTGCCAAAGCCACCCCATGTTGGTTTTGCCATTAAGCAGGTGTCAAGTTGGGCTTTATCCACGGAGAAACATACAAGATAGAGCTTTCTCTTGAGCACACCCTTAAAAGCAATTGAGTTATTACTCCTTCTTGTGACGGTCACACCCTCATTAGTGAAAAGACAATTATAACCTTTAACACATAGTTGTTATATGGACAAAAGGTTATAACCAAGTGAATTGACATGTAAAACATTGGAAATAGTATGATTAGGGGACATAACGTACTAGTGCCAAGGATTTTTCCTTGGCTATTGCCCCCGAAGTATATTCCCTCGCTTGGATCATCACTTTTCTCATACATCACAAACATCTTCCTCTCTCCTGTCATATCATTTGTGCATCCACTATAAATGACCCACTTAGTCCCATCGGAGGTGTATGCCTACAAAATATAGTTAAGCCTTGGTTTTAGGTACCCAAGTGGTGTTGGGTCCTTCGATGTCAGTCAAGAGGCACTTGGGCACACACACGCAAGGTTTTAGACTCTTGCGGAGTGGCGCAACATACCTAGCATAAGGCTTACCAAATTTGTTCCTCAATAATACATATGAAGCATCAAAATCATGGAACAATGGATGAGGTTTATTTAGGCTTGTTTTTTTAAGTAGCAATGTTCTTTTCTTTTTTTGTTGTGGTATGAACCTTCTTTGACAAAAACAATCAAGTCTTTTGCATTCTTGGGAGTCTTAGCACTTTGTTTCCTCTCCCTAGAATAGCCAAGACTATCTTTGACAAGAGGGTGTCTTGTGTGGGTGCATGCACTATGGGCATATGCCATCTTATCCTTGTCAAAGATGCCACCTTTTGGTGCTTGCTTGTTTTGTGCAACTTTAAGCTCATCTTTTAGTTTCAGGATCAAGTTAGAGCACTTGCTAACTTGAGATGTTTCGAATTTGACATTTGTGGAAGGTGAACTTTTTGAGAATGAAGGTGCATTGACCTTGAGAGACTCCACGTGTGTTTCAAGGATCTTGTTAAATTTTTTCAAGCTAACAAGTTTATCCTTTAGCACAATTGTAGTGTTCTCAAGATTTGAGCAAGTTTCCTTGGTCAAAGCGAGTGCATGCTTAAGTGCATTGCCTTTTTCTATTTCAAGATCCAAGAGCTCCTCAAACTCTTGACATATCTCCTTTTGTTGGATGAGCATGTCCTCTTGACAGTTGATGAGCCCCTCCTTCTCAAATATCCCATCTGATAACAACTTCAATCTTTTCAAGGTGCTCTTACTCATATATTTAAGCATGTCTTCATTTTCACTACCGCAATCAAAATTATCAAGTGATGAAATTTAAGAAGATGGTTTAGATTTCACCTTCTTTATTCCCTCCTTGGCCATGAGGCATGTTGGTCTTGAGCTCTCCAAGTTTGGGAAGATCTTGTTCTCCATGACAGATCTCTTCATGGAAATTGTTGCCTTTCTCTTCTTCCTTGTCGGAGGAGTCTTCATTTGAATCCCAGTCCTTCCCAAGGTGGGCTTATACTGATTGCTTCTTCTACTTGAAGAATTTCTTCTCTTGGGACTTGCCCTCCTTCTTCTTCTTGTTTTCTTCATGTAGGCAATCCACAATGATGTGGCCATATTCCTCACAACTGTAACAAGCCCTCTTTGCTCTTATCTTGGAATTGTCCTTTTTCTTGCTATCATGATGGTATCTCCCCCTTCTCCTTCTCATCATTCTCTTGAACTTGTTGATGAAGAGTCCCTCTTCCTCATCGGTGTTGAGGCTCTCGTCATCACTTTCTTCTTGTTCTTGGGATCTAGATGATGTTGCCTTGAATGCAAAATCTTTCTTCTTTGAGGAGGTGAGATTTTGGAGGTCGCTGCAGAACATGGCTTCTCGCTCCATCATCTCATGGTTGGTGATTCTCCCTAGCACTTCTACCGGAATTATGTTGTAGAATCTCGGACTCTCATGAATCAATGAGCAAAGAGCGACATTTCGAGGCATGAATGTCCGAATCATCCTCTTTACCACTTCATGTTCCGTCCATCGGGTGCATTCGTAGGAACGACTCTTGTTTATGAGCACCTTGAGGCAGTTGTACATGTATTGGGGGGTCTCACCATACATAATGGTGAACCTCCCAAGTTCTCCCTCGATTATCTCAATCTTCGCCTCCCTTATGACACGGTTCCCCACATGTGCCATCTTGAGGTATCCCATATGATGAGTAGGTTTAGGCCCGATGTTCCGAAAGGTATGTCGATTGGGGTGGAGAACTCGACGTTGATGATCCGCGGCACTCGAGCGGTTCGAGTACCCCTCACTCACTATACCACGGCTCCGTTGGTTATCAACCGTGCTGCACACGCTTGACCTCGCCAAGAAGGCTAATCCCTGCAAGTGCAACCGAGAACATGAGCAAGAACGTCGAAGACACGATCAGAAAATCGCGAAGTTGGGGTCTCACAAACCGTAGAACGGCGATATTATTGATCTAAGCAAAACCCACCGAATATGACCGGCGGTTGCAGTATTTATAAGTTAGGGTTCGACCAAAACACGATTAGACGTGTCCCTGATGGACTCCTACGGGATACAAGGCCCAAAGGCCCGATTCGGTGGCGCAGCACCGGACAGAAATCTGGACTCGACTTGTTTCGACCATTCCCAATGACTCCGGAAGAATTTTGAGGTGGGACCAGAACCATTGGAAAGTTTATCTTCTTCTTCTCCCAAGTACGGTCGCAAATATAAAATGTTAAATGTAGGACTAACCCCAAAATCGGGAGGCAATTCAAGCTTATATGCATTATCATTAATCTTTTCAACGATCTTAAAAGGACCAGCAGCTCGTGGCATAAGTTTAGATTTTCTCATGTCGGGAAATAGCTCTTTTCTCAAATGTAACCACACCAAATCACCTGGTTCAAGTTTTAGTTCTTTTCTACCTTTACTACCTGCAATCCTATACTTCTCATTCATCATTTCAATATTTTTCTTTGTAGTTTCATGCATCTTAAGAATGAATTCAGATCGTTGTGTAGCATCCAAATTTATAGTTTCAGAAGGAGGCAAAGGTAGTAAATCAATAGGAGCACGTGGATTGAAACCATACACTACCTGGAATGGACTTACCTTTGTTGTGGAGTGAACGGATCTGTTGTAAGCAAATTCTATATGTGGTAAACACTCCTCCCACAGCTTCAAATTTGTTTTCAAGACAGCCCGCAACATAGTGGATAAAGTACGATTAACTACCTCGGTCTGTCCATCCGTTTGTGGGTGACATGTAGTTGAAAACAGCAACTTGGTTCCCAATTTATACCACAAAGTTCTCCTAAAATGACTTAAAAATTTTGCATCATGATCAGAAACAATGGTATTTGGCACACCATGTAAACGAACAATTTCCGTCATAAATAAATCAGCAATGTGTGAGGCATTATCATTCTTATGACAAGGTATAAAGTGTGCCATTTGGAAAAACGATCAACAACTACAAAAATACTATCCCTCTCCCTCTTAGTCCTAGGCAATCCCAAAACAAAGTCCATAGAAATATCCTCCCAAGGTACACTAGGAACAGGAAGAGGCATATAAAGACCATGTGGGTTAAGGCGAGACTTAGCTTTGTTGCACATAGTGCATCGTGACACTTAGCGCTCGACATCATGCCTCATCTTTGGCCAAAAGAAGTGTGTCGACAGCACGTCTTCAATTTTCTTCACTCCAAAATGTCCTATCAAACCTCCTCCATGTGCTTCCTACAAAAGTAATAGACGAACGGAGCTAGCTGGAATGCATAGCTTGTTAGCACGATAGAGGAGACCCTCTCGCAGCACATATTTATTCCAAGTTCTTCCTTCTCTACAATTTTCAAAAGCATCTTTGAAGTCCAAATCAGTAGGATATAATGCTTTAATTGTTTCCAAACCAAAGATTTTATGATCAAGTTGGGACAGCATGGTATAACGCCTATATAATGCATCGGCAATGATACTTTCCTTCCCTTTCTTATGCTTAGTGATGTATGGAAACGACTCTATGAACTCAATCCATTTAGCATGTCATTTATTCAGATTGGTTTGACACTTAAGATACTTCAATGATTCATGATCGGAATGTATGACAAACTCCTTAGACCAAAGATAATGTTGTCAAGTTTGTAATACACGCACTAAGGCATACAATTCCTTATCATAAGCAGAATAATTCAGAGAAGGTCCTTGAAGTTTTTCACTAAAGAAAGCAACGGGTTTACCTCCTTGTATGAGAACGCTGCCAATACCAATGCCGCTTGCATCACATTCTAGCTCAAAGGTCTTGTCAAAATCAGGAAGTTGTAGTAATGGTGCTTGTGTAAGCTTCAATTTGAGAGTATCAAAAGCTTGTTGATGATGTTCGCCCCATTGAAATGGAACTCCCTTCTTCGTTAGCTCATGTAGAGGTGATGCAATGGTGCTGAAATCCCGCACAAAGCGCTGATAAAAACCTGCAAGACCATGAAAACTGCGAACTTGTGTGACGGTTGTTGGGGCTGGCCAGCTGGTGATTGCTTCAATTTTTGCCTCATCTATCTCAATTCCCTGTGTGGAAACGACATAGCCAAGAAACAAGACTCGATTGGTGCAAAAGACGCACTTTTCGAGGTTACCAAACAAACCTGCATCTCACAAACCATAGAACGGCGATATTATTGATCTAAGCAAAACCCACCGAATATGACCGGCGGCTGCAGTATTTATAGGCTAGGGTTCGAACGAAACACAATTAGACGCGTCCCTAATGGACTCTTACGGGATACAAGGCCCAAAGGCCCGATTCAGTGGCGCAGCACCAGACAGAAATCTGGATTCGACTTGTTTCGACCATTCCAATGACTCCGAATGAATTTTGAGGTGGGACCAGAACCATTGGGAAGTTTATCTTCTCCTCCTTCCGTGCATATGTAGAATGTCGAAAACGGAGTCCGTATGCCTCCTGGGCGTCCGTTTTAAGTTGAACTGCTCCTGGACTCCGAGTTGAACTCGAGTCCGAGTTGTAAACTGTTTCCATCAACTTGTGGACGTCCCAGCGGGTTCTCCAAGCTCCCAAGGCATCTTTCCTTCACTTGCTGATCTTCTCCACTATTCCTTATAACAATTAAATCATCACATAGCAATCTATTCTCAAACTCACATACAAAAGAAGTTAGGAATGGATTCACCTGCTGATTTAATAACCCTGCTCGTGCTCTTGTGATTGGTCCTTGCAGTTCAATGTGCGTCTCCGCTGTTGTGATGTCCTCATCACCATATGTCCTTGGCGACCTCCAACCTATTAATTCGGTTGAACTCCTCTCGAGTCAAGGAGGAGGTGATCACTCGTACCGCTCGAGCATTGCGGTGAGTAGGATAACTTGCTCCGGGGTAATGTCTTCCTCATTCTTGGGAAGATGAACACCTGTCAAAACAATTTGCCACAAGCTGGGGTTTCAGGAAATGAGGTGCATCTTCATGTAATGCTTCCACATATTGTAATCATTTCCATCAAGTTGGGGAGGTTTCCGAACAGGAATAGACAAGTAATGATTGCTAGAAGTTAGACGCTCATAATTGTATGGATATCGGGTGTAGTCTTGTGAACCACTCCCATAGATGTCCTCGGTCTCATTGGTCACCTTGGTCTCCTTATTGGGAAGACCTAGCTTCTCATAAAGTCGTGCTTTGAGTTGGCGAACTTCTTTGTCATCATTTGGATCATCTTGAAGCGCATCGACGTTCTTCGTCTTGTTATCTCCATCAACGATCACTGGGACCTCATTTCACCCCTTCCGACAGTCTCTTTCCGTGTGGTTAGATTATTGATGGAGAAACCTACTTTGATACCAAATGAAAGTTGCCTAGAGGGGGTGAATAGGCAAAATGACTTGAAATCACTTAATCAAACAAGATTAAATCTTTGAGACCGAACTAGTCCACTCAATACATAGGGAAAATCTAAAAACTTGATTTCTACAAGTTATTTGCGGATTTTAGTTCAACAAAAGATAGATACCATGTCTAGTAACCTAATACAACTTAGATTAACAAGTGTGAGCAAATAGGTTGCAAGATTTCAATGAAGAACAATATGAAGAACGATATGAACCCGAAAAGCAGTTATAGTGAATAGCGGAAAGTAAAGCAACAAGTGAGACACGGTTTATCCTGTGGTTTATCTTCACAAAGAAGCCTACATCCATGTTTAGAAGTCAACAAAAGGACCGGGTATCACTTGACTCTCTTCTCACCAAGCCACACAAAAGGTCTACTTGGTTTACACTAATCACAAGGGTAATCACCAATTTCTTGGAGCTTCACACAAGCTGAGGATCCCACAAATGATTCACAACAAGGAGCACGTGAAGCTCAACTGGCACAAGCCACGAAAAGCAACACCAAGTGCAAGAGATTAAACTGAGAGCCAAAGCAAGACGATCTTCCTTCTCCCCCTTTCCCAAACCCTAATCTTCTCAACATTGGGTTCTAGAGGGCATGTAGGTGGAGTAGAAGGCATAGGATGGCTCAAGGAAACTTGTGGCGGCACTAGGGTTCCAGATATTTCAAATGGGGGTCGGGGGGGTCTCCTTTATATAGGGGTCCCGACATCTAACCGTTACCAGCATTCAACGTGTGGACTAGTGCGGCCAGGTCGCCAGACTAGTCTGGCCTATAGGATCCACGCAATGTCACAACTTGCAGAGGGTGACACACCCTCCAACGTTTTAATTTCAAATGGTCGTGGCACACCGGACTAATCTGGGCAACAACGGACTTATTCGAACTACAACAAAATGTCTTGGCCCGTCTAAAAATGGACAAGTCTGGAGACACCGGACTAGTCCGGCCAACTGGGGCAGACAAGTCCAGCCTATAGGACATAGCCTTAGGAACCCCTTCTCTCTAAATACCATAGACTAGTCCACCTCAAAACGGACAAGTCCGAAGTACAACAATAACCTTTCATTCGAGCGAAAATGGACTACTCTATCATTTTCGAACCAGTCTAGCCTCTCTGGCGGACAAGTCCGACATCCTAGGACTTAGCTCCTTAGGATCTCAGCAAATGTAGAACGGACTAGTGCATCCCAAAATGGACAAGTCCGAACTCACACAAAAACTCTTAGTCCGGCCCAAAACAGACTACTCTGACTTACCCGTACTAGTCCAGCCCTGAGGCCCGGACATGTCGGGTCTCCTGGGAATTCTCTCAACATGGATTCTCACTTAGGTTTTATCAAAACCACGACTTTGGTCCCACTTCTATGATCTCAATTCACTCGATACACACACCCTTACACACATAAGACTAGACTAAACTCAACACATAAGAAACCCTAATTTCTATACTTGAGTCTTCAACGCCCGTTTCATCTTTTCCTTTTGAAGGATTTTCTTTCTTTTGAGTCATCAACTGAGCTCATTAGTCTCTTAATTTGTCATCATCAATCATCCAAAGCCCACGGGATGCCTAGATGCACTTTCAGGGACTCGTGGTTGCGTTGTAACATGGCCTCGGGGCAAAGTAGCAGCGATGCAGCGCTGCACGATGGAGCTGCTGCTCACAGAACCAAATGAAGCGGGTGCTTCATGGGGGGAGGGACCAAAACAGAGGGAGCAAGGAAACGAAGGCAAGCAAGAAGCCAGAGTGTGGATGATGGCAACCTTGGGGTGGGCTGTGGCCAGACTGGAGCCTTGTCTCAGTGGACATGCAAGTTCCCTCAGTGGTGCATGGTGAGAGCAACAAAAATAGAGCATGTGACATCAGGTTGGTAAGTTTGCTTGGTGCCACTTACAGGCGGTGTCCACCACTTCCTCTTTTCCTTATTCTTCTTAATTCCTTTTGCCGCCAAGCCCTCCCCCACCGCCGCCAAGCCCTCACCCTCGCCATTCTTACCCTCGCCATCCTTACCGTCGTTGTCTGCACTCTCTCTGTCCTTACCATCGTTGTCTGCACCCTCGTCGTCCTCTCCCTCACTGTCCTCACCCATGTTGTCCTCTTCCTCACCGTCCTCGCCCTCGCCGTCCTCTCCCTTGCCGTCTCTGCTGAGCGCTACCCTCACCCTCGCCGTCACCGTCAATGCCGAGTGCTGTCCTTGAGGTCGCTGTCGAGTGTTGCCCTCGAAGTATGGATTTTCTGCTCTTTGTATTGTTACTTTGTGTAGATTTTCTGTATGTGATATCTCAAAATGCATCAAAGTTACTATGTACCATTACTTTCTATAGATTTTCTGCTCTTTGTATTGTTACTTTGGATAGATTTTCTATATGTGATATCTCAGAATGCATCAAAGTTATGATGTATTGTTACTTTCTATAGATTTTCTGCTCTTTGTATTGTTGCTTTGTGTAGATTTTCTATATGTGATATCTCAGAATGCATCAAAGTTACTTTGTATTGTTACTTTCTATATATTTTTTGCTCTTTGTATTGTTACTTTGTGTAGATTTTCTATATGTTCATATATGCTCTTTGGACTGTTATTTTTTATCTCTTAGAATGTTCGTATGTGATATTTTTACTTTGTATAGATTATGAATGTGGGTTCCATGTCCTTGATTGTAAATAAGACTATGTAGAATTTATCAGTCGTCCTTGATGGTTATGATAGTTTCCTCCCTCTCTATCTTTATAGACAATTTTTGCTCTCGATCTAGATTGAAGTTTGATGGTAGAGTACTGCAGGCCCCTAAGGTTGGTTAGAATTTCTTATTTTAGATATTTTCCAGCTATACATTGTGTGACAAAACATTGATGCTCAAATCAGATTATCTTATTTTTGAAGCTTAAAGCTGGAAACAAAGAAGACGTTCATGCTACAAAGTGGGGAACTTCAACAATAACGTCTTCCAGATTGCAGTTTGAAAAGCTTGGTTAAATGATTGCAGCTCGATTTAGATTAAAAGAGACACATCCAGTTCCTATTCATTGCAATGTTAGGAAGAAAAGATATGAATTGCAATGTATGAACTATGAATATTAAATGCGAGCTGAGAGAAACTATGAATTGCTATGTATAATTGAACTATATTTTGCAATGTAGACACTATGAATTGCAATGTATGAAGCTATGGTTTGCAATGTATGAACTATAACTTGCAATGTATAAACTATGAAAATTATTTAATATATTTGTGATTTCTATTATTTAAATTTGATCTGGAACTTAGAAATAATAGGGTTTTATTATTTCTAGTACCCGCGTGAGATAATGAATCACCACAGTCGAAGTTGTACGTTAGGATCCACTTGAGATAATGCATCATCACAGGTAGGACGTTGTACATAAACAACCACCTATGGACAATCATAGCACAGACGGTTTCTAGAGCCGCCTGTGAAAAATGGCCGATTTTCACAAGCTTTTAGTTTCATACGGTTTTGAAATCCGCTTGTGATAATGTATTCATAGCCGCCTGTGATAAAGCTTATTGTAGTAGTCATACTTTCATTTGCATGTCCGCTTGTAGCCTTGAGGAGACTCTTCGGCATCTGCACTTTTCCTTTTTTATCAAAATGGTAGGACTGCTGCAAATTTCCACAGCCCGCCAATCACAAGCCAATAAACATGGGAATTGAATCAAATTATAGGGTTTCGGAAGTAGGAACCTACAAAATTTTGCAGCAGCAGGCACTCCTATAATAGAAATCTACAGCTAAACTTGCTGGCCACATTTTTCATTAAGATATAAGTTACAGTACTACATCCTAGAATGACCAATGAAATAAGAAAAACATGCACAACAAAAAATACTTAATACACAATGAAAAGACAGGAGAATAGCTACACATCTTACTCTATGGCCAGAGTCGGACATATAGTGCTGCTCAAAAAACACTACCCAGTTAAGTTCGATAACACACATATAATCAAAAGCAATGTTAGAGAGCTATATGGAAAGTGATTCTAAAGTATGTTGGAAAATACACATGTCATGCAATTAATTTGATGATCCGAAACGTCAAAACGACTAGAACAGATCAACTAGCAGTCAACATGAACAGTGCTAGTATTACACAAACAAGAACTGAAACAAATGCGAATAAATCACTCATAAAATAAATCAAACTAGTCATAGTTTAAGAA
The DNA here is from genome assembly GCA_036927565.1 of Tuctoria greenei. NCBI lineage: Eukaryota > Viridiplantae > Streptophyta > Magnoliopsida > Poales > Poaceae > Tuctoria > Tuctoria greenei. Next base: position 123,219,160 of record JAYESD010000008.1, read on the forward strand.
ATCCACTTACAGATCGTCCTGCTATGAAGTAGCCGATGAAACTGTTGAGGAAGACGGAAGTGCAGTGAGCGGTCGTGCGAATGCACTTCCCAGAAACTTGATCGCCGGCACCCGTGCAGGTCTTCAGATCACCGGAGTCGGTTCGGAGACACCACTCTCACTCAATCTGCTGCACGGCGGACAAAGGGACGGCAAGGCAAAAACACGACAGCGCAGAGCAGTTAGCGAGAGAGGCGAATTTCTGTGTTGTGTGTATGTGCCTCCAGTATACAGGATGTCTCCTTACATACTTGAGTCTCCAATAATCTCATATTCGATCTGCCATAGTTTTAGGAAACTGCCACCCGAAATTCTTCAATGTGCAACTAATGAGAGCAGTTATGAGGCATTACGCACTAATAATGTGCGCCTGCAGTTACGCCTCTAATTACTCTTTATGTTGACATGGCAGTCTAGGTGTGATAAATATTCTCTTTTATATGAGTGGGAGAAAATAATAATGGCCTAGTAGAACACAACTCGTCACAAGAAGAGTGCGCAACGTCGCAAGTCACAAGTCACGCGATAATCACGCGTAAAATCGTGAAACATGTGTGCGTGCGTGCGTCTTTGTGTCTATAGCAGCCGCCTTCATCCCTCATTATTTTCATGTTGAGAACCTGTATAAGGGCCACTATATATATTGAGGAACCCCCATCTAGGTGGGCAATGTGGGACTAAAGTCTCCAGCCACCTCTTCACACCTACCTTGGCTTTCCACCAGGTGAGTTAGCCCAAATAAATGAGCCCATAAATGGGCTGCTCCAAAGGGCCAAATCCCAACAATCCCCGCCAAAAGCCAAGGTATACAAGTAACAATTCTGCGCTTTAATATACCAGCTTTGCAGTGCAGACCCGTTATGTTTTGAGATGCACCTAGCATTCCATGATTCACATACTCACAACTTTGCAATAGACATAGCCTTGAATTGCTAGTTTTGTGTGAGCATGTTTCAAATGAAAGCATCGCTGATACTAGGCCGCTTAGAGCCATGCCTCAGGCTGGAGCATTACGGTCTTCTCCCTGTGTCTGTTAATGAGTTTATTTGAGATTACCCACATGTCATAGACTGCGATCTGACAGTCAAACTCATATAGGTGTGTTCTTACAAGTATACCCTATAGGACGATACTTTGCCTGTTTAGGCCTCAGAACACATTAAGACATTAAAGTCAACCTTCCAAGTACTGGGAGTACGCATCTGCTAGCGGAAATGAGTAAGAAATATGTACTCTCCAGTTATCCATACAACTTGTTTTTTCCCAAGATCTACTTCACGGGATCTCCGATCACATAGTTTGGGTTACCATTGTATGATAACATCACGTGGGTCTCTAACCCATTTCCTTTGATGCTTCTTCAATTACAGCACGTGCTAATCCATTAGTAAAAGGGTATGTAAGACTTCTTTTAGTATTAATATACTCAACAACAATCTCTCCCGTATTTCTCAAATGTCTCACAGATTTGATTCGCCGTTTCACATGTCTTGAGGATTTCAAATTTTCTTTTGCATTGCCTACAGTTGTGATCACACTTTGATTATCACAATGCAAAAGTTGACACAGGTTTAAAGACCAATGGCAAGTCCATCAAGAGCTGTTTTTGCCACCCCGCCTCAGTTGTGGCTGTCTCAAGTGCTGCAAGTTCCGCCTCCATAGTGGACTTTGTCGATATAGTCTGCTTACCAGACCTCCATAAACTGCAGCACCACCAATAGTGAAAATGTATCCTCTAGTGGCCTTGATCCTGTCATCGTATGATATCCAATTTGAATCACTATATCCTTCTAGTACAGTTGGGTACACTGTATAGTGAAGTCCATATGTTGATGTACCTATCAAGTATCTCATTACATGTTGTAGTGCACTCTAGTGATCTCTTCTAGGATTGGAAGTAAATTTGCTCAATTTCCTTACTGCAAATGAGATGTCAGGTCTAGTTGCACCAGCAAGATACATGAGATAACCAATAATCTGGAAATATCTCTACTAATTCCTTGTCCTCTGTTCTTGAAAAGATTTAGGCTAGGATCATATGGCGTTTGGGAAGCTTTAGAATCTGAGTACCCAAATCGACTCAGAATATTCTCCATATAATGAGAATGTTTTAAAGTTATTTCATTCTCGCTCTTAATCAGTTTGATGTTTAAAATAACATCAGCCACTCCCAAGTCCTTCATATCAAAATTTTGGGACAAAAATGATTTTACATCATTAGTCACATCGATACTAGTCCCAAAAATTAATATGTCATCAACATATAAGCTCAATATTACTCCTTTACCCCACCAAACCGATAGTACACACATGTGTCAACATCATTTACCACAAAGCCTGTTGAGGTCATAGTTCTATCGAACTTCTCATGCCACTTCTTTGGAGCCTGCTTGAGGCCATACAAAGATTTATGTAACTTACATAACTTGTTCTCTTGCCCAGGCACCACAAAACCATCAGGATGCTTCATATAGATCTCCTCATCGAGCTCGCCATTTAGAAAAGTCGTCTTCATATCCATTTGATGGATAAGGAGATCATGACACGCAGCAGGTGCAACAAGCACACAAATTGTGGTTAGCCTAGCAATAGGTGAATAAGTATCAAAAAATCCTCGCCCTCCTTTTGGGTAAATCCCTTGGCTACAAGTCTAGCCTTATATTTATCGACTGTACCATCTATTTTGATCTTCTTTTTAAATATCCACATCCACCCAACAGGTTTACACCCAACAGGACAGACACATATTTCTCAAGTTCCATTTGTTAAAATACACCCGATTTCATTACGGACTACCTCCTTCAAGTACTCTGCATCTGGTGATGCGTGTGCCTCTGAAAGTGTTTCAGGTGTATCATCAACGAGGTGGGCAGTAAAATCATCACCAAAGGATTTTTTAATCCTTTGTCTCTTGCTCCTTCGAGGAACAATATTTGTATTGTCATCCTCAATGGTTTTTTGAGTGTAAGAAGAAGGTACGAATATTAGAGAAGGATCAGGAGTAAAACTAGTAGATGCCTTGCTACGACCTGCAACTCTATCCTTCATTGGAAATATATCCTCGAAAAATGTGGCATCACGAGATTCAGTCACGGTGTTAACGTGCACGTCTGGAATCTCAGATCTAATTACTAAAAATCAATAGGCTGCACTACAGTGTGCATATTCTAGAAAGACACAATCAATGGTCTTTGGTCCTAATTTCCGTTTCTTACATGCAGACACATTAACTTTGGCCAAACAACCTCACGCACGTAAGAAATCGAGAGCAGGCTGAAAGTGCATCTAGGCATCCCTTGTGAGTTTTGATTGATTTATGACAAACTGAATTGTTGAGATGAGCGCAGGTTTTAATAAAATTATGAAGAAAGAGCAAAAAGAAAGGAGAGTGAGGAATCAAGTTGAAAAGAGCTCAAGAGATGAATAAAATACTCTTTGTATATGGAGTATGTTGGAGAAACACACCCCAAGAGCTCAAGCAAAAGAAAACACTCTCACTGCACAAATTTACTCCGAACTAGTCCGATAATCTCTCTGTCTAGGAACATACAAGTCCACCCAGAGCGGACTTGTCCGCAATGGACTAGTCCGATAATACCTTTGATCAACATCGGACAAGTCCGATATTTCAAGGACTAGTCTGAAATCCTCACTGACAAACTTCGGACAAGTTCCCCAAATTCGGACTTGTCCTTAGCCCATCAAAATTTCACAACACCGGACTAGTCTGATATTATCCGGACTAGTCCGATAACCTCTCTGACTAAAATCAGACAAGTCCTCCAAGTGCAGACTTGTCCTCAATTCACTAAGGGATTCAACACGCCGGACTAGTTCGATATGTGTCGGACTAGTCTAAATATCTCCAGTGCCCAGATCGGACTAGTCCTCTTGTTTTCGGACATGTCCGGTATTCTTGAACACTTAGGGTTCTCCACACGCCGCACACCGGGCTAGTCCATAGTCCACCACGGACTAGTCCGAACTTTGTAAACCCTAACGGTAACCTTTGGAAATCCTAATATAAATAGAGGTGCACGGCCCTACTATGATCTCTCTCGACCCCCTGCGCCGTCACACCTTCCAAGAGCCCATAAAACACGTCTCTCCACACAATCCAATGCAAGAAAGATCAAATCCTTAAGGATTGACCATAGATCAAATGAGAGACACTTTCTTAACATCTTGAGTTCTTGGGTTTTAATCTCTCGCACACTCCCGTTGTTTTATTGCATACATTTCGAGTGTGTTTGGTGGCTTTTGTAATTGTAAATCTTGGTGAGCCCTCAACTTGTGAGAAGGCCCCTTGAACACGGTGATTTGCCCCCTTTGTGGTTAGTGGAAGAGAATCGGCCTCCGTGGCGATTCGACAAGGGTAGGGTTGGTGAAGACCCGATCCTCCGCGGACTCCTCAACGTGGATGTAGATTTCCTCTGTGGAATCGAACCATGGGATAAAATCATTGTGTCTTTACTTCTGTTCTTACTATTCATTGCAATATAGGGTTTGCTCAATCTTGTTCAACTTACGTTAAAACTTTGAAACTAAAGTTAACTTGTGACATATCTAGTTTCATTAAAGCAATACACTCATGTTACAACTCAATTTCCGCTGCATAGAGTACTTGGATTGAAATCATCGATCAAACGTGATTGATCTAGTCCGCACCCTACCGGACTAGTCTGATTTCTCTATGTTTGATCAGGTTGCTAAGTGAGTTAGGTTTCGACTAAAGTTCAAAGAGCCTATTCACCCCCCCTCTAGGCTACATTATATTTGTATCAGAGCGGGACTCTTCAAAAGAGACTAATCTCTCGAAGAGAAGATGTCGGACATGAAGGATGTGCACAAGAATTTAAACCAAGAGAAGGTTGATGATGAAAAGGCTCAGAAGATGGAGAAGCTCCTCAACGCAATCCAAGACTGCGAGGATGATGATGAGGAGATGCTTGAACTCAAGGCACTCCTAAGGAAGAAGGCACTCTCCAAAGGGAAGATAAAGAACGAGGATGAAAAGAAGAAGAAGGGGAGTAGTCACACCGACTACTCTCGATATCCTTTTAACTATGATCGGTTTAATTCGAATAATAATCATTACTTGTCCGATCCTCAAGGGAAAGCACCTTTCTTTGACGGCAATGATTATTCTATGTGGAGACAGAATATGAAGATGCATCTAATATCACTTAACCATAGCTTGTGGCGTAGTGTGTACAGGGATAAATATCCCAGATGACGACGAAGAGCTCACACCAAGTCAAGAGCAAGCCATTCATCAGAACTTTCATGCTGCAGCTGTCATAACATCATCATTGAGCCGAGACAAGTTCACCAACGTGGATGGACTCGAAATTGCTAAGGAAATATGGGATATGCTACAAACCGCACATTAAGGCGATCGTCATGTGCGAGAGGCTAAAATTGAAATGATCGAAGGCGAATTGGGAAGATTCGCCATAGAAGAAGATGAGTCACCACAAGACATGTACAATCGGTTGAAGAATGTCATTAAAAAAGTTCGAGCATATGGAAGCAAGAAGTGGAATGATCACGAGGTGGTGAAGCTAATTCTCAGAGCCTTCATGTCTTGCAACGTAACTCTATGCTCGATGATTAGAGAAAGCCCCGGGTATCGGAAAATTACCCCGGATGAATTGCTTTGAATGATTATATATTTTGAGATGATGGAGAAACAAGCAAAGCATGCCAATGAGATTGTCGACCTTACCTCAGCAAAGAAGAAAGGAGTCGCTTTAAAGTCCACTTGTAAGCCTATGTCAAAAGAAGCTCGAGAGGCTCAAGAAGAAGACGATAGCGATGATGAAAGCAGTGATATAGATGAAGAAGATATGAGCCTATTTATGAAGAAATTCAAGAAGGTGATGAAAATAAGACAAGGTGGTAGATCAAATGAAGGAAGACACAAAGACAAATCAAAACCAATGTTGAGGCGCGCTTGCTATAACTGTGGTGAATACGATCACTTTATAGTTGATTGTACTTATGAAGAAAACAAGAAGAAGACCAAGGATACAAAGACTCAACCCAAGAAGATGTTCAAGAAGAAAAAGCAAATTTGACAGGCGCACCTAGAAAAGGAGTGGGACTTCAATGATGAGTCTTCATCCGAAGAGGAAGAGGAGATGGCTAGCATAGCCATCAGGAAGACAACCAAGAAAAGCACCCTCTTCCCAACTATTGGCGCATGGAAGGACAACGACACATGTCTAATGGCGAAGGAAGGTAAAAGAAAGGTAACAACTAAATCTTCCTCCTCGTATTCCTTTGCCAGTGATAGTGATGATTCTAGTGAATATGATAGTTGTGATGAAAATGAATACATGCTTAGTGGTTTAGACAAGAAAACTGCTTCTAAGATGAAATTTTTAATGGATAAGAAGATATGATCATCCTTTAAAAGGAGGAATATCTTAAGATCAAAAAGCTCCTTAAACTTGAAAAGGAGCGAAGCAAGTCACTAGAACTTGAGTTAGCTTCATGCAAGGAAGCTTGCTTGAAATTAAGCGACTCAAATGTAATCAACAAGGATGAACTTGCTAACATAACCAAAGTTAACAAGATCCTTGAAGTACAAGTTGAGTCACTCAAGCAAAGTGACCCTTCATCCTCGTCAAGCTCACCTTCTCAACACATAAAATCTGAAACTACTATTACTTGTGCATGTGCTAAAATTGACACTAGCTTGAAAGAAAAGTCAACCTCGACCAAGGACAAGCTACCTTCCCATACTGGCATACTTGGCCTCACGACCTCCAAATGTCAAGTATGGACTTGAATATTCTTATGGTGAAAAGCAAAATGCTAGAAACCATAAGAGTAACAAGGAACACATTGTCTTTGTCAAGGGAAACTCCTCTCAACTTAGAAAACCTAATAATGTTGATAAAAATAACATTGTTAACACATTTGAACAACAACTATTGTTTAGAACCTTTGACCCATCTTATGTTCTTATGAAAAGTAATCTTGGTAGAGTTTATGCTAAACATGTTTGGCCACATCATGGGAACACCAAGTCTCATGTGTGGGTGCCCAAATCACTTGTAACTAACCTCAAAGGACGCAAGCAAGCTTGGGTACCTAAAACCAAGTCGTAATTTGTTTTGCAGGCCTACTCCTCCAGTGGAACAAAATGGGTGCTAGATAGTGGATGCACCAACCACATGACTGGAGAAAGAAGGATGTTCGTTGAATATGAAGAAAATGAAGATCCAAGCGAAGGCATCTATTTTGGTGATAACAGTCAAGGAAGGGTGCTCGGTACCGGTAAAATTGCAATTTTGCCTCAACACACTCTTTCTCATGTTTTACATGTCGATTCCTTAGTTTATAACCTTCTGTCCATATCTCAATTATGTGACAAGGGTTATAATTGCTTGTTCACTAATGAGGGTGTGACCGTCTCAAGAAGGAGTGATAACTAGGTTGCATTCAAGGTGTGTTAAAGGGAAAGCTTTATCCAGTTGACTTCAACAAAGATAAAGCCGACCTTGACACATGCTTGACTGCAAAGAACAACATGGGTTGGCTGTTGCATAGACGGCTAGCACATGTTGGTATGAGGAATCTTCAAAAACCCCTTAAAGTTTGAAGGATGTTGTTTTTGAGAAAGACAGGCCCTGTAGCGCGTGCCAAGCTGGGAAGCAAGTAGGAGCACCCCATCCTGCGAAGAATGTCATGACAACAATGAACTGGTCAAGCTACTTCATATGGATCTATTTGGTCTAATTGCTTACATAAGCATCGGCGGTAACAAATACGGTTTTGTAATTGTTGATGATTTTTCGCGCTTCACGTGGGTTTTCTTATTGCATGATAAGACAAAAACTCAAGGAACCCTCAAGAAGTTCTTCAAGCATGTCCAAAATGAATTCTCACTAAAGATCAAGAACATACAAAGCGATAGGCACAGAGTTCAAGAACACCCAAGTTCAGGAGTACCTAGACGAAGAAGCACTACCAGGATTCCGGTTTATTGCGACGAAAAAAATCGTTGCAATAGGTCGAAATTTGTCGCGATAGGTTGTTGTCGCAACAAAATAGAACGTCGCGATAGTTTTTCCGACTCGTGGCGATAACAACCGTGTCAATAGGTTATTGTGACGACTTGACATCCGTGGCAAATAGTATGGTATTGCAACGACTCCACGTTCGTTGCAAATAGTATGGTATTGCAAAGGTTTAACGTATTGTGACGATTTAATGTATTGCGGCGAAAATATCGGTGTTGCAACGATGTCACATTCGTGGCAAAAAGTATGATATTGCAACGACTCAACGTTCGTGGCAAATAGTATGGTATTGCAACGGTTTAACGTATTACGACGATTTAATGTATTGCAACGAAAATAACGGTGTTGCAACGATGCCACGTTCATGGAAAAAGTATGGTATTTCTCTTACAACATTGATGTGTATCTGCATCCTTTAATTGATGAGCTACTGAAATTATGGTCTGATGGTGTTGAAACATATGACAGTTTAAAGAAAGAGACATTTGTCATGCGACCTTCTTTATTGTGGACAATAAATGATTTTCCAGCATATGCAGTGCTATGTGGATGGAGCACAAAATGGAATCTAGCATGTCCATACTACCATATAAACACTGACGCCTTCTGGTTGAAATATGGACGAAAGCATAGTTACATGGGTCATCGTCGTTTCCTACCTCAGGATCACAGATGGCGTCGAAACAAAGGTTCTTTCAACAACAAGTCAGAGAATAGAGAGGCTCCAACATCCCTCTCTGGTGATGAAGTACTCCAACAATATGAGTGTTTTGATCAAGTGAGTTTCGGACCGATGAATAATAAGAGAAAGCACACCGAGGAAAATAGATGGCATAATTGGAAGAAGAAAAGTACATTTTTCGACCTCCCTTATTGGAAGACATTGCTAATAAGGCATAACTTGGATGTCATGCACATTGAGAAAAACATTTGTGATAGCATATTGGGGACATTGCTTGCTATGGATGGTAAAACAAAAGATAGTCTACAAGCTCGTCTTGATATGAAGGATATGGGTATACGGCCATATCAACATCCGAAGTTCATAAAGAGCAAGTACAGATTCCCACCAGCATTATATACTTTGGGCAAAGATGAGAAGACCACCTTGTGCAAGTTTTTGGGGAATGTGAAGGTGCCCGATGGTTATGCCTCAAACATCAAGAGATGTGTGGACATAAAAGCATGTAAGGTATCGGGTCTAAAAACTCATGACTGCCATATTATATTTCAGAAGCTCCTTCCTATTGCAGTACATAACATATTGCCTGAAAAGGTTGTTGCACCTTTAATTGAGTTTAGCACATTCTTTTTTGGAATTTGTTCTAAAGAATTGGCGGAACCAGATTTGGACAAGATGAGCAAACAAATTCCTGAAAAAATTTGTAAGCTTGAGATGTTGTTTCCTCCCGCTTTCTTTGATATCATGGTACATCTTCCAACCCATCTTGCCAAAGAAGCACGGTTGGGTGGACCTGTTTCTTACAGATGGATGTATCCAATTGAGAGGTACCTTGGTACATTGACGAGGTATGTACATAACAAAGCTCACCCGGAGGGTTCTATAACTGAGGGATATATTGCCGAAGAGTGTATGACTTTTTGTAGTCAGTTTTTGGATAACATTAGCACCAGGCGTAACAGGCCAGAACGTCATGAAGCTGCAGCTACAAATGAACCTTCTGTTGATAATTCTAACATATTTACAGAAGTTGATAATTCTAAAAAAGGGTATAAATGGAACCAACTTACTATGGTGGAACAACATAACATCAGGCATTATCTTATTACTAATGTTGAAGAGGCCGCTCCATGGATCAAGTAATAACGTATAACTTAGATGTTGTATACTATATATATGGCTTATTGTAGATGGCTAATTTAATTTTGTACCCTTTTCAGTGAGCATATTGAAGAACTGAAAAAGATTCATTCTCGTGATGTTGATAAACGCCATAGAGATGAGTTTGTTGATTGGTTTCAGAAACGAGTAAGTACATGCAAGTTTGCACTTTGATGAAATATTGAACAAATATGTGTTCTGAAATTGGTTTGTTGTCGATAACCCCTGTTATAGTAATGTGTACAGATTACGACATTACACAAAGAAGGCAAAGCAACCGATTATTTGTATGCATTATCTAGAGGACCTGATCGTCAGACACGTTTTTTTAGTCGATTATTCGTCAATGGCTTCTTCTTTCGAACTGCAGATGTGGAAAAAGATTTACGGACCCAAAACAGTGGTATTGTGGTTCAGGGCACTGATCACTGATCATTGCTGCTGATTTTGAAAAAAATCAAGAGGTACTGTTATTTCAGTGTGAATGGTTTGATCGGCCTTTTGGAAGCAGTCAGAACCAAAGTAGAGGCTACAAAAAGGATCAATACGGAATGATAGATGTTGACACTACTCTGTTTCAATTCCAGTATGAGCCTTACATTCTAGCCACCCAAGCAGAACAAGTTTTCTATATTCCAAGTGTGAAGCATCCTAAATGGGCTACAGTTGTTAAAACGAAGCCACGTAACCTTTTTGCCATGCCCCATTGAGACAGTGAAAATAATGTGACTGAGACGATGGAGGCTGAGACATTTCATGATGATCTGCTTACTGATGATATCAATAATGTGGATACGACCGCATGGGCTAGGAATGACATTGAGGGAGCCAGCGACGATGCTTCCACTCTTATAATGACAACGTCAGGTGATCGGTTTGAGGTAGATGGAGTTGCATCAGAAAATGAAGACGACGACGACGACGACAATACATATACCAATGATGGTCATGTAGCTCCATTGTGGGGGGGGGGGGGCGACTGGGAAGATGATGATTTTTAGTATAATTAAGTACGTGACATGTTGCTCCACAATGAATTCATCCGTCCGAACCCGACATTTATTTTTTAGTTATTTATATTTGCTACCCGAGAATTACCCGATACCCGATATTTCGGTCTTTTCAGTTCCGTTCTAGGTTTTATCGATTTTGGTTTTTCGGTCTCGGTTTATTTGCCCACCCCTAATTTACGTAGTAGTAGCATATATATGGGATATACATATCTCCCGCATGTTTTTTTTGCAAAACTATTTAGTGATATATCCTATGTGCATATTACATATGTAAAACTAATGTAAAGTATAAAACTTTTTCAAAGGGAAGTCTTAGGTTTCGTCAAATCTATCTTTCAGATTTACGCAATTTTGATCTGTTTAACAATACAATAATTGTAATTTTAGATTCACCATGAAAATATTTCCATAATATACAATCTAGTACTACATGTTATTGAAGTTAATAAATTCCATATAAATCATTTGTCAAAAGTAATTAGTTCGACCAAACCAGAAAAAGAGTTGAGTTGGGGCGGAGGAAGTATTATACGTTGCTGTTTGCCGCATAAGGTTTCATCCTTCGTTCAAGCCGTAGCCATTTGTACAGGCGGCTGATGCGACCGGGCGCATCGAGCTTACGTGCGCGCCAGTCACCGATGCACCTTAGACGCGCGCAGCGCATGTGTTGAAATCACCTGCGGTGCTGCAGGTGCAGTAACAGTCACTGACATGTAGGTCCGGCTAGCTGTGGGGCCTACATGTCAGTGACTGTTACTGCACCTGCAGTACTGCAGAGGTTATGCATGCCGCATGCGCATCTTTGAATTCAATTGGAACCGCTCCATGTCCCATCATCGCTTTATCGTGAACCACTGCGGATGGTCTTAAAGGCAGGCCCGGTTCTGGGCCTAGGCGGGCGGAAATAAATTTTTTGCGGCCCTGATGCACAATGTCGCCTGCCGTGCCCCCGCCGCCGCGCCCCCAGCTCCGCCGCTGGCCCGCCCCTGACTCGAGAACGGATCAAGGGGAAGGCTCATCGCCCATAGCGGTCGTGTAGCTTCCGTCCCCTCGATCCGTTGGCGATGAGCCTTGTCCTCATCCGTTCTCGAGTTCGCGGCGGCCACGGCGCCGCTTCTAGCCTGCTTCTGGACTGAGGACACTGATGATCCGCAACATACTTTTAAATCTGCTTGCTGCTAGACGTTGTTGATGCATTAATACCTCATGTTTTACATCGTTGAGTATGTTGTGGATCATCAGAGTCGTTAGTCCAGCACTGAGTTGTCAGGAGGCAAAAAGTAATGAACATCATTAATCAGCACTGCGCCGAGGAGAACGCGAAAATTGCAGTTGGCCGCGTCAAGTCAGTTTTACGATTTTATTCACGTTCCATTTGACTTCAAGTACCACGCCTATGCTTTGAAATATATAATTATACTAATCAAGCTCCGGTCTTTTACTGATTGATACTTAACCTTGTTTGTTGCATTTGCCAAGGGTACTGCTTTTTCAATATCACATCGCCAAATGTGGCGTTCTGGCTGTGGACGAAGCACCTGCATGGCTTCCGTTGGAAGGTGAACGACTCGCGGAAGATGTGCGAGGTCGACTACGCCAACATCCAGGTACGTCATTGTCCGCTGCCATCGTTTTCCATTGCGCCACCGCTGCATGGTGTTCACCTGCCGCTGCTCGTCATCCTTTCGTAGGGTCGGGATGTGTTGGTGGCCCATTTCTCCAAGTCATGCTTCGACTATGAAACTGAGGAGTTCCTGCCAGTGTGGTTCAGCTCGCCGCGGAAGATGTGCGAGGTCGACTATGCCAACATCAAGGTACATCACCGTCCGCTGCCACCATTTTCCATTGCGTCGCCGCTGCAACTTGTTCACCTGCCACTGCTCGTCATCCTTTCGCAGGGTCAGGATGCGTTGGTGGATGCGGCCAGATGGTTGCTCTTGCAGGTGTATGGTAATTACGTGAGTGTTTGGTCAGGTCATGTGGTTAGTCCACGATGCACCATAAACCTGGCGTTGAGGTCGTGTATTTGTCATTTGTGCATACACTCTAGTGACATGTGACAAAGTGCTCAGTCATCAATTACATTTGGTTTGACGTCGAAGTTCGATTGTAGATAGATCATCCATTTCTTTATGTCTTGGATCATCCAAATTAACGTTTGGTTGGATGGACTGGACGATCCAATTTTTCGTTGGTAGGTTGGATGAAACTTGATTGAGATTATTGAATCATAAAAGTTGATAATTTCATAATATTATTCGTGCGCATGATGATCGATCGTGCACGCCGAGCGCCGAGTTATTCGGATCACTGAGCAAAGTTCGGACATGGAGTTCGTGTGTGCCCGTGCGCCCTGCAAGATTCGGTGCGCTCGCGTACGTGGCAATCATCAGGGCAGGGTGGTACAGTCGCGAGAACCGTGCAGTGCGCCCTTGGCTGTAAGATTTGGAGCGTGAACGTACGTGGCAACCATCTGGGGATGCAACTTCGGTGCTCCCGTTTGTGCTTCCATGCGTACTCCGCGCTTATGTGTCATCATCTAATTGGTTGAAGTTAAATCAGACATTATGTAAGGTAAATGAAAGGGCCAATAAAATCATGACACTTAAGAGCACGCGTGGAAGCACTGAATGGGAGTATACAAGCCGTGTCCTCGGATGCAACTTCATGTAGCTCCATCCTAATTCAACGATTGTGGTCCTGTGCGATAGATCCTAACGCCATGAACCAGTGAATCGTGGCAAGACATCCTAATGCAACGATTGTGTTTCGTTGCATTAGTATCCTGACGCCACGAAAAATTGAATCATGGCCACACATCCTAATTGCTACGATTGGGGTCCGTGGCCATTGATACTAACGCCACGAACCAGAGTATTGTGGCAACACATCCTAATGCAACGATTATGTTTCATTGCATTACGGTCCAAATGCAACTATTTGCTGATTCGTGGCAACAGATCCTAATGCAACAACTGTGTTTTGTGGCAATAAAGGTGTAATGCCACGAACCAGTAATTCGTGGAAGTTTTTACAATACTAGCAAAAGTAAAGACATATGTATATATCATAGCTACGCTCTCAGCACTAGCTATGCAAAAGCAAAGCTATCCATGCTTTGGATACTTTGCACTAGCAGCACTCAATTAGGGCGGCGTGCAGGGTTCCCACTCGGATGTACACCCTTGAGGGAGTGCAGCCTCATAATCAAACCCTTCATCAACTGTATAACCTGCAAAAACTCGTTAACTGCAAACGTGAGCATAAGGCTCAACAAGACTAACCCGTCTCACTAGACATATGCAAGGGGAACACTAAAACATAGGTGAGGTGAAGCGCAAATGACTCGCCTACAAGTGGATCCTTATAATCAGGTTTTATGTAGCAAATGGCATTCTCCGAGCACGGCACATCATGGGCTCCACAATCAAACAAGAAACGCTTTACCGATGTATGACATGCCCAGAGCACATAATGCTATTACAGCTAAGGTATGGGGAAACTATACACTTTTAATTGTACTATCTCTAAATCATACAAGGTTGCAAAGTAATTATAATTCAATACAATATGATTTTTTGGCTTCTTTAGTATTTACTACGTCACGGCGCAGTGAACAAGTGGTACTCTATTACTGCGAGGGACAGTGATTGCAATCAGGACACACCCGGACAACACGACACATACGTCGTTCGGAAGTGTCAGCGAGCACGCCTATACCTACATAACACTTCAGTACTAGGCGTATATGGCCACCTTTCACAAGAAACCCGAACGCCAAACCCATCTCACCTCCGCGAACAGAAGGTCTCCGCACGGAACACCTCATGTGTCCGCCGACCAATTTACACCTTAGTGTCCTCAGCCCACCCTTATCGATGATGAGTTAGTGGGCCTCGATACCCCAGTTATCGAGCACATCAGTTTACTGGATTCCATATGTCCATTATGTTACCAATAAAATTCAAGCTTGTCCGAAGGGGCCACATACAGACGGGCCTTAATCGACACAGGCAGGGCTATGCGACCGAGACTCAATTCTCTCCGCTTCCTATCCATTCCCTGCCCGGTCTTCATTTCATTATATTATGCCATTTTCTATCTAACCAATCATGTGAGATATGTCCTACATCTCTCGCGAGTAGATTCCAACTACTCGACTTCTACCGGATTTCCTATGCATTAGCAAAGCAGTTACTACAGGTCAAACTGTAACTCGTTCCAACCAATCCATGGGATTTTTAGTCATGCATGTGGATTATCAATCATCCTAAACGTAATGCACAATTCATATACTACTCATCATAGTGATAAAGTAAAATTTTATAAACGACTTAAATGCGAACTGGGGCTTGCCTTGTTGCAGGTCAGAATCTGAGTTAATATTTGGGAGGTGCTCTTCCAAGGCTTCTGGCTCCTCCTCGACTTCGGTCACTATACCATGTGCATAGAATACGTATATGAATGACTTTGAAAAATAATTATTACCAAAACCATGATTTAATTTATGGTGACCATTATGTGATAATGACTTAATGGGCTTTGGAACTTTGAAAGTAGGTATTAGGGACTATGATAGAAGCTCTTGCAAAGAACAGGAGATGATCAAAATAGATTGTGGTCTCCAAAATTATGGCAAGCAATCAACTTCCAAAAAAAATTCTAGAGAGGAAACTGTAGCTTGAACACAGCTAACAGGTGATAATTAAGATAGAGGAAATTGTCCTGGTTCTAGTAAAATTTGTTTCCTAAATTTCTAAGCTGTGGTGAAGGAGTTACTGAATTTCTAAGTTGGCAAGAATTTCTGGAATTATCTTGTAATTGAATTTTTAACCTTTTACTCAATGTTCAGTTTGTGACTGAATTAGGACTAGGATAGTAGGTCAATTAAATCCAAGATTTTTACAGGAACTAGTGTATGACTAAAGGAAACCTCAGTCCAAATTTGGGACATAATAAAGCAACTGAACATCTGTGAAAATTCAATAACAGAAAAATGTAATTGAACTATGCAGAGGGTTAAACATGTGCAATGGATCCGAAACTTTTTCTGGTTATCAAGAATAGGACACTAAATTTTATATGAATTTTGGGGATTTTTCCAGTGGCTAGCTTATCTGGAAAAATTGTATTGGCATTTGGAAAGATTATTTTCTACAGAATTTAACTGTGAGTTTCTCAGAACCTAATAGGTACTGACAGAAACTAGAGCTCAAGGGATTTCAAACAAAATTTGTTTGAAGATTTTTGGAGTAGTCTACATAGAGATATTCAATTTACAATTTTGAACAATTTTGCTGGAATTAATTTAATAACCCATTGGCGCCAGAATTCAAATTCAATCGGGCGGGTCCCATGGGCCACGTGGCGTGCTCTGGTCAATGCAACACCGCGGTCCACAAATTTATTCGCGCGCAGCCGCACGGAATCCCAGCCGCACCGTGATCCCGCAGCTACTGGCAGGTGGGGCCCTACGGGGTTGTCTTCCACCTTGGGCCAACGCCTGCGCGAGGCAGCGCCCGCGGCGGTGACTCGCCGGCGAGCTCGCTGCTGGCTAAACCGACAAGCCAAACTCGCTCAAACTCGCCGCCTGGGGGTTTTTGGAGTCGCTGAGCACGACGGTGAGGTCGGTGGGACCAGAAACTCGCCGGAAATGGTCGTGCGACGGCGGCGGCGGCGGTGAGCACTCGGGCAACCTGGAACTCGCTCCAAAGTAGCTCAAACCACTCGGGATCTTCTTCAAAACCTTTCTGGGACGATGCAGATCAAGCAAATGGACGTGGGAGAGGAAGAAACAATCGGAAACTATGAGCTCGACGGCGAACCGAGGTTTCCTCACCGGCGGTGAGCAAAACTCGATTTCCTCGGCCGTTGCTCGATAACTTTTAGGGGTTTTTGCTCAGGTAGGAGCGCTAGGACCTATAGAAACTATCTCTAAGCAATTTCATAGAATAATTACTTGTAGAAATGGAATTGAAACAGAAACCTAGCAAGCTTCTTCACATCGGCCGGAAGGAAGAAGACTGATAACTTGCTCATTTCTCAATGAAAAGGGAAACGGTTTGCACCGAGAGTTAGAGCTCGACTAGGCGCACCTTTAAGCTATTGGGATCATGGCTTGATACTGCACGAGACGGCAGCGCACCACGGAGCAGAGGCGAGCGGCGACGATGGCGCGCGGCGGAGAAGAAATCGCGAGAGGGGGAACCACTGATCGGGGAAGGGGAAATATCGGAGCGGCAGCCGACGTTTTATAGCGCCGCGGCAAGCAAGCAAGCAATCAGCTTACTAGAGCTTGCATGCGCGCGCGCTGTCGTGCGGGCGAGCGCCGGTGCAGAGATGGCAGGCGGCCGACCTGACCCGTTCAGCAGAGGCTGACCTGTGGGGCCCACAGGTCAGTCAGACCCCAACAGTAAAGTTAAAAATTCATTTGAAAATGGAAGATCAACTCCAAAAATCATGAAATTTTGTGGAGATGGTAAATGAATTATTCTGAACACAATGGCGAACTCAAATCTTATGTTCAAAGAAGTTGGAAAAGAATTTAAAATTCAGATTTGAATTTGATTCAAATTTGCTAAGCGTCTCAAATAAAATAGCAAATGAGTTCCTAAAATCTTGAAATTTTGCAGGCAAGCTATTGAGAGCATTAGAAGGTCAAGGAAAAATTTAGAGCCTCTAATTTGAATGTTTTTGCCAGGGCCAATAGTACTGCACTTTAAATTGCCTTAATAAACTTCAGCCAAAATTCTAAAATTTGAAGAGAGGTGAATAGAATCATTCTAGAATTAATGGTGAAGTCCAATACTTGTGTTAATAAAATTTAACCATGAGTGCAAGAAATGTTTGGATGGTATTAAGTTCATGTGTACCACCATATTGGATCTCTAATATAGTTGATCACAAAACTCATAACTGAATTTACATGCCATAAAAGTGGGGTTTTACAATCCATAGTAGAGGCATATGCATCACTTGATGCAGATGACTGGAAAGAAGAAATTCATAGTGAGATGGTCTCAATTCTTTCTATGGAACCTGGGAGTTAACTGAACAGTCATATGGGTGCAAACCAGTAGGCTGCAAGTGGGTGTTCAAGAAGAAGCTCAGGCCTGACAGTACTATTGAAAAGTACAAGGTGAGACTAGATGCAAATGGTTATACTCAAAAGGAAGGTGAAGACTATTTTGACACTTATTCACCTGTCGCCAGAACGATGACAATTTGTGTACTACTTTCTCTGGTTGTCGCTTATTGTCTAATCATCCATCAAATGGATGTGAAGACAGTTTTGCTTAACGAAAAGTTGGAAGAGGAAATTTATATGGAACAGCCTAATGTGTTCGTAGTAAAAGGTGAAGAGACAAAGGTGTGCAAATTGTTGAAATCCTTGTATGGCCTGAAACAAGCACCTAAGCAATGGCATGAGAATTTCGATAGTACTTTGACATCTACGGGCTTTGTCATTAATGAGGTTGATCGGTACGTGTACTATCGCTATGGTTGGGGCGATAGCGTATAATGCTTGTATGTGGATGATATACTCATTTTTTGTAGGAGCATTAATATAATTTCTGGGGTCAAGTCTTTTCTATCAAAGTGTTTTTATATGAAACATCTGGGAGAAGCTAATGTTATTTTGAACATTAAGCTGAATAAGGATGAGAGTGAGATTACTTTAAGTCAATCCCACTATGTTGAGAAATCTTGAGCCGGTTCGGCTCTATGGATAGTAAGATTTCTCCAACGTCTTATGATCGCAACGTGATACTCAGAAAGAACAAGAAAGGGTCGAGAGATCAACTTAAATATTCTTAGATGATCGGTTTACTCATGTACTTAGCGAGCACAACCCGTCCTGATACCTCGTTTGATGTGAGATTGTTGGAGATAGCCTGACCATTCTCAGTAGTGTACTGTAAAGCGTACGGTGCGGGCAATCGAGCGGCCGCTCCTGAGGGCGATGACGCGCAGGCGCTTGGTCACAGCGTGGGTTCATGGAGGAAGAGGCATCCATACCTCTCTCGTCCCATGTATCGTCACTGTGGCAAGGGCTAATTATAGAGATCGTCGAACTGGAGTGCATCGTGCTTGAACAGCAGAAGCCACTATGTTTGATGAGATTTAAGATTTGTTTGTGACGGAGCCATAATGGGAGGGTGGCATCCCTGTCACACATCGGATTCTGATGTTTTTGATGATCTCTTCATGGACGTGATTCCAAAACTATGTGTTGTTGTAGGGTTGATCATATGCGTATTTGTGTTAGTGTATGTTGTGGTGTAAGTGAATTTGTATATGAAGAGATACTACAACTATATCTAATTCAGAGCCTTCAAAAAAAAAGTATACAGTATGTGTGCAAAATGAATATACTAAAAGTATAGAAGAAGTATAGAGGATAGAGTATGGTTTAGAGGACAGGAGTGCGGATAGCTAAGTACACTGTCGGGGTGAGATGGAAGAAGGTGAGACATTCGCCGTCATTGATGTCAAGTAGGACGATGGAACCCTCCCACGCCTTCTAAGGAATCACCAACGGTGGCAGCGTCAACACTGTCGTAGTGTGGCGAGCGGGTGAGGCGTGGCGGAAGCATAGGGGTGCGGGCACTAGAGCGGGTGGCGCGGATGTTGGGGTAGGGCAGCAACGCAGCAGGGTGGGCAGTTTAATCGAGATTATTTTTGTTTGCCTAATTCTCGTCCCATGAAAATACCTGTTATATTCGTGAATAACAGGACTTCTGTGAGTCAGCATCATGACCAATGAAAGTAACTCCTATTTTTGAGCCGTGTTTGCCCATGAAAATATTGTTTTCCTCGGTTACACGAAAATAACTTTGACCTATGAAATAATTCGTTTTCTTGTAGTGTATGTGCACAAATGTTTTACTACACGTTAACTTTTGCATGAACTATGATGACATGCTCTATGTAACCATATTTTCTTGTTGCAACGTTTTATGCATATTTTAGGTGCCTTAAATTCTCGTAACACATGATATGTTCTCAAAGGCTATTAGGTAGGTGAAGGAGGTCCTAAAGAGGGTGGAGGTTCTCACCATGCCCATTAGGGATGGCAACAGGTCGAGTTCAGGTTGGATAAAGCACAAATCCGATCCTAATTGGAACTTTACGTGGGTAAAATTACGTACCCAAATCCGTATCCGCGAGTAAATTTTAATACCCAAACCTGTACCCATCAGGTTTCGGGTAACTGTCGAGTACCTGCTTTTAACATCCAAAATAAATTAAAGCAGTGACAGCCATGTCTCATCCACGATGGCCTGGGTGGTGCCGGAAGGCATAGGAGGTATACAATCGGGGGGTGACGATGGTGTACGTCCCAAGTACGCGGAGGAGGCGCACGACTAGTGAAAGTCGCCTAGAGGGGGGGTGAATTGGCAATATGACATGAAATCACTTAATCAAACGAGATTAAATTGTTGAGGCCAGACTTGTCTGGTCAGGGCCAGACTAGTCCGCTCAGCTCAGGGTTAAAACCTAAAAACTTGATTTCCACAAGTGATTTGCGGAATTTAAGTTCATAGATTAAAGATACAATATCTAGCAACCTAGTACAACTTAGATTAACAAATGAAAGCAATTAGGTTGCAAGATTTCAAGATGATCAATATGAAGAACGATAAGAACTCTAAAAGCAATTCTAGCGATTACGAGAAGAGACAAGCAAGACACGATTTATCTCGTGGTTCAGCTCCATGAAGAAGTCTACATCCACGTTAAGTAGTCCACACAAGGACCGGGTCTCACTTCACCCTACTCTCACCAAGCCACCACAATGGTCGGCTTGGTTTTCACTATATCAACGGGTAATCACCAAGTTTCTTGGGGCTGCTCATAAGTTGAGGCCCCCACGAATCATCACAGCAAGGAGCACACGAAGCTCAACTCACACAAGCCACAAAACACAACACAAGTGCAAGAGATCAAACCGAGAGCCAAAGGATGATGATCTTCCTTCACTCCCCTTCCCAAACCCTAATCTCTTCAAGATTTTATCATAGAGGGGTAGAAGGCGAAGTAGAAGGCTTTGGAAGGCTCTAGGTTGGTTGTGGCAGCGCTAGGGTTCCAGATCTTTCAAATAGAAGCCAGGGGTCCCCTTTTTATAGGGTTCCTGACAACAAGCCGTTGAAAACGGCCGAAACTCGAACTAGTCTGGCCCTGTACCACGGACTAGTCCGACCTCTTGGGACCACCGAAAATTTCACGTCATCGATCGACAAAACAGATGACGTGTGCGCCAAACGTTTGAATTTCAAACGGTCATGGCAACATGGACTAGTCCGGTCAACAACGAACTAGTCCGAAGTGGAACAGAATGGTTTAGTCCAGCTGAAAACAGACTAAATTGTTTAGGCCCGGACTTGTCCGGCCTCTGAGGCGGACAAGTCCAGCCTCTTGGACTTGGCTTGGGCTTCTCATACTAAGTCTCAAATGGACTAGATTGTATGACAACGGACAAGTCCGAACTCATCCAGAATGCTTTGGTTAGTCCCAAAATGGACTAAATTGAGGGGTCCGGACTAGTCCGTCCTCTGTGGTGGACAAGTCCGACCTCCCAGGACTTAGCTCCAAATCTACTCACGAGGAAAGAACGGACTAGTCTGTACCCATACAGACAAGTCCGAACTAGAACAGAGACATTTAGTCTGACCCAAAATGGACTACTCTGGCTGACCAGACTAGTCTGGCCTGGAGCCCGAACTAGTCCGGCCACAGTGAGTTTTCTCTCATTTTGGCTTCCCACTTAGGTTTTTCTCTCAACCACCACTTTGAGCCCTCTCTTATTATCTCATTGCACACGATAACACCACCCTCTCACATGATACGGCTAGTCTAAACTCAACACAATAGAAACCCTAATTTATATACTTGAGTCTATGACACCTGTTTCAACCTCTTCCTTTTTGAGGGATTTGTCTCATTTCAATCATCACACCTGTGCTTAAGATCAGCTCAACTCATTATTCTCTTAATTGTCGTCATCAATCATCCAAAACCCACGGGGATGCCTAGATGCACTTTCAACTAGGGGCAACGATTGCAAACAGCCTGGGTTGGTGGCGGTAGGCGGTGGCACACGACCGACGGTAGCGATGGTGGATGGCTCAGGAAGCCGGTGGTGGCTACGTCGATGCCTTTGTCGTCCCCATCGAAGAGGTGAGGCGGCTTGAGGAGGAGTCGAAGAAGGAAAAGAGGTCAGCGGATCATGTTGATTACCTTGTTTGTCGGGCTTGGAATTGAGGCGGCAGAAGACAACATTCTTGTCATTGAAGGAGCCTGACTTTGGGGAGTGCGCTTGCACCGGGAATCCGGGAAGGAGGGTCGAGCTCTAGGCGGCAGTAGGAGGAAGGAAGAAGAGGAAGAAGGGAGTGTGTTGGTAGGAAGAGGAAGGAGGCTGAGATGGCAAGATATGTGGCGCATGTGGGAGCCGGCGCGTGTGGATGCTAGGAGCATCACCGAATAGAGCCATTACGGCGTGGAGGGAGGCGGCCAGGAATTGTCGAGGGTGGGGGAGAAGGGTTGGCCTTGCTCAGGAAATTAGGGTTACAGATGGGCCCAACCGATGTGCACATTGGCCGAATATCATGTTTCGGGTACCGATAGGTACCCATGAGTAATAATAAAAACCGTACCCACAAAATTTCAGGTCGGGTACAGATCACACCCGCTGGTAAAAATTCTCACCCGTACCCGTTGGGTGCAACACCCATCGTCGGGTACCCAAACTCGCGGATAAAATTGCCATCCCTAATGCCCACGAGACAAATGAAAATGAGATTGTATAGGAAACCATCAGACAAAAACCATGAGGTAAACATGGAAAAAAGGAAGATTGAGGTAGAAAAGTTGGGCCTTGACTTTTGGTCTGAAATCTAGCTTGAGAAGAGCTTATACGAACCATAAGATTATATAGGTACTTTACTGAAAATAAAACTGTATGATAAATATTTTTAAAAATCCTAGGAATTTCTGCGATGCAGAGGTAAGAGTTACTAATCTAATGAAAATGATAAATGTGAGATCTAGGTGCCATACATTGGCAATTATGTTTAAAGTGAGTGTTTCAATGCAAAGTTTTGAATTTACTTGAGAAACCAACTTCGGATTGTCCGAACTTTTAGGATCTTACTTCACATTTTCCGAACTTGCGAGATTTTGTTTTGCACTGTTCGAACTTTTCTTTGTATAATGCACAACAGTACTTTGGACTGTCTGATCTTTCTATTGTTGAAATATTCGTGCGGCTGCTATGTTTTTAACTTGCAATGTTTTAAACTTACTTTACACTTGTGAAAAGGTTTTCTTAGTATTCATTTAGTAAGTTTTTTATGTGTTTTGGCTGATCATGGTGAATATTATCTTTCTATGTTTGCAACATGCTTATGTGAGGTGCTCACATGAGGTGTTGTGGTTTTTCGAACGAATGTAAGTCAAGTTGAGGACTTGTGCTCAGAAGAATTGGTTGTTTGTTCATGTGCAGGTGTTGCTTGAGGTCAAGACATGACTGTTGATGGTGATCTATTGAACTAGTCTTAGGTAGAAGATGAGGTTCAATAACCAAGTTCGGGAGGAATTGTAGTTGAGTTGATTGGGAGATCACACAACATGTTTGGGTCAAGAACAATACATACGAAGGTATCGTGGATGTTGTAGAAAGGTGTTTGGACATGTGCAAGGGGTGCATGGACGTTACAACATGGTTCCAAGGCGTGGTGAAGACATATGGACGTGAAGATACGACCTGAAAGGTCCAAACCGGTTGGATTGTGCCTCAAGCTGCGGCTGAGGCGGTTTTGGTTTATTTATAGAAAGTTTTGAGTTGGTTATGGTCAGTTTTTTGTGTTGCTGACGAAGTTGAGTTATTTTAGGAATGTGTGGACGTTCCTAATGTGTTTAGAAGTCTTAAGATTGCTTCTATCTGCGCATGGAAGAATCTTGAGCGGTTATAGAAAGTTTCGGTTGAAACTGAGTAGGATTAAATAGTCCTAGTTGGATTGGAGTTGCTTTAGAGCTAGTTATATAAGCAAGGGAGGTCAAGGCTCATGGTGACGACCTGTGGATGTTCATATTGTGTCTTGATCAATAAAATTCGTAGTTTGTGAGGAGTTTTTGTGCCTTGTTCGTCTGACTTTTTTTTTTTCATGTTTTTCTCGTCGAGTTTCTGGACAGTCGGACGTTGCTTCGGTGTTTCAATCATAACTCGAGTTTTACAGATCCAATTGACGTGATTCTTTTTGTGTTGTCTTCATAAATCAATTCTATATGAAAATTTCACAGTAATTGGATTTGTTCTTTTTTATCTACACGATTTTCTTTTCAGCATAGCAAATCTGTTTTTAAGTCGGGTAGAACAGATTGACATTTGCTTAGTGTTTTGATCATAACTTGAGTTTTACTTGATGGTTTGTCGTGATTCTTGTTGTGGTGTCTTAATGAATTGATTCTCTACAATCTCTACTACTTTTTTCATGATTCACCACGTTTAGAATAGTCGCCACAAAGTTTCTTATCAGATTGATTTTTACCTAGGGTTTTGTCGCTTCCGTATAAAAATTTTGATCAACCATTCACCCCTCTCATAGATTTTCAAGTGCTCTTCGACCCTACAATTGATATAATAGCCATGGTGATCTAATCTCTTTGATTTTCATGTGTTTTTACTAATCGTCATGGAGAAATACTCCACAAAACCTTGTGTGTTTGATGGTGTTGATTTTCATGTTTGGAAGGCTCGTATGGAGGCCTACATACAAGTGCAAGGATTCACCATCTGGGAGAAGGTCTACAAGTCCTTCAATGTGCCAACAAATGATCAAATTACAGCTGCAAATATAAGAGACATCAACAACAACAACAAGGCGCGAAACTTGATCTTACAAGGATTGACTCAAAGCGACTACGATCGTGTTGCACACCTTCGATCTACGTATGATGTGTGGAAAGCACTATGCGACTACCACAAAGGATCCACTACGATCAAGTAGGTATGTCAAGACATGTTTAAGAAAGAGTACATGCGCTTTGAGATGCAACCTTGTGAGTCAATAGATGATCTCTTTGCTCGCTTTAACAAAATTCTTAGCAACTTGTGTAGTCAATGTTAATTTTTCAGATGCTAAAAATGTTAGCGATGTGTAAGTGCATTAGGCATAATAATTTGGGACGTAAAAGTTACATCTATTCATAAATCTACCATCATGGGTACACCTATTTCAGATGTGCTATATTCCAAGTTAAAAACTCATGAACTTGATATTATGTCACGTAAAAATCGCAACAAGTCTCTTGCATTTGTTTCACAACATGACATGTCTAGTTCTAGCCGATCTTCATGATCTAGTACACTTGCTTTGTTGTCTTCTCTAACTCTTGAACAGATTGAAGAGTTTCCAAAGGAGAAGCTAGCACTTCTCTCTACTTGATTCTTAAAAGCATTGCAAAATGTGAGAACTAGAAGGAGAGGAAGTGGTGGTTCTCAACGATGGTTTGAATGTGGTAAGACAAGACATTTTCGTACATATTGCCCAAACCTTTCAGGTCCTACTACCTGTGATGAAAAGAAAAAAAATCAAGTCCTCCTCTGCTAACAACAACAAGAAAAAAAGTCTTTTACAAAATGTCGTTATATACCAATTTTGACTGTCAATATAACTCAATTATGTGAGGAAATAAATATTTTTTAAACACATCATAGTTAGATTTAACATAATTCCACTTGTACCTGGAGAAAAAATGCATGCAAGAGTTTTTATGCATAAATGATAGAGAATAAGGAGAGCAATCCTAAAAAGTGCCACCCCATCCACAATCACGCGGCGACACGTGGAACCACATGGATCCATGACACATTCTCAGGTGTATCCGAGGAGATTCAGCGGTGTATCACCTGGGAAGGGGATAAGGACCCATCTAAAAGTCACCTCGAGGAATCACACTGGAAGGAGGGCCAGGACCAGGTCGGCCGAACCCCCTAGTCGACCGACTTGGCCGTGGTGCCAAACCTCGATTTTCCTCCATGTGTTAGCTCCTCATGGCTCCCTAAAGGTGGTGAAGACTGATTCGCGTGCTAATTGAAGCGGGAACCGCCTCTACTCCGTGTATAAATAGGGAGTGCCTCACTTTTCACACACACCACTCAAGCATTTTCTCTTGTATTACACTAGTTCTCTTAGTCCCTTAGTAGAGGTTAGGCTGTAGAGAGGAGCCTCTAGTCCCAAGTCCAAATTGGGAAAGGTATGGCTCATGTATCTTCTCTTGTATTTGTAACATTATACATTATAATATTATTATTAGTCTTTATTTATTCATATACTTTGTTTTCGCATTCTTTGATGTGAAAATAGGGTAGTGTATGACCGGTTTCTGTTTGCCGGCTAACTACATAGAAGATTCTGAGTCACTGCTGAGAAGAGTTTGACCTCGTGTCGTTCCTCCTTAGGTGATCTTGTCGTCCAGGAAACCCGTCACCCCTGCACCATCACGCTCCAAGCTAATGGCCCAGAAGACCCTTCGTGAGTTCTCGGCTCCCTCTGCTAACAATGTGGCTATTGGGCCTAATGTCAATACGGGAGACATGAACTTTGAGAACAAGACTAACCTAATAACTATGGTTCAGGCTAATCCCTTCTGTGGGAAAGTAAACGAGGGTGCCATTGCTCACTTGCAACAATTCCTCGAGATTTGTAGCACTTTTAAGATCAAGGATGTTGCACCTGATGCCATCCTCCTTCGACCGTTTCTGTTCTCCCTCCTTGGGAGAGCGAAGAGGTGGTTCTACACGAACTGAAGAGCTATAAATACTTGGAAGAAATGTTCTTCAGCATGCTAAGTTCTTCCCCTTGGGCAAGACTAATGCCCTACGTGGAAGATTTTCAAGCTTCTAGCAAGAGCCCAAGGAATCCGTTCTCGAGGCTTGGAAAAGGCTGTAGGAGTATATCCTAGTCTATCCCCACCATGGGATGGATGATTGGCTCATTAGCCAAAACTTCTACAACGGGCTGACTTCGTCGGCCCGTGATCATGTTGATGCAGCTGTTGGAGGAGCCTTCTTCTATCTTATGATGCCCAAAGCTAAGGAGTTAATTGAGAAGATGATTTCCAATATGGGCTGGAGCGATGAGCATCTCCAACCCCAACAGCGATGCATGCACACCTTGAAAGAGGTGGACATGATTGCTGCCAAATTGGACCTCCTTATGAAGAAGTTGGACTGTTGTAGGATCGAAGAGCACGTGTAAAGCTACCAGAAGGGGGGGAATGGTAGATTAAAACTCTTCAGCAGAAGCAACGAAAACACCCCTCGGTAGAAAATCGATTTGTTAAAGAAACCGTGTGTACGACTAATCTAAACGTGTTCAACTTTGACAAATCTAGTATACATTGTAGAGAATCAAGTTAATAAAACTTTACAACAAGAATCACGAAGATCCATTGAGAGAAACTCAAGTTATGATTGAAAGATCGAACAAAGGTCACTCTGTCCTACCCGAGAAAAACAGTTCTAGAACACTGCAAAGAAACTCGTGTAGATCAGAAACCACAAATCTAATGACTGTGAATTTTTTTCAAATGATAGAAAATTCAGTTGTGAAGAAAATCCAAAAAGAATCACGTCAATCGGATCTGTAAAACTCGAGTTATGATAATACCACCAAACCAAGGTAATGTTGTGCAGAAACTCGACGAGAAAGACTTGACAGAAACAAGTCAGACAAACATGGTACAAAAGTTCCTTTAAACTACAATCTTTATTAAATAGAACACAAGAGGAACAGCCCCAAAGTCGTGCACCAAGAGCTCTGGACTCCCTTGCTTATATAACCAGACCTCAGGCCAAACCAAACCTAACTAGGACTCTAATCCTACTCTTGACGAATCGAAACTTTCTATAACTGCTCAAGACTCTTCTATACGCAGATAGAAGTAATCTTAAGACTTCCAAAAACATTAGGAACGTATCCCACATTCCTAAAACAACTCAAATTTGTGACCCATACGAAATCCTAACATGACCAGCTCAAATCTTTCAATATTTGAGTCAAACCAGACTCAGCCACAGCCTGAATCCATAACCTAGTCGGTTGGACCTTTCTGACCAATTCTTTATGTCCACATCTCTTCATCACGCCTCAAAACCATGTAGCCGCATCCATGCACTCCTTGCATATGTGCAAAAATCTTCAAACAACGTCCACGATACCTACATATGCATTGTTCTTGATTCAAACATACTGCGCAACCTCCCGATCAACTCAACCACAATTCCTCCTGAACTTGGTTGTTGAACCTCATCTTCTCCCTAAGATTAGTTCAATGGATCCCGTCACCAGCCATGTCTTGAACTCAAGCAACACCTATACATGAATAAACAACCAATACTTCCGAGCACAAGTCCTCGACTTGACTCACGTTAGTTCCGAAACTAAACATCTTATGTGAGCACCTCACATAAGCATGTACTAAGCAAACTTTCCATAAGTGTAAAGCATGTTTGAAACATTGCAAGATAAAAGTAGAACAATTGCAATCAAGCTTCAAACTTGCCAAAGCTAACCAAAACATGTCGGACCTATCGTTGAATCTTGATAAAAAGATGTTTTGGTAGTATTTAAAACTTTTATCGTCAAAGCCAATGTATTCAGCACACATAGGTCTCACAATCTCCCCATTGATGAATGCATTGGCAACACCATTTAAAATACCAAACATTTGGCTTATCCACATGAAAAGTTTTGAAACCAATTTCTCTCCTTCATACATATTTCTCCCCCTTGCATACTTCTCCTCCTGAGAAGAATCGTGCAATCGTGCAAAAAACACTTGTGAATATGTGCAATGTGTGATCAATTTCTCCCCCTTTGACAATGTATTCAGCAAGGTACAAAAGAGAAATTTTAATTGTTATGAGCATATTATAACATATACATATAAAACAAAGCTCATCCAAGTCATACTATCAAGTAACTTACACTATGAGATACATAAAGTAGTGTAAGCCATGCTAGAGATCAAATGTAATTTTCAATTTAAGCAAGTCATGATCTCACAAACTTAACTATTTCAATACCTAAAAGCATGACACTTGTTGCTACACTTTTTTAGAGCACAAATTTTTAACATATGACATTTGCAAGAGATTATATGCCGCATCTGCGTTATTCTAACCAACCAAGCCAAGCCTATGTCATTTGACAATCAGAAGCTTAAGGACATGATTTTAGTCATACATAACTTCTTCCAAGTTCATATCTAAGTGCAATGATAAGCCATCTCAAAGAAAGAAGTGTGATGCATGCATATTCTCTTGATCTTATCTCAATTTATATTTGTTCATAAAAACTCAACACGTGAGTTGATTACTTGATTAATTCTATATGATTAAAAGCACTCGTGAGCATGCAATAAGTTCAAAACAGCAGGAAAGTTCGACCATGACCAGATTTAGTGTAAGTAGTTATTCCAATTACTAGACATGGCAAAAACTACAAAATGTATAACACGAGTAATGTAGTAAGAACTTTCAGCATGTAAAAGGAATCACAAAGTCATATATGTATGAAATACTATGCTCATATTATTTTAATTTTAGATTCACACATAGACTTCCCAAGTTTCAAAACTCCCCCTCAATGTAAGCCATGAGGATGCATAACCCCTATTTCACTACGAATGAAAAAAAATGAGTGAAATCCAAAGGTTTTGTAAAAATGTCAGCCAATTGTTGTTCGGTATCTACATGGTGAAGCACAATGTTTCCTTTTTCAACATTATCACAGAGAAAGTGATACCTAGTGTCAATGTGCTTAGTTCTAGAATGTTGCACGGGGTTTTTAGCAATGCAAATGGCACTAGTGTTATCACAAAACAGTGGAACACTATCTAGATCAACCCCATAGTCCTTAAGTGTTTGAACAATCCAAAGAATTTGTGAGCAAGCACTAGCAGCAGCTACATATTCAGATTCAGTTGTGGATGATGCAATTGAATTTTGTTTTCTAGAGGACCAAGCAACAAGTGAATTACCAAGAAAATGACAAGCACCGGAAGTACTTTTCCTATCAATCCTACAACCCCAAAAATCAGCATCTGAAAAATATTTCAATGTAACGGTTGAGGAAGAAAAATGCCAAATCCTTGAGTTCCATGTAAGTACATGAGAATCCTATTGAGGGATTGACAATGTGAAGCACGTGGGGAGGCTTGAAATCGTGCACAAAGACATACGCTGAATTGTATGTCCGGTCTTGATGGCGTGAGGTACAAAAGTGATCCAATCATGCTTCTATATTCTTTTTGATCCACGGATTCACCATCTTCATCAAGTTCAAGTGTTGTTGCTATTCCCATTGGTGTCTTTAGAGGCTTGCTTTTGTCCATGTTGAAGCGCCTTAGGAGGTCTTTTGTATACTTTGTTTGATGCACCAAGGTACCCTCCTTGGTTTGCTTGATTTGCAGCCCCAAAAAGTACGTGAGTTCTCCCATCATACCCATCTCAAATTCTGAACTCAGCATAGCTGAAAACTTAGACACAAGATCATGAGAAGCACAACCAAAGATAATATCATCCACATAAACTTGAACGAATACTGAGTCATTGCCATGCTTAAGCACAAAAAGAGTTTTATCAACCTTGCCCATGATAAACCCCTTTTCAAGTAAGAATGTTTTTAACCTATCATACCATGCTCTAGGAGCTTGTTTGAGACTGTACAAGGCTTTGGACAGTTTGTAAAAATGATTAGGAAAATCTGGATTTTCAAAACCCGGTGGTTGTTTGACATAAACCTCCTCATATATGTAGCCATTAAGAAAAGCATTTTTAACATCCATTTGATATAGCTTAAAACATTTAGATGCAACAAAAGCTAACAAAATTCTTATGGCTTCTAATCTAGCAACAGGAGCAAAAGTTTCATCAAAATCTAGACCTTCAACTTGAGTGAAACCTTGAGCAACCAACCTAGCCTTATTCCTAAACGCAAACCCATCATCACTTTGTTTATTTTTAAACACCCATTTAGTTCCAATTAAAGTTTGACCTTGTAGTGGAGGTACAAGTTTCCAAACATTATTTCTTTCAAAATTTTCTAACTCTTCTTGCATGGCAATAATCCAAGATTCATTAGTGAGTGCGTGTGATATATCTTTGGGTTCAAAAGAAGCAACAAGAGCAGAATGAGCATGAGAGTTTAGATCGCAAAACCTAGATCGTGTGACTCGTTCATGCAAGCTTCCAATAATTTGTTGTGGAGGATGACTTTTGAGAACCCGAAGGGGAGTGGACACTTCACAAGCTTCTTCTTCTTCATGTTCATCACAAATCGATGAGCTTGTGACCTGAGGAGGATCTGGACCTGCAATGGTGGTTGTCGGTGCTGGCTGTGAATTAAAATCAGGAGCTGGAACAATGTCATTAGCTGCTGAATTTTCGGGTAGCAGCACCACTTATTCCTCATATTCAACGAAAATGCTCCCGCCCCTGAGGATATGGATCTGGACCTGCAATGTTTGAGCTAGTACCTAGGCTAGCTTCATCAAAAGACACTTCACAAGTCTCCACAATTTTGTTAGCGTCAAGTAAAAGCACACGATAGCCTCTAGTATGAGATGGATAACTAAGAAACATGCCATCAATGGATCTAGGTTCAAATTTATCAAGATTACCATGTTTCTTGACAAAGCATTTGCAACCAAAGACCCGAAAGTGTGTAACACTAGGCCTATGTCCCAACCGGAGCTCATATGGTATTTTGCCTAGCTTAGCGCGCAAGAAAACATGGTTTGAGACATAACAAGCATTTGCAATCGGATCAGCCCAAAATTTCCTAGGAGCTTGATTTTCATCAAGCATAGTCCTAGCCATCTCAACTAAGGTTCTATTCTTTCTTTCTACAACACCGTTCTGTTGAGGTACATATGGTGAAGAAAATTGATGATCTATTCCATTTTCAGCACAAAAGTAATCAAAAAATTTATTTTTAAATTCGGTTCCGTTATCACTTCTAATTGCTTTTAAAGATCCTGGGTGATCAATTTATAATCTAAGAAATAAAGTTCTAAAGTTACTAAAAGCTTCATTCTTAGATGCCATAAAGTAAATCCAAGAGTATCTAGAATAATCATCAACAATCACAAGAGCATACCATTTACCTCCGAAGGATTGAACACGTGAAGGTCCTACGATGTCAAGGTGCAAAAGTTGACCCGGTTCAGTTGTCATGATCATTGTGAGAGGAGTATGTGAACCTGCAACCATCTTAGCATGTCTACAAGAAGGGCACACAATTTCTTTGTCCCCTATAAGCTTAGGAAGCCCACGTACGCGATCAAGAGCGCTAACACGCGTTAGATGATCAAAGCCTACGTGACCAAGTCTACGATGCCAAAAATATAAGTCCTTTAAATCATTAGCAACTAGACACCTATGCTTATATGAAGACATATCAAAATTAGCTTTAAAAACTCTTCCAAAGCAAGACATGTTAAAAATAAGCTCCCTATTTGAACCTACAACTTTGCAGCAATTTTTATTGAAATAATTTCTAGATTTTCATCTAGCAAATGTGAAACGGAAAGCAAGTTGTATTTCAAATTTTTTACAAGTGTCACATCCTTCAAAGTGTAGTGATCATTTACTCTAACCAAACACTTAGAAATTATAGGAGTTGAACAATTATCTGCAAAAATAACATTCTCTACACGTGACACAAAAGAGGGGGAGGAGAACAATTCTTTGTTACCGGTCATGTGGCATGAAAAACCTGAATCCACAATCCAAATGTTCTACTTCCTCAAGCGTGTAACCTACATAGAAGAACAATACGTCGATGACTCAATACTGGGGTTAATGAAAAGGCATTTAGGAATCCAGTACTGAGTCACACGACGTGCAGCAGGAAAAATACGCGAAAGCTGAGATAAAGCATATGGTTTATGAGATAAAGCAACAGGTTTATGAGCCAAAGCTTGAGGATTTTTGTACCCAACTACTTTTCTATGAGATTTTACATGTGTAGCATGAAAAATAGTAGTTTTGGGAGCAAACTTTGCATATTTTCGACTTATTACAGCAGATTGCTTGTTCCTAACATTCGGTTTAGCAAGTGCAGAAAAATTTGCATGAAAGTTATGAGATCTAGCAATCATTCTTTCCTTTTTCTATTGTTTAGCTAGTCTATAACAAAAATCTATGACATGACCATCTCTACCACAGTAGGTACATTGAAATTTAACTTTGTATTCATGACTAGATATGCAAGCAACATTTTTATTTGAAATCAAATGAGACAACACTCCTGCAGATTTGAAAACCACTTCTTTTTATTTAGGAATTTTTTGAATCAAACCACCCCAAATGACTTTACAATTTTAGGTGGATGTGCCTTAGCATGAGCATGAGAATCAAAACCTAAACCAGTTTTATCATTACAAGACTTGGAAGAATTCAGCAGCAAGTTTAGGTTCTTATTCCCATTACAAAACCGATCTAATGTCCTATGCATGTCATCAAGTTTATTGGACAGATCAAGGCAATTTTCACATGAAGTTTTTTCTTTTAATTTGCAATTGGAACAATATTTAACTTCATGAGAACGTAAAGCATTGTCCCTAAACATTTTTTTTATTTTTCTTAACTATAACAGTGGCATGAGAAATAGCATCACACATTTCTTCGCAAGTAGGACATACATCTTCATTGTCGCTGTTGTGTTCAGCCTCCTCCATACTTGATCTTAACTTGCCCGCTGTCGATGGTTTGGAACCGGCAGATCTCCCAACACTACTAAAGTGTTAGAGGAGTTTGATGTTCGGTGCGGGCGCGTGGAGATTCAAGAAGGTGAATTGTAAATGACGCAGGAGACACAAGAGTTTACGTGGTTTGGGCCGCCTGAGCGTAATACCCTACTCCACGGGATGTGTTTATGTTGTATTCGATGTAGCAAGTGTGTCAGTGTGTCTGAACATCTATCGAGTGTGTCTCAACGTCTATCGAGCGTGTCTCAACGTCTATCGATCGCGTCTCAACGTCTATCGAGCGTGTGTGTAAACGTCGTTGGCCTGTCCTTTTATAGTACAAGGGCAGACCATTACAAATTAGCCTGGCCCAACATGTGGCCCCAGCGTTTACTAGTGTTGATACCTCTTCAACACGTTTAATTGCCCTTAATGACCGTGTAATGGGCTTTGACAGCACCGTTACTGGTATTAGGGTCGTCCGATTAAGTGTCATTAATATGTTATTAATGACACTTAATCGGGTCTTGAAGTCCTCGATTCCCCTTTGAAGATCCGGAGTCGTTGCGGGGTCTTCTGGAGGTTAGAGGGTGAAGATCCAACGGTTGGACACGTGGAAGCACAAGAGCACGCTGTGGAGAACAGATAGTTTCGGTGTTAGCCGACACGTGTCAGCACCGGAGCTTCCCTCGGTCTGGGGTTAGGTCCGGGGATGCCACTTTGGTACATAGTTCGGAGCTTCCTCCCTTGCGGGCGGTAGCTCCGGTTTGATAGTACACGTGGCGACCCTGGAGCTAACCATGTTGGAGAAGCGGGTCCGGACATGTCTGACATGTGGGCCTCCGAAGGTCTTCAAATCAAGTGGGTGACTTTCCCTTGATATCTTTGCAATCCCAAGGGGTATATGGTACCCAGGGTACCGACACCCGCCATGAAGCACAAGTTTGCCAAATCATCTTCATCTTCGTCACTTCCAATGTCCACATCGCTTGAGCCAAGTTCTTGAAGTGCGGAGATAAAAATGCTCACCAATTGACGTCCTGTAAAACCCTTCTTTTTCTTCGTATCTTTTGCAGAGGAGTGCTTCGTCCTTGTTTGCTTTTCATCTCGGGAAGTAGGACCTGAAAGGTTAGGGCAATCTAAACGAAAATGTCCTGTCTTACCACATTCGAAACATCGTTGAGGTTCGGAGCTTCCTCTCCTTCTAGTTCTCACATTTTTGCAATGCTTTTGAGAACCTAGTAGCGAGAAATACTAGCTCCTCCTCTGGAAACTCCTCAATTTGTTCAAGGGTTAGAGAGGACAACAAAGAAAGTGTACCACAAGATGAAGATTGGTCGGAGCTAGGCATATCACGTCGAGAAACAAATGCAAGAGACTTGTTGGGGTTCTTACGTGAGATTATGTCAATTTCTTGAGTTTTTAATTTAGAATATAGTATATCTAAAGTAAGTGTACTCATGACAGTAGATTCATGAATAGATGTAACCTTCATCTCCCAAATTGATATGTCTAATGCACTTAGTAATTGCCTAGCATTCTTAGCATCTGAAAAATTAACATTGACGCTACGCAAGTTGCTGAGAATTTTATTAAAGCGAGCAAAGAGATCATCAATGGACTCACCGGGTTGCATCTCGAAGCGCATGTATTCTTTCTTGAAAATGTCTTGCCTTACCTCCTTGATCATGTTGGATCCTTTGTGGTAGTCACAAAGTGCTTTCCACACATCGTATACAGATCGGAGGTGTGCAACACAGTCGAAGTCACTTTGAGTTAATCCTTGTAAGATCAAGTTCCGAGCCTAGTTGTTGTTGTCGACATCTCTCAGATTTGTAGCTGTAACTTGATCGTATGATGGCACTTCGTAAGTCTTTTATACCTTCTCCCATATTGCGAATCCTTGTGCCTGGATGAAAGCTTCCATATGTGCCTTCCAAACCTGAAAATCAATACCTCTAAACACATAAGGTTTGGCGGAGTATTTCTCCATGATGATTAGTCAAAAACATGTGCAAATCACAAATATTAGAGCACCGTGCGATACCAATTGTAGAATCGAATAGCACGTGTAAAGCTACTAGAGGGGAGGGTGAATGGTACATTAAAACTTTTCAGCGGAAGCAACGAAAACACCCCTCGATAGAAAACCGATCTGTTATAGAAACCATGTGTGCGACTAATCTAAACATGTTCAACTGTGACAAATCTAGTATATATTGTATAGAATCAAGTCACGAAGACGTCACAACAAGAATCACGAAAATACGTCGAGATAAACTCAAGTTACGATCGAAAGATCGAACAAAGGTCACTCTGTCCTACCCGAGAAAAACAGTTCTGAAACACTGCAAAGAAACTCGTGTAGATCAGAAACCACAAATCCAATGACCATGAAATGTTTAAACATGATAGAAAATTCAGTTTGGAAGACAAACCAAAAAGAATCACGTCAATCAGATCTGTAAAACTCGAGTTATAATGAAACCACCGAACCAAGGTAGTGCTGTGCAGAAACTCGACGAGAAAGACTTGACAGAAACAAGTCGGACAAACAAGCCACAAAAGTTCCTTTAAACTATGATATTTATTCAATAGAACACAAGAGTAACAGCCCCAAAGTCATGCACCACGAGCTCTGGCCTCCCTTGCTTATATAACCAGCCCTTAGGCCAAATCAAACCTAACTAGGACTCTAATCCTACTCAATTCACGAATAAAAACTTTCCATACCGGCTCAAGACTCTTCTATACGCAGATAGAAGCAATCTTAAGACTTCCAAAAACATTAGGAACGTATCCCATATTCCTAAAATAACTCAAATTCGTGACCCAGATGAAATCCTAACATAACCAGCTCAAATCTTTCCATATTTATTTCAAACCCGACTGAGCCGCAGCCTGAATCCATAACCTAGTCGGTTTGACCTTTTCGACCAATTCTTTACGTCCACATCTCTTCATCACACCTCGGAACCATGTAGCCACGTTGATGCACTCCTTGCATACGTGCAAACATCCTCCAACGACGTCCACGATACCTTCATATGCATTGTTCTTGTTTCAAACATGCTGCGCAACCTCCCGATCAACTCAACCACAATTCCTCCCAAACATGGTTGTTGAACCTCATCTTCTACCTAAGATTAGTTCAATGGATCCCGTCACCAGCCATGTCTTGAACCTAAGCAACACCTGCACATGAATAAACAACCAGTACTTCCGAGCACAAGTCCTCGACTTGACTAACGTTAGTTCCGAAACTACAACATCTTACGTGAGCACCTCACATAAGCATGTTGTAAACCATAGCAAAATGATATCAGACTTAACCACCAAAACACACCAAAAACATAGTAAAAGAATACTAAGAAAACTTTCCATAAGCGTAAAGCAAGTTTGAAACATTGCAAGATAAAAGCAGAACGATTGCAATCAAGCTTCAAACTTTGCCAAAGCTAACCAAAACATGCCGGACCTACCGTCAAATCTTGATAAAAAGATGTTTTGGTAGTATTCAAAACTTTTATCGTCAAAGCCAATGTGTTCAGCACACACAGGTCTCACAACTGTCAAGCCAGTGGCAAAGTATTTGACACCGTCCAAGCCATAAACTCTCACATGACATGGGAAGTCTGTGGCAACGCGGGTCATATGGGGAGTGACTGCCCTGAGACCCGTGAGGATGCCTTAATACTTGGCCAACAACGAAAATCACAACAATAACAATGGCTACCGTCCAGGAGGTCAAGGGTGGGGCCAACCACGCCCTTTCTTTCAAGGAAGCCACAACAACAACAATGGCAATGGGAACCAGTCTCACTTAAGAGAACATGTCATTAGACAACTCAAGATCAACGATGCCCTATCCAAGAAGTTGTCAGTTAATGACAAGACCCTGGAGAACATCAATGCCAAGGATGAAGGCTTATCTTATGCCTTCAACAACAGTTGAACTTCAACAAAATGTTGGAAATACAGTTAGCTCAACTGGCAGCTGCTGTCCCGCCATTAGAGAATGGTAAGATGTCAGGGCAACCTGAGCCTCCCGTAGAAAATGTCAACATGGTCTCTCTACGAGAAGACAACTGGTTGAAGGACCATGGATATCCCACCATATCCTGCTCCATTGGCACGCTACCATTTGACAAGGCTCTTTGTGACCTTGGCTCAAGTGTTAGTGTTATTCCAAAGGTGGTCTTCGACAATTTGAACTTCACCACGCTATCACCAACACCAATGTAGCTCCAGCTGGCCGATTCATTAGTCCGCTACCCCACGGGTATCACCAAAGATGTCTTGGTGAAAATATGGAACTACTTCATACCCGTGGATTTTGTGGTGCTCGATGTGGAGGTCAAGAAGGAAACCACGCTCATTCTTGGGCGCCCTTTCTTTAGCACCGCAGATGCTTGCATCGATGTGGGAGCCAGAGAAATCCGCTTCAAGGAGGAAAAGTTTGACTTCCGGCCAAGAAAGGAGCAATGCTCCATGATCAAAATCAAGTATGGCCTGAATGTCAAACATATCAATGAGGTCGAAGTTACACCATCCCAAGTGGACTCTCTCGTAGCAGTCATGAGGAGACTCATTTTTGCCCACGTCATTAATTTAAAAATATGGAAAGTCGGAGCCGTCTGAACGGCCCAAGTCCACAAGA
The DNA here is from genome assembly GCA_036927565.1 of Tuctoria greenei. Lineage (NCBI taxonomy): Eukaryota > Viridiplantae > Streptophyta > Magnoliopsida > Poales > Poaceae > Tuctoria > Tuctoria greenei. Next base: position 123,257,506 of record JAYESD010000008.1, read on the forward strand.
CCGCCAAGGAAGGTGTGGCGGAAGAAGCAAGGCGAGCCAGCCATGCCCATTTCTCCGAGGCCGAAGGCTAGAAAATTAGTGTCAAGACAACAGAGAAAAATCCATCTGATCGGATTTTGGATGGGACCTCACCAATAGGTTAAATTGGTAGTTATCTCATTCTTTTTTATTTTTTCACTATAATTTGGATTTTTGCATTTTCCCACAACATGTTTTGATATCTTAGAGGCTTGGGAATTTCATAGTCTCAACTTAGATTTATTCATTTTTTAGAACAGTCAAAAATAAAAATGTTAAATTTGGGGGAGTTTATTTGGAAAACAATTTTTTGGAGAAATTTTGTGGTTGATTCAGCCAATAGCTAGAAATATAGCCATTGGGGAGCTACTTCGCCAAAAAGAGAGACAAGGGGGCCCACCTACAGGTTGGCCGACCCCCCTAGTTGACAGAGCTGGGGCGAGTGCCATTTTGGCTCTCTCTCCTCCAATGCTACATTTTTGCCTCTTGTGACCGTTGGGGATGCTACGCTATTTATACATGCTCGGGTGAGTGGTTTGCTTCACACTACCTCATTTTCACCCCCCCACCTCACTCTCACATTTGCTCAAGAAGTGTGGAGCATTTTGTTGCAATACTTCTCCCAAGTTCAGACCAAAAAGATTTGCTTTAATTCTCATTTGCATTTTGCATTTGCATTTGCAAGTGGCTCTCAAATTCGAAAAACAATTCATCGAGGGTTTTCGTTTGGTTTTCGCTAAAAGTAACCCATTTCAAGTTTATTTTGTGTTGTTCTCAAGTTGCGCAGCCATGAAGGGCATGAAGAAGTTATTTGGGAAAAGGAATGGACCTTCATCAAGCTGAAGCCATGGGAGGAACTCAAGCTCACACCTCACCCCGAGCCTACACCAAGTCAATTGTGGAGAGGTGCGCAAGACGATGTACTGATGGAGGCAGATGATGCTCCACTCCGCCTCCTTAATGATGATGACCTCGACTTGATGAGTGACGTTGAACGACAAGCCTACAACATCCTCCGAGATTGATAGTTCGCCCACACGAAGGCCTACAATCCGGCACTACCCTCCAAAATAGGTATGGATTCCAAATTCTTTACCGTTTGTCATGCATTAGGATGGGATAATTTTGCTCAAATAGACAAGGAAGGTTCATGCCTTCTCACTATTCAATTCCTATGCACCCTTAAATGAAGATTTGAAGGTATTTCTTTTAGGTTTTTCCGAAAAGAATACTTTATCCTATGGAAAGATTTTAGTGAACTCCTAGGATTCTATAGACGTTGTTTGATAGATTTAGATGCTTTGCATAAATTTAACAAATAAAATTTTTGGCAAGACTTAACTGGTGAAGTAGTGTGTAAGAACCCTAGGAATAGCCTGAAAGTGCATCTAGGATCCCCATGGGTTTTAGATGATTGATGATGACAATTAAGTGACTAATGAGCTCAGTGATCTTAAGCACAGGCGTGGACTCAAGTGGAAGCACAATCCCTCAAAAAGGAAAAGGATGAAAACGGCGATGTCAACTCGAAAAGGAGAAACTAGGGTTTCTAGTGTGTCGAGTTTAGACTAGCCAAATATGTGTGAGGATGTGGTTGTAAAGTGCATTGAGATCAAGTTGGGAGCTCAGAGCGGTTTAGAGATCAAACCTTTTGAGAGAAGAGAGTTGGAAGTAGTCTGGCAGGAGTGGACGAACTAGTCCGTGCAGGTGGCCGGACTTGTCTGCTCCTGGCCGGCCAAGTCCGTTTCCAACCAGACCAGAAGGGTCTGACTGAGTTCGGACTAGTCCGTATTGGGACGGACTAGTCCAGGTAGTCGTGAAGTGGGTTTTGGGGACTAAGTCCCAAAACCACGGACTTGTCCGTTTTGGTCCGGACCAAGAGGTCTTGAATGAGATCGGACTAGTCCGCCCTGGGGGCCGGACTAGTCTGGGTTTGGAGAAAAGTCGGTGCTTCAGCGACTAAGTCTGGGTAGACCGGACTAGTCCGCCCTAGGGGTCGGACTAGTTCGTGGTCTTCAGACTAGTTCGTTTTCACACGAAACAAAAGGTTTTGTGTGAGATCGGACTAGTCCGGTTTGGGCCGGACTAGTCCGTTTTGATGTGACCGTTTGAATTTGAAGTTTGGCGGGTACTGTGACGATTGCCGCGCAGTGCGAAAGTTGTCAGGGACGTTAGTGGTCCCCTAGGCCAGACTAGTCTGGGCTGTAGTCCGGACTAGTCCGCCCTTCTGTTGAAGTCAGCAGTATGGGCTGGGAACCTCTATAAATAGAGGACCCCTGGGTTCATTTGAAATACATCTTGAGCAAGTTGAAACCCTAACGCCGCCACAGCAACCTTGAGCCTCGAAAAGCCTCCTTCTTGCCTACATTCCCTCTAAAACTAATTCTTGTGTGGATTAGGGTTTGGTGAGGTGAAGAAGAGGAAGAACATCACTCTTTGGCTCTCGGTTTGATCTCTTGCACTTTGTGAATCTTTGTGATCTGTGGCTTGAGTTAATCTTTGTGATTTGTGATTGTATTTGTGGTGGGAGCCTCAGACTGTGAGAGGCAACAACGAATCTTGTATTCACCCTTTGTTATAGTGGAGAACCAAGTTAGGCCCGTGCGGTAAACTTGGTGAGGGAAGGGTTGTTGAATCCGGTCCTTCGTGGACTCCTCAACGGGGACGTAGATTCCTTCGTGGGATCGAACCTCGGGATAAAATCCTTGTGTCACTTGTGTTCTTAACTTTCATTCATCGCATATTGCTTATAGGGTTATCTTTACCGGTTTTGCTCATCACCCTTGTTTCATCGTGATCCTTAGTCTCACATTTGCTTCATAACTTGTTAAGGTTCACTAAATAATTCTAACATACTTTGCATCACAAGAATTGGACTAAAACTTGTTAGAAACACCTTTGTTAGGCTTTCCCTGTAGGAGGACCGGACTAGTCCGCCCCTGGACCAGACTAGTCCGCCCCGTGAGTGCTGATCTCGTTTTATTAAGTCATTTCAGGTCGATTAGCCTATTCACCCCCCCCCCCCCCTCTAGGCAACTTTCAATTGGTATCAGAGCGGGACTCTCCCAAAAGAGTCTAACAACTTGGAGAGAAGATGTTTGGAGTGGGGTACGAAGAAGTCTCAACCAATGAGGTCCAAGCAACCCCAAAAGAGATTCTCTTCTATCAAGACAAATCAACGAATGACGAAGAAATTTGCCAGCTCGAGGCGAAACTTCGAGAGAAGTTGAAGATTCCCAAGGTTGACACCTCAACCTCCACATCGGGTGGCACAATCAACTACAACCAACAAGCATACAACTATGAACGCCTTGTCTCCAACAACCACTACCTTTCCATCCCATTGGGGAAGCCTCCCCAATTCGATGGAACCGACTACGGGATGTGGAAGCACAACATGAAGATCCACCTTGTGTCACTCAACCCCTCACTATGGCAAATCGTGTTGACCGGGATGCACATCCCGAAGAATGAAGAAGATATCACTCTGGAGCAAGCCGTGCTCCTTCACCGCAATGCCCAAGCGGCCGGAGTGATCATCTCATCTCTCTCAAGAGATGAGTTCAACCGAGTGGATGGAGTTGAGGTGGCCAAGGAGATTTGGGACACTCTCAATACAGCTCATGAAGGCAACCGAGTCGTGAAAGAAGCAAAGATTGAGCTCATTGAAGGAGAGCTCGGGAGGTTTGCCATTATGGATGGTGAATCTCCCCAAGAGATGTACAACCTCTAAAAGGTACTCATCAACAAGAGTAGATCTTATGGCTGTACCAAGTGGATGGACCACGAGGTGGTGAAGAGGATGATTCGGGCATTCATGCCTAGAAACATCTCTCTTTGCTCTATGATCCGAGAAAGCCCGGGGTTTGCCAAAATGACCCCGGAGGAGGTCCTTGGAAGGATCATCAACCACAAGATCATGGAGAAGGAGGCGCTATTCTACAATGACCTCCAAAGGTTCACCGCCTCGAAGATGAAGGATGTTGCACTCAAAGCGGCATCCTCCTAAAAGGAGCAAAACGAAGATGATGAGGAGAGCCTTGACAGCGATGAGGAAGAGGCCTTCTTCATCAACAATTTCAAGAGGATGATGAGAAGAAGAAAAGGAGGATACAAGCATGAGAGCAAGGGCAAAGAAAAGGCAAGGCCCAAAACCAAGAGGTCTTTCTACAATTGCGGTGAATACAGGCAGTTCATTGTAGATTGCCCACATGAAGAGAGCAAGAAGAAGAAGGAGGGCAAGCCGCAAGAGAAGAAGTTCTACAAGAAGAAGAGGCCCTCCGGTCATGCTCACTTAGGCAAGGAGTGGGACTCTAACGATGAGTCCTCCTCATCCGAAGATGAGGAGAAGATGGCAACCATAGCCATCGGGAGGAGCTCCAAGGGAAGCAAGCTCTTCCCTAATCTCTACGACCACAAGACAACTTGCCTCATGGCAAAACAAGGAAGGAGAAAGGTTAATTCTAACTCATCCTCTTCCATATCCTCCCATGATGATTTTGATAGTGCTAGCGAAAATGAACACATGTTTAAGGATATAAGTAAGAGCACATTGCGAAGAATGAAATTGCTCTCAGATGAGATTTTTGAGAAGGAGGAGCTCATAGATAGGCAAGAGGACATGCTTATCCAAGAAAAGGAAAGATGTAAAGAGCTCATTGAGCTCCTTGAGCTTGAGAGAGATAAGATCAAGGCATTAGAGCATGAACTTGCTCTAAGCAAGAAAACATGCTCAAGTCTTGAGGACACCACCATTGAGCTCAAGGACGAACTTGGCAACTTGGCAAAAGTTAACAAGATCCTTGAGACTCAAGTTGAGTCCCTTAAGACTAATGTAGCCTCTTCCTCCAAAAGCTTATCCTCGTCAAAGGTTGCATCCGAAGCAATCTTTACTTGCAAATGCTCTAACTTGATCCTTTAATTAAAGGATGAGGTTAAATTGACTCAAGTCAAACAACCACCTAAGGGTGGCATCTTTGACAAAGAGAAGGTGGTGTATGCACGAAGTGCATACACCAACACAAGACCTCCCAATGTCAAGGATGGTCTTGGTGATACTAAAGGTGGAAAGCAAGATGCCAAAACCTCCAAGTATGGCAAAGACCTGATTGTTTTTGTCAAGGGAAGCTCATCCACAACTAAAATTGGCAAGAGCACTTCGACTAGCACTTATATGCCTAAATATGAACTGCATCCTCCATTTCATAATTTTAATGCATCATATGTTTTGATGAGGAACAATTATGGCAAAGTATATGCTGGATATGTTGGGCCACTCCGCAAGAGCCCCAAGCCTAGCGTGTGAGTGCCCAAATGCCTCACCACTAACGTCAAAGGACCCAACTCCGCTTGGGTACCTAAAAGGAAGGCATAATCTTGTTTTGTAGGCGTACTCCTCCGGTGGATCCAAATGGGTGCTCGATAGTGGGTGCACAAACCACATGACCGGAGAGAGGAAGATGTTCGAGGAGTATGAGGAACATGATGATCCAAATGAAGGGATCCTCTTTGGAGACAATAGCCGAGGAAAAATCCTTGGCTCTGGTAAAATTGTCATTTCTCCCCAACATACTCTTTCTCGAGTTTTACATATTGATTCTCTAGACTATAACCTCTTGTCCATATCACAACAATGTGACAAGGGTTATAATTTTGTTTTCACTAATGAGAGTGTGAGCGTCCTTAGAAGAAGTGATAACTCAATCGCTTTTAAGGGTGTCCTCAAGGGAAAGCTTTATCTTGTGGATTTTGCTTTGGATAAAGCTCAACTTGACACATGCTTAATGGCGAAAACCAACATGGGATGGCTTTGGCATAGACGGCTAGCCCATGTTGCGATGAGGAACTTACAAAAGCTTCCTAAGGGCAAGCACATCCATGGTTTGAAGAATGTTGTCTTTGAAAAGGATAGGCCATGTAGTGCTTGCCAAGCGGGGAAGCAAGTGGGAACTCAACACCCCTCCAAGAACATCATGACGACAACAAGACCGTTGGATCTGCTACATATGGACCTTTTTAGGCCAATAACCTACATTAGCATTAGCGGTAACAAATATGGTCTTGTTATTGTTGACGATTTTTCTCGTTTCACTTGGGTGTTCTTCTTGCATGATAAGGGTGAAACTCACGGTGTCCTCAAGAGGTTCTTGAGAAGAGCTCAAAATGAATTCGCCTCAAGAATCAAAGCTATAAGAAGCGACAACGGCACCGAGTTCAAGAACACTCAAGTGGAAGAATTCTTAGATGAGGAGGGCATCAAGCATGAATTTTCAGCTCCATACTCCCCTCAACAAAATGGGGTTGCAGAACGGAAGAATAGGACACTCATCGAGATGTCAAGGACAATGCTTGATGAGTACAAGATATCGGATCGGTTTTGGGCGGAGGCGGTTAACACCGCTTGCCACGCCGTCAACCAATTATACCTCCATCGCCTCCTCAAGAAGACTCCCTATGAGCTTCTAGTTGGTAAGAAACCCAATGTCTCTTACTTTCGTGTTTTTTGGAGCAAGTGCTATATTCTCAACAAGAAACCTAGGACTTCGAAGTTTGCTTCAAAGTCCGGTGAAGGTTTCTTGCTTGGTTATGAATCAAACACCCACGCCTACCATGTCTTCAACAAAACCTCCGGAATTGTTGAAATAGCACGTGACGTTGTGTTTGATGAAACTAATGGCTCCCAAGTGGAGCAAGTTGATCAAAGTGTGCTATATCAAGAAGGCTCTCCACAAGAAGCTCTTAGGAGGATGGCATTTGGAGATGTTCCACCACAAGAACAACCTCAATGCTCAAGTGACCAACAACAAGATGATGCGAGTCATCCCCCACGCGATCAAGTTGAAGATGGACAAGTGGCACCTCAACAATATCAAGAAGATGGAAGTCAAGGGGGAGGCATTCATCAAGGGGGAGATCAAGAAGAAGAAGAAGATGATGATGACTCAAGAGCTCAACCTCCACATCCTCGTGTGCAACAAAGTGTTCAACAGGATCACCTCGTTGACAACATCCGAGGAGATATTACTAAAAAGGTAATCACTCGTTCTCGTGTTGCAAATTTTTGTGAACATTACTCCTTTGTCTCTTCTTTGGAGCCCCATAAGGTTGAAGATGCATTGAGATACCCGGATTGGGTGGTGGCCATGCAAGAGGAGCTTAACAACTTTGAGAGGAACAAAGTTTGGGAGCTTGTCAAGCGTCCACAAGCAAATGTTGTGGGCACCAAGTGGGTGTTCCGCAACAAGCAAGATGAACATGGAGTGGTGACAAGGAACAAGGCACGACTTGTGGCCAAGGGGTACTCACAAGTCGAAGGTTTGGATTTTGATGAAACCTTTGCTCCCGTAGCTAGGCTAGAGTCAATTCATATATTACTTGCCTTTGCTACTCACCATGATTTTATGCTCTACCAAATGGACGTCAAGAGTGCGTTCCTAAATGACCCAATCAAGGAGGAAGTCTATGTGGAGCAACCACCGGGCTTTGAAGACAAAGAATTCCCAAACCATGTCTTCAAATTGCGTAAGACTCTCTATGGCCTCAAACAAGCTCCTAGAGCTCGATATGAGTGTCTTAGAGACTTTCTAATTGAAAATGGTTTTAAGATAGGAAAAGTTGATTACACTCTCTTTACAAAGCATTTTAATAATGATCTCTTTGTGTGCCAAATATATGTCGATGACATTATATTTGGTTCTACTAACAAAGTGTTTTGTGATGAGTTTTCTAAGATAATGAAAGAGAGATTTGATATGTCCATGATGGAGGAGTTGAAGTTCTTTTTAGGTTTTCAAGTCAAGCAACTCAAAGAAGGTACGTTCATAAGTCAAACAAAGTACACTCAAGACATATTAAATAAGATTGACATGGACAAGGCCAAACCCGTCAAGACTCCAATGGTAACAAATGGACACTTAGACCTCAACGAAGATGGTCCAAGTGTGGACCAAAAGGTATATCGTTCCATGATTGGTTCTTTGTTATACCTTTGTGCATCTAGACCAGATATTATGCTTAGTGTGTGTATGTGTGCACATTTTCAAGCTGCACCTAAGGTGTGTCATATGACCGTCGTGAAGAGAATTCTTAGATATTTAGTTCACACACCTAGCCTAGGACTTTGGTACCCCAAAGGATCCAAGTTTAACCTCACTAGCTATTCCGATGCGGATTATGTGGGGTGCAAAGTTGATAGAAAGAGCACATCCAGGACATGCCAATTCTTGGGTATATCCTTAGTGTCTTGGTCCTCTAAGAAACAAAATTCCATTGCTCTTTCCACAGCCGAAGCGGAGTATGTTGCAGCCGGAAGTTGTTGTGCACAACTTCTTTGGATGAGACAAACTCTAAGGGATTATGGTATAAACTTGCGCCATATTCCTCTCCTATGTGACAATGAGAGCGCCATCAAAATAGCCCATAATCCGGTTGAGCATTCAAGGATCAAAAACATAGACATTAGACACCACTTCCTGAGAGATCATTCCTTGAAAGGGGACATAGTGATTTCCCATGTAAGAACCGAGAACCAACTAGCCAACATATTCACCAAGCCCCTAGATGAGAAGCGGTTTTGTGACCTTAGGAGTGAGCTCAATATCTTAGATTCTCGAAATGTGTCTTGAGACATGAACATCTGGATGTTTACTTTACGCCTTATTCAAAATAATGCATGTGGTTGAGAAATTCATCTCTATCTCAATTTTCTCCAAAATATTTGAAAAACTAGTGACTTTGTGAGTTATGGTCATAGTTTGAATGTTGATTGCTTACTGACCATATTCATAAAGTTTTGTTGTGGCAATATGTCCAAAAGGATCAACTATAGTGGCTAAAACTCGAATATATATGTTTTCAGCCTCTTAGGACCGGACTAGTCCGCCCTAAGGCCGGACAAGTCCGGATTCGGACTGGTCCGGGTCTGGTCCGCTGACCGGACTAGTCCGGCCCCTGGGGACTTAAACCCCCCAGGAGGCGGCCGACCCCTCCACTTCTCCATTCGGCTCTCTCTCTCTCTCCCACGCGCGCGAAACCGCCCTCCTTCAGCGATTTTCGATTCTAACCACCAAAAACCGTTTCCAATCCGTGCATTGGAAGCCCTGGAGGTGTGGGAAACTTTCCCTGATCACTCGGGATGCGATCCATCCCCGATTCAATCATTTTCTCAAGATTTGAAGAGGTATCCCTCACTTTTCAAAATCTTGCCTCATTCTTGATTCATTGAGTTTTTGATAGATGCCTCTTCATTAAAGTTGCTTCTAGTAACCTTGTGATCATAGCCTAGGAATATTGCGACTCGATTCCAAGATTTCTCAAAAAAACGTTAGAGTTAGGGTTTAACCTATGTAAACTGGATTAGTCCGGTGCCAGGTGGACTAGTCCGCCCAGCGGACTAGTCCGCCCCTGGGACGGACAAGTCCGGTGTACACAGGTCAAACTCCAACTATGGTTGTTTCTCGTGATTTCTTTTGCATTATTCTGACTCCTTGACCTTCTATCTTATGGCTTCTATCCTTTTCAGCTGAAATGGCCGCTCCTCTCCGTTCCGCTTCTCCCCCCACTGACCCCGAGTGGGAGGCGGAGCAGCTTTGCCTGGGCGAGGAACGGGCAAGAGCCGAGGTTGAGGCTGCCGAGAAGTTTCTTGAGCAGCATGAAAGGGCAAAAGTAGCCAAGAAGCAACAAGCCAGGGCCGCAGCTAGGGCCTATGACGAAGATAAAGCAATGGCTCGGGCCATTGAGGAGTCCCGCAAGGAACTCCAGAAGAAGAAGAGAGAGGAGCGCGAGGCTCACAACTCTCAGGCCGCTGCTACACAAGTCTCCAAGAGGAAGAGACTTGTGACAATTGGAGAGAAAGACAAGGGCAAGGAGCCAGCCCAAGAAGAAATTGCTGAACGCTGGATCGAGTGAGATCCAAAGAAGGGCAAGGCTCCGGCTCTGGTAGAGCCCATGAAAAGGAAGCCCACAATGAAGATACCGGCGAAGAGAGTCGCAAGCCCTGTGATCAAGGAGAAAGGAAAAGCCAAACACATTGGCCCCTTGGAGGTGCACACTCCTGAGAGGAATCCCAACAGGCAGCGTGAAATAACTGCCAATGTCTTCCATGGGAAGGGAGCCGAGAAAGCAAGAAGGCTCCGGGCGGACAAGGTCTACAAGTATGAGAGGAGCATCGCCGACCCTCGGTTTTGGTGTAACTTTCATTGTGACTATTACCGCCTTGTCTACCAAAGCATGAAGAAGCTTGTGATTGAAGCACAATGGGTAGACTGGGAGTACATGGCCAAGGAGTAACATTCTGCTTTTGATGCGGTCATTGAAGCAGCTGAGCGCCATGTGCTCAAGAAGATCATGGGATTCAAATATGACTGGAACGTTGAAGTCATCTTGCAGTTTTATTCCACCATCTAGTTCACCACCTCACGTGATAGACGAATCATATGGATGACGTATGGCGAGCAGCTTTCAGTCACATTTGAGGAGTTTGCCAAGATTCTAGGTCTTGAGGCTCACCTGGATCATGAGATAATCATCTCTAACCTCAAGGCTGTAGACCGAGATGAGCTGGCCTACATGTATCTGAGTCATGTTTAGTATGATGTCAGGCATGCTCGTAATATCAAGCCATTCTACAACATTCTGAACAGGATCCTGAGGCGGACAATAGCACCAAAGGATGGTGATGCAGGGGTGATCCAAGGCAACCTGAGGCGCCTGCTACTTCTTATGGATGGGGAGGAGAAGTTCAATCTCGTCGATTACATCTTCGACGACATCTTCAACATCTCGCATACAACTACCGTGCTTGTAGGTATGCCCCCTACATCATGTATCTCATTGAGAAGGTGTCGGGCGTGACCTTCGACAAGGATGTGACTCATCGCCCGCTCCATCCTTAGACGCCTCCTGCAGTACCGCCTCCTCCACGCTGGAAGAATGCGGAGCCTCCCTCTCACTCGGCGATGCCAGCCCCTTGCCCCGTGGCGCCTCCTTCCCCTCCTCCGCCTCAATCGATGAGCGCTTTCTTCAAGTGCTTCAAGGCGATCATCACTTCCTGTCGGAAGCAAGATATCCAGAACCAGAGGGCACACAAGCGCCAAGAGAAGTACCTCAAGGCAGTGTGTGACAAGCTGAAGGTTCCCATGTCCTCTCCAGAAGCGAGCGACTGGGAGATCACTCCATTCCCCGACTTCACCGCCGACGAGCTCGCCCAGCTCCAAGAGGACGGGAGCTCTTCCCGGGCAGCTCCTTCGGCTCGTGCCTCCGACGACGACCACGACCACGAGGACCCGGAGGCCACAGAGAGCGACTCCGATGCTGAGGCTGATGATAGTGAGGATGGCGATGACTAGTTGATAGGGTTTGTTGTTCCCTTCTTCTTTTCCTTTTTGGTGTCTTGATGCCAAAGGGGGAGAGTTAGATGGGAGTTAGACGGGGGGAGAGTTAGAAAGAAGGGGGAGAGTTAGAAAGGAGGGTAATTAGGTGTAGCCCTTATTTTGCATCCTTGGACATGTTACACTTCTTATTGTAATATTTATGTCATGTTGGATGTTTAAATTTGTGCAAGACTATGTTTTGAATGTTTAATATCAATATGATGCTTTGAATGTCCATCTTTTAATCATATTCATATTTATTATGTCTTGTCTCAAATTGTTGAGCACAACACGTAGGCACCCCACCATAACGTGTGTGTGTATGGAGGACTTCCTCAATCTCTCTTTTATGATGCATTCATTGAGGGGGGGTCACTCATACATCCGCACGTTATGAAAACCAAATTTATACTCTTATATGTGAAGACTTAATGTGTTGTCATCAATCACCAAAAAGGGAGAGATTGAAAGTGCATCTAGGATCCCCGTGGGTTTTGGATGATTGATGACGACAATTAAGTGAATAATGAGTTCAGTGATCTTAAGCACAGGCGTGGACTCAAGTGGAAGCACAATCCCTCAAAAAGGAAAAGGATGAAAACGGCGATGTCAACTCGAAAAGGAGAAACTAGGGTTTCTAGTGTGTCGAGTTTAGACTAGCCAAATATGTGTGAGGATGTGGTTGTAAAGTGCATTGAGATCAAGTTGGGAGCTCAAAGCGGTTTATAGATCAAACCTTTTGAAAGAAGAGAGTTGGAAGCAGTCTGGCAGGAGTGGTCGGACTAGTCCGTGCAGGTGGCCGGACTAGTCCGCTCCTGGCCGACCAAGTCTGTTTTCAGCTGGACCAGAAGGGTCTGACTGAGTTCGGACTAATCTGTAGTGGGACGGACTAGTCCGAGTAGTCATGAAGTGGGTTTTGGGGACTAAGTCCCAAAACCACGGACTTATCCGTTTTGGTCCAGACCAAGAGGTCCTGAATGAGATCGGACTAGTCCGCCCTGGGGGCCGGACTAGTCCGGGTTTGGAGAAAAATCGGTGCTTCAGCGACTAAGTCTGGGTAGACCGGACTAGTCCGCCTTGGGGGCCGGACTAGTCCGTGGTCTTCAGACTAGTCCGGTTTCACACGGAACAAAAGATTCTGTGTGAGATCGGACTAGTCCGGTGTGGGCCGGACTAGTCCGTTTTGAAGTGACTATTTGAATTTGAAGTTTGGCGGGTAGTGTGATGATTGCCACGCAGTGCGACAGTTGTCAGGGACGTCAGTGGTCCCCTAGGCCGGACTAGTCCGCCCTTCTACTGAAGTCAGCAGTATGGGCTGGGAACCTCTATAAATAGAGGACCCCTGGGTTCATTTGAAATACATCTTGAGCAAGTTGAAACCCTAGCGCCGCCACAGCAACCTTGAGCCTCCAAAAGCCTCCTTCTTGCCTACATTCCCTCTAAAACTAATTCTTGTGTGGATTAGGCTTTGGTGAGGTGAAGAAGAGGAAGAACACCGCTCTCTGGCTCTCAGTTTGATCTCTTGCACTTTGTGAATCCTTGTGATATGTGGCTTGAGTTAATCTTTGTGATTTGTGATTGTATTCGTGGTGGGAGCCTCAGATTGTGAGAAGCCTCAACGAATCTTGTATTCACCCTTTGTGATAGCAGAGAACCAAGTTAGGCCCATGCGGTAAACTTGGTGAGGGAAGGGTTGTTGAACCCGGTCCTTCATGAACTCCTCAACGGGGACGTAGATTCCTTCGTGGGATCGAACCTCGGGATAAAATCCTTGTGTCACTTTTGTTCTTAACTTTCATTCATCGCATATTGCTTCTAGGGTTAGCTTTACCGATTTTGCTCATCACCCTTGTTTCGTCGTGATCCTTAGTCTCACATTTGATTCATAACTTGTTAAGGTTCACTAAATCATTCTAACATACTTTGCATCACAAGAATTAGACTAAAACTTGTTAGAAACACCTTTGTTAGGCTTTCCCTGTAGAAGGACCGAACTAGTCTGCCCCTAGACCGGACTAGTCCGCCCCCTGAGTGCTGATCTCGTTTTATTAAGTCATTTCAGGTCGATTAGCCTATTCACCCCCCCCCCCCTCTAGGCAACTTTCATAGCCACTTTCAAAACCCCACTATACGTTTCATGCATAGATGGGTGGCTATGACTATGTTTCCTAGAGGGAATGTTAGGATTGTGCGTGATGATGAACTCAGAACCCTTTATGCCATGGTTAAAAAGATTAAAATTGCTCCTGTTAAGGCTATGATGTCACAATGGTTAGGAAACACTAAAATGATGAGACCGATTGAATGTACTTCATTAATTACCCGCATTGCTATGAAAGTAGGGGATCTAGAAAATGCATTAATTGAATAAGTTCCAACGGCCTGCTACTTAATAGATGAGGATTATCTAGTACAAGGACACACTCTTAAACATGATCTATATGGATCCTTAGTGTTTTCTATCCCAACATGTAAATGAAATTCGGTTGCCTAACCCAAATTTTCATTTATATAAGTGTCAGGTACTAACCATCGCTCTTCATCCTATCGAAGAGGCTCGTAGGAGTAATGTCCCTGGCAGGGTCACAAGGAGCCATTCACGTAGAGTAGTCATGGAGATGCCACCGCGATACCTCCCGCCTATGAGTACCAACAGGAATTGGATCCAACGGGTGATGCACCTGGTTGGACCCAACCCCAAACGTATGAGGCAAGAGGATCACCATGCAAGACTGGGCTTCCACCGGAGGGAGCTCAAGCTCTAGTAGCTTGCCTCCTCCACTGATGGGTACACGATGTTCCTTTTTGACCCAAGGTTAGCGTGACCTTGGCCTAGGAATGGCGGATCTCACCCAACGGATGGGAGATATTGAAGTGAGGACCGATGACATCTTCAACACGCTACAAGACCACATCCAAGGTATCAACAACTGGCAGCAACAAATCGATGCACAATTCTACAACGTCAACACCAAGCTGCAGCAACAACAAGCCGAACTCATGGCCTATTTCTGTCATCAAGGGTTCAACCCTTATTAACAAGCTTGGGGGAGGACCCCCACTTGAGGTAACTTGTATCACACCCCATTTGCATTCTTTTATTTTATTTCTTTCTTTCCACCACCATTGCATCTAAAAAATAATGCAGTATAGGTTAGATTAATAAAATAAAAGATTTGTGGTAAAAATATTTTTACTTTGTATAAGTGAAATGATGAGTAGTTTCTCTATATTATTTTCTCTATTCCCTTGCATACAACTTATTATTCTCCAAGTATTGCATTTATTGACTTAGAATATTCTTGCCTTAAACTTGGAATTTGCAGGTAGCACAAGCTAAGTTTGTTTCTAGGTTGTTGTGGGATATGTATAGTGATAAGAGCTGTAATATCCTAGTTAAAAGTGAATATTGATTTCTTGGAGAAAAATTAAAATGGAGTTCCTCATTTGATATAAATACCTACCAAAGCCATATGATTAGTTGAATTAGATAAACCCTATGCATATGCTATTTGCCTTCACATTGAGCCGAGTCAAACTAGTATAGACCTATGTGAGAATCTTTTCATACTTTGAAGATCAAGATTGCAGGGGAACATGCTAAACTTCTACACTAGAGGTTAGCAAAAATTTCATCATGCATTCCACCACCGAAAGATACTACATGCTTCCCTTGCATAATACTCCCTCGAAAATATCTGAAAAGAAAAGAGGAGTAGAAGACATGACAAAAGAAAAAAAAGAAAAAATGCATACTCATATACAAGAGCATGAGAAAAGAAAAAGAGAAAATAAGTGTTCATAATTCATCCTCACAAATAAAGAGAGTGCATATAAAGGAGTTATCTTCATATTTTCACCCAACAAATATTTAACCACACTTGCACAAATCATGATCAAAAGTATGATGTGTTTTCTCCTAAGGCTTACTATTTTGACTTAGCAATAAATGTGTTGCAAATATGCCTACTCTTGATCCCTACCAAGCTCCACATACAAGCCTTATTTAGATATAGGACAGGAAAGGCATTGTCTTGGTGATGATACAAATACCACTTCCACATAGGAGTGACTGAGTGCATTAATTGAGGAACTTAAAATCAAACACCATTTCAAATTCTTCGGAAATTTGAGTGGAACTTAACATTAGGTGATGCATGCTCATTTTGATGTTCTATCTTTCAACCACCCAAGAAAAGGATGAGGCATAAGCCCCATATTGACTAAGAAAAAGGGTGAGGTACCATAGCCAATTTATTCAATGCAGGGTAGAATATTTTGTTGTACTCTTGGTACTTTCGCAAAATAGAACATTGTACCAACTCCTGATCAACAACCTAAGTCATTATGTTTGATTCGGGAGGAACAAATGTTATGCTTGTGGGAGTTTGTTGACAGTCGTTATACACTACAAGAAACGAGGAACAGGGCGTCGAGGATTTTATTGACGTCGGGGCCGACACACATAAATACACTAAAGATGTCGGTATTTTTATAACTGACGGCAGTAGTTAAAAAGGTCAGATCTCCGACAAAAACCGACAGCTTTATTTAAAGTCGTTGGGATAGGAAATAGCACCGACGACTTCAATTTTAAAGTCGTCCGGTAGAGCAAATAACCGATGGTCATAGCGACGGAACTAAATACACCGGGTCAAATGAAAACAACTTACGGCTGTAATCTCTGGGGCGCGCGGTTCACTGTTTTTACATTCCCATTTGACAGCCAACCCACTTGCGTAACCCTAGCCAGTAGCAACTTTCGTCGCTGCCCACTTGCGATTCGGCCCCGTCGCACATCCGCCCCCGCCCAGGAGCCCACTGATGATAATGCCGCGCCCTTCTCTCAGCTCTTGCACCGGTCATTCTCTTCACAGCCGCCCTTGCGTAGCATCTCCCTCGCCGTGCGCAGCCGTTGCCGCCATCGCGCTCGCCCCGCGCCCCCACGGGCTCTTCGCTATCGCTCGCCTGTCCGTTGGCGCGGGCTTCGGTGACACCGACCACAGTCGCCGCCCCCACACCAGCCCCGACGACACCTGTTCCGGCCTGGAGGTGATGTTGCTTTCGCCGTGCTCCAATGCGACACCCGTGGCGGCAACTGCGACCCAGATCCGCCCTCCTCTGACGCGACACCAGCGGCTACCGCGGCCAAGATCCGCCCTGCTCCGACGCCTTTGTCGCCCCCGCAGCCGCATCCATTGTCGCCACCGCAGCCGCATGGGCCACCGCCGTGGTGGTTACCGCGCCCCAGATCTGCTCGACGTCACCTCCGTGTCTGTTCTTCTCTAGATCTGATCTTAGTGAGATCTTCGCGAAGTCTGAATGTTCTTTGTGATTGATATAGAGAAATGCCATTGTATGATGCCCTGTTTGTTTCACTGCTGGTAAAGATACGGTTTTCTATTATGCTCCCGTTTGTCTTAGTTTGATCCGTGCTTGTTCTTGCAGAAGGTCTATCCTGCCGAAGCATTTTTTTGTTGTATATATAATGCCCCCTGCAGAAGATTGTATCTTGTAGCTTGATTCGGTTTTAAGAATTTTTTTGTTGTATAATGCACGTTTGTGTGGAATCTGCAGAAGATTTCTTTGTGACTTTGATTGTTGTAAAGCCGTCGGGTCTTTCTTGACTGATGGTCTTACTACCATAAAGTTGTCGGGAGCTTGGTCGACGGTCTTAAAACTGTTAAACCGTCAGGCGTTGCAGACCGACGTATATAAAATGTAAAGTTGTTGGGGCCGACATCCAGAAATGTTAAAAACGCCGAATAAAGAGCGACGGCTAAAGCCGTTGGGACACCGACATATATAATTTATGGACGTCGGCTGCAGTTGTCTACCGACGGCTTTATGGCTGACACTCTATTGATCAATTCTTGTAGTGATATATCAATTTCAACCATCAATATAACTCAATTATGTGAAGAAATAAATATTTTTTACACACATCATAGTTAGATTTAACATAATTCCACTTGTACTTGTAGAAATAGTGCATGCAGGAGTTTTTATGCAGAAATGATGGAGAATGAGGGGAGCAATCCTAAAAAGTGCCAACACAATCGATCACTCAATGACATGTGGCACCACATGGATCCACGACTCATTCACAGGCGTATCCGAGGAGATCCAATGATGTATCACCCGAAAAGGGAATAAGGGTCCACCTGGATGTCAACCCGAGGAAGCACACCCGAAGGGGGGCCAAGACCAGGTCGGCCGACCCCCCTAGTCAGCCGACTTGGCTGGCGCCAAACCTGGTCTTACTTTACATGTTGGCTCCTCATGGCTCCCTGAAGGCGGTAAAGACTAATTTGTGCTTTAATTTTGGCGAGAACCGCCTCTACTCCGTGTATAAATGGGGGGTGCCTGACTTCTCACACACACCACTCATGCATTCTCTCATGTATTACACTAGTGCTCTTAGTCCCTTAGTGAAGGTTAGGTTGTAGAGAGGAGCCTCAAGTCCAAACTCCAAATTCGGAAAGGTATGGCTCATTTATATTCTCTTGTATTTCGTGACAATATGCTTTACAATATTATTATTAGTCTTTATTTGTTCATATACTTGGATGAAGCGTTTCTTGTTTGGTTGTGGAGTCCATGCATGTGTTAGGTGTAGATGTCATTATGGTCTAGTTATAATGTCTTTATTATATTATCATAAACAGCATACACCTCTACTATAGTCTTATTAGGTATTAATATGATTATGTTAATATGAGTAATGTAGTGCTTGGTTTCAACATTGGTTTTAACGATGTTTAGGTTAGTCATTGCCTTAGAGAGTCACTTGTACTCGAGCCTCTAAGGTATTTACTTGTTATGTAAGCATGGTGCTTAGATAACTAAGTAGTGTTGGATGTCTCGTAGACCCACCGTTTGTAGGTTAGGCGGATGACAACCCTGTACGTCCTTCATAATCCCCCACATTCGGCTACATCGCAGGTTCGTGGCGAGAATCATCCTGATATTCTCAGGGGTAAACCCGTGTCTGATGTGTTAGACCGCTAAGCCCAAGGACTCGTAGTTAGCATAGCCATATGTACACTAATTGACTATGTATATGAATACTTAAAGCACAGTAGGAGTTTAGCTCCATCTCTAACTTATTCTCCACTAGGAAATTCTTACCCCCTTAGAGTAGTTTGCTTAGGTGTGTGTCACACTACCCCTCCAATTCATTTATCCATCCTACCAGATCCCTCAATAGAACACCCTCTTCTACCCTTGACCTTGTTACTCTTCTATCTTGCCTTCATTTGGGATAAATAAATACGATACCTAGGGAATACTCACGGGTGAAATACTACAGCGGTACTTTTTGTGCGCTTGCGGAACTCATCTTGCTTTGGCTTAGGTTAACCTAGTGCCTCTAAATAACTAACCTTGCTTCTAGGATGACCTGTAAACATTAAGAAATACGAACAACTTAGGCCCCGTTTGGATGGTAGAAACGTTTCTGATTTTGACTAGAATCACTTAAAACTACTCCAAACAGTAAAATGGAGAAACGTTTTAGGGGTAGAAACACCCTAAAATGATTCACTTTTTTAACTAAGGAGGTGAAACACCTGAAAAGGTGTTCCACACCTTGGAACACTTTGATCAATCGTAAGTCGTGTCCAAGTTCTAGAAAAATTACGAAATTTTGCCACCACCCGCATTTAGGTTAATTCATATTTGATTCTCTTTAATAAAATCAAGGTTTTTGAAATTTGTGTTATCAATATCAATATTTGTTTACAGCCAACTGCATTGTCTGGTAAGTACTAGTGTTCATAAAATTTTGCTTACAGCCAGAAGGAAGTGATGACGGTTTTACTAGTGCGCTTTTGTACTAGTGCATGTTTTGTACTGATGAGTACACATGTACTGACTATGGGAACATCCAACATGTGTTTTCTTTTTAATGTTTACGTGTCAACATAAGAGTATATGTCACACAAAAAGCAAACATAGATGAAGAACAACCACGGGTAAATTAGTCAATTCACTTTTTTTCTCCTCTCTATTGAAACTAAAACATAAATGTTAGCCAAACGATTTCTAAAGTGATTCTGTTTCATAGTCTGAAATTGTTTCTGGATTGAAATGGAACCGTTTTTGATTCTGTGTGAATCTGGAACCCTACCAAACGGGGCCTTAATGATAAAAACTTGAAAGATGCTAGTTGTCCAACAATTGATTTGCATTGTTCTGATTGTGATGATCTCAACAAGAAACTACACGATGCTTTGAATGAAATTTCTATTTTGAACAATGTTTTACCTTCTCACAAAGTTAATTGTTGTTCTAATTGCAAATTAAATGGAAAAACTTCATGTGACAACTGCCTAGACTTGTCTATGAAACTTCATGATATGCATATGACACTAGAGCAGTTTTGTAGTGGGAATAAGAATCTAAACTTGCTATTGAATTCCTCCAAGTCTTGCAATGATAAAACTGGTTTAGACATTGATTCTTATGCTCATCCTAAGGCACATCCACCTAATGTTGTTAAGTCACTAGGAAGTGATTTGATTCAAAAAGTTCCTAAACAAAAAGAGGTGGTTTTTAGGTCAGCAGGGGTGCTCTCTCATTTGGGGTGCTAACACACACGTTGCTTGCTCATCTAGACATGAACATAAGGTTAAATTTCATTGTACCTATTGTGGTAGCAATGGTCATGTTATAGATTTTTGTTATAGACTAGCTAAAAAGGAAAGGAAGCAAATAATGCATGCTAAGTCATGTAACAACCAAGCATAACCCGCTGCACGTGTTGAGCCGAATGTTAGACACTTGCAATCTGCTGCGAGAAATCAAAAACATGCAAATTTTGCTCCCAAACCTACTGTTTTTCATGCTACACATGTAACACGTCGTAGATCAGTAATTGGGAACAAGAATAAAGATTTGGCTCATAAACATGTTGTTTTATCTCAGCTTTCACATGCTATTCCTGTTCGACGTCGCATGACTCAGTACTGGATTCCTAAATGCCTATTGAGTATTGACTAACCTCAGTATTGAGTCATCAACATATTGTGCTTCTATGTAGGTTACACGCTTGATGTGACACCCGGTTCCGAAAAATGAACCAAGTGAACGCATATGTGTGCCCAGGACGTTCAACACGCATACACGAGTGCATCACAAACGATATACAGATAATTACCACAAAACAAGATTAATTAACCAAATTTTATTACACAAACCATATTATCCTCGAATACAAACTCTAATGAACATTTATGACAAGTTCAAATTAATGCAGCGGAAATAAACTAAATAAGCAAACTAAACAGCTAGGAAGCATAAGCAATAGGGTATAGCGCAACTCCAAAACACCACAGGCAAGCTGACGGTAGACACAGCCTCGAACTCCCCATTATCATCATTAAACTCCCAATCCTGACCTGCAACTATTAGGGGGGGATTGCAAGAGTGAGTACATGTCGTACTCAACAAGTGTGGAAAGTATGACATGTGGCTGATTCAAATGACGACAATAATAATGGCTAAGTGTTGAAAAGTATATTAACACATTTGAAAAGCAATATATTACATGTGTATGAAGTAAACCCATCATGATCATAAGTAATATCATAATACCAGTCTGAATTCATTACCATCATCAATAATTCCAGATTTCACCATTTGCCAATAACCATATTCAATA
Source organism: Tuctoria greenei (assembly GCA_036927565.1). Lineage (NCBI taxonomy): Eukaryota > Viridiplantae > Streptophyta > Magnoliopsida > Poales > Poaceae > Tuctoria > Tuctoria greenei. The sequence continues at coordinate 123,278,557 of JAYESD010000008.1, forward strand.
CTAGAAATTAATCCATAACAATCCATAACCATTACCAAGTTCCCTCTAATCATGGAAGTTGTCCAGGTGCTCATAACCGGGAGCACGGCTATCATGATAGTTTTATTAGACTCTGCAGAGTTTGTACCACTTTACCCACGTATTTGTGATTTCATCACCAGTCGGTGACTAAAGAACCTCCCTTATGCCAATTACACTTCCTTTGGTGTTTGGACAAGAGATCACAAAATAGCCTTTACAAAAGGATTACTAGCCTATTCAGACCCCACTGAGGTTTCACCGGTGGCGATGTCTCCCACAGAGCACATCTTCAAACAAGGGCCCCCTCTTGAGCCGTTCGGATCCCAGGGTAGTCCCACCAATCATCAACAAACCCAATCCGACTACCCCTTCCCCGAGCATCCTTAATGGTCCAAATAGCACTGGCAAAGCCCTAATTAATCAGCTACGCCGCACCCATACCTAGCCTCATGGTGGGACTGTAGTCCTGTCTTATTCTCGCATGAACCGGTCCTTAGATCTAAAGCAAGCAAACCACCATAACATCCAACCCAAACCACCAGCCACGCTTGCTTAGATCACCCATCTTTTTAACCAGTTCATGATAATCAATATATCATTAATGCATAATTAAATAATATAGTGGTTTCCCATCCAAATGATTAAGCGAAGCAAAAAGGTAAAAATCCCATCCTGACTCTCTACCATGAACTCCAGGTGACAAGGGTGGTTAAACAAAACTAGTAAACTTCCTATCATAGGATTCCCATCAATTTGACACAAGCATGTAGTTTTGCAAACAAAACATTTATTTTAGAAACAGGATCAATATGCTTCAAGGACACTTGCCTTGCTATTGCGGTTGATTAGAGCCAAAGCCTTCAAAATCTTGGTGCTGGATATCCTCCGCGACACTCTCTAGCACAAATCCGTCTAATACACACAATAAACACACAAGACAAGAAACACAATCAAAGAGTGCACAAATATTACTCAATATGACATGACATGCATGATTGATGCAAATGCAAGGTAGAACTTGTTAATAGATTGTTTTTAAGTGATCACTAACTAGTTCTAATAGATTTTAACAAGTTTATACATGTTTTGATGTGATTAGATCTAATTTTAGAATTAATTCAACAGAATTTAGTCAGCAAAATTGGACTAGGCTACAGAAGGCCGGACTAGTCCGCACTTCGCAGAACTAGCGAACTAGGGTTTACTAGATAGACATAAATTTGGAGATTAGGGGTTGAATTCACGTAAGGAAAAGATAATAGAAAGTATACTAGGTGTTTAGAACTCCAATGAATCAAGAAACTTGGAGGTAACAATTGGACCTTGATGATCTAGGGTTGGGGATGAACTTGGAGATGAATTGGTGATGAAGAGCAAAACTTGATGGAGATCTTGATCCTCCTTTGTTTCCTCCTCTTCTTCTTGCTTGGGATCTTCTCGTCCCTCCTTGATGATGGCTCTCCACGAACTAGGGTTTGGGTGGGGTGGAAAAGTGGCAAATAGATGTCAAGCCAAGGGGTGGGGTTGTTTATATAGAGGTGGAGGCTAGGGTTAGATGGATTTCGAGTTTGAGAGGAGTAGAGTCCGGTTTAGAGTCCCACATGGGCTCTAAAAGAGTTAGGCACGACGTCCCTAGGACAACTTAACATGAACCCCAAGAAACAAGTCATAAAACAAAAGATCAATCCGGAGTCGCGAAATATCGGACAAGTCCGAAAAGGACCGGACTAGTCTGAAGTTAGTCAGAAAGAAATCGGACAAGTCTGGCCAAAAATCGGACAAGTTCGACTTTAGTCAGAGAGGAAAACAGACAAGTCCGCTGGAACACCGAACTAGTTCGGAAAAGTCCAGAGACTTAGCAAATTTTCAAGGATTCTTGGAATATCGGACTAGTCCGCATAAAATCAGACAAGTCCGAAAGTTTCCGGAGGCAAAATCGGACTTGTCCGCAGCGAAAACGGACAGGTCCGTTTTTAGTCAGAGAGAAATCGGACTAGTCCTCACCAAAATTGGACTAGTCCGCACTTTTCAGCATTTTAAGTGCGGGTTTGCTCCAAATCAATTTTAAACTCATTCCTCTTTATGTTGGTTAATAATAAACATGTATATGAATGTCTGTAGGGCGTGATGCATGAAAATGAGGGTGTTACAAACCTACCCCCCTTAAAATGAATATCGCCCTCGAGATTCGACGCGGAAGAGAAGAGATAGGGAAATTCCTTCCATCCTCCAATTCTCATGTTGCTTCTTTTTCTGTGTGGCGCTTCCATTGAACTTTACACCATCTTTTTCTTGTGACCCTCTCCTTAGTTTCCAAGATTTTGTTCGGTTGTTCGGCATAAGTCAAATCTTCCTCTAGTTCCAATCCTTCCATGGGCACTTGTTCTTCCGGTACTCTCAAGCATTTCTTGAGCTGGGAAACATGAAAGACATCATGTACGTCTGAAAGATGAGTTGGCATCTCCAACTTATACGTTACTTCTGCTCTTTTGTCCAAAATCTTGAATGGTCCAATGTAGCGAGGTGCTAGCTTGCCTCTTATGTTAAACCTCTTATGACCTCTCGTCGGTGACACCTTGAGGTAAACAAAATCTCCCACTTCAAAGGTTAATTTCCTTCTCCTATTGTCCACATATCCCTTTTGTCTTGATTGGTCAGCCCTCAAGTTTTCACGAATTATTTGGACTTGCTTTTCGGCTTCTTGCAACACATCAGGACCAAATACTTGAGTTTCTCCTGCCTCATTCCAGGATAAAGGTGTCCTACACTTTCTTCCATAAAGCGCTTCATATGGTGACATTTTCAAGCTTGCTTGGTAACTATTGTTGTATGAAAATTCTCCATATGGCAAGCTCTTGTCCCAACCTTTCCCATGCTTTAAAGAACAAGCTCTTAACATGTCCTCCAAATTTTGATTGGTCCTCTCGGTTTGTCCATCCGTTTGAGGGTGGTATGCTGAACTAAAATTCAGCCTTGTTCCTAATGCTTCATGTAACTTTTGCCAAAACCTGGAGGTAAATTGAGAACCTCTATTCGAGACTATCTTCTTAGGGACTCCATGTCGACACACAATCTGCTCCATGTATATTTCGGCCAATTGTGCAGATGTATACATGGTCTTGATAGGAACAAAATGAGCTGACTTGGTCAATCGATCCATGATTACCCAAATTGAGTCATACCCGGACTGGGTATGCGGTAAACCAACTATGAAGTCCATACCGATTTCTTCCCACTTCCATTCCGGAATCTTTAATGGTTGTAATAGTCCAGCTGGCCTTTGATGTTTTGCCTTGACTCGTTGGCACACATCACACAATGCTACATATTCAGCTATGTCCTTCTTCATGCTAGCCCACCAATAGCAAGTCTTCAAGTCTTTGTACATCTTCATACAACTGGGGTGAATTGAGTAAGGTGAGTCATGTGCCTCTTTTAATATCGTCTCCCGAATATGCTTCACATTAGGCATGACAATCCTTTTTCCCAGCCATAAGGTACCATGTTCATCCTCATCAAAACAGAATTCTCTCCCCTCTTGGGTCCTTCCTTGATTTCCTGAATTTTCTCATCCTTGGTCTGTGCCTCTCGAATTTCCTGCTCCAAGGTTGGGTTTAACTCCATCATCTCCATCTCATTTACAAATCCAAGGTTCAACCGTTCAAACTCCTTACATAACTCGGATGGTAACTCTCAAACTATGAGTTGATGACTTACTCCTTTTCAACTCAAAGCATCGGCCACTACATTGGCTTTTCCCGAATGATAGTTGATCCCCAAATCATAATCTTTGATGAGCTCCAACCATCTCCGTTTCCTCAGATTCAGATCTGTTTGTGTGAAAATATACTTAAGACTCTTGTGATCCATATAAATTTCACACCTATGTCCAAGGATATAGTGTCTCCAAATCTTCAATGCATGTACCACGGCTGCAAGCTCTAAATCATGCATTGGGTAATCCTTCTCATGTTTCTTCAATTGTCTTGATGCATAGGCGACCACTTGACCTTCTTGCATGAGCACACATCCAAGTCCTTGTCTCGATGCGTCGCAATAAACATCAAAACTCTTGCTCACATCTGGTAGTACCAAAACTGGGGTTGTTGTCAACCTCTTCTTCAACTCCTCAAAACTGTTTTGACAAGCTTGAGTCCATTGGAAAGCCTTTCCCTTCATTAGCAATTCTGTCATAGGCTTGGATATCTTGGAAAAGTCCTTGATGAATCGACAGTAATATCCAGCCATCCCAAGAAAACTCCAACTCCTTATTTCCTTTACATTCTACGGAGGTTCCCACCAACACGTCTCTCACTTTTCCGGGGTCAACCGATACTCCTCCTCCTGAGATGATATGACCCAAAAATGACACCTTTTCAACCAGAACCGACACTTGTTGAACTTGGCATACAATTGATGCTCCCTCCATTCCTGCAACGTAAGCCTCAAGTGTTCCTCATGTTTCTTCTCATCCTTCGAGTAGATCATAATGTCATCAATAAACACCACAATGAACCTATCCAAGTACTCCATGAAGACCTTATTCATGAGGTACATAAAGTAGGCAGGCGCATTTGTCAATCTAAAAGACATCACGGTGTACTCATAAGATCCACACCGCGTCCTAAAAGCTGTCTTGGGTATGTCCGATGGTCTAATCTTCATTTGAAAGTATCCCGACCTCAAATAATTCTTAGAGAAGACACAAGCACCCTTCATCTGATCAAACAAGTCTTCTATGTGTGGCAAGGTGTACTTGTTCTTGATTGTTACCTCGTTGAGAGCTCGGTAATCCATACACATCCTTTGGGTTCCATCCTTCTTGTCCACAAACAGCATGGGCGCTCCCCAAGGTGAAGAACTAGGGCGAATAAAACCTTTTTCTAGTTGCTCTTGAATTTGTTTCTTGAGCTCCGCTAATTCCATAGGAGGCATCCTATACGGCCTCTTAGCTATAGGTGCAGTTCCAAGTATTAAATAAATAACAAACTCAATGTCTCGATCAGGTGGCATACCTGGCAACTCATCTGGAAAAACATCTAAAAATTCACACACCACTGGAATCTCCTCAATTGCAGCACCATCCATATGATTCAGCTCCAATTGCTTCGGTGCGGTTTGAGATGCTTCAAACTCTACGGTGATCCCTTCCTCATTATTCAACTTCATCGTCTTCGTGGCACACTCAATAACTCCATTGTGCTTCCTCAACCAGTCCATACTAAGTATATGTCCAATCCTTGAGAATCCAAAACAATGAGGTTGGCAGAGAAGTCTACCCCCCTTATTCCAAGGCTTACTTTTGGACATACTATATTTGTCCTCATCTCCCCTCCATGACACTTAACCAATAGAGTAAACTTCATATGAGAGATAGGCAAACTATACTTGGCAACATACTTCGATGCAATGAATGAATGTGATGCTCCAGAATCAAACAACATAGTCGCGGGGTTGGAGTTGGCGAGAAACATACCAATGACCACATCATCCGCTTGTTGAGAATCCTCCGTAGAGACATGGTTCACGTTGCCACGAGCAAAATTCTGCTGTCCACAGCTTCCTTGCGGTTGTCCTCCATTGGGTATTCGGTTTTGCCTCGGCGCATTACTTCCTTGACCAAGGCCTGACTTAGGACATTGATGCGCAAAAAGTGTCCAGCTTCTCCACAAGTATAGCACTTCTTAACTCCACCAGAATTCTTGGCACGAGCTTGGTTTTGAACACTTGCACCAGGAAAATTAGCACGAGGTGCATAAGGCATTGGAGGCCTAGGTGCTTGCATGACAGGGCGCTGCTGCACAAACTGAGTTGGACGCGGTGCATAACCAGGGCGTTGTATAGGAGTAGAGGAGTTGTAATATGGCGCATTAGGAGGCGCAAAGCGAGGGCGCACATTACTTCCTTGTTGCTGTCCTTGGTATGGTGCCTTCCTCTTGTTGTCTTGCTCCATCTCATGGACCTTGTTCTCCACCACAATTGCTTTGTCCACAAGCTTCTGAAAATTGGCATAATCATGGTTGAGTAGTTGCACTTGGATTTCATTGTTCAAGCCCCTCATGAACAAGTATTGTTTTCGGCGGTCCCGGCTCACATTCGCAGGTGCATACCTTGAGAGTTGAGTGAACTTATTGAGATATTCACTCACGCTTGATCTTCCTTGCCTTAAGTTCTCAAATTCTTGCCTCTTCAAAATCATAACTCCCTCCGGCACATAATGAGAATGAAAGCTCTCTTTGAATTCGGCCCAAGTGATCCTCTCTTGATTCTCATGAGCATTGCAATATGAATCCAACCAATCTGCAGCTGCTCCAACTAGTTGATGAGAAGCAAATAAGACCTTCTCCCGATCACTACATTGGACGATAGCAAGTTTCTTCTTTACAGACTTGAGCCAATCATCGGCATCCATAGGGTCGGCAGCTTGAGCAAAGGTCGGTGGCCTAGTCCTCATAAACTCTCCCAATCGTTTATGAGGAGGTGGGGGTAGCGGTGGAGGCGTGTGGGCTGATTGTTGATGTTGCCAGCCTGCAGCTGTCCTATAGTCTGTATCATGGTCTGCATGAGCTGGTTCTGCATAGCCATAGCTGCTCAATGTTGATAGCTCCATGAGCAGGTCCTTGTCCATTGTTGTTCTGAGGTACTCCATGGTTCTCCTCCTCATCATTAGCATCCCTCTCGTTGCGAGTCCTCACTATCTGGAGAAAAGCAATAGGTAAGAATTAGAAAACGTCCCCAACTATATGCATCAAGGGATATGAAACTAGACAACTAACTAGCCTACATGGATATGGTGATGCTAAAGCATCACAAAATCCTCTATTAAGCACACAAGCAACCAATATATATATAGCAAGCAGCACACCAAGCAAGAACACATCGATTCCAAAGTGCTCCTATGTGCTCTAAAGTGTCCATTCTATCTAGGCTACGTCCTACGGTCAACTTGTGGCTCTGATACCAATCTGTGAAACCCGGTTCCGAAAAATGAACCAAGTGGACGCATATGTATGCCCAGGACGTTCAACACACATACACGAGTGCATCACAAACAATATACAGATAATTACCACAAAACAAGATTAATTAACGAAATTTTATTACACAAACCATATTATCCTCGAATACAAACTCTAATGAATATTAATATTAATGACAAGTTCAAATTAATGCAGCAGAAATAAACTAAATAAGCAAACTAAGCAGCTAGGCAGCATAAGCAATAGGGTATAGCATAGCTCCAAAACACCAAAGGCAAGCTAACGGTAGACACGGCCTCGAACTCCCCATTATCATCATTAAACTCCCAATCCTGACCTGCAACTGTTGGGGGGGGGGGGGGGAGGGGATTGCAAGTGTGAGTACATGTCGTACTCAGCAAGTGTGGAAAGTATGACATGTGGCTGATTCAAATGACGACAATAATAACGGCTAAGTGCTGAAAAGTACATTAAAACATTTGAAAAGCAATATATTACATGTGTATGAAGTAAACCCATCATGATCATAAGTAATATCATAATACCAGTCTGAATTCATTACCATCATCAATAATTCCAAATTTCACCATTTGCCAATAACCATATTCAATACTAGAAATTAATCCATAACCATCCATAACCATTACCAAGTTCCCTCTAATCATGGAAGTTGTCCAAGTGCTCATAACCGGGAGCACGACTATCATGATAGTTTTATTAGACTCTGCAGAGTTTGTACCACTTTACCCACATGTTTGTGATTTCATCACCCGTCGGCGACTAAAGAACCTCCCTTATGCCAATTACACTTCCTTTGGTGTATGCCAAGAGATCACAAAATAGCCTTTACAAAGGGATTACTAGCCTATTCAGACCCCACTGAGGTTTCACCGGTGGCGATGTCTCCCACATAGCACATCTTCAACCAAGGGCCCCCTCTTGAGCCGTTCGGATCCCAGGGTAGTCCCACCAATCATCAACAAACCCAATCAGACTACCCCTTCCCCGAGCATCCTTAATGGTACAAATAGCACTGGCAAAGCCCTAATTAATCAGCTACGCCGCACCCATACTTGGCCTCGTGGTGGCACTGTATTCCTGGCTTATTCTCACATGAACCGGTCCTTAGATCTAAAGCAAGCAAACCGCCATAACTTTCGTGTAGCACTTCTCCTTAAGAGAGTATTCCTAAAGGTATCGAGTCCAAGAAACGTGTGTGTAATCTTACAAACTAATTCAGCCAAGGACACAAAGTTGTTTGGTAAGTAAGGAAGAGAGAGAAATTCAAAGTATTGATTGTAATTCAAATGAATTTGCGGTAGCTGCTTGCTTCAGGCACGGGTTTACCCCTTGCAACACTAGGACGACTCCCGCCAAGAGCCTATGGCATAGTCGAACGTGGAGGATTACTAAGGACAGATAGGGATGTCACCACCTACTGTCTACCTCTTCAATCTGTGGGTCTATGAGATATTCACTGGTGATTTCTAACCTAAGCACTACACTTACGTTTTAAATCACAACTCTAGTTGTTTCGAACACAAAGCTACAACAAGAGCCTCTAATAAATTAAAGCAATGAACACACAAGTAACTACTTGTGCAAACTACTAGCAGTTGAGAATCAAACTTGAATTGAATTCACAAAGGTTTTACTTTATTTGAGTACACCTTTGTAGGGATATAAGTGTAGAAGAGGAACTTCACAAGCCCAAGTCTCTTTCTCCTAAACTCTCACCACACTCTCCTTCTACTTGGCAGCCTCTACGACTACTCTAAACCTTAGGAGTGGTATTCTATTCTCAACTTTTGGTGTGTGTGTGTGTGAAGTGAGGTGTGGGGTGCTATTTATAGGGGGGAAGAAGGATCGGTTCCCGCCACCAAATGCGCGTGAATCAGTCTTCATCGTGATCAGGGCACCACATGGAGTCGACACGTGGAAGCTGACCAAGTTCAGCGCAAGAAAGGGTTCGGTCGAACCCCCTAATCGGCCGAACAGAACGTTGGACCAATTCCTGTGTGCTTCCTTGAGGTGACTTCCAAGTGGGTCCATTGACTGATATGTGTGCTACACCATTGGATGGCCTCGGATAATTCTGTTTGTGTGCCATTTGATCCATGTGATGACACGTGGTGTCGCCTGATTCGTCGAAATCCAATTTTATGGATTACTCCTTGCATGTCTTGGTGATTTGGGTCTAAATTCACATGCATACAAATAAACACCAACATTTGTAGAATTGGTTAGTTTTTAACCCTACCACTACATTGTGTTTCTCTTTTGTGCACATTATGAGGTGAATTGACGGTCTAAATATGGCACTTAAGGACCGTCAACAAACTCCTCCACACTTAGTCCTTTGCTTGTCCTCGAGTGATGGCAAGAAAAAGAAATAAGGTGATGTCATAAACTTGCTAAAAGTTAGAAAAAGATAATTTTAGATATTTCAACTCACACCTCAATTCATGAATTCCCTTTGTGGAATGTGGCTACCACATCAATCTTGGGTGTTTGAAGAGTGGAATGGTTGGAATGTAGTTCTCTAGGATCTTCCCCAGCCGAAATGATCTGACGATTTGCTATATTCAGAAAGTCAAAGAAATAATTGCCCTTATCTCTCATTTGGAATCTCTCAAGTCTCTCAAAGTGTTTTCATCCTCACCTTGGCATGTTGTGCCAATTTTGTCCTTATACTAAATATGGCTATATCTAGATCTTGGTAGGGATAAATGTGGCACACATTGCAATTCATATATTACTAAGTCAATATTTGATCCTATGAGAGACTTATACAACAAACAAATTGACAAAGAAGATTCTTGTGCACATGAATGGAATGGATATTTTTTGGACTCCATGGTTTTCTCTCTTTAAGGATGAAACATGGCTACTTTCTTTCTCCTTTTTTTCGTAGCCATGTCTTCTACTCCTTTTTATTTTTCTAGAGAGATTTTGATGATCAAAATGTATGGATTTCCTTTATAGGATGGAGGAATTGTGGATGCAAATTCTTAATGTGAGAAATTTTGAATGGATAAGGTGCACAAGAATTTTTAAGTCAAAAATTTCATGCATGTCACTCAATTAGGCCACGAGTTTGAAAAAGTTCAATGAAAAACAAAGTGGCATATGCATGTGGTTTTGCAATAATTTGTGTCATATGGTCGTGGTGGGTATTTAAATTTCCAATGAGAGAATCTAGCAAAGTTCAAGACTCCAAATTGTACAAACATCAAAATCAATTTCAAGCAAAGAGATATGTCCTGGAATAAATCTTTTACCATATCACACTAGTCAAATACTTAGATGACGTGTTTTTCCTATTTTGCTTGTGGGAATCATAAACAAGGCAATAAATCAAAATATGAAGGATTCAAGTTTTTAGCTCAAGCAAATTTTGACTACCAAGTTTTACATTTTAAATTGTTGAGTTGAATTGCTTTCAGATATTCAGTATTAAATATTAAATCAACTCAAACAGTAACGTAGCATACATATTCAGGGGTAGAAGATCCAAACCGAATATGTGGAGCAAAACAGAGCCGTGTGGGGCCCACACCAGGTCGGCCGACCCCCTTCTGGCCTCTCTGTTGCTCTGTTTCAACGTGTCGAGTTGTATGTTTGGTTGTGACGTGTTTCGAGATGCAATACTATTTTTTGCACGTTGGGATTTCGCGAATTTGGGGTGCCTCCCCCACACTTGTTCCCTGAATTCTTTATTTAACACAATAAACTAAAGGGTGAACTTTACCGGGTTAGATGAACCGGTAAGTTTACTTTATTGAACTCAAAATATGGGGATGCTTACATTATTCAATCTAAATTTAATGAAACAAAAATTTGGAACAAAACTAAACTAAGCTAGTGAGCATCCTATGCATTTGGGACATTTAAACTATGGAGCATTGTAGATGTTAGGCTTCCCAACGGCATTGCATACGTGCTGCAGCTTGGCGCCCATGCCACGGTGAACACCGTCAATCTCCTCCTTGAGGAATATGAGTTCATCCTTCAGCTTTGCCCTCTCAATGTGCCCTTCAGCCACTAAGTCCGATAGCTTCTTGTTCTCCAAACAGAGAGAAGCTAACTCCTTAGAAAGTTGTGCCACTTTAGGGGCACGAGGAGATTTCTCGTCGTTGTCCTCAAATTGGCTAGGTGGCCCTCTGATGGCAGGTGGCGAGAGGAGACGCCTAATCTTGGAGAATGACGAGCCCGTCGATTCCACCATCGCCACATTATCCATTTGCTTGAATAATCCTTTTGCATAGCCTCCTTCAGGCTTGTGCACACCGTGAATAATGAGGCGGTCTCCCACACGCTCAGGCGAGGTACGTGTAGGTGACTTGTAGTGGTGGCTCACTACGTCACCGTCCTTGGTCTTTAGAGTGTACATGAACTCCTCGCCAGGCTACAGCTTTGGGAGAGACTCGCCTCTTTCAGGAAAAAGATGGGTCTTGACTGACTTAAGGCCAGCCGTAGTCGGACGACATGCAGGTGTCGTCGAATTCATGGGCATCCTCCGAGGGGAGAGCGACCGTGTAGCACCACGAGGCGTGGTGCTATGCCCACATGAAGTCATCGTTGGTGGCAGGTACAACATCTAATGCCATGACGGACTCCAAAGCTAGGGTGGACTTGTCATTGGATGGCGCTATGTCTCCCCTCAGGTTGAAGGTTGAGCTAGGAGGCATGAGGCACAATTTTCTTGTCGGCCATGACTTGGATGGGAGGAACAGGAGATGGGTTTTTCTGGATGGTGCAAGTTTCTCCTCTCTGTACTCGTCGGGAAAGAATGATAGCACCGAGAGTCATGTTGTGATACATCGGGAGAGTTCGCACGAAAAAACAGAAAGCTGACGGCGCAAGGGGGGTGGGGGGGGGGGGGGGGTTGGTCGACCCTAGGGTTCGGTCGAACCCTTCCTGACTCTGTTCGGGCTAAACTTTCGTGGGCTGGCTTAATGGGCCCCGAGGATGAATAATTGGATGGGCCCATTAATTGGACGGGGAGAATTTATACATAATTTAAAGAAACGGCGTGAATATCAGAAAGATTTATCACGTCAATTTCTTTTTCCGCCTCCTCCTCCAAGGATTCAAGAAATAACTTGAGTCGCTGGCCATTCACTTTAAATAGCTGATCCTCATCACCTTGGAGTGTGATTGCTCCATGGGATGAGGTTTCTACCACGGTGAAGGGTCCTTCCCATTTACTTCTAAGCTTCCCGTGTCCAAAGAGTTTAACCCTAGAGTTGAAGAGTAGAACTTTATCACCAAGTTTGAACTCTTTAGGCGTAATCCTCTTATTGTGCCATCTTTTGGTTCTTTCCTTGTAGATTTTGGCTCTATGGTATGCCTTATCTCTCCACTCTTCCAACTCGGAAAGTTGCTTCAGTCGGTGCTTTCCTACTTTGTTAAGGTCCATGTTCCACCGCTTGATGGCCCAATAGGCTCCATGTTCCAACTCTACAGGAAGATGACAAGTCTTCCCATAGACAAGTTGGAAAGGAGACATGATGATGGGAGTTTTGTAGGCAGTACGGTATGCCCACAATGCGTCGGGTAGCTTATGCTTCCATCCGGTTCCCATTTCCAAGACGGTCTTTTGCAGAATATTCTTAATTTCCATATTGGATGTTTCTGCTTAACCATTTGGGGTGGCAATGTTATGTTGCACACCAAGCTCCATCATAAAGTTCCAGAAGGTCTTATCTATGAAATGAGACCCTCCATCACTTATGATCATACGGGGAGTGTCAAAGCATGGGAAAATGACCTCATGGAACATTTTCCTAGCTTGCTTGGAATCCGCATTTTTGCACAGCAAAGCTTCTACCCATTTTGACACATAATCTACAACCACCAGGATATACTCGCAATCATAGGACCTAGGGAAAGGTCAAATGAAATCAATACCTCACACATCAAATAATTCCACTTGGAGGTTATATGTCAGGGGCATCGCATTGCGAGTTGAGATTCCTCCATGCTTTGGCATTTCCAACATCTGAAAATGGATTCTTTTGTATCTTCATACATAGAAGGTCAATAGAATCCACTTTGTCATATCTTTTCCTAAGTACGGTAAACACCGTAATGGCCACCATACGGGCTAGCATGGCATTTCTCAATAATCTTGGTGCCTTCAATTGATGGGACGCACCTTCTAAGAAGGCCATCGGCACAAACTCGATAGAGGTATGGGTCATCCCAAAGGTGTCTACGACTTTCATAGATGAGTTTTTTTTCATTGGTGGTATGTATCATGTGACCATGAAGTTCACGATATCTGCATACCAAGGGTGAGAGTCAGTCACCTTGAGAAGCATATCCTCTCGTAGGAAGTAATTGATAGGAATGTCCAAGGTTTGAGTGACTTCCATAGGCGAGAGATGATCTGCTATGAAATTCTCTACTCCTTTCTTATCCTTGATTTCTAAGTCGAACTCTTGGAGTAGAAGAATCCAACAGATTAGCCTTGGTTTAGCATCCTTTTTTGTGAGCAAATACTTCAAGGTATCATGTTCTATGTAGACAATGACCTTGGCTCCTACCAAATAGGACCTAAACTTATCGTTAGCAAAAACCACAGCCAAGAGCTCTTTTTCAGTTGTGGCATAATTGAGTTGAGCTCCTGTCAGAGTTTTGCTAGCGTAGACTATTGCATGATGCTTTTTATATTTTGTTTGGCCTAGCACCACACCAACAGCATTATCACTAGCATCACACATGATTTCGAATGGCGGCGTCCAATCGAAAGGTTGAATGATTGGAGCTGAGATGAGTGCATTTTTGAGTGTATCAAATGATTTAAGGCATTCATAATCAAAATCAAAGGGAGCTTCCATAGCTAATAGGTTAGTGAGGGGTCTAGCAACTTTTGAGAAATCTTTGATGAATCGCCGATAGAACCCCGCATGACCTAGAAAGCTACGGATTCCCTTAACATTGATAGGAGGTGGAAGTTTTTCAGTAACTTCAATCTTTGCTTTGTCCACCTCTATCCCTCTCTCAGACACTAAGTGTCCAAGAACTATGCCTTCACAGACAATGAAATGGCACTTTTTCCAATTAAGTATGAGGTCCTTCTCTTGACATCGTTGTAAGACCTTGTCTAAATTTTCCAGACAATGATCAAAAGTTTTCCAATAGACGGAGAAATAGTCCATGAAAACTTCCATGATCTCCTCAATCATGTCAGAAAAGATAGACATCATGCATCTTTGAAAGACACAGGAGCATTACACAATCCAAAGGACATACGCCGGTAGACATAAGTTCCATAGGGACATGTGAATGTGGTCTTACTTTGATCGTCGGGATGGATTGGGATTTGATGATACCCCAAATACCCGTCAAGAAAACAAAAGTAGGAGTGTTTTGCCAACCGCTCTAACATCTCATCGATGAAGGATAGTGGAAAATGATCCTTCCTTGTAGCCTTATTAAGTTTTCGGTAATCAATACACATCCTCCAACTATGATGGTTCGCTGGGGAATTAATTCATTCTTCTCATTTTAAATGACTGTCATACCTCCCTTCTTAGGCACTACTTGAACTGGGCTAACCCATTCACTATGAGGAACAGGGTAGATAATCCTGGCATGCAGAAGTTTCAAGACTTCCTTCTTGACAACTTCCCGCATCACATTATTCAGTCACCTTTGAGGTTCCCTTGAGGGGATACTCTCGGGGTCAATAGGAATGTGATGGGTGCATAACGCTGGACTAATCTACTAGAGATCCTCCAGCGAATAGCATAGCTCTATGCTTTTCTAACATGGAAATTAGTTTGAGTGTCATCTGAAAGCTTGTCACTTATGATGACGGGGGCTTCTAAATCGCTGAATGTGCATCTAGGCATCCCATGTGGGTTTTGGTTGATTAATGACAAACAAATGAGATCCTAACAAAATTGTTGAGATGAGTGCAGGTTTTAAAGTAATTAGGAAGAAAGCACAAAAAGAAAGGAGAATGAGGATCCAAACGGAAAAGAGCTCAAGAGCTGAAAAAGATTAGAATTATTTTGTATGGAGTGTGTTAGAGAAACACACACCAAGAGCTCAAGTGAAAGAGATTACACTCACCGCACAAAAATCAGCATGTGCGGACAAGTCTAATATCAACCGGACTAGTCTGATATCTCTCTGACTAAAAACGGACAAGTGCCGCCCCCCCCCCCCCCCCGTGCGGACTAGTCCGCAACACATTGCATTTGCACAACACTGGACAAGTCTGATATCAACTGAACTAGTCCGATAATCCTCTGACTAAAATTGGACAAGTCCTTCAAGTGTGGACTTATCCTTAGCCCTACAATTTTTCACAACACCGGGCAAGTCCGATATCCACTGAACTAGTCTGAAAACTCACTGAATAAAATCGGACAAGTCTCTCCAAATGCGGACTTGTCCTTAGTTCTACACAGTGTTCACCACACCGGTCAATTTCCATATCAACCGGACTAGTCCAGAAAGTTTCTGTGCCCAGATCGGACTAGTCTGCACCTTAACAGACTAGTCTGGTATCCATCAACACTTAGGGTGCTCCACACACCGCAAACCGTACTAGTCCGGTGTCCACCACGGACTAGTACGGACTTCGCAAACCCTAACGATAACATTTGGAAACTCTAATATAAATAGAGGTGTACGGCCATACAACACCCACTCTTGACTCCCTGCACCGTCACACCTCCCAAGAGCCCAAAAATACATCTCTCCACTCATTCTAAACCTAAAAGGATCAAATCTTTGAGGATTAGGGATTGGACAAAGGAGAGAACTTATTCCACATGATCTTGAGCTCTTGGGTTTGATCTCCTGCACACTCTCATTGTTCATTGTATATCTTTTGAGTGTGTTTGGTGGTGTTCATCGCTGTAATTCTTGGGGAGCCCTCAACTTGTGAGAAGGCCCCTTGAACAAGTTATTTGCCCCTATGTGATAAGTGGTTGAGAATCGGCTTCCGTGGTGATTCAACGAGGGAAGGGTTAGTGAATACCCAGTCCTCCGTGGACTCCTCAACGGGGACACAGATTCCTCTGTGGGATCCAACCTCGGGAAAAAATCTTGTCTTGCGTGTTATTGTTTTATCGTTCATCATATTCTAGGGTTTGCATAGTCATGTATAACTCACATTGAAATATTGGATTAAAGTTGATCATTGCAATATCTTGCTTAATCGTTATAATACATTTAAATTGTCAATTGCTTTCTGGTGCATAGACTGCTAGAAGTTAAATTAACGATCAATCTTAATATTTCAAGTCCACGTACACCAGACTAGTTTGTACAATAACGTACTAGTCGAGCCTCCCTGTATTTGATCAATTTGTTAAGTGCTTCAGGGATCAACAAAGATTCAAAAAACCTATTCACCCCCCCTCTAGGCTACATTCAATTGGTATCAGAGCCAAACTCTTCAAAAGAGACTCGCCGCTCGAAGAGACGATGTCGGACATCAAGGATGTACACAAGAGCTTCAACAACAAAAAGGGTGATGATGAAAAGATCCAAAAGCTGGAGAAACTCCTCGATGCCATTCAAGACTGTGAGGATGATGATGAGGAGATGCTTGAACTCAAGGCTCTTCTGCGGAAGAAGGCACTATCTCCAAAAGGGAAGAAGAAGATTCAAGATGAGAAGACGAAGGGGAGTAGTCACATAGACTACTCCCGATATCCTTTTAACTATGAACGTCTAAATTCTCACAATAGTCATTACATATCAATTCCTTTAGGCAAAGAACCTTACTTTGACGGAAATGACTATTCAATGTGGAGACAAAATATGAAAATTCACCTTATATATATTAACCCAAGTATTTGGCATATAGTGTACACAGGGATAGATATTCCAGATGATGATGAAGAGCTAACTCAAGTCAAGAACAAGCCATTCATCGAAATGCTCAAGCCGCAGCTGTGATTACGTCATCATTGAGCCGAGATGAGTTCACCAAGGTGTATAGAATCGAGATTGCCAAGGAAATCTGGGATACTCTCAAAACCGCACATGAACATGATTGTCATGTGCGCGAAGCTAAAATTGAGATGATTGAAGGTGAACTGGGAAAGTTTGCTATAGAGAAGATGAATCACCTCAAGATATGTACAATAGACTGAAGTCTCTCGTCAACAAGGTTCGAGCATATGGGAGCAAGAAGTGGACGGATCATGAAGTGGTGAAACTAATTCTTAGGGCATTCATGCCCTGGAACTTGACGCTTTGCTCTATGATTAGAGAAAGTCTAGGGTATCAAAAAATGACCCCGAACGAACTTCTTGGCAAGATCATCAACTTCGAAATGATGGAAAAGGAAGCCAAGCATGTCAAGGAACTTGCCAATCTTACCTCGGCAAAGAAGAAATGGGTTGGTCTAAAAGCAACCTGCAAGCCGGCATCAAAAGAAGCACGAGAAGCTCACGAAGAAGATGATGGAGATGATGAAAGCAGTGATGTCAATGAAGAAGACATGATCTTGTTCATGAAGAAGTTCAAGAAAATGATGAGAGGAACAAAAGGGTGGTAGCTCAAATGAAGGAAGACATAGGGACAAACCAAGACCCAAGATGAGACGTGCATGCTATAATTGTGGAGAGTATGATCACTTCATAGTTGACTGTCCACATGAAGACAACAAGAGGAAGAATAAAGACAACAAGCCTCAACAAAAGAAGGTATTCAAGAAGAAGAAGCAATATGGCCAAGCACATCTAGGGAAGGAGTCGGACTCCAATGATGAGTCCTCATCTGAAGAAGAAGAAGAGGAGATGGCCACTATAGCCATCAAGAAGCCTACCAAGAAATCCACTCTTTTTCCAACCATGGGCGCAAGCAAAGACACCGACCACACATGTATAATGGCCAAGGAAGGAAAAAAGAAAGGTCACATCTAAATCTTCCTCCTCACTTTCTTTTACTAGTGATATTGATAATTCTAGTGATGATGAAGATATGCTTAGTGGGTTAGATAAAAAGACTGTTGCTAAGATGAAATTTCTTAAGCTTGTTGATAAGGAGGAGCTAGTAGATCGCCAAGAAGATATGATCATTCTCCAAAAGGAGGAATATCTTAAGATTGAAAAGCTCCTTGTGTTTGAAAAGGAGCAAAGTAAATCACTGGAACTTGAGTTAGCTTCAGGGAAGGAAGCTTGCTTGAAGTTAAAAGACTCAAACATGACTATCAAGGATGAACTTGCTAACTTAACCAAAGTTAACAAGATCCTTGAGACACAAGTTGAGTCACTCAAGCAAAGTGGTTCTTCATCCTCTTCAAGCTCACCTTCTTGACATATAAAATCTGAAACTGTTATTACTTGTGCATGTGCTAAAAACAACACCAACTTGAAAGAAAAGTCAAACTTGACAAAAGAAAAGCATCCCTCCCAAAGTGGCATATTCGACAAGGAGAAGGTCAAGTATGCACGCAGTGCATACTTGGTCACAAGACCTCCTAATGTTAAATATGGCATTGGGTATTCTTATGGTGAAAAGCAAAATGCTAGAAGCCACAAGAATAACAAGGATCGCATTGATTTTGTCAAGGGAAACTCTTCCCAAGTTGGAAAACATGATAAATTTGATAAATTGAACATTGTGAACTCATATGGACAACAAATCTTGTTTAGAACCTTTGATGCTTCATATGTGCTTATGAAAAATGGTTATGGAAAAGCTTATGCTAAGTATGTTGGGCCACGCCATGAGAACACCAAGTCTCATGTGTGGGTGCCCAAATCACTTGTGATTAACCTCAAAGGATCCAAGCAAGCTTGGGTACCTAAAACCAGAGCATAATTTCTTTTTGCAGGCTTATTCATCCGGTGGAGCAAAATGGGTGCTAGATAGTGGATGCACAAATCACATGATCGGAGAAACAAGAATGTTCGTGGAATATGAACAAAATCAAGACTCAAGCGAAGCCTTCTCTTTTTGTGATAATAGTCAAGGAAGGATGCTAGGTACCGGTAAAACTGCAATTTCATCACAGCATACACTTTCTCATGTTTTACATGTTGACTCCTTAGATTATAACCTCTTGTCCATATCTCAATTATGTGACAAAGGTTATAATTGTTTATTCACTAATTAGGGTGTGACCGTCTCTAGGAGTGATAACTCTATTGCATTCAAGGGTGTGTTAAAGGGAAAACTTCAAAGATAAAGCCGAACTTGACACATGCTTGATTGCAAAAACCAACATGGGTTGGTTGTGGCATAGACGGCTAGCACATGTTGGTATGAGGAATCTACAAAAACTTCTAAAAGGCGATCACATCCGAGGTTTAAAGGATGTTGTTTTTGAGAAAGACATGCCTTGTAGCGCGTGCCAAGCCGAGAAGCAAGTAGGATTACCTCATCCCGCGAAGAATGTCATGACTACAACAAGACCGCTCGAGCTCCTTCACATGGACCTATTTGGTCCAATTGCTTACATAAGCATCCGTGGTAATAAATATGGTTTAGTCATTGTCGATGATTTTTCACGCTTCACGTGGGTTTTCTTTTTGCATGATAAGTCAGAAACTCAAGGAACACTCAAGAAGTTTCTCAGGCGAGCTCAAAATGAATTCTCATTGAAGATAAAGAACATACAAAGTGACAATGGGACAAAATTCAAGAACGCTCAAGTTGAGGAGTATCTAGATGAGGAAGGAATAAAGCATGAATTTTCAGCACCATGTCTCTTCAACAAAACGGAGTAGCCGAAAGGAAGAACAAAACACTCATTGAGATGGCAAGGACAATGCTCGATGAATACAAGACTTTGAACCGGTTTTGGGCTGAAGCGGTTAACAACGCTTGTCACGCCATAAACCTATTATATCTTCATCATCTACTCAAGGAAACATCATATGAACTACTTATCGGTAACAAACCAAACATTTCATACTTTCAATTTTTTGGTTCAAAATGCTATATTCTCAACAAGAAGCCTAGGGCTTCGAAGTCTGATGAAGGTTTCTTGCTTGGCTATGATTCAAACTCCTACGCTTATTGTGTCTTCAACAAAGCCTTTGGACTTGTTCAAGTAGTACGTGACATAGTGCTCGATGAAACTAATGGCTCTCAAGTAGAGCAAGATGATTAGTGTGTAATAGATCAAGAAGAAGCTCCATGTCAAGCACTGAGAAGAATGGCGTTGGGCGATATTTGACCACAAGCACCACCTCAAAATCTGAATGAAGAAGATGAACCACAAATGGAGGAACACGGTCAAGGGGGAGCTTCCACACAAGATCAACCTCAAGGAGATCAAGATAATCAAAACAACAATGAGGGAAACTATCCAAGGGGAGACGAAGAAGATGATGACAATGAAGACTCAAGACCACAAGTGTCACATCCAAGAGTGCACCAAAGCATAAAAAAGAGATCACCCCGTTGACAACATAATTGATGATATACAAAAGGGAGTGACAACTCGATCTCGTATAGCAAATTTTTGTGAATACTATTCCTTTGTATCCTCTTTGGAACCGCACAGGGTTGAAGATGCATTAAAAGACCCCAACTGGGTGATGGCGATGCAAGAAGAGTTGAACAACTTCAAGAGGAATGGAGTATGGGAACTTGTTGAAAGACCCAAGTTCAACATCGTCGGCACTAAATGGGTCTTCCGCAACAAGCAAGACGAACATGGAGTGGTAACAAGGAACAAGGCAAGACTTGTGTCCAAAGGTTACTCACAAGTCAAAGGTTTGGATTTCGATGAGACTTTTGCTCCAGTAGCTAGGCTTGAATCAATTCATATATTATTTGCATATGCTACTCACCATGATTTCAAGCTATATCAAATGGACGTCAAAAGTGCCTTCCTCAACAGACCGATCAAGGAGGAGGTGTACGTGGAGCAACCGCCCAGGTTTGAAGATCAAGAGTACCCCGACCATGTATTCAAACTGCGTAAGGCTCTCTATGGCCTCAAACAAGCTCCTAGATCTTAGTATGAGTGCCTTAGAGATTTTTTGATTTAAAATGGCTTCAAAATTGGTAAGGCTGATTACACCTTGTTTACCAAGCACTTTGATGATGATCTATTCATTTGAAAATTTTATGTTGATGATATCATATTTGTTCAACTAACAAATCTTTTTGTCAATAATTTAGTAAAATCATGATAGATAGATTCGAGATGTCCATGATGAGAGAACTGGGATACTTCTTGGGATTCCAAGTGAAACAACTAAAGGAAGGAACTTTCATAAAACAAACAAAGTACACTCAAGACATCCTCAAGAAATTTGGCATGGACAAAGCGAAGCCCATAAAGACTCCCATGGCGACAAATGGACATTTAGATCTATGTCGTATATCTCCTCTTTGTCAAGACAATGTCGAACTCAAATGAGCATCTCTCCGACTTTGAGGTCGAGATGGATCGAGAGAGATTGCCTCATGCTACGGCGGACCGCATCAAAAAAAGGCAAGATCGGGCTGCTGATTCTTTGCCCACTCCACCTCAGGTGCGGCGAAAGGTTCCGGATAAGAAATCAACCTCCAAGGGCAAGGATGTGGTTGGACCCAGCTCGGCGGCTTCACGCCAAGCGAAGGGCAAAGGAAAGGGGCTTGCCTCTGGCCCAGTTGGTACCTTTAAGATGACATCTCCAAGATAAGTGAGTAGGAACTCCTCAGAAGAGAGATTTAATGGCAAGGGCAGTGATGTGGCATGGAAGTTCAGAAAGATTGATGCTTACAACAGTGGGAAAGTGGCTGCTGATCTGAGATTTTGGAGTCATTTCCACTCGGATTACTACAATAGCGTCTACCTCAATATGAAGACTCCGGTGGTTCGCAACCCATGGATTGACTGGAACCATTTTGAAAGAAAGAGTTGTGATGCTTTTGATGAGGTGGTAGAGGCTGTAGAGAGGCATGGTATAAAGGACATGTTTTCCTTTAGATACAACTGAAATCATGAAGTGATAGCCCAGGTCTACTCCACCTGCTACTTTTTCCCAAACGGGTGAAGAAAGAGTAACTTGGATAACTCATGGATCAATATACTCTATACCTATGTTGATTTTGCAAAGTTGTTACATCATGAGGACAGCGGAGATCATGAGATAGTGATTCACAATGACAGTCCTCTTGAGAAGGACAAGATGGATTTCCTCTATGACACTCACCTCCACCACAATCCCCCATCGACCAAGAACATGAAGCCATTGTTCATTGTCCTCAATAGAGTGCTTCGGAAGACGATTGCTCCTAAGAATGGGGACGCAGGCAGCGTTCAAGGTTACTTGAGAACCTTAATGAAGGTGATAAGCAAAAATAGGAGGTTCGATGTGTTCAACTACATTTGGAATGACATGGTGAACATCTCTTGCACTCCCAACCGCTCCTGTGGCTATGTGCCCTACATCATGTTTATGATAGAGAAAGTCATTGGGATTGAGTTTGTGAAGGATGTGGAGCACACTGCTTTGAGGCCTCAATATCCGCCTCAAGCTGCTCTCCCAATTGCTCCCTCACCTGTATCAAGTGAAGAGGCTCCTAGGAGAGCCCAAGGAGAGGCAAGATCTCCCTCTAGATCAAGAGACCCTCCATCTCACAAAGGGTCCGCTAGTGGGATAATGAAATATTTGGCTGCTATCTTTGGTTCTTGCCACAAAACTGAGGTGAAGGTTCATAAGATGGAAAAGGCAAGAAAAGAGCAAATGGGATACATGAAAGACAATGTCAAAGCAATATGCCAAAAATTGGAGATTGAGCCGGTCGGATCTCCAGTTATCTCTGAAGACTCTGACTCTGACTTTTCATAGCTTCCACCCCTCTCTCCTTCCGAGCTTGCCTACTTTGGCCTTAGGGGCAAAACAAGTGGTTCTTATCATCCTCTGCCTCAGCCTGATGAAGACGATGAAGAAAGGACCGATAACACGGATGAAGGTGGCGACGACGACTAGATCCCTCATTCTCTTCCTTTTTGGTGCCTTGATGCCAAAGGGGGGAGATTGAGAGGGAGTCTTAGGTCGTAGCATTAGTTTGAGAGAGAGAAATAGAGTTCTATTCCTCTTTTGTGTTTTCTTGCTACTTTGTCATGCTTTTAATCTTGTAAACCTAAATTATGCTCTCATCATGCTTTTGGACATGTTTTGTGAAATGATGATTATGTCGTACTATGATCAATGGGTTATGCTTCAAAACTTCTATGTGTGCTTGTTATCCTTGATGATGTTATGATTATGCTCCTTATCTCACCCACATCAATATTATTGCTCATACACATAGTTTTTGCATCCCACCATAAAGAATGCACATATGTATTACTTCTACATTGACTATTTTGCTCAAAATTCATATGTGCACACTTTATGAAAATCTGAATTTGTCATCATATTTGTGTAATCTCAATTGGTTGTCATCAATCACCAAAAAGGGAAAGATTGAAAGTGCATCTAGGCATCCCTTGTGGGTTTTGGTTGATTAGTGACAAACAAATGAGATCCTAACAAAATTGTTGAGATGAGCGCAGGTTTTAAAGCAATTAGGAAGAAAGCACAAAAAGAAAGGAGAATGAAGATCCAAACGGAAAAGATCTCAATAGCTAAAAAGATTAGAATTATTTTGTATGGAGTGTGTTGGAGAAACACACCCCAAGAGCTCAAGTGAAAGAGATTACACTCACTGCAGAAAAATCAGCATGTGCGGACTAGTCCGATATCAACCGTACTAGTCCGATATCTCTCTAACTAAAAACGGACAAGTCCCCCCAGTGCGGACTAGTCCGTAGCACTTTGCATTTGCACAACACCAGACAAGGCAAATATCAACCAGACTAGTACGATAATCCTCTGACTAAAATCAGACAAGTCCTTCAAGTGGGACTTGTTCATAGCCCTACAATTTTTCGCAACACCGGACATGTCCGATATCCACCGGACCAGTCCGAAAACTCTCTGACTAAAATCAGACATGTCCCTCCAAATGCGGACATGTCCTCAGTTCTACATAGTGTTCACCACACCAGACAAGTCCTATATCAACCGAAATAATCTGTAAAGTTCCTGTGCCCAGATCGGACTAGTCCGCACCTTAACGGACTAGTCCGGGGTCCATCAACACTTAGGGTTTTCCACACACCGCACACTGTACTAGTCCAGTGTCTACCACGGACTAGTCCGGACTTTGCAAACCCTAATGATAACATTTGGAAACCCTAATATAAATAGAGGTATACGGCCATCCAACACCCACTCTCGACTCCCTGCGCCATCACACCTCCCAAGAGCCGAAAAATACATCTCTCCACTCATTCTAAACCTAAAAGGATCAAATCTGTGAGGATTAGGGACTGGACAAAGGAGAGAACTTGTTCCACACAATCTTGAGCTCTTGGGTTTGATCTCTCACACACTCTCATTGTTCATTGTATATCTTTTGAGTGTGTTTGGTGTTGTTCATCGATGTAATTCTTGGGGAGCCCTCAACTTGTGAGAAGGCCCATTGAACAAGTTATTTGCCCCTTTATGATTAGTAGTTAAGAATTGGCCTCCGTGGCGATTCAACGGGGGAAGGGTTAGTGAGGACCCGGTCCTCAGTGGACTCCTCAACGGGGACGTATATTCCACCGTGGGATCGAACCTCAGGATAAAATCTTGTCTTGCCTGCTCTTGTTTTATCGTTCATCATATTCTAGGCTTTGCATAGTCGTGTATAACTCACATTGAAGTATTGGATTAAAGTTGATCATTGCAATATCTTGCTTCATTGTTATAATACATTTAAATTGTGAATTGCTTTCTGCTGCATATACTACTAGAAGTTAAATTAATGATCAATCTTAATATTTCAAGTCTATGTACAGCGGACTAGTCTATACAATACCGGACTAGTCTGGCCTCCCTGTATTTGATCAATTTGTTAAGTGTTTCAGGAATCGACAAATATTCCAAAAGCCTATTCACCCCCCCCCCCCTCTAGGCTACATTCAATCACCATTTAGAAAGGCATAATGTAAGCCTGGAGGTAGAATTTTATCTCAACAGGAGGTTTTGGGAAGAACTCTTCTGTTGGCAATTCAATTGCCTCCTGAAATTCATCCTCCTCTTGGACGAAATCTTCCTCTCCTTCAATTTTAGGGGGTGCTAAGAATTGAAGAGTTCTAACCTCCTCTTAAGGCTCATATTGGATGGGAGATTTTGTGGATGTGTTCTTGGAACACAGGATTGGAATAGAGAACTTTCTCCCTCCAAGTTTGACGTTGATGTTTCCTTCCAACAGAATTTCCATGAGAAATTTCTCAATAGGAATCCCAATAATAATGTTGAAATCTTGCCTTTCGAACACATGGAAATCTAGGATTGCCTCAACATTTTTGTGTCTTATAGACACCTGTTGCAAAACCCCGCATCCTTCAAGGATGTTTACAAAAGAATCTCGGAAGGATTTGCATGTTGGTGCCAATGGCACATCACCCAAAATGGCAAGAGCACAAGCATCAGAAATGAGATTTGCTCCAACGATGAGGTTGTATAGGACCTTCATTGGTGTTCCTCTAATAAAACATAGAATGGTTGCCAATGGTGAGGTCATTCGAAGGATTTCGGGTGACTGCTCAACTTCTGTAGTCCATTCCCTGCTTAGAATAGAGGTTAACTCCTTAACCATTTGTTGGATTAACACTCCATCAGGTGGGTTAGGTGGAGTTAATGGCAATGATTGTTTCCTATGGCAACAGTACTACGAGGTATTTCCAAAATCTTCAAATATCTCCTCCTCGAAGTAGAAGGGAAGCATCGAAGGTTGAATTTCTTCTTCCTTCGTAGTTTCGGGTTCGGGAGAGGATTCCTCCGGCAAGGTTGGAGATAAGCAAGAGATAGGTTCTTCCTTGTCCATGGATTTATCCTCAGATCTTGACACTACTTCCTCTTGAGGAGGCTCATTAAGACCAATAATGACGGAGGAATTTTGTAGAATTCGATCTAGAAGATCCTTGCCTTCTTCCGGCGTCTTATGGAGAAAAGATCCTCCAGCCGTAATGTCAAGATATAGGGCAGACTCTTTGTTCAATCCCATATAGAAGTGTTGCCAGAGCAAACAGATCATGGATGGACAAATATGGGCTGGGATTTCTCAAAAGTGAAATTCTATCCCAAGCTGCACCGATGGACTCCTTCTCCATTTGCTAGAAGCATAGTACTTCCTTTCGTAAGGAAACAATTCGGGCAATTAGAAAGAAAGCAAGACAAAATTTGTCTCATAATTCATTCCAATTCCAGTTTGTCTTCCCAACATTGTGATCATACCATTGTTTGGCTTTTCGTTTGAGAGAAAAAGGAAACAATTTCCATTTGAGAGTTTCTTGTGTCATACACTTGATTAGAAGACATGAACACAATTTTTCGAACAATCTTAGATGGTGGTAAGGGTTTTCACAATCCGTTCCTAAGAAGGATTGCTCCCGAACAATGGCTATAAAGCCAGGATGAAGTTCATAGCTGGTAGAACAGATGGGTTCCACCAAAGGCGGTAGCTCACAGATCGTGCCCTTTGGGGCAGAATATGAAAGAATGGTGGGCTGCTCCATAAAGGTGGTGGTGGTATGAAAAGGAAAGATAAGATAAGAAGATAGATACAAGGGTGAACAAGGTTCAAAGATTAACAGACCGCTCCCCAACAACGGCGCCAGAAATGCTTGTTGATGTTTCTTACGTCACAGATAAAAATCTGCAAGCGCACGGAAACTATCGTGTAGCACTTCCTCTTAAGAGAGTATTCCCTAGGGTATCGAATCCAAGGAACGTGTGTGTAATCTTACGAACTAATTCACCCAAGGACACAAAGTTGTTTGCTAGGTAAGGAAGAGAGGGGAATTCAAAGTATTAATTCTAATTCAAAGGAATTTGTGGTAGCTGCTTGCTTCGGGCACGGGTTTACCCCTAGCAACACTAGGACGACTCCCGCGAAGAGCCTACGGCATAGCCGAACGTTGAGGATTACTAATGATAGATAGGTATTATAACACCCTCATTTTCATGCATCATGCCCTACATACATTCATATACATATTTAACATTAACCCACATAAAGAGGAACGAGTATAAAATTGATTTGGAACAAAACCGCACTTAAAATGCTGAAAAGTGTGGACTAGTCCGATTTCAGTGAGGACTAGTCCGATTTCTCTCTGACTAAAAACGGACTTGTCTGTTTTTGCTGCGGACTAGTCCAATTTTGCCTCTGGAAACATTAGGACTTGTCCGATTTTGTGTGGACTAGTACGATATTCCAAGAATCCTTGAAAATTTGCTAAGTCCCTGGACTTGTCCGGACTAGTCCGGTGTTCCAACGGACTTGTCCGTTTTCCTCTCTGACTAAAGTTGGACTTGTCCAATTTTTGGCCAGACTTGTCCGATTTCTCTCTGGACAACTTCGGACCAGTCTGGTCCTTTTCGGACTTGTCCAATATTTCGTGACTCCAAATTGATCTTTTGTTTTATGACTTGTTTCTTGGGTTTCACGTTAAGTGGGCCTAGAGGCGTCGTCCCTAACTCTTTTAGAGCCCATGTGGGACTCTAAACCGGCCTCTACTCCTCTCAAACTCGAAATCCATCTAACCCTAGCCTCCGCCTCTATATAAACAACCCCACCCCTTGGCTTGACATCTATTTGTCACTTTTCCACCCCACCCAAACCCTAGTTTGTGGAGATACACCACCAAGGAGGGAGGAGGAGATCCCAAGCAAGAAGAAGAAGAGGAGGAAACGAAAGAGGATCAAGATCTCCATCAAGTTTCGTTCTTCATCACCAATTCATCTCCAAGTTCATCCCCAACCCTAGATCATCAAGATCCAAGTGTTACCTCCAAGTTTATTGGCTCATTTGAGTTCTAAACACCTGGTCTACCTTCTATTCTCTTTTCCTTACGTGAATTCAACCCCAAATCTCCAAATTCATGTCGATCTAGAAAACCCTAGTTCGCTAGTTCTGCGTAGTGCGGACTAGTCCGGCCTTCTGCAGACTAGTCTGATTTTGCTGACTAAATTGTGTTGAATTGATTCTAAAAGTAGATCTAATCAAATCCAAACCTATATAAACTTGTTAAAATCTTTTAGAACTATATAGTGATCATTTAAAAGAAATCTATTAACAAGTTCTACCTTGCATTTGCATCAATCATGCATATCATGTCGTATTGAGTAATATTTGTGCACTCTTTGATTGTGTTTCTTGTCTTGTATGTTTATTTTGCGGATTAGACGGATTTGCGCTAGAGAGTGCCGCGGAGGATCTCCAGCACCAAGAGTTTGAAGGCTTTGACCCTAATCAACCGCAAGAGCAAGGCAAGTGTCCTTGAAGCATATTGATCCTGTTTTAAAATAAATGTTTTGTTTGCAAAATTGCATGCTTGTGTCAAATTGATGGGAATCCTACGGTAGGAAGTTTACTAGTTTTGTTGACCACTCTTGTCACTTGGAATATATGGTAGAAAGTCGGGAAAGGGCTTTTTACCTTTTTGCTTCGCTTTATCAAATGGGATAGGAAAACAACTATACACTTAATTTAATTACGCATTAATGAGATTATGGTTGACATGAACTAGTTAATATGATATGGTAATGGGTGATCTAAAACAGCCTGGTATGTGGATAGGTTGGATGTTATGTTGGTTTTGCTTGCTTTAGATCTAAGGACCGGTTCGTGGAGCGACCATCCAGGATTTACAGTGCCACCACGGGGCCAAGTATGGGTGCGGCGTACCTGATTTATTAGGGCTTTGCCAGTGATATTTGGACCATTAAGGATGCTCGGGGAAGGGGTAGTCGGATTGGGTTGTTGATGATTGGTGGGACTACCCTGGTATCCGAATGGCTCAAGAGGGGGCCCTTTGTTGAATATGTGCTCAGTTGGAGACATCGCCACCGGTGAAACCTCAGTGGTGTCTAAATAGGCTAGTAATCTCTTTGTAAAGGCTACTTTGTGATCTCTTGGCCACACACCTACGGAAGTATGAGACGGCATAATTGAGATTCTATAGTCATCGAAAGGTGATGAAATCACAAAAACGTGGGTAAAGTGGTACAAACTCTGCAGAGTCTAATAAAACTATCATGATAGTCGTGCTCCCTGTTATGAGCAACCTGTACCCTCACATGATTAGAGGAAACTTGGTATTGGAATGGTTTTTGAGATGGTTATGGTTCGGTAATGGTTATGGCTCATTATGGATTAATTTCTGGTATTGAATATGGCTATCAGCTATGGTGAAATCTGGTATATGGATGATGGTAAAGAATTATGGACTAGTATTATGATGATTATGTGGTTTATGATGGGTTTACTTCACATACATATAATATATTGCTTTTCCAAATTTTTTAATATACTTTTCAGCACTTAACCATTATTATATTCGTCAATTGAATCAGCCACATGTCATATCTTCCACACTTGCTGAGTACGACATGTACTCACTCTTGCAATCCCCCCCCCCCCAAACAGTTGCAGGTCAGGATTGGGAGTTTAATGGTGATAATGCGGAGTTCTAGACCGTGTCTACCGTCATCTTTGCCTGTGGTGTTGATTGGAGCTGCGCTATACCCTATCGCTTATGCTGCCTAGCTGTTTAGTTTGCTTATTAGTTTATTTCCGCTGCATTAGTTGAACTTGTCATTGATATTCATCAGAGTTTGTATTCAAGGATATTATGAATTGTGTAATTAAATTTGGTTAATTAATCTTGTGCTATGGTAATTATCTGTATATTGTTTGTGATGCACTCGTGTATGTGTGTTGAACGTCCTGGGCACACATATGTGTTCACTTGGTTCATTTTTCGGAACCGGGTGTCACAGGTATGTCACCACCTACTACCTACATCTTCAATCCGTGGGTCTACGAGATATTCACTGGTGATTTCTAACCTAAGCACCACACTTACGTGTAAATCACAACTCAAGTTGTTTTGAACACAAAGCTACAACTAGAGCCTCTAATAAATTAAAGAATGAACCCACAAGTAACTACTTGTGCAAACTACTATGAATTGAGAACCAAACTTGAATTGATCACAAAGGGCTTACTTGATTTGAGTACACCTTTGTAGGGATACAAGTGTAGAAGAGGAACTTGACAAGCCCAAGTGTCCTTCTCCTAAACTCTCACCACACTCTCCTTCTACTTAGCAGCCTCTACGAATACTCTAAACCTTAGAAGTGGTATTCTATTCTCAACTTTTGGTGTGTGTGTGTGTGTGTGAAGTGGGGTTTGGGGTGCTATTTATAGGGGGAAGAAGAGTCAGTTCCTGCCACCAAATGTGCGCGAATCAATCTTCATCGTGATCAGGGCACCACAGGGAGTCAACATGTGGAAGTTGACTGAGTTTGGCGCCAGAAATTGTTCGACCGAACCCCATCGTCGGCCGAACAGAAAGTTGGACCAATTCCAGTGTGCTTCCTCAAAGTGACTTCCAGGTGGGTCCCATCGACTAATATGTGTGCTACACCGTTGGATGGCCACGGATACTTCTGTTTGTGGGCCATTTGATCCATGTGATGACATGTGGTGTCGCCTGATTCGTCAAAATCCAATTTTATGGATTACTCCCTACATGTCTTGGTAATATGGGTCTAAATTCACTTGCATACAAATAAACACGAACACTTGTGGAATTGGTTAGTTTTTAACCCTACCACTACGTTGTGTTTCTTTTTTGTGCACATTATGAGGTGAATTGATGGTCTAAATATGGCTCTTAAGGACCGTCAACAGTGACCGATCGGAAGTTTTCCCGGGTGCACACGAGTGAGGACAAAGTGCGTAGAAAAGACTAGTGTTGATCTGTGGGGCTAGTCTGTGATCCTAGAGAGATGCGAGAAGTAACGACCGCTAGGCTCGTAGTGCTTGGGTGCTACATTGTGATATGTCATCCTCTAAGCATAGGTGTCTAGTTGCTAATTAATAAAAAGACTTATATTTTTGGCATCGTAGATTTGGTCACATAGGCTTTCATCACCTCACACGTGTTAGTGGTCTTGATTGCATAAGTGGGTTACCTAAGATTTAAAGGGACAAAGATATTGTGTGCTCTTCTTGTAGACATCCTAAGATGGTTGTAGTTTGACATGCTCCACTCACAATGACCATGACAACAGCACCGGCACAACTTTTACATCTTGACACTGTAGGTCCTTCTCGTGTTTAATCTTTTGGAGGTAAATTGTATGTGCTTGTGATAGTTGATGACTATTCTAGATACTCTTGGGTTTACTTTATGACATCTAAGAATGAAGCTTTTATTCACTTTGGAAGTTTAGTTTCTTGGACTTTCACTTGACCACCCACGATCCTTAAAAGTAATTAGAAGTGATAATGAAACTGAATTTAAAAACAATCATTTGATCACTTTTGTGCTGAAAAAGGAATAGATCATCAATTTTCTTCATCATATGTACCTCAATAAAATGGTGTTGTAGAGAGAAACAACAGGACCTTAATTGAGGTGGCTAGGACTATACTTGATGAATATCAAACTCCTAGGAAGTTTGGGCAAGAGGAGTTAGAAAATTTTAAAAGAAATAATGTTTGGAAACTTGTACATCCACCTCAAGGTCACACATCAGTTGGAACTAAATGGGTGTTTAAAAATAAACAAAGTGAGGATGGGGTTGTGGTTAGGAATAAATCTAGGTTGGTTGCTCAAGGTTTTACACAAGTTGAAGGTCTAGATTTTGATGAAACTTTTGCTCCTGTTGCTAGATTAGAAACCATAAGAATTTTATTAGCTTTTGCTGCATGTAAAGACATTAAATTATATCAAATGGATGTGAAATGTGTTTTTTTAATGGCTACATAGATGAGGAGGTTTATGTTAAGCAACCATCAGGTTTTGAAAATCCAAATTTTGGTAATCAAGTTTACAAACTGTCCAAAGCTTTGTATGGTCTCAAACAAGCCCTTATAGCATGGTATGATATTCTTACTGGAAAAGGGGTTTACTATGGGCAAAGTAGATAAAACTCTTTTTGTGCTTACATGGCAATGGATCACTATTTGTTCAAGTGTATGTGGATGATATTATCTTTGGTTGTGCTTCTCATGATCTTGTATCCAAGTTTTCAACTATGATGAGTTTAGAATTCGAGATCAGTATGATGGGAGAACTCACGTACTTTTTGGAGCTGCAAATTAAGCAAACTAAGGAGGGAACTTTTGTGCATCAAATGAAGTATACGAAAGATCTCCTTCGGCACTTAAACAAAAAAACAACAAGCCTCTTCGGACACAAATGGGAACGACGACAACTCTTGAACTTGATGAAGAGGGTGAAGTCGTTGATCAAAAAGAATATCAAAGCATGATCGGATCACTTTTGTACATCACGGCATCAAGACGGGACATACAATTCAGCTTATGTATTTGTG
Organism: Tuctoria greenei; assembly: GCA_036927565.1. Classification (NCBI taxonomy): domain Eukaryota; kingdom Viridiplantae; phylum Streptophyta; class Magnoliopsida; order Poales; family Poaceae; genus Tuctoria; species Tuctoria greenei. The sequence continues at coordinate 123,310,928 of JAYESD010000008.1, forward strand.
CAAGATTTTGAGCTTCCCCACGCACTTCACATGGTCAAGCTATCAAAAGGATTCTCAGGTACTTACATAGAACTCAAGAATCTAATATTTTTCTTCCTTCCTCTTCAACCGTTAATTTGAAATCCTTTTCGGATGCTGATTTTGGGGGCTGTAGGATTGATAGGAAAAGTACTTCGAGTTCTTATGATTTTCTTGCTAATTCACTTGTTGCTTGGTCCTCTAAAAAACAAAGTTTAGTTGCACAATCCATGACCAAAACTGAATATGTAGCTGCTGCTAGCGCTTGCTCAAAAATTTTATAGATTGTTCAAACACTTAAGGACTATGGAGTTGATGTAGATAGTGTTCCGTTGTTTCGTGACAACACTAGAGTCATTTGAATTGCTAAAAACTGTAACACCCTCATTTTCATGCATCATGCATTGCATAAATTCATATATATGTTTTGATGAGTAAAAAGGATGAGTCCCGATCTTCCGAAAGGTAATGGATAAGTCGATTGATGGAGATCTCAATGTTGATGATCCGAGGCTCTCAAGTAGAACACAAAAAACCCCTGTAATCACTACACCACCGCTCCGTTAGTTATCAACCGTGCTGCACCTGATTGACCTCGCTAAGAAGGCTAATTCCTGCAAGTGCAACCGAGAACACAAGCAAGAACAAGGTAGACACGATCTGAAATCGCGAAGTTGGGGTCTCACAAATCGTAGAACAGCGATATTATTGATCTAAGCAAAATCCAATTGTTCATGGTGGCTACTATGGAGTATATATAGGTGGGAGTACGTCCAAGGGTGTGTTGGGGTCGTGACCTAACCCTAAGATACAAAAATAATGGACTTAGACTTGATACATGGCCCAATACGGTGGCAAGCACCCTGACAGATTCTGTACTTGATTTTGTTTCGACTATTCCCGTCGACTCCGAAAAAATTTTGACATGGGACCGGCGCCATAGGAAAGGTTATCCTCTCCTCTTTCCGTGCATATATAGAACGTCCAAAACGGAGTTCGTATGCATCTTGGGCGTCCATTTTAGTGCGTACTGCTTCTGGACTCCGAGTTGGATACGATTTTGAGTTTGGTTCGGTTTTCATCTTCTTTGAACGAATTCTCTGGTCTTCCACGTCCCTAATACTTCCTCCAAGTACTCCTTGAACCTCTCCATGGATCCTCTGAAATTAATTGTTGTGTATGAACTCTATTGATTGCATCTTGTATGTTCAATGGTGTGTTGTTTGTATCCATAGAAGTGATGTTCTCATCATCCTCCCCTTCTTGAATTGGAGTTGTCCTCGAGTCAAGTTCATCTCCTCTCATGTGTTGGTCCAAATGTGCAACACCATCAAATCTTCTTGTATGCATGAATGGAGGAGGCCAAGGTGGTGGACGACATAGTGCGCCATGTTGATCTTGTCCATCAAATAAGAGTGCACATTCACTTGAGCCAGGATCCCAAACAAATAAACATTGTGTCATGTTTGTAGGTGCAATGATAACGTGTATGATCTCATCATTCTCCCCTTCTTTATGACAAGTCGTCCTCGGCTTGCTTGTATGTCCAGCAAAGATGCTTTTGGGGATAGAGTGAGCACTATCCATATTGCACAACCGCAGTGAATAATGCTTTTGTTGTCCCTGCTGCAAGGAAAAAATACTAGAAAAACTTGACAAGATATTATTAGCGTTAGTACATTCATTTACTTGACCATGTTGTTGCAGCACAAAAGGAGCTTCCTCATTTGAAAATATGTAAACTTTATGCACCATAAACATACCACTATGTTCATATTTGCCTATAGCATGAAAAATATTTCTACTTAACAAAGGCAATTCAGATTGAGAAAATATTATCTTCTCTATGATATCTAGATCACAAAGAGTGTCAAATTCAATATAGCCCAAATTATTTAGAGAAGATAACAATTTCATCTCATCCCTTTCACATGTAGTTGGGATCAAATGCTTAATTTCAGAACAAGTGAGTGATAAAGTATCAAATTCATTTGGTTGTTCTAGCATAGGTACAATATAATTATCAGCACACAACTCATTTTTTTTGTATGAATCAGTAGGAAAATCAACTAATGGTAAAGGTGTATTATGAAAAGGTTCATCTTGTTGCTGCTCATCGATAGTATGATTGGTAGTAAAATTCAGCACATCTGAAAATGTCATACCTTGGTTAACTGTATAGCATTGTCCATTAACACTACTCTCATTTTCCAAAAGAAATTCAAATGCATTATGAGTTGATTCATCAAAAAATTCAGAAGAGTTGTTCAACACCTCACTTTCATTTGCATTTACATTTATTTGTTCATGTTCCTGCAAAAGGTTAGGCAAAGGAGGAGGTACAACAAGAAAATTCTTCTCAAGTTCATGTATTTTATCTTTACAATTAGATACATTAGCAAAAGTTTCTCGCATAAGAATTTTCATATCTTTCCATGTTCGAGGTCTTTCTAAATCACTTAAGTTGTTCCACCAAGTCAATGCACAACCTACTAATGCACTTGCAACATTTCTAATGTTTTTTTCTCACACATATGACATTGTCCAAAAATTTTATCCAACTCTATTTCTCAAGCAATATATTCATCGTAACCAAAACCATCATAAGAAGGAAGAGATGGGAGAATGTAATTATTCTTGTGGAAGGTGTTGTAAAGGTGGTCTGAATGTCATGTGAAACCTTGATTGATGTTTGATTTTGAGTGAAAAACTCCGTCGTCGTCTTCATCATGTCAATCATCTCAACATATAAAGCATGATTCTTGCTTTTACCTGCATTGTTAGTAGCAAACAAAAGACAACAAAAAATATGTTATTCCTATCAACTACAAAGGATAATGGAAAAGTGGAAGTGGAATCACACACTCTCAAGCGTCTTACCACGCTCTTACAAGTGTTCTTACCGACACTGCAGGTGGCAAACGGTGGACGGTATGAAGAAACCAATGAAGCGTGGGATGATTGCAAAGGTGTATCGATTCTGCTCAAGAGTAAGGTGTAGCTTGGATGGCAATTATATGTAGCAAGGATTAGCAACAATGCAATCAGATAGTAAAGTTGAGTAAGTGTCCAAAGTATTTGTCAAAGTTGCTGGCCTAAATGTGTTCCTAGTAGTTTAAGCTAGCAAGACTTGAGACAAAATTAGATGACACAAAGAATGCAAGCACTTCTGTTTTTTTGTTGTTGTTTTTTCTCCTTTTTTGTGCGGCTTTTGTATCTTGTTTTGCACTTTCCTTTTTCTTTTTTCTTTTTTTTTTCAAAATGTGCTGCAAAAGAAGAACACAACGCAAACACTCAAAGATATCTCGTAGGTCTGTTACAGATTTTCTGCTCAATGTTTTAAGGACAATTAAGGACCTTTATAGGCCCCAAATCTAAAAACTTTGAACAAAAATATTATAGATATATCTCTCCTCTTTAATTTCAGTATATAGAAGATTTATTTTGGATAAGAACAATGGGAGATATTGCCCCCGAAATACAGACTGTTTAGAATTTCTAGATCAATAACAGATTCCGATCTAATGCAATTTTGACCTTTATAACTCTATTTTATGGGAAACTTATGAATATAAAAGTTATATAGAACTTCTTAAGCTTTCCAGAAAGTATAAGAACACCAAAATCCGAGTTTGTATGAGCGAGATATGATGAAAATACCGAACTGGACAGAGATGAATCTAATCTGGACGTGATGACGTGATTCAAAAGGATGAATCACACAATGCAAAACTGAAACTAAGATCAAAAAAACTTTCTAAACCAGCAATATGACTCAACAATGGACAAAAACTCAATAAAACCAAACTGAAAAAGAAAGTTGCAAAGGCTCAATGGTGGTTTGGACAAAGTAATGAACAGATCTACTAAACTGCAATTTTTTTGTGGCTTTTTTGTGGACTCTAGGTATGAAAAATAAAACTAATGTAATGGATAGATGAATTACCTAACGGGTAACCTGGAAATCTGATACCAACTGATGAGAAAAAAGGTTTAGGCCCGATCTTCCGAAAGGTAATGGATAAGTCGATTGATGGAGATCTCGACGTTGATGATCCGAGGCTCTCGAGTAGAACACAATAAACCCCTGCAATCACTACACTACCGCTCCGTTGGTTATCAACCGTGCTACACCCGATCGACCTCGCCAAGAAGGCTAATTCCTGCAAGTGCAACCGAGAACACAAGCAAGAACAAGGTAGACACGATCTAAAATCGCGAAGTTGGGGTCTCACAAACCGTAGAATGGCGATGTTATTGATCTAAGCAAAACCCAATTGTTCATGGCGGCTACTATGGAGTATATATAGGTGGGAGGACGTCCAAGGGGGTGTTGGGGTCGTGACCTAACCCTAAGATACAAGAATAATGGACGTAGACTTGATACATGGCCCAATGGCCCAATACGGTGGTGCAGCACCTTGAAAGATTCTGTACTTGATTTTGTTTTGACGATTTCCGTCGGCTCCGAAGGAATTTTGACATGTGACCGGCTCCATTGGAAAGTTTATCCTCTCCTCTTTCCTTGCATATGTAGAACGTCCAAAACGGAGTTCGTATGCATCTTGGGCGTCCATTTTAGTGCGTACTGCTCCTGGACTCCGAGTTGGATACGATTTTGAGTTTGGTTCGGTTTCCATCTTCTTTGAACGAATTCTCTGGTCTTCCACATCCCTAATACTTCCTCCAAGTACTCCTTTAACCTCTCCATGGATCCTCTGAAATTAATTGTTGTGTATGAACTCTATTGTTTGCATCTTGTATGTTCAATGGAGTGTTGTTTGTATCCATAGAAGTGATGTCCTCATCATCCTACCCTTCTTGAATTGGAGTCGTCCTCGAGTCAAGTTCATCTCCTCTCATGTGTTGGTCCAAATGTGCAACGCCATCAAATCTTCTTGTATGCATGAATGGAGGAGGCCAAGGTGGCGGACGACATAGTGCGCCATGTTGATCTTATCCATCAAATAAGAGTGCACATTCACTTGAGCCAGGATCCCAAACAAATAAACATTGTGTCATGTTTGTAGGTGCAATGATAACGTGTATGATCTCATCATGTTTAACATTGATCCACATAAAAAGGAACAAGTTAAAAATGAATTAGAAGCAAAACAACACTTAAAGGTCTGTAGAAGTACGGACTTGTCTGGTTTGCACCCCGGACTAGTCCGGTTTTCTCCTTTGAAGCCCCTCCGGACTTGTCCGTTTTCGTTGTGGACTAGTCCGATTGAGTCTCTGTTTCATTCGGGACTTGTCCGTGATGGAGTGCGGACTAGTCCGATATTTGGTCTGGTTTTCGAATAAGTTTTCAAATCCTCGGACTTGTCCGATCTATGTCGGACTTGTCTGTTTCTCCTCTCTGGACAAGACCGGACTTGTCTGGACCTCCTACTGACTTATCCATTGTCGTCTTTGTCCAACATCGGACTAGTCCGGTCCCCTAGAGGACTTGTCCGGTGTGCCCGACTCGGATTAAATCTTTTCCTCCATAATTTCTTATTGGTATTTGTAACGCCCTCATTTTCATGCATCATGCCTTGCATACATTCATATACATGTTTAACATTAACCCACATAAAGTGGAACGAGTTTGAAATTGATTTGGAACAAAATCACACTTAAAATGCAGGAAAGTGCGGACTAGTCCAATTTTACTGAGGACTAGTCCGATTTCTCTCTGACTAAAAACGGACTTGTCCGTTTTTGCTGCGGACTAGTCCGATTTTGCCTCTAGAAACTTTTGGACATGTCCGATTTTGTGCGGACTAGTCCGATATTCCATAAATCCTTGAAAATTTGCTAAGTCCCTGGACTTTTCCGGACTAGTCCGGTGTCCCAGCGGACTTGTCCGTTTTTCTCTCTGACTAAAGTCGGACTTGTTCGATTTTAGGCCAGACTTGTGCGATTTTCTCTATGGACAACTTCGGACTAGTCCGGTCCTTTTCGGACTTGTCCGATATTTCGCGACTCCGAGTTGATCTTTTGTTTTACGACTTGTTTCTTGGGGTTCACGTTAAGTGGGCCTAGGGACATCGTGCCTAACTCTTTTAGAGCCCATGTGGGACTCTAAACCGGCCTCTACTCCTCTCAAACTCGAAATCCATCTACCCTAGCCTCCACCTCTATATAAACAACCCCACCCCTAGGCTTGACATCTTTTTGCCAATTTTTCACCCCACCCAAACTCTATTTCGTGGAGAGCCACCATCAAGGAGGGAGGAGGAGATCCCAAGCAAGAAGAAGAAGAGGAGGAAACGAAAGAGGATCAAGATCTCCATCAAGTTTTGTTCTTCATCACCAATTCATCTCCAAGTTCATCATCAACCCTAGATCATCAAGATCCAAGTGTTACCTCCAAGTTTCTTGATTCATTGGAGTCCTAAACACCTGGTATACCTTCTATTCTCTTTTCCTTACATGAATCTGACTCCTAATCTCCAAATTCACGTCGATCTAGAAAACCCTAGTTCGCTAGTTCTGCGAAGTGCAGACTAGTCCGGCCTTTTGCAAACTAGTCCGATTTTGCTGACTAAATTGTGTTGAATTGATTCTAAAAGTAAATTTAATCACATCCAAACCTGTATAAACTTGTTAAAATCTATTAGAACTAGTTATTGATCTTTGAAATCAATCTATTAACAAGTTATACCTTGCATTTGCATCAATCATGCATGTCATGTCATATTGAGTAATATTTGTGCACTCTTTGATTGTGTTTCTTGTCTTGTATGTTTATTGTGTGGATTAGACGGATTTGCGATAGGGAATGCCACAGAGGATCTACAGCACCAAGAGTTTGAAGAAGTTGACCGCAACCAATCCCAAGAGCAAGGCAAGTGTCCTTGAAGCATATTGATCCTGTTTTGAAATAAATGTTTTGTTTGCAAAACTGCATGCTTGTGTCAATTTGATGGGAATCCTATGATAGAAAGTTTACTAGCTTTGTTTAACCACCCTTGTCACCTGGGACATATGGTAGAGAGTCGGGATGGGATTTTTACCTTTTTGCTTCGCTTAACTAATTGGGATGGAAACAACTATACCACTCAATTTAATTATGCATGGATGAGATTATGGTTAACATGAACTTGTTAAATCTGATATGGTAATGGGTGATCTAAGCAAGCCTGGTATGTGGATGGGTTGGATGTATGGTGGTTTTGTTTGCTTTAGATCTAAGGACCGGTTCATGGAGTGACCATCCAGGATTTATAGTGCCACCATGAGGCCAAGTATGGGTGTGGCGTAGCTGATTAATTAGGGCTTTGTCAAGGCTATTTGTACCATTATGGATGCTCAGGGAAGGGGTAGTCGGATTGGGTTTGTTGATGATTGGTGGGACTACCCTGGGATCCGAATGGCTCAAGAGGGAGCCCTTGGTTGAATTTGTGCTCAGTGGGAGCCATCGCCACCGGTGAAACCTCAGTGGGGTCTAAATAGGCTAGTAATCCCTTTGTAAAGGCTATTTTGTGATCTCTTGGCCACAAACCTAAGGAAGTGTGAGGCGGCATGATTGAGATTCTATAGTCATCGAAAGGTGATGAAATCACAAACACGTGGGTAAAGCAGTACAACATCTGCGGAGTGTGTCTAAAAGTATCATGATAGCCATGCTCCCGGTTATGAGCAACCTGGACCCTCACATGATTAGAAGGAACTTGGTATTGGAATGGCTTTTAGGATGGTTATGGTTTGGTAATGGTTATGGCTGGTTATGGATGAATTTCTGGTATTGAATATGGTTATTGGCAAATGGTAAAATCTAGAATTATTGATGATGGTAATGAATTCAGACTGGTATTATGATATTACTTATGATTATGATGGATTTACTTTACATACATATTGCTTTTCAAATGTTTTACTGTACTTTTCAGCACTTAGCCTTTATTATATTCGTCATTTGAATCAGCCACATATCATACTTTCCACACTTGCTGAGTATGACATGTACTCACTCTTGCAATCCCCCCCCCCCCAATAGTTGCAGGTCAGGATTGGGAGTTTAATGGCGATAATGCGGAGTTCTAGGCCGTGTCTACCGTCATTTTTGCCTGTGGTGTTGATTGGAGCTGCGCTACCCTATCACTTATGCTGCCTAGCTGTTTAGTTTGCTTATTGAGTTTATTTCCGCTGCATTAGTTGGACTTGTCATTAATATTCATTAGAGCTTGTATTCAAGGATATTATGAATTGTGAAATAAATTTTGGTTAATTAATCTTGTCCTGTGGAAATTTTCTGTATACTCTTTTGTGGATGCACTCGTGTATGTGTGTTGAACGTCATGGGCATACATATGCGTTCACTTGGTTCATTTTTGGAACCGGGTGTCACAGATTGGTATCAGAACCACAGGTTGACCGTAGGATGCAGCCTAGATAGAATGGACACTTTAGAGCACATAGGGGCACTAAGAAATCGATGTGTTTTTGTTGGCATGCTGTTTGCTATATATATTGTTTGCTTGTGTGCTTAATAAAGGATTTTTGGATGCTTTAGCATTTCCATGTCCACATAGGCCAGTTAGTTGTCTAGTTTCATATCCCTTGATGCATATAGTTGGGGACGTTTTCTAATTCTTACCTATTGCTTTTCTCTAGATGGTGAGGACTCGCAACCAGAGGGATGGCAATGATGAGGAGGAGAACAATGGAGTGCCTCAGAACAACATTGGACAAGGATATTGATGAGTAGGTTTAGGCCCAATCTTTCGAAAGGTATGTCGATTGGGGTGGAGAACTCTACGTTGATGATCTGCGGCACTCGAGCGGTTCAAGTACCCCTGCAATCACTACACCACGGCTCTGTTGGTTATCAACCGTGCTGCACACGCTTGACCTTGCCAAGAAGGCTAATCCCTGCAAGTGCAACCGAGAACACGAGCAAGAACGTCGAAGACACGATCAGAAAATCGCGAAGTTGGGGTCTCACAAACCATAGGACGGCGATATTATTGATCTAAGCAAAACCCACCGAATATGACCGGCGTCTGCAGTATTTATAGGCTAGGCTTCGACCAAAACACGATTAGATGCGTCCCTAATGGACTCTTACGAGATACAAGGCCCAAAGGCCGATTCGGTGGCGCAGCACCGGATAGAAATCTGGACTTGACTTGTTTCGACGATTCCCAATGCCTCCGGATGAATTTTGAGGTGGTACCAGAACCATTGGAAAGTTTATCTTCTCCTCTTTCCGTGCATATGTAGAATGTCTAAAACGGAGTCCGTATGCCTCCTGGGCGCCCGTTTTAAGGTGGACTGCTCCTGGACTCTGAGTTGAACTGGAGTCCGAGTTGTAAACTGTTTCCATCAACTTGTGGACGTCTCAGCTGGTTCTCCATGCTCCCAAGGCCTCTTTACTTCACTTGTTGATCTTCTTCACTATTCCTAATAACAATTAAATCATCACATAGCAATTTATTCTCAAACTCACATGCAAAAGAAGTTAGGAACGAATTCACCTGCTGATTTAATAACCGTGCTCGTGCTCTTGTGATTGGTCCTTGCAGTTCAATGTGAATCTCCGCTGTTGTGATGTCCTCATCACCCTCCCCCTCTTGAATTGGAGTCGTCCTCGACTCAAGTTCATCTTCTTCTCCCAAGTACGGTCGCAAATATGAAATATTAAATGTAGGACTAACCCCAAAATCGGGAGGCAATTCAAGCTTATATGCATTATCATTAATCTTTTCAATGATCTTGAAAGGACCAGCAACTCATGGCATAAGTTTAGATTTTCTCAAGTCGGGAAATTGCTCTTTTCTCAAATGTAACCACACCAAATCACCTGGTTCAAGTTTTACTTCATTTCTACCTTTACTACCTGCAATCCTATACTTCTCATTCATCATTTCAATATTTTTCTTTGTAGTTTCATGCATCTTAAGAATGAATTCAGATCGTTGTGTAGCATCCAAATTTATAGTTTCAGAAGGAGGCAAAGGTAGTAAATCAATAGGAGCACGTGGATTGAAACCTTACACTACCTGGAATGGACTTACCTTTGTCGTGGAGTGAACGGATCTGTTGTAAGCAAATTCTATATGTGGTAAACACTCCGCCCATAGCTTCAAATTTGTTTTCAAGATAGCCCGCAACATAGTGGATAAAGTACGATTAACTACCTCGGTCTGTCCATCCGTTTGTGGGTGACATGTAGTTGAAAACAGCAACTTGGTTCCCAATTTATACCACAAAGTTCTCCTAAAATGACTTAAAAATTTTGCATCACGATCAGAAACAATGGTATTTGGCACACCATGTCAACGAACAATTTCCGTCATAAATAAATCAGCAATGTGTGAGGCATTATCATTCTTATGATAAGGTATAAAGTGTGCCATTTTGGAAAAACGATCAACAACTACAAAAATACTATCCCTCCCCCTCTTAGTCCTAGGCAATCCCAAAACAAAGTCCATAGAAATATTCTCCCAAGGTACACTAGGAACAGGAAGAGGCATATAAAGACCATGTGGGTTAAGGCGAGACTTAGCTTTGTTGCAAGTAGTGCATCATGACACGTAGCGCTCGACATCACGCCTCATCTTTGGCCAAAAGAAGTGTGTGGACAGCACGTCTTCAGTTGTCTTCACTCCAAAATGTCCCATCAAACCTCCTCCATGTGCTTCCTGCAAAAGTAATAGACGAACGGAGCTAGCTGTAACGCATAGCTTGTTAGCACGATAGAGGAGACCCTCTCGCAGCATATATTTATTCCAAGTTATTCCTTCTCTAAAATTTTCAAAAGCATCTTCGAAGTCCAAATCAGTAGGTTATAATGCTTTAATTGTTTCCAAACCAAAGATTTTATGACCAAATTAGGACAGCATGGTATAACGCCTAGATAATGCATCGGCAATGGTATTTTCCTTCCCTTTCTTATGCTTAATGATGTATGGAAATGACTCTATGAACTCAATCCATTTAGCATGTCGTTTATTCAGATTGGTTTGACACATAAGATACTTCAACGATTCATGATCGGAATGTATGACAAATTCCTTAGACCAAAGATAATGTTGCCAAGTTTGTAATACACGCACTAAGGCATATAATTCCTTATCATAAGTAGAATAATTCAGAGAAGGACCATGAAGTTTTTCACTAAAGAAAGCAATGGGTTTACCTCCTTGTATGAGAACGCCTCCAATACCAATGCCGCTTGCATCGCATTCTAGCTCAAAGGTCTTGTCAAAATCAGGAAGTTGTAGTAATGGTGCTTGTGTAAGCTTCGATTTGAGAGCATCAAAAGCTTGTTGCTGCTGTTCGCCCCATCGAAATGGAACTCCCTTCTTCGTTAGCTCATGTAGAGGTGCTGCAATGGTGCTGAAATACCGCACAAAGCGCCGATAAAAACCTGCAAGACCAAGAAAACTACAAACCTGTGTGACGGTTGTTGGGGCTGGCCAGCTGGTGATTGCTTCAATTTTTGCCTCATCCATCTCAATTCCCTGCGAGGAAACGACATAGCCAAGAAACGAGACTCGATTGGTGCAAAAGACGCACTTTTCGAGGTTACCAAACAAACGTGCATCTCTCAAAACAGTAAAAACAGCACGTAAATGATCAAGATGTTCATCATATGACTTACTGTAAATGAGTATATCATCGAAGTAAACCACCACAAATTGTCCAATGAAAGCACGTAAAACCTCGTTCATTAATCGCATAAAGGTGGTGGGTGCATTAGTTAAACCAAAAGGCATGACTAACCACTCATAAAGTCCAAACTTGGTTTTAAATGCAGTTTTCCATTCATCTCCTAGTGCCATTCTAATTTGGTGGTAACCACTACGCAAGTCAATTTTTGTGAAGATGATAGCACCACTCAATTCATCAAGCATGTCATCTAATCGAGGAATAGGATAACGATATCGAATGGTGATGTTATTAATTGCTCGACAATCAACACACATGCGCCAACTACCATCTTTCTTAGGAACTAAAAGAACAGGAACGGAACAAGGGCTAAGGCTTTCACGAATATACTCGCGGTCCAAAAGATCTTGGACTTGTCGCTGAATTTCCTTAGTTTCTTGTGGATTCACCCTGTATGCTGCACGATTTGGCAAACTTGCTCCTGGAATCAAATCGATCTTGTGTTCAATGCCTCTCATCGGTGGTAAACCAGGGGGTATCTCGGAGGGAAACACATCCTCAAACTCCTGCAAAAGGTTAGCAACAGCAGGGGGCAATGCAATAGACAATTCATGAAGTGAAAACATGGCTTCTTTGCAAACTAAAGCATAGCACATCCCCTTAGCATCGAATAATCAGCAAGTTCAGATTTAGTTGCGAGCAAAGATGGTGATTTTAACTTAATAACTTGCTGTTTTTTAGATTCTAATTCTGTTGCTTTACCATCACGAATTTTACTCTTCTCAAAATGCACAATTTCAGCAGGAGTCATGGGGAGCAAAGTGATTTTCTTTCCCTTATGCATGAGAGTATATTTATTGGTTCTACCATGATGAATAGCATCTGTATCAAATTCCCAAGGACGACCCAATAAAAGAGAACAAGCATCCATAGGAACAACATCAAAATCAGCAAAATCATGGTATGAACCAATTGAAAAATGTAATCTCGCTGTTTGTGTTACCCGAACCTTACCACTGTTGTTGAACCATTGAATGTGGTACGTATGAGGGTGTGCTCTTGTTGTCAAACCGAGTTTCTTGACGACGTCCGTGTTCACCAAGTTACTGCAGCTACCTCCATCAATTATAGTGTGTACACGGCATTCCTTGACAACGAGAAACATGTGGAAGAGGTTGTGTCGTTGTAGCTTGTCGTCGGTCTCCACTTTGGAGCTCAAGGCACGCTGCACAATGATGCTCCTATAGTTCTCCATCGCCGCTGTACCAAGTACCTCTTCTTTGGTGTGTTCATCATTTGGATCTGTAAAGTCAGTAGCAGGAGAATATTCATCTTCAACATCCGAAGTACTATCATACCCGCCATCGTCGCGTGCTATGTATGCTCGTTTGCTCGGGCAATCTCTCATCATATGACCAAGTCCCTGACAGCGGTGACACTTAATGTCGGAAGTACAACCCGTAGAAGGAGTGGACGAAGAAGGCTTGAATGATGTCGCCTTGCTGCCTTCCGACACGCGAGAAGGTGGAGCAGCAGGTATAGTTCATTGGCCGCCATTGGGTGGTGTAGTCACTACACGGGGGGTCGAAGATGGTGCTGTTTTGGATGGTGTAGTCACTGCACGCGGCGTGAAGTTGCTCCTCGTGCGATGTTGCTGTTGTTGTCGGCCCTGCAATTCTTTTTCTGCCAACATAGCAAGCTGAAACATCTGTTAACAGTATCATATTCCTTGTAATCAACAATGTCCTGAATTTCACGCCTCAACCCCCCATAAAAACGAGCTATTTTATCATCCATGTCATCTACTACCCCACAATGCAACATACCCTTTTGTAACTCTTGATAATACTCCTCTACGGACATGTTACCTTGGTCTAAACGCTGCAATTTTTTGCGAAGGTCCCACTGAAAAGATGGAGGAACAAATCGAACACGCATAGCTTCCTTTAATCTATCCCATGTTGGAGGGTCAGTTCTAGTTTTAACAAGTTCATTCCACCATATGATAGCAATGTCCTTGAACTCACTAGTGGCTTGATGAACTCAATGTTGTTCAGGAACAAGATGGGAATTAAATTTTTGCTCTACTGTCATCTCCCAATCAAGATAAGCCTCAACATCATAAGCACCAGAAAAAGAGGGTATAGTAAATTTCACTTTAGCAAAAGGATCATCAGGAGGACGATTATAATAATTGTTATGATTATTACCTCCCATACCTCGACGATAAAGTGACAGTCTTGGCTGATTATTGTGATCTTCCAGTTCATCATAAGCATTGTCTTCTTGTCTTCCAGTGAGAGGCAACTGAGCCTCAAAAGTATTCATCCAAAGAGCAAGGTCAGTTGGTGAGTCAAGTTCGCCAATGACTCCTCCGTTGTTGCGTTGTATTTGGCGAACATATCCATCATGGTCTTCATCATATCACGTAACTCAGCATGTTGAACACATTCGTCATCATTGTTTTCTCCTTCCATTGTTAGTAGGAAACAAAAAACAAAAAAAAAAATATGTTATCCCTATCAACTACAGTGACAATGTGGAAGGTGGAAGAAAACAATCTCTCTCGCTCAAGCGTCTTACCACGCTCTTACAAGTGTTCTTACCGACACAGCAGGTGGTGTGGATGGTGAGATGAACCAATGAATTGTGGGGTGATTGCAAAGGTACCTGTTATGCTCAAGAGAAAGGTGGAGCTTGGATGGCATAATATGGTGGCTAATAAGCAGAAAATCGCTAACAGCTAAACAAAGTTGAATAAGTATTCAATGTAGGAAACTGTTGCTGGTCAACCAAGTGCCCTAGAGCCTAGCACAACACAAGAAAGTATCAAGGCAAAAGAAAGACAGAATGATATAGCCAACAAAACAGCACCAAGTGGTATAGGCCAATTTCTTTAATATGCGTGCTCTTCACTATTTTTTTTCTTTTTTGTAATATTTTTTTTTGATATTTTTCTTTACTCAAGAGCACAAATATAGGAAGCACACAAATTTGCAGGTCAATTGGATGTAATATGCGGCCTATAGAAAATCAAGAAAATTCTTTAAAATTCGTGTTGAAACTTCGGAGGCCGGATAGCCTATCTTCCCAGGGGAATTTAGGCAATCTAATTTCGCCGAACGCGGCTATGCAGCAGGCAATCAGATGCGAAATTTCGCGTAGATGAATTTGAAAAAAAAAATCGCCCGATTGCGAGTTCATATGCGAAAGTTATGACCGTTTTAAGGTAGGCTGTCCGAGTTACGTTTTTTTTTATGTTGATTCCAACTCGGTTTGAGAACAGAACTCGCAATCGGATATGAAAACGATCGGGAATTTGCACAGCAACTAATGGGGTGGTGTGTGATGATTCAAGGATGAATGGCACAAAAGTTTGTCACCTAATCTAGGGTTGGCGATGCGGGAGGTCACGCAAGGCGGCTAGCTAGGGCAAACCGATGAACGTGGTGGATCGGTTTGTTATTTAGGGAGTGTGGAATAGGTGTCGAATAGCAAGGAAACAAGGATGGAACACAATAACTAGGACCCAAAACACAAAGCTAAACCAACACAACAAGACTCGACCACACAAATGCAAACTCAACAATGCAAACTGAAAAACGAAACTGCGGGCACTATAGTCTGGGAAGCGGTAAAAACGATCTAATTTTTTTGTGGCTTTTCTATGGACTCTAGGTATGAAAAAAATAGATCTAATGGAAGGAAAACAAAGATACCTCACGGGCAACCTGGAAATCTGATACCAATTGATGAGTAGGTTTAGGCCGATCTTCCGAAAGGTATGTCGATTGGGGTGGAGAACTCAACGTTGATGATCCGCGGCACTCGAGCGGTTCGAGTACCCCTTCAATCACTACACCACGGCTCCATTGGTTATCAACCGTGTTGCACACGCTTGACCTCGCCAAGAAGGCTAATCCCTGCAAGTGCAACCGAGAACACGAGCAAGAACGTCAAAGACACGATTAGAAAATTGCAAAGTTGGGGTCTCACAAACCGTAGAACGGCGATATTATTGATCTAAGCAAACTCCACCGAATATGACCGGCGGCTGCAGTATTTATAGGATAGGTTTCGACCAAAACACGATTAGACGCGTCCCTAATGGACTCTTACGGGATACAAGGCCCAAAGTCACGATTCGGTGGTGCAGCACCGGACAAAAATCTGGACTCGACTTGTTTCGATGATTCCCAATGACTCCGGAGGAATTTTGAGGTGGGACCAGAACCATTGGAAATTTTATCTTCTCCTCTTTCTGTGCATATGTAGAATGTTGAAAATGGAGTCCGTATGCCTCCTGGGCGCGCGTTTTAAGGTGGACTGCTCCTGGACTCCGAGTTCAACTCGAGTCCGAGTTGTAAACTGTTTCCATCAACTTGTGAATGTCCCAGCTGGTTCTCCATGCTCCCAAGGCCTCTTTCCTTCACTTGTTGATCTTCTCCACTATTCCTAATAACAATTAAATCATCACATAGCAATCTATTCTCAAACTCACATGCAAAAGAAGTTAGGAACGAATTCACCTGCTGATTTAATAACCGTGCTCGTGCTCTTGTGATTGGTCCTTGCAGTTCAATGTGCGTATCCGCTGTTGTGATGTCCTCATCAGATCTACTCAGGGAGCTATCAATATTGAGCAGCTATTGGCTATGCAAAACCAGCTCATGCAGACCATGATACAAACTATGGGACAGCTGCATGCTGGCAATAACAACAATCAGCCCCACATGCCTCCACCGCCACCCCCACCCCCTCATAACCGGTTGGGAGAGTTTATGAGGACTAGGCTGCCAGCCTTTGCTCAAGCTGCTGACCCTATGGATGCGGATGATTGGCTCAAGTCCGTGGAGAAGAAACTTGCTATTGTCCAATGCAGTGACCAGAAGAAGGTGCTTTTCGCTTCTCATCAACTAGTTGGAGTAGCTGCGGATTGGTAGGATTCACTATGCAATGCTCATGAGAACCAAGAGAGAATTACCTGGGCGGAATTCAAGGAGAGTTTTCGTTCTCATTATGTGCCGGAGGGAGTTATTATCTTGAAGAGGCAAGAATTTGAGAACATGAGGCAAGGAAAATCAAGCGTGAGTGAATATCTCAATAGGTTCACTCAACTCTCAAGATACGCACCTGAAGATGTTAGTCGGGACAGCCGGAAGCAATACTTGTTTATGAGGGGCCTCAACAATGAAATCCAAGTGCAACTACTCAACTGTGATTATGCCAATTTTCAGAAGCTTGTGGACAAAGCAATTGTGGTTGAGAACAAGATTCGTGAGATGGATCAAGACAATAAGAGAAAGGTGATGTATCAAGGACAACAATAAGGGAGTAATGTGTGCCCTCTCCTTGCGCCGCCCAATGCACCATATCATAGCTCTTCTATTCCTACTCAACGCCCTGGATTTGCACCGCACCCAACTCAGTTTGTGTAGCAGCGCCCTGTCATGCAAGCACCTAGACCTCCAATGCCTTTTGCACCTCGTGCTAACTTTCCTGGTGCCAATGCTCAAAACCAAGCTCGTCCCAATAATTCTGGTGGAGTTAAGAAGTGCTATACTTGTGGAGAAGCTGGACACTTTGCACATCAATGTCCTAAGTCAGGCCTTGGTCAAGGAAGCAATGCGCCGAGGCAAAACCCAAAACCCAATGGAGGACAACCACAAGGGAACCAAGGACAGCAGAATTTTGCTCGTGGCAACGTGAACCATGTCTCTACGGAGGGTGCTCAACAAGCGGATGACGTGGTCATTGGTATGTTTCTCGCCAACTCCAACCCCGCGACTATGTTGTTTGGTTCTGGAGCATCACATTCATTCATTGCATCGAAGTATGTTGCCAAGCATAGTTTGCCTATCTCTCATATGAAGTTTACTCTATTGGTTAAGTCCCCTGGAGGAGAGATGAGGACAAATATAGTATGTCCAAAAGTAAGCCTTAGAATAAGGGGGTTAGACTTCCCTGCCAACCTCATTGTTTTGGATTTTCAAGTATTGGACATTATACTTGGTATGGACTGGTTGAGGAAGCACGATGGAGTTATTGAGTGTGGCATGAAGACGGTGAAGTTTACCAATGAAGAAGAGATCACCGTAGAATTTGAAGCATCTCAAACCACACCGAAGCAATTGGAGCTGAACCATATGGACGGTGCCGCAATTGAGGAGATTTCGGTGGTGTGTGAATTTTTGGATGTTTTTCCGGATGAGTTGTCAGGTATGCCACCTGATCGAGACATTGAGTTTGTTATTGATTTAATACCTGGAACTGCACTTATAGCTAAGAGTTCGTATAGGATGCCTCTATGGAATTAGCGGAGCTCAAGAAGCAGATTCAAGAGCAACTAGAGAAGGGTTTTATTCGCCCTAGTTCTTCACCTTGGGGAGCGGTCGTTCTATTTGTGGACAAGAAGGATGGAACGCAAAGGATGTGTGTGGATTATCGAGCTCTCAACGAGGTTACAATCAAAAACAAGTACACCTTGCCACACATAGAAGACTTGTTTGATCAGATGAAGGGTGCTTGTGTCTTCTCTAAGATTGATTTGAGGTCGGGATACTTTCAAATGAAGATTAGACCGTTGGACATACCCAAGACAGCTTTTAGGACACGGTATGGATCTTATGAGTACACCATGATGTCTTTTGGATTGACAAACGCACGGGCATACTTTATGTACCTCATTAATAAGGTCTTCATGGAGTACTTGGATAAGTTCGTTGTGGTATTCATTGATGATATTATGATCTATTCGAAGGATGAGAAGGAACATGAGGAACACTTGAGGCTTACGTTGCAAAAATTAAGGGAGCATCAATTGTATGCCAAGTTCAACAAGTGTCAGTTTTCATTGAAAGAGGTGTCGTTTTTGGGTCATATAATCTCAGGAGGAGGAGTATCGGTTGACCCCAGAAAAGTGAGAGACGTGTTGAAGTGGGAACCGCCGCAAAATGTAAAGGAAATAAGGAGTTTCCTTGGGATGGATGGATATTACCGTCGGTTCATCAAGGACTTCTCCAAGATACCCAAGCCAATGACGGAATTGCTAATGAAGGGAAAGGCATTCCAATGGACTCAAGCTTGTCAAAACAGTTTTGAGGAGTTGAAGAAGAGGTTGACAACAGCCCCAATTTTGGTACTGTCGGATGTGAGAAAGAGTTTTGATATTTATTGTGACGCATCAAGGCAAGGACTTGGATGTGTATTGATGCAAGAAGGTCAAGTGGTCGCCTATGCATCAAGAAAATTGAAGAAACATGAGCAAAATTACCCGACACATGATTTGGAACTTGCAGCCGTGGTACATGCGTTGAAGATGTGGAGACACTATATCCTTGGACATAGGTGTGAAATTTATACGGATCATAAGAGTTTGAAGTATATTTTCACACAAACAGACCTGAATTTGAGGCAACGAAGATGGTTGGAGCTCATCAAAGATTATGATTTGGGGATCAACTATCATCCGGGAAAAGCCAATGTAGTGGTTGATGCTTTGAGTAGAAAGGGAGTAAGTCATCAACTCACAGTTCGAGAGTTACCATCCGAGTTATGTAAGGAGTTTGAATGGTTGAACCTTGGGTTTGTAAATGAGATGGAGATGATGGAGTTAAATCCGACCTTGGGGCAAGAAATTCGAGAAGCACAAACCACAGATAAGGAGATCAAGAAAATCAAGGAAAGGACCGAAGAAGGGAGAGAATTCAGATTTCATGAGGATGAACATGGTACCTTATGGCTTGGAAAGAGAATTGTTGTGCCTAATGTGAAGCATATTTGGGAGACAATAATAAAAGAGGCACATGAGTCACCTTAATCAATTAACCCCGGTTGTACGAAGATGTACAAAGACTTGAAGACTTGCTATTGGTGGGCTAGCATGAAGAAGGACATAGCTGAATATGTAGCATTGTGTGATGCGTGTCAACGGGTCAAGGTGGAACATCAAAAGCCAGCTGGATTATTGCAACCATTGAAGATTCCGGAATGGAAGTGGGAAGAGATTGGTATGGACTTCATAGTTGGTTTACCACTTACTCAGTCCGGTTATGACTCAATTTGGGTAATTGTGGATCGGTTAACTAAGTCAGCCCACTTTATTCCCGTCAACACCACCTATAATGGAGAGAAATTGGCGGAACTGTATATGGGAAGAATAGTATGTTTGCATGGAGTTCCGAGAAAGATAATCTTGGATAGAGGTTCACAATTCACTTCCAGATTTTGGCAAAAATTGCATGAAGCTTTGGGAACGAGGTTGAATTTTAGTTCAGCATATCACCCTCAAGCGGATGGACAAACCGAGAGGACCAATCAAATTTTGGAGGACATGTTAAGATCTTGTGCTTTAAAGCATGGGAAAGTTGGGACAAAAGCTTGCCATACGCGGAATTTTCATACAACAATAGTTACCAAGCGAGCTTGAAAATGTCACCATATGAAGCGCTTTATGGAAGGAAATGTAGGACACCTTTATTCTGTAATGAGGCAGGAGAAACTCAAGTATTTGGTCCGGATGTGTTGCAAGAAGCCGAAAAGCAAGTCCAAATAATTCGTGAAAACCTGAGGGCAGCCCAATCAAGACAAAAAGGCTATGCGGAGAATAGGAGAAGGAAATTAGCCTTCGAAGTGGGAGATTTTGTTTACCTCAAGGTGTCGCCGATGAGAGGTCATAAGAGGTTTAACATAAGAGGCAAACTAGCACCTCGTTATATTGGACCATTCAACATTTTGGACAAAAGAGGAGAATTAGCGTATAAGTTGGAGATGCCAACTCATCTTTCAGACGTACATGATGTCTTTCATGTTTCCCAGCTCAAGAAGTACTTGAGAGTATCGGAAGAACAAGTGCTCATGGAAGGATTGGAACTAGAGGAAGATTTGACTTATGCCGAACAACCGGTCAAAATCTTGGAAACTAAGGAGAGGGTCACAAGGAACAAGGTTATTAGATGGTGTAAAGTTCAACGGAAGCACCACACAAAAAAAGAAGTGACGTGGGAATTGGAGGATGAAGTCAAAAAGTAATTTCCCTATCTCTTCTCTTCCACGTCGAATCTCGAGGGCGAGATTCATTTTAAGGGGGTAGGTTTCTAACACCCTCATTTTCATGCATCATGCCTTGCATACATTCATATACATGTTTAACATTAACCCACATAAAGAGGAACGAGTTTAAAATTGATTTGGAATGAAACGCACTTAAAATGCAGGAAAGTGCGGACTAGTCTGATTTTACTGAGGACTAGTCCGATTTCTCTCTGACTAAAACGGACTTGTCTGTTTTTGTTGCGTACTAGTGCCATTTTGCCTCTGGAAACTTTCGAACTTGTCCGATTTTCTGCGGACTAGTACGATATTCCATGAATCCTTGAAATTTTGCTAAGTCCCTGGACTTTTCCAGACTAGTCTGGTGTCCTAGCAGACTTGTCCATTTTCCTTTCTGACTAAAGTCGGACTTGTCTGATTTTAGGCCAGACTTGTCCGATTTTCTCTCTGGACAACTTCGGACTAGTCCGGTCCTTTTCGGACTTGTCCGATACTTCGCGACTCCGAGTTGATCTTTTGTTTTATGACTTGTTTCTTGGGGTTCACGTTAAGTGGTCCTAGGGACGTCGTGCCTAACTCTTTTAGAGCCCATGTGGGACTCTAAACCGGCCTCTACTCCTCTCAAATTCGAAATCCATCTAACCCTAGCCTCCACCTCTATATAAACAACCCCACCACTTGTCTTGACATCTATTTGCCACTTTTTCACCCCACCCAAACTCTAGTTCGTGGAGAGTCACCATCAAGGAGGGAGGAGGAGATCCCAAGCAAGAAGAAGAAGAGGAGGAAACGAAAGAGGATCAACAACTCCATCAAGTTTTGTTCTTCATCACCAATTCATCTCCAAGTTCATCATCAACCCTAGATCATTAAGATCCAAGTGTTACCTCCAAGTTTCTTGATACATTGGAGTCCTAAACACCTGGTATACCTTCTATTCTCTTTTCCTTACGTGAATCTGACCCCTAATCTCCAAATTCACGTCGATCTAGAAAACCCTAGTTTGCTAGTTCTGCGAAGTGCGGACTAGTCTGGCCTTCTGCGGACTAGTCCGATTTTGCTGACTAAATTGTGTTGAATTGATTCTAAAAGCAGATTTAATCACATCCAAACCTGTATAAACTTGTTAAAATCTATTAGAACTAGTTATTGATCTTTGAAATTAATCTATTAACAAGTTCTACCTTGCATTTGCATCAATCATGCATGTCATGTCATATTG
The DNA here is from genome assembly GCA_036927565.1 of Tuctoria greenei. Taxonomy (NCBI): domain Eukaryota; kingdom Viridiplantae; phylum Streptophyta; class Magnoliopsida; order Poales; family Poaceae; genus Tuctoria; species Tuctoria greenei. The sequence goes on from JAYESD010000008.1 coordinate 123,332,826, forward strand.
AGTAATATTTGTGCACTCTTTGATTGTGTTTCTTGTCTTGTATGTTTATTGTGTGGATTAGACAGATTTGTGCTAGGGAGTGCCGCGAAGGATCTACAGCACCAAGAGTTTGAAGAAGTTGACCCGAACCAATCCCAAGAGCAAGGCAAGTGTCCTTGAAGCATATTGATCCTGTTTTGAAATAAATGTTTTGTTTGCAAAGCTGCATGCTTGTGTCAAATTGATGGTAATCCTATGATAGAAAGTTTACTAGCTTTGTTGAACCACCCTTGTCACCTGGGACATATGGTAGAGAGTCGGGATGGGATTTTTACCTTTTTGCTTCGCTTAACTAATTGGGATAGAAACAACTATACCACTCAATTTAATTATGCATGGATGAGATTATGGTTAACATGAACTGGTTAAATCTGATATGGTAATGGGTGATCTAAGCAAGCCTGGTATGTTGATGGGTTGGATGTATGGTGGTTTTGCTTGCTTTAGATCTAAGGACCGGTTCATGGAGTGACCATCCAGGATTTACAGTGCCACCATGAGGCCAAGTATGGGTGCGGCGTAGCTGATTAATTAGGGTTTTGCCAGTGCTATTTGGACCATTATGGATGCTAGGGGAAGGGGTAGTCGGATTGGGTTTATTGATGATTGGTGGACAACCCTGGGATCCGAATGGCTCAAGAGGGGGCCCTTGGTTGAAGATGTGCTCGGTGGGAGACATCGCACAGGTGAAACCTCAGTGTGGTCTAAATAGGCTAGTAATCCCTTTGTAAAGGATATTTTGTGATCTCTTGGCCACACACCTAAGGAAGTGTGAGACGGCATAATTGAGATTCTATAGTCATCAAAAGGTGATGAAATCACAAACACGTGGGTAAAGCGGTACAACCTCTGCAGAGTGTGTCTAAAACTATCATGATAGTCATGCTCCCGGTTATGAGCAACCTGGACCCTCACATGATTAGAAGGAACTTGGTATTGGAATGGTTTTTTGGATGGTTATGGTTTGGTAATGGTTATGGCTGGTTATGGACGAATTTCTGATATTGAATATGGTTATTGGCAAATGGTGAAATCTGGAATTATTTATGATGGTAATGAATTCAAACTGGTATTATGATATTACTTATGATTATGATGGTGTCCGTACCCTGGGTACCGTATACCCCTTGAGATTGCAAAGATCTCAAGGAACTGTCATCTACTTGATTTGAAGACCTTCGGAGGCCCACATGTCAGACGTAACCGGACCCGCTTCCCCAACATGGTTAGTCCCAGGGTCGCCACGTGTACCATCAAACCGGAGCTACCGCCCACAAGGGGGAAGCTCCGGGCTATGTACCATAACGGCATCCCCAGACCTAACCCCAGACCGAGGGAAGCTCCGGAACTGACACGTGTCTGGTGGCACCGGACCTATCTGTTCCACACAGTATGCTCTGGAGCTACCACGTGTCCAATCGTCGGATCTTCAGCCTCAAACCTCTGGTAGACTCCACAACGGCTCCGGATCTTCAAAGGGGAATCAAGGACTTCAAGACCCGATTAAGTTTCATTAATACTATGTTGATGACACACGATCGGACGACCTTTATTACCAGTAACGGCGCTGTCAAAGCCCGTAACTCAGTCATTAAGGGTAATTAAGCGCATCAAATGTGTATCAATATTAGTAACCGCTGGGGCCACATGTCGGGCTAGGCCAACTTATAACGGAATGTCCTTGTACTATAAAAGGACAGGCTGATGATACATAGAGGGGCTCTCTGATCTGATCTGGTCTGATCGACTCACACGCGCTCTCAACTCACGTCATCTGAGTTGAGTGTCATACATCCAATACAACACTAGCACACCCCGTGGAGTAGGGTATTACGCTCAGGCGGCCCGAACCACGTATATCATTGTGTCTCCTATGTCATTTTACATTTCACCTTCTTGAATCTCCGCGCACCCACACCGAACTTCAAACTCCGCAAACACTTTTAGTAGTGTCGGGAGATCTGCCGGATCAAAACCACCGATAGTTGGCGCGCCAGGAAGTGGTGCGCCTGAGATTTCAAGAATGGTGAACTCAGCTGCTGAATCATCCAATGGTCATCCCGCTGTTCAAGCTGCTGGGGGCAATCCCTCCAATATGCAGCCACCAGCAGGAACCTCAGTTCTTGCAGGAGTCACACTTCCACCACCGCCGCCTCCACCAGCAAATCAAGCTGGGCAGCGCAATGGTGCGCCGGTGTCAATCACTACGTCGGCAAATCATGATAACCCGAAACAAGCGCTCCATGCAGTACGTGCTCTCCTTCAGCGCCCACCACCTCCGGATGCATCCCGGGATGCAATGGAGCAGTGGAGGGCCGATGTGGAACACTTGGTTACAGCAGCAGCTGACTGCATCAGTAACCAGGGTCCTCCTCCTTCAAGACGGGCCACGTCGTAGCGACGGACCTTGTCTGGCAGACTTGGTCTGCACGTTTCCAACAACAGGAGACGTGCTGCATCACAGCAAGTGACGTCATTGCCCTCCAGGGCGCGACGCACTAACACGGTATCAAGGCTTTCAACAAATGACCTCCGGGCGGAGCTTGATCGCTGATACCATCAACAAGACGGTCGAGTCCATATCGAGCGTGCTCATGAAAGACGAGAAGTTCAGGACATTCCTGCTCCTGAAGGAGTAGGAGGAGGCTGTTCAGCCTTGGCCATGCATCTGCGTATGGTCAGGTGGCCACAGAAATTCCGGCGTCACTTGCCGGAGAAGTTTGACGGGACCGTTAATCCCGTCGAATTTCTTCAGATTTACTCCACTGCTATCCTGGCGGCTGGAGGAAATGAGGTCGTAATGGCCAACTATTTTCCAGTGGCTTTAACTGGGACCGCCTGGTCTTGGTTTATGAGCCTTCCACCCAACTCCATCAACAGTTGGGAGGAGTTGTGGTGACAGTTCACCGCCAACTTCGGGAGTTCGTACACCTGACCAGGCACCGAACTGGACCATTTTGCAGTCGTGCAAAAAGGGGGAGAATCCCTGCGATCATTCATCCAAAGATTCTCTCATGTATGAAACACTATCCCTTCTATCTCTAGCGCTTCTGTCATTGTGGCATTTAGACAGGGCATACGGGATAAGAAGATGTTGGAGAAACTGGCGATCAAGGAGATCACCAGTGTCACGGAACTCTTCAACTTGGCTGACAAATGTGCCAGAGCTGCGGAGGGGCGTGAAATGCACTCCGAACCACCTCCGGAGGATCACAAGTAATCTTCCAAAGGAAAAGCCACTACCTCCAGGAGTGGTAAAAAGAAGAAAAAGACCAACGGCAAGAAGAAGCCGTAGGCCGGCGCATCTAATGCTGCAGGTGCTGCAGCTCCAGGTGGCCGGGGGCCACGCCCCGAGAAGCGACCTCGACCGCATTCTGAAGACGGTGGCAAACCCAAGGTGTGGTGTCCAATTCATAAGACAGACAGCCACAGTTTGGAAGACTGTCGGGAGGTCCAAAACCTTGCCGAGCGCTACAACAAGCGCTGGGAAGAAGTTCCTTTCCGACAGAGGGAAGGAAAACGAAAAGTTGATGAAGCTCCGGCTGAAGAGGAGTTAGGTTTTCAGGATCCTAAAAAGGTCCTGAAGGCCATCTACACCTCCGTCGACGACGATTCTGACGTCTCTGACAACGAGCGTCGGAAGACCATGAACACCATTTTTGGTAGATCATGGGACATCACCTCCCGCAGCGTCCTCAAGACAATGCGTCAGGACATGGCCGATGTAGCCTCTACAGCCAGGGCGGAGCCTCATCGGAAGTGGATGGACACAGCCATCACTTTTGATGCTTCGGACTGCCCTCGAAGCATGGTTGGAGCAGGCCAGTTACCTTTGATGGTATCTCCTATGATCAATAACATTCAGCTCCACCATGTTATGGTAGACGGAGGTTCGGGGCTGAACCTCATAAGCTTCGAAGCTTTTACCAAGCTTCAGCTCCGACCTTCGGATCTCCACCCCTCCCGACCTTTCTCTGGAGTAGGTCCGGGAGCCATTACCCCACTCGGTGCTATTACTCTCCCTGTTACCTTCGGGACCCAGGAGAAGTATCACACTGAGAAGTTGGTCTTCGACGTTGCTCAGATCAACTTACCTTTCAACGCCATCTTGGGTAGGCCTGCCTTGTACAAATTCATGGCAGCTGCTCATTATGGCTACCTTGTGTTAAAGATGCCAACACCAGTAGGCGTTCTCCGGATCCGCGGAGATCGCACTGCCGGAGTAACCGCTCTGGAAGAACTTCATGCGCTTACTGCGGCGCAAGAGGAGGACTCCAGGCAGGAGCAAGCTCCAAAACCCCCGAGCATTCGTCAACGAGGCTCAACTTCTGCACCTCGTGTGCAGCCAAGCGGCGACACCGACATTCCCGTCAAAGTCGTCCAAATCGGTTCCGATGCCGCTCAGACCACCCGTATATCGGGGGGACTGAACGACAAACAGGAACTCGCGCTCATCTCTTTCCTCCGGGCTAATGTCGATGTGTTTGCCTGGCAACCGTCACAAATGCCTGGGATCCCCAGGGAAGTGATTGAGCACAATCTGAAGATCTACCCTGACGCCCAGCCTATGCATCAGAAGCCTCGGAAGCAATCCGTGGAGCGACAGAACTTCATTCGACAAGAAGTGAAGAAGTTGCGCGAAGCTAGATTCATCTGAGAAGTCTTCCATCCAAAATGGCTGGCAAACCCAGTCGTTGTGCCCAAGGCCGGCGGGAAGCTTCGGATGTGTATTGACTACACAACATTAAATAAGGCATGTCCAAAAGATCCATTCCCACTACCTAGAATAGATCTGATAGTGGATTCCACCTCCGGGTGTGAATTATTGTGTTTCTAGACGCATATTCTGGGTATCATCAAATCAGAATGTCTAGGGAAGATGAAGAGCATACCTCTTTCATCACAGTAGATGGATTGTACTGTTATACAGCCATGCCATTTGGTCTCAAGAATGCAGCTTCAACATTTGTACGAGCTATGTACAAAACTTTTGAAGAACTCATTAGAGACATAGTGGAAGTGTACGTCGATGACATCGTGGTCAAGATCAAGAACAAGGAGTCACTCCTTGACACCTTATAGGTTGTCTTCGACAAGCTGCAGGTCACCCGCACAAAGCTAAACCCAAACAAGTGTGTCTTCGGGGTTAGCTTCGGAAAACTTCTTGGTTTCCTAGTAAATCACCGGGGCATAGAGGCTAATCCGGCGAAGATCGAAGCCATTGAAGACATGCGGCCACCAGCCCGCATCAAGGATGTCCAAAAGCTGACTGGATGTCTAGCAGCCCTCAGCCGGTTCATTTCAAGACTGGCGGAATGGGCACTTCCCTTCTTCAAGTTATTGAAGGAAGTTCGGACCATTCCAATGGTCTGAAGAAGCAGAAAAGGCGTTCCAGAAGCTAGAACATCTCCTCACCACCCTACAAACTCTGGTAGCTCCGAACCCTGGTGAGCCTTTGCTGCTTTACATTTCAGCAACTGACGAAGTCGTCAGTATGGTCCTGGTTGCGGAGAGACCAAAACCATCCCATGCACAGGAATCCAGACCCCTCCGGGAGGGTCCGGAGGTTCCTGAAAGCGGGTCTGGGTCCCAGTTCTCAGACTTGAGTCCACAAGAAGTTACTTCGGAAGACCCAGACCCCTCCAGGAGGGTCCAGGTCGCTTCTGAAGAAGCTCTGGGTCCCTCCAGTAAGGACCCGGAGGTCCCCGAAGAAGGTCTGGATCCCTCTGGGAGGATCCCGGTCAATGAAGAGGAAGCTTCGGGCCCCTCCGGGAGGGTCCGAACCATCCAGCATCCAGTGTACTTCATCAGTGAAGTACTTCATGACGCCAAGACTCGATACCTAGAGGTGCATAAGCTGCTCTATGCAGTTCTTATCGCCTCCAGGAAGCTTCTCCATTACTTCCAGGCTCACAAGATTTCAGTGGTGACTTCTTACCCACTTCGAGCAATCTTGCATAATCCCAATTCAATTGGGAATATTGCAAAGTGGGCAGAGGAATTGGCCGAATTCGATCTCGAATTCATTCCAAGACAAGCAATCAAGAGTCAAGCATTGGCAGATTTTGTGGTGGAATGGACTTCCTCTCCATCAAATCCTGGGTGCCCCAGTGAGCAGAAGCCGTAACACAAGGCTCCGGTCTTCACCGAGCCTCACTGGACCCTCTACTTTGACGACTCCATGCAAAAGCAGGGGGCCGGAGCTCGAATCCTTCTCCTCGCACCAACTGGGGAGAATGTAAAATACATGGTACACCTTGACTTCAAGGCGACCAACAACATGGCGGAGTACGAAGCACTCATCTATGGACTAAAGGTGGCACTGTCATACGGTGTCAAGTAGTTGCTGGTCAAGGAAGATTCATAGCTCATCATTAAAAAAGTGAAGGGTGAATGCTCCTGTAACAATCTCCAGCTAGCTGCTTACCTCCTTGAAGTCCAGAGGCTTCAGAAGGACTTTGAAGTCCTAGACCTCCACCACGTCCAGCGTGTCCACAACGTTGAAGCCGATGAACTCTCGACGAAAGCGTCAACCGAAGCTCCAACTCCTGACGGAACTTTTTTCCGGAGGTTGTCAAAACCCACAGCTCAGCCTGCCGAACTGAGCGAAGGGGGCGAGATCAGCATCCCAAAGCTGACGGTCCCGATGGCCCTGTTACCATGGCAGCCATCAAGGGTCGTAGGTGCTGCCGGAAGCTCCGAGCAACCCAACACGCAAGACTCAAATGCTCAAGTTAGCTCCGATGCATGGATCTCGGAGATCCGGAGCTACTTGAAAGACAACATCCTTCCTGACGATGATGTATCCGCTGACCGAATAGTCAGATTGCCTAAAAGATACACGTTGGTAGAAGGGGATCTCTACAGGTGCGGTGCCAACGGCGTCCTAATGTGGTGCATCACAAGGGAAGAAGGCTGCGAGCTCCTTGCAGAAATCCATGGAGGCGAGTGTGGGAACCACGCGTCTTCCCGCACGCTGGTCGGTAAAGCCTTCCGGCATGGCTTCTACTGGCCTACAGCACTCCAGGATGCAACTGAGCTGGTGAAGAAATGTGAAGCATGCCAATTTCATGCAAAGCAAATTCACACACCGGCTCAGCCTCTACAAATGATACCTCCTACATAGCCCTTCGCTGTGTGGGGGATGGACATCTTGGGACCTTTCCCAAGAGCCTTCGGAGGTTACAAGTTCCTATATGTCTCCATTGATAAGTTCACCAAGTGGCCGGAAGCAACTCCAGTTGTGACAATAAACAAGCAATTAGCTATCAACTTTTTGCTGTCCATTGTATGCAGATTTGGAGTCCCAAACAAAATCATTACTGATAACGGGACCCAATTCACAAGCTCTGCATTTCAAGGATATTGCGAAGACCTCGGCATTCAAGTTTGCTACGCCTCCGTAGCTCACCCGGCAAGCAATAGCCAGGCCAAGAGAGCAAATGCTGAAATCCTGAAAGGACTCAAAACGTGCACCTATGAGCGCTTGAAAAAACATGGAGCCAACTGGATTGAAGAGCTTCCGCCCACTCTATGGGCCAACAGGACAACTCCAAACCGGTCAACTGGAGAGACACCCTTCTTCCTGGTGTACGGAGCTGAAGCAATCCTTCCTCCGGAAATCACCTTGGGGTCACTCCGGGTCCGGACCTTTGACGAAGCCATGCAGGACCAGCTCTGGCGTGAAGACCTAGACCTCCTTGAGGAGGGAAGGTGCCAAGCAGCTGTTCGGAATGCCTGATACCGCCAAGCCCTTCGGCGCTATCATCAGCGGCATGTACACAACCGACAGCTTGAGGAAGGAGATCTGGTGCTACGGAGAATACAATCCAGAGAAGGGTTAAACAAAGTCTCCCCCAGCTGGGAGGGACCCTTCCGAGTGATTAAAGTATCCCGTACTGGAAGCGTTCGCTTGGCTACCAAGGATGGGACACCTCTCCCAAATCCTTGGAATATTGAGCACCTACATAAGTTCTACACTTAATATCACGGAGGTGAGTCTGTAGTAACTTGAGGTGTATGTTATAGAGTCATTGTACAGAGTCGGGTAGTTCCTCCGGGAGAACAGCCGGACCTTTCCCGGAAGGTCCGTAAAGTTCATGCCACACTTGTCACAGTCTCAGAACTAAAAGTGTGGCTAGCTACCTTGGGTCAAATGAGAAATGAAACACGCTTAGCCTGGTTCCGTACCCTAAGAGTGTACTTGTTTCCCCTGTACCCCGAACCTATAATGGAAGACATCTTCATGTGAAACAGACTCCACGTGCATTTATTTTGTACAGGCTCAACATTTTTTATTTTTCTCTTTCTTGTCTATAACAAAGTTGTGCAATTCTTAAGAAATTTTAGTTCGTCCAGTTCATATACAATTCGAGCTGTATTGTCAATTCTTTTGGATTCAAATATTGTTCATGGCCCACTCGCTTGAATGTCGCCAAGCCAATCTAGGGCCAGAGTGTGCTATCGACTTAGCCTAGTCAAGCACCCTAAGTACGCCACTCTACCTACACCCCGGCAGGTCGAAGTAAGGCGGTTCCAAGTACAATTGGATCTGGAAGAAAGAAGGCAACACATTCGGTTGTATTCAGAATTGTGTTTGACCTAAAACTTTCTTGGGAATCGTAAGCCGCGACGAAGTTATAGGCAAGGAGCGAATTTTACTATTTTTCTTGGTTTCAGTGTGCGGGAAAAATAAAGAATCCACGTTGATGGAGAAAAGCCGGAGCTAAAAAAGCTCTGACTCCCCCTAGGTGGCTTGTGATCGATGTTAAACATTGAAAACGAGCATTACCGGAGCAACCAAGCTCCGGCAAAGCTAGAGGGGCTAGCCGTCGACGCAGAATAAAAGATGGTGAGAAGACCCCACAAGCGGAGTCTGCTGCTGACAAGCTACACGTTGGCAAAGGTCATTGCCATAGCTACTAAGCTCCGACACCCCGGAAGGCTAACAATCGATGCTCTACGCGTTGATGGGGACTATTGCCGGAGCTACTAAGCTCCGACGGTAGTCAATGCTGGAGCTTCTGAGCTCCGACAACCTCAGGGGGCCTTCACTATCGAAGACTTCGGACCTACACTCTACAAGTTCGAAGCAAATGAGTATTCGACGAAATACAATATCCTCTTAGTACATGTTCACCATCAAATTGTGTACATCTACCAGGGAGCCAAGTGAAGATAGAAGTGTTGAAGACAAAAAATGAAATTCATTAACAAATTGTGGATTTCATTCATCTGGAGACAAGGGATTACAAAATTGGGGAAGAAAAAGAGAGAATACAAGTGGGAGCTACAGAGATGGTCCTAGACCCTATGGAAGAATTGGGCGACCTTCTGAGCAACCTCCGACACGTTGGCTCGGGTGGCTTCACCTTCTCCTTCGATGGGACCTTCAAGTATCGGGTCCAGAGGAAATTGGGGATCCCGGCTGGTGTAGCACGTCATCACATACTCTGTGACTTTCTTCGCCAGGGACTGCCCCTCAACCTCCAACTGGTCCGTGGTGATGTCACCCACCTTGGAGAGTTTGCCACCCACCGAGCTCAACGCTTGCAGCGCTAGGTCCGGCTCCGGCTCCGGATCATCCGGACGTAGGGGACTGAAGCCCATTGGTATCAACGCGTCGTTGGCTTTGTTCAGGAACTCCCAAACCTGTAGGGAGTCCGCAGTCCTCAAGCCCTTCAGTTCCTCCAAGGATCTTTTGGCCGCCGCCAGTTCAGAATTCTCGCGAGCAAGGCGCTCAACCTCTTTGGCATTTTGCTGAATCTTTTCAACAACCTGCTTCTCGAGTTTTACGAGCTCCTCCTCCCGGAGGTGGATCTTGTTCTAGCGGTCGACCAGGTCCTTCTCCCGGCCCCTAACTTTCTTCTCCCTAGCAGCGATGGCACACTCTTGCTTGTAGAGTTCCTACCCTCGCACCCAGGCTTTCTCCTCCACCTCAACGCAACGCTCCTCCAACTTCTTGGTGCGTTCCTCGAGGCCCTTGTTAGCCAGAGCCACCTTTTCGGCGAGCTCCTCCTCCCTCTTCAAGACATCATCCCACAACTCTAGGAGTTTTTGCTCTTCATCTTCGAGCTTCTTCTCCCTCTCCTCAAGTGCCTCCCAACGCTTGATTAGGGTAGTGTTAATGGCTTCAAGCCTTTCTTGGCGATCATCAGCCGCACTATTAGTTGTCTTGTCCTGCTCATAAATGGCCCGGGATTGAGTGTCGAGGGCACGAGTCAAGCTCTCCCTATCATCCAATAATTTGCCCCAGTATTCCAGGCGGACCTTCTCCTGTTTGATCCACTCCTTGTCGTCTGCCAGCCTTGACTGCGCCAGCTTGGTCTCGAAGTAGAGCCGATTACGCCACCGCCTAAGGGTTTGGCACTCCTCTTGAAGAGCCTTGCTGTTGTGGTAGAACGCCAGCTGGACTTGACGCAGACTGGAGCAAGCGTTGTCAATGGACAACGACAGGGGAATAGGGTCCGGACCTGCTGGGGTCTCCTCTGCTGGTTCCAACGGGTTCTCGCTTACAAAAATTGGGTCCCACTCCACAAGAGTGGTCCCCTGAGCCTCCACAGCACTAGGGCCGTCCTCTGGGATAGCCTCAGTCGCCACCGAGGAGGGTCCCGCAGAAGAAGTTCCGACCTCCAGAAGTGGTTCCGAAGGCCCTGCTGCCAGGTCTTCATTTGCCCCCTCAGGCAGGGGGCCAGCGACTTCATCAGAGCACCCTGGCTCAGCAGCAGGCACCTTCGCCGTCATCACTTCCGGAGCAGGGGCTACTTCCGGCTCTGTCCTGGGCTCCTCCTCCGCTGGTGGCTCGGGAGTTGGTGCCTCGACCATCATGGGCTCGAGTGTTGATGCCTCCACAATGATCGGCTCGGGCGCCAGAAGGTCAACAACAACCGGCCCTGAGGCCGGAGCTTCAACCTCAATCGGCTCAGGCGCCGGAAGGTCTTCAACTGCAACCGGCTCTACAGCCGGAGCTTCAGTGGCAACCGGCTCTAAGGCCGGAGCTTTGGAGGTAGCCGGCTCAACCGCCGGGACTTCCTCAACATCCAGCTCACTCGCCAGGACTTCAACAACCTCCGGCTCAACCGCCGGGGCTTTGACAATTTCCAGCTCTGGGGCCGGAATCAATGCTTCCTCTGGCTCAGCGGCCGAAGCTTCCAACATCTCAGCATCAAGACCCGGGGCTTCAACCTCCGGGGCAGGTGCCGCTGGCGCATCTTCTCTCCCGTGGTCCGGCGCTACCACGGGAGTCTCGGGGGATGAGTCGAGGTCCATGACCACGACAGCTGGCGCCGGAGCTGCCGCAGCTTCAGCCACCACTTGGGGCGGCACCGGGACAGGAGCAGAAGCCTCCGCCCTCACAGCTTCAGCCGCTGGGGCTGAGGGTGAAGCCTCACTCCTCTTCTTGGGGACGCTGCAGATGATGGATGAAGAAACTTAAAAAACAGTTACTACAACAAAACAACTGTCTGAGGTAAAGATTAAAATTCACCTCGGAAGGCTTCCGCACCAACTTGCCCGGAATCTCTTTCCCGGGCGTTCTGTACTGACCATGGCCGCCGCCGGCGTGGTAGCTCTGGAAGGCCCCCTAGAACTTGTTGCAGCCGCGGGCATTTCCTTAGTCTAGGCCCCCCTCGACCGGGAAGGACCTCCGGACCCAGAGGCCTCAGCTGGCCCTAGTACTGGAGTCACATGCCCGGGGCTAGCACCCCGAGAAGACACTATTGCAGGTACAGTCGCCGCAGTTGTAGAAGACCTCCCCCTCCGGGGAGAAGGAGCTGCTGCAGAGGGTGCAGGCCTGACGGACCTTCCGTCGGCATGCTTTAGCTTCCTCTTCTGGCTCGAGGGTTCAGCCACCAGCTCCTTGCCCTTGTCGACGACTTCAGTCCTTGGCTTCGGGGCAGGGTCAGAGCCACCTTCAGAAGCCCCAGGGATCACCACCATGGAAGTCGATCGTCTCTCAATGACACCGAGGTCGTCAAGCACCGGCATCGTCCGCCGGAGCTCCTTGCTTAACTGTACTTCCAAGTTCAGAGGGAGGAAAGCTGGTGGCAGGGTCAAGTCATCACCCAAGACATCGATGTCGTGCTGGAACTTCTTGAGATGAAACTCCAAGGTCGCCCCCTCCATGTTGGACTTCAGCCCGGTCTCAACTCGGTCGTCGTCCATCACACTGTTGAGGGACCAAGCGAGTTTTTCTCTCCTCTTCAGCGGTGCCCACCTGTTGACCAGGAAATTGCAAAATACCGCCTGAGGAGTTAATCCTCCCTCCACACAATGGCGGATCCTGGTCAGAGCAGGGTTGAAAGCATCTGACGGCACCGGAGCTTCACTCCAGCTTGTCGCAGTGTCGATGTTGGGGAGGCCTTCGGGCAGCTCCAGCTTCTCGTGCTCCTCCACCCGGATGACTATCCAGTCCTTCTTCCAATCGCCCCACTTTCCAGAGGGAAACGACCGGAGGTACTTGAATGGGCACTTCTTGCGCTTCACAAAGTAGTAGAAGCCAAGGTACTCATTACTCCTTTCGGTGGTATGGACGGTGAAGAAGGTCCGGAAAAGCTCAATGCAGGGGGGATGCCCACCCACATTTCACAGAAGTGGACGAAGACAGACACTAGAAGAATGGAGTGGGGGCCAAGGTGGTACAGCTGCAGACCATAGAAGTCTAGCGGCATCAAGAAAAAGGAGGAAAAAGGTGGGATCAACCCAACCATGGCGTACGCAGAAAAGTACACCATCTCGCCGGCGTGCTCCTTCTTGAATGGTAGCTCTCCCTCGGTGTGGACCAGGTGGTTAAAGAAGTCCGGGGACCACCCCATGAGGGCCCGGACCTTCTTCAGGTCACCTTCGGTCTTCAAGCGGCTCTCGCGGAGACCCAACTCCATCGCAGCACAGCAAGGCAAGGGAGGAAAAGCAAGCACAAGTTTGGGAGTTCGTGCGCAAGTTCAGATGAGAGGCGTAAAGAACCCCAGACGGTGCACGCTTTCCTTCTTATGTAAGCCCCCGCAACGCTTGGATGGAAACTGCAGGGAAGCTGAAGATACTATTCAAAAATTTCACCCTGCCGATGACAAGAGGGCCCCGGACCACCCCGACGATCAAGTCGAGGTTCTTACCCAAGCGAACGGTTGTCATCATGAAAGGCGGGAAGCCCAAAGGCGGCGGCCTGACAAGGCACGCAGAACCGATACGATTTTCGTATCGGGAACCGGCGACCTTCAATTGTGTGAGATTCGCACGCCAAAGATCTCATTTGCCGCACCCGGGACATGCCACACGGCGAGGATTTAACTCCAAAACTATCGCCAACAGCACATCAGAAGACCTTTGAAGACTCGGCTCAAAAGTTGAAGGATGGACCCACCTTCGGCGGAATGACTTCACCCAAGGGGTCTTCCCCAGAGGTGGGCCCAGGGGGCCACTATCGGTACCCTGGGTACCGTATACCCCTTGAGATTGCAAAGATCTCAAGGAAATGTCATCTACTTGATTTGAAGACCTTCGGAGGCCCACATGTCAGATGTAACCAGACCCGCTTCCCCAACATGGTTAGTCCCAGGGTCGCCACGTGTACCATCAAACCGGAGCTACCTCCCACAAGGGGGAAGCTCCGGGCTATGTACCATAACGGCATCCCCGGGCCTAACCCCAGACCGAGGGAAGCTCCGGAACTGACACGTGTCTGGTGGCACCGGACCTATCTGTTACACACAGTATGCTCCAGAGCTGCCACGTGTCCAATCGTCGGATCTTCAGCCTCAAACCTCCGGTAGACTCCACAATGGCTCTGGATCTTCAAAGGGGAATCAAGGACTTCAAGACCCGATTAAGTGTCATTAATACTATGTTGATGTCACACGATCGGACGACCTTTATTACAAGTAACGGCGCTTTCAAAGCCCGTAACTCGGTCATTAAGGGTAATTAAGCGCATCAAATGTGTATCAATATTAGTAACCTTTGGGGCCACATGTCGAGCCAGGCCAACTTGTAACGGCCTGTCCTTGTACTATAAAAGGACAGGCCGACAATACATAGAGGGGCTCTCTGATCTGATCTGGTCTGATCGGCTCACACACGCGCTCTCAACTCACGTCATCTGAGTTGAGTTCATACATCCAATACAACACCAGCACACCCCGTGGAGTACGGTATTACGCTCAGGCGGCCCGAACCATGTAAATCATTGTGTCTCCTGTGTCATTTTACATTTCACCTTCTTGAATCTCCGCGTGCCCACACCGAACTTCAAACTCCGCAAACACTTTTAGTAGTGTCGGGAGATCTGCCAGATCAAAAACACCGACAGATGGGTTTACTTCACATACATGTAATATATTGCTTTTCAAATGTTTTACTGTACTTTTCAGCACTTAGCCTTTATTACATTCGTAATTTGAATCAGCAACATGTCATACTTTCCACACTTGCTGAGTACGACATGTACTAACTCTTGCAATCCCCCCCCAACAGTTGCAGGTCAGGATTGGGAGTTTAATGGCGATAATGTGGAGTTCTAAGCCGTGTCTACCGTCATCTTTTCCTGTGGTGTTGATTGGAGCTGCGCTACCCTATCGCTTATGTTGCCTAGCTGTTTAGTTTGCTTATTGAGTTTATTTCCGCTGCATTAGTTGGACTTGTCATTAATATTCATTAGAGCTTGTATTCAATAATATTATGAATTGTGAAATAAATTTTGGTTAATTAATCTTGTCCTGTGGAAATTTTCTGTATACTCTTTTGTGAATGCACTCGTGTATGTGTGTTGAACGTCCTGGGCACACATATGCGTTCACTTGGTTCATTTTCAAAACCGGGTGTCACAGTATTTACCTTAAGTGGGCCCAAGAACGTCGTGCTTAACCCCTGTGGAGCCCATGTGGGACCCCTGCACGGCCTCCACCCACCTTAGACTCGAAATCCATCAAACCCTAGCCCTCCACCTCTATATAAACAATCCCGCCCCTTGACTTTACATCTTTTCGCCTCAATTCAAAGACCACAAACCCTAGTTCATGGAGAGCCGCCATCAAGGAGGGAGAAGGAGATCCCGAGCAAGAAGAAGAAGAGGAGGAAATGAAAGAGGATCAAGTAATCAAGATCTTCACCCACTTTGTGTTATTCATCGCCAATTCACCTTCAACTCTTCATCGTCAACCCTAGATCGTCAAGCTTCAAGTTTCATCCTCAATTCTTGATCCTTGAAGTTCTAAAAACGTGGTATACCTTCTACTTTCTCTTTTTCGACGTGAATTCAATCCAAATTCTCCAAATTCTCGTAGATCAAGAAAACCCTAATTTGCAGTTTGTCTAGGGCGGACTACTCCAACCCCTAAAATCGGACTTGTTCGGCCTCTGAATCTAAATGGTGCTGAATTAATTCCAAATTGTATCAAATCAATTCCAACCTGTCCAAACTTGTTAAAAACTATAAGAACCAGTTAGTGAACATTAATAGCAACTCATTAATGAGTTTTACTTCATAATTGCATTAATCATGCATGGCATGTCATATTGAATGTTGTATGAGCATTATTTGATTGAATTGTGTGTTTTGCATGTTGTCCCTCAAAATAGAAGGTTTTGTGCTAGAGAGTGTTGCGGAGGACCTCCAGTACCATAATTTTGAAGACTTTGACCCACATCAAGCCCAAGAGCAAGGCAAATGTCCTTGAACATATTGATCTTATTTTTACAATAAATGTTTTGTTTGCAAAACTACATTTCTTGTGTCAAATTGATGGGAAAACCTGAGATAGGAGTTTACTAGTTTTACTTAACCATCCTTGTCACCTGGAATACATGGTAGAGAGTCGGGAAGGGCTTTTTACCTTTTTGCTTCGCTTAATTAACTCGGATGGGAAAACAACTATACCAATTAATTATGCATTAATGAGATTATGATTAATATGAACTGGTTAATATGATATGGTAATGGGTGATCTAAGCAAGCCTGGTACGTGGATGGGTTGGATGTTATGGTGGTTTGCTTAACTTAGATCTAAGGACCGGTTCATGCGAGAATATGCCAGGACAATAGTGCCACCATGAGGCCAAGAATGGGTGCAGCGCAGCTGATTAATTAGGGTATTGCTAGTATTGAGCGGATCATTTGGCGCACCGGGGAAGGGGAGTTGGGTTGGGTTTGGATTTGAGGCGGGACTCCCTGGGATCCGAATGGCACAAGAGGGGGCCCTTGGTTGAAGATGCGCTCAGTTGGAGGCATCGCCACCAGTGAAACCTCAGTTGGTCTGTACATGCTAGTAGTCCCTTTGTAAAGGCTATTTTGTGATCTCTTGACCATACACCTATTGTAGTGTTTTGGCATAATGGAGGTTTTCTTTAGTCGCCAACGGGTGATGAAATCACAAACACGTGGGTAAAGTGGTGCAAACTCTGCAAAGTATTAAAACTATCATGATAGCCATGCTCCCGGTTGAGAGCACTTGGATGACCTACGTGATTAGAGGGAACTTGGAATTTGGGATGGTTATGGTTGGTAATATGGTTATGGCTGGTTATGGATTGAATCACGATATTGGATATGGTTAATGGTAATGAGAAATCTGATATATGGATGATGGTAATGAAATATGGACTGGTATTATGGTAACTACATGGTTTATGTTGGGTTTACTTCACATACATATAATATATTGCTTTTCAAATGTTTCATTGTACTTTTCAACACTTAGACTTCATTATTGTCGTCATTTGAATCAGCTACATGTCATACTTTCTCACACTTGCTGAGTACGACATGTACTCACCCTTGCAATTTCCCCCACCAACAGTTGCTGGTCAGGATTGGGAGTATAATGGTGATAATGTGGAGTTCTATGTCGTGTCTGCCGTCAGCTTAGCCTGTGGTGTTGCTTGGAGTCGCGCTACCCTTATGCTTATTTTGCTTAGCTGCATAGTTGCTTATTTAGTTTATTTCTACTGCATTAGTTCAAACTTGTCATTAATATTCATTAGAGCTTGTACTCGAGGATATTATGAATTATGTAATAGAAGTGCTTAATTAATCTTGTTCTGTGGTAATTTTCTGTATATCCTTTTGTGAATGCACTCGTGTATGTGTGTTGCACGTCTGGGGCACACATATGCGTTCACTTGTTTCATTTTCGGAACCGAGTGTCACAAATTGGTATCAGAGCCACAGGTTGACCGTAGGATGCAGCCTAGATAAAATGGACAATTTAGAGCACATAGGAGCACTCAGGAACCGGTGTGTTTTTGCTTGGTGTGTTGATTGCTATGTATTGTTGCTTGTGTGCTTAGTAGAGGATTTTGGGATGCTTTAGCATTGCCATGTCCACATAGGCTAGTATAGTTAGTTGCTTAGTTTCATATCCTTGATGCATATAGTTGGGGAAGTTTTCTAAATTCTTATCTCTTGTTTTTCTTCAGATGGTGAGAACTCGCAACCAGAGGGATGGCAATGATGAGAACGAGGAGAACAATGGGTCACCTAGAACAACAATGGACAAGGACCTGCCGAGGGAGCTATCAACCTTGAGCAGCTATTGGCTATGCAAAACTAGCTCATGCAGACCATGATACAGACTATGGGACAGTTGCAGACTGGCAACAACAACAATCAGCCGCACATGCCTCCACCGCCACCCCTGCCTCCTCATAACCAGTTGGAGAGTTCATGAGGACTAGGCCGCCGACCTTTGCTCAAGATGTTGACCCTATGGACGTCGATGATTGGCTCAAGTCTATGGAAAAGAAGCTAGCCATAGTCCAATGCAGTGATCAGGAGAAGGTGTTATTCGCATCTCATCAACTTGTTGGAGCAGCTGCCGATTGGTGGGATTCTCTATGCAACGCCCATGAGAAACATGAGAGGATTACTTGGGCTGAATTCAAGGAGAGTTTCCGTTCTTATTATGTGCCGAAAGGTGTTATGATCTTGAAGCGGCAATAAATTGAGAACCTGAGACAAGGAAGATCGAGTGTGCATGAATACCTCAATAAATTCACTCAACTCTCAAGATATGCACCTGAGGATGTGAGTCGGGACAGCCGAAAACAATACTTTTCATGAGGGGCTTGAACAATGAGATCCAAGTACAATTGCTTAATTCTGATTATGCTAACTTCAAAAAGCTAGTGGACAAGGCAATTGTTGTGGAGAATAAAGTTTGTGAGATGGAGCTAGATAACAAGAGGAAGGCGACATATCAAGGACAGCAACAAGGAAGCAATGTGAGCCCTCGTTTTGCGCCACCTAATGCGCCTTATTATAGCTCTTCTGCTCCTATACAACACCCTGGTTATGCATCGCGCCCAGGTCAGTTCGTGCAGCAACGCCCTGTTATGCAAGCACCTAGGCCTCTAATGCCTTTTGCACCTTGTGCCAACCTTCCTGGTGCAAATGTTTAGAATTAAGTTCGTCCCAATAACTCTGGTGCAGTTAGGAAGTGTTATACATGTGGAGAAGCAGGACATTTTGCAATTCAATGTTCTAAGTCAGGCCTGGTCAAGGAAGCAACGCTCCAAGACAAAACCCAAGACCCAATCGAGGAGCACCGCAAGGAAACCGTAGACAGCAGAATTTTGCTCGTGGCAACATGGACCGTGTCTCTATGGAGGAAGCTCAACAAGTAGATGACGTGGTTATTGGTATGTTTCTCGCAAACTCCAACCTGGCGACTATGTTATTTGACTCTGGAGCATCGCATTCATTCATTGCATCGAAATATGTTGCCAAGTGTAGTTTGCATATCTCTCATATGAAGTTTACTCTATTGGTTAAGTCTCATGGAGGGGAGATGAGGACAAATATAGTATGTCCAAAAGTAAACCTTAGAATAAGGGGGGTAGACTTATTTGCCAACCTCATTGTCTTGGATTCTCAAGGATTGGACATTATACTCGGTACGGACTGGTTGAGGAAGCACAATGGAGTCATTGAATGTGCCACAAAGACGGTGAAGTTGACCAATGAGGAAGGGATCACCATAGAGTTTGAGGCATCTCAACACGCACCGAAGCAAGTGGCGCTAAATCACATGGACAGTGCCGCAATTGAGGAGATTTCAGGGATGTGTGAATTTTTGGATGTGTTTTCGAATGAGTTGTCAGGTGTGCCACCTGACCGTGACATTGAGTTTGTTATTGATTTAATACCTGGAACTGCACCTATAGCTAAGAGGCCATATAGGATGCCTCCTAAGGAGTTAGCGGAGCTCAAGAAGCAGATTCAAGAGCAACTAGAGAAGGGTTTTATTCGCTCAAGCTTTTCACCTTGGGGAGCACCCATACTTTTCGTGGACAAGAAGGATGGATCCCAAAGGATGTGTGTGGATTACCGAGCTCTCAACGAGGTAACAATCAAGAACAAGTACACCTTGCCATGCATAGAAGACTTGTTTGATCAGATGACGGGTGCTTCAGGATATTTTCAAATGAAGTTAGACCATCAGATATACCTAAAACAACTTTCAGGACACGGTAAGGATCTTATGAGTACACCATGATGTCTTTGGGATTGACAAACGCACCTGCCTATTTTATGTACCTCATGAATCAGGTCTTCATGGAGTACTTGGATAAATTTATTATGGAGTTCATTGATGATATAATGATCTACTTGAGAAGCAAGGAGGAACATGAGGAACACTTGACGCTTACATTGCAGAAATTGAGGGAGCATCAATTGTATGCCAAGTTCAGCAAGTGCCAGTTTTGGTAGAAAGAGGTGTCATTTTTGGGTCATATCATCTCAGGAGGAGGAGTATCGGTTGACCCCAGAAAGGTGAGGGGCGTGTTGAAATGGGAACCCCCACATAATGTAAAGGAGATTCAGAGTTCTCTTGGAATGGCTGGATATTACCGTAGGTTCATCAAGGACTTTTCCAAGATAGACAAGCCCATGACGGAGTTGCTAATGAAGGGGAAAGCGTTTCAATGGACTCAGGCTTGTCAAGAGAGTTTTGAGGAGTTGAAGAAAAGTTTAATCACAGCCCTAGTTTTGGTTTTGCTGGATGTAAGCAAAAGTTTTGATATTTATTGTGACGCATCAAGACAAGGACTTGGATGTGTGCTCATGCAAGAAGGTCAAGTGGTAGCCTATGCATCGAGGAAATTGAAGAAACATGAGCAGAATTATCCGATGCATGATTTGGAACTTGCATCCGTGGTACACGCATTGAATATTTGGAGACATTATATCCTTGGACATAGGTGTGAAATTTATACAGACCACAAGAGTCTCAAGTACATATTCACGCAAACGGATCTGAATTTGAGACAACGAAGATAGTTGGAGCTCATCAAGGATTATGATGTGGGAATCAATTATCACCCGGGGAAGGCTAATGTAGTAGCCGATGCTTTGAGCTAGAAGGGAGAAAGTCATCAGCTCATGGTTTGAGAATGGCCACCCGAGATATGTAAGGAGTTTGAACGGTTGATTCTCGGATTTGTGAATGAGATGGGGACCATGGAGTTAAATCCGACCTTGGAGCAAGAAATTCAGGAAGGACAGGTCAAGGATGAGGAGATTCTAGAAATCAAGAAAAGAACCCAAGAGGGGAGAGAGTTCAGATTTGATGAGGATGATCATGGTACCTTATGGCTTGGAAAAAGTATTGTCGTGCCTAATGTGAAGCATATTCGGGAAACAATACTAAAGGAGGCACATGACCCACCTTACTCAATTCATACCGATTGTACGAAGATGTACAAGGACTTGAAGACATGTTATTGGTGGGCCAGCATGAAAAAGGACATAGTTGAATATGTAGCGTTGTGTAATGAGTGAAGATAGAACATCAAAGGCCAGCGGATTATTGCAACCATTGAAGATTCCATAATGGAAGTGGGAAGAAATCGGTATGGACTTTATAATTGGATTACCGTGTACCCAGTCCGGTTATGACTCAATTTGGGTAATTATGGATCGTTTGACCAAGTTGGCTCACTTTATTCCTGTCAAGACCACTTATACCACCGCGAAGCTGGCAGAGCTATATATGGAGCATATTGTGTGTCGACATGGAGTCTCGAAGAAAATATACTCGGATAGAGGTTCTCAATTTACCTTTAGGTTCTGGGAGAAACTACATGAAGCATTGGGAACAAAGTTGAATTTTAGCTCGGCATATCACCCTCAAACGGATGGACAAACTGAGAGGACCAATCAGGTTTTAGAGGACATGTTAAGAGCTTGTGCTCTAAAGCAAGGAAGAAGTTGGAACAAGAGCTTGCCATATGCGGAATTCTCATATAATAATAGTTACCAAGCAAGCTTGAAAATGTCACCCTATGAAGCATTGTATGGGAGGAAGTGTAGGACACCCTTGTCCTGGAATGAAACAGGAGAAAATCAAGTGTTTGGACCTCACATGCTGCAGGAAGGTGAGAAACAAGTCCAGATTATTCGCAAAAACTCAACGGTTGCTTAATCAAGGCAAAAAGGCTATGCTGATAATAGGATAAGGAAACTAGCCTTTGAAGTGGGAAATTTTGTTTACCTCAAGGTGTCAGCAATGAGAGGTCATAAGAGGTTTAATATCAGAGGCAAGATAGCACCTCGATACATTGGGCCATTCAACATTTTGGAAAAAAGAGGGCAAGTAGCATATAAGTTGGATATGCCAGCTCACTTATCGGATGTTCATGATGTATTTCATGTTTCACAACGCAATAAGTGCTTGAGGGTACTAGAAGAACAAGTGATGATGGAAGAATTGGAATTAGAGGCGGATTTGACTTATGCCGAGCAACCGGTCAAAGTCTTGGAAACCAAGGAGAGGGTCACAAGGAACAAGATTATTAGATGGTGTAAAGTTCAATGGAAGCATCATACAAAATTTGAAGCAACTTGGGAGCTGGAGGATGATCTCAAGAAGGAATTTCCCTATCTCTTCTCTTCCGCGTCGAATCTCGAGGGCGAGATTCATTTTAAGGGGTAGATTTGTAACACCCTCATTTTCATGCATCATGCAATGCATAAGTTCATATACATGTTTAACATTGATCCACATAAAAAGGAACAAGTTAAAAATGAATTAGAAGCAAAACAACACTTAAGTCTGTAGAAGTACGGACTTGTCCAGTTTACACCCCGGACTATTCCGGTTTTCTCGTCTGAAGCCCCTCCGGACTTGTCCGTTTTCACTGTGGACTAGTCCGATTGAGTCTCTGTTTCGTTCCGGGCTTATCCGTGATTGAGTGCGGACTAGTCCGATATTTGGTCTGGTTTTCGGATAAGTTGTCAAATCCTCGGACTTGTCCGATCTATGCCAGACTTGTCTGTTTTTCTTCTCTGGACAAGACCGGACTTATCCTGACCTCCTACCGGACTTATCCATTTTTGTCTCTGTCAAACATCGGACTAGTCCAGTCCCCTAGCGGACTTGTCCGGTGTGCCCGACTCGGATTCAATATTTTCCTCCATGATTTGTTATTGGGTATTTACCTTAATTGGGCTCAAGAACGTCGCGCTTAACCCTTGTGGAGCCCATGTGGGACCCCTACACGGCCTCCACCCACCTTCAACCCCAGCCCTTGACTTTACATCCTTTTGACTCAATTGAAAGACCACAAACCCTAGTTCGTGGATAGCCGCCATCAAGGAGGGAGAAGGAGATCCCGAGCAAGAAGAAGACGAGGAGGAAACGAAAGAGGATCAGGTAATCAAGATCTTCATCGACTTTGCGTTCTTCATCGCCAATTCACCTTCAACTCTGCATCATCAACCCTAGATCATCAAGATTCAAGTTTCATCATCAATTCTTGATCCTTGGAGTTCTAAAAACATGGTATACCTTCTACTTTCTCTTTTTCCACGTGAATTCAATCCCAATTCTCCAAATTCTCGTAGATCAAGAAAACCCTAATTTGCAGTTTGTCCAGGGCGGACTAGTCTGGCCCCTGAAACTGAACTTGACCGACCTCTGAATCCGAATGGTGTTGAATTAATTTCAAATTGACTCGAATCAATTTCAAACCTGTCCAAACTTGTTAAAAACTATTAGAACTAGTAAGTGAACATTAATAGCAACTCATTAACAAGTTTTACTTCATAATTGCATTAATCATCCATGTCATGTCATATTGAGTACTGTATGAGCATTATTTGATTGAATTGTGTGTTTTGCATGTTGTCGCTCGGAATAGAAGGTTTTGTGCTAGAGAGTGCTGCGGAGGACCTCCAGTACCAGAATTTTGAAGACTTTGACCCAAGTCAAGCCAGGAGCAAGGAGTGTCCTTGAACATATTGATCCTATTTTTACAATAAATGTTTTGTTTGCAAAACTCCATTGCTTATGTCAAATTCATGGGAAAACCCAAGATGGGAGTTTACTAGTCTTGCTTAACCATCCTTGTCACCTGGAATACATGGTAGAGAGTCGGGAAGGGTTTTTTACCTTTTTACTTCGCTTAATTAACTGGGATGGGAAAACAACTATACCATTTAATTATGCATTAATGAGATTATGGTTAATATGAACTGGTTAATATGATATGGTAATGGGTGATCTAAGCAATCCTGATATGTGGATAGGTTGGATGTTATGGTGGTTTGCTTGACTTTGATCTAAGGACTGATTCATGCGAGAATATGCCAGGACAACAGTGCCACCGCGAGGCGAAGTATGGGTGCGGCGTAGCTGATTAATTAGGGTATTGCTAGTATTGAGCAGATCATTTGGCACACCGGGGAAGGAGAGTCGGATTGGGTTTGGATTCGAGGCGGGGCTCCCTGAGATCCGAATGGCACAAGAGGGGGCCCTTGGTTGAAGATGCGCTCAGTTGGAGGCATCGCCACCGGTGAAACCTCAGTGGGTCCGTACATGCTAGTAGTCCCTTTGTAAAGGTTATTTTGTGATCTCTTGGCCATACACCTATGGTAGTATTTTGACATAATGGAGGTTTTCTTTAGTCGCCGACAGGTGATGAAATCACAAACACGTGGGTAAAGTGGTGCAAACTCTGCAGAGTATTAAAACTATCATGATAGCCATGCTCCCGGTTGAGAGCACTTGGATGACCTACGTGATTAGAGGGAACTTGGAATTTGGGATGGTTATGGTTGGTAATATGGTTATGGCTGGTTATGGATTGAATCACGATATTGGATATGGTTAATGGTAATGAGAAATCTGATATATGGGTGATGGTAATGAAATATGGACTGGTATTATGGTAACTGCATGGTTTATGACGGGTTTACTTCACATACATATAATATATTGCTTTTCAAATGTTTCATTGTACTTTTCAACACTTAGACTTCATTATTGTCGTCATTTGAATCATCTACATGTCATACTTTCCCACACTTGCTGAGTACGACATGTACTCACCCTTGCAATTTCCCCCAGGTCAGGATTGGGAGTATAACGATGATAATGTCGAGTTCTAGGTCGTGTCTGCCGTCAACTTTGCCTGTGGTGTTGCTTGGAGTCGCGCTACCCTTATGCTTATTTTGCTTAGCTGCATAGTTGCTTATTTAGTTTATTTCTGCTACATTAGTTCAAACTTGTCATTAATATTCATTAGAGCTTGTATTCGAGGATATTATGAATTGTGTAATAAAAGTGCTTAATTAATCTTGTTCTGTGCTAATTTTCTGTATATCCTTTTGTGAATGCACTCGTGTATGTGTGTTGAACGTCCTGGGCACACATATGCGTTCACTTGGTTCATTTTTGGAACCGGGTGTCACAAATTGGTATTGACTGTAGGACGCAGCCTAGATAGAATGGACACTTTAGAGCACATAGGAGCACTCAGGAATCCGTGTGTTTTTGCTTGGTGTGTTGATTGCTATGTATTGCTGCTTGTGTGCTTAGTAGAGGATTTTGGGATGCTTTAGCATTGCCATATCCACATAGGCTAGTATAGTTAGTTGCTTAGTTTCATATCCCTTGATGCGTATAGTTGGGGACGTTTTATAAATTCTTATCTCTTACTTTTCTTCAGATGGTGAGAACTCGTAACCAGAGGGATGCCAATGATGAGAATGAGGAGAACAATGGGGCACCTCAGAACAACAATGGACAAGGACCTGCTTAGGGAGCTATCAACCTTGAGCAGCTATTGGCTATGCAAAACCAGCTCATGCAGACCATGATACAGACTATGGGACAGCTGCAGGCTGGCAACAACAGCAATCAGCCCCACATGCCTCCACCGCCACCCTCGCCTCCTCATAACCGGTTGGGAGAGTTCATGAGGACTAGGCCGCCTGTCGGTACCCTACATGCCGGATACCCAACGATACCGCAAGAAGTGCAAGAAAGTTCCGCCCATCGGAGTTAAAGGTCCTTTCAAGTCCCACATGTCACGTTGCACCGGACCCGCTCCTCTCATATGGTTAGCTCCTGAGCTAACACGTGTAAAAGAAGCCTGAAACTAAACTCCCAACAAAGGGAAGCTCCAGTGTCAACACGTGTACAACTGCTCCGGACCTAACCCCCAGCAGAGAGGAGCTCCGGTACCGACACGTTTACAGCAGTCTCAGACCTTCATCCCCACAAGGGAAAGCTCCAGAACTGCCACGTGTGAAGCCTCCAGACCTTCATCACGAACGGGAATACAAGCAGAGCTCATCCAGCACCAACAATCAAAGACAGTTAATGCGGCAATTACAAGGCCTGATTATGTGTCGTTAATGCTATATTAATGACACATAATTAGAGCACTGTTAATAGCAATAACGCAGCCATTAAGTCACATTATCACACTATTAACCATGCTTAATACTATTTAGACAGTGTATTAGGCCATTAAATACGCCAGGGACACATGTCGGGCCAGGCAAGCTTTGTAATGATCAGTCCTTAGAACTATAAAAGGGTTGTGCCGCATGTACATCTGGACCATCTGATCTGATTCGATCTGATCCCATCTGAGCTCACGCAATACAACAACACAAATCCCGTGGAGTAGGGTGTTATGCTCAAGCGGCCTGAACCACGTAAATCTCTGATGTCATCATCTTGATCTTGATCTCTGCGTCCCCCAACCATAAAATAACCTCTGCAGGCTGCTTCTTAGTTGGTCCGGGGGAAGTGTCGTATCAAACACTTTGACATTTGGACCACCAGGTAGGGGGGTGGCAATCCCGAGATCACAAGATGGTGAATTCAGCTCTTGGATCCTCCAATGGCAACCATGTTGGACAACCTGCTGGAGGCAATCCCTCCAATGCCCAACAACCAGTAGGTGCCATTGTTCCAGCAGGCGCTATGGCACCACACCCACCATCTGTTCCAACAAACAATGCTGGTCAACAAGATAGGGCATCTGCATCGATCACTGCTTTGACAAACAACAACCCTGAGCATGCTCTCATTTTTGCGCGAGCTCTCCTACAACACCCACTGCCTCCAGGTGCACCTCAGGGTGCTATGGAGCAGTGGAGGGCTGATGTTGATCATCTGGTCGCAGCTGTGGCTGCAGGCATAAGAAATCAAGGTCCTCCCCCTACGAGGCGAGCACCATCACGACGACGGACTTTGTCTGGCCGAATTGGTACACAAGTCTCACAACAAAGGAGACATGTTGCATCCCAGCAGGTGACCTCGTTGCCCCCTGGGGCGCGACGCACCCATACCATCACCAGGATTCCGACTCATGGCCTGCGGTCGGAACTGGATTGTCGTTACCGGCAGCAGGACGGTCGTGTCCATATCGAGCGTGCTCATGAGAGGCGAGAGGCTCGGAACAACCCTGCTCTTCAAGGAGTAGGAGGAGGCTGCTATGCCCTGGCCATGCATTTGTGCATGGTCAGATGGCCACAGATGTTCCGGCCTCACTTGCCGAAAAAATTTGACGGGAATGTCAACCCTCCCGAATTTCTTCAAATCTACTCCACTGCCATACTTGCAGCGGGAGGTGATGAGGTTGTGATGGCCAATTACTTCCCGGTGGCTTTAACTAGGACTACAAGGTCCTGGTTCATGAGTCTTCCACCTGACTCCATTAATAGTTGGGCGGAGCTATGCCAGCAGTTCACTACCAACTTCGGGAGTTCTTACACCCGACCTTGCACTGAATTGGATTTGTTTGTTGTAAAGCAAACATCGCGGGAATCGCTACGATCCTTCATCTAGCAGTTCTCTCAGGTACAAAATACCATCCCTTCAATCTCGAGCTCTTCTGTTATCATTGCATTCAGACAGGGTGTTCAAGATAAGAAGATGTTGGAGAAGCTGGCTATTAAAGAAGTTACCAGCGTCACAGAACTCTTCAGCCTAGCTGACAAATGTGCTAGAGTTGTGGAGGGCCGTGAAATGCATTCTAAGCCAGCTCCGGTGGCCAACCAGAAGTCCTCCAAAACTGAAGCTGCTACCTCCGGTAGTGGCAAAAAGAAGAAGAATCCCAACGGCAAAAAGAAGTCGTCGGCCGGCACACCAGCCGCTGCTGTTGTCGCAGCTCTTGGTGGCCGGGGGCCACACCCCGAGAAGCGACCTCGTCCGTCATCACGGGACGGAAATAGTTCAAAGCATTGTGTCCGATCCACAAGACGGACCGACACAGTTTGGAAGAATGCCGGGAGGTCAAAAACCTTGTCGAGCGCTATAACAAGCACCAGGAAGAAGCTCCTTTCCGTCAAAGGGAAGGAAAACAAAAAGTCGACGAAGCTCCGGCTGAAGAAATCTAGGTTTACAGGACCCCAAAAAGGTCTTGAAAGCCGTTTACAACACTGTCGATGATGACTTCGACATCTCTGACAACGAGCGCCGGAAGACTCTGAACACCATCTATGGTGGTTCTTGGGACATCACCTCTCGCCGCATCCTCAAGACAATGCGGCAGGACATGGTCGTGGCAGCTCCCACTGCTAAGGCGGAGCCACATCGGAAGTGGATAGATACTCTCATCATTTTCGATGCTTCGGACTGCCCTCGAAATATGATCGGGGCTGGCCAACTCCCGTTGATGGTGTCACCCACCATTAACAATATCCAAATCCACCATGTAATGGTGGACGGAGGTTCCAGGCTAAACCTCATAAGCTTCAAAGCTTTTGTTAAGCTTCAACTCCAACCTTCGGACCTTCTCCCATCCCAACCTTTCTCTGGAGTAGGTCCAGGAACCATTACTCCTCTCGGTTCCATCACAATCCCAGTAACCTTCGGGACCTGGGAGAACTACAGAACTGAGAAACTATTCTTCGACGTCGCGCAGATTAGTCTACCTTTCAATGCTATTTTGGGTAGGCCAGCTTTATACAAGTTTATGGTTGCTGCCCATTATGCTACTTGGTGTTGAAGATGCCAACACCCACAGGCGTTCTCTGGATCCGCGGAGATTGTACCGCAAGAGTTACTACACTGGAAGAACTTTATGTGCTTACCACAGCGCAAGAGGAAGCATCCGGTAAGGAGCCAGCTCTGAATCCTCCAGGCATTCGTCATAAAGGCTCTACTTATGCACCTCGTGTGCAACCAAGCGGCGATGCCGACATTCCCGTCAAGGTCGTCCAAATTGGTTCTGATGCTGCTCAGACTACCTGTATATTGGGGGGTCTGAACAACAAATAGAACTCGCGCTCATCACTTTCCTCCGGGCTAATGTTGACATGTTTGCCTGGCAACCGTCACAAATTCCTGGGATCCCTAGGGAGGTGATTGAGCATAATCTGAAGATTTACCCAGACGCACGGCCTGTACACCAGAAGCCCCGGAAGCAATCAATCGAGTGACAAAACTTCATTTGACGGGAAATCAAGAAGTTGCTCGAAGCTGGCTTCATTCGGGAAGTCTTCCATCCAAAATGGCTGGCAAACCTAGTTGTTGTACCCAAGGCCGGTGGGAAGCTTCGGATGTGTATCGACTACACCACCTTAAATAAGGCATGTCCAAAGGATCCATTTCCACTACCTAGAATAGATCAGATAGTGGACTCCACCTCCGGGTGTGAGCTACTGTGTTTCTTAGATGCATATTCTGGATATCATTAGATCCAAATGTCTAAGGAATATGAAGAGCATACTGCCTTCATAACAGTAGATGGATTGTACTGTTATATTGCCATGCCATTTGGTCTTAAAAATGCTGCTTCAACATTTGTACGAGCTATGTACAAAACATTTGGAGAGCTAGTTAGAGACTTGGTGGAGGTGTATGTCGATGACAACTTACAAGCCGTCTTCGACAAGTTGTGCACCACGCGCACCAAGGTGAACCCGGACAAGTGTGTCTTCGGGGTTAGCTCCGGGAAGCTTCTGGGGTTCTTGGTGACTCACTGAGGAAATGAAGAAAATCCGGCAAAGATCAAGGCCATAGAAGATATGCGGCCCCCAGCCCGCATTAAAGATGTCTAGAAGCTAACTGGATGCCTAGTTGCACTGAGTCGATTTATCTCAAGGCTTGCAGAATGGGCGCTACCCTTCTTCAAACTCTTGAGGAAGACCGGACCTTTTCATTGGTCTGAAGAAGTGGAAAAGGTGTTTCAAGAGCTGAAACAGCTCCTCACCACACTACCGATATTGGTAGCTCCTAATTCTGGTGAGCCTTTACTGCTTTACATTTCGGCAACCACCGAAGTTGTCAGCATGGTCTTGGTCGCGGAAAGACCGGAGCCACAACCAATCCAGGAGTCCAGACCCCTCCGGGAGGGTCCGGAATCACCTGAAGACGTGACTGGGTTTCAGCTCCCAGACATGGAACCTCAAAACGAGATGCTGGGAGACCAACCTCATTCATATGAGGAGGTTCACCTGGCTGATCAAGATGATCTAGATCTCCCTAATGAGGTCCGGGTCGAACAAGGAGTTTTGGACCCCTCTGGGAAGGTCCAAGAAGCACAACCTGAAGGTCCGGAACCCTCCAGCAGATTTTGGGTCGATGGAGAGGAAGCTTTGGGTCCTTATTAAAGGGTCCAGACCATCCAACACCCCGTGTACTTCATCAGTGAAGTACTCCACGACGCCAATACAAGATACATTGAGGTGCATAAACTGCTTTACGCAGTCCTTATTGCCTCAAGGAAGCTTCGTCACTACTTCCAAGCCCACAAAATATCAGTGGTAACTTCTTTTCCACTGTGTGCTATTTTGCATAACCCTTCTACTGGGAACATTTCAAAGTGGGCAGCAGAACTGGCTGAATTCGATCTAGAATTCGTGTCAAGACAAGCAACCAAAAGTCAAGCCTTGGCTGACTTCGTGGCGGAATGGACTCCCTCTCCATCAAACCCTGGGGGCCACAGTGAGCAGAAGCCAGAACTCAAAGTTCCGGTATTCACCAAGCCTCACTGGACCCTCTACTTCGACGGCTCCGTGCAAAAGAAGGGGGCCGGAGCTGGAATCCTTCTCCTACCTCCGACTGGGGAGAAGGTCAAGTACATGGTACACCTTGATTTCAAGGTAACCAACAATATGGCGGAGTATGAAGCTCTCATCTACGGACTCAAGGTGGCACTGTCCTATGGTGTAAAATAGTTGTTGGTGAAGGGAGATTCACAACTCATCATAAAACAAGTCAAAGGTGAATGCTCCTGCAACAATCCTCAATTAGCTGCTTACCACCTTGAAGTCCAGAGACTTCACAAGGACTTTCAAGTCATGGGTCTCCATCATGTTCAGTGTCTCCAAATCACTGAAGCCAACGAACTCTCGATGAAAGCCTCAACTAGAGCTCCAGCTCCTGACGAAATCTTTGTCCGGAGGTTGTCAAAAACAACAGCTCAGCCTTCCGAACTGAGCAAAGGGAGCGAGACCAGCACCTTGAAGCTGGCAGTCCCGGTGGCTTTCCTACCATGGCATCCACCAAGGGTCGTAGGTGCTGTCGGAAGCTCCGAGCAACCCAGCACGCAAGACTCAGAAGCTCAAGTTAGCTCCGATGCATGGATCTCGGAGATCCAGAGCTACTTGAAAGACAATATCCTTCCTGAAGACAGTGTATCTGCTGACCAGATTGTCAGATTGGCTAAAAGATACACGTTGGTAAAAGGGGATCTCTACCGACGCGGTACCAATGGCATCCTAATGCGGTGCATTGCAAGGGAAGAAGGCCACGAGATCCTTGCGGAAATCCGTGGAGGTGAGTGCGGGAATCATGCTTCTTCTCGCACGCTGGTCGGTAAAGCCTTCCAGCATGGCTTTTACTGGCCTACAGCACTTCAGGATGCGGTTGAGCTAGTGAAAAAATGTGAAGCGTGTCAGTTCCACGAAAAACAGATTTACACACCGACTCAATCACTACAAATGACACCTCCTACATGGCCATTCGCTGTGTGGGGCAAGGACATCTTGGGACCTTTCCCAAAAGCCATCATAGGTTACAGGTTCCTGTATGTTGTCCTCGACAAGTTCACCAAGTGGTCAGAAGCAACTCCAGTGGTAACAATCAACAAGCAATCAGCAATCAAGTTCTTGAAGTCCATTATATGCAGATTTGGAGTTCCAAACAAAGTCATAACTGACAACAGAACTCAATTCACAAGTGCTGCATTCCAAGAATATTGCGAATACCTCAGCATTCAACTTAGCTACGCCTCAGTAGCTCATCCAGCAAGCAATGGCCAAGCCGAGAGAGCAAATGCAGAAATCTTAAAAGGACTCAAGACGCGCACATATGAGCGCTTGAAAAAGCATGGAGCTAACTGGATTGAGGAACTTCCATCCACATTATGGGCAAACAGGACAACCCCAAACCGGTCAACCGGGGAAACTCCATTCTTCCTGGTGTACGGAGCTGAAGCAGTCCTTCCTCCGGAGATCACCTTGGGGTCCCTCCAGTTCCGGACCTTCAACGAAGCCACGCAGGACCAGCTCTGGCGTGAAGACCTTGACCTCGTCGACGAGGGAAGGTGCCAAGCAGCTGTTCAAAACGCATGTTATCGCCAAGCGCTAAGGCACTATCATCAAAGGCATGTGCACGACCGACAGCTTGAAGAAGGCGACCTGGTGCTTCGGAAGATACTAACCCGTGAAGGGATGAATAAACTTTCCCCCAGCTGGGAGGGTCCCTTCCGAGTAATTAAAGTATCCCGACCAGGATGTGTTCGCTTGGCAACAGAGGATGGGACCCCGCTTCCCAATCCTTGGAACATTGAGCACCTCCGTAAGTTTTATGCTTAGAATCACGGAGGTGAGTCTGTAATTAAACACAATGCATGTTGTAGAGTCATTATACAGAGACGAGCAAGTCCTCGGGGAGAACATCCGGACCCCTCCGGGAGGGTCCGGGAAGTTCAAGTAACACTTGAGACAGTCACAGCACTAAAAGTGTAACTACTTGCTCTGGGCTAGTACAAGATGTATAGCACATTTAGCATGGTCCAGCACCCTAAGTGTGTCCTTGTCTCCCCTGTAATCTGAACCTATAATGAAAGGCATTGTTGTGTGAAAGCAGACTCCACGTGCATTTACTTTTTGTGCAAGGCTCAATATATCAAATTATTTTACCCCGCTTCTCTATAATAAAGTTGTGCAAATATTTTTGAGCTTTGTTCCAAGTAATTCACATGCATTACAAGCCTTATTGATTGTCTCTTTGGATCTTAACATTGCTACATAGTCTACTGGCCTGAATGCCAAGCCAACATAGGTCTGGAGTGTGCTATCAGCTTAGCCTGGTCCTGCACCCTAAGTACGCCGTACTAAAAAAGCATGCAGACCTAGAAAGATTATATCAAAATGCTCGTTATCATGTTGAGTTTCTGCGGACTTAAAGTCCAAATAAGAACAATAAGTCACAACCAATTTATAGACAAGAAGACGAATTTTACTTTCTCTCTTGCCTTTAATGTGCAGGAAAAGCAAAAATTCATAGCGATGGTGGATGACGTTGGAGCTACCAAGCTCTGACCATCCCAGGGGGCCTGTCTTCGACGCCTCAGAATTGAAGACTTCGGACCTAAAATCTACAAGTGTGAAGCATTCAAGTCGTCAACATATTGCCACAACCTTTGGTACATGTACACACTTCAATTGTACACATGTACCAGGGGGCCAACAAGATAAGGCACAGTATATTGAAGACAAAGTGAAATTCAGGACAGAAAGGAGGATTTCATTAATCAATGGTACTGGATTACAAAATTGGGGTTACAAGGGGCAAAAGGAGAAAGGTCCTATCCACTGGAGGATCTAAGTCCTATGGAAAAACGAAGTAACCTTCTCAGCAACTTCTTGGACACTAGCTCTGGCGGCTTCCTCTTCCTTGGCGATGATTCCTTCAAAGACCGGATCAAGGGAGAACTGGGGGTCTCGGCTTTTGTAACACGCCAATACATACTCGGCGACGTTCTTAGCCAAGGATTTACCCTCCGTCTCCATCTGATCGGCGATGACATTACCCATCGCGTCGAGTTTGCTGCCAGCAGAGCCAAGTGCCACTAGCGTCTGGTCCAGCTCCTGCGCTGGGTTCTCCGGGCATACTGGACTGAAACCAAGAGGCACAAGGGCCCTGTCCGCATGTCCCAAGAAGTCCCATACCATCAAGGACTCAGTTTCCTTCGAGCTCCGCAGCTCTTCCAGTGACCTCCGGGTGGCCACTAGCTCTAAACTCTCCCGAGCAAGGTGTTCCACCACTTTGGCATGTTGCTGCATATTTTCAGCAACCTGCTTCTCGCAGTCGGTCAGCTCTGACTCCCGGAGGTGGATGCGGTTCCGCTTCTCCGCCAGGTCTTTCTCCCTGCCTCTCACTTATCCCTCCCTAATGGCAACATCAGCTTCTCTTTCTGAGAGCTCCTGCCCCATCTTCCAGTACATCTTCTTTTCATCTTCACTCCACTGCTCACTCTTCTTTGAGCGATCTGCCAAATTCTGTTCACCCAGAGTCATCTTCTGGGTGACCTCCACCTCCCTCTTCATGGTATCCTCCTGCTGCTCAAGGAGCTTCTCCTCCCTCGCCTCCAGGTCCGCCCGGTGCTTCAGGAGAACCTCATTCAATTCAGTGAGTTTTTTGTGATGCTCGTCAGCAGCATCACGCCTCTCCTTGGCCTACTCAAGTATCTCCCTGGAGTTAGCGTCGAGCGTCCGGATGGCGGCTTCCTTCTCCTCCATCAGCTTGTCCCAGTATTCTAACCAGACCATCTCCCTCTTAATCAACTCCTTCTGATCAGCCAGCCTCGTTTGGGCAAGCCTGGTCTCAAAATGGAGTCTGTTGCGCCAATGCCTCAAGGTGTGGCGCTCCTCCTACAAGGCTTTTCTCTCATGATCAAAGGCAAGTTGGACATGTTAGAGACTTGACTAGGCGTTGTCAATGGACAACGCCAAAGGGATAGGCTCCGGACCTGCTGGGGTCATTTCTGCAGGCTCCAGAGGGTTTTCCATCACAAAAATAGGGTCCCACTCTACAAGAGAGGATGTAACACCCTCATTTTCATGCATCATGCCTTGCATACACTCATATACATGTTTAACATTAACCCACATAAAGAGGAACGAGTTTAAAATTGATTTGGGGCATTTAAAATTGATTTCGAACAAAACCGCACTTAAAATGCAAGAAAGTGCGGACTAGTCCGATTTTACTGAGGACTAGTCCGATTTCTCTTTGACTAAAAACGGACTTGTCCGTTTTTGCTACGGACTAGTACCATTTTTCCTCTAGAAATTTTCATACTTGTCCGATTTTGTGCGGACTAGCCTGATATTCCAAGAATCCTTGAAAATTTGCTAAGTGCCTGGACTTTTGCGGACTAGTCCGGTGTTCCAGCAGACTTGTCCGATTTCCTCTCTGACTAAAGTCGGACTTGTCCGATTTTTTACCAGACTTGTCCGATTTTCTCTATGGACAACTTCGTACTAGTTCGGTCCTTTCCGAACTTTTCCGATATTTCGTGACTCCGAGTTGATCTTT
Organism: Tuctoria greenei; assembly: GCA_036927565.1. NCBI lineage: Eukaryota > Viridiplantae > Streptophyta > Magnoliopsida > Poales > Poaceae > Tuctoria > Tuctoria greenei. The sequence goes on from JAYESD010000008.1 coordinate 123,367,643, forward strand.
TGTTTTACGACTTGTTTCTTCGGTTTCACGTTAAGTGGGCCTAGGTACGTCGTGCCTAACTCTTTTATATCCCATGTGGGACTCTAAACCGGCCTCTACTCATCTCAAACTCGAAATCCATCTAACCCTAGCCTCCACCTCTATATAAACAACCCCACCCCTTGGCTTGACATCTATTTGCCACTTTTCCACCCCACCCAAACCCTAATTCGTGGAGAGCCACCATCAAGGAGGGAGGAGGAGATCCCAAGCAAGAAGAAGAGGAGGAGGAAATGAAAGAGGATCAAGATCTCCACCAAGCTTTCGTTCTTCATCACCAACTCATCTTCAAGTTCATCAACCCTAGATAATAAAGATCCAAGTGTTGCCTCCAAGTTTCTTGATTCATTGGAGTTCTAAACACCTGGTATACCTTCTTTTTCCTTTTCCTTACGATAATTTCACCCCTAATCTCCAAATTCATGTCAATCTAGAAAACCCTAGTTCGCTAGTTCTGCGAAGTGTGGACTTGTCCGGCCTTCTACAGACTAGTCTGATTTTCCTGGTTAAATTGCATCAAATTAATTCTAAAATTGATTTGAATCAACTTCAAACCTGTATAAACTTGTTAGAATCTATTAGAACTAATTAGTGATCATTAAAGAAAATCTATTAACAGGTTCTACCTTGCATTTGCATCAATCATGCATGTCATGTCATATTGAGTAATATTTGTGCACTCTTTGATTGTGTTTCTTGTCTTGTATGTTTATTGTGCGGACTAGTCGGATTTGTGCTAGAGAGTGTCGCGGAGGATCTGCAGCACCAAGAGTTTGAAGAAGTTGATCCGAACCAATCCCAAGAGCAAGACAAGTGTCCTTGAAGCATATTGATCCTGTTTTTAAAGTAAATGTTTTGTTTGCAAACTGCATGCTTGTGTCAATTTGATGGGAATCCTATGGTAGGAAGTTTACTAGATTTGTTAAACCACCCTTGTCACCTGGAATTATGGTAGATAGTCGGGAAGGGCTTTTTACTTTTTTTGCTTCGCTTAATTAATTGGGATGGGAAAACAACCACACTACTTAATTTAATTATGCATTAATGAGATTGTTGTTGACATGAACTGGTTAATATGATATGGTAATGGGTGATCTAAGCAAGCCTGGTATGTGGATGGGTTGGATGTTATGGTGGTTTTTCTTGCTTTAGATCTAAGGACCGGTTCGTGGAGCGACCATCCAAGATTTAAAGTGCCACCATGTGGCCAAGTATGGGTGCGGCGTAGCTGATTAATTAGGGCTTTGCCAGTGCTATTTGGACTATTAGGGATGCTCGGGGAAGGGGCAGTCAGATTGGGTTTGTTTATGATTGGTGGGACTACCCTGGGATCCGAGTGGCTCATGAGGGGGCCCTTGGTTGAAGATGTGCTCAGTGGGAGACATCGCCACCGGTGAAACCTCAGTGGGGTCTAAATAGGCTAGTTATCCCTTTGTAAAGGCTATTTTGTGATCTCTTGGCCACACACCTAAGGAAGTGTGAGACGGAAAAATTGAGATTATACAGTCATCGAAAGGTGATGTAATCACAAACACGTGGGTAAAGCGGTACAACCTCTGCACAGTGTGTCTAAAACTATCATGATAGCCGCACTCCCGGTTATGAGCAACCTGGACCCTCACATGATTAGAGGAAACTTGGTATTGGGATGGTTTTTGGGATGGTTATGGTTTGGTAATGGTTATGGCTCATTATGGATTAATTTTTGGTATTGGAAATGGTTATTTGCAATGGTAAAATCTGGAATTATGGATGATGGCAATGAATTCAGGCTGTTATTATGATATTACTTATGTTTATGATGGGTTTATTTCACATACACATAATATATTGCTTTCCAAATGTTTTAATGTACTTTTTAGCACTCAACCATTATTATTGTCATCATTTGAATCAACCACATGTCATACTTTCCACACTTGCTGAGTACGATATGTACTCACTCTTGCAATTCCCCCCACAATAGTTGCAGGTCAGGATTGGGAGTTTAATGATGATAATGCGGAGTTCTAGGCCGTGTCTACCGTCAGCTTTGCCTGTGGTGTTGCATGGAGCTGCGCTACCCTATTGCTTATGCTGCCTAGCTGTTTAGTTGCTTATATAGTTTATTTCCGCTGCATTAGTTGAACTTGTCATCAATATTCATTAGAGCTTGTATTTGAGGATAATATGGTTTGTGCAATAAAATTTGATAATTAATCTTGTTTTGTGGTAATTTTCTGTATACTCTTTTGTGAATGCACTCGTGTATGTGTGTTGAACATCCTGGGCACACATATGCGTTAGCTTGGTTCATTTTCAGAACCGGGCGTCACAGATTGATATCAGAGCCACAGGTTGACCGTAGGATGCAGCCTAGATAGAATGGACACTTTAGAACACATAGGAGCATTCAAGAACCGATGTGTTTTTGTTTGGTGTGCTATTCGCTATATATTGTTTGCTTGTGTGCTTAATAGATGATTTTGGAATGCTTTAGCATTGCCATGTCCACGTAGGCTAGTTAGTTGTCTAGTTTCATATCCCTTGATGCATATAGTTGGAGGCGTTTTCTAATTCTTACCTATTGCTTTTCTCCAGATGGTGAGGACTCGCAACCAGAGGGATGGCAATGATGAGGAGGAGAACCATGGAGCACCTCAGAACAATAATGGACAAGGACCTGCTCATGGAGCTATTAATATTGAGCAGCTATTGGCTATGCAAAACCAGCTCATGCAGACCATGATACAAACTATGGGACAGCTGCAGGTCGGTAACATCAACAATCAACCCCACATGCCTCCACTGCCACCCCCACCTCCTCATAACCGGTTGGGAGAGTTTATGAGGACTAGGCCGCCAACCTTTGCTCAAGTCGCTGACCCTATGGATGCGTATGATTGGCTCAAGTCAATGAAGAAGAAGCTTGCCATTGTCCAATACAGTGACCGCGAGAAGGTCTTATTTGCTTCTCATCAACTAGTTGGAGCAGTTGCGGATTGGTGGGATTCATATTGCAATGATCATGAGAATCAGGAGAGAATTACTTGGGCCGAATTCAAGGAGAGTTTTTGTTCTCATTATGTGCCCGAGGGTGTTATGATCTTGAAGAGGCAAGAATTTGAGAACTTGAGGCAAGGAAAATAAAGCGTGAGTGAATATCTCAATAAGTTCACTCAACTCTCAAGATACGCGCCTGAGGATGTTAGTCGGGACAGCCGGAAACAATACTTGTTCATGAGGGGCTTGAAAAATGAGATTCAAGTGCAATTGCTCAACTGTGATTATGCCAATTTTTAGAAGCTTGTGGACAAAGAAATTGTGGTGGAGAACAAGATTCGTGAGATGGAGCAAGACAACAAGAGGAAGGTGCCATATCAAGGACAGCCGCAAGGAAGTAATGTGCGCCCTCGCTTTGCACCACCTAATGCGCCTTACTTCAGCTCTTTTGCGCCTACTCATCGCCCTGGATTTGCACCGCGCCCAGCTCAGTTTGTGCAGCAGCGCCCTGTCATGCAAGCACCTAGGCCTCCAATGTCTTATGCACCTCGTGCCAACTATCCTTGTGCCAATGTCCAGAACCAAGCTCGCCCCAACAATTCTGGTGGATTTAAGAAGTGCTATACTTGTGGAGAAGCTAGACACTTTGCGCATCAATGTCCTAAGTCGGGCCTTGGTCAAGGAAGTAATGCACTGAGGCAAAACACAAGACCCAATGGAGGACAGCCACAAGGGGACCATGGACAGCAGAATTTTGCTCGTGGCAACGTGAACAATGTCTCTACGGAGGATGCTCAACAAGCAGATGACGTGGGCATTGGTATGTTTCTCGCCAACTCCAACCCCGCGACTATGTTATTTGATTCTGGAGCATTGCATTCATTCATTGCATCGAAGTATGCTTCCAAGTATAGTTTGCCTATCTCTCATATGAAGTTTACTCTATTGGTTAAGTCTCCTGGAGGAGAGATGAGGACAAATGTAGTATGTCCAAAAGTAAGCCTTAGAATAAGGGGGGTAGACTTCTCTGCCAACCTCATTGTTTTGGATTCTCAAGGATTGGACATTATACTTGGTATGGAATGGTTGAGGAAGCACAATGGAGTTATTGAGTGTGCCATGAAGACGGTGAAGTTGACTAATGAGGAAGGGATCACCATAGAGTTTGAAGCATCTAAAACCGCACTGATGCAATTGGAGCTGAATCATATGGACGGTGCCGCAATTGACGAGATTTTGGTGGTGTGTGAATTTTTGGATATTTTTCAGGATGAGTTGCCAGGTATGCCACCTAATCGAGACATTGAGTTTGTTATTGATTTAATACCTAGAACTGCACCTATAGCTAAGAGGCCGTATAGGATGCCTCATACGGAACTAGCGGAGCTCAAGAAGCAAATTCAAGAGCAACTAGAGAAAGGTTTTATTCGCCCAAGCTCTTCACATTGGGGAGCGCCCGTGCTATTTGTGGACAAGAAGGATGGAACCCAAAGGATGTGCGTGTGTCGAAGGTCTTAAACGACACTTCCCCCGGACCTGCTTAGAGAGCAGCCCGCGGAGGTTCTTTAGATTCATGAGGGCTAGTCCCAGGAGATTGAGCACAGCAAGATGGTGAACACAGAGGTTTTACGTGGTTCGGGCCGCCGGAGCGTAACACCCTACGTCCACGGGAGGGTTTGTGTATTGCATTGCTTAAGCGTGTATGGGTTTCAATCTGTTTTATCCGTCCCTTGTGAAGGTCGTCTGCAGAGTCCTTTTATAGTCCAAGGACTTTGCAGTCACAAGGTGGGCCCCAGGCCCCGACAAGTGGTCCTGGGGAAGGCCAAATCCTATACAAGATCTAGGATTAAATGCTATCTACTTCCCTTTGTCAGGGGCTTCAATGTGCCGTCCCGCCGCGTCGTGTGCCAGGGCTACACATAGTTGTTGATGATGGTAGGGCCCGTCCCGTCCGTCTTGTCCTTGCGGCTTACTTGTCCACCTTGCGTCGTGGGTCTGTACTGGCTACATGGACAAGACAGGACACTGGAGCCTTGACTTTCACATGCACAACTCCGCTTTGCCTGGGGAAGGCACGCGTACTTAATGCTTGTCTGAGTGGCGCACTCTTTCCTTTACTGCGGCCTCCTACCGCGTCGAGTTGGCCCACTACCACGTGGCTGCACCGGAGCCTTCCCCTGTGGGGAGTTGAGTGCCCAGCTGTACAGGTCACGTGGCGCCTCCGGAGCCCACCTCCGCGGGAGAGCGGGGGCTCAGCCCTGTAGGCCACGTGGTAGTCCAGGAGTCCTTCCTTGCGGGGTGACAGGCCTGGTCCCGGGAGTTCCATTGGCTATGTGGCAGCCCCGGAGCCTGCCTCGGTGGTGAGGCAAGGGTCCGGTCCTGCCGGCCATGTGGTAGCCTTGGAGCTCGCCCCGGTGGGGAGGTAGGATCTGGTCCTTCCCTCCACAACGTGGCAGCCTCGGACTCTGCCTCCAAGTAGAGGCCGAGTCCTTAGCCGTTTTCTCCTTGTGCACGGGGGTACCTGGTCTGCGGGGTACCGACAGTGGCCCCCGAGCCCACCTCGGGAGAGTTGTCGATACCGCAGGTGGGGTCTTCTTCTTTATCTTCCCGCACAACTCTTTCGATTCCAATTTGGGGCAGTTCCCCGGGCGGCATGTCCCTACCATCATGGCTACGCGTCTCCTTCTGGTAAGCGGAGGCACGGGACATGCACCGCGCGACATGACTTCTGCTTTCAATCATGCTTCAACTGCGGTGGTTCCCAAGGTGGCTCCTCCACTTCCGCTGCTTTTGCCTTTTCAGAATTCGCTGAGTTACCTCCCGCACGGTTGGCCACCCAGCTCGCCTTCTTTGTCGAGCGACTCGGGCCCTCATGTCATTGCCTGTGCGGGTCTGTTGCCCTTCTACCGAGGCTATGGAGATTCATACGCCGCGTCTGTTGGCTTGTAGAGGTGAATAAAAAGAGACCTTTCCCCCTAAGGGTCCTTTCTTCCGCTTCTGCATCCTTACGCTCGTGCCTTCTTGCCCCAAGCCCAGTTCTTGCGCTCTAGCTCCCAATTTCTCCTTCCGGAGTCTCCTCCCTCAACCTCATGGCGAGCATCCTACCCAGGTCCCGATTGACCAGGTCCGCTGATCTGGCCCCCGTGCGCCGGCTTCTCGGCTGGCGAGCCCCTGAACAGGTGGCGTGGCTCCGTCGCGGGGAGCTCCCTCTGAACCTCACCGACAGGGAGATGGTTCTGTTCTCGTCGTACGTGCTGGCCGGCTTCGTTCCGCCAGCATCCGCGTTCCTGGTAATGCTTCTGGAAACTTTCAGCCTCCAACTTCACCACCTCCCGCCGAACTCGGTCGCCTTGCTGGTGGTCTTTGCTCACTTCTACGAGATGTTCGTGGGGGTGATGCCGTCGGTGAAGCTCTTCAGGTACTTCTTTGTACTGAGGGCCAATGGCAAAAGCTCGAAGGATCAGCTTGGCGCCTACTACTTCCAGCGCCGAACCAAGGTCCCTTCTAGGTACATTGCTTCCTTCAGCTCTGCACGGTGGGAGCAATGGCGCGAAGATTGGGTGATCGTCAAGGTCAAGGCACACGACCGGATGTGCCTCCCCACCGGGGGCCCCTACTCCGAGCGGTCATTCTGGGAGGAGCGCCCAGAGCTGGAGAGGGCATTCGACCCGGTGTTGGAGAGGATCCAGATGCTGGCGGACCACGGGATGACGACTGCAATGGTGTTGAGGGACTTCGTGTCCCGACGCATGTCTCCACTCCAGCGTCGTGTCCGCCCAGCATGGATGTACACTGGCCCAATAGACTGCACCCGGCTCGAGACCGGCTCTGACTCCAACCCGAACGAGTAGCTATTGCACGATATGCTGGTCCGGGTCTGCCCCAACGACGTCTCCCCTGAGGGACTGGACCTCTCGGCGGCCTGCCGCCCCCTGTGCTCAGACCCCGAGCTGAGGAGGCGGGTGCTGAAGGCGATGCCGACGCTCGATGAGTCCGGGTTGGCGCAGTGCCAAATTGGAGACCCATTCTAGGGGGGTCGAGATTGTTGACGATGTTGAGGGGGTCGACATTGCCAACATCGCTGATGGAGGTGAGGATCCCCCAAGCGACGAAGATCCCCGAGTGATGACTCCTCACACGGGTTCGGGCACCATCAGCAGGGAGGTGTTGGCACCTCTGCTGCTATGGGGAAAGGGAAAGCACCTGCGCCGGTGTCAGACCCGACCCCCAAGAAGCGCGCCCATTCGCCGCAGTCAGTCCCCTTCACCCCTCGTCAGGATGCCGGTGGTGCAACTTTGCCGCCTGAATCCTTTACGCGCAAGAGAGGGAGGCTCCTCAACTCGGATGGAACCATAGCATTCCCCCACCGTTCGGAGGAGCGCCAGACTTTGGGGGTGCCACCAACCCCTCCATTTCAGGGGCCCTCGGCTCACGCAGTGGCCTCCGCCATGGGTTTAGGGGGTCCGAACCCCCCCCCCTTAACCCTTCCAGGAAGCGGTGGAACTTCAACATCCCCCGGTAAGTCTGCATATATTTCATCTTGGACATTCTTTGCCGTGCGCTTATCCTGCAACATCCTTATGATTCGGGTTTGTCTGTTTTCAGTGCAACCGCAGCTACTCCTCCGCCTTCACACCCTTTCGCTGGTGGGCATGCTGCTCCTGCCAGCTCACGGGGCTCCTCTACAGCCTCGGACCCTACCCGGGCACCTCGGGCTGCTGCTGCCGAGGTGCCCCGGGCCTTCGCGCCCGAGGTCCCTACAGTGGCTGCTGAGGAGCCGCAGCGCGCGCCGGCATCTGGTGCCGCGCCCACCAACGACTCCACATTGACCGGCTACTCTGCACCAGCCGATCCTACCGCACCAACTGACACCGCCACGTCGGCTGGCGCCACCGCTCCGGGTGGAGCTTCTGGAGCCGACTTAGGAGCCTTCGGCAGCAGTGCTGGAGCCTCCGCTGAGGAGGGGGCTCCTGGAGACGACGTGCCTGCTCCCAGGGGCGGCTCCTCCCCACCTTCTCTGACTGGGGGAGCTCTTGTCCCTGTTTCCCCGGTGGTCCTCCAAATGGAGGACGATATTGAAGAGGTGGGGAGGCAGGGACCTGCGGCTACGGTGGAGCCCCTCCCCCTGTCTGAGGCCATGGCCGTTGCCTACTCCGGCTTTCAGCAGGCTCGGGCGGCCCTCGACCGGGAGAGGGGGAGGCTCAAAGACGAGGAGGACCGGCTCCGGGAATGAGCGAGGACCCTGGAAGCCCGGACCCGATTGGCGAAGAGCCGGGTGGCGCAGCGGGAGGCGGTCGTCTGGGAGGAGATGAAAATCCTCGACCAGGAGTGCGAGCTCATCACTCGCCTGGACGCCGTCACCCAGAAGATGAAGGCAAACGCCGCGGCGATCCATGCTCAGGCTAGCTCCTACCTCAAGTCTTGCGAGGAGCTCCAGCAGCTACTATCTTGCCGGGAAGCTTCTCTTGCCGAACGGGAGCAGGAGCTGGCAGCGAAGCAGGCTGAGGTGGAGGCGACCTCCCGCTGGCTCGTCCTCCAGTAGGAAGGTGCGAGGGTCTGCGCCGCCGAGCTAGACCGCCGGGAAGCTGCCCTGGCTGAGGCAGAGCAAGCCTAGCTCGCCGAGCGCCAGGCCCTTCTGGACCGCAAGTTCAATGTCACCCTCAAGGAGGGTGACTTGAGCCGCTGCGAGAGGGAGGTCAGCGAGCGCGAGAGGGCCCTGGCAGCCAAGGAGGAGCGGTTCCTGGACGGCGGCCCCTGGGCGCTGGCGGCAGCCCAACAGGAGGTGCAGGAGCTCCGGGCGTAGCATTCTGCTGAGGCCCGGAAGGTCTGGGAGTTCCTGGGCGGCGCTGACTCAGCTCTGGTGCTGCTCGGCTTCAGCCCAGTGCGCGTGGGGGAACCAGCGCAAGAAGTGAGTCAGGTGTTCCCAGCCCTTGACTCCACCAGCTTGAGGATGCGTTCGCTGGGGGCCATCATCGACAACCAGCTAGAGGCAGAAGGGAGGATGCTGGTGAAGGAGGTGGCAACGCACATCCTGGCCTGCTACCGGAGCTGGTACCCTGACGTCCCTCTTCAGTCGGTCCTCGAAGGGCCCATCGCCGAGAGGGAGGAGGCCGCCAAGTCTGAAGTCTCAGATGCCGTGGCACTCATCACCTCGAGGTTCTAGCGGAGCGGCTGAGGGCTCCCCATGCGCTGCTTGTATCTTGTGTTTCTTTCAGTTTTTCTTTGTAGTTGTTTGTGGTGACAGACTTTTATTTTGCAACAAAAAATCTGCTTGGAGTGCCCCTCATACTTAGCATGCTTTACTTTTCAGCAATATCTTCTAGTTGCTTGTTGTTCCTTAGCTTCCAGGACCTGCCGTCCCCCAGAGTGTGCGGCCCCCTGGCAGGTGTGGCCAGTTGTTGTGGGCACACCTGTCAGATACCTAGAAGTTAGGGTGGACGGTTGCAGTGGAGCTTAGGATGTGTAGGTAGCATTGTTGTAACTGAGTATGCAGGAACGTCGACGGCGGGCCCCCTGGGGGTGCCGCTGGAGCTCAGTCCGGCGGTGCCCACCATCTTCTGTGAAACGTCGATGGCGGGCCCCCTGGGGGTGCCACTGGAGCCTTAGTCTGGCGGTGCCCACCATCTCTGCTGAAAGGTCGACGACGGGCCCCCTGAGGGTGCCACCGGAGCTTCGATCCGGCGGTGCCCACCATCTCTGGTGAAAGGTCAACGGCGGGCCCCCTGGGGGTGCCACCGGAGCCTTGGTCCGGCGGTGCCCACCATCTCTGGTGAAAGGTCGACGGCGGGCCCCCTGGGGGTGCCACTGGAGGCTTGGTCCGGCGGTGCCCACCACCTTCATGGGTACTCTGACGGTTGTTGCCGGGATAACTCCTTGAAGACCTGCGTACAGATCAAAAAACAGGAGAAGTAATTATGTCCGCTGGTCATTGCTTCCCTACTCCTTTTTAGTGTCGCTTGACTTACGATCTTGGGCTGACTCATGGGGCTTGGGTAATTCAGTGCGTCTGCACCTAGGGCTCGCTATCCATACTACTTAAGGGTGGTCCATCTGGCCCCCAGTACTCAGCTGCAGCGCTGGGGAGGCAGGGCGCACAGGCTTAGGGTACAGGACCAGGCTAAGCAGGCTGTGCCTCTGGACCTCCCGCTCGGCGTAAGCTTTTCCCGGGGGAGACCATCTGGAGACACAGACCCCCCGAGTATGGGAACATCCGAGGCCACAGGCACATTGCAGGTACCTCAAGCAACCCCACCTGCAACCAAACAGCAAGGCTCCCACTATTGCTAGAGCAGGGAAAAAATGACAGCGCTCATGACAGATCACAAGCTACAGCGAACGTACAGCAATATAATAAAAAATTAAAGATAATTTTTTGAATGAGAAACTCTATACAGGGTAGGACAACATTCTTTCACTGCAGTTTCCCATAAGATGGGACAGGTTTTACAAGGGGAACGACCCGGCTCGAGGGACTAAGGAAGTCGAGTGCACCTACTTAGGGTTCTGGACCAGGCTAAGTGAAATGTGCACTCAGAGCCTCGTCCCCGTAGCCTTAGTTACCCAAAGTACCGTTCGTAGGCACCATGTACCTTTTACAATGAAAGAAAACTGTCCTAACGCTGGTCTAGGGGTAGAACTTACGGAGGTGCTCGATGTTCCAGGGGTTGGGCAGGCACTCTCCATCCTCCGTAGCTAGGCGGACGCACCCAGGGCGGCATACCTCCGTAACCCAGAAGGGGCCCTCCCATCTGGGGGAGAGTTTGTTAGCCCCTTCCCGGGAGAGTATGCGACGTAGCACCAGGTCGTCTACCTTTAGCTCCCTACTCCGCACGGTCCTCTGGTGGTAGCGCCGGAGCGTCTGCCTGTACCGTGCATTTCGGACAGCCGCTCTCACTCGTCCCTCGTCGACGAGGTCCACGTCTTCACGCCAGAGCTGGTCCTGCGCGGCTTCGTCGTACACCCGGACACGGGGGGATCCCCTGGTAATTTCTGGGGGGGGGAGGACGGCCTCTGCCCCGTACACCAGGAAGAAAGGCGTTTTCCCCGTGGCCCGGCTGGTTGATGTTCGGCTAGCCCACAGTGCACACGGAAGCTCATCTACCCAGTTTGCACCATGCTTCTCAAGGTGTGAGAATGTGCGAGTCTTGAGGCCCTTGAGGATCTCTACATTGGCCCTCTCGACCTGTCCATTGCTCTCTGGATGAGCGACAGATGCATAACAGACCTGGATCCCAAGGTCCTCGCAGTATTCCTGGAACGCTGCACTTGTGAACTGGGTCCCGTTATCAGTGATGATTCTGTTCGGGACCCCAAACCGGCAGACGATCGACTTGATGAATTTGACTGCTGACTACTTGTTGATGGTGACAACTGGGGCAGCTTCCGGCCACTTGGTGAACTTGTCTACAGCGACGTAGAGGTGCCGGAATCCTCCGACAGCTCTGGGAAAGGGTCCCAGGATATCCAACCCCCATACAGCGAATGGCCATGAGGGAGGGATCATCTGCAGCGCCTGAGCTGGTGTGTGGATCTGCTTGGCATGGAACTGGCACACCTTGCATCTCCTGACCATCTTGGCGGCATCCTGGAGTGTTGTCGGCCAGTAAAAGCCATGTCGAAAGGCTTTATTGACCAGCGTGCGGGATGACGCGTGGTTCCCACACTCGCCTCCATGGATCTCTGCGAGCAAGTCGCAGCCCTCCTCCCGGGTAATGCAATGCAGCAGGATGTCGTTGGCGCCACGCCGGTAGAGATCCCCTTCCACCAGCGTGTACCTCTTAGCCATGCGGACTATCCTTTCTGCCATGGCATGTTCTTCGGGAAGGATGTTGTCTTTCAAGTAGTCCCGGACCTCCGAGATCTATGCATCGGGACTTACTTGAGCCTCTGGATCTTGGGCGCCCGGTAGCTCGGAGCTCCCGGTGGTGCATATGATCCTTGGCGGGCTCCATGGTAGCAGGGCCGCCAGGACTACCAGCTTCGAGGTGCTGGGCTCGCCCCCTTCGCCCGGTTTGGCTGTTCGGGCGGTTGGTCACGGTAACATCCTTGCAAAGACTCCTTCGGCACTGGGGCCCCTGTGGAGGCCTTTGTTGATAGGTCATCCGTGATTGAGCTGTCGGCTCGGGGTACATGGCACAGGTCCAAGACTTCAAAGTATTTCTCCAGCTTCTGGACATGCAACAAGTATGCTGCTAGCTGAGGGTCATTGCAGTTGCACTCCCCTTTGGCTTGCTTGATGGTCAGCTGGGAATCACCTTTAGCCAGAAGCTGACGGACATTAAGGGTCAGGGCAGTCTTTAGCCCAAAGATTAGGGCTTCGTATTCTGCCATGTTGTTAGTCGCCTTGAAGTCGAGGCGCACCATGTACTTGAACTGCTCCCCAGTCGGGGTGAGGAGCAGGACCCCGGCCCCGGCCCCAATCTTCCGCGATGAGCCGTCGAAGTAGAGTGTCCAGGGGGTTTTGGTGAAAACTGGGGCCTTGGGCACCGTTTCGCCGTTGTCCGGGCCCCCTGGGTTGCTTGCCGATGGAGTCCATTCTGCCAAGAAGTCTGCCAGCGCTTGGCTCTTGACTGCGTGTCAAAGTAAGAACTCTAGCTCGAATTCTGCCAGCTCCGCTACCCACTTGGCGACATTGCCAGTCGAGTTGGGGCTGTGGAGTACGGTCTTTAGTGGGAAGGAGGTGACCACTGAAACCCGGTGGGCCTACAAGTAATGTCGGAGCTTCCTCGACGCTATGAGCACTGCATACAACAGCTTGTGCACCTCCAGATACCTTGTTTTTGCTTCATGGAGGACCTCACTGATGTAGTAGATAGGCCATTGGGAGGTTCGAACCCTCCCTGTGGGGTCTTGAGCTCCTTGCGATGTGTCTGCATCCTGGGGAATGTGGCCCCCAGGATCTGGTCGGACCTCTGGGGGCTGGGACCCGGAGGGCTCTTGGTCACTAGAGCACACAACAAGGGGGTCCTCTACTGGATGTGGACCCTGAGGCTTAGCTTCCTCCCCGGGGGCTCCCTCGGGTGCTTGCTGCAGCAGTAGCTCCGGCCACTCTGCAACCAAGACCATGCTAACCACCTCCTTTTTGCGGTGATGTAGAGCAGGAGTGGTTCGTCGGGTTCCGGCGCCACCATGATGGGGAGCGTCGTCAGGTGCTTCTTGAGTTCCTGGAATGCCGCTTCCGCTTCCTCGATCCACACAAAGGGACCCGACTTCCGTAGAATCTTGAAGAAAGGGAGCGCCAGCTCAGCCAGTCTTGAGATGAACCGGCTGAGGGCCGCCAAACACCCTGCAAGCTTTTGCACATCCTTGATGCGGGCCGGCGGCCGCATCAGCTCTATTGCCTTGATCTTCTCAGGGTTAGCTTCAATTCCTTGGTGTGAGACCAAGAAACCAAGGAGCTTCCCTGCAGAAACCCCAAAGATGCACTTGTCGGGGTTCAGCATCGTGCGCGTCGTACGCAGCTTGCTGAAGACCTGGGCCAAGTTGTCTAATAAGGATGTGCGGGCTCTAATTTTTACCACGATGTCATCGACATACACCTCTACCAGGTCTCTAATGAGGTCCCCAAATGTCTTATGCATTGCACGTACAAAGGTGGGGAGAGCATTCTTAAGTCCATAAGGCATGGAGACATAACAATACAGGCCGTCTACTGTTATGAAAGCAGTGTGTTCTTCATCTTCCCTAGACAACGGTATTTGGTGGAAACCAGAATATGCATCTAGGAAACACAGAAGATCACAGCCTGATGTTGAGTCTACTATTTGATCTATCCTAGGAAGAGGGAATGGATCCTTTGGGCATGCCTTATTGAGTTTGGTGTAGCCGATGCACATCCGGAGTTTCCCGCCAGCCTTGGGGACCACAACAGGGTTGGCCAACCACCATGGGTGGTGGACCTCCCGGATGAAACCAGCATCGAGCAACTTCTTGATTTCTTCACGGATGAATTTCTGCCGCTTGATGGACTGTTTCCTGGGCTTCTGTTGCACCAGTCGGGTGTCGGGGTAGATCTTCAGATGGTGCTCAATCACCTCCCTAGGGATCCTGGGCATTTGTGATGGTTGCCATGCAAACACATCAACATTGTCCCGGAGGAAGGTGATGAGCGCGAGTTCCTATTTGCTGTCCAGGTTCCCTGCGATGCGGGTGGTCTGGGCAGCCTCGGAACCAATCCTGACGACCTTTATTGGGACGTCGTCGTCGACTGGTTGCACACGGGGTGTAAAAGTGGAGGCCCGCTGTGCTGGACCCTGTTCTGGTCGACTCTCCTTCGCGCCTCCTGAAGCTGGAGCCCTCCTGGCTGCGAGTGCCTGGAGCTGCTCCAAGGCGGATACTGCAGCTGAGCGGTCCCCTCTGATCCTGAGGACGCCGGAAGGCATCGGCATCTTCAGGATGAGGTAGCCGTAGTGGGCTACGTCCATGAACCTGTAGAGCGCTGGCCTCCCGATGATGAGTTGAAGGGGAGGTCAACGTCCGCCACGTCGAACAAAACGCTCTCCTTACGGTAATTCTCCGGGGTCCCAAAGGTCACTGGGAGGTGAATGTTACCGTACGGGAGGATTTGCCCCGGTCCGACACCTGAGAACGGGCTCGAAGGTGTGATCCGGGACATCGGCAACTGCGGCTTCCGGAAGGCCGCCGTGGAGATGGGGTTGAGGCCTGCCCCACCATCAATCAGCACGTGAAAGACCTTCATGTTGGCGATGGTCGGGGACACCAACAGCGGGAGTACGCCTGCTCCCGCCATGTTCTTCGGGCAGTCAGAGGCGTCAAAGCTGATTGCCGTGCTCATCCACTTGTGGTGGGGAGCCGGGCTCAGAGCGGGGGCCACTGTGGCCACTACCCGTCGTAGAGTCTTCACTGCGTTTTGGGACGTGGGATATGTGGCTCCCCCGTAGATGACGTGGAGAGTCTTGTGGCACTCCTTATCGCTGCTGGAGTCAGATTCGCCACCCTCGAAGACGGCCTTCAACGCCCTCTGGGGTTCCTGGAACCCCATCTCGCTGTCATCCTCCTTTTCAGGATCGACCTTCTGTTTGCCCTCCCTCTTGCGGGAAGGTGCGCCCTCCTGGCGCTCCTGCTTCTGCTTTTGCTCGCGGAAGTGCTCCGCGAACTTCTTCACTTCCTGGCACTCGCTAGCGCTATGGCTGTTTGTGTGGTGCATCGGGCACTTGAATTCAGGCTCCTCAGGTTCTGGTGACTGCCGAGGGCGCTTGTCTCGGCGCGGCGGTCGAGCTCCACCGTGAGCCGCGGCTGCCACTGCATGGGCTCCGGGTTTTGGCTTTCTCCCGCCATTGCCCTTCTTCTTCTTCTTCTTCTTCTTCTTGCCGCTGCTCTTTGCAGAGGCTCCTTCCTCAGTCGGTGTGGCTTACCTTGCTTCTGAGGAAGGTTGGGAGTGCCAGTTGCATCCCTCAGCTACCCTAGCACATCTGTTTGCCAGGACGAACAGCTTCGAGACATCACGCACTTCATGCGTGGCTAGATTCTTGAGCATTTTCTTGTCCCTCACACCCTGCCTGAACGCAACAATAACTGATGCGCTAGCGATATGGGGGATGGTGTTACGTACCTGAGAGAACCGCTGGATGAATGATCACAGCAACTCTCCAGCGCGCTGTCTGATGGCGTGGAGGTCAAGCTCTGTGTTGGGACGCTTGTAGGAACTGTCGAAGTTCACTACAAACTGCCGGCACAGTTCATCCCAAGAGGTTATGGACCCCTGGGGCAGGTTCATGAGCCATGACCGGACTGGGCTATTCAGGACGACGGGGAAGTAGTTGGCCATGACGGCCTCGTCGCCTCCTGCAGCTAGTATCGCGGTGGAGTAGATCTGCAGGAGCTCACTCGGTTTGACACTCCCGTCGTACTTCTGCGGCATGTGCGGCCGAAACTTTCGTGGCCAGACCACGAAACGGAGGTGAGGTGCCAGAGCCGCACACCCTTGGGTGGGGCTGGCTGGCGCCGGTCGTGGCGCTGCATACCCCTGGTGAACAGGTGGGCCTGCGTACACCTGAGGCTGGGGTGGTGCAGCATACGCCTGTGGAGGTGGAGGCGCGACGTACGCCTAGTATGGAGGTGGTGTAACATACGCCGGATCCAGCGGTGGCACGGCGTGAGCCTGGGGAACATGGCCCGGTGCACTGTAGTCCGCTTCAAGGTTGCGCCGCCACTCCCTCTGTCGCTCGATGGTAACTCGACAGTCTTCTCCCGACCTACGGCGTTGTAGCCCGGTTCTCAGGTCTGTTGCCGAGATCCTTGTCGAGCGCGAGTCTGTCGTCCATCGGTCAATGGATGGAGTCCGTGACAACGACACATGCATCGGCTGGGCATGTGTTTCCCTTGGTGGAGGTGCGTTGAGCACAGCGGTGACGAGGTGGTCGACGTCGTTGATCCACTGCTGAGCTGCTCCCCGAGGAGCATCTCCAGCAGGTGGATTGTGGAGTAGCGCGCGCGCTGCTGCGAGCGCACTCTCCATGCTTGCTGCCGGCGGCACTGTAGCTGCCGTCACAGCTGGAGTACGCCGTGGTGTGGCGTGCCGACCTACAGCCGGCGATGTGACAGCAGGGCGACGTGAAGGTCCCGACCTTGCTGCTCTACAACGGGATCCCGCTCTAGAGTGAGATGATGCCTGGTCCTCAGCTACTGCCTGTCGCCATGACTGCGGCCTGGATGTATCAGCTTTGGAATGGCCATTCACCATTGCTGCTGGAGGAAATCTTCTCGGGGAAAAAGCCCCCTACCTGGCGCGCCAAATGTCGAAGGTCTTAAACGACACTTCCCCCGGACCTGCTTAGAGAGCAGCCCGCGGAGGTTCTTTGGATTCAAAAGGGCTAGTCCCAGGAGATTGAGCGCAGCAAGATGGTGAACATAGAGGGTTTACGTGGTTCGGGCCGCCGGAGCGTAACACCCTACGTCCACGGGAGGGTTTGTGTATTGCCTTGCTTAAGCGTGTATGGGTTTCAATCTGTTTTATTCGTCCCTTGTGAAGGTCGTCTGCAGAGTCCTTTTATAGTCCAAGGACTCTGCAGTCACAAGGTGGGCCCCAGGCCCCGACAGGTGGTCTCGGGGAAGGCCAAATCCTATACAAGATCTAGGATTGAATGCTATCTACTTCCCTTTGTCAGGGGCTTCAATGTGCCGTCCCGCTGCGTCGTGCGCTAGGGCTACACATAGTTGTTGATGATGGCTGGGCCCGTCCCGTCCGTCTTGTCCTCGCGACTTACTCGTCCGCCTTGCGTCGTGGGTCTGTATTGGCTACTTGGACAAGACAGGACACTGGAGCCCTGACTTTCGCATGCGCGACTCCGCTTCATCTGGGGAAGGCGCGCGTACTTAATGCTTGTTTGAGTGGCGCACTCTTTCCTTTACTGCGGCCTCCTACCGCATCGAGCTGGCCCACCGCCACATGGCTGCACCAGAGCCTGCCCCTGCGGGGAGTTGAGCGCCCAGCTGTACAGGTCACGTGGCGCCTCCGGAGCCCACCTCCGCGGGAGAGCGGAGGCTCAGCCCTGCGGGCCACGTGGTAGTCCAGGAGCCCTTCCTTGCGGGGAGACGGGTCTGGTCCCCGGAGTTCCATTGGCTATGTGGCAGTCCCGAAGCCCGCCTCGGCGGGGAGGCGAGGGTCTGGTCCTGCCGGCCACGTGACAGCCCCGGAGTCTGCCTCGGCGGCGAGGCGAGGGTCCAGTCCTGCTGGCCACGTGGCAGCCCGGGAGCCCGCCCCGGTGGGGAGGTAGGATCTGGTCCTTCCCTCCGCGACGTGGCAGCCTCGGACTCTGCCTCCAAGTAGAGGCCGAGTCCTTAGCTGTTTTCTCCTTGTGCGCGGGAGTACCCAATCTGCGGGGTACCGATAGCGTGGATTACCGAGCCCTCAACGAGGTAACAATCAAGAACAAGTACACCTTGCCACGCATAGAAGACTTGTTTGATCCGATGAAGGGTGCTTGTGTCTTCACTAAGATTGATTTGAGGTCGCGATATTTTCAAATGAAGATTAGACCATCGGACATACCCAAGACAGCTTTTAGGACGCGGTATGGATCTTATGAGTACACCGTGATTTCCTTTGGTTTGACCAATGCGCCTGCGTACTTTATTTTCCTCATGAATAAGGTCTTCATGGAGTACTTGGATAAGTTCGTTGTGGTGTTTATTGATGACATTATGATCTACTCGAAGGATGAGAAGGAATATGAGGAACACTTGAGGCTTACGTTGTAGAAATTAAGGGAGCATCGATTGTATGCCAAGTTCAATAAGTGTCAGTTTTGGTTGAGAGAGGTGTCGTTTTTGGGTCATATCATCTCAGGAGGAGGAGTATCGGTTGACCCTGGAAAAGTGAGAGGCGTGCTGAAGTGGGAACCGCCGCAAAATGTAAAGGAAATAAGGAGTTTTCTTGGAATGGCTGGATATTACCGTCGATTCATCAAGAACTTTTCCAAGATAGCCAAGCCAATGACGGAGTTGCTAACGAAGGGAAAGGCTTTCCAATGGACTCAAGCTTGTCAAAACAGTTTTGAGGAGTTGAAGAAGAGGTTAACAACAACCCCAGTTTTGGTATTGTCGGATGTAAGCAAAAGTTTTGATATTTATTGTGACACATCGAGACAAGGACTTGGATGTGTATTGATGCAAGAAGGTCAAGTGGTTGCATATGCATTGAGCCAATTGAAGAAACATGAGCAGAATTACCCAACGCATGATTTGGAACTCGCATCCGTGGTACATGCATTGAAGATTTGGGACACTATATCCTTGGACATAGGTGTGAAATTTATACGAATCATAAGATTCTTAAGTATATCTTCACACAAACGGATCTGAATTTGAGGCAACAGAGATGGTTGGAGCTCATCAAAGATTATGATTTGGGGATCAACTATCACCTGGGAAAAGCCAATGTAGTGGACGATGTTTTGAGTAGAAAAGGAGTAAGTCATCAACTCACAGTTCGAGAGTTACCATCTGAGTTATGTAATGAGTTTGAACGGTTGAACCTCGGGTTTGTAAATGAGATGGAGATGATGGAGATAAACCCAACCTTAGAGCAAGAAATTCGAGAAGGCCAAACAAAGGATGAAGAAATCCAGGAAATCAAGGAAAGGACCCAAGAAGGGAGAGAATTTAGATTTGATGAGGATGAAAATGGTACCCTATGGCTTGGTAAGAGGATTGTTGTGCCTAATGTGAAGCATATTCGGGAGACAATATTAAAGGAGACACGTGACTCACCGTACTCGATTCACCCTGGTTGTATGAAGATGTACAAAGACTTGTAGACTTGCTATTGGTGGGCTAGGATGAAGAAGGACATAGCTGAATGCGTAGCATTGTGTGATGTGTGTCAACGAGTCAAGGCGGAATATCAAAGGTCGGCCGGACTATTACAACCATTAAAGATTCTGGAATGGAAGTGGGAAGAAATCGGTATGGACTTCATAGTTGGTTTACCACGTACTCAGTCCGGTTATGACTCAATTTGGGTAATTGTGGATCAGTTAACTAAGTCAACTCACTTTATTCCCGTCAAGACCACCTATAATGGAGAGAAATTGGTGGAACTGTACATGGGAAGAATAGTATGTTTGCATGGAGTTCCAAAGAAGATATTCTCGGATAGAGGTTCACAATTCACTTCCAGATTTTGGTAGAAATTGCATGAAGCTTTGGGAACGATGTTGAATTTTAGTTCAGCATATCACCCTCAAACGGATGGACAAACCGAGAGGACTAGTCAGATTCTAGAGGACATGCTAAGAGCTTGTGCTTTAAAGCATGGGAAAAGTTGGGACAACAGCTTGCCATATGCAGAATTTTCATACAGCAATAGTTACCAAGCAGGCTTGAAAATGTCGCCATATGAAGCGCTTTATGGAAGGAAGTGTAGGACACCTTTATTCTGGAATGAGGCAGGAGAAACTCAAGTATTTGGTCTGGATGTGTTGCAAGAAGCCAAAAAGCAAGTCCAAATAATTCGTGAGAACTTGAGGGCTGCCCAATCAAGACAAAAAGGCTATGCGGACAATAGGAGAAGGAAATTAGCCTTTGAAGTGGGAGATTTTGTTTACCTCAAGGTGTCACCAATGAGAGGTCATAAGAGGTTTGATATAAGAGGCAAGCTAGCACCTCGTTACATTGGACCATTCAAGCTTTTGAACAAAAGAGGAGAAGTAGCATATAAGTTGGGGATGCCAGCTCATCTTTCGGATGTCCATGATGTCTTTCATGTTTCCCAGCTCAAGAAGTGCTTTAGAGTACTAGAAGAACAAGTGTCAATGGAAGAATTGGAACTAGAGGAAGATTTGACTTATGTCGAGCAACCGGTCAAGATCTTGGAAACCAAGGAGAGAGTCACAAGGAACAAGGTGATTCGATGGTGTAAGGTTCAATGGAAGCACCACACAGAAAAAGAAGCAACGTGGGAATTGGAGGATGATATCAAGAAGGAATTTCCCTATCTCTTCCCTTCCGTGTCGAATCTCAATGGCGAGATTCATTTTAAGGGGGTTAGGTTTGTAACACCCTCATTTTCATGCATCATGCCTTGCATACATTCATATACATGTTTAACATTAACCCACATAAAGAGGAAAGAGTTTAAAATTGATTTGGAGCATTTAAAATTGATTTGGAACAAAACCGCACTTAAAATGCAGGAAAGTGCGGACTAGTCCAATTTTACTGAGGACTAGTCCAATTTCTCTCTGACTAAAAACGGATTTGTCTGTTTTTGCTGCGGACTAGTCCGATTTTGCCTCTGGAAACTTTCAGACTTGTCCGATTTTGTGCGGACTAGTCCGATATTCCAAGAATCCTTAAAAATTTGCTAAGTCCCTGGACTTTTCTGGACTAGTCCGGTGTTCTAGCGGACTTGTCTGATTTCTTCTTTGACTAAAGTCGGACTTGTCCGATTTTTTACCAGACTTGTCTGATTTTCTCTCTGGAAAACTTCGGACTAGTCCGGTAATTTCTGGACTTGTCCGATATTTTGCGACTCCGAGTTGACCTTTTGTTTTACGACTTGTTTTTTGGGTTTCACGTTAAGTGGGCCTAGGGACGTCGTGCCTAACTCTTTTAGAGCCCATGTGGGACTCTAAACCAGCCTCTACTCATCTCAAACTCGAAATCCATCTAACCCTAGCCTCCACCTCTATATAAACAACCCCACCCCTTGGCTTGACATCTATTTGCCACTTTTCCACCCCACCCAAACCCTAGTTCTTGGAGAGCCACCATCAAGGAGGGAGGAGGAGATCCCAAGCAAGAAGAAGAGGAGGAGGAAACGAAAGAGGATCAAGATCTCCACCAAGCTTTTGTTCTTCATCACCAATTCATCTCCAAGTCATCAATCCTAGATAATCAAGATCCAAGTGTTGCCTCCAAGTTTCTTGATTCATTGGAGTTCTAAACACTTGGTATACCTTCTATTTCCTTTTCCTTACGAGAATTTCACCCCTAATCTCCAAATTCACGTCGATCTAGAAAACCCTAGTTCGCTAGTTTTGCGAAGTGCGGACTAGTCTGGCCTTCTATAGACTAGTCCGATTTTCCTGGTTAAATTGCATCAAATTAATTCTAAATTGATTTGAATCAACTCCAAACCTGTATAAACTTGTTAAAATCTATTAGAACTAATTAGTGATCATTAAAGGCAATCTATTAACAGATTCTACCTTGCATTAGCATCAATCATGCATGTCATGTCATATTGAGTAATATTTGTGCACTCTTTGATTTTGTTTCTTGTCTTGTATGTTTATTGTGCGGATTAGACAGATTTGTGCTAGAGAGTGCCGCGAAGGATCTGCAACACCAAGAGTTTGAAGAAGTTGACCCGAACCAATCCCAAGAGCAAGGCAAGTGTCCTTGAAGCATATTGATCCTGTTTTTAAAGTAAATGTTTTGTTTGCAAACTGCATGCTTGTGTCAATTTGATGGGAATCCTGTGGTAGGAAGTTTACTAGATTTGTTAAACCGCCCTTGTCACCTGGAATTATGGTAGAGAGTTGGGAAGGGCTTTTTACGTTTTTTGCTTCACTTAATTAATTGGGATGGGAAAACAACCATACTACTTAATCTAATTATGCATTAATGAGATTGTGGTTGACATGAACTGGTTAATATGATATGGTAATGGGTGATCTAAGCAAGCCTGGTATGTGGATGGGTTGGATGTTATGGTGGTTTTGCTTGCTTTAGATCTAAGGACCGGTTCGTGGAGCGACCATCCAGGATTTACAGTGCCACCACGAGGCCAAGTATGGGTGCGGCGTAGCTGATTAATTAGGGTTTTGCCAGTGCTATTTGGACCATTAGGGATGCTCGGGGAAGGGGTAGTCGGATTGGGTTTGTTGATGATTGGTGGGACTACCCTGGGATCCGAATGGCTCAAGAGGGGGCCCTTGGTTGAAGATGTGCTCAGTGGGAGACATCGCCACCGGTGAAACCTCAGTGGGGTCTAAATAGGCTAGTAATCCCTTTGTAAAGGCTATTTTCTGATCTCTTGGCCACACACCTAAGGAAGTGTGAGACGGCAAAATTGAGATTCTACAGTCATCGAAAGGTGATGTAATGACAAACACGTGGGTAAAGCGGTACAACCTCTGCAGAGTGTGTCTAAAACTATCATGATAGCCGTGCTCTCGGTTATGAGCAACCTGGACCCTCACATGATTAGAGGAAACTTGGTATTGGGATGGTTTTTGGGATGGTTATGGTTTGGTAATGGTTATGGCTCATTATGGATTAATTTTTGGTATTGGAAATGATTATTGGCAATGGTGAAATCTGGAATTATGGATGATGGCAATTAATTAAGACTGGTATTATGATATTACTTATGTTTATGATGCGTTTATTTCACATACACATAATATATTGCTTTTCAAATGTTTTAATTTACTTTTCAGCACTCAAACATTATTATTGTCATCATTTGAATCAACCACATGTCATACTTTCCACACTTGCTGAGTACGACATGTACTCACTCTTGCAATTCCCCCCCCCCAACAGTTGCAGGTCAGGATTGGGAGTTTAATAATGATAATGCAGAGTTCTAGGCCGTGTCTACCGTCAGCTTTGCATGTGGTGTTGCATGGAGCTGCGCTACCCTATTGCTTATGCTGCCTAGCTGTTTAGTTGCTTATTTAGTTTATTTCCGCTGCATTAGTTGAACTTGTCATCAATATTCATTAGAGCTTGTATTTGAGGATAATATGGTTTGTGCAATAAAATTTGATAATTAATCTTGTTCTGTGGTAATTTTCTGTATACTCTTTTGTGAATGCACTCGTGTATGTGTGTTGAACATCCTGGGCATACATATGTGTTAGCTTGGTTCATTTACGGAACCGGGCGTCACAGAGGACCCTTGAACTTCTACGGCATTAGGACCGCTCTCCGAGAGCCCTTCAGCGACAGCAGAAGAACCCATTGGGGGAACTTCCACCTCCGGAGCAGTTGAAGGCGCTGCTTCAGGGTCTTCAGTCACCGGCTCTGAAGGCGGAGGACTTGTCACCAATTCTTCAAGCTGCTCCGGCTCTGGCCCAGGCACCTCCGGGACAACTACCACTAGAGCAGCGGCCGGGGCTTCATCTGGCGCCCCTGCCGCAGCTAGCCTAGACACCAACACGTCACTTGCTTCTGATACAGCGACCGGAGCTCCAACCATTCCGACCTAGCCGCCGGATCTTCAACATCATCTGGCCCAAGGGTCAGACCTTCAACCATTTTCGGCACAGCCGCCAGACCTTCAACCATTTCCGGCTCAATAGACGGGGCTTCAACTACCTCTGGCTCAGCAGCCAGGGCTTCGACGACTTCCGGCTCAAAGGCCAAAACTTCTGGCATCGCCGGTGCTGGAGCTTCAGCCTCTGCCACCGTCACCAGGGGTACATCTTCAACTTCTCTCTTGTGGTTCGACGCTACACAGGAGCTTCGGGCGAGGACACTGAGTCCAAGCTCACGACAGCTGGCGCTGGAGCTGTCGTGACTTTCGCCTCCGGTTGACGAGGAGGCTCAGCGCTTGAAGCCGGAGCTTCGACAGGTGCAGCCCCGGCCGCTGCAACAGGCACTGAAGTTCCCAGCCCCTTCTTCAACACCCTAGAAATAAAGGGAAGATAAGATTAAAGACACGTCAAAAACAACACTAGCATTTCAGGGTGAGCAATCAATGCTTACCTAGGGATACTACCACCCTAGTCGCCTCAGAACCTCTTCTTCTGAGGCCCGGAGCTAAAGCCCACAAAGTCTGGTGAGACAACTGCTTCGGACCTCAGTTGAGGACCACTCGCAGTAGTCGGAGTTCTTTCGGCCAGAGCTTCTTTTGGCCGAGAAGAACTCCCGGACCTGGAGCTTCTAGCCGACACTAAGGTTGGGGTCACTTGCCTGGAGCTGACACCTCTTGAAGTCGCTGGCACCAGGGCAGGGGTAGCTGCAGAAGACCTCCCCCGCCGGGAAGAAGGAGCCGTGATAGAAGGAGCAGGTCTGACAGACCTACCGCCAACGTGCTTCAACTTCCTCTTCTAGCTGGAGGGCTCAGCTGGCTCTTTACCCTTGCCCTTGCCGGTGTCTTTAGTCTTTCGGCTCGGGGTGGAGGTAGGACCACCCTCAGAAGCTATGGGGATCACTAACCTGGTGGTCAGACGCCTTTCCACCTCACCAAGGTCATCAAGCACCGGCATACTCCTCCGGAGCTCCCTACTGAACTGCGCCTCCATGTTCAGGGGGAGGAAAGCTGCCGGCAGAACTAAGTCGTCACCATTGACATTTATCCCATGCTGGAATTTCTTGAGATGAAACTCCAAAGATTCGTCATCCAAGTTGGATTTCAGACCGGTTTCAATCCGGTCGTCATCCATCACGCTGTTGAGGACCCATGCAAGTTTCTCCCTCTTCTTCAGCGGAGCCCATCTATTGACCAGGAAGTTGCAAAAAACCATCTAGGGAGTCACTCCACTCTCCATGCATTCGTGGATCCTGGATAAGATGGGGTTGAAGGCCTCTGACAGCACCGGAACTACACTTCAGGCGTCGGTGTCAATGTTGGGGAGACCCTCGGGCAGCTCCAACTTCTCGGGCTCCTCTGTCGCGATGATGATCCAATCCTTCTTACAGTCGTCCCATTTGCCAGAAGGAAACGACTTCAAGTATTTTAAGGGGCAGTTCTTGCGCTTCACAAAATAGTAGAAGCCAAGAAGCTTACTCCCCTTGTCGGTGGTGTTGATGGTGAAGAAGGTGCAGAATAGCTTGATGCAGGGGGGGGGGGGGGGGGGAATACCCACCCACATCTCGCAAAAGTGGACGAACGTCACCATGAGAAGAAGAGAATGGGGGCCAAGGTGATACAACTGCAGACCACAAAAGTCTAGCAGCATCAAAAGAAAAGAAGAGAAAGGTGGAATGAATCCCACCATGGCGTACGTTGTGAAGTGCACCATATCGCCATTGCGCTCCTTCTTGAACGGGAGCTTGCCGGAGCGGACCAAATGGTTGAAGGAGTCAATGGACCAAATGGTTGAAGGAGTCACTGGACCACCCCATGTAGGTCCGGACCTTCTTCAGATCATCATCGCTCTTGAGGCGGCTCTTGGGGAGACCCAACTCCATCGCGGCAAGGCGGAGCAAAGGAAGGGAAGTTAGGCGGAGTTTGGGAGGCTCCGAGCACAAGTATGATCGAAGGCATAAATAGTCCTCAAACCGTGTGCACTTTCCTCTTAAGTAAGCCTCTGCGATGCTTGGATGGAAACCACAGAAAGAATGAAGGCACATTCTAAAAGTCTACCCCGTCAATGACGAGTGGGCCTCGGGCCACCCCGACAAAGAGATCGAGGTTCTTACCCTAGGTGAATGGTTGCCATGATGAGCGGCGAGAAACCCAAAGTCGGCGCTCTAACAGGGCACGCGGAATCGATATGGTTTTTATTGGGAACTGACGACCTTCAATTGTGTGAGATCCGCACTCAAAGATCTCATCTGTCGCATTCATAACAAGCCACGCGTCGAAGGTTCACTCCCGGACCGTCACTCTATCGGCGCATCAGAGGACTGTTGAAAATCAAAGCGCGGGAATCGAGAATGGCCCCACCTCTGGCAGAATAACTTAACCCAAAGGGTTCCTCCCAGAGGTGGGCTTGGGGCCCACTGTTGGTACCCTGCATACCGGATACCACACGATACCGCAAGAAGTGCAAGAAAGTTCCACCCGTCGGAGTTAAAGGGCCTTTCAGGTCCCACATGTCACGCTACACTGGACCCGCTCCTCTCATATGGTTAGCTCCTGAGCTAACACGTGTAAAAGAAGACCGGAACTAAACTCCCAACAAAGGGAAGCTCTGGTGTCAACACCTGTACAACTGCTCTGGACCTAACCCCTAGCAGAGAGGATTTCTGGTACCGACACGTGTACAGCAGTCCCGGACCTTCATCCCCACAAGGGAAAGCTCCGGAACTGCCACGTGTGAAGCCTCCAGACCTTCATCACCAACGGGATTACAAGCAAATCTCATCCAGCACGGACAATCAAATACAGTTAATGCGGCAGTTATAAGGCCTGATTATGTGTCATTAATGCTATATTAATGACACACAATCAGAGCACTGTTAATAGGGGTAACGCAGCCATTAAGGCACGTTATCACACTATTAACCATGCTTAATACTCTTTAGACAGTGTATTAGGCCATTAAATATGCCAGGGCCACATGTCGGGCAAGGCAAGATTTGTAACGCTCAGTCCTTAGAACTATAAAAGGGTTGTGTCGCACGTACATCTGGACCATTTGATCTTATTCGATCTGATCCCATCTGAGCTCACACAATACAACAACACAAATCCCGTGGAGTAGGGTGTCACGCTCAAGCGACCCGAACCACATAAATCTTTGGTGTCATCATCTTGACCTTGATCTCTGCGTCCCCCAACCATAAAAGAACCTCCGCGGGTTGCTTCTTAGCTGGTCCGGGGGAAGTGTCGTATCAAACACTTCGACACTGCCGACCTTTGCTCAAGATGCTGACCCTATGGACGCCGATGATTGGCTCAAGTCCGTGGAAAAGAAGCTAGCCATAGTCCAATACGATGATCAGGAGAAGGTGCTATTCGCATCTCATCAACTTGTTGGAGCAGCTGCCGATTGGTGGGATTCGCTATGCAACGCCCATGAGAACCATGAGAGGATTACTTGGGCTGAATTCAAGGAGAGTTTCCGTTCTCATTATGTGCCGGAAGGTGTTATGATCTTGAAGAGGCAAGAATTTGAGAACCTGAGGCAAGGAAGATCGAGTGTGGGTGAATACCTCAATAAATTCACTCAACTCTCAAGATATGCGCCTGAGGATGTGAACCGGGACAGCCGGAAATAATACTTATTCATGAGAGGCTTGAACAATGAGATCCAAGTACAATTGTTGAATTGTGATTATGCCAACTTCATAAAGGAGTTGTGTGTCACTAAAATCATGTTCTTAAGCTTCTAATTGTCATATCACATAGGTTTGGCTTAGTTGGTTAGAATAAGGTCGATGTTGCATATAATCTCTTGCAAAGTTCATATGATTTAAATTTGTGCTTTAAAAGTTAATAAAAAACAGCAACATGTGTCATGCTTTCAAGTTTTGAAATAGTTGAGTTTGTGAGATCATGACTTGATTAAATTGAAAATTACACTTGATCTCTAGTATGGCTTACACTACTTTATGTATCACATTGATAGGATAGTGTAAGTTACTTAATAGTATGGCTTAGATGAGCTTTGTTTATATGTATATTTCATATTATGCTCATAAATAATTAAATTTTCTTTTTTGTACCTTGTTGAATACATTGTCAAAGGGGGAGAAATATGTCACACATTGCACATTCACAAGTGTTTTGATTTCCAAGTTCTTCTCAGGGACAGTGTACATCCTTAGGGGGATAATTTTTTAAAGGTTTCTTCTCATCTGATTTTTTATTTTCAAAATGGAGGAGAAATTTTCTTTTGTCAAAACTTCACATGAAACGTGAATGAGCCAATGTTCGGTTTTGTAGTGATGTGTTGACGGTCGTTATATACCAGTTTTGACTGTCATTGTAACTCAATTATGTGGGGGAATAAATATTTTTTACACACATCATAGTTAGAAATAACCTAGTTCCACTTGTACTTAGAGAAAATTGTCATGCAGGTATTTTATACAGAATTGGAGTGAATTCAAGGGACGAATCCTAAAGAGTACCTTTCCAGCCAATCAAACACCGACACGTGGCTGCACATGAATCAAATGGCCCACTTACAGAAGTATCCGAGGAGATCCAACGGTGTATAACCCATATCAGTCATCAGGACCCACCTAGAAGTCACTCTGAGGAAGCACACGCAAACGGAGCCCTGACCAGGCTGACATGTTCTCCCCTCCGTTCTCGTTCAACTTCCACGTGTTGACTTCCTTGCGGTGAGCTGATAAGAATGGTGATTGATTCGTGCACAAAAGATGGTGGAAACTGACTTCAACACTAGTATAAATAGGACCACTCACCCCTCACTTCAACACACCACTCAAGCATTCTCTCTTGTATACACTAGTTTTCCTAGGTTCTTAGTGAAGGTTAGGCTGTAGACAAGAGCCTCTAGTCCCAAGTCCAAATTGGAAAAGGTATGGCTCATGTATCTTTTCCTCTATTAGTGACTTTATGCTTTATGATAGTGTTTATTGAACGTTACTTATTCATATACTTGGGCGAAGCGTTCTTGTTTGGTTGTGGAGTCCATGCATCTACTAGGTGTAGATGTTGTTATGATCTAGTCTTAATGCTCATATCATGTTATCATAAACATGATACACCACTACTATAGTCTTAGTTATTAATATGATTATGTTAATATGAATAATTTAGTGTTTGGTCCCAACATTTGTTTCAATGATGTTTAGGTTAGTCATTGCCTTAGGTGGTAATTGTACTCGGGCCCTTAAGGTATTTACTTCACATGTAAGCATGGTGCTTAGATCGTTAAGTAGTGTTGGATGTCTCGTAGATCCACGATTTGTAGGAGTAGGCGGCAGGTGGTGACAGCTCTGTCCATCCTTCGTAATCCTCCACGTTCGGCTACGCCACCGAATCATGGTGGAATCGTCCTGATGTTGTTAGGGGTAAACCCGTGCCCGATATGTTGGACCACTAAGTCCTAGTATTCATCGTTAGCATACTCATATGTAAACTAATATACTATGTATATGAGTAATTAGAGCACAGTAGGAGCAACCCCTTCTCATAGCTTAACCCTTGCTAGGACAACCTTACCCTTAGTGTAGACTGCTTAGGTGTGTGTCACACTACCCCTATTATAATCTTACCCCTGTTTTGATGAATACTTAGTACCATATACCTTGATCATGAGAATAGCATTTCCTTTACTTCACAACCTTCCTTTGGGATAAATATGATACCCTTTGGAATACTCTTGGGTGAAATGCTACAAAATATCTTTCATGCGCTTGCGGATCTCATCTCCCACTGGAGATGATCTGTGGTGTTAAGAAATACCAACAAGCATTTCTGGTGTCGTTGTTAGGGAAGGCACGAAAGTGAAGGATAGCTATCACTTGTGGTTAGGATATTGGTACTAGTAGTTATTGAACAGGATTATCCTTCCTTTGTTTTCTCTGTTTTGAGAAAACATGGTAGTGTTTGTCTAGCCTATTCAATGTGAAAGCCAAAAGAGGGTGCAAGAGCTTAACTCCATTAGTACTTTAAGGCGTTTCTCAACAAATTATTCCTGTTGGGCAACATCGTTGCCCACAATGGGAGGATTCTCCAGCTTCTAGTAGGAGCCAAAGGCATCTATCCCATAAGCTTAGGGGAGGCTCCAAGATTATATGTTGGTTTTCCTTCACCATGTGGGTGGATATCTGCTTCATCATCCAACACCCCTACAATGGGTTGACTTTATCAACCCTTCATCACATCCCTGCTGTAGTTGGAGGTGACCTCTTCTCAATAATCATGAGAAGGATAAATGTTTAATTGAGGACAAGGTCACCATTCAAAGGAGTGGATCCATGAATGCTTCGGTTCCATTGGCTTGGCATGCACACCATTGACAAGGTGGACATGCTAGCCATGGAGTTGGACCTCCTCTTGAAATATCAACAAGGTCAAGTCAATGGAGAAGTGTTTGGATGATTCAAGCCATGGATATTCACATGTTTTGTGAAAATCCATGTCAACATGGGACCCTTGGAGGTTTATTTCCCTAATACCCATGAGGATCTTTCATTTCCAAACAACTCCAAAGGCTACCACCAACAAGGAGGTCAAAAGTGGAATCAATACAATCAAGGACGCTATGCGAATTTGAATTCCAACAAATTCAACTTCAACTAGCCTACCTTGAAGTATCATGTCCACGGCCAAGGGAAAATCAATGACAACATGAAGCATTTGGCCAAGGACAAACCACTTTGAAAAACATTCAAGATCCTAGGGTTCTACAATCACTTGTTGAACCCTACACTTCGACCAAACCCGTGCAATTTTGGGCAAAACGACATTGTGGATGAAGCATTTCCTGTTTGATTGTGGAGTCCACATGTCGTTATGCCCAAGGAAACATGGGTTGAATCAAAAAAATATCTTGAAGGTCAAAGCGACACCCCCATAAGTGGACATCCTCATTTGCCTTCATGAGGAATGAGTAGACTTTGTCATGTCATCCACAATGACATCCAAAGAAGACGGAGAAGCCAGCGCCGTCCAAATGGCCCAAGTCCACTAAGACACTAACAAGGAAATGGCGGAAGAAGGACAAGCCTCAACAGGCTCATGAAAGAATATCTTCAAAAGAGAAAAGTCGTTGCAATATCAACAAGTCTTCATCAAAGCGAGGACGAGGCAGGGGGCCACCACGAGCCCCACTTATCCATATGGAAGCCAAAGGAGGTTTGGCTTGTCAACAAGAGAAGTCATCCACACCTTCATCTTCGGGTATGAATGACACGTCATCAGGCTAAACAGGACAGAGGTAAGTCCTACTCATCGGACTTTTCGGTGAGTCCTTCCCAATAGGTTAATTAGTAGTTATCTCATATTTGATTTTAATTGCTTATTTAAATTCATCATCAACCCCTGCATTTGCATTTAACATGTTTGAATTTCCACTTGTAAAATCTCCAACCAACATAAAATTAAAATTTTGAACTAGGAAATAAATTTATTTGGATATACACTTTGGGCATAACCACTTGAATTCATCTTCCTAATTCAAACCAAAAATATTTTCCTTGTTCCTCATTGCATTTGCAAGTTGTTTCAAGTTGGACAAGACAATTTGGCAAAAGTTCAATTTGCTTTTGGCTAACGTAACCCGTTTTCAAGTTGTTTTGTTCGTTCTTGATTTTAGTGCAGCTAGGTAAAAATTTGTAAAGAGGTTGGAAGGCCTCATCAACCCCAATGAACTATCGGGAGAATTTAAGCACATATCCCTCCACCGATCTCATTTTGAGTTCATGATGAAGGAATGCTCAAGATGATGGACCGAATGAGGAGCAAGATGAAGCTCATTCAACTCCAATCTCAGCTTGGCAAAAGGCATCAAACATAAACGCTACACCAAAATCCTTGGTCGTGAGTTTCTCACACAACGACCTTCAACCCAAATTGCTCTTCAATTGGGGTACGAGTTTAGAATTTTCCGTCATTTGATTTACAGTAGGATTGAATGATTGTTTGTTTACATTAGCGAGGAAGGTCTACACCTCTTCATCATTCAATTCGTATGCATTCTCATGAGAGTAAGTGTTGGCATTGCTCTTTTGATTTTTCAAAAAGGAATGTCACCTTACTTGAGAATAAATTTAAACAAGTACCTATAATTTCACAAGCATTGTTTATATTAACTTAGACATTCTCTACCTATGTTTAATAAATAATACTTATTAAATGACTCAATGGTTGAATTGGCATGTAGCAACCTAGGAATAGTTGTAACACCCTCATTTTCATCCATCATGCATTGCATACATCCTAATATATGTTTAATATTGAGCAACATAAAAAGGAACAAGTTTAAAATCAGTTAGAAACAAAACCGCACTTAAGAATTCTGGGAAGTGCGGACTAGTCCGACTTTGGTGCGGACTAGTCCGATTTCTCTCTGACTTCAAACGGACTTGTCCGTTTTGCTGAGAACTAGTCTGTTTTTCCCTCTGGACACTTTCGGACTTGTCTAGCCCAGTGCAGACTAGTCCGGTGTTCCAAATCTTTGTAAACTTTGCTAAGTACCTGGACTTGTCCGGACTAGTCCAGTGTTCCAGCGGACTTGTCCATTTTTCCCTCTGACTAAAGTTGGACTTGTCCGATTTTTTGCCAAACTTGTCTGTTTTTCCCCTCTGGATAAGTTCGGACTTGTCCGATGTCCAGAGCGGACTTGTCCGATTTCCCTCTGTCCAACTTCGGACTAGTCTGGCCCTTTTCAGACTTGTCCGATATATCGCCACTCTGACTTGATCCTTTGTTTCACGACTTGTATCATGAGTTTTACGTTAAGTGGGCCTAGGGACGTCGTGTCTAACTCTTTTAGAGCCCATGTGGGACTCTAAACCGACCTCTACTCATCTCAAAACTCGAAATCCATCTAACCCTAGCCTCCACCTCTATATAAACAACCCCACCCCTTGGCTTCTATTTTCCACTTTTCCTCCACACCCAAACCCTAGCTCGTGATTAGCCGCCACCAAGGAGGGAGAAAGAGATCTAGAGCAAGAAGAAGACGAGGAGGAAACAAAAGAGGATCAAGATCTCCATCAACTTCGCGTTCTTCATCAACAATCCACCATCAAGTTCTTCATCAACCCTAGATCGTCAGGATCCAAGTGTTGCCTCCAAGATCCTTGATTCTTTGGAGTCCTAGACACCTCGTATACCTTCTATTCTCTTTTCCTTAAGCGAATTCAATCCCAAAATCTTCAAATTCACGTCAATCTAGAAAACCCTAATCTGCTATTCTCGCGAAGTGCAGACTAGTCCGGCCTCCTGCGGACTTGTCCGATTTTCCTAGTTAAATTATGTTGAATTAATTCTAAAAGTAGATCTAATCAACTCCAAACTTGTATAAACTCGTTAAAAACTATTAGAACTAGTTAGTGATCATTAAAGGCGACTCATTAACAAGATCCACCTTGCATTTGCATTAATCATGCATGTCATGTCATATTGAGTAATATTTGTGCACTCTTTGATTGTGTTTCTTGTCTTGTATGCTATTGTGCGGATTAGACAGATTTGCGCTAGAGAGTGCTGATGAGGATCTGCAGCACCAAGAGATTGAAGGCTTTGACCCGAACCAATCCCAAGAGCAAGGCAAGTATCCTTGAAGCATATTGATCCTATTTTAAAGTAAATGTTTTGTTTGCAAAATTGCATGCTTGTGTCAATTTGATGGGAATCCTATAGTAGGAAGTTTACTAGATTTGTATGACCACCCTTGTAACCTGGAATATATGGTAGAGATTCGGGAAGGGCTTTTTACCTTTTTGCTTCGCTTAATCAATTGGGATGGGAAAACAACTATACCACTTAACTTAATTATGAATTTATGATATTATGATTAATATGAACTGGTTAATATGATATGGTAATGGGTGATCTAAGCAAGCCTGGTACGTGGATGGGTTGTAAGTTATGGTGGTTTGCTTGCTTTAGATCTAAGGACTGGTTCATGCGAGCATAAGCCATGACTACAGTACCACCACGAGGCCAAGTATGGGTGCGGCGTATCTAATTAATTAGGGCTTTGCCAGTGCTATTTGGACCATTAAGGATGCTCGGGGAAGGGGTAGTTAGAATGGGTTTGTTGATGATTGGTGAGACAACCCTGAGATCCGAATGACTCAAGAGGGGGCCCTTGGTTGAAGATGTGCTATGTAGGAGACATCTCCACCGGTGAAACCTCAGTGTGGTCTAAATAGGCTTGTAATCCCTTTGTAAAGGCTATTTTGTGATCGCTTGGCCATACACCTATGGTAGTGTCTTGGCATAATAGGGTTTCCTTTAGTCGCCGACGGGTGATGAAATCACAAACATGTGGGTAAAGTGGTACAAACTCTACAGAGTCCAATAAAACTATCATGATAGCCGTGCTCCCGGTTATGAGCGCCTGGATGACCTACATGATTAGAGAGAACTTGGTATTGGGATGGTTATGGTTTGGTAATGATTATGGATGGTTATGGATTAAATTCTGGTATTGGATATGATTGATGGTAATAATTTGGAATATGGATGATGGTATTGGAATATGGACAGGTATTATGATGATTACATGGTTTATGATGGGTTTATTATATAATATATTGCGTTTCAAATGTTTTAATGTACTTTTCAGCACTTAGCCATTATTATTGTCATCATTTGAATCAGCTACATGTCATACTTTCCACACTTGTTGAGTACGACATGTACTCACTCTTGCAATTCCCACACCAACAGCTGCAGGTCAGGATTGGGAATATAATGATGATAATGCGGAGTTCTAGACCGTGTATACCGTCAGCTTTGCCTGTGGAGTGTTGGAGCTGCGCTATACCCTATTTCTTATGTTGTTTATTTGCTTAGTTTGCTTAGTTTAGTTTATTTCCGCTGCATTAGTTCAAATTTGTCATTAATATTCATTAGAGCTTGTATTTGAGGATATTATGAACTCTGTAATAAAATTTAGTTAATTAATCTTGTTCTGTGGTAATTTTCTGTATATCCTTTTGTGAATGCACTCGTGTATATGTGTTGAACGTCCTGGGCACACATATGCCTTCCCTTGGTTCATTTTTGGAACCGGGTGTCATAATAGTGATGTCCATAATTTTGATTTGAATTCATTCATACATGGATCACTAAATTTTAAATTTCTAGGCAAGAAATTGAAAATGTTCAAAGGATAAAATTGAAAATCTTGTTTGCCATAATCCACATGATAAATATTTGCTCTTGTAAAAAATAAAGATGGTTAGAAAATTTAAAAGATTAAGGAATCAATAAAGTGTACATCTATCACTTGCAATTGCTATGAGTAGGAGCTATAGAAAATGTGCAAATTGATTAATTTATAAAGCCCCTCCTATATTAATGAACAACACAATGTTTATGGATGCACTCAAATTTGAACTCGATATATCTTTGTTGTTTTTATTCTTCGGATGTACAAATGAAATTTGGCCATCTGACTCGAAGTTCCAGTTGTACAAGTGTCAGGAGCTAACCATCCCTCTCTATTAAGAGGGGAGGCTTGCAAGAGTAGTATTTCTATATAGGCATGCAATAGGTCGATCTAGAGGTACAATTTCAACATATCTTGGCCAATGAGTAATCAAGCATGGTTGAAACCTATTGAGATTTAATCTCGAGGGCTAATCATAGCTTTACGAGGCCAGAGGTTTGACATGGAAACCTTCCATGAGCAACCAATGGGCTGCCATGAATAAGTGGGATCTCTATGCTCCTACTATTCCAAGCACCCATTCAAGCTCAAGGGAGTTGCCACTATCATTGGGTGCACATTGTTCCTCTGTGGCTAAAAGTTATTTTTAACCTTAGCCAAGGAACAATAGATCACACCTGTAGAAGTGTTCTTGCGACCCTTCCCCCGAACCTGCTATGTGGGCAGCCCACGAAGGTTATTGATCGACATGGCTTAGTCCTCAGGTGAGGTTGCGCGAATAAGAGATGGTGAGACGATGGTTTTACATAGTTTGGGCCGCAGGAGCGTAATACCCTACTCCACGGTGCGAGTTGTATTGCTGGAGAGTGTGCCCTCCTGGGTACGAATGCGTTGTTGAGTGTGTATGAAGTTGCGTTCAGTCCCCTAAGTCAGTGGCTGCCCGGTCCTTTTATAGTCCAAGGTCAGACAACTTACAAGTAAGGTTCGGGGCCCGACAGGTGGCCCTAGGGCGATCTTATCCTAAAGATCTAATGCTTCTCGCATAAGCTTCCACTGACTGTGGCTTGAAGACCCGCCGTCTTGCCACCTCAGACGCCACCGACCAATACGTAGTCGTTGATGATGACAAGAGATGTCCCATCCAATTGTCCTGTCGCCGTAAGCTACCCACTTGGCAAAGTGGGGTAGGTCTGCGACGTCTTCACTGTGATGCAATTGGGCATAGCGGTACCTGACAGTAGGCATGCGTCGCATCATTCGCTTAAGGAAAGCGTGTCTTCATTGCCCAATTTAGACAAGATGCACCGCCCTGTTAACTCATGCAATCCACCGTCCAGGACAAGTTGCAGGGTACGTGGTTGCACGGGAGCTAGCCTCTGCGGGGGAGGCCGAGTCTCGTACTGCAGGCCACGTGGCAGCCCCGGAACTCGCTCCTTAGAAGAGTCGGGGATCCGGAACTACGGGACATGTGGTAGAGCCGTAGCCTGCCTCCGCGGGAGGTGGCTGACCTAGTGCCACGGACTACGTGGCAGCACTGGAGCCCACTCCTATGGAGGAGTGGGGTCCCGTCCACCTGGACACGTGGCCACTTGGGATCTCGTCTCTTCGGAGGAGCTAGACCCTGTCTTGAGGTCCATGTGGTAGCGCGAGATCCCGTACCTGAGGTAGGCTGAGATCCTGGTCTTCCAGACATGTAGCGCCATCGGACCCTGCCTCAGCGGGGAGGCAGGATACTTAGATGCTTTTAGCCTGTGTATGAGGGTACTCGGTATGCCAGGTACCGACAACACCCAACGCATGTTGGGTGCATGTTGTTCCTTTGTGGCTCAAGGTTATTTTGACCTTAGCCAAGGAATAGTGGATCACACCCAACACATGATGGGTACACCTTATTCCTTTGTGGTTAGAGGTTATTATGACCTTAGCCAAGGAGTAAAGGATGACATCTGACGTATGGGAGACCGTGAGGTGTGGATGAGCGGCATCGACAACACTCTCCTGGACCACACTCATGGAACCCATAGGAGGCAACACAGCATCGACACTCAACCCTCCAATGCCAAAGCCATGGTGCAACAAGGTTAGGCGAACCTCACGGTCTACCTTCGCTGTTAGGCTTTCAACCCCTATCATGGACCTTGATCGAGAACAAGCTTGGGGGAGGACTGTAAGGATCGAATGCCCAAGAGGGGGGTGAATTGGGCTTCTTTTCAAAAAATCAAAGCGATAAAACTTAATTACTAAAAGCCCAATTCCCTACACAAACAATCTATGCATTCAAGTAAATAGCAACTTCGCGATATATAAAATGCATAAATGTAGGGTGAGAGGATGAGAATGCAAACTCCCGAGGAGACACGAGGATTTATCCCGTGGTTCGGCAAGGTCGTCAAGATCTTCCTACATCCACGTTGTGGCACCCACCAAAGGGTATAGCCACACCCAAGTCACCGAGACTAGGGATCTTCACTATTCTTCTCCGTTCGCCAACCTCGGCAAGGTGGAGCTCAAGCCTTGTACAACTTGAATCCTCTGGGCTTCCACAATCTTCTTGGCAAGCTCCGGAAGTCTCTCTCAATTACAAACACCAAGGGACACTCCCTTACAGCTCTCACTACACTAGAGATTTTACTCACCAAGAATGGAGGCACACAGGCTCTCTCTCTAGCTAGTTCTAGCCTATCTCTTGGTGTGTAAGTGGTCTAAAAGATGTAGAAGTGATGGATCGATGTCTTGAACGCTTGAGTATGTGTAGAGTATGTCTGGTGATCAAGACTTGTTGATTTGATAGGTTGAAGGGGTATAAATAGCCAGCCTCCACGAAATAGCCATTGGAAAAGTAGGCTGACATCACTGCTCTGCGAACACCGGATGATCCGATGTCTCCCCTTCAGTTATCATCGGTCAAAGCCAAATTAGCTGATGTCACTGTGTTAGATATGGCCGTTGTTAGACCGATGTATCACTTATCTTCTCATCGGATGATCCGGTGGCACTTCCTCCAGAATTGGTTCAAACTTGATGCTTACTGGAGTGATTGACCGATGTGTATATTTCTGTACATCGGATGATCCGGTGCCACACTTGATCCAAGGATATTGCATACTGTACTGATGGACCGATGTAACATTGCCCTTAACATCGGATGATCCGGTGAGTGCTTTGTTCTGAGGTCTTCTTCTTCTGCTGAACCAACTCGAACGATGTGTTGTTCTCTGGAAACATCGGTTGATCCGGTGAGTTGATTTTGTTTGCTTCGAGTTGTTTCTAAGTGATTATTTTGTATTTTGCTAGATTGACCTCTTAGACATTTGTTGCAAATATTCTTCTGATGATTTTCAAGCATTGAGTGTTGTCAATTATGGTTGAATGACTTTGACATATGAGCTTTTACTTCTAGTCTTCATAACATTCATTGATCTCATAAAATGATTGTTTAGGGGTCTCCAATGATCAGTAATTGATATTCATATTCATATAGATTTCATTTGATTGGGAGACCTTGCATCCACAAATTTATTAGTAAAATCCAATGGTTGTCATTAATCACCGAAACCATACCTCATGGGGGCCTAGATGCTTTCAATCTCCCCCTTTTTGGTGATTGATGACAACACAACAAGTGAAGCATAATAATAATGAATTTGATAGTACGATACTCAAGAAGATATGCAATGAGTACAAGATATGGCATAAGACTCAAAAGAGATTAATAACGCGAAAGCTCAATCGATTAAAAACTCAAGAGAATAAGTGGCACATGAATGCTCAATAAATAGCAAATGAGTAGCAAGAACACCAAATTACAAAAGATATAGACTCCCCCTGAGACTAAGCAACCCTCTAAGCAACCCTCCCCCTGACTCTCTAACTCTTCTCCCCCTTTGGCATCAAGACACCAAAAAGGAATCCGAGTACCTAAGAACCCTGAGTGCTCGGAGCGATGACGAACTGGTCACCATCGGGGGTGTTGTCGTCGGAGCTGCTGCCTGGAGTAGAGGTGGAGGGAGCTGAAGGAGCCGTAGGAGCCATTGTCGGTGCCTGCTGACTCAGAGCTGCTGGCAGTGGGGCACTGACAATGGATACCAACGTCTGCTGGAACAACGTCGTCGCCGGCAGCAGAGAGTGGATCGGTGCGCCTGGAGCCAGCAGTGGAGACATGTTGATCGTCGGGATCGGCGTGGTCGGCACTGGAGCTGCAGCTGGAGCAAGGACAGGCGGGGGTGGAACAACGCCTGGCAGCTGCGACGGCAGGGCAATAACGGTCTGGGTGTATAGGTTGGTGATCAACCCCAGGATGCCCATCATCGCCTGCTGCGTCTGCTGCTGCTGGTCGAGGGAGCGCTGGTGCATCTGGTCTATCAGCCCAGTCAGCCTGTCCGTGTCCTCTCGCCTCTCACGGGCGATCTGGCGCTGCATCTCCTGCTGCTGCTGCTGGAGCTCCAATAGACGTGCTGCCTGCTCAGCTCGGGCCTGCTCAGCTGCAAGCCGATCCAGGCGCTGCTGCTCAACCATCTGTTGTAGGAGTGAGGTGAGCTCTGGCGGCTGAGAGACCTGTGCCTCTGAGACGGGAGGTGGAGTAGGGGGTGGCACTGTTGAGCCTCCAGCCTCCGCGTCGTGCTGCCTGGGTGAGGGAGGAGGTGGGAAGTACTCCTCAACACTGTCATCCATGTCGCTCTCGGACCATATATGATGAAGGTCCTCACTGTGAGCCTCTGCCTCTG
Source organism: Tuctoria greenei (assembly GCA_036927565.1). Lineage (NCBI taxonomy): Eukaryota > Viridiplantae > Streptophyta > Magnoliopsida > Poales > Poaceae > Tuctoria > Tuctoria greenei. The sequence goes on from JAYESD010000008.1 coordinate 123,407,298, forward strand.
CCAGCCTCTCATCTTCCTTTTCCAGATCAGACCAATCCTCCTCGGATAGCCGAGCTCGGACCTGACGCTCGATTGGACGGCCAAAGCGGCGGTCTCCAGGAGCTGGAGCTCGGTAGTGGCTGAACCGTGTGACACTCTCGTCAGTGAGACGGTCACGCACGACGGACTCCTCAGGAACCATCATGGAGAGCAGGTAGCTGATCCAGTGTCCAAACACAAACTGCCTCATCATGCCCACTCCATCAGTGATCATGTCCTCCATCTCACATATGAGGATGTCCACAATATCGAACTCCATACCGTTCATGATGTAGAACAGAAGCGTCTGCTGCAGGCTGGTGAACCCCTCTAGGTATATGGACCTCGGCAAAAGAGTGCGGCGCAAGGCAAGGTGCACTGTGCGCGCAGCTGGAGTCAACAGTGCCAGTACCCTTGGCTGGTCTAGAGAGAAGGACGGTGCAAACAGAGAGCGTATCTCCTCCAGTGATGGTGCCACTCCTCCAGTGAGCGGCCTCCTCGGTGGGTCTGCCTGCCCATACACTCTCTCGTGCAGGCAAGTGTCGTGGAGATCCACTCCTAGCAGCTGTGCCAAAGTCTGTCTCGTCAGGTGATGGTGCTGGCCCATGAACATGAAGTCTATAGACCTGCGGCCCTCAGAGACATAGAGGGTGGCGTAGAATACGCGGACCCAGTCCTCCACGTAGGCACTCCTCTCGTAGGACACCAGCTCCACCAGCCCTCTATACCTCGCAAAGTAGGGGCGTATCTCTGTCTCTGCTGCCAGGGCAAGCTGATCCCAATCCAGAAAGTTATGCTGGAAGAGCTTGTGGCCTCGGCGTCTATACATCTCGTACAGCAACGCCTGCGTCAAAGTCCAGAACCGACTACCCACAAGAGCCTCTCTGGGCTGCGGGTACCACTCCTCAAGCAAAACACTCCATTTGAGTCTTCTGAGTTGCTTGGCCTTCATCTTCCGGTAATCAGTCAACCGAACACATTCACCAACACGGACGTTGGGGTCCATCTCGTAGATGGCTCTTTGGGCCTCTCTGTCCTCTCGAAGCTCATCAGCAGTTCGTCTCGAACGTGGTGCTGCCGCGGGATGACCCCCACGGGTCCTGGCTGAGCGCCGGCGGACAAGCGGCACTTCCGGCTCTTCTTCTGGCTCGGACTCATCTAGCACGGGAGGTTGCCTCGGACGAGCCTCGCGGATCCTCAATGATCCTCCTCGGCCATGCTCTTGCTCCTCGGCGGCGCGAGCGGCCATCAACGCCTTAGAGTCCTAGTTGGATTGGAGTTGTCTTAGGGCTGGTTATATAAGCAAGGGAAGCCAAGGCTCGTGGTGACGACTTATGGCTGTTCCTCTTGTGTCTTGATCAATAAATTTCGTAGTTTGTAAGAAGCTTTTGCGCCTTGTTCGTCCACTTGTTTTTTTGCAAGTTTTTCTCGTTGAGTTTCTGGACAGTCAGATGTTGCTTTGGTATTTCAATCATAACTCAAGTTTTACAGATCCAATTGACGTGGTTCTTTTTGTGTTGTCTTCACAAATCAATTTTCTATCATCTATAGAAATTTCATATTCATTGAGTTTGTAGTTTTTTATCTAAACGAGTTTCTTTGCAGCGTAGCAAATCTGTTTTTAACTCGAGTAGAACCGATTGATCTTTGCTCAGCGTTTTAATTATAACTTGAGTTTTATTCGACGGTTTGTCGTGATTCTTATTGTGGTTTCTTCGTGGCTTGATTCTCTATAATATCTACTACTTTTGTCACGATTCACCATATTTAGAATAGTCGCACACATAGTTTCTTATTAGATTGATTTCCTATTGAGAGGTTTTTGTCGCTTCCGGATAAAAAGTTTTAATCTACCATTCACCCTCTCTGATAGCTTTTTACGTGCTCTTTGATCCTAAAATAAAAAATAGATCAAGTCTTGTTTTAATCTCTTAATTATTGTCTCGGTTCAGTTTTAGTTCTCCATCTTTAATATGCATTTTATTTGGTCCTTCATATTTTAATATCATCCACAATAGGTCCCTAAATAGTTTTATGATGGTTTTGCACACTTAGACACTGATGACCGAGATCATACTTACTATAAATTCTTCATATTAGCAAATTTATCTCTTCTATCTGGCATAGAAGAAATTTTGATTCAGCTGCGCTCCTGAATGTCACATCAACCTCTCTAGAGAGGCCGCCTCAATTGAATCTATCGCATATTGATCTCACCTAGTTCGACCAACCTTTTTTCCTGGAACCATGTAACTCGTACTGAATGCATTTATTAGTGGTACTGGATCTGAAATACGAATATGATCTCTCCTAACATGTGATGACATAACGATCTATAATGATGGACTCAAGTGCAACAACGACTATAGAGACCATATATAGCGTGTGAGCGTGAGTTGCATGAGAGCAGAGAAAGATGGATGACATGCAAGAATGAGATTAAAATTGAACTGAGATAAAGTTAAGAGACTAAATTAAATTTAATCTTGCGTAAACCCATCATAAAAACTACTTATAGACGATTGTGAATGATATTAAGAGATGAGAGACTAAATCTTACCGCTACTAAAGATGAAAGATGAAAATTAGACCGAGACAATAATTGAGGTTTAAAATTAGACTTAATCCAAAAAAATACAGATAATTATGAATCCGAATAATAATATACAGATCTCTCTTGATCACGAAGCATTATTATTGTACTTTTACCGAATCCCAGGCGTCCATCCCAGATCAAGGGTTACGATTCGCGCCCACACTTGCACATCACATCACTGCCCTCAGGCCCCCAATTATCTCCCTTCATCAGATCCCGTCCCTCACGGATCTCACAATTCCTGCTTCCACCCAAAGGCACCGTCGCCTCCTCACCTTTTTCGCGTCCGCCCCTCGTTGGATCCACCCGCGCGGCGCGGCGCGGCGCGGAGCGGAGATACGTCCGCGTCCAGGCCGTCGGTAAGGAGCCCCACGACCTTGGTTTCTTGGATTGATCTTGCGCTGTTTGATCCGCCAGCCCTGCGAATCTGCTCTGCTGTTTTCTTGCTGCGAGGAATGGGATCAGAATGTTTCTCTTTCTCAGCCGCCATTGTAGATGTAGTTGTGGCAATCTAGCTGAGTTCACGGTCCATAGAGTCCGTTTAGGTCGTGTTGTGCGGTGCCGGACGCGCCGCCCTCCAGATCCGACCGTTCTAGCTCCGCGGCGCGGCCTCTGTACCTTAGCTTGTTGTCGTAGACGCGTGGATCAGTTTGCAACTAGATTTTCTATTGCCTTTGAGTCATCAGGGCCAGATCTTTCAACTGAGGGCAACCGTAAAATTTGTTTGGACGTCTTGGGTCCTGATCCGGGCTGCCTGGAGTAACTTTTTTGTATGTTGCATCGCGTCTCAGCACGAAGTTCCCTCGCCAAGATTTGGATGGTGTCTCAGACCAGTATTCACTTGATCAGTCCTTGTTACTCCTTTTATTTTCTTCGCCAGCTGGGGTTTTGGTTGCAGATGCGTGAACAATCTCATGCGTACTGTGTGCTGGTAATCACATCAACTCTGAACCATCTGCACCAGTGATATGCCAATATATCTGTACTTTAATAAGGTCTCCCGGATTCAGCTAAATTGAATGGGGTGCCAAGAATGGTTGTCTGAACACTTTCTTGTGTATATTTATCCATGTAGTTAGGCTTTGAAGTTGAAATTCCATTTCTTCATCAATATGTTTGTTCGGTGCAAATGTTATACAACTGATCTTTGCACTGTTGAATTTGTGGCATCTGTTTGAACTAGATGGACATATTTTATTGAGATTCTTTTGTAGGGTTAATCCAGTAGTGTTTTTCATTCTTTTAAAAGCTACTGTTGATTGTTCAAATAAAAAGCTTTAAATGCTTTTTCTTTCTCAGTTATGAGAACTATTAGTCCGGATAGGCTATTTTTGGTGGTCATTTGCTAATTGAATAATGTTTGTTCTTGTTGCAGGTGCAGAGCTTCGTGGTTGGGTCTAAATAGTTCAAGTGATCAACAAGATCTATTAAAAATGGTATGGGTTTTTGGCTGATTCTGTCCTTTTACTCTTGGCCGTCTTGTTATTATTGTCTGTATACCAAGCTGTATATTCTGTTTCCGAAAGGACATTCTGAGTTGATCTTATTTAATCCTCTTTTTGCATCCCTAGGTGGTTCTTGCAGCTTCCATCGTTTCAAAGTCAGGAAAAGGTGTGTTACTTTCAATGTCAGTTAATCAAATTGTAGTTATTGTCAGATCCAAAGAATTTTATTTTATATATTATTTAATTCATCTGCTATTACCGTGCATGTGAGCAATAACATTACATTTGGTAACTATTTGGTTCATTATTTACGTGGCCCATGGGTTTACATAATACGTGAAAGCTATGCATTTTTCATGATATCTATCTTTGCATCATAACTGTTAATGTGTTCTTATATAGACAGGACTCAGCTAAAAACTCTCCCCCTTTCCATTTTTTTTTTCATTGCAGCACTTGTTTCGAGACAGTTTGTTGACATGTCTCGCATAAGAATTGAAGGATTACTTGCAGCATTCCCAAAACTCATTGGAACTGGGAAGCAGCACACTTATGTTGAAACTGAAAATGTGCGTTATGTTTATCAACCTATTGAAGGTTTATACCTGCTACTTATAACAAACAAGCAGAGCAATATTCTTGAAGACTTGGACACTTTGAGGCTGCTTTCAAAGCTTGTATCCTGCTTTCTTGCATTTTGTATTTGTGATGATTCTTTGACACAAGAATTCTACTTTCATGACCATTTTCTTGTTCATAATACTTAAATTTCATCAGTGCTGCGTACTGTGGAGAAGGTGAGAGTTTTAAATTTTGCATAAGCTAAGCTGTATGTTACATATCACTGATAGAAAAACAACATAAAATTGGCAAGTAACATATAAACTTTGCTAAATCTGCAGTTCTGCACACAACCATTACATAATTGAGTCTCATTCGTTAAAGCTAGATTTTTTCCATTGACGCAGTACATCTGTATTGTGTTCTTTCATGGTAATAATCCAGTACATTGCTCTCCTTAACATTTTGAAAGGTGCCTGAATACTCCCCTTCTCTGGATGAGGAGGGTATCTGTAAAACAGCATTTGAGCTTATATTTGCTTTTGATGAAGCCATCTCTCTTGGAAATAAGGAAAATGTTACAGTGCAGCAAGTCAAACAATATTGTGAAATGGAGAGCCATGAAGAGAAGGCACATAAACTGATGATGCAAGCTAAGATCAATGAAACCAAGGATATCATGAAGAAGAAAGCTAACGAGCTCGACAAAATGAGGGTCTGCACTACTCTTTTCACCATATAATAAGTTGTATTTTGTCATTGATTTTAATAGGTTGTCTAGGTATTTTGTTTTCAGCATAACCTTATTTGACACTGGTCGGACTGAACATTACTTTAAAGGCACAGCCTAGGACCTTTAGTATCTCATAATTTATTAGGCTTTAGTGACCACAATGCATTTTTAGAGAATATTAGTTGAGACTTACAAAAATCAAAATTTGCATGTGTAGAGTCCATCCCATTTAAAATGATCCATAAGTCTTTCTACATGTTTTTGTATAACATAATAAATATTAGAAATACACATAAGAAATATATTGACAAGTACATACATAAAATATTTGATTCAAAATTGCATGTTGTTCTGGGTATTTTGTTTCTCTAGGAGGTTAATTTTGTTGTTGGTGTTGATGCAGATGGAAAGAGGCAAACTTGACAAGGGAGGATACTCATCAATCTCTGGTCCACGTCTGATTGAAAAGACTTTTAGTGATATGGGCATTAGTGGTACTGGCTTTGGAAGTGGTTCCGTATTAGGTGGACTGAGCACTGACATGGACCCATTTGCTAGCAAGCCCAAAGGTGAACGTAGAAATATTTTTGTAAATATTTTTTTTTGAAAATGATAGTCACACTTAACGTGCCAAAATTCTGATGGATTAGCATTCTCTTCCTGTCTTATCCTAGGTATATGATGATTCCCATATACCCTGGAAACGTTTTAATATATTTCTTTTATTTTTTAAGTTTTTTACATTGTTTTAAAAGGGTGCCTGGATGCCTAGGCGCCTGGAAATGGCGTCCAGGTGGGAGTGCCTGGACACCTAGGCGAAGCCTTTTAAACAGTGTTCTATTATATCCTCATGCCTGCCTCATTCCTTTGTAGTATGCATCCTCATGTTAGGATTATCATGTCTAATATAGCAAGAATACCAGAGATAAGTTAATAGTGATAAAACTAATGAATAAAACAGCTTGTTACAACAACATTTCTCATTTTCATACTCTATTTTTCATCTCGTTGTTATCTATTTAATTTAACAATATAGTTGATCAGATTCAGGGTACTTAAGGAAAAACATGCTATGTCATATGGAAGAGCAATCACAACTTGTTTACATTTCCTTTTTTTTGGGTGTTCCATTGTTAATTACTCATATTGTTGTTGAGTTTCTTTTGTTCATCATGAAACTAAGTTTTATTAAGATATTTTATATCCCATTATATTTATTTTCTTAGCTGAAATGATTTGGACACTTCTACAGAAAAGTATAAGATGACTCGTTCTGGAGGCTACATACATGATCCATGTCCTAGCATGTGGATATTTGGCACAACTATGTTAACTGATTTCTTGTTTGACACAACCTAGTATACTATTTTATTTAGCTGCAAGCAACATTTCTACAGGTCGTCCATCTGCAGCAGCTGCTGCACCTGGTAAAGGTTCGGGTATGAAATTAGGAAAGACACAGAAGACAAGTCAGTTCCTTGAGTCATTGAAAGCTGAAGGTGAAGTCATTTTCGAGGACGTGCAACCAAGTTCAGTTCCTTCAAGGTCGGCAAGCCTTCCACCAAGTGATCCTGTCACAGTTACTATTGAAGAGAAGCTCAATGTTGTTGTTAAAAGAGATGGGGGTATTAATAACTTCGATGTTCAAGGGACACTTGCTCTTCAGGTTCTTAATGATACTGATGGATTCATCCAGTTGCAGGTAATGCCCTTGAATCATAGCAGTTGGATTTGTTTTCTTTTTACATGACCATGGTGATTCGGGAAAGTAGTATGGAGCTTTTTATTTGCCTTGACATGTGAACAAGTAATTACTCTGCTTCTCTTTCACGATTTACGTTCCAACTATGATTATTCCTTTAAAGCTCTTTTTATTTTCCCAAGTAAATGTGAGATCATTGCCTATTACAGCAATACACATCAGTATATCATTCTGCCGTGTATGTAATCGATAATTTTTAAAGCATGGTGTTTTCTAGATTGAAAACCAAGATATACCTGGATTAAGCTTCAAAACACACCCAAATATCAACAAGGAATTATTTAACAGCCAGCAAATTCTGGGAGCAAAAGATCCAAACAGGCCTTTCCCGAGTGGCCAAAATGAAACCCCTCTGGTGAAATGGAGAATCCAGGGGATGGATGAGTCATCTTTACCTCTGTCAGGTATAAATCACTATTCATTTTGCATTATTTTGGACTTCCAGTAACATATTTTTGCTCTATGTAGTCAATTGCTGGCCATCGGTATCTGGAAATGAAACCTACGTCAATATTGAATATGAAGCTTCTGAGATGTTTGATCTGCACAATGTTGTCATATCTATTCCTCTGCCAGCACTTCGGGAGGCACCAAGTGTTAGCCAAATAGATGGAGAGTGGAAGTAATATTTCCTTTCCTCTTTTTACCCTTGTACTAATCAAAGAACCTTGCTGAAATTCTTTGATTATTGCATGTCCCTTCTGCATTGTTACCATGTTTGGTTCCGATCTATACATAATGTGATAACAAAAATATCATTTTTTTGAACAGTAAAGAAACTACCATTTTTAACTAATGTAGCATGATTATACATAGGTATTCTGTATAAACCTTGATAGCACTGAAATCTGCAATCTTTGCTGCATTGTTTTCATTTTATTGCACCGAAGCTTGACACTTTCCTCCTTTTATTTAATTTGAGCTGCTAATGTGTTCTCTCAGATCTTTTGTTGATTAACTTATCCTTGTGCATACAGATTTGATTCTAGAAACTCGATGTTGGAATGGTCCATACTTCTTATTGACCAATCAAACCGCAGGTCCATGAAACTTGAAATTTTAAAAAAAGTTATCTTATATTTGTTGTTTTTCATTAGCTAACACTTATTTTTCTTCACTCTTGTAGTGGCGCAATGGAATATGTTGTCCCCCCAGCTGACCCATCAACATTTTTCCCCATATCCGTTGGATTTTCTGCACAGAGTACTTTCAGTGATTTGAAGGTAGGTCCCATGCACCGAGTACTCCAGTAATCTGAAGGTATTTTGTGATATCCTTGTCTGTGAATTTCTGTGAATTTGTCCATTGAAAACTTTTCAGGTTACTGGAATCCATCCTCTGAAGGACGGTAACCCTCCTAAGTTTTCACAAAGGGCTCGCTTGATCACTGCTAACTATCAGATAGTTTAATTCTCATTTTCAGTGTTCTTTCTACCTTTAATGGCACATGGTTGTGATACAATGTATTTTTGCATGAGCTTGTTTGCAAGCTATGACAATGAGGATCGTTTTGCATTTAGAAAGTCTTATACGTTTGGTCCTGTTCATGTGTGGCATATCGTTCAGATCGATGTTGGAATGTAATGCTACCAGAAATAAGTTCATTGTCCTGTTCATCTGCAGAATTTTGCTTTTAATATTTTACTTAAGAATGCTGCTATCTGTGGCTTATTGCCGGGGTTTCTCATCGAAGTGTAGGAACTCCACCAGAAAACTGCTTGCCTGTTTATGAAGGGGCACTACTTGCATCACTTGCTCTGATCTTCTGAGTTTGTTTCCTAAATCGGTAATCAATTTTGAGATGGAAGGAAAATGCACAGGTCGATCTGTGAAGTTTGGTTGCTTTCAACTTGATGTTTTTGGAGCTTGGGGCATCAGAGGAATGTTCAAGAGGCAAACTTCTGGCTCTGAATCTGGCATGGATTTCTCAAAAAAGAAAGTAGGTGTCAAACAACAAACTTTTGCAGCAGTTTATGACTTTTCCTATTTATTAAAATGAACTTAAAAACATAATATAAGCATGAGCTATTTTTCGTTAGCCTTTTAAATAAGATGTTTTTTCAACAAGAATAAACTTGATCAAACAGGGTCTATATTCTATAAAATCATGACGAAACCTTGGCACTAAGCTTTGTTTGATTCCTCTCTTATGGTCTAGACGTTTTGGTTTTCTCCATGATGACATCAAACATTGACTTATAGAAAGCAACATGCCCTCAACATTAACTTGGAACTTTCGTCATGATAGATACAAAGTAACATGCCTTCAAATTTCGTCGGTTCCAACTACTAAAAGCAAGTAAGTAGGAGGGTACGGCTAGGGATGAAAACGGTTGAAAACGATTGAAAAAATAGCAATATTGATTTTGTTTTCATATTATTTAAACGATACGAAAACGAAAAAGCACGATTACATTATAATATGTAGTCCAAATCATAAATACACTATAATACATAGTCTATTACAACAAAATAGTCATTCAAGAAGATAAATTTGTTGAAACTACCACCTTCCTTCATGCATCATAGTTTTCTTCATCTACATAAGTAATCAACAAACAAAATTTATATGAGGCATATCAGAATATACCGTTATATGAGGGCAGATTCAAAGGTATATATGTTCAAAAATTTTGGTACATCAATAGGCAGCTATATACAGCTCATGAATAAGAAAAATAGTCATCAAGCGAATTTAACATACACAAATCCAACAGTACATAGAAAACCAACAATCACTTGTTGTGCCTTATACGGGACAAGACAATTGTCAAAATGGATTATTTATCAGGATAAAGACAAAGCTAAGCAAGCATACCAGATAACAGGTCATGAATATGAGTGAGAGCAAGACGACAGCTAACATGCAACTTTTCCACTAAACAAATGAGAAGGATCTGCCTATTCTGAATAAGAAATTAAGAGAGAGACTCTCACTTGCCAGTATAAGCCAAATAAAGTAGACCAAGACAGTCCGTTCCCTGGCTTTTCTCGTGGACAGGTGCACCTACCTGATCTTGAGAGCAGCGCGGACAAGTTGAAGTGGATCCGAGGTCCGAGCGACGCTGGTGCTGCTCGGCGAGCTCGCGTGGCCACCGCTAGCCCGCTGCTGGGCGGCACTGGAACAGGACCTCGCGAGCCCAGAGTGACGCCAGCGGGAGTGCGGCGACGCTGCCTCTGCAGGCTGCGGTGACTGGGATTGGGGGATTGGGGCGACGCGCCCACGAGTGGCTTCAGTTGTGCGGCGGCTGGAGGAACGACGAAGACGAATCAACAAAGCCACCGAGGAGGCGAGGACCGAGCGACTAGGTCTAGGATTCGGACGTTGGCTGCCGTGTGGTGGGCTGCTGGACACGGCTTCCCTCCTCCAGTTTGTACTCCCATACGTCCTCCCGCTGATGTGTCATCATCTTATTTGTTGTAAAGATATGGTAGTTAAACTGAGTATTAATGAAGAACCAATAATATTTTGACACGTCAACGGAAGGACGCATGGGAGGACCGAATGGGAGGAGGGAAGCCGCATTCTGGGCTGCTGGGCCGGCGGTACTCAGTAGATGTCTGGTCCGAAGCTAATACCGAATCTGAACTTAAACGGTATCAAAACGGGATATACCGAATCAAAAACGGGAACTGAAGAAACGGTCAGGAAAATATCAAAACCGTTTTCGATACCGATACTGATTAGTGTCATCCCGTTTTCGTACCAATTTCGAATAAATTCCGAATAATTCGAAAACGATTGAGAAAAAACGGTATACGGTTCGGATCGGGACGAGATTTTCCCGTTCCGTTTTCATCCCTAGGTACGGCGAGCTCCAAATTATGTGTGAGCAGAGATTAACAATTTGGGTCCTCCACAAGTCACATGGCTTGTAGATTATCCTTTGGCGTGCCTGTTTTCTACCAAGACGCTTGATCAGCCATTTCAATTCAAATTTTCTTCATTCCATCATAGTACTGATCAACGATTTGTTTAGTGATAGGTTACTGAGAATTTAGCGTTTGAGAGAGTAAGGTTGAGTGGATCATATAGTGATTTAGGCACTCTTTGGTAGGGCTCCTAAATCAGCTTCGGCTCTGGTTTTAGGATGAAACCCTACCAAAAGGCGCAAACTAGAAGTGCTCCAAACACCCAAACACCATGAGAGGCCTTTCTGCAAAATGAACTAGGAGATGTGTTTAAAATAGTAGTTTTCCATGGCTCCTCCATTGAGGGAGCCACACATGAAGTGTTTTACCAAACTTTTTTTTAAAAAAAATATTTTTTTACTAGAGGAAACATGAAAAGACTATTTTGTAGAGGAGGCAAAGTTAACTTTTAGAGGAATCAAAGCCCTATCAAACAGATGGAGGTAGACATATGCACGTTTTTTTTATAGGCTTGGCCCTTGGGCTGGAAGAGGAGGAATGTTTAGTGAAAAAGCAATTTCCACTGCAAAGATGTCATACTACCCGTTGTTAGTTCCATGAAGAACAAAGTAATACAACAAGAGCACAACACACATACTACGAGATTGTAAAAATAGGACTGCAATGTAATATAGTAATAGAGTAACTACGAGAAGAATAAGTAAAATACCAGAGGAAAAGGAGTTAGCGTGTATAAAAAAACTATCATGTATCTATGCACAATATAGGTTCTGTTCTGTTTTCCTTGTTCTGTTATATGTTAACAATACATAGAGAGTCGTACCATGTGTACGATTACTGACAAATAAATAAAAATTATATATTATGTGGGGACCGGAATTCCGACCTCTAAGGATCTCATTGGGTGGTGTCGTGCGATGCGACTCCCAATAGTATACAAGAAAAGGACGAGAACAATTTACAATACCAAATCTTTATTGAAAAGCACAACGGGAGTTTTGAAATACTAACGAAAGGAAAGAGAACTATACATCATAGCTACACTCTCAGCACTAACGTAAGGTAAAGCATAAAGGACTCGCCTACAAGTGGACCCTTATAGTCATGTTTTAAATAGCACATGACATTCTTCAGGCACGTCACATCATAGATTCCACAATTAAACAAGAGATGTTTTGCCGATGATATGACGTGCACAAAGCACATAATGCTTTTACAGATAAAGTATGGGGAAAATGTAAACTTTTAATTGTACTATCTCTAAGCCAAACAAGGTTGTCCAAGCAATTTGTAATCCAATATATCATATTCTCCTAACTTTTTCAGTATTTACTACGTCACAGAGCAGTGAACAAGTGATACTCTATTATCACGAGGGACGGTGATTGCAATCAGGACATACCTGGAACAACACGACACATACGCACTTTCAGAAATGTCAGCGAGTACTTACAACAATACCTACATAACACCTCAGTACTAGTCGTATATGTCCACCTTTCACTAAACACTTGAATGTCGAAACAGTTGATCCGCCACGAGCAGGAGGTCACTGCATGGGGCGTACTCTGACGTGCCCACCAGCTGATTTACACCTTGCTGCCCTCAACCCACGCCTATAAAACAGAACAGAATGCCTCGACAAACTAGTATCAAGCTACGTCAGTTTACTGGAGTCCATTCCTCTAGTATGTCGTCGGTATAATTCAAGCTTGTCCAGCAGGGCCGCACACGAAATGGTCCTCAATCGACACAAGCAGGGCTACGCACATGAGACCACATCTCGCTGCATCCTACCCACTGCTCGGTCTCAATTTTATATTCATAAACCATTTTCTGATTCCAGATCCTCCCGTGTGATAAAATTCCTATCTCGCGAGTAGATTCCAACTACTCGACTTCTACCGAATTCCTATGAGCATAAGCATAGCAGTGTCTACTCAGCGGGCTGTAGACCTACCCAAGACTCCATAGGATTTGTGGGCCATGCAAGTGGATGTCAAACACCTTAAACGTAATGCACAATCATATGAAGACATAAGGTGAAATAAAAACTGCAAAACACTGTAAGGAACTTAATTGCAAACCGGGGCTTGCCTGAATGCGAGTCTGAGCCTATGTTAGTTTCTGGCAGCTGGACCTCCAAAGCTTCCGGCTGCTCCTCGATAATGCAAACCGAGGCTTGCCTGAATGCGAGTCTGAGCCTATGTTAGTTTTTGGCAGCTGGACCTCCAAAGCTTCCGGCTGCTCCTCGATTTCAGCTATTACACGAGATGCATATACTAGGTATGAATGACTTTGAAAATAATTAATATGCTTGAGGCGGTGTGAATATCCTAGGATGAAAATAAGATAATTATCTTAATTGGCTTTGGGACTTTTATGATAGATACTAGTGACTGTAGAGAAGATTCTTGCAAAGAACAGGAGATGATCAAAGAAGTTTGTTGTTCTTAAAAATTATGGTAAACAATAACTTTCTCTAAATTTTGGTTGAAATTTTGGAGACCTATCATAGATACCAGGGGTTGTATCATGTAGAGGGGATCTCAATGGTTCTAGGAAATTTTTTTTCACTATTTTCTAAGCTTCCTACAGGGAGAAACTGATTTTTCAAGTTTGGAGAAATTTCTGGAAATTGATTTTCCCATTTTTCTCAATTTATAACTACATAGAGATTTGGAATGTTGATAAACCCAGTATTTTAAGTCCAAAGAACTTGAAATTTTTACTGGATGTCAAGTGTATTAACAATAGTGTTCTGACCAAAATTGGGAATTTTCCAATTAACAGAGCTGTAGGAATGAATTCTTTAAGCATTTTGCTTATCTGAATTATAGAGAAATTTCTATGGCTTTTAATACAAATACAAGTGCACCACTGGACAATATTCTTCATTCTGGTTCTAACAAAATTTATTTGGGAATTTTTGGATAATTCTACTGGAAGTTATGGATTTTTCAAGTTTGGATTGAATCTAGATTTATTTTCCTATTGGAAATTTCAAATAAAGGGGCCGGTCCCACTTCATTTGAATCGGGCCAATCAGAACTGAGCCACACCGGGAGCCACGGGGTTAACCCGTGTAGCCACACCGGATCCGCGTTCACAGCTGATCCCACGCGAGAGGGCATCGTTGACAGGTGGGACCCGCACCCTTCGTCTACCTCCCGACGCGGCGGCGCCTCTCGCCGGAACCGCAGCGGCACTTCGCCGGACCTAGTTGCGTCAACCTCCTTCCGACCTCGCCTTGACCGCTCAACCATAAAATCGACCGCACAAGCCGATGATGGTGACCAATCAAGTCGGCTGGCCGGAGACGACAGTGCGATTGTGACAACGGAGCTAGGGTTTCGGCATTCGTCGTAAATGCTCGAAAATGACGTAATAGGCTCGGGAAAAGGTCGGAAATGTTCCTGGGAGCACCAAAATGATGATTTGGGGGTTAGAATGGGGTGACATCGCCGGCAAAGCTGAGTTCGACGACGAAGTACGAATTTTCAACCGGTGGCCGCGAAATCTCGAAATCTAAGGTGCTCGGTTGATAACTTTCAGGGTTTTTGGGCAGGAAGCTTCGTTAGGAGATACAAAAGCTATCTTCTAACCAGATTAAGTGTGAAGCCTTGCTGTTCTATTGAGAAATCGTTCGGTTATCGAATAAGAACTCGAGCTACACTTCATGTCATAGGCTTAGATTATGTGAGCATAAACTAGAGAGGATTGGAAACCTTTTTGCTTAAAGGATCGAGGCTGGAGACGGCCTAGAACTGGAGCTCGACGGTGAGACAGTGAAGGTTCTTGGCGGCTTCCTCGACGGCGATCGGAAAACTTCAAAATATCCCAAGCAGAAGCTTTGTCACGATCAATGACCAAATAAAATACGTAGAGGAGGTTGTGACAAGATTTTTATCTACTTACAGCTCGGGGAGAAACGGTTTCAATCGTCGATCGAATAGAGGCGGCAGAAATGGCGTGAACCGAGGTGGAGCTCAACGACGACGGCCAAAGGGGGGGTATTTATAGGGACGGAGGGATGAGGGGAGCGCGCCACGACGCAAGCAAGCATGCAGCTCGATGGATGCATGCCGCGTCACGGTGTCGCGCGCTGCCGGTGTCGATCGGCGGGGGAGAGCTGGATACAGAGCACCCCGTGGGTTGCACTCGAGTGGGTTAGGCTGACAGTGGGTCCCACCTCCTCTTATCCACTTCTCCTCTCTACAACTTCAATTCTCCTACCAAACTTGATCCAAAGATTTTAGATTTTTGTGGGGAGACTCAAATAAATATCTGGAATTTGATTCTGCAATTGGATTTCGATTTGGAGCAAGTTTCATTTGAATTTCAAATTTGAATTTGAAATTGGATGAAATTCAATGGTGTCACTGAATTAAATAGCAACTGAGTTCCCAAAATTGTGAAACTTTGAGGATAAGTCAAGCAAGTCATGCTGACCATGATGGTGTGTTCAAATCTTGATGTTCAAATAAGTTGAACAGAATTCAAAATTTGAATTTCTATTATGGTCTGAATTTGCTAAGCGTCTCAAATAAAATAGCAAATGGAGTTCAAAATTCATGAAACTTTGAAGGAAGTCTATTTGGAATATTAGTAAACAATAGAAAAATTTATGGCCTCGGAATTGAATAATTTTGACAGGGACAAATGTACAGTAGCATATTCAATTTGTAATTAATTTGAATATATATTGGGTACTGCATATTAATTTGACCTAGGATCCTCCATTCAAATAATTCCAAACTTTGAAGAGAGGTCAAATGAATTTATCTAATATTATTGGCGAAGTTCATTCCTCATGTTAATAAGATTTAAGCATGAGTGGAAGAAAATATTTGATGAGATCAAGTTCATAAGCATAGCTATAATTGATCTCCATTAGGGTTGATAACCAACTTACAACTGAACCTCACATGAGGGAAAATGTGGGATTTTACATATTATAATATTATTCTAGTTCACCTTAATTATCACAATGACAATGGATTGTCAAACATATCTCAAACATTTACTCTCCATCAAGCGAATGGAATTGAGTATTCACATCTCCAAATAAATAATGTTTTTTGAACTATTAATTTTTTTATTTATTCGGGAATGGAGAAAGTAATAATTTTGTCGATGCCTCCCCTGGAATTTAGAGCGGGGGTGGGGGGGGGGGGGGTGGAGAGTGGGTGGGTTGGGTTTGAGTTTGAATGGATTCTAGACTACAGAATTAAATGAAGCTTCAAGGAGGAAGGGTGGCTAGACGGCGAACGAAATCCTCTGCAGTAACTGCACTGTAGTTACTGCAGCTGACGCGTGGACCCTTGACATGTGGGACCCACATGTCAGCTACAGTAACTATAGT
The DNA here is from genome assembly GCA_036927565.1 of Tuctoria greenei. Classification (NCBI taxonomy): domain Eukaryota; kingdom Viridiplantae; phylum Streptophyta; class Magnoliopsida; order Poales; family Poaceae; genus Tuctoria; species Tuctoria greenei. The sequence continues at coordinate 123,423,651 of JAYESD010000008.1, forward strand.
GCAATTACTGCAGAGGATGTGAGTACGCTAGACGGAGGCGAATGCTGGTGGAAGTTGTGGTCATGGATCCTCGCAGACGAAAACCAAGTGGACAAGCGCGGTGAGGGAGCGAGCCCCATCCAGCGTATTGCAGGAGATGAAATGTCCCTGGTGTGTTTTGGCATAAGGACGAAGAATTCCACAGGATTGCCAGATTATGGTCGAACGATTCCTCTTCATCGACTGAACTTGCCTCATTTGTTAGCTATAGCTTCTACCGAAGTAAAGGCCGGAACATCCATTATCTAAAAATATATTTATGATGTGTTGGCGCGGCACTTTTTTCATTTCAATATGTAAACCACTCTGAAGTATTTTTCCCCATAAAATTGCATAGACACTCATTACATTTTACTATCTTTTCGGATGGAAAATACTAGCAATTTGACAAGAACTGCGCCTAGGTTCAAACATCTTGCAGTGCCTTCTCGAGTCAGAAAGCTCGCACTTTGCAGAAGTCCTTGCATCGTGCAGATCAAGATCACCTGTTTGGTAAATTTCTTATGTTCGATGAAAGAGTTCCCTTGGAAAAGGTGGATTACTTTTCTACTGAATGTTTAGAGTGGCACAAAAGCTCTCCTTTCCTCTCGTTGCAGCTTCCATCCCCATCGATATGGCTCCTTGGCAGTACCTTAAAACTTCTGCATGGCACAAATTCTCGATTGAATATCTTATTTGTTGTAAGATGGTGGTCAGATACCCCAGATCTTCAACCTAAGGTTGAGTCCAACGGTGCCACCCAAAACAAACTGGTGAATGGGTGTCGCGGTAGGGGCTAGTGGGATATAAATTTTTTATTAATATATCTTTTAAAAAAGAATTTAATATAAAAAACTCACGAAATGACAAATTGGAAAAAATGACCCAGATTCGTATGTGTCTCCTACAAAATTTGTATTTCGTATGATGGTACATGCCACGGTGGAATAAATGTTGGCCACAACGGAACAAATGGACACGTACAAATTTCGTACGTGCCCATACTTAGTGAACAATATATTCGTACGAGGCACGTACGAAATTCGAATGTATCCATTTTATACACTGCGCTTGATGAATTTTACACATAACTTTATCAAAATTTATAGACCCATTTGCTAGAAATTTCCAAAGTATAAAATGGAGCATATATTGTGAGGTTTTGAATTCAATGAAATTCCTATATGTTTAGTATGTAGAAACAAGAGTAATCTAATGTGTTATCAGGCAATACAATCACATTTCTGCACGTTTATAATATGTATTCAGTTTTGGTTATTTGTTTAGAAACACTTCGAGTTAGAATCGGTAGAAACGTTCATAAAACTTATTGTAATATAAGTTTCGTTGAGTCTAAAAAAGAAGTTACCAATATATTTTATAGGAGTTTATTGGGAGCTATGGATTTTTTAAAATCATATAGCAGTAACAATTGCATAGTTCCTACTAAAATTTAAAAGCTCGGCGGCGGTTACATAAAATAAAATTACACAGTTCCGAAAATATGTGCATGTTGTTTGCCACTCTACTACTACGGTACATGAGGCAAAACACACATACACATATTTTTCGAAGAAAACATAAAATAGCTAATACAAATGGCGTGTGTACGACACACTTAAGTTGCGTCGATCTAATCCTAACACGCCTTAGTTGAATGGAGTGCCGAGCATAGTTTACCCAAGTTGCTACTGAGTGCAACGGGGGTATTTTCCATTACGCAAAGCATCCGGACCGACTTCCCTTGTGTGACGAGCTCTTCGCGCATGCGCTCTCGCTCAGCCTCTCGTGCCTGTGCTGCGATGTGTTCCTCCTCTGCAGCCTTGCGATCACCCTCTGCGAACCATTGTCGAATTTATTCTTGCTGCTCCATATCATACGGTGCCCAACGCACATCCTCGTCTACATCTAACCGATCGAACTCCTTGATGAACCCTAGGTACACCTTGTGCATCTGCTTGTTACTCCATTCACGCTGCGTAAAGCACAAATCATATCACATTATTACTACAATTGTGAACAACATGAATGCACTTGAAATATAACCGTACCTGACGGCGGACCCAAAAAGTACCCATCGTAGGGCCATCATCCGGTGTCCCGTGTGCTGCTGGGTGCACTTGCGGTCGACCTATCACGAACCGCTCGTTACCTTGAGCTTTTGTGCAAGCGTCACAGAGTCCTCTGTACGTGGCCGCCAACAGAGCTGAACCCCAACTGTACTGAGGCATCTCTTGTGGTGTGGACTCCGCTATCTGTCGAGCAAATAGAATCAGGTGTTTGTCCATCGAGTCACCATGCGTGTTGGTGAACATTATCCAGCCAAACAACCACAACAAGTACGCCTCCAAGTATCTAGTAACAGTGGCATCATCGGCGTGTGGATGCATAGTATCCACCTACAATTTGACAACAAAAACTGTTAGTTTCATTTAAATTACATAATAACATTAGAAGGTTACATTGCATTGAAATAACACTTAAATACTATGAAACAGTACCTCGTAGTACGTCAATCAGTTCTTCGTCGGATCGTGCTGCTGGTCGTTGTGAAGTGGAGAAATAGGGTCAGCCGCAGGGTGTCGTTCCACATCCTAAAACTGCGCGGACATCTATGGACGTCAGGTGGGTGAGTTCTCAGGAACACAAACAGGGACACCTGCGATAGGAAGACCCAACAAGAAAGACATGTCCTCCAGCATGACGGTCATCTCCCGCACGGCAAGTGAAACGTGTGGGTCTCTGGTCTCCAACGATATGTCAACGCCGATAGCAGGGCTTTGTCGAGGGCGACACGGTAGTTTTGGTCATCACGATCAAATGACCTCTCCTCAAGCGGCCTACATATTTGAAGCAGCCCATCTGCACTCAACCTGTTTACGAAACAAGAAATTAATATCTATAGAATAAACAAAGTACTTCTATTATCATATTAACAGAAGCACATACTTGAGAATCCATCTATCGTCTAACTTCCAAAACTTCGAAGGCACCTGAGGACGAAGAACGGGCAGATCCTGACCTCTCCAAAGTCAGTAACCTCAGTGTGTTAGATCAATCCGAGAATGAAGTAGCTCAGGACACTGTCCCTGTTCTGCAGCCATACATACATATGACAAGGAAAACATTGGTAGCATGAAAAACTTGAAAACATATTCAAATGAATGACGTGGAGAACATATTCAAATAGAAAAAATATGAACAACATTTTCATAACAGTACATATGTCAATGTTCAATACAACAAACTTCACTTAACATACACGTACAAATTCATAGTTCATAGTACTAAGATATTACATAATATAGCACATCTAGATATAACAATACACATCAAATAGCATTGCCATGCCTAAACATAGTTGTGCGGCGTGCACGAGGACGACGACCATCCTTAGGATTCCCAGAAGGTCCAACTTCAGCCACATTTGTCCCATTGTTTGAAATGCAATTTTTGTAAGTATGACCAGTTTAGTTGCACTTGCAGCATGTTCCTTGAAATCTGCCAATTTCGGACTCATCCATATCGTTTCTGATACGTCGAGTCTTGTGACGACATCTTTTGTGCTTGAACCGTATGGTGTTAGGTCCTCGCAAAGCGTCAGGTTCTGGATCTGTGGTAAATGTGCATTTCGTAGCAAAATCATATATTTCTGTATTCCAAGTACTCACAAAAACCTCTTTCTGGAAGTAGTACAATACATAATTGCTTGGTGTTAACTTGGTGAATGAGCAAGCTGCAATAACATGAGAACAAGGCCTATAAAAGAGTTGTGGCTTCACACATGTGCACGTGCAATCATGCTGACGAAGAATGCACTGCTATACAACTATCTCACAGTTAGCACCACGAAGATTCTTGTCCCTATAGAGAATTTCAAACCTGTGCTCAGCAGTCCCCATAGGTCGCACACGATGAAATCCGGCCTTTTGGATCTTCTTGTCCATGCACTTGCACATGTACAATGAATAAGCCAAATTGACATCATTCCTTGCAGAAATAGTAGTTGCGTAGCTCTCACGAAAGTACTTGCATGTCCCATATAAAATTCCCTCGACAATAGCAACCAAAGGTAATCCTCTTAAACCGTGTATCACCCAGTTGTATGTCTGTATTGAGTACCACTGCATTAGCATGAGTAAAATACAGAAGACTAAATGAAAATTAATAGAAGTAATGTGAAAAAAGGATCTGACCTCAGCTAAATTAGTTGTCATGATGCCATACCTAACACCATTAGTGTCGTATGCTGAATCCAACTAGAGAAGTTTCGGCTTGATGAGCCTATAGTTGGAACAGATATTCCATTAGGATTATCCCTGCTTGAAGACGCCTATGTTTGTGTCGTAGTCAATTCGTCTAGACGTTGCCATAGAGCGATAAACTTCCTCTCTTGATTTTGACTACACAATATTTTGAACAAATTCATAAGTTGTTTGTTCTTGAAGTGTATGAAAAAGTTAGCGCCTAAATGCCTGATGCATTATCTTGATTGAATGTTTGTCGAATAAGATTCTTGTCCACGCTCGGAGGAACCATGTTACAAACCAGATACTTCTTTAAGCAATCCAGCATGACGATCGTGTATAACACAAACATCAGGACGTTCTTGAACTACAGCCATATTTACCCAACTAAGAAACCAATACCAGCTGTCAGTGTTCTCAATTTCGACAAAAGCAAAAGCCGCAGGCAACACCTGTTGGTTCCCATCAACTGCAATAGCTGTTAGAATTTGACCTTTGTACTTTCCAGTTAAAAAAGTACCATCAATGCAAAGGATAGGCCTACAATATCTGAATACAACAATACATTGACCTAATAGAAAGAATGCACGATGGAGAAACAACTTTCCAGACATACTTCTGTTCGCCACATCCATAATGACATAATAAGTACCAACATTCCTCTCCTGGATGGTCTGCAGTAACTTTGGAAGATTTTCATAAGAAGCTTCAAATATACCAAATCATTTCTCAATCACCTTCTATTTGGCCTTCCATGCTTTGGAGTAACTTATGGTGTACTTGAACTCCTCCTCAATAGTGTTTATTATTGATTTCGGTTTAAATCGAATGTTATCCACAATTCAGACGTACATGTGATTTGCAATAAACTGCGATGTAAGAGCATTATTGCACTTCTCCAATTCATGCAACTCACATGTGTGATCAATCATTTTTGATACTCTCCATAGTTTCGTCTACTTCTCCTCGAAAACATGGACCCAAAAAGGACAACTTGAGAAAACAAATTTCACATCATAGTATTTTGTACTAGACTTATAAACCGTAAATGATCTCTGCACAGACAGAGATCAATATTTCACTGCATCATTCAAATCATCTTTGTCTTTAAAAATATCTCCTTGTGTTAACTGGTTTCTATGGTATCCTGATAAGCCACAATATTTTTCTATAGCTGATAAGTTACTCGGGATCAGATTGTTCCACTCTGCAGGAATGGTAGCATCATTCTCGTCATCAGAAGAGTCAACTTCTGGAACATATTTATGTTCCATATCTTCCATTCTTATTTGTTCAACTATGTTCTCAATGTGCTCTCCTTCATTTGCCACACCGCGTGCTTGTATATGTATCGAGTTCTCTCCAGTTTCTTCCCTATCTACACCATTTTTCATACTATCATCTTCTCCATCTGCTTATGCTGCATCCTCTACTTCTTTCATTTCTGCTTGCGCAAGAAGGATTAGAGGCCAACCCCGCTCCACAAACACATCTACAAGTTTCCTCCAATTCTGTATTCCCTTAATAAGAATCAAATCCCAGTAAAATCCATCTCTTGCGTGATTAATCATTCCTTTCAGTTTCAACTGATGTTGTTGTGCATCAAAGTTAAATGTTTTCATCAACCAGTTCTCGACAGCACTAAATGTCCTCTCATTTGCTCTTGTTATCCCTCTATCACATGACGTGAACCCAGGCAAATCAACCCCATTTGAACCATAAACAATTGTGCCTTCTCCATAAAATATCCGAAACACTAACTTCTCTGACATTCCTATTGGAATTAGAAAAACAAATTTATAACATGCTATTACTACCAAAATTAAAGTAATCGCATGGTAAGAATGCCTGTTAACATAGTCTCATTATTATCTAAAATTGTACAAAATATAAGTAATATAGTATCAAATATAAGTACCACAAACTATGAAACAAATAATATTACCTAAAATAACTACCACATAGCACTATTAACAAGTCAAAAACTAACAAATCATATTCTAATTACCACTATAATACGTATTTAATCATTAGGAGTAAATAGGAATAGAAAATACCTTAAGCCGGAGCCGAAGGGCGTGACGGCGCGGCGAGCAGAGGGCATGGCGAGAGGAGGCGTGGCGGGATCGGAGGCGGCCGAGCGGAGCGGAGGCGGAGCGGCCGAGCGCCGGAAAACGGTGAGGCGCGACGTGATTTAACAAGGACGAACCTCGTCCGTGACACATACGGCAATATCGGTGGGCCCCATAGCTCGAGGAATGTCGTATGAGACACATACAAAATTCTCACCGGGGGCGAATATCGTATGTATCTCTTATGAGATTCGCTCGGCCTCGGGAACCACTCGACCGCCTCAGGAACCACTGGCAGCGTGGCACGCCACGTCGAATTTCGTGGGAGGCACATACGAAATACATGACCTACATGCCATTTCGTAAGAGACACGAACGAACCTGGGCTACTTTTCAAAATTTTCAAAATCGTACATTATTTATATTAAATTCTTTTTCAAAAAGTATATTAATAAAAAAATTCTAGTGGGATACCCAAAATTCACGATCTCCAACGTAGAACCGACTCCCACGTCGAAAATATTTTTCCCGCTCGCTGCTCCCGCTTCACGACTAAAGGCTGTGACCTCCGCGCGAATTTTTTTTCCTGCTACACCTGCTCGACCTCATGCCGTTGTTGGCCCAGCTCACACAAGAGCTCACAAATAAGCACACTGAATCACTGATCACTTGTTGACCTTCACTCAGCCCACACTAAAACACAATCACTGTTGCCTTCACTTGGCACCCTTTCTCAACACTCACAGCAGCGCACACACTGCACCTTGCACTCACGACACTGCACTTACACTAGCACACACTTAGCTCTGCACTCAACACTACACGCACAACACTGGACAACACCACCCCTCATAGCACACATACTACTGCACTTAAATAGCATGCGCTTCCGTGGCCAGCACTTACCAGAACTCCACTTTGTTTGGCAACAACTCGGCACGAACCAATCTGCAGCTAGTGATCCGCATGACCCGGCTAACTCCTGCCCATGCCACTGTGATCCGCATTATCTGGACCACTCCGCCCGTTACTCGAAAACTGTATATAGTATATTAAATATTAGATGTTGTTTTCCTTTACTTAATAATTTAATATATTTTGCAGATGTTGGTACGACTTTTCGTTCACGGGGGCCGAGAAACACCACACGCAGGTTAACGGTGTCCTGGGTGCTATCGTGAAGTTGCACTACCCTGGTGTCATTGACAGTTTCTCTGCCCTGTCGTGGGATAATTACGCCCGTGTCTCTCACCCGGTTCACATCACGATTCAGGGAGCCATGTGGCACAATTTTATGGTAAGTTTAATTGTTTCATTTTTTAACTCATTTGAATTGTTAATGCATATCACTTAAATGTTTATTTGCTTAAAGCTGATGTACCAAGTAGAGGAACTGGGCATGGAGGACCATACGAGACGCGTGTTCCATTACAATGCTCAGAAGCTAATTATGGCGGTGTTGTTGAACGCCCGGATTCAGACCGTCAACGCGTACTACAAGCGGCACCCCCGGGAGCAGGAGCAGGAGTAGCAAAGGGGTCCATTTAGGAAGGAATCCGATGCGTACTTGACAGAGGGGCAGTATTCGAAATTATGTTTTTAATATTGTTAAATATTTACCATATCTATATATGTTAATTGCATTGATGAAAAATGAAATATGTGCATGTTAGTATTTCCTGGTTACAGGGTAACACCGAGGCATACTTAGCTCTCTGTTGGTACTGGCCTAGCAAAGATTTCATCAATAAGTCCACAAAGGCTAGACAGTGCCGCATGGGGTTCGATAGCAAGCACAACTTTGGCGGCGACGGCTACTTGCGTATGGCTAAACGCATGGTAAGTACTTTTTCAATTTATTTATGTGTTCCTCATATATTTATCTCACTAACACGGCTATATAGGAGCGAGAGATGGGTCAGGAGCTGACCCCGACCCAGGTTTGGAAGAGAGGTCACAAGGGAAGTGACCCTTCTCAGCCAGGGCAGTGTAGTCAGGTCGCAACCGACCGACTGGTAAGTTTTCGAAATTCATCAATTTTATTATAACTAATACTATTATTGACATGCTTACAAGATTTCTTTGTTTTGTAGGCAAAGTACGCGTAGGAGGTCGCGAAGACACACGGTGCAGATTACGATTGGGAAAGCGCGCCGATCGACCCCAAGCCGCGTACGCGAGCGGAGGCAGGAAGGCCCATGGATGGTGAGTTTATGTGTTTCATTTCTTTTTCAATTTATCTTCTTCTACTTAGTGTTTTTATTCTTTTGCATGTTTGCCATTTTTGATGGAGTTGTTGACTCGAGATCGGCGCGACCTTTGAGAGGCGCTTCATCATTGCAGGCCTCGTCCGTTGAGACCACTAGTGGTCATCTCTCGCAGCCCAGCTGGAGCTCCTTGCCTTGAAGGAGACGCTAGCACACCTAGGCGGAGCTGGAGAGGTCGAGGGCGGAGGCAAGGGAGGAGCAGCGGAGGACAACCTTAATGATGGTCCCGATGCAAGCAGCGGTGGCGGTAAGTAATTTAAACAACCTTAGTTAAATTTCATAGCATTTCAATAGTATATCTTCTAATATTTTGCAATAATAGACTCTTGCTCGAAACAGCAATCAGGATATCGAGATTCCTATGCTTCCGCTGCAGCACACACCAGAGCAGGTGATAAACTATTTCCTTAATATTATGCTAAGCTTCTTAAATGAATTATCCACTCTTTCACATTCTAGGAGTCGACAAGATCCTATCCTGTTGTTGGGACGAACAGTTGCTATGAAATGAACTTTACTTCTAGAGTGTACACCTGATCATGTAGTTGTGATCTCGCAAGAAGCTTTGTGGTCAACTGGTCGTTAGTAGCTTCTATGTTATTTCCCCCTCGTTTCAATCCAGCTCTTTGTAGAATAAGCAGTGTAAACCATTAGAAATCCAATCTGTAGAACCTCTGTTTTATCTCTGTACAGATGCTGATCGGTTCTGGAGAACAGAACCGATCCTTGTTGCGCTGTGCAGAGGAGAGCAGAAGCTTCTGATGCTAGAGCATAGAGGAAGACATGGTCCTGGTCTGAGTAGAAAGTTCTACGCACAAATCAGAGGGAACCAGATTTCCCTGGAACATTTAAGAACTAGATTTGCATTTTGTTTTTGTTGCAAAGTCATATTTATTGAAAGTCTATATGATTTACTAGTGTTTGCTGGTAGAGTTGCAGTTTCACACACATTTTGCCAATTTCTGAAGTAGCACAACATCACATGGGATTGGATTTCCCTCCTTTACAAAGTTTTATCTCCACTTGTTGCTTGCATGCATCACTCAATATCAAAATAACCATAACTTCATATGCAGTAAGTGGAATTTGGTAAAATTTTCTTCATTTCATAGTATGTGATAGTTCATGCTTTAAATGGATCGATTGAAGTATAATATGGTTGTGCAATTCCTTACAAGGCTAATACAGAGAATATATGGTTCTTTTGCAGGGTTCGGGAATGGCGGCTCAAACTCCTTCGCCACATCTACAGGCATCCAGAGGGACGCGCCGAGAAGATCTCGGCTCCGAAGGTAGTAGAAGGGCTAGCGTGTAGCCCGATGAATGGTTTTGAAACTGTTTTGTGTTGTTGTGGATGTTTTGAATGTTTTCTGGACTATTTTGTGATCTGTGTACTGTATAAACTGTTTGTGCACTATTTTGTGATCTGTTTGGAGCTCGCAATCCTGCGAGGTAGTTAGTTTCTATTTTTTTAAATGAAAACTTAACTTACGTCGGCTATGGCCAGACCGACGTAAGTTAGCCTAGTTTACCTTACGTCGGTCGGACCATACCGACGTAAGTTATACCATTTAACTTATGTCGGTATCGCGCAACCGACGTAAGTACTCCGGCCCAGCTCGCGGCCTATACCGGTAAATAACTTACGTCAGTTGCTGGATACCGACGTAATTAAGTAACTTACGTCGGCAGCCGACGTAAGTTACCTTAATTACGTCCAGACCGTTTCGTCAGCCAACAACCTACTAATTAAGGTAAAACTGATATAATTAAGTAACTTACATCGGTTTAGGTATTAATTAAGTTGGCTCTGGCTTACGTAATTGATTGGGATTTGTGTAGTCACTGCTACAATAAGCCTCATCACAGGCGGCTCCAAACCTATTATCACAGATGGCTTTTAAAACCGCCTGAAACGAAGAGTCTGTGATAATCCGCAATTTCATAGGTGGAGAAGTGAAACCGCCTGTGAAGACTAATTATCATAGGCGGTTCTTAACTTAGGCTAGCCGCCTGTGAAGACAGATTATCATAGGCGGTTCTTTACTTAGGCTACCCGCCTGTGAAAATACTTTATCACAGACGGGTCGTGCAACATATATAACCGTCTGTGATAAATGTCTTATCACAGACAGTTATTGAAGCATAACTAACCGCCTATGATAATGAGTCTTCACAGACGGGTATTGAAGCATAACTAACCGCCAATGATAATGTGTCTTCACAGGCGGGTTTTGAAGCATAACTAACCGTATATGATAATGTGTCTTCACAGACGAATTTTGAAGCATAACTAACCTCTATGATAATGTGTTTTCACAGACGGGTATTGAAGCATAACTAACCATCAATGATAATGTGTCTTCACAAACGGTTATTGAAGCATAACTAACCGTCAATGATAATGGTGTTATCACAGACGGAGTTTACCTATATCAGCCGTCTGTGAAGACCCTTTAACGCAACCGGTTTCTACCATAACAGTCACCGCCTATGAAAATTAGGTTATCGCAGATGTTTCTTTACTTGTATCTAGCCGCCTGTGATAATTGTTTTTCACAGTCATGCCTAGCCGTTGGTTAATAACCGCCTGTGATAAGGTATAACCTATGCAGTACTACTGCTGTTATTTCTAATTCCCAAGTCAATTCAATATAATCACAGAACAAAAAACAACAATATCATCACAGAACAAAATTCAACAATATTATCATCACAGAAGTCAATTTCACTAAAACAATATATATATGTACGAGTTACAGATACAATTCATCTCAAAGTTTACAAGTTTTCACTAAAAACTGTTTAAATTGGCATAGTCGCAAAGTTCTGGCACATCAGCTGCTGAACCATTCTTATCAAAGAACTTCCCCTTTTTGTGCAAAATTTCGCGACGAATGAACTGACAGAGTTCAGAAGCAATCCTGTCGGCTCCTCCATCAGGAATACTTCTACAAACCGGCCATTCTTCGTTCAGATTCTTCTTGTGCTGCAATACAACACATAACAAGGTTTAGAATGTGTTGGTTTGAACAATCTCAAAGTATAGATCAAAGTGAGAGTATACAGGAATTTAGTTAGTATTTTTGGAGCAGTTGTACTATGAGCAATTGAATTTTGAAGTTGGAATCAAAATATGAAAATAATGTTTCTGGTAATATTGAACAGCAGAGAATATAAGCATTAAACTATGCTAGTTACAATGAAAATAAAACACAAAAGTAAGAAAATAAGGTATCGACATTAAGGATAACTTACATCCTCACGATTGACTCTATATACGCCGGCGGTCCGAAGATGCTCGCATACATAATACCCGCATAAGACACTCCCAGCAGGCTGCTTCGGACAAGCATAATACGTTTTAATGTCCAATGCATTCGTATTAGGAGGTCTCTGACCGCCAAGCTTCGTGTAAAACTGCCAAGCGCTGTAATACAAGAAATGTCATATAAAACTTGTCAACACATTCTAAATGTGCGTAAATTAAAATTATTGAATAAACGTACTTTTTCAAAATGGAAAGGAAATCTTTGTAAAGATCTGGTGGGTAATCGGCCGAGTCCAAGACTGTTGCCATTCCCTGCGTTGGCTTGATGAAGATCATTATGTAGTGATTACTGCAAACATACAAACACACGTGTTAACAATTACCAATAATTGCTATTTCAATGTCATGTGTTGAACTTACTCGAAGTGGTACAGAGCCTTTACGAGGTCCTTGCCATCTCTGACAAAGTTAAACATCGCATATCCTATGTAAGCTGCAACTTCTCTTTCTATCCTTCTTAAGTTTTGCAATTGCTCTTTCAAAATCTTTTTTTTTCATGTGTTTGTACTGGCTTGATTCTCGATTCGCCTGGACGTCGAATAGCAACTTTGCAATCCTAGTAGGGTCAAGGATACCTGTCTTGCGTGCCAACTTTTCATTATCCATGTATTGCATCCTATTGAAGAAGTCCAGAATTGTTATAATCTCATGAATGCATATGCGTGTAGTAAGAAAAGCAAATACAAAATATTAGAGCACTTACAAGCACCAGACGAGCAGCAGGTTGATATCGAGCATGCCCCGATGGAAAAGGGAAAGCATCTCTTCAAATAAAATGACTCGTTTATCTACTCCAGTGCTCCAGAATGCTTCTTTTGGAATACAAAATGTGACACAATTAAGACCAAATTTTGTGCTGGCAGTGATGTACCACTCATGCATTCTTCTGAGCTGGACGGGTTGTTTGCTAAGTTGTACGGATGTCATGAACGGCTTCCCATTCTCAAATTTAGGAGGAACATCCTCAAGCTTGTATATTGGAACTCCTGGTTTAACTAAAGCCGTCCGCCGATTATACATGACACCGTCTTCTTCCCACTCCTCGATATCTTCTAATGCTGGCTCATGAGAAGAACGAGATGCACTCGATTTTCTAATATTTTCCTTCATAGCTTCCAAATACTTTGACACTTCTGATGAAGGTTTATTAATTTCGTATGAGCTAACTTTGATAGGCACTGATGATCGAGGAGTAGTCGTCGGAAGTTGGACACTGGCTTGTTGTTGAACCTGTTGTTCAACTGATTGCTCTTTACTCCCAGCAGTTGGCTCTAGTACTACTTCAAGCTGTTGCTCAACTAGTTGCTCTTTACTAGCAACAGCTTGCTCTGGTACTGCTTGAAGTTGTTGTCAAACTTATTGCTCTTGGATATCATCCTTGCTGAGACATAGGGGGAGTGGATCTTCCCGGACTGGGAGTGGATCTTCATGCACTTTCGCCTTAGAAGATGGGGTTGCAGTATTTGGAGATGCGACGGGTCTAGAAATTGGCTCATCATCCAACGCGATATCGCGTCGGTGCCAAAGGATTAATTGGTTGACAGCCTGCCCCAGAGTCGCGATCCCCTCAGGTGTGATGTGGTCTATTTCATAATCTTCATAATCATTATCAATGATCTAAAGAACTTGCACCATAGAATAATACAACGGAAGTGGATTCCCGTTGAAGTCACGACAGGCTTTGCCATAGCAGTGGCAACCTGTTTGGTTTTGTTCCCTGCTCTGCCTATCGGGACAAGAAGACGACAAGATTTGTCGTTAGCAATATCATTGACAGGGAACTTATGGGATGACCCTGAGCCTGGCACGGAACCAACGCTGCTAGGGTAGGCAGTTGGAGATACTAATTGCTCCTTTTGCACCGGAACCATCATTGTACTCGGTGCCACTAATTGTCCTGATTGTCTAAGTTGTTCCATTATTTCTTGCATATTTTCTTTGACCTTTTGATCAATCATTTCATCAAGTGTTTTCTTAAACTTCTCACGTCTTCTATATGTGTCTTTATCTTTAGGGAAACCATCTAGCCAAGACATTTGAGAAGAGACCGCTCGAACCCGTCCGCTGTGTTCAGGGTTTCCTAAGATAGCGGTAAGTTGGTCATTCTCCCTCTTCGGCTTGAAGAGACCCTTCTGTTGCTTTTCAATTACTTCTTTCATTTTGTCCTCTACTTCATTCAGAGAGTCGGGCTTTTCAAGTTTTCCCTCACTGGTCAAACCTGACCGAGCAAAGACCCAGCGTTGAGTTCGCTCATCGCACCCTTCTAATGGGTGAGGATTGCCCTTACTAAGAATTTCGTCTAATATCTTATTCCATTTCTGGACTTTGGGGGCATATCCGGCAGACCCCAATCGATGATGGTATTTGTTCTTTTTTGCAAGCTCTAACCTAGTTGCACTTAGAGCTTTAGCATCAGGTGTGCTCTTTTGACGAACAAACTCTTGCCACTGAGCTTGTGTGATTTTTCCCATCTTCCTAGGGCTAGGGACCTTATCGGACTTAACATAAGCATTCATTTCACTCTTCCAGCATCGAAACTTCTTGCCGCAAGAGACCATTGTTGCTTTCTTTACAGCTTCTTCTGTGCCTTTCGGGAACTTGAATTATTTTTTTATCTTTTCCCACAACTCATTCTTGGTCTGCTCGGGTAATTTCCTCCAATTCTCGGTTGTGATCGGCACAACCTCCCTAACAAGAAAACCGCATGCATTACGGTACTTGGTAACTGAATCCAGTGGTTCTTGGGGAAGCCCACCTGGACCGACCCTTGTTATGTACATGATGCGGTCCAATGCACCCTTATTGGGATCTTGTTGCCCTCGTTTCCGCTTGAGTGAAGCTGAGGATTCATCCATTGGAGAACCTTCTGCGGTTTTAGGAGCCGATGTCACCTCATTGTCTTCGAGATTAATCTAGGTAGAAAAAAATTATAAGACTTCGTATACTTGACAACCAACATTAACTTGAACTGCTGAAGTTAAGATTCGTGATCCATACCTCGTCGGCAGGATCATATTCCAGGTCTAGATCCACTGAAGTCTTTTTAATTTTTATATTCGGAAAAGGATCCGAAGGACTGTGATAGGAGCCTGAACTTCTGGAGTCAGTAAACTCCATATTGTCTTCTTTGTTGTTACTATCAGGACCAGTCTTCTTAGGGCTTTCCATGCTAGATCTAATAAGACAAAAAATCTAATAAATGGCATATTAACTCTACATGAAGTGTTGCATGAAGAAAAAGATGGAAGCATTCTAGGATTTGATAAGGCATTCTAGGGTTTAAGGCGACTGACCAAAAGGTTCCTATACATTGCGAGGGTGACAAGCATGTTAAAGTTGCTCACCAATGGCAATTTTATCTTTTTATTCTAAATAGGCTAGCTTCGTTCAGAGTGGCGACCATGTTCTTGAGGTTTACTAGGCGGCGCCTAGCTCCGGACCTATAACTGATCAACAAGGGACAAAAAGCATATCCCCGCACAGCTCCTACCTAGCTTAGAGGGCATTATCGTCCCCGCTCTCAAGTTTCCTCTTATTCTCTGTCACTGATTCTTCTACCTACTGAATGAAAAACAACATGCTGATGCATACTTGTGCAGATGCAGTGCCTAGAAGAGACTGATAGCAGCAACAGCAACTAGCAAGCTCACTTTACACCGACAACCCAAGGCATAACTTAGTCAAAATTAGTCAAGTATAGCTATATCTAATGTAACTTAGCCAAAATTAGCCAAATTTGCTCAACTTAACCAAATATAGCTAAATCTTGCCCAGCATAGTCAAACATGCTTGATTATGCTTCAGTTAGCTAAATTTGGTCATATTTAAAACAAATTTTCTCAATTTTGGCTCAATTAAGTAAATTTAGCCAAAACACATTTTTGAAGTTATATAGGTCTTCATATGCTCAGACTCCATCACCACACCTAGTGGTACCTAGATATGGGCGTGAGGATGCTCCTGTCATCACAAATGAGTTGGTCAGCAACTTGTTTGGCTTCAGAGCTAAATATAGCATAACTTTGGGAGCTCAGATTAGATACAATTGCTCAAATGAAGCTGATGGAGCCACAAGTGCAGACATCTTTGGTAGCACAGATTAGCTACAATTGCTCAAATGAAACTTAGAGAAATAAAAGCAAACTTAGCCAAACTTAGTCTAGCATAGCTAACTCTAAGCAAAAGTAGCCAAATATAGCTAAATATAGCATAACTTAGTCAAAATTAGTCAAGTATAACTATATCTAATGTAACTTAACCAAAATTAGCCAAATTTGGTCAACTTGACCAAATATAGCTAAATCTTGCCCCTAATAGATGAAATGCTACTGAGGATGCTACTGATTTCACAGTTTTAGACATACAAAACCAACTACCAATTTATCGTGATATAACCGTCCACATAAATCTTGCCCCACCGAACCCTAACCAAAGATGCCACCGAACTTGATAGTTTTTCGAATTCCACCGAACCCTAACCAAGGATGCCTACCATTTTCTAATTCCCGAACCCTAACCAAGGATATGCAAGGCGGCAGCGAGGGCGGGGAGGGAGGCGGCACGACGAAGGAGGATGGAAGGTCGAAGGGTTTAGGGTTTACCTTGAAGCTCGGCGGTGACGGCAATGGCTTCGCTCGGCGTACCTGGAAGTGAGGAGGGCGAAGCTCGGCGGCGACGGCGAAGCTCGGCGGCGGCGAAGCTCGGCTGCGGCGAAGCTCGGCGGCGTACCTGGAAGTGACGGGGGCAAACACTTGGCGGCAAACGAAATTTTGGCAGCCTAACGGTGTCTAAGTGTTTCGCCCGGGTTAGGTTTTTCCAATGCCCCCTAGGGGTATATATAGACTCACATTTTCTCAGGCGGATTTTAAGTACCGACCGTCTAAGAAGATTGTTACCTCAGTCGGATTTTACTTACCAACCGCCTGAGAAGATACAATTATCTCAAACGGTTGGTTATTAACACCCGCCTGAGATAAACATGGGCCTGTGAAGATATTTACTTCTTCTTAATTAATACGTGTTCATTATAATTTGATGAACGCCTACATAAAGACCCCTCACCAACCGTGCTCGACCTTTCTTTTCCCCGAGGCGCGACCTTTCAATGCGCGGTAAACCAACTGCTCCATCTTCCACTCCGCGCGGCCTTAAAGACGCGCTATCGCTCACAAGTGCATCGCTCACTTTGAATCCTCTTGTTTTCTTCGTCTTCCTCCGCTCCGACGACCCAACACCACTATGGCCGACCTTCCGCCGCCAAGCCCTCCGAGGGAGCCACCTTGCAAGAAACTATGTTGCAGCTCCCCCAAGAAGAACAACACCGAGCAGCACCTCCTCATGGCACGAGAGGCGTACAACAATACGTCTCGCGCCATGAGTGCCTTGGGGCTGGGTACCCTTCCAGAGTATACTGGAATGGGTACCATGGGCCACTACCTCTACGCCCTCACAGGGGTGGCTGATCGTCTCGACATTCTGTTCGCGGCGATGGCCCAGGTTCTTGGCTCCGAGGGCCGTAGAACGCTGGTGGAGGCGACGGCTAGCAACCTCGGGGTTGCACCGCCGGTGCAGCCGGTGCAGCCGGTGCAGCCGGCCCTGTCTCCTGTTGCACCGGTGCCGGAGTCGCCGCCGGAGGACGAGGAGGAGGAGGAGGAAGAGGAGTAGGAGTAGGATTTAATTAGTTTTTCTTTTTGTTGTTTTTAGTTGCTTTTGTTTTGTAAATATTTTTAATGAATGAAATCTATCTTTGTTCATCTATGTGATTGAATATTACTTGTGTATCTTGTGTGTTCTTGTGTAAATATTGTGCATCTTGTGTGTTCTTTTGTGAGATGTGTGATTGAATATTGTTAATGAATGAGTATCTTGTGTGTTCTTCAACTGTGTGAATGAATGAATGTGTAGTGTGTTCATCGTTAATTAGAATTTCACGTCTGAGAAGAAGGTTATCTCAGTCGGTTGGTAAGAAATACCCGTCTGAGATAAATATATTTTCAGGCGGTTGGTAAGTACCAACCGCCTGTGAAGACATTTACTTCGTCTTAATTAATATTCTTGATTAAATGTGGTCCTTTAAAAGGCAAAAATCCACTTTCTTGTAATATTATTGATAAGTAAAGGTTACCATTAAATTTCACTTCATAAATCCTTTGAAATTGGTCAGAACATAAAAAACATACAACAAATGCTATTTTTCATTTTTCTATCTTGATGAATATAATGCTTTTTTCATTTATTTTTTCAGTGGACATTTTTACTTATCATACCAACCTCTACGAATTTTTTCATATTTTTTTAAATTTTTTTGAATCAATGTGTGTTCATAATTTGATGAATGCCTCATATAGTCATATGAATATGAGCATTTAGTTAGAATGGTGGATAATTTGAAGTTTGACATGTTGGAATGCTTTTAAAAAAATTAAAAAAATTCATACATGTATAAATTATACAAATATGTTCATACCAACAATTTTGAGTGAAGGAACTTTTTTTTATGAGATACACAAATGTGAATAATATGTGAGTAGAAATTAAGTTGATATTTACCAAAACATTACAATATCAGCTATACAAGTTTTAAAAATATTTTGTTCTGGTGGTAGATGTTAATTTTATACAAATGTAGAAGAAAGAATCATCGAATTTGGACACAATTTGCAGAATCTAAACATGTTTGAGTATTTATATTGGAATCTAAATAAAAAAGAAGCAAGGGATAAGGAAACTGAAGAACAGTATCGGGCAATATCTCAAGCGGTTGTTAAGTAATACCCGCCTGAGATAAATATATTTTCAGGCGGTTGGTAAGTACCAACCGCCTGTGAAGATATTTACTTCGTATTAATTAATATTCTTGATTAAATGTGGTCCTTTAAAAGGCCAAAATCCACTTTCTTGTAATATTATTGATAAGTAAAGGTTACCATTAAATTTCACTTCATAAATCCTTTGAAATTGGTCAGAACATAAAAAACATACAACAAATGCTATTTTTCATTTTTCTATCTTGATGAATATAATGCTTTTTTCATTTATTTTTTCAGTGGACATTTTTACTCATCATACCAACCTCTACGAATTTTTTCATATTTTTTAAAGTTTTTTTGAATCAATGTGTGTTCATAATTTGATGAATGCCTCATATGTATATGAGCATTTAGTTAGAATGGTGGACAATTTGAAGTTTGACATGTTGGAATGCTTTTAAAAAAATTAAAAAAATTCATACATATATAAATTATACAAATATGTTCATACCAACAATTTTGAGTGAAGGAACTTTTTTTATGAGATACACAAATGTGAATAATATGTGAGTAGAAATTAATTTGATATTTACCAAAACATCACAATGTCAGCTATACAAGTTTTAAAAATATTTTGTTCAAGTGGTAGATGTTAATTTTATACAAATGTAGAAGAAAGAATCATCGAATTTGGACACAATTTGCAGAATCTAAACATGTTTGAGTATTTATATTGGAATCTAAATAAAAAAGAAGCAAGGGATAAGGAAACTGAAGAACAGTATCGGACATTATCTCAAGCGGTTGTTAAGTAATACCCGCCTGAGATAAATATATTTTCAGGCGGTTGGTAAGTACCAACCGCCTGTGAAGATATTTACTTCTTCTTAATTAATATTTTTAATTAAATGTGGTCCTTTAAAAGGCAAAAATCCACTTTCTTGTAATATTATTGATAAGTAAAGGTTACCATTAAATTTCACTTCATAAATCCTTTGAAATTGGTCAGAACATAAAAAACATACAAAAAATGCTATTTTTCATTTTTCTATCTTGATGAATATAATGCTTTTTCATTTATTTTTTCAGTGGACGTTTTTACTCATCATACCAACCTCTACGAATTTTTTCATATTTTTTAAGTTTTTTGAATCAATGTGTGTTCATAATTTGATGAATGCCTCATATGTATATGAGCATTCAGTTAGAATGGTGGACAATTTGAAGTTTGACATGTTGGAATGCTTTTAAAAAAATTAAAAAAATTCATACATGTATAAATTATACAAATATGTTCATACCAACAATTTTGAGTGAAGGAACTTTTTTTTATGAGATACACAAATGTGAATAATATGTGAGTAGAAATTAATTTGATATTTACCAAAACATTACAATGTCAGCTATACAAGTTTTAAAAATATTTTGTTCAGGTGGTAGATGTTAATTTTATACAAATGTCGAAGAAAGAATCATCGAATTTGGACACAATTTACAGAATCTAAACATGTTTGAGTATTTATATTGGAATCTAAATAAAAAAGGGATAAGGAAACTGAAGAACAATATCGGGTATTATCTCAGGTGGTAGTTAAGTAATAACCGCCTGAGATAAATATCTTCTTTGACGGTTATTAAATACCAACCGCCTGTGTTCTTATCCAAGGTTCGAAACAACCCGACATCGAAATTGATGTGTTCTTGGAACCTTTAATGGAAGATATGGCGAAATTGTGGAATGAAGGGGTACGTACATGGGATGAGTACAAGCCGGATTATTTTACGCTAAGAGCAATGATATTCGTTACCGTGCATGATTATCCCGGACTGTTTACATTATCGGGACAAATGAAAGGGAAGAAAGGTTGCGTTAGGTGCGTGGATAGAACTGGATTTCTATACCTCACTTCATCCAGAAAGACGGTGTACATGAGACATCGACGGTTCTTGACAGATACACACAAGTATAGGAAGATGAAAGAACAATTTGATAACAAAATCGAAAAAGATACTGCACCGAAACCTTACAGTGGAAAACTTGTGTTTGAAATGGTCAAGAACATTCATATTGCTTTCGGTAAGGGAAAAAAGAGTAAAGGAATTAAGAGAAAGAAAAGTACATCTTCGGATGATATAACTGACATGGCTTTCAAGAAACAATCAATTTTTTTCAAGTATCTTCCGTATTGGAAGAATCTGGAATTTTGCCATAGAATTGATTTGATGCACGTTACAAAGAATGTATTTGACAGCATCATTGGGACCTTGCTGGACATGCCGAGGAAAACAAAGGACGGATTAAATTCACGTATGGACCTAGTAAATCTTGATTTGAGACCAGAGCTTCATCCAGTAGAAAAGGCGAACGGGAAGCATTACCTTCCCCCAGCCAGCTACAACTTGACGCTAGAAGAGAAAAAAGCAATTTGCAAATGCTTGCGTGGGATCAAAGTGCCCACAAGTTTCTCATCCAATATCCGCAAACTAGTCTCGATGAAAGACTTGTCTTTATTCGGTTATAATTCTCACAACTATCACATGATGATGACAGTTTTCCTTGCCATTGCAATAAGAGTAATCAAACCTGAGCATATAAAAGTTGTCATCACACGTTTATGTTACTTCTTCAATGCAGTGTTGCAAATGGTGATAGCACGTGAAGATTTAGACTATCTTAAAACATACATCGTCGAGACAATGTGCAAGCTTGAGATGTGTTTCCCACCATCCTTTTTTGATATGCAAGTACACCTAATCATACATCTTGTTGATCAGATAAAAGCATTGGAGCCACTATATTTACATCATATGTTTTTGTTGGAGAGATATTTAGGAGTATTAAAAGGTTATGTGCGGAACCGTGCTCACCCAGAGGGTTCAATTATGGAAGGATACACCACTGAAGAAGTGATTGAGGGTTGCGCTGATTACATCAAAGATGGAAAATCGATAGGTGTGCCTATACCGGTACATGAGGGTAGACTACGTGGGAGAGGCAAAGTGGGTAAGAAAACTTTTATTGTTCAAGATTACAAGAATGTACACCGTGCACATTTTGGTGTACTACAACAGCTCGCAATAGCTGAGCCGTACATCGAGGAACACCAAATTGAGCTTCGTGATAAAAACCAAGACCGCAAAGAGGACTGGATCATGAAAGAGCACATAAGATGTTTCACTGAATGGTTAATGGACAAAAATATATCATACGGAAACACTATAGAAGAGGCAACAATAAAGAAGTTAGCTTGTGGCCCATCTGTTTTGGTAACATCATGGCAAGCATATGACATCAATGGTTACACATTTTACACTAAAGAAAAAGACGGTAAGAGTGTTGCACAAAATAGTGGTGTTCGTATTGAGGCTTATGATTCACAAGGGCAGAAGACCACATACTTCAGGTTCATAGAGGAAATATGGGAACTCGATTATGGCGAAAGAATGGTAATGCCCGTATTTAAGTGCCAATGGGTCAAACATCCTGATGGTTTGAAAGTGGACAATTACGGGCTGACACTGGTAGACTTGAATAAAGTGGGTTACAAAGATGACCTGTGGGTTCTCGCCGATAATGTTGCATAAGTTTTTTATGTTCAAGATCCAGAAACTGAGAAGTTGCACGTAGTTGTTTTTGGAAATCAAGATATTGTTGGGGTTGACAATGTGGGAGATAATGAAGAGGAATATAATCAGTATGAAGAGATGTACCTTTTCACTGAACCAGAAAACATCAAGCGCGTAGAGAGAAGTATTAAAAAGAATTTAAAACCCTATATGCGATAAGATGTCAATGCTAGAAAAAATGTATATAGCAATGCGAGATGATATATATTGTATATATTTGTATCTTCTGAAATCAACTTAGAACAATGTTGGTATATGGATTGTGTCCTTTTGCATTTGTGTACATATGCATTTGGACTCAATGATTTGGAAGTTTGGAAGTTTGGTCTTTCAGATAATGATGTCTCGGGCGTGTAGCCGATTGAAGGAGGAGCGCTTGGCGTGGCACAAGAACCATCCCCATGTATGTACATATGGCACACCGGTCACATGGTTGTATATACATATGTATCTGTAATGGACTGATGAACTTAACTGTAGTTTGTTTTTCCATCTTGTTTGTTTTTGGTATTTTCAATTTCTCCGCGTAGGGTTTCTCTGTGAAGCCTGAATCGGGAGATTTATTGATGTGGCAGTGCATCGTCCCCGGTAAAGAAGGGGTAAGTCATGAAGAACAAGCACAATATGAGTTTAACCATCGTCCTCCTATTAATAAATTTCTTTTGCAGACTGAATGGGAAGATGGTTAGTACCCCCTGACAATCTCCTTCTCTGAGGACTATCCCTTGGTGCCTCCAAGATGCACCTTTCCAATTGGGTTCTTCCACCCAAATGTCCATCGTTCGGGAGCACTCTGCATCGGGATTCTTGATCAAGAGACTGTAAGATAGACCTATTTTGTTCATGTAATTATTACTTATAATTGTTGTTGAACTTATTTGAACTGGTATCTTATATTGCTTAAATTATATTTCGTAGGGGTGGTGCAGTGCTTTTACAATCAAAACTATACTACTTGAAGTTCAGCGTTTGCTGCATCAGCCAAATGTGCCTGATGTTGAAAATGATTGCTATAATCTACTTATCAAGGTTAGATGACACTTTGACTTAGTGACCAATGTAGGTTATTCATTCCTCATTCGACATTTGTTAATTTAAATTTTTTTAATATTTTCAGGATCTAGCGGAATATAAGAGACATGTTCGGGAGCAAGCAGGACAGTACAATTTAGATTGATCGATGGGGGCTTCATCGTCGATCTACAATGAATGTAGCATGATTTTTGTTCAGTGTGTAAAGAAATTATCTTTGAACAATTGTAAAGCCTCTAATAGTGTATTATCACAATTAAGCCAGCCTCACTAGTGATCGAGCATTTCCTACAATGCATTACTGTACTAGTATCCACTCATCTGTGTTTTTTATTGATACAATTTTCCCTGCAACGACTACATACGGTTGTGATAATTGCAACGACTACATCCCTGTAATTTCAATGAAAACCGTTTGTGATAATTGAACAACTACATACATGATCTTCTCAGACCGTTGTTAACCAAGAACCGTCTATGAAGTTCATTGCATTACAGGCAGTTATTAATTAAGAACCGTCAAAGAAGATCATGTATTTACCCAAGCGGTTGTTTTTTAAAATCCGTCTATGAAGTTCATTGCATTACAGACAGTTATTAATTAAGACCGTCAACGAAGATCATGTATTTACCCAGGCGGTTGTTTTTTAAAATCCGCCTGTGAAGTTCATTACATTACAGACCGTTCTTAATTAAGAACCGCCTATGAAGATCATGTATTTACCCAGACGGTTGTTTTTTAAAATCCGTCAAGTTCATTGCATTACAGACGGTTCTTAATTAAGATCCGTCTGTGAAGATCATGTATTTACGCATACGGTTGTTTCTTAAAATCCGTCTGTGAAGTTCATTGCATTACAGTCGGTTCTTAATTGAGAACCGTCTGTGAAGATCATGTATTTACCTAGACGGTTGTTCTTTAAAATCCGTCTGTGTTGTTCTGTCATTACAGGCGGTTATTATATCATTTGTTATCATAGTCGTATATTTTTAAGAACCGCCTATGTTTGAAAATTTGAGGCGCCTGTAAAAATGCTTTTTGTAGTAGTGAGTGTCACTTGGGCCTTCACTCCATGATCCGCAAGACCAGGCGCTGCTAACAAACACACGGTCATGAATGGCCTGATCAAGCAACTGCCCCTATGTGAAGCATGCACCTGTGCATTAACACCAAGACGCACACAACACAAGCTCTGCACCTGCTGCCCATCACATCCGAACAAAACAACTGCATGCACACTCGCCCACTCTTCAGCTCTACCACCACGACACACTAGCACGATTTATTGTTTTTTTACTTCATACAAGATTAAACACACGCTCTAAACAAGATTAGAGCCAACAGCCATGACTTTCGCGCCATTCCCTGGCTCGCAACAGTGCTTGGGTGGTCGCTCCGCAAGACGCACGTTTCGGTATCCGGCCACTGGCTACGGAAATACCTGCTTTCAGTCGTCCGTTGGAGAAGGTTCAGACACTCTTCACCACTTATTTGGAGTATCCGTCCTCATATAGCTGCTCTGTTGGAGTCAGCTTAAAAAGAATGATGAAGCCTATTGTAAGGATTTGTTCACAGGGCCACCCCAAGGGATGTTCGTGCTGGCACCTGCCACCTCATGTCTGACATCCACGTTGAGGATGGTACCAATTCTCCGAACCAACTTGAGCCACCAATAGGTTAATGTAGGTACCCTACGTACCGGGTACCCCACAACACCGCAAGAAGTGCAAGAAAGTTCTACCTGTCAGAATCGAAGGCCCTTCCAGGTCTCACATGTCAAGTTGCACCGGACCCGCTCCCCTCACATGGCTGACTCCCAGGTTAACACGTGTAAAATAAGACGGGAACAAAATTCCCAACAAAAGGGAAGCTCCGACGACTACACGTCTACAACAGCCCCGGACCTAGCCCCCGTCAGAGAGGAGCTCCGGTTCCGACACGTATACAGCGACTCCGGACCTACCCTCCCGCAAGGGAAAGCTCCGGATCTGCCAGGTGTGGAGTCTCCGGACCTTCATCGCTGTCGGTACCTTAGGTACCGTATACCCCTTGAGTTGCAAAGATCTCAAGGAAATGTCATCTACTTGATTTGAAGACCTTCGAAGACCCACATGTCAGACATAACTGGACTTGCTTCCCCAATATGGTTAGTCTCAGGGTCGCCACGTGTACCATCAAACCGGAGCTACCGCCCACAAGGGGGAAGCTCCGGGCTATGTACCATAACGGCACCCCCGGACCTAACCCCAGACCGAGGGAAGCTCCGGAACTGACACGTGTCTGGTGGCACCGGACCTATCTGTTCCCCACAGCATGCTCCGGAGCTGCCACGTGTCCTACCGTCGGATCTTCAGCCTCAAACCTCCGGTAGACTCCACAACGGCTCCGGATCTTCAAAGGGGAATCAAGGACTTCAAGATCCGATTAAGTGTCATTAATACTATGTTAATGACACACGATCAGACGACCTTAATTACCAGTAACGATGCTGTCAAAGCCCGTAACTCGATCATTAAGGGTAATTAAGCGCATCAAATGTGTATCAATATTAGTAACCACCGGGGCCACATGTCGGGCCAGGCCAACTTGTAACGGCCTGTCCTTGCACTATAAAAGGACAGGACGGTGATACATAGAGGGGCTCTCTCTGCTCTCGGATCTCTCGGCTCTGATCTGATCGCTCACTCTCAACTCACGTCACCTGAGTTGAGTTCATACATCCAATACAACACCAACACACCCCGTGGAGTAGGGTATTATGCTCAGGCGGCCCGAACCACGTAAATCTTCGTGTCTCCTGTGCCATTTTACATTTCACCTTCTTGAATCTCCGTGCGCCCACACCGAACTTCTAACTCCGTAAGCACTTTTAGTAGTGTCGGGAGATCTGCCGGATCAAAACCACCGACAGTTGGCGCGCCAGGTAGGGGGACGCCTGAGATTTCAAGAATGGTGAACTCAGCTGCTGAATCATCCAATGGTCATCCCGCAGTTCAAGCTGCTGTGGGCAATCCCTCCAATACGCAGCCACCAGTAGGAACCTCAGTTCCAGAAGGAGTCACACTTCCACCACCACCGCCTCCACCAGCAAATCAAGCTGGGCAGCGCGATGGTGCACCGGCGTCGATCATTGCGTCGGCGAATCATGACAACCCAGAACACACGCTCCATACAGCATGTGCTCTCCTTCAGCGCCCACCACCTCCGGATGCATCCCGGGATGCAATGGAGCAGTGGAGGGCCGATGTGGAACACTTGGTTGCAGCAGCAGCCGACCGCATCAGTAACCAGGGTCCTCCTCCTTCAGGACGGGCCCCGTCGCAGCGACGGACCTTGTCTGGCAGACTTGGTCCGCACGTTTCCAACAACAGGAGACGTGCTGCGTCACAGCAAGTGACGTCGTTGCCCTCCGGGGCGCGACACACTCACACGGTATCAAGGCTTTCAACTTATGACCTCCGGGCGGAGCTTGATCGCCGATACCGTCAACAAGACGGCCAAGTCCATATTGAGCGTGCTCGAGAAAGACGAGAACCTCAAGACATTCCTGCTCCTGAAGGAGTAGGAGGAGGCTGTTCAGCCCTGGCCATGCATCTGCGTATGGTCAGGTGGCCACAGAAATTCCAGCCTCACCTACCGGAGAAGTTTGACGGGACCGTTAATCCCGTCGAATTTCTTCAGATTTACTCCACTGCCATCCTAGCAGCTGGAGGAAATGAGGCCGTAATGGCCAACTATTTTCCAGTGGCTTTAACTGGGACCGCCCGGTCCTGGTTTATGAGCCTTCCACCCAACTCTATCAACAGTTGGGAGGAGTTGTGCCGGCAGTTCAGCCAACTTCGGGAGTTCATACACCTGACCAGGCACCGAACTGGACCTTTTTGCAGTCGTGCAAAAAGGGGGAGAATCCCTGCGATCATTCATCTAGAGATTCTCTCAGGTACAAAACACTATCCCTTCTATCTCTAGCGTTTCTGTCATTGTGGCATTTAGATAGGGCGTACAGGATAAGAAGATGTTGGAGAAACTGGCGATCAAGGAGATCACCAGTGTCACGGAACTCTTCATCTTGGCTGACAAATATGCCAGAGCTGCGGAGGGCCGTGAAATGCACTCCAAACCACCTCCGGAGGATCACAAGAAATCCTCCAAAGGCGAAGCCACTACCTCCGGGAGTGGCAAGAAGACGAAAAATACCAACAGCAAGAAGAAGCCGTCGACCGGCGCATCTAATGCTGCAGCTGCTGCAGCTCCGGGTGGCCGGGGGCCACGCCCCGAGAAGCAACCTCGACCATCTTCTGAAGACAGTGGCAAACCCAAGGTGTAGTGTCCAATTCATAAGACGGACAACCACAGTTTGGAAGATTGCCGGGAGGTCCAAAACCTTGCCGAGCGCTACAACAAGCGCCGGGAAGAAGTTCCTTTTCAACAGAGGGAAGGAAAACAAAAAGTTGACGAAGCTCTGGCTGAAGAGGAGTTAGGTTTCAGGATCCTAAAAAGGTCCTAAAGGCCATCTACACCTCCGTCGCCGACGATTCTGACATCTCTGACAACGAGCGTCGGAAGACCATGACCACCATTTTTGGTGGATCATGGGACATCACCTCCCGCCGCGTCCTCAAGACAATGCGTCGGGATATGGCCGCTGTAGCTCCAATAGCCAGGGCGGAGCCTCATCAGAAGTGGATGGACACAGCCATCACTTTTGACGCTTCGGACTGCTTCGAAGCCTGGTTGGAGCAGGCCAGTTACCTTTGATGGTATCTCCTACCATCAATAACATTCAGCTCCACCATGTTATGGTAGACGGAGGTTTGTGGTTGAACCTCATAAGCTTAGAAGCTTTTACCAAGCTTCAGCTCCGACCTTCAGATCTGCACCCCTCCCGACCTTTCTCCGGAGTAGGTCCGAGAGCCATTACCCCACTCGGTGCTATTACTCTCCCCGTTACCTTCGGGACCCGGGAGAAGTATCGCACTGAGAAGTTGGTCTTTGACGTTGCTCAGATCAACTTACCTTTCAACACCATCTTGGGTAGGCCTGCCTTGTACAAATTCATGGCAGCTGCTCATTATGGCTACCTGGTGTTAAAGATGCCAACACCAGTAGGCGTTCTCTGGATCCGCGGAGATCGCACTGCCGGAGTAACCGCTTTGGAAGAACTTCATGCGCTTACTACGGCGCAAGAGAAGGACTCCAGGTAGGAGCAAGCTCCAAAACCCCCGAGCATTCATCAACGAGGCTCGACTTCTGCACCTTGTGTGCAGCCAAGCGGCGACACCGACATTCCCGTCAAAGTTGTCCAAATCGGTTCCGATGCCGCTCAGACCACCCGTATATCAGGGGGACTGAATGACAAATAGGAACTCGCGCTCATCGCTTTCCTCCGGGCTAATGTCGACGTGTTTGCCTGGCAACCGTCACAAATGCCTGGGATCCCCAGGGAAGTGATTGAGCACAATCTGAAGATCTACCCTAACGCCCGGCCCGTGCATCAGAAGCCTCGGAAGCAATCCGTGGAGCGACATAACTTCATTTGACAAGAAGTGAAGAAGTTGCTCGAAGCTGGATTCATCCGAGAAGTCTTCCATCCAAAATGGCTAGCAAACCCAGTCATTGTGCCCAAGGCCGGCGGGAAGCTTCGGATGTTTATTGACTACACAACACTAAATAAGGCATGTCCAAAAGATCCATTCCCACTACCTAGAATAGATCAGATAGTGGATTCCACCCCCGGGTGTGAATTACTGTGTTTCCTAGACGCATATTCTGGGTATCATCAAATCAGAATGTCTAGGGAAGATGAAGAGCATACCTCTTTCATCATAGTAGATGGATTGTACTGTTATACAGCCATGCCATTTGGTCTCAAGAATGCAGCTTCAACCTTTGTACGAGCTATGTACAAAACTTTTGAATAACTCAATAGAGACATAGTGGAAGTGTACATCGATGACATCGTGGTCAAGGTCAAGAACAAGGAGTCACTCCTTGACACCTTACAGGCTGTCTTCGACAAGCTGCGGGTCACCCACACAAAGCTAAACCCAGACAAGTGTGTCTTCGGGGTTAGCTCCGGAAAACTTCTTGGTTTCCTGGTAAGTCACCGGGGCATAGAGGCTAATCCGGCGTAGATCAAATCCATTGAAGACATGTGGCCACCAGCCCGCATCAAGGATGTCCAAAAGCTGACTGGATGTCTAGCAGCCCTCAGCCGGTTCATTTCAAGACTGGCGGAACGGGCACTTCCCTTCTTCAAGTTATTGAGGAAGTCCAGACCATTCCAATGGTCTGAAGAAGCAGAAAAGGCCTTCCAGGAGCTAAACCAGCTCCTCACCACCCTACCAACTCTGGTAGCTCCGAACCCTGGTGAGCCTTTGCCGCTATACATTTCAGCAACTGACGAAGTCGTCAGTATGGTCTTGGTTGCGGAGAGACCAGAACTATCCCATGCTTAGGAATCCAGACCCCTCCAGGAGGGTCCGGAGGTTCCTGAAAGCGAGTCTGGGTCCCAGTTCCCAGACTTGAGTCCACAAGAAGTTACTTTAGAAGACCCAGACCCCTCCGGGAGGGTTCAAGCCGCTTCTGAAGTAGCTCCGGGTCCCTCCAGCAAGGACCCGGAAGTTCCCGAAGAAGGTCCGGATCCCTCCGGGAGGATCCGGGTCAATGAAGAGGAAGCTCTGGGCCCCTCCGGAAGGGTCCGGACCATCCAGCGCCCAGTGTACTTCATCAGTGAAGTACTTCATGACGCCAAGACTCGATACCTAGAGGTGCATAAGCTACTCTATGCAGTTCTTATCGCCTCCAAGAAGCTTCGCCATTACTTCCAAGCTCACAAGATTTCAGTGGTGATTTCTTACCCACTTCGAGCAATCTTGCATAATCCCAATTCAACTTGGAATATTGCAAAGTGGGCAGTGGAATTGGCCGAATTCGATCTCGAATTCATTCCAAAACAAGCAATCAAGAGTCAAGCATTGGCAGATTTTGTGGCGGAATGGACTCCCTCTCCATCAAACCCTGGGGGCCCCAGTGAGCAGAAGCCGGAACACAAGGCTCCGGTTTTCACCGAGCCTCACTGGACCCTCTACTTTGACGGCTCCATGCAAAAGCAGGGGGCCGGTGCTGGAATCCTTCTCCTCGCACCAACCGGGGAGAAGGTAAAATACATGGTACACCTTGACTTCAAGGCGACCAACAACATGGCGGAGTACGAAGCACTCATCTACGGACTAAAGGTGGCACTGTCATACGGTGTCAAGCAGCTACTGGTCAAGGGAGATTCACAGCTCATCATTAAACAAGTGAAGGGTGAATGCTCCTGCAACAATCACCAACTAGCAGCTTGCCTCCTTGAAGTCCAGAGGCTTCAGAAGGACTTCAAAGTCCTAGACCTCCACCACGTCCAGCGTGTCCAGAACGCTGAAGCCGACGAACTCTGGACTAAAGTGTCAACCGGAGCTCCAGCTCCTGACGGAACTTTTGTCCGGAGGTTGTCAAAACCCACAGCTCAGCCTACCGAACTGAGCGAAGGGGGCGAG
Source organism: Tuctoria greenei (assembly GCA_036927565.1). Lineage (NCBI taxonomy): Eukaryota > Viridiplantae > Streptophyta > Magnoliopsida > Poales > Poaceae > Tuctoria > Tuctoria greenei. Next base: position 123,454,536 of record JAYESD010000008.1, read on the forward strand.
ATCAGCATCCCAAAGCTGACGGTCCCGATGGCCCTGTTACCATGGCAGCCATCAAGGATCGTAGGTGCTGCCGGAAGCTCCGAGCAACCCAGCACGCAAGACTCAAATGCTCAAGTTAGCTCCGATGCATGGATCTCGGAGATTCGGAGCTACTTGAAAGACAACATCCTTCCTGACGATGATGTATCCGCTGACCGGATAGTCAGATTGGCTAAAAGATACATGTTGGTAGAAGGGGATCTCTACCGGCGCGCTGCCAACAGCGTCCTAATGCGGTGCATCACAAGGGAAGAAGGTTGCGAGCTCCTCGCAGAAATCCATGGAGGCGAGTGTGGGAACCACACGTCTTCCCGCACGCTGATCGGTAAAGCCTCCCGGCATGGCTTCTACTGGCCTATAGCACTCCAGGATGCAACTGAGCTGGTGAAGAAATGCGAAGCATGCCAATTTCATGCAAAGCAAATTCACACACCGGCTCAGCCTCTACAAATGATACCTCCTACATGGCCCTGCGCCGTGTGGGGGATGGACATCTTGGGACCTTTCCCAAGAGCCGTCGGAGGTTACAAGTTCCTGTATGTCGCCATTGACAAGTTCACCAAGTGGCCGAAAGCAATTCCAGTTGTGACAATAAACAAGCAATCTGCCATCAACTTTTTGCAGCCCATTGTATGCAGATTTGGAGTCCTAAACAAAATCATTACTGATAACGGGACCCAATTCACAAGCTCTGCATTTCAAGGATATTGCGAAGACCTTGGCATTCAAGTTTGCTACGCCTCCGTAGCTCACCCGACAAGCAATGGACAGGCCGAGAGAGCAAATGCTGAAATCTTGAAAGGACTCAAAACGCGCACCTATGAGCGCTTGAAAAAACATGGAGCCAACTGGATTGAAGAGCTTCCGCCCACTCTATGGGCCAACAGGACAACTCCAAACCGGTCAATTGGAGAGACACCCTTCTTCCTGGTGTACGGAGTTGAAGCAATCCTTCCTCCGGAAATCACCTTGGGGTCACTCCGGGTCCGGACCTTCGACGAAGCCACGCAGGACCAACTCCGGCGTGAAGACCTAGACCTCCTTGAGGAGGGAAGGTGCCAAGCAGCTGTTCGGAATGCCCGATACCGCCAAGCCCCAGGATTGAGCGTCGAGGGCACGATTCAAGCTCTCCCTATCATCCAATAATTTGCCCCAGTATTCCAGGCGGACCTTCTCCTGTTTGATCCACTCCTTGTCGTCTGCCAGCCTCGACTGCGCCAGCTTGGTCTCGAAGTAGAGTCAATTACGCCACCGCCTAAGGGTTTGGCACTCCTCTTCAATAGCCTTGCTGTCGTGGTAGAACGCCAGCTGGACTTGACGCAGACTGGAGCAAGCGTTGTCAATGGACAACGACAGGGGAATAGGGTCCGGACCTGCCGGGGTCTCCTCCGCTAGTTCCAGCGGGTTCTCGCCTACAAAAATTGGGTCCCACTCCACAAGAGTGGTCCCCTTAGCCTCCACAGCACGAGGGCCGTCCTCCGGGATAGCCTTAGTCGCCACCGAGGAGGGTCCTGCAGAAGAAGTTCCAACCTCCGGAAGTGGTTCCGAAGGCCCTGCCGCCAGGTCTTCATTTGCCCCCTCACGCAGGGGACCAGCGACTTCATCTAGGCACCCTGGCTCAGCAGCAGGCACCTCCGCCGTCATCACTTCCGGAGCAGGGGCTACTTCCGGCTCCGGCTTGGGCTCCTCCTCCGCTGGTGGCTCGGGTGTTGGCGCCTCGACCATCATGGGTTCGAGTGCTGATACCTCTGCAACGACCGGCTCGGGCACCAGAAGGTCCGCAACAACCGGCCCTGAGGCCGGAGCTTCAACCTCAACCAGCTCAGGCGCCTGAAGGTCTTCAACTGCAACCGGCTCTGCAGCCGGAGCTTCAGTGGCAACCGGCTGTGAGGCCAGAGCTTCGGAGGTAGCCGACTCAACCGCCGGGACTTCCTCAACATCTGGCTCACTCGCCGGGACTTCAATAACCTCCGGCTCAACCACCGGGGCTTCGACAATTTCTGGCTCTGGGGCCGGAATCACTGCTTCCTCCGGCTCAACAGCCGAAGATTCCAACATCTCAGCATCACGACCCGGGGCTTCAACCTCCGGGGCAGGTGCCGCTGGCGCATCTTCTCTCCCGTGGTCCGGCGCTACCACGGGAGTCTCGGGGGATGAGTCGAGGTCCATGACCATGAGAGCTGGCGCCGGAGCTGCCGCAGCTTCAGCCACCACTTGGGGCGGCATCGGGACAGGAGCAGAAGCCTCCGCCCTCACAACTTCACCTGTTGTGGCTGAGGGTGGAGCCTCACTCCTCTTCTTGGGGACGCTGCAGATGATGGATGAAGAAACTTAAAAAATAGTTACTACAACAAAACAACTGTCTGAGGTAAAGAATAAAAATTACCTCGGAAGGCTTCCGCACCAGCTTGCACGGAATCTCTTTCCCGGGCGTTCTGGACTGACCATGGCCGCCGCCTGCGTGGTAGCTCCGGAAGCCCCCCCCCCCCCCCCCCGAAACTTGTTGCAGTCGCGGGAATTTCCTTAGTCGAGGCCCCCCTCGACCGGGAAGGACCTCCGGACCCAGAGGCCTCAGCTGGCCCTGGTACTGGAGTCACATGCCTGGGGCTAGCACCCCGGGAAGACACTGCTGCAGGTACAATTGCCGCAGTTGTAGAAGACCTCCACCTCCGTGGAGAAGGAGCTGCTGCGGAGGATGCAGGCCTGACGGACCTTCCATCGGCATGCTTTAGCTTCCTCTTCCGGCTCGAGGGTTCGGCCGCTGGCTCCTTGCCCTTGCCGACAACTTCGGTCCTTGCCTTCGGGGCAGGGGCGGAGCCACTTTCAGAAGCCCCAGGGATCACTACCCCGGAAGTCGATTGTCTCTCGATGACACCGAGATCGTCAAGCATCGGGATCGTCCGCCGGAGCTCCCTGTTGAACTGTACTTCCACGTTCAGAGGGAGGAAAGCTGGTGGCGGGGTCAAGTAATCACCCGCGACGTAGATGCCGTGCTGGAACTTCTTGAGATGAAACTCCAAGGTCGACCACTCCATGTTGGACTTCAGCCCGGTCTCGACCCGGTCGTCGTCCATCACACTGTTGAGGGACCAAGCGAGTTTTTCTCTCCTCTTCAGCGGTGCCCACCTGTTGACCAGGAAATTGCAAAATACCACCTGAGGAGTTACTCCTCCCTCCACACAATGGCGGATCCTGGTCAGAGCAGGGTTGAAGGCATCCGACAGCACCGGAGCTTCACTCCAGACTGCAGTGTCGATGTTGGGGAGGCCTTCAGGCAGCTCCAGCTTCTCGTGCTCCTCCACCCGGATGACTATCCAATCTTTCTTCCAATCGTCCCACTTTCCAGAGGGAAACGACCGGAGGTACTTGAATGGGAACTTCTTGCGCTTCACAAAGTAGTAGAAGCCAAGGTACTCATCACCCCATCCAGTGGTATGGACGGTGAAGAAGGTCCGAAAAAGCTCAATGCAGGGGGGATGCCCACCCACATTTCACAGAAGTGGACAAAGACAGACACTAGAAGAATGGAGTGGGGGCCAAGGTGATACAGCTGCAGACCATAGAAGTGTAGCAGCATCAAGAAAAAGGAGGAAAAAGGTGGGATCAACCCCACCATGGCGTACGCAGAAAAGTACACCATCTCGCCGGCGTGCTCCTTCTCGAATGGGAGCTCTCCCCCGGCACGGACCAGGTGGTTGAAGAAGTCCGGGGACCACCCCATGAGGGCCCGGACCTTCTTCAGGTCACTTTCGGTCTTCAAGCGGCTCTGGCGGAGACCCAACTCCATCGTAGCATAGCGAGGCAAGAGAGGAAAAGCAAGCACAAGTTTGGGAGTTCGAGCGCAAGATCTGATGAGAGGCGTAAAAGAACCCCAGATGCTACGCGCTTTCCTTCTTAAGTAAGCCCCCACAACGCTTGGATGGAAACCGCAGGGAAGCCGAAGATACTATTCAAAATTTCACCCTGCCAATGACAAGAGGGCCCGGGACCACCCCGACGATCAAGTCGAGGTTCTTACCCAGGCGGACGGTTGTCGTCATGAAAGGCGGGAAGCCCGAAGGCGGCAGCCTGAAAAGGCGTGTGGAACCGATATGATTTTCGTATCGGGAACAGGCGATCTTCAATTGCGTGAGATCCGCACGCCAAAGATCTCATTTGCCGCACTCGAGATGTGCCACGCGGCAAGGATTTAACTCCAAAACTATCGCCAATGGCACATCTGAAGACCTTTGAAGACTCGGCTCAAAAGTCGAAGGATGGACCCACCTCCAGCGGAATGACTTCACCCAAGGGGTCTTCCCCAGAGGTGGGCCCAGGGGGCCGCTGTCGGTACCTTGGGTACCGTATACCCCTTGAGATTGCAAAGATATCAAGGAAATGTCATCTACTTGATTTGAAGACCGTCGGAGGCCCACATGTCAGACATAACTGGACCCACTTCCCCAATATGGTTAATCTCAGGGTCGCCACGTGTACCATCAAACCAGAGCTACCGCCCACAAGGGGGAAGCTCCGGGCTATGTACCATAATGGCACACCCGGACCTAACCCCAGACCGAGGGAAGCTCCAGAACTGACACTGTTTGGTGGCACCAGACCTATCTATTCCTCACAGCATGCTCCGAAGCTGCCATGTGTCCTACCATCGGATCCTCAGCCTCAAACCTCCGGTAGACTCCACAACGGCTCCGGATCTTCAAAGGGGAATCAAGGACTTCATGACCCGATTAAGTGTCATTAATACTACGTTAATGACACACGATCGGACGACCTTAATTACCAGTAACGGTGTTGTCAAAGCCCATAAATCGATCATTAAGGGTAATTAAGCGCATCAAATGTGTATCAATATTAGTAACCGCCGGGGCCACATGTCGGGCCAGGCCAACTTGTAAGGACCTATCCTTGCACTATAAAAGGACAGGTCGACGATACATAGAGGGGCTCTCTCCGCTCTCGGATCTTTCGGCTCTGATCTGATCGCTCACTCTCAACTCACGTCACCTGAGTTGAGTTCATACATCCAATACAACACCAACACACCCCATGGAGTAGGGTATTACGCTTAGGCGGCCCGAACCACGTAAATCTTCGTGTCTCCTATGCCATTTTACATTTAACCTTCTTGAATCTCCGCGCGCCCACACTGAACTTCAAACTCCGTAAACACTTTTAGTAGTGTCGGGAGATCTGCCGGATCAAAACCACCGACAATCACCAACAGAAATACGAGCAGATCATGTCCGTGACAAACATTCAAGGACAGTTAAAGCAGCAGTTACAAGATCTGATAATGTTGTCATTAATGTCATATTAATGACACATGATCAGTGCACCGTTAATAGGGGTGACGCAGCCATGAAGGCACGTTACCACACTATTAATTATACTTAATACCCTTTAGACAGTGTATTAGGTCATTAAGCACGCTAGGGCCACATGTCGGGCCAGTCCAGCTTTGTAACGGTCAGTCCTTAGAACTATAAAAGGGTTGCACCACACGAATATGAAAAAGGCGAAGATGATTCAACCTGACCCTAGCGAACGCACTCGCTCAATACAATTACACAAACCCCGTGGAGTATGGTGTTACGCTCACGCGTCCCGAACCACGTAAATCCCTGAGGTCATCATCTTGATCTTGATCTTTGCATGCCCCAACCATAAAAGAACCTCCGCGGGCTGCTTCTCAGCGGGTCCAGGGGAAGTGTCGTATCAAACACTTTAACATTTGGCGCGCCAGGTAGGGGGAAATGGCGCAATCCCGAGATCACAAGATCGTGAATTCAGCTGCTGGATCTTCCAATGGCAACCACGCTAGACAACCTGCTGGAGGCAATCCCTCCAACGTCCAACAACCAGCAGGAGCCGTTGCTTCAGCAGGTGCCATGGTACCACAGCCACCATCTGTTCTAGCAAACAATGCTGGTCAACAAGATGGAGCATCTGTGTCGATCACTGCATCAACAAACAACAACCCTGAGCACGCGCTCATTGCTGTGCGCGCTCTTCTACAACGCCCACCACCTCCAGGTGCACCCCAGGGTTCTATGGAGCAATGGAGGGCTGATGATGACCATCTGGTCGCAGCTGCGACTGCAGGCATCAGCAACCAATGTCCTCCCCCTTCGGGGCAAGCACCATGACAACGACAGATCTTGTCTGGTCGACTTGGTCCGCAAGCTTCTCAACAAAGGAGGCGTGCTGCCTCCCAACAGGTGACTTTGTTGCCTCCCGGGGCACGATGCACCCACACAATTACCAGGATTCTGACTCATGATCTGCGGTCGGAACTGGATCGTCGATACCAGCAAGAGGATGGCCGTGTTCACATTGAGCATGCTTGTGAGAGGCGAGAAGCTCGGGACAACCCTGCTCCTCAGGGAGTAGGACGATACTGTTCTGCCCTGGCCATGCACTTACGTATGGTCAAGTGGCCACAAAAGTTTCAGCCCCACTTACCAAAGAAATTCGATGGGACTGTCAACCCCGCTGAATTTCTTCAAATCTACTCTACTGCCATACTGGCAGCAGGGGGTGATGAGGTTGTGATGGCCAATTACTTCTCGGTGGCTTTAACTGGGACTGCAAGGTCCTGGTTCATGAGTCTTCCACCCGACTCCATTAATAGTTGGGCATAACTATGCCAGCAATTCACAGCCAACTTCGGGAGCTCCTATACCCGACTCGACATTGAATTGGACCTGTTTGCTATAAAGCAAATGTCGAGGGAATCACTACGGTCCTTCATCCAGCAATTCTCTCAGGTACTAAATACCATTTCTTCTGTCTCGAGCTCTTCTGTTATCATTGCATTCAAACAGGGTGTTCGAGATAAGAAGATGCTAGAGAAGCTGGCTATTAAAGAAGTTACCAGCGTCACGAAACTCTTCAGCCTAGTCGACAAATGCGCTAGAGCTGTGGAGGGCCGTGAAATGCACTCCAAGCCAGCTCCGGAGGCCAACCAGAAGTCCTCCAAAACTGAAGCCGCTACCTCCAGTAGTGGTAAGAAGAAGAAGAAGCCCAACAGCAAAAAGAAGCCGTTGGCCAACGCTCCAACTGCTGCTGCTGCAGCCCTTGGAAGCCGGGGGACACGCCCCGAGAAGCAACCTTGTCCTTCATCAGAGGACGACAACAATTCCAAAGCATGGTGTCCGATTCACAAGACGAATCGACACAACTTGGAGGAGTGCCGGGAGGTCCAGAACCTTGCCGAGCGCTACAACAAGCGCCGGGAAGAAGCTCCATTCTGTCAAAGGGAAGGAAAACAAAAAAGTCGATGAAGCACCGGCTGAAGAGGAGCTAGGTTTCTAGGACCCTAAAAAGGTCTTTAAAGTCGTTTACAACACTGTCGACGACGACTCCAACGCCTCTGACAACGAGCGTCGGAAGACCCTGAACACCATCTATGGTGGTTCTTGGGACATCATCTCTCGTCACATCCTCAAGACAATGCGGTGGGACATGGCCATGGTAGCTCCTGCTGCTATGGCAGAACCACATCGGAAGTGGATGGATACACCCATCATTTTTGATGCTTCAGATTGCCCCCAAAACATGATCGGGGCTTGTCAACTCCCGTTGATGGTGTCACCCACCATTAACAATATCCAAATTCACCATGTCATGGTGGACGGAGGTTCCGGTCTAAACCTCATCAGCTTCGAAGCTTTCGTTAAGCTTTAGCTCCGGCCTTCGGACCTTCGCCCATTCCGACCTTTCACCGGAGTAGGTCCGGGAACCATTACTCCTCTTGGTTCCAATACACTCCCAGTGACCTCCGGGACCCAGGAGAACTACAAAACCGAGAAACTGGTTTTCGACGTTGCGCAGATCAGTCTGCCCTTCAATGCCATTTTGGGTAGGCCAGCTTTATACAAGTTTATGGCTGCTGTCCATTATGGTTACTTGATGTTGAAAATGCGAACACCCACGGGCGTTCTCCGGATTCGTGGAGATCGTACCGTAGGAGTCACATCACTGGAGGAACTCTATGCGCTTACCACAGCGCAAGAGGAAGTATCCGGTAAGGAGCCAGCTGCTAATCCTCCAAGCATTCGTCACAAAGTCTCTACCTCCGCACCTCGTGTGCAACCAAGCGGCGACGCTGACATACTCGTCAAAGTCATCCAAATCGGTTCCAATGTTGCTCAGACTACCCGTATATCGGGGGGGGGGGGGGGGGTCTGAACAACAAATAGGAACTCACGCTCATCACTTTCCTTCGGGCTAATGTCAACGTGTTTGTCTGGCAACCGTTACAAATGCCTGGGATCCCTAGGGAGGTGATTGAGCACAATCTGAAGATCTACCCAGACACACGTCCTATACACCAGAAGCCCCGAAAACAATCAATCGAGCGACAAAACTTCATCCGACAGGAAATCAAGAAGTTGCTTGAAGATAGATTCATCCAGGAAGTCTTCCATCCAAAATGGCTGGCAAACCCAGTTGTTGTACCTAAAACTGGTGGGAAGCTTCTTGATGTGTATTGACTACACCACCTTAAATAAGGCATGTCTAAAAGATCCATTTCCACTACCTAGAATAGATCAGATAGTGGACTCCACCTCCGGATGTGAACTACTGTGTTTCTTAGATGCATATTCTGGATATCATCAAATCCAAATGTCTAAGGAATATGAAGAGCATATTGCCTTCATAACAGTAGATGGATTGTATTGTTATACTGCCATGCCATTTGGTCTTAAAAATGCTGCTTCAACATTTGTGCGAGCCATATACAAAACATTTGGACAGCTAATTATAGACTTGGTGGAGTTTTATGTTGATGACATCATCGTGAAAATAAAAAACAAGGAGTCACTCCTTGACAACTTACAAGCCGTCTTCGACAAGCTGCGCACTATGCGCACCAAGCTGAACCCGGACAAGTGTGTCTTCGGGGTTAGCTCTGGAAAGCTTCTGGGGTTCTTGGTGACTCATAGAGGAATTGAAGCAAATCTAGCGAAGATCAAGGCTATAGAAGAAATGCGGCCCCCAACCCGCATTAAAGATGTCCAAAAGTTGACTGGATGTCTAGCTGCACTCAGCCAGTTTATATCAAGACTGGCAGAACGGGCGCTACCCTTCTTCAAACTCTTGAGGAAGTCCAGACCATTTCATTGGTCTCAAGACGCCGAAAAGACGTTTCAAGAGCTGAAGCAACTCCTCACCACACTACCAATCCTGTTAGCTCCGAACCCTGGTGAGCCTTTACTGCTTTACATTTCGGCAACTACAGAGGTTGTCAGTATGGTCCTGGTCACAGAAAGACCGGAGCCATCCCCAATTCAGGAGTCAAGACCCCTCCGGGAGGGTCTGGAGCTACCTGAAGGCGAGTCTGGGTACCAACCCTCAAGCACGGATCCTCAAGGCGAGATGCTGGAGGATCAAACTCCTTCAAACGAAGGAGTAACTGCTGCTGAACAAGAAGATATAGACCCCTCTAGGAGGGTCCAGGTCACTCCAGAGGAAGCTCCGGGTTCCTTCGGCGGGGACCAGGAAATTCCAGAAGAAGATTCGGGACCCTCCAGTAAGGTCCGGGTCGATGGAGAGGAAGCTTCGGGTCCTTCTAAAAGGGTCCGGACCATCCAGCACCCTGTATACTTCATTAGTGAAGTACTCCACAACGCCAAAACAAGATACATTGAGGTGCATAAACTGCTTTACGCAGTTCTTATTGCCTCAAGAAAGCTTCGTCATTACTTCCAATCCCACAAAATCTCAGTGGTAACCTCTTTTCCACTGCGTGCAATTTTGCATAACCCTAATTCTACTGGGAATATTGCAAAGTGGGCAGCGGAGCTGGCAGAATTCAATCTAGAATTTGTGTCGAGACAAGCAATTCAAAGTCAAGCATTGGTTGACATTGTGGCGGAGTGGACTCCCTCTCCATCAAACCCTAGAGGCCACAGTGAGCAGAAACCAGAGGTCAAAGTTCCGGTATTCACTGAGCCTCACTGGACTCTCTACTTTGATGGCTCCATGCAGAAGCAGGGGGACGAAGCTGGAATCCTTCTCCTGGCTCCGACCGGACAGAAGGTCAAGTACATAGTACACCTTGATTTCAAGGCAACCAACAATATGGCGGAGTATGAAGTCCTCATCTATGGACTCAAGTGGCACTATCTTATGGTGTAAAACAACTGTTGGTGAAGGGAGATTCACAACTCATCATCAAACAAGTGAAAGGTGAATGCTCCTGCAACAATTCTCAATTAGCTGCTTATCTCCTTGAAGTCCAGAGGCTTCAGAAGGACTTCGAAGTCCTGGATCTCCATCATGTTCAGCGCCTTCATAACTCCAAAGTCGATGAACTCTCAACGAAAGCCTCAACCAGAGCTCCGGCTCCTTACGAAATATTCATCCGGAGGTTATCAAAACCAACAGCTCAGCCTGCTGAACTGAGCGAAGGGGGCGAGACCGGCACCTCGAAGCTGACGGTCCTAGTGGCCCTGTTACCATGGCATTCACCAAGGGTCGTAGGTGCTGCTGGAAGCTCCGAGCAACCCAACACGCAAGACTCAGAAGCTCAAGTTAGCTCTGATGCATGGATCTCGGAGATCCGGAGCTACTTTAAAGGCAATATCCTTCCTGAAGACAATGTATCCGCTGACCGGATTGTCAGATTGGCTAAAAGATACACGTTGGTAGAAGGGGATCTCTACCGACGCGGTCAATGGCATCCTAATGCGGTGCATTGCAAGGGAAGAAGGCCGCGATCTCCTCGCAGAAATCCATGGAGGTGAGTGGCGAAACCACGCATCTTCTCGCACGCTGGTTGGTAAAGCCTTCCAGCACGGCTTTTACTGGCCTACATCACTTCAGGATGCGGTTGAGGTAGTGAAAAAATGTGAAGCGTGTCAGTTTCATGCCAAACAGATTCGTACACCAGCTCAATCGCTACAAATGATACCTCCTACATGGCCATTCGCTGTGTGGGACATGGACATCTTGGGACCTTTCCCAAAAGCTGTCGCAGGTTACATGTTCCTATATGTCACCATCGACAAATTCACCAAGTGGCCGGAAGCAACTCCAGTAGTAACAATCAACAAACAATCAGCAATCAAGTTCTTGAAGTCCATTATATGCAGATTTGGAGTTCCAAACAAAGTCATAATTGACAACGGAACTCAATTGAAAAGTACTGCATTCCAAGAATATTGCAAAGACCTCGACATTCAACTTAGCTACGCTTCAGTAGCTCATCCAGCAAGCAATGGCCAAGCCGAGAGAGCAAACACAGAAATCTTAAAAGCACTCGAGACGCGCACATACGAGCGCTTGAAAAAGCACGGAGCTAACTAGATTGAAGAGCTTCCGTCCACATTATGGGCGAATAGGACAACACCTAATCGGTCAACTGGGGAGACTCCATTCTTCTTGGTGTACGAAGCTGAAGCAGTCTTTCCTTCGGAGATCACCTTGGGGTCCCTCTGGGTCCGGACCTTCGACGAAGCCATGCAGGACAAGCTCTGGTGTAAAGACCTTGACCTCGTCGACAAGGGAAGGTGTGTAGGATCGAAGAGCACGTGAAAATCTATCATAGGGGGGGGGGTGAATGGTAGATTTAAAAATCTTATGCAGCGGAAACAATTAAACACCAACCCCTTTGGCAGAAAAATGATCTGTTAAAGAAATCGTGTGTGAGACTAATCTAAATGTGTTTCACCATGAAAAAAGTAATAGATATCAGAGATAATCAAGTCACGAAGACAACACAACAAGAATCCCTCAAATCCGTCGAGAAAAACTCAACTTATGATTGAAAGATCAAACAAAGCTCAATCTGCCCTACCAGAGAAAAAAAAACAGTTCTGGAACGCTGCAAAGAAACTCGTTAGATCATAGACCACAAATCCAATGACCGTGAAATTTTTAAAGCTGATATATAATCAAGTTGTGAAGACAACCCAAAAAGAATCACATCAATTGGATCTGTAAAACTCGAGTTATGATAAAACCACCGATGAAAGGTAGTGCTGTCCAGAAACTTGACGAGTAAAACTTGTCTGGAACAAGTCGGACGAACAAGGCACAAAAGTTCCTTCAAACTACGAATTTTATTCAATAGAACACAAGAGGAACAGCCCCAAAGTCGTGCACCACGAGCTCTGGTCTCCCTTGCTTATATAACCAGCTCGAAAGCCAACTCAACTCAAATCAGGAACCTAATCCTACTCTGTTCACGAATCGTAACTTTCCGTAACTGCTTAGGATTCTTCTATACGCAGATAGAAGCAATCTCAAGACTTCCAAACACCTTAGGAACGTATCCCACATTCCTAAACAACTCAAATTCGTGACCCACACGAAATCCTATCATAACCAACTCAAATCTTTCCATATTTGAGTTAAACCCGACTCAGCCGCAACCTGAGTCCATAACCTAGTCGGTTGGACCTTTCCGACCAACTCTTTACGTCCACATCTCTTCATCACGTCTCGGAACCATGTAGACACATCCATGCACTTATTTCACACGTGCAAACATCTTCCAATGACGTCCACAATACCTTCACATGCATTGTTCTTGATTCAATCATGTTGCGCAACCTCCTGATTAGCTCAACCACAATTCCTCCTGAATTTGGTTGTTGGAACCTCATCTCCTCCCTGAGACTAGTCCAATGGATGCCATCACCAGCCATGTCTTGAACTCAAGCAACACCTGCACATGAATAAACAACCAATCCATACGGGCCCAAGTCCTCGACTTGACTCAAGTTAGTTCCGAACACAACACCTTACGTGAAAACCTCACATAAGCATGTTACAAAACCACAGTAACACGATATCATCTATGTCAACCAAAAACGCACCAAAGACTTAGCAAATGAATACTAAGCAATCTTTCCAGAGATGTAAAGCAAGTACGAAACATTGCAAATGAAAAACAGAAGCATTGCAGTCAAGTTCCGGACCTTTCCAGAGCAACCAGGACCTTGAGCTGGAGCAAACAAAAGCTAGTAGAACCTAGCGCCGGAACTTACCAAAACTAGTATAACCAAGCTCCCGCCGGAGCTTACAAAACTAGTAGGACCTTAATAAAAAGGTGTTTTGGTGATATTCAAAACTTTTATCGTCAAAGCAAGTGTATTCAGCACACATAGGTCTTACAATCTCTCCCTTGATGAATGCATTGGCAACACCATTTAAAATTCGAACATTGGCTTATTCACATAAAAGTTTTGAAGGCAATTTCTCCCCCTTTGTAAATCAAAAGTAAAATGAGAAGAAAATCCAAAAATTATCCCATATTATCTCTCCCCCTTTATTATCTCTCCTTATGCACATATTCTCTTTCTCTTCATGTTTATCTCTCCCCCTTTGACAATGTATTCAGCAAGTCATGAGCATATAAACAAATTATCTCTCCCCCTTTAGTTGTTATGAGCATATTATAACATATACATATAAACAAAGCTCATCCAAGTCATACTATCAAGTACCTTACATTATCACATCAATGAAATACATAAAGTAGTGTAAGCCATGCTAGATATCAAATGTAATTTTCAATTTAAGCAAGTCATGATCTCACAAACTTAACTATTTCAAAACCTGAAATCATGACACTAGTTGCTGCATTTTACTATTTTTCAAAGCATAAATTTAGATCATATGATATTTGCAAGAGATTATATGCGCATCTGCCTTATTCTAACCAACAAAGCCAAGCCTATGTCATTTGACAATCAGAAGCTTAAGGACATGGTTTTAGTCATACACAACTTCTTCCAAGTTCATATCTAAGTGCAATGATAAGCCATCTCAAAAGAAGAAGTGCGATGCATGCATATTCTCTTGATCTTTTCTCAATTCATAAAAACTCAACATGTGAGTTGATTACTTGATTAATTCTTAATGATTAAAAGCACTTGTGAACATGTAACAAGTTCAAAACAGCAAGAAAGTTCGACCATGACCAGTTTTAGTGTAAGTAATTATTCCAATTACTAGACATGGCAAAAACTACAAAATGTATAACACGAGTAATGTAGTAAGAACTTTCAGCATGTAAAAGGAATCACAAAGTCATATATGTATGAAATACTATGCTCATATTATTTTAATTTCAGATTCACACATAGACTTCTCAAGTTTCAAAACTCCCCCTCAATTAAGCCATGAGGATGCATAACCCCTATTTCACTACGAATGTAACAAAAACGAGTGAAATCCAAAGGTTTTGTAAAAACGTCAGCCAATTGTTGTTCGGTATCTACATGGTGAAGCACAATGTTTCCTTTTTCAACATTATCTCGGAGAAAGTGATACCTAATGTCAATGTGCTTAGTTCTAGAATGTTGCACGGGATTTTTAGCAATGCAAATGGCACTAGTGTTGTCACAGAATAGTGGAACACTATCTAGATCAACCCCATAGTCCTTAAGTGTTTGAACAATCCAAAGAATTTGTGAGCAAGCACTAGCAGCCGCTACATATTTAGATTTGGCTGTGGATTGTGCAACTTAATTTTGTTTTCTAGAGGACCAAGCAACAAGAGAATTACCAAGAAAATGAAAAGCACCGGAAGTACTTTTCCTATCAATCCTACAACCCCCAAAATCAGCATCTGAAAAAGCTTTCAAAGTAACGGTTGAGGAAGAAGGAAGAAAAATTCCAAATTCTTGAGTTCCATGTAAGTACCTGAGAATCCTTTTGACGGCTCGACGATGTGAAGCACGTGGGGAGGCTTGAAACCATGCACAAAGACATACGCTGAATTGTATGTCTGGTCTTGATGCCATGAGGTACAAAAGTGATCCGATCATGCTTCTATATTCTTTTTGATCCACGGGTTCACCATCTTCATCAAGTCCAAGTGTTGTTGCTGTTCCCATTGGTGTCTGAAGAGGCTTGCTTTTGTCCATGTTGAAGCGCCTTAGGAGATCTTTTGTATACTTCGTTTGATGCACAAAGGTACCCTCCTTAGTTTGCTTGATTTGCAGTCCCAAAAAGTAAGTGAGTTCACCCATCATACTCATTTCAAATTCGGAACTCATCATTGCTTTAAACTTGGACACAAGATCATGAGAAGCACAACCAAAGATAATATCATCCACATACACTTGAATGAATAATGAGTCATTGCCATGCTTAAGCACAAAAAGAGTTTTATCAACCTTGTCCATGCTAAACTCTTTTTCAAGTAAGAATGTTTTTAACCTATCATACCATGCTCTAGGGGCTTGTTTGAGACCGTACAAGGCTTTGGACAGTTTGTAAACATGATTAGGAAAATCTTGATTTTTAAAACCCGGTGGTTGTTTCACATAAACCTCCTCATCTATGTAGCCATTAAGAAAAGCACTTTTAACATCCATTTGATATAGCTTAAAACCTTTAGATGCAGCAAATCTAACAAAATTCTTATGGCTTCTAATCTAGCAACAGGAGCAAAAGTTTCATCAAAATCTAGACCTTCAACTTGAGTGAAACCTTGAGCAACCAACCTAGCCTTATTCCTAACCACAACCCCATCCTCACTTTGTTTATTTTTAAATACCCATTTAGTTTCGATTAAAGTGTGACCTTGAGGTGGAGGTACAAGTTTCCAAACATTATTTCTTTCAAAATTTTCTAACTCTTCTTGCATGGCAACAATCCAAGATTCATTAGTGAGTGCGTGTGATATATCTTTGGGTTCAAAAGAAGCAACAAAAGCAGAATGAGCATAAGAGTTTGGATCGCAAAACCTGGACCATGTGACTCATTCGTGCAAGCTTCCAATCATCTGTTGTAGGTGATGATCTTTGTAAAACCGTAGGGGAACAAATGTCTCACAAGCTTCTTCTTCTTCATGTTCATCACAAATCGATGAGCTTGTGACTTGAGGATGATTTGAATCAGCATTGATGGTTGTCGGTGCTGGTTGAGAATTAACATCCGGAGCTGAACCAAAGTCTTTAGTTGATGAATTTTTGGGCAGCAGCTCCAATTCTTCCTCATCTTCAACGAAAATGCTCCCCCCCTGAGGATATGGATCTGGACCTGCAATGTTTGAGCTAGTACCTGGGCTAGCTTCATCAAAAGACACTTCACAAGTCTCCACAATTTTGTTAGTGTCAAGTAAAAGCACACGATAGCCTCTAGTATGAGATGGATAACCAAGAAACATGCCATCAATGGATCTAGGTTCAAATTTATCAAGATTACCATGTTTCTTAACAAAGCATTTGCAACCAAAGACCCGAAAGTGTGTAACACTAGGCCTATGTCCAAATCGGAGCTCATATGGTGTTTTACCTAGCTTAGCACGCAAGAAAACACGATTTGAGACATAAGAAGCGGTTGCTAATGCATCAGCCCAAAATTTCCTAGGAGTTTGATATTCATCAAGCATAGTCCTAGCCATCTGAACTAAGGTTCTGTTCTTTCTTTCTACAACACCGTTTTGTTGAGGTACATATGGTGAAGAAAATTGATGATCTATTCTATTTTCAGCACAAAAGTGATCAAAAGATTGATTTTTAAATTCTGTTCCATTATCACTTCTAATTGCTTTTAAAGATCCTGGGTAATCAATTGATAATCTAAGAAATAAAGTTCTAAAGTGACTAAAAACTTCATTCTTAGACGCCATAAAGTAAACCCAAGAGTATCTAGAATAATCATCAAAAATCACAAGTACATACCATTTACCTCCGACGGATTGAACACGTGAAGGTCCTACGGTGTCAAGATGCAAAAGTTGACATGGTTCAGTTGTCATGTTCATTGTGAGAGGAGTATGTGAACCTGCAACCATCTTAGCATGTCTACAAGAAGAGCACACAATTTCTTTGTCCCCTTTAAGCTTAGGCAGCCCACGTATGTGATCAAGAGCACTAACACACGTTAGGTGATCAAAGCCTACGTGACCAAGTCTACGATGCCAAAAATATAGGTCCTTTGAATCATTAGCAACTAGACACCTATGCTTAGAGGAAGACATACCAAAATCAGCTTTAAAAACTCTTCCAAACCGAGACATGTTAAAAATAAGCTCACTATTTGAACTTACAACTTTGCAGCAGTTTTTATTAAAAATAATTTCCAGATTTTCATCTAGTAATTGTGAAACAGAAATCAAGTTGTATTTCAAATTTTTGACAAGTGCCACATCCTTCAAAGTGTAGTGATCATTTACTCTAACCTAACCCTTAGCAATTATAGGAGTTGAAGAATTATCTGCAAAAGTAACATTCTCTACACATGACACAAAAGAGAGGGAGGAGAACCAATCTTTGTTACCAGTCATGTGGCATGAGCAACCTGAATCCACAATCCAAATGTTCTCCTTCCTCAAACGTGTAACCTACATAGAAGCACAATACTTCGATGACTCAATACTGGGGTTAGTCAAAAGGCATTTAGGAATCCAGTACTGAGTCACACGACGTGTAGCAGGAAAAACACGCGAAAGCTGAGACAAAACAGCAGGTTTATGAGTCAAAGTTTGAGATTTTTTATTCTTAACTACTGACCTATAAGGTGTTACTTGTGTATCACAAAAATCAGTAGCTCTGGAGGCAAAAACAGAAGGTCCGGAGGTAAACTTTGAATGTTTTTGACTCAAAACAGCAGGTTGTACATTCGGTTCAATATGTGCAGCAAATTTTGCATGAAAGTTATGAGATCTAGCAACCATTCTTTCCCTTTTCTGTTGTTTAGCTAGTCTATAACAAAAATCTATGACATGACCATCTCTACCACAGTAGGTACAATGAAATTTAACTTTGTGTTCATGTCTAGATGAGCAAACAATATTTTTATTTGAAACCGAATGAGACAACACTCTTGCAGATTTGAAAACCACTTCTTTTTGTTTAGGAACTGTTTGAATCAAACCACTTCCTAATGACTTTACAATTTTAGGTGGATGTGCCTTAGCATGAGCATGAGAATCAAAACCTAAACCAGTTTTATCTTTGCAAGACTTGGAAGAATTCAGCAGCAAGTTTAGGTTCTTATTCCCATTACAAAATCGATCTAATGTCCTATGCATGTTATCAAGTTTATCGGACAAATCAAGGCAATTTTCACATGAAGTTTTTCCTTTTAATTTGCAATTGGAACAATATTTAACTTCATGAGAACGTAAAGCATTATTCAATATTGAAATTTCATTCATAGCATCTTTTAGTTTCTTTTCAAGATCATCACAACTAGAACAATGCAAATCAATTGTAGAACAAGAAACATCTTTTAAGTTTCCAATATTAAGTGCAGCAAGCTTTTTGTTCTTTTCAATTTCAAGTTCATGTTTATCAAGTGTGGAGGTATGTGCACTTCTTAGGGAGGACAGTTGTTCATATATTAAGTCACATGAGGAACAAGAATCATCACTAGGAATCAAGGATTTCAAACGATTAATTTCAGATTCTAGTGACTCAATTTTAACAGCATTGTCCCTAAGCTTTTTGTCCTTTTTCTTAACAATAACAGTGGCACGAGAAATAACATCACACATTTCTTCGCAAGTAGGACATACCTCTTCATTATTGCTATTGTGTTCTGCCTCCTCCATACTTGATCTTGACTTGCCCGCCATGAAGCACAAGTTTGCCAAATCATCTTCATCTTCATCACTTCCAATGTCCATGTCGCTTGAGCCAAGTTCCTGGAGTGCTGAGATAAAACTGCTCACCAATTGACGTCCTATAAAACCCTTCTTTTTCTTCGTATCTTTTGCAGAGGAGTGCTTCGTTCTTGTTTTCTTTTCATCCCGGGAAGTAGGACCTAAAAGGTTAGGGCAATCTGAATGAAAATGTCATGTTTTACCACATTCAAACCATCATTGAGGTCCGGAGCTTCCTCTCCTTCTAGTTATCACATTTTGCAATGCTTTTGAGAACCGGGTAGAGATGAGCGCTAGCTCCTCCTCTGGAAACTCCTCAATCTGTTCAAGGGTTACAGAGGACAGCAAAGCAAGTGTACCACAAGATGATGTTTGACCGGAACTAGGCATGTCACGTTGAGAAACACAAGCAATAGACTTGTTGGGGTTCTTACGTGAGATTATGTCAATTTCATGAGTTTTTAAATTGGAATATAGCACATCTAAAGTAAGTGAACTCATGACAATAGATTCACGAATAGATGTGACTTTCATCTCCCAAATTGACATATCTAATGCACTTAGCAATTGCTTAGCATTTTCAGCATCTGAAAAATTAACATTGACACTACGCAAGTTGCTGAGAATCTTATTAAAGCGAGCAAAAAGGTCATCAATAGACTCATCGGGTTGCATCTTGAAGCGCATGTATTCTTTCTTGAACATGTCTTGTCTTACCTCTTTGATCGTGTTGGATCATTCGTGGTAGTCACAAAGTGCTTTCCACACATCGTATGCAGATCGGAGGTGTGCAACACAGTCGAAGTCGCTTTTTGTTAATCCTTGTATGATCAAGTTCCGAGCCATGTTGTTGTTGTCGACATCTCTCAGATTTGTAGCTGTAACTTGATCGTTTGATGGCACTTCGTAAGGCTTGTATACCTTCTCCCATATTGCAAAGCCTTGTGCCTGGATGAAAGCCTACATGCATGCCTTCCAAACCTGAAAATCAATACCAGCGAACACACAAGGTTTGGCAGAGTACTTCTCCATGATGATTAGTCAAAGACACGCACAAATCACAAAGATTAGAGCACCGTGGCTCTGATACCAATTGTAGGATCGAATAGCACATGAAAAGCTACCAGAGGGGGGGTCCGGAGCTACCTGAAGGCGAGTCTGGGTACCAACCCTCAGGCACGGAACCTCAAGGCGAGATGCTGGAGGATCAACCTCCTTCAAACGAAGGAGTAACTGCTGCTGAACAAGAAGATACAGACCCCTCTAGGAGGGTCCGGGTCACTCTAGAGGAAGCTCCGGGTTCCTTCAGCAGGGACCAAGAAATTCTAGAAGAAGATTCGGGACCCTCCAGTAAGGTCCGGGTCGATGGAGAGGAAGCTTCGGGTCCTTCTGAAAGGGTTCGGACCATCCAACACCCTGTATACTTCATTAGTGAAGTACTCCACGACGCCAAAACAAGATACATTGAGGTGCATAAACTGCTTTACGCAGGTCTTATTGCCTCAAGAAAGCTTCGTCATTACTTCCAATCCCACAAAATCTCAGTGGTAACCTCTTTTCCACTGCGTGCAATTTTGCATAACCCTAATTCTACTGGGAATATTGCAAAGTGGGCAGCGGAGCTGGTAGAATTCGATCTAGAATTTGTGTCGAGACAAGCAATTAAAAGTCAAGCATTGGTTGACTTTGTGGCGGAGTGGACTCCCTCTCCATCAAACCCTAGGGGCCACAATGAGCAGAAACTAGAGCTCAGAGTTCCGGTATTCACTGAGCCTCACTGGACCCTATGCTTCGATGGCTCCGTGCAGAAGCAGGGGGAAGGAGCTGGAATCCTTCTCCTAACTCCGACCAGAGAGAAGGCCAAGTACATAGTACACCTTGATTTCAAGGCAACCAACAATATGGCGGAGTATGAAGTCCTCATCTATGGACTCAAGGTGGCACTATCTTATGGTGTAAAACAGCTGTTGGTTAAGGGAGATTCACAACTCATCATCAAACAAGTGTAAGGTGAATGCTCCTGCAACAACTCAATTAGCTGCTTATCTCCTTGAAGTCCAAAGGCTTCAGAAGGAGAACTCTCAACGAAAGCCTCAACCGGAGCTCCGGCTCCTAACGAAATATTCGTCCGGAGGTTATCAAAACCAACAGCTCAACCTGCTAAACTGAGCGAAGGGGGAAAGACCAGCACCTCGAAGCTGACGATCCCGGTGGCCCTGTTACCATGGCATTCGCCAAGGGTCGTAGGTGCTGCCAGAAGCTCCGAGCAACCCAGCACGCAAGACTCAAAAGCTCAAGTTAGCTCTGATGCATGGATCTCGGAGATCCGGAGCTACTTTAAAGGCAATATCCTTCCTGAAGACAGTGTATCTGCTGACCGGATTGTCAGTTTGGCTAAAAGATACACGTTGGTAGAAGAGGATCTCTACCGACGCGGTGACAACGGTATCCTAATGCGGTGCATTGCAAGGGAAGAAGGCCGCGATCTCCTCACGGAAATCCATGGAGGCGAGTGCGGGAACCACGCATCTTCTTGCACACTGGTTGGTAAAGCCTTCCAGCATGACTTTTACTAGCCTACAACACTTCAGGATGTGGTTGAGGTAGTGAAAAAATGTGAAGCATGTTAGTTTCATGCCAAATAGATTCGTACACCAGCTCAATCACTACAAATGATACCTCCTACATGGCCATTCGCTGTGTGGGGCATGGACATCTTGGGACCTTTCCCAAAAGCCGTCGGAGGTTACAGGTTCCTATATGTCGCCATCGACAAATTCACCAAGTGGGCGGAAGCAACTCCAGTAGTAACAATCAACAAACAATCAGCAATCAAGTTCTTGAAGTCCATTATATGCAGATTTGGAGTTCCAAACAAAGTCATAACTGACAACGGAACTCAATTGACAAGTACTGCATTCCAAGAATATTGCGAAGACCTAGACATTCAACTTAGCTACGCTTCAGTAGCTCATCCAGCAAGCAATGGCCAAGCCGAGAGAGCAAACATAGAAATCTTAAAAGGACTCGAGACGCGCACATACGAGCGCTTGAAAAAGCACGGAGCTAACTGGATTGAAGAGCTTCCATCCACATTATGGGCGAATAGGACAACACCTAATCGGTCAACTGTGGAGACTCCATTCTTCTTGGTGTACGAAGCTGAAGCAGTCCTTCCTCCGGAGATCACCTTGGGGTCCCTCTGGGTTCGGACCTTCGACGAAGCCATACAGGACAAGTTCTGGCGTGAAGAACTTGACCTCGTCGATGAGGGAAGGTGTGTAGGATCGAAGAGCACGTGAAAATATACCAGTGGGGGGTGAATGGTAGATTTAAAAATCTTACGCAGCGGAAACAATTAAACCCCAACCCCTTTGGCAGAAAAATGATCTGTTAAAGAAATCGTGTGTGAGACTAATCTAAATATGTTTCACCATGAAAAAGTGATAGATATCAGAGAGAATCAAGTCACGAAGACAACACAATAAGAATCACTCAAATCCGTCGAGAAAAACTCAAGTTATGATTGAAAGATCAAACAAAGGTCAATCTGCCTTACCAGAGAAAAAAAAACAGTTCTGGAACGCTGCAAAGAAACTCGTGTAAATCATAGACCATAAATCCAATGACCGTGAAATTTTGAAAGCAGATAGATAATCAAGTTGTGAAGACAACCCAAAAGGAATCAC
Source organism: Tuctoria greenei (assembly GCA_036927565.1). Taxonomy (NCBI): domain Eukaryota; kingdom Viridiplantae; phylum Streptophyta; class Magnoliopsida; order Poales; family Poaceae; genus Tuctoria; species Tuctoria greenei. Next base: position 123,476,835 of record JAYESD010000008.1, read on the forward strand.
GTTAATTGGATCTGTAAAACTAGAGTTATGATAAAACTACCAACGAAAGGTAGTGCTGTCCAGAAACTCGACGAGTAAAACTTGTCTGGAACAAGTCGGACGAACAAGGCACAAAAGTTCCTTCAAACTACGAATTTTATTCAATAGAACACAAGAAGAACAGCCCCCAAGTCGTGAACCACGAGCTCTGGGCTCCCTTGCTTATATAACCAGCTCGAAAGCCAACTCAACTCAAATCAGGAACCTAATCCTACTCTGTTCACGAATCGTAACTTTCCATAACTGCTTAGGATTCTTCTATACGCAGATAGAAGCAATCTTAAGACTTCCAAACACCTTAGAAACGTATCCCACATTCCTAAACAACTCAAATTTGTGACCCACACGAAACCCTATCATAACCAACTCAAATCTTTCCATTTTTTAGTCAAACCCGACTCAGCCGCAGCCTGAGTCCATAACCTAGTCGGTTGGACCTTTCCTACCAACTCTTTACATCCACATCTCTTCATCACATCTCGGAACCATGTAGCCATGTCCATGCACTTCTTGCACACGTGCAAACATCTTCCAATGACGTCCACGATACCTTCACATGCATTGTTCTTGATTCAATCATGCTGCGCAACCTCCTGATCAGCTCAACCACAATTCCTCCTGAATTTGGTTGTTGGAACCTCATCTCCTCCCTGAGACTAGTCCAATGGATCCCATCACCAGCCATGTCTTGAACTCAAGCAACACCTGCACATGAATAAACAACCAATCCATACGAGCCCAAGTCCTCGACTTGACTCAAGTTAGTTCCAAACACAATACCTTACGTGAGAACCTCACATAAGCATGTTGCAAAACCACAGTAACACGATATCATCTATGTCAACCAAAAACGCACCAAAGACTTAGCAAATGAATACTAAGCAATCTTTCCAGAGATGTAAAGCAAGTACGAAACATTGCAAATGAAAATCAGAAGCATTGCGGTCAAGTTCCGGACCTTGCCAGAGCAACTCGGACCTTGAGTCGGAGCTAACAAAAGCTAGTAGAACCTAGCGCCAGAACCTACCAAAACTAGTATAATCAAGCTCCCGCCAGAGCTTACAAAACTAGCAGGAACTTAATAAAAAGGTGTTTTGGTGATATTCAAAACTTTTATCGTCAAAGCAAGTGTATTCACTACAAGCCAATGTATTCAGCACACATAGGTCTTACAAGGTGTCAAGCAGCTGTTCGGAATGCATGTTATCGCCAAGCGCTCCGGCGCTATCATCAAAGGCATGTGCGTGACCGACAGCTTGAAGAAGGCGACCTGGTGCTCCGGAAGATACTAACTCGCGAAGGGATGAACAAACTTTCCCCCAGTTGGGAGGGTCATTTCTGAGTCATTAAAGTATCCCGACCAGGTGCGTTCGCTTGGCAACTAAGGATGGGATCCCACTTCCCAATCCTTGGAACATCAAGCACCTTCATAAGTTTTATGCTTAGAATCACGGCGGTGAGTCTGTAATTACACAAAATGCATGTTGTAGAGTCATGATACAGAGACGAGCAAGTCCTCCGCGAGAACATCCGGACCCCTTCGGGAGGGTTCGGGAAGTTCAAGTAACACTTGACACAGTCACAACACTAAAAGTGTAACTACTTGCTCTGGGCTAGCACAAGATGTATAGCACATTTAGCTTGGTCCAACACCCTAAGTGTGTCCTTGTCTCCCCTGTTATTCGGACCTATAATGAAAGGCATTGTTGTGTGAAAATAGACTCCACGTGCATTTACCTTTTGTGCAAGGCTCAATATATCAAATTATTTTTACTCCGCTTGTCTATAATAAAGTTGTGCAAATCTTTTTGAACTTTGTTTCAAGTAATTCACATGCATTAAAAGCCTTATTGATAGTCTTTTTGGATCTTAACATTGCTACATAGTCTACTTTCCTGAACGCCAAGCCAACATAGGTCCGAAGTGCGCTATTGACTTAGCCTGGTCCTGCACCCTAAGTATGCTGCTCTAACTACACCTCGGAAGGCCTTAGTAGGGTGAGTACTAAAAAGGCATGTAGATCTAAAAAGATTATATCAAAATGCTCATTATCATGCTAAGTTTCTTCGGGCTCAAAGTTCAAATAAGAACAATAAGCCACAACCAATTTATAGACAGGAGGACGAATTTTACTTTTTCTCTTGCCTTTAATGTGCAGGAAAAGCAAAAATTCATAGTGATGGTGGACGATGCCGGAGCTACTAAGCTTCGACATCTCCCAAGATAGGTTCACCATCAATGTCTAATATGTTGACACCGGAGCTACCAAGCTCCGACCATTCCGGGGGGCCTGTCTTCGACGCTTCAAAATTGAAGAATTCGGACTTAAAATCTACAAGTGCGAAGCAACCAAGTCATCAACATACTTTCATAACCTTTGGTACATGTACACACTTCAACTGTACACATGTACCAGGGGGCCAACAAGATACGACACGGTATATTGAAGACAAAAGTGAAATTGAAGGCAGAAAGGAGGATTTCATTAATTTGAGATACTGGATTACAAAATGGGGAGAGTACAGTAGAAGGCAATAGGAAGAAAGCCCTAGCTACTGGAGGACCTAAGACCTGCGGAAGAATGAAGCTACTTTTTGGGCAACTTCTCGGACGCTGGCTTTGGCGGCGTCTTCCTCTTCAGCAACGGGACCTTCGAGCACCAGGTCCAATGGGAATTGGGGATCTTAGCTTACATAACACGTCTGCACGTATTCCGCGATGTTTGTAGCCAAAGTTATCCCCTCTGTCTCCAGCTGATCCGCGATGACGTCGCCCATCGCTTCAAATTTGCCGCCAGCACCGTTGAGGGCCACCAGTGCTCGGTCCAGATCCAGCTCTGGGTTGTCCGAACGTACTGGACTGAAACCCAGCGGTGTCAGTGCATCATTCGCCCGCCCTAGGAAGTCCCACACTTGAATAGCTTCGGTCTCCTTCAGGCTCCGCAGCTCCTCCGGTGACTTCCGGGCAGCCGCAAGCTCCGAACCTTCACGGGCAAGGCGCTCATCCAACTTAGCATGCTATTGCAAGCTCTCAGCAACTTGTTTTTTCCGGCCGGTTAGCTCCGTCTCCCGGAGGTGGATGCGGTTCCGCCTTTCATCAAGGTCTTTCTCCCTGCCTTTAACTCTCTCCTCCCTAGCGGCAACGTCAGACTATCTTTTTGAGAGCTCTTGCCCCACCTTCCAGTTCTTCTTCCTCTCTTCCTCCTTCCATAGATCCAACTTTTTGTTGCGATCTGCCAAATTTTTCTCACCCAGAGTCAACTTCTGGGTGACCTCCGCCTCTCTCCTCACCACATCCTCCTGCTGCCCCAAGAGATTTTCCTCCCTCGCCTCCAGGTCCGCTCGATGCTTCAGGAGAGTTTCATTCAATTCAGCAACTTTTTATAACACTCGTCAGCAGCGTCACGTCTCTCCTTAGCTTGCTCCAGGATTTCACTGGAGTTAGCATCGAGAGCTCGGATGGCGGCCTCCTTCTCTTCCATTAACTTATCCCAGTACTCTAACCGGGCTTTCTCCCCTTTGATCCACTCCTTCTGGTCAGCTAGCCTCGTCTGAGCAATCTTGGTCTCAAAATGGAGTCTGTTGCGCCAACGCCTCAAGGTGTTGCGCTCCTCCTCCAAGGCTTTGCTCTCATGATCGAAGGTAAGCTAGACCTGCCGAAGACTTGAGCAGGCGTTGTATATGGACAACGCCAGAGGGATAGGTTCTGGGCCTGCTGGGACCATTTCCGCAAGCTCAAAAGGGTTTTTCATCACAAAAATGGGTCCCACTCTACAATAGTGGTCCCCTGTACTCCCGCAGCGCTAGAGCCGCTCTCCTGGAACCCTTCAGCGGCAACAGAAGAACCCGCTGGGGGAACATCCACGTCCAAAGAAGTTGAAGGCGCCGCTTCCAGGTCTTCAGTTGATGGCTCCGAAGTCAGGGGACCTGTCGCCATTTCTTCGTGCTGCTCTGGCTCCAGCCGAGATACCTCCGGGACCACCACCTCTGGAGCAGCAACCGAAGCTTCGACTGATGCCTCAACCACTGCTGGCTCAGGCTCAAGCACAGTGACCACCTCTGGCACAGCCGCCGGGCTACCAACCACCTCCGGCTCAGCCGTCGGACCCTCTACTACCTCCGCCTCAGCCGCCAGATCTTCAACCATTTCCAGCACGAGGGTCGGAGCTTGGGTGATTTCCCACTCAATAGCTGGGGCTTCAACTACTTCTGGCTCATCAGCCTGGACTTCAGCAACTTCTGGCTCGGAAGCCGGAACTTCTGGCATCACCGGTGCTGGAGCATCAGCCTCCACCGCCAGGGGTACATCTTCAACTTCTCTCCTGCGGTCCGGTGCTTCCACAGGAGCTTCGGGTGAGGACTCCGAGTCCAAGCTCACGACAGCTGGCACCGGAGCTGCCGCGACTCCCGCCTCCGCTTGACGAGGAGAATTAGTGATGGAAGCCGGAGCTTCGGCAGGTGCAGCCCCAGCTGTTGCAACAAGTGCTGAAGCTCCGGGTCCTTTCTTTGACACCCTAAAAATAAAGGGAAGAGAAAAATAAAGACACATCCAAAATCAAGACTAGTATTTTAGGGTGAGCAATCAATGCTTACCTCGGGATGCTACCACCCCAGTTGCCTCAGAACCTTTTCTTCAGAGGCCCGGAGCTAGAGCCCACCAAATCCGGTGAGACAACTGCTTCGGACCTCAGTTGAGGAACATTCGCAGCCACCAGAGTTCTTTCGGCCGGAGCTTCCCTTCACCGGGAAGAACTCCCGGACTTGGAGCTTCTAGCCGGCACTGAGGCCGGCATCGACTCCATGGAGCTTACGCCTCTTGAAGACGTTTGCACCAGAGCAGGAGTAGCTACAGAAGAGCTCCCCCTCCGGGGAGAAGCAGCCGTTGTGGAAGGAGCAGGTCTGACGGACCTCCCATCAGTGTGCTTCAACTTCCTCTTCCGGCTGTAGGGCTCAGCTGGTTCTTTGCCCTTGCCCTTGCCGAAAACTATTGACGGCTCCTAAGATATACTAACAGATCATCCCCGACAACAGCGCCAGAAATACTTGTTGTTATTTCTTATGCACCATTAACTAAACATCTCCAACTGATGTGTCAGAAATGCTTGTTAATAGTTCTATTGGATCACAGAGTGAATTCCTCAAGCAAACGAAGGTATCATCATTTCCCCTTAAGAGTATTCCCAAGGGTGTCATTTATTTGATCCCAAAGGAAGGCAGGGAAGAGATATAACAATCATCCAGTGGAAAGGGTAGAAAGGTCTAGGGAAGAATCTAGTAAGGATGGATAAAATAATAGTGGAGGTAGTGTGACACACACAAAAGCTTTCAAGTATAAGGGGGTAAGAGGATCCTAGAGGTTAGTTAAGGTTGAGAGTTATGGAGGTACTCCTACTATGCTCTATTGTACATATACATAGTCTAAACTAATTATCCATAAGCTAGATCAATAGTGAATACTTATGCTATGTGGTTCAACACATCGGGCGCGGGCTTACCCCTAGCAATACTAGGGCAACTCCCGCCAAGAGCCTGTGGCATAGCCAAACATGGAGGATTACAAACGACAGATAGGGCTGTCACCACCTACTGCCTACCTCTTCAATCCGTGAGTCTACGAGACATCCAATGCTACTTAGCTATCCTAGCACCATGCTAGCATATTAAGTAATTATCTTAAGAGCCTATGCATAATCCATCCTAAGGCAATGAATTGAATCATCATTGAACCAATGTTAATACACAACATAATTATCCATACTAACCTAGTTATGTTATAATTAACTAGACTATAGTGGGGGTCTATAGGTTTGAAAGCATCTAGGCCCCCATAAGGTATGGTTTCAGTGATTAATGACAACCGTTGGATATCACTAATAAGTTTGTGGATGCAAGGTCTCTCATATAACTCATCACACTTAATGGACTCTATATTTATATCATCTACTGCTCATTGGATACAATTGGAGACCCCTCAACAAACTATTTTACGAGGTCAATCGATTTTCATGAAGACTGAAAGGAAAAACATATATGTCAAAATTATTCCATCAAAATTGACAGCACACGAGACTTAGTCGTCATCAGAAGAACATTTCAAACCAATGTCTAAGGTGTCACTCGGACAAATTCCAAAAGAATCACTTAGAACAACTCGAAGCAGACAAAATCAACTCACTGGATCATCCGATGTATCCAGAAAAGACTACATCGGTCGAGTTGGCTCTACAGCAGAAAAAGACCTCAGTCTTGGGTATACACCGGATCATCCGATGTGGAAGCGTGTGTTACATCAGTCGATCATTCCAGTAAGCAATTTTCTTGGACCAAGTAACACCGGACCATCCGATGTACAAATATGCCACATCGGTTGCTCACTCCAGTAAGCATTATTTATGGACCATCCTGGACTAAATGTCACCGGATTATCGGATGTACAGGTGTATACAACATCGGCCGATCAACGGTCTTATCTGACACAGTGACCTCAGCTAATTTGTATTCGACCGATGACAGCTGAAGGGAGAACATCAGATCATCCGGTGTTTGCAGAATAGTGATGTCAGCCTACTTTTCCAACGGCTATCTCGTGGAAGCTAGCAATTTATACCCCTTCAACCAGTCATTTCGATAAGTCTTGATGCCCAGAGCTACTCTACACATTATCAAGCATTCAAGACGTTGAGCAACCACTTCCACATCATTTACACCACTTGTACACCAAGAGATAGGCTAGAACTTACCAGAGATGATGCTTGTGTGCGTCCATTCTTGGTGATTGGAGTCTCTAGTCTAGTGAGAGCTGTAAGGGAGTGTCTCTTGGTGATTGCATTCACCGTGTATCATTCGGTGATTGGAGAGATCCTTCCGGAGCTTGCCAAGCCGGTTGTGGAAGCCCAGAAGATCAAACTTGTACAAGGCTTGAGCTCCACCTTGCCGGAGATGGTGAACGGAGACTTTTAGTGAGATCCCTGGTCTTGGTGACTTGGGAGTGGCTACACCCTTTGGTGGGTGCCACAACGTGGATGTAGGAAGGTCTTGATGATCTTGCCGAACCACTGGATAAATCACCGTGTCTTCGTGTCTTCTCGGGAGTTTGCATACTCTTCCTTTCCCGTTATACTTATGCATTTCATATACCGCAAACTTATTATTCACTTGAATGCATAGGTTGTTTGCATAGGGAATTGGGCTTTTAGTAGTTGAGTTTTTATTGCTTTAGTTTGTAAAAAGAAGCCCAATTCACCCCCCTCTTGGGCATTCGATCCTTACAATTGGTATCAGAGCAAGGTTGCTCATTGGATCATTCTAGCTTCACTGCTAGAGAGCCAAAATGGCCAAGATTGGGGGTTCGGTTCCCATCTTCGAGGGCAAGAACTTTGCCTATTGGAAAGCACGTATGCGTGCTTATCTAGAGGCTATTGCTCCCGAGGTATGGGAAGCGACCCATGCGGGGTTTGGTGAGCATAACTACACAGGTGATCAAATCAAGTGGGATGCCAAGGCTAGAAATGCTATTTACGAATGCATTAGTCAAGATATGTTTGCTAGGATTGCTAGCAAAGAAAAGGCTTGTGAAATTTGGGCTTGCTTGATTGAAATTCATGAGGGTTCTTCTTGTGTTAAAGAACTAAAGTATCACATGCTTAAGGCCAAATATGATGAGTTCAAAATGCTACCTCATGAAAATGTCAATGAAATGTTTTCTCGCTTGAATGTTCTTATTGAGAAAATTAATGCTCTTGATATTGCTTCTCTTGGCAAGGGACTCATCAACCGCAAGATTCTTATACTCCTTACTAAGCCAAAGTACAACATCATCAACTCCATGCTTCAAAAGGAATCTCTTGATTGCTCTAAATGCTTCCACCAAGAGAACGAATCTCAAGAAAAAGAAAGTGATTGAGCCTAGCTCAAGGGAAGAAGAGCAAGCATCAAGTGAAGATGACGATGATGAGCTTGCATTGATGATGAGAAAATTCTCTCGTTTGAACTCCAAGATTGCCAAGAAGGGATACACCTTTGATCCCAAAAAGAAAGCATTTCTACCAAGGAAAGATGACAACAAGACCTGCTATAACTGTGGTGATCAAGGCCACATCTCCTATGATTGTCCAAAACCGGAAAAAAGAAGAGAGAACCACAAGGGCAAGCATCGCAAGCTTGAGGATAGTGAGGATGATGAAGAAGAGGTCAAGACCAAGCCAAGATTCTTTGGGAAGAAGAAGTATGACAAAGGCAAAAAGGCAAAACTCTTTCCAAAGAAGAGAAAAAGTCCATAAAAGGTGTTCATGTGTGAGGCAAATGAATGGATCACCGACGAAGAATCTAGTGATGAAGAGAGTGAAGCTGAAGAAGAGAGCTTGGTCGGCCTTGCCATTGCCAACAATGATGATTCATCTCTTCGTCCACCTCCCATGTGCCTCATGGCAAAAGGTAACACCAAGGTATGTGATGACTCTAGCGATGATGAGCTTTCCCCGATGACTTAGCTTCAATGATAAATGAATACCACACTATCATTAAAAGGGGAAAGAGTAAGGTCAAGGCTCTTAAACAATCTCGTTGCTAATCTTGAGAGTGCTAACCTCGATTTACTTGACAAGTATGAAAGCATACTTAAGGAGCATGACACGCTCAAATCTCATGTCAAGCAATTTGAGGAAGATAAGGCTCAAATCAAGCTAGATCATCATGAGCCTGACTTAGCACACAAAGCACTCTTGGGAAAGCACAATGAGTTAATCCAAGAGCATCAATTACTTAACCTTGCCTATGAAGTCATCGATCAAGAATCGAAAACTATAAAGAAAGAAACCCTTAATGATAAGGTATCCATTGCTTCACATGCCACTAATGTCTTGCATAAGTCTTTGCCTTTGAAAGAAAATGCTAGGGAGAAGGATTTGATGGATGAAATTGAAAGTCTCTGCACTAGTGTGGCAAGACTATCTAAGGGAGAAGTCAAGCACAAAGAAATCCTTTTCCAACAAGCAAAGGCCTTCAACAAGAGAGGACTTGGATCCTTCCCGGTGCCTAACAAACGAAAGGTGCCCTCACCGGAGCTTAAAACAAGCTTCATCAAGGAATTTGGTTCTTATTGCCAACATTGCGAGGTCACCGGTCACCATACAAGGGAGTGTCCTCTTCCTAACCGGCCTTCTCCAAAATTGCCTACTAACTACAAGTCTACCTTTAATGATCACTATTATCTCTTGAGTAAAGTAGATGGCAAGGTGAAGGAAAGGTTCATTGGCAAGGACATGAAGGGCATGAAGGGGAAGCTTCCCAAGCAACTTTGGGTCCCAAAAACACTTGTATCACACATACAAGGACCTAAGTTAGCTTGGGTGCCTAAAATAAAAAACGGAATTCATGTGTGTAGGTGAACTACGAAGCCGGAGGAAAGCATTGGGTACTCGATAGCGGGTGCACTCAACACATGACCGACAACGATGGTATGTTCACCTCCATAGAGAACCCTGACAATCATGAACAAGTCACCTTTGGTGACAACTCTAAGGGGAAGGTAATTGGGTTGGGTAAGATTGCAATTTCACATGTTATATCTATTTCCAATGTGTTGTATGTTATGTCACTTAGTTTCAATTTGCTTTCTATTGCACAATTATGTGATCTTGGACTAACGTGCACCTTTGGCAAGAATGATGTTGTTGTGACTAGTGAAACAAGCAAATAACTAATCTTCAAAGGGTTTCGGCATGAACACCTGTACTTAGTAGACTTCTCCGACAAGGATGCTAGCTTGACCACTTGTCTTTTCACCAGGACGAGTTTGGGTTGGCTATGGCATCGACGCATCGCTCACATTGGAATGAGCAAGCTCAAGAAGTCATTCAAGCTTGGGATGGTGACTGGCGTGAAAGATGTCACATTTGAGAAGAACAAGCTCTGTAGCGCTTGTCAAGCCGGGAAACAAGTTGCTTCACACCACCCGATGAAGATAATGGTGTCAACCTCCAAGCCACTTGAGTTGCTCCACATGGACCTCTTCGGACCGTCCACATATCAAAGTCTTGGTGGTAATATCTATTGTCTTGTTATAGTTGATGACTACTCTCGGTATGCTTGGACATTGTTTCTAGGTGACAAGAGTGAAACTCTGGAAGTGTTCAAGACCTTCACTAAACGTGCTCAAAGGGAATTTCAACTTCCCATCATCAAGGTCCGGAGTGACAACAGCACCGAATTCAAGAACTACAACATTGGGGAGTGGTGTGATCGTGAAGGCGTGAAACATGAATTTTCAGCCACATACACTCCTCAACAAAATGGTGTCGTTGAAAGGAAGAACAAGACTCTCATCACTCTTGCACGAGCAATGCTTGATGACTATGGCACATCCGAGAAGTTTTGGGCCGAAGCAATCAACACGGCGTGCCATGCCGCAAATCGGGTCTATCTACATCGACTACTTCAAAAGACCTCGTACGAACTCCTCATTGAGAGAAAGCCCAATATCTCCTATTTTCGAGTCTTCGGGTTCAAGTGCTATATCTACCGCAAGAAAAGGCTCGATGATGAGCCTCTACGAGAAGCTATGAAGAACATGACCATTGGAGACATCAAGCCTAAAGTTGAGGAGAGCCATGATCAAGGGGGAGCTTCAAGTTCCAACATCAACACATCTATGGCACCTCAAGTTGACGAAGAACAAAAAGATGATCCATTGCCGACACAAGATTCACAAGCCACACAACATCAAGAAGAAGAACAAGTCCATGATCAAGTCCAACCACAAGAAGAGCAACACGTATCACCATCGCCAAGTGCTTCACAACCACTTATGAGGCATGGACGCATCGCCAAGGCGCATCCGATTGATCAAATTATCGGTAGTCCGTCAAGGGGAGTAAGTACACGTTCTCGCCATTTCGCTACGTTTTGTGAGCACTACTCTTTTGTTTCATGTGTAGAACCCACTCACATTGAGGAAGCACTCCAAGATCCAAATTGGGTAATGGCCATGCAAGAAGAACTCAACAACTTCATCCACAATGAAGTTTGGGTGTTGGAGGAGCGACCCAAGGACAAGAATGTCATCGGGACAAAGTGGGTGTACTGCAACAAACAAGACGAGAACGGTGTTGTGATCCGCAACAAGGCAAGACTTGTGGCCAAGGGTTTATTGCAAGTTGAAGGACTAGACTTTGGAGAAACATTTGCTCCGGTCGCTCGACTAGAAGCAATATGTATACTTCTTGCTTTTGCATCACATCATAATATAAAGCTTTATCAAATGGATGTGAAAAGTGCCTTTCTTAATGGTTACATTAACGAGCTTGTCTATGTTGAACAACCTCCCGGGTTCGAAGATCCGAGGAATCTTAATCATGTGTATAGGTTGCACAAGGCGCTCTACGGGCTCAAGCAAGCACCTAGATCGTATTATGAATGACTACGGGATTTCTTGATCATGCAAGGATTCAAGATCGGGAGGAAGGACACTACACTCTTCACCAAAGACACTGATGGAGAACTATTTGTTTGTCAAATTTATGTCAATGATATTATTTTTGGTTCAACTAACAAAGTTCTTAGCCATGAGTTTAGCAAAATGATGTCTAGGGAATTCGTGATGTCGATGATTGGAGAGCTAAACTTCTTCCTTGGATTTCAAATCAAGCAACTTCGAGACGGGACCTTCATCTATCAAGAAAAATATACCAAGGACCTCTTGAAGAAATTTGAGATGGGAGATTGTAGCTCAAGAGGTGCTCCAATGGCAACAAATTGTCATCTCGACGCGGATATGGACGGTAAACCTGTTGACCAATCTAATTTCCGTTCCATGATTGGTTCATTGCTTTATCTTACTGCATCTAGGCCCGATATCATGTTTAGTGTATGCTTGTGTGCTCGCTTTCAAGCGGCACCTAAAGAATCGCATCGGAAGGCAGTCTTTAGGATACTTTGGTATCTCAAGCATACCCCAAGTGTAGGCATGTGGTACCCCAAAGGTGCTAAATTCCATCTCTTAGGTTACTCGAATTCGGACTTTGCCAGATGCTGTGTGGATCGCAAGAGTACCTCCGGAGGGTGCCATTTGATTGGGCGTTCCCTAGTATCTTGGTCTAGCAAGAAGCAAAACTCCGTTTCCTTATCCACTGCGGAAGTGGAATACATAGCGGCTGGTGCATGTTGTGCCCAAATCCTATATATGAAGCAAACCCTTTTGGACTTTGGTGTTAAATTTGGTTGTGTGCCTCTCCTTTGTGACAATGAAAGTGCTGTTAAGATTGCTAAAAACCCCGTTCAACACTCCCGCACTAAGCACATTGATATTCTCCATCATTTCTTGCGGGACCATGAAGCTAAGGGAGATATCTCCTTGAAAGGTGTTAGGTCTGAAGAACAATTGGCGGATATCTTCACTAAACCACTTGATGAGAAAACCTTTTCTAGACTAAAGAGTGAATTAAATGTGCTAGATGCATCGAACGTCATGTAAGTTGACATGGTCATGTAAGAATGCATCACATATAGGTCTTGTCTAACTTTCAAAGGATAGGGGCGAGCAAGGGTTAGCTTGGGATGGCGGTTCTTTTGGGTATCCCCAAGACTTGGAGAATGGCTCTCCCTGAAGAAGCCTTTGAAAGGTTCAAATTTGGCAAGATAGATTTAATTTATGTCTTGCATGATGCCTGCCATATAGACTTGCACTCACGTTTAATATCGTGCATTGAAAATTGTTTGGCATTGCATACGGTAAATTGTCACAAAGGGGAACCCACTTCATGAGAAAGAGACTTGTTTGAAATGCAATATCTCAACTCATATGATGTGGAAATGACAAAGTGTTAGGTGCGTTAATGCCTAAAGGAACATGCTTTAAAGAGATAGAAGTCTTCATCCTCTAGCTCACAAAGCATGGTCCTTACATTTTGTTTGGATTTTTTTCCTTGGTTTTTCTGGTGTTCTATTTGCTTTAGGGCTTAGCCAAGTTATTGGCAACTAGCGTTAAAGTCTTTTTGAGGGGTTAGGGGTTGCCCAAAAAGTCCTAAGACTTGTGTTTCTCTTTGTTTGTTTAAGTCAAAGGACATATATGGGCTGTTGGTGATCGTTAGTCATCGGATTATCCGATGCTTAGGGCAGAAGCATCATCAGATCAGTTGTGCTTAAGTATAAGGGTCAGCTCAGACAGAAAGACAAATCAACCGATGAGTTCATTCTGAGAAACATCGGAGCATCCGATGTTCACATTTCTGGAGTTGTGCCAAATTCAACCGATGATAAACTTTTCCACGACGGATCATCCGATGCTGAAGGTGCCTCTGGAATAACCTTACTGTACCACTCGACCGATGCACCATCTCAACTGACGTCGGATCATCCGATGTTAAAAATCGAGCTAGGGTTCAGGCCGCACCTATTTAGCGCGTCTCTCCATCTTTCTTTGTTTTTCTCTCTCTTCTCTTCGCCGATGCCGCTTTGCGCCCCTCGCCCTATCGCCGCCCTCCGGCCGCTGCCACACTCAGAGCTGCCGCCACCGCTCCGCGCTGCTTGCCCTGCCGCCGCCCGCCATTGCACTCAGCGTCGCCGCCCTCAGCGCCGCCGCCCTCAGCGCCACCACCGCCCTCAGCACCGCCACTCCACGCGCCCGATCGCCGCGCTCCCCGTTGCATCGCCACCCTCCACGCCTCTGAGCCGTTGCTCCTCGCGCCCGGCCGCGTCGTACTTTGCGTCGCCATCTCGTGCGCCCGACATCGTCGTCCCGCGATCTCATCTTCGCTGTCGTCACTCTTCTCATCAAGATGGGTTGTGACAAGAAAGGAAAGGGAAAGGCCATTGAGGAGCCGACAGCTAAGAAGCAAAAGCTGTCAAAAGAGGTGAAAGAAGCTAGACAAGCTAAGATGGCCGCTCGCGTCGCTGAGGAGCGTGAGCGTGGCCGAAGAGGATCCCTGAGGATCCGGGAGTCCCAACAGAGGCAGCTACAACCACATCAGACAGAGGAGTTTGAGGATCCGCTTGTTCGCCGGTGCACAGTCAGGACCCGTGGAGGTCGTCCAGCTGCAGCCCCGTGTCAGAGCCAATCTGCAGCTGAGCTTTGGGAGGACAGAGTGGCCGAGAGAGCCGTCTATGAGATGGAAACCAATGTCTGGGTTGGTGAGGGTGTCCGCCTGACTGACTACAGGAAGATGAAGGCAAAGCAGCTTAGGAAGATTCGATGGAGCATTCTGGTTGAGGAGTGGTTCCCGCAGCCCAGAGAGCCACTTGTGGACAGACGCTTCTGGACCCTGACACAGGCGTCGCTATATGAGACTTACAGACGTCGGGGCCATAAACTTTTCCAGCACAACTTCCTTGACTGGGATCAGCTCGCACTTGCAGCCAGCACTGAGATTTGCCCTTTCTTTGAGAGGTACAGAGGGCTAGTGGAGCTGATGTCTTTCCAGCGGAGTGCCTACGTGGAGGACCGGGTCTGAGTTTTCTATGCCACACTCTACGTTTTAGAGGGCCACAAATCCATTGACTTTATGTTCGTGGGCCAGCATCACCATTTGACTAGACAGACCTTGGGACAGCTGCTAGGTGTGGATCTCCATGACACTTGCCTACACGAGTTAGTCTATGGACAGGCTGACCCACCGAGGAGGCCACTCACTGGAGGTGTGGCACCACCTTTTGAGGAGATTTGGTCACTGTTTGCTCAGCCCTTCTCACCTGACCAGCCTAGGGTACCTGCTCTACTCACTTTGGTTGCACGTACTGTTCTCCTTGCCTTGCGCCGCACGCTACTGCCCAGGTCCGAATACCTTGAGGGCTTCACCAGTTTGCAGCAGACCCTCCTGTTCTATGTCATGAACGAGATGCAGTTTGACATCGTGGATATCCTCATCTGTGAGATGGAGGATGTCATCACAGATGGAGTTGGGATGCTGAGACAGCTCGTGTTTAGCCACTGTATCAGTTACCTGCTCTACCTGTTGGCTCCAGAGGGATCCACCGTGCATGACAGTCTCACTGACGAGAGCATCACTCGGTTCGGACACTACCGTGCTCCAGCTCCTGGAGACCGCCGCCTTGGCCACCCAGTTGAGCGTTAGGTCCGAGCTCGACTTTCACAAGAAGACTGGTCAGACTTAGAAAAGGAAGACGAGATCCTAGCACAGGCTGAAGCTCAGGGAGGGGATCTATAGCATATCTGGTCAGAGAGTGACACTAGTGACAGTGTCGAGGAGTACTTACCACCTCTTCCCTCACCCAGGCAGCACGACGCGGAGGCTGGAGGCTCGACTGTACCACCACCTCCAACCCCACCTCTGGTGTCCGAGGCACAGGTCTCTCAGCCATCCGATCTCACTTCTCTACTACAGCAGATGATTGAGCAGCAGTGATAGCATCGGCTTGCGGCTGAGCAGGCTGCACGTCTTGTAGAGCTCCAGTAGCAGCAGCAGGAGATGCATCGTCAGATAGCCCACGAGAGGCGAGAGGACACTGACAGGCTCACTGAACTCATTGACCAGATGCATCAACATACTCTTGACCAGTAGCAGCAGACGCAACAGGCCATGATGGGCATCCTGGGGTTGATCACCAACCTCTACACTAAGACCGGGATTGCCCTGCCCTTACAGCTTCCGGGTCTAGCTCCAGGTCCACCTGTCCTAGCACCAGTCTCAGCTCCAGTGCCGACCACACCGATACCGACTATCAACATGTCTCCACCGCTTGCCCCAAGCGCACCGATTCACTCTCCTCTGCCGGCTACGACCCTCTTTCAGCAGACTCGGGCTTCGATGGTCAGTGCCCCGCTACCGGCAGTCCTGACTCAGCAGGCACCCTCGGTTCCCACAGCCCCGGTCTCCTCCACTCCAGCCTCAGCAGCAGCTCCGACGACAGCACCCCCGACGACGACCAGTTCGTCATCGCCCCAAGCGCTCAGGATCCTTAGGCACTCGGCTTCCCTTTTTGGTGTCTTGATGCCAAAGGGGGAGAAGAGTCATAGTCAGGGGGGGGGGGGGGGATAGCATAGTATTAGGGGGAGTCCTAGTTGCAGGGGGAGTATTTTGGGAGCTTTTGTAATTTGGGAGCTTTGCTATTCTTTTGCTATCCTTGAGTATCTGTGTGCTACTTAATTCTCTTATGTTTTCTTGATCGTTTTTGAGCCTTCGAGCTTCGTGTGCTGGATCTTGCACTTGTTACATATCTTTTTGAGTATCGTATTCTAAATTTCATTACTGTTATGCTTTACTCGTTGTGTTGTCATCGATCACCAAAAAGGGGGAGATTGAAAGCATCTAGGCCCCCATAAGGTATGGTTTTGGTGATTAATGACAACCGTTGGATATCACTAATAAGTTGTGGATGCAAGATCTCTCATATAACTCATCACACTTAATGGACTCTATATTTATATCATCTACTGCTCATTGGATACAATTGGAGACCCCTCAACAAACTATTTTACGAGGTCAACCGATTTTTATGAAGACTGAAAGGAAAAACATATATGTCAAAATTATTCCATAAAAATTGACAGCACACGAGACTTAGTCGTCATCAGAAGAACATTTCAAACCAATGTCTAAGAGGTCACTGGGACAAATTCCAAAAGAATCACTTAGAACAACTCAAAATAGACAAAATCAACTCACCGGATCATCCAATGTATCGAGAAAAGACTACATCGGTTGAGTTGGCTCTGCAGCAGAAAGAGACCTCAGTCTTGGGTATACACCGGATCATCCAATGTGGAAGCGTGTGTTACATCAGTCGATCATTCTAATAAGCAATTTCCTTGGACCAAGAAACACCGGACCATCCGATGTAAAAATATGCCACATCGGTTGCTCACTCCAGTAAGCATTATTTCTAGACCATCCTGGACCAAGTGTCACCGGATTATCCGATGTACAGGTGTATACAACATCGGTCGATCAACGGTCATATCTGACACAGTGACCTCCGCTAATTTGTATTCGACCAATGATAGCTGAAGGGAGAACATCGGATCATCCGGTGTTTGCAGAACAGTGATGTTATCCTACTTTTCCAACAGCTATCTCGTGTAAGATGGCTATTTATACCCTTTCAACCAGTCATTTCGATAAGTCTTGATGCCCAGAGCTACTCTACACATTATCAGGCATTCAAGACGTTGAGCAACCACTTCCACATCATTTACACTACTTGTACACCACGACATAGGCTAGAACTTACTAGAGATGATGCTTGTGTGCTTCCATTCTTGGTGATTAGAGTCTCTAGTCTAGTGAGAGTTGTAAGGGAGTGTCTCTTGGTGATTGCATTCACTGTGTATCAGTCGGTGATTGGAGAGATCCTTCCGGAGCTTGCCAAGTCGGTTGTGGAAGCCCGGAAGAACAAACTTGTACAAGGCTTGAGCTCCACCTTGCCGGAGATGGCGAACAGAGTCTTTTAGTGAGATCCCTGGTCTTGGTGACTTATGAGTGGCTACACCCTTTGGCGGGTGCCACAACGTGGATGTAGGAAGGTCTTGATGATCTTGCCGAGCCACGGGATAAATCACCGTGTCTTCGTGTCTTCTCGGGAGTTTGCATACTCTTCCTTTCCCGTTATACTTATGCATTTCATATACCGCAAACTTATTATTCACTTGAATGCATAGGTTGTTTGCATAGGGAATTGGGCTTTTAGTAGTTGAGTTTTTATTTCTTTAGTTTGTAAAAAGAAGCCCAATTCACCCCCCCTCTTGGGCATTCGATCCTTACAAGGTTCTATAATAATGAGATATGTTTATGATGAAACAGTCATATAAGCTATACCTTCAACATACATGGACTCCACAATCAAACAAGAAACGCTTTGCCCAAGTATATGTATAAGTAGAGACTAAAGATACTATCTTTATTATGCATAAAGTCACAAATACAAGAAAGAATACATGAGCCATACCTTTCCCAATGTAGGATTGCGAAGAGAGAGACTCCCTACTCCTTTCCTAATTTGGACTTCGGACTAGAGACTCTTCTGTCTACAAACTAACTCCTCTAAGACTATGGATGATAGTGTACACAATAGAGATGAAGCTCAAGTGGTGTGTGTTGAAGTGAGGGGTAGGGGGTCCTATTTATACTAGTGTTGAGGTTGGTTCCCGCCACAAAAAGCGCGCGAATCAGTCACCATTGACTCCAGGAAGCCAGGAGGAGCCAACACGTGGAGGCTGACCGAGTTTGGTGCAGAGACTAGGTCGGCCGACCCCCTGGTTCGGCTGACCTGGTCATTGCACCATTTCTCGTGTGCTTTCTCAAGGTGGCTGCCAGGTGGGTCCCATTGATGTATATGGGTGATACACCATTGGATCTCCTTGGATACTTCTGTTTGTGGGCCATTTGATCCATGGGATGCCACGTGTCGTCGCCTGATTGGCTGGAATGATATTTTATTTGATTGGTCCCTCTACATTTCCTCATTTCCTGCATAAAATGCTGCATACACATATTTCTCCAAGTCCAAGTGGAATTGGGTTAGATATAAATGTGATGTGTGCGACAAATCCTTCACATAATCGAGTTGAATTGACGGATGAAATTGGTATATAACAGCCGTCAACAAACTCCCCCAAGCTTATCCTTTGCTCATCCGGAGCAAAGTCAAGACTTTAGGTTAATGATCAGGAGTTGATACAATGTCTTATTTTCAAAAGTATCTAATGCACAACAAGATACTCTACCTAGTATTGCAGAAATTGGCTATGATACCCTACCTTTCTTAAGTTATCATGGGGCTTATGCTTTTTCATATTCATGAGTAGTTGAAAGGTAGAATAGCAATTGGAGCAAACATAGTCTAGAAATCAAGTTCCACTTAAATCCCGAAGAATTCAATTTAGATATTAAGTACCTCAATTTGATTCTCTAAGTCACTCCTTTGTGGATAGTGGAAATATTTCCTCACCAAAGCATTGTGCCTCTACTATTCCTACTCATTGAATATGGCTTGTATGTGGAGCTTGGTAAGGAAAGTAAGTAGGCATATTTGCATCACATATATTGCTCAGTCAAAAGAGTAAGCCTTAGGAGAATTCAAATCAAAACTTTTTTATTCAAGACTAGTGCATGTGTGATAGAGTGGAAGTGGATGTGGATACTTGAGATAACTCCTTTTTGGTAAAATCTCTCTTTCTTTTGCAGGGATGAAACATGGCTACTTTTCTTTTCTCTTTTTTTTTCTCATGCTTATGATGTAAGCATGCCTTTTTTTTTGATTTTCTTTTTGTAGACATGTCTTCTACTCCCTTACTTTGCAATGAATTTTGAAGAGAGTGCTAATCATGAATAGCATGGAGTTTCTCTTTTTGTTGTGGTATGGTGGGTATGATGGACGTTTTGCTTCCTTCTAGTGTAGAAGTATAGCATGTGCAAGTGAAGTCTTGAATTAAAAAAGAGTTGAATGATTTCTCACATAGGTCTATACTAGTTTGACTAGACTCAATGTGAAAGCAAATAGCATATGCATAAGGTTTTGTCTATGCATAAACATCATATGGCTTTGTTAGGTATTTCCAATCAATTGAGGAAAACTTAAATCTTTTTAGAATTTCTCCGTAAATCTAAGTTTTACTTTCAAACTAGGACTAGCAGCCCTATTACCAATTCCAGTCTTGCAACAACCTAGAATTAGATTAAGCTTTTGCTACCCACAACTTCCAAATTAAGGTAAAAGTATTTCAAACCAATGAAAGCCATATTCGGAGAGTAGCAAGTTGTAAACTAGAGACTTAGGAAAATAAAACCGAGCAACTATTCATCATTTAATCTATGTGAATTCTAAATCATTCTTACCGCACATCTTTATTTGATGAAAGCAAATCTAACCTTTTTTAAAAAAAAAATGCAAGGTGGATGATGGATGGAAAATAAATATGCAAGGAATGTGATACATGTTACCTCAAGTGGGTGTCCTCCCCCAAGCTTGTTCTTCAACTACCTCCGTGATAAGGGTTAAACCCTTGATGACGGAAGTACGCTGCAAGATCGGCT
This sequence comes from Tuctoria greenei, assembly GCA_036927565.1. Taxonomy (NCBI): domain Eukaryota; kingdom Viridiplantae; phylum Streptophyta; class Magnoliopsida; order Poales; family Poaceae; genus Tuctoria; species Tuctoria greenei. The sequence goes on from JAYESD010000008.1 coordinate 123,496,855, forward strand.
TGTTGTTGTTGTAGCGCCGTGTTGAAGTTGGTAAATTGAGCATCCATGTGTTGTTGCCAATCTTGGGTACCTTGAACATGCTCTTGGAGTGTGCTGTAGATGTCACCCGTTCTCACTTCAAGTTCTCCCATACATCTAGTGAGGTCCGTCATTCCTTGGCTATAGTCATGATGACTTCTAGCCGAAAAGGAACGACGTCCTCTCATGGACGTTGGGGGCAAGCTGCTAGAGCTTGAAGTGGATAAGGGTGGATCCCTTTGCCATTCTTGCCAAGATGATCCCCCAGTTTCATACGTCAGAGGTTGAGTCCATCCGGGTGCATAACCCTCTGGGTTCTCTTCCTCTTGGTATTCATGGACCGGAGAGATTATCGGTGGCATGCCTGTGGCTGCAGCCCTCGCACGATTCCTTGTTAACCTGCCACAGACATTACTTCTTCTTGCTTCCTCAATGAGAAGAAGATTAATGGTTAGCCTCCGGCATTTGTACAAATGAAAATCCGGGTTAGGTAACCAAATTTCATTGACAAAGCCGGGATAGAAAAATATTAAGGAGACATCATGATCATGCTTAAGGGTATGTCCTTGCACTAAATAGTCCTCATCAATTAATTCTCTTTCAGTTTCAATATGTTCAAATGAAGAGTATTTAAGTGCTCCTACCCTATCAGCAATATGAGTAATTAATGAAGTGCATTCAATTGGTCCTGATTTTGAAATGTAATCTAACCATTGTGTCATCATGGCTTTGACTGGAGCAACTTTTATCATTTTAGTCATGGCAAACAAAATTTTCAATTCATCATCTCGCACAACCCTAACATCTCCTCTAGGGAACATAGTCATAGCCACCGATCTATGCATGAAGCGTAAGGTAGGGTTTTGGATGTGGCTATTCCTAGGAGCCCTACATGTGACCTCACTGGTTGGCTCATGCCAAAAACTTTGTTTGTTAAACTTAGGCTAATTGTCTAAATCTAGCAAACACTGTTTATGTAAACCTAGGATGCTACCTAATTCTTTCCATAGGATGTTGTATTCTTTATGAAATAATCTAAAAGCAATACCATCAAATCCTATTCTTAGCGTGCAAAGGAATTAGATAGTGAGAAGGCGTGAACCTTTCTCCTCTATGTGAGCAAAGTCATCAAATCCAATTGCATGCCAAATGGAAATAAATTCGGAGTCCATACCTATTTTGGAGATCAAATGTGGATCGTAAGCCTTGGTGTGGCAGAACTCACGATCTTGGAGAAGCCTGTGTGCTTGATCTTCAACTTCGCTTCGTATGTCGAGGTCGTTGTCATAAAGAAGTTGGTGTGGGTTGCTTCTCTCTTCCATGGGAGTGTCCACACACACACTTCTCCTCCTTGGGCTTGTACCCATGGAAGAGAGGCGTGCACTAGAACCTTCACCATGGCTTGAGCTTGTAGCATCCTTCCTCTTTCCAAACAACCTCTTAATGTCTTTTTGAGTTCAACAAGCAAGAACAAAACAAGGTGAGAAAAATCCGAAAAGAAGCGATGTTTGGAAAACAAAACTCTCAACGAATTTTCTCCTCTTGAAAGCTTGAGTGTAAAATGCAAATGCAAACAAAAGAAAATATTTTTGGGGATGGATTTGAGCAAGAGTGTTGCAATTAAGAGCAAGAAAAAATAGGTGAGCTAGATAGTGACTTGGAGAGGCGTAAAATGATGTGGTGTGTGAAGAGAGGTGCTCCTCACGGCCACAATTTATAGGGTGCACCATCCAACAGTCACTTGGGGTTCAAAATGTAGCCGTTGGAGGAAGGGGAGCCAATTTGGCTCCACTCCCTGTTCGGCCGACCAGGGGGTTCGGCCGACCTGACAGGTGGCCCCCCTGGTTCCCCTTTTGGCAAGTGGCTCCCCAACGGCTATAAAGTTAGCACGTTGGTGAAATGCCACATGTGCAGCTCAGAAAAAAATTGTTTTTCAAATAAAAACCTTTTTTCAAATCCAATAAAAAATTTCTTTTGAAAACAAGAAATAAAAATTATAGCTGAGAATATAAGATTCTCAACTTGCTATGGAAAATCAAATATGCAATGGGAAGAATCCAAATGGGGTGGAAAAAAAAGAAAGAAAAATAAAGTGGGATAGCTACCAATTTAACCTATTGGCATAGGTCTCACCACCGTCCGATGAGATGGACATTCCTCCGTCTTCATTTCACATCCGGGCTTGGAGGGATGGGCTCGGACAGCTTGTCTTTCTTCTTCCGCCATTCCTTCTTTGGCGGCTTGGTAGACTTGGGCCTTTGGGAAGGTCCAGACGATTCTATCGCCTTTGGATATCAGCGTGGTCGAAACGACGGATTCTCCTCGTGGATTAATCTTCTCACAAATGCAATGAGTGAGTCCACCTTTGGAGGTGTGACTTCGACCTCTCTGATGTGTTTATCATTTGGCCCATACTTGATTGGGATCATGGAGCATTGCTCTAATCTTGCCCGAAAGTTAAACTTTTCCTCCTTGCCATTGATATCAAAGTGGATTTCTCCAGCTCCCACATCTATGTGAGCTTTTGCAGTGCTGAGGAATGGGCGCCCAAGAATGAGTGGTGTATCCTTCTCGGTGTCCATGTCTAGCACTACAAAATCCACGGGTATGAAGCAGTTCCGAATCTTCACCGGGACGTCTTCCGCAATACCCACTTGATAACAGACTGAAGAATTAGCCAGTTGTAGCTGCATTGGTGTTGGAGTCAGTTCTGTGAAGTTCAGCTGGTCGAACACAACCTTGGGCTTCATACTGACACTTGCTCCCAGATCACAAAGTGCCTTGTCAAAGTGGTGAGCCCCAATCGAGCTTGAAATGGCAAGACATCCGGGGTCCTTCTGCCAGTTGCTCTCTCATACGGAAATCATGTTGACATTTTCCGCCAGAGGTTCTGGCTGGCCTGGCACCTTGCCATTCTCCATCGGAGGAATAGCAGCTGCCAGCTAAGCCAACCGAGTCTCGAGCATCTTGTTGAAGCTCAGTTGATTCTTGAAGGCTGAGGATAGTTCTTCCATCTTTGCATTAATATTCTCTAGGGTCTTGTTATTAGCTGACAGGTTCTTGGATAGGGCATTGTTGATCTTGAGCTGGCTAATGGCAAGTTCTCTCAAGTTAGGCTAATTTCCAGGGTTTCCATTGTTGTTGTACCCTCCTTGAAAGAATGGACGTTGTTGACCCCACCCTTGACCTCCTGGACGATAGCCATTGTTGTTGAAATTTACGTTGTTGGCGAGGTATAAGGCATCCTAACGAGTTTCTGGGAAATCTTTGCCCATATGACCCATGGTGCCACAGACTTCGCATGTGATGTGAGAGTCTAGGGCATCGTCATTGCCAGACACTTCACCACTGGCTTGTCCATCAATTTTCTTCATTAGGAGGTCCAGTTTTGCAGTGATCATGTCCACCTCCTTTAAGGTGTGCATGCCTCGCTGTCGGGTATGGATACGCTCATCGTTCCATCCCATGTTGGACACCATCTTCTCAATAAGATCTTTAGCTTTTGGCACCGTCAATGAGAACAAGGCTCCTCCAGCAGCAGCATCCAAATGGTCACGAGCTGATGGGATCAGCCCGTTATATAAATTTTGAATAAGGATCCAGTCATCCATCCCATGGTGGAGACAGGCTAGGATGTACTCCTGAAGAATTTCCCATGCCTCGGGAATAGATTCCTTGGGCTCTTGCTGAAAGCTGGAAATCCTTCCACGTAGGGCATTGGTTTTTCCCAACGAGAAGAATTTGACGAGGAATGTCGTAGGACACTTCTCCCAAGTGTCTACAGCACTTCGGTTCGCGTAGAACCACTGTTTCGCTCTCCCAAGGAGAGAGAACGGGAACAGTTTCAGACGTACCGCATCCGGAGACACGTCCTTGATCTTAAAAGTGTTGCAGATCTTGAGGAATTGTTGCAGGTGAGCACTTGCATCCTCGTTAGCCTTCCCACAGAATGGGTTGGCTTGCACCATAGTGATAAAGCCAGTTTTGATCTCGAAGTTCACATCTCCCGTGTTAACAGTGGGCCCAATAGGCACATTGTTAGCAGAGGGAGCTGAGAACTCACGAAGGGTCTTCTGAGCCATTGGCATTTGGATTGTTGGTGCAGAAATGTTGGCTTGCCTTGCCGCTCAAATCTTTTGAGGAGTAACGACACGGGGTTGGTCTCTTAGAAGAGATTCGGGATCTTCAACAAAGTTTTCCGGCAGACGGAAACTAGACATACACTACCTTGTTTTCACATTAAAAACGTGAAAACAAAGAATGGCTATCCTACTAAAATCCTACACAGGGTTCTATCCTATTCACCCAGTCATGTTATATATCTATTTGCCTTCCCTGGCAACGGCGCCAGAAATGCTTGTTGACGACTCCTAAGATATACTAACAGATCATCCCCGGCAATGGCGCTAGAAATGCTTGTTGGTATTTCTTATGCACCATTAACTAAACATCTCCAACTGATGTGTCAGAAATGCTTGTTAATGGTTCTATTGGATCACAGAGTGAATTCCGCAAGCGCACGGAGGTATCATTTTAGCATTTCCCCTTAAGAGTATTCCCAAGGGTGTCATTTATTTGATCCTAAAGGAAGGCAGTGAAGAGATATAACAATCATCAAGTGGAAAGGGTAGAAAGGTCTAGGTAAGAATCTAGTAAGGATGGATAAAATAATAGTGGAGGTAGTGTGACACACACAAAAGCTTTCAAGTCTAAGGGGGGTAAGAGGATCCTTAGAGGTTAGTTAAGGTTGAGAGTTATGGAGGTACTCCTACTATGCTCTATTGTACATATACATAGTCTAAACTAATTATCCATAAGCTAGATCAACAGTGAATACTTATGCTATGTGGTTCAACACATCGGGTACAGGCTTACCCCTAGCAATACTAGGGCGACTCCCGCCAAGAGCCTGTGGCATAGCCGAACGTGGAGGATTACAAAGGACAGATAGGGCTATCACCACCTACTGCCTACCTCTTCAATTCGTGGTCTACGAGACATCCAATGCTACTTAGCTATCCTAGCACCATGCTAGCATATTAAGTAATTACCTTAAGAGCCTAGGCACAATCCATCCTAAGGCAATGAATTGAATCATCATTGAACCAATGTTGATACACAACATAATTATCCATACTAACCTAGTTATGTTATAATTAACTAGACTATAGTGGGGGTCTATAGGTTCTATGATAATGAGATATGTTCATGATGAAACAGTCATAGAAGCTATACCTTCCACATACATGGACTTCACAATCAAACAAGAAACGCTTTGGCCAAGTATATGTATAAGTAGAGACTAAAGATACTATATTTATTCTGCATAAAGTCACAAATACAAGAAAGAATACATGAGCCATACCTTTCCCAATGTAGGATTGGGAAGAGAGAGACTCCTTACTCCTTTCCCAATTTGGACTAGGGACTAGAGACTCTGCTCTCTACAACCTAACTCCTCTAAGACTATGTATGATAGTGTATACAATAGAGATGAAGCTCAAGTGGTGTGTGTTGAAGTGAGGGGTAGGGGGTCCTATTTATACTAGTGTTGAGGTTGGTTCCCGCCACCAAAAGCACGCGAATCAGTCACCACTGACTCCAGGGAGCCGGGAGGAGCCAACACGTGGAGGCTGACCGAGTTTGCTGTAGAGACCAGGTCGGCCAACCCCCTGGTTTGGCCGACCTGGTCATTGCACCGTTTCTCGTGTGCTTTCTCTAGGTGGCTGCCAGGTGGGTCCCATTGATGTATATGGGTGATACACCATTGGATCTCCTCGGATACTTCTGTTTGTGGGCCATTTGATCCATGGGATGCCACGTGTCGTTGCCTGATTGGCTGGAATGATATTTTATAGGATTGGTCCGTCTACATTTCCTCATTTCCTGCATAAAATGCTACATACGCATATTTCGCCAAGTCCATGTGGAATTGGGTTAGATAGAAAGGTGATGTGTGCAAGAAATGACAAATCCTTCACATAATCGAGTTAAATTGATGGATGAAATTGGTATATAACAGCCGTCAACAACGACTTCAGTCTTTTGGCTCGGGGCGGGGGCAGGACCACCCTCGAAAGCTCCAGGGATCACCAACCCGGTGGTCGGATGCCTTTCCACCTCAATAAGGTCGTCAAGCGCCGGCGTACTCCTCTGTAGCTCCTTGCTGAACTGCGCCTCCATGTTCAAGGGGACGAAGGCTGCTGGCGAAGCCAAGTCATCGCCGTTGACATTAATCTCATGCTGAAATTTCTTCAAATGAAAATCCAAGGATTCATCATCCAAGTTGGATTTTAGACTGATTTCAATCCGGTCTTCATCCATCACGCTATTGATGGCCCACGCGAGCTTCTTCCTCTTCTTCAACGGAGCCCACCTGTTGATCAGGAAGTTGCACAAGACCATCTCGGGGGTCACTCCACCTTCCACGCACTCACAGATCCTGGTCAAGACAGGGTTGAAGGCATTTGACAGTACCGGAACTACACTCTAAGCGTCAGTGTAAACAATGGGGAGACCTTCGGGTAGCTCCAATTTTTTGTGTTCCTTTGCCGTGACGATGATCCAATCCTTCTTCCAGTCGTCCCATTTGTCGGAAGGAAACGACTTCAAGTATTTGTAGGGGCAGTTCTTGCACTTCACAAAATAATAAAAGCCAAGGAACTCGGACCTCTTTCTTGTGGTGTGGATGGTGAAGAAGGTACGGAAAAGCTCAACGTAGGGGGGAATACCCACCCACATCTCGCAGAAGTGGACGAATGTTGCCACGAGAAGAAGAGAGTGGGGGCCAAGGTGGTACAACTGCAGACCATAAAAGTCTAGCAGCATCAAGAGAAAAGAATATAAAGGTAGAATGAATCCACCATGGCGTACGCTGTGAAGTACACCATATCGCCATTGTGCTCCTTCTTGAATGGGAGCTTGCCGACGCAGACTAAATGATTGAAGGAGTTACTGGACCACCCCATATAGGTCCGGACCTTCTTCACATCATCATCGCTCTTGAGGCGGCTTTTGGGGAGACCCAACTCCATCGTGGCAAAGTGGAGCAAAGGATGGAAAGTTAGGCGGAGTTTGGGAGGCTCTGAGCACAAAGATGATCAACGGCATAAAGAGTCCTCAAACCGTGCGCACTTTCCTTCTTAAGTAAGCCTCCACGACGCTTGGATGGAAACTGTAGAGAGATCGAATGCACTTTTCAAAAATCTACCCCGATAATGACGAGTGGGCCTGAGGCCACCCAAACGAAGTGATCGAGGTCCTTACCCAAGGCCAACCGTTGCCATGATGGGCGACGGGAAACCCAAAGTCGGCACTCTGACAAGGCACACGGAACCGATACAGTTTTCGTATTGGGAACCGGTGACCTTCAATTGCGTGAGATCCGCACTCAAAGATCTCATCTGCCATATTCATAACAAGCCACGCGTCGAAGGTTCACTCTCGGACCATCACTCTATCGGCACATCAGAGGACTTTTTGAAAATCAAAGCGCGGGAATCGAGAATGGCCCCATCTCCAGCAGAACAACTTAACCCAAAGGGTTTCTCCCAGAGGTGGGCCCGGGGGACACTGTCGGTACCCTACGTATCGGGTACCGCACGATACCACAAGAAGTGCAAGAAAGTTGCACCCGTCAGAGTCGAAGGCCCTTGCAGGTCCGACATGTCACGTTGCACCGGACCCGCTCCCCTCACATGGCTGGCTCCCGGGTTAACACGTGTAAAATAAGACCAGAACAAAATTCCCAACCAAGCAAAGCTCCAGCGATTATACGTGTACAACATCCCCGGACCTAGCCCCCGTCAGAGAGGAGCTTCGGTTCCGACACATATACATCGACCCAGGACCTACCCTCTCGCAAGGGAAAGCTCCGGATTTTCCACGGGTGGAGCCTTCGGACCTTCATCGCTAACAGAAATACGAGCAGATCACGTCCGTGACAAACATTCAAGGATGGTTAAAGAAGTAGTTACAAGGTATGATAATGTGTCATTAATGCCATATTAATGACACACAATCAGTGCACTATTAATAGGGGTAACGCTGCCATGAAGGCACATTACCACACTATTTATTATATTTAATACCCTTTAGACAATGTATTAGGTCATTAAGCACACTAGGGCCACATGTCGGGCAAGACCAGCTTTGTTACGGTCAGTCCTTAGAACTATAAAAGGGTTGCACCGCACGAATACGAAAAAGGCGAAGCTAATTCGACCTGACCCTAGCGAACGCACTCGCTCAATACAATTACACAAACCTCGTGGAGTAGGGTGTTACGCTCAGGCGGCCCGAACCACGTAAATCCCTGAGGTCATCATCCTGATCTTCATCTTTGCGTGCCCCAACCATAAAAGAACCTCTGCGAGCTGCTTCTCAGCAGGTCCGGGGGAAGTGTCATATCAAACACTTCGACAGTTAATCATTGAGTACTTCATTTATTTCACGTTTTAAGTTCAAAATTGATTTCTTGTTTGCATTTCATTTGTTCATGATTAGATCCTTAATGTGTAATATTTGATATTTTACAATTTTATGGAAATATAGGGACACAAGCATGTTATATTAGTTTGTTTGTTACTTGAACTTGTAGCATGGCACAAAAAAATTCTGTGAGATCCATTCTCTTGTTTTCGTGGTGATGCTCTTATACTTCAAATCTGGATTGAATAATGTGCCCTTTTCTTCAGAAAATTGTTTTAGATCTCTACAACATATTGTATTGCAAGCCCATTTGCCTATTTCATCCAAAAAATACTTATAATGCAGTGTTATCTCTTTTTGAACATATTCTTCTTGTTTTTTTCTAGAAAAAGCCCACAAAGAGTGATATATTAAGCAGGTGAGAAATTTGAGGTTTACAGAGTAAGCACAAGCAGTGCTAGATTACAAATGCATCAACAACAGAAAGGCTAGGGGGTTAGTCTGAGGAGCTCGCGCGCACCCGCGAGGCTCCGTTGGTTCGCCGGCTCCCTGATCTCCGACAACAGATTTTGCTCTGTCCGTTCCTGCTCCTGGAAAACCCTGTTGTTTCTCTTGCGCCAAATACACCAGCATACTAGCATTGCGAGAGATGGGAAACCCTTTTCCTTGTCCGCCGCACCTAGAGCCATTCCTGGGAACCAGAAGCAGAGGGGTCGCTGATGGTCCATCTGTTCTGGGCAAAAGGAAATGGACTTGGAAGAGTTGAGCAGCTTGATCCCAAATTCGCTTAAGACGCGTTTGGTTTGTGGGACGAAGAGGGCTGTGATGGGGTGAACCTATTTTTTATGGTATTTGTTTCAGAGACAAGAGGGATGGAATAATCCCACGAAAAAATGTTACTCTCAGATCTGGGACGAAACGATCCATCAAACTCGAGCGGACGAACTCGTCCCACCCGAACGGCATGAGTCTCCGTCTCTCGATGAGTTCCACCTTGGCAATTCGTCCTCTTCTTCGTCTCAGAGTCCGTCAGCTGGGCACCATCAGCCTTGCATCCTTGTCTCTGCCTCGCTCCATCGCCTCTACCTGCTCTGCGTACCCAAATCTCTCTCTTCCTCGGCATCACGTGCTCTGAAGCCAACAACAGCATCCTTCCTCGCCGCGCTGAGCTGGACATTGCACGCACCCACACGAGGTAGCTCGACAGGGAGCAGAGGCACCGCGACAGCGATGAGGCATTGGCGGCCGAGCAACTGCGAGCGGCTCGCGGAGGAGATGCGGGTGTGGCTGCGGGTGAGCCTGAGAGAGGAGCTGGAGCGATTGAGGAAGGCGAGGGAGAGGTTGGAGAACGCGGAGGGAGCTGAGACGGCCGGAGGCAAAGAGAGTGTGGCAGAAGCGGTACAGGAGGGGGGGGATGCTACAGCTCGCCAACGAGCTGCACGAGGAGCTGGACCGGATGAAGATGGCATGGAGATCCAGATCGCCATGGCATGCCTCAAGGATGAGCTCCGCCGCCTCATTCTTTACTCGGCCAAGAGGTGCCCCTCGATACCAGAGGCCTGGATGCCGTAGCGGACGCCGTTCTGCTTGATGTCGTTGTTCTTGGTGAGCAGGATGTGTGCGCAGTCACGGAACTTGTCGATCTCAGAGTAGGCCGGGTTGAGGTACTTCTCCAGCATCACTTCGCAGATGTCCTCCTACAAGTCTGGATCCACCTCCAGCTTGTACCACCCTAACACGTCGGTCTTCATGCTCTTTGCTCTCCGGGTGGTTCAAGAACTGTCAGCACTCCAGATTCACAGCTGCCAGTGCCGCACAGCCAGGACGGTGTGCCCGACACTGCTCGCGACGCTAGCACCTGCTTGAAGAGGTAGTTGTTCTTGGCATAGAGCTAAGGTGTTCGATGAAATGACATACTGAAGTGCAGCTGATGGAGTTAACAGAGTGTGGCCTGATGGAGTTAACGGAGTGTGAGAGACGTCAATTTCAACCTCACTTTATCCCCTCAATCAAACAAAAAACAAGGATCATGTCATCCTTACAAACAAACAAAAAATAGAATCATCTCATCCTTAAAAATAGGGATGGATCCATCTCATCTTATTATGTTTCCAAACCAAACACTACCTTAGTATACAGGCATTCGACGAACAAATATTGGCATGTTTCCAAGTTATGGCGGCAGAGGGCACAGAAATAGCAGTTAGGCTATCCACGCCGTTGTAGTCGGAAGGCCGTCAACACCGAGCATCAACCATGTAAACACCTTGTACCGTGATAGAGCCCATACCTTCCAGATCACCTCCGGGAAGATGGAGCTTTCAACAAATTGAAGCCGGTATGCGGAACTGGCAGAGTATTCCCCGTCGGCTGATATCTTCCAAGTGATGGTGTCATCTTGTCCTTCCATCAGCTGCAAAGGTTGACTCTCTAGCTCCATCCACAGGCTAACAATCTGATGAAGAATGTTTACGGTGAGGTGATGGACGGTGTCACGGATCCAAGCTTGTCCCTGCAGGGCCTCAGCAACGGTTCATCCTTTCCTTCTAGCCTGATGGACTTCTGGAAATTTTGCTGCAGGGGAGACTCCTTGCAGCCGGCTAGATGTCCAAAATTTCGCCTTTTTTCATCATGGACCGAGACGCTTGTGGCCAAACCAAAGAGGGCATTGTCAGTGTCATCCACAGGGAGTTCGGAGCCCACCCAAGGCTTATGCGGAGTCTTCCAGCTGTACCACAACCAATACAATCTTGATTTTTTTTTTCATTTTAACATTATTTTTAATCATTTAATATTAATAGCCTACAAATTTTATTTTTTTGTAAAAATAGTCATCTAACCGTCCACACTGGCAAGTCACTTCAGATTTTACCGTCCACACTGTGGCGCCATGTCAGCGTCACTGGTTGTTTAATTGACTAAAAATGTTGAGTTTGTTGAAAATTGAACTCACAACCTCAAGCAAACATCTTTTCTCACTTAACCATTAGGCTAACTACACTTATATGCTTGAAATTGAAACAAATGTCTATTTAACATCAAATTCAAGTTTTAAATTTAGAGCCTAAACTTATAAATTGAATTTGATATTCGAACAGAGTTAAAACTTCTTTATTTTTTATTTGCAGCTTGGAATTTCAAAATCAAATATTTTAAAATTTTAAGAAAATCTAAAATTCAAATTTTTATATGAATTTTTATTCTGATACATGAAATTGAATTTCAAATTTAAATTTCTATTTCTAAATTTAATTTGAAACTTCAAAACTCGAATTTGAAAGTTCAAAAATCAATTCAAATTTTAAATCTTTGAACTTAAATTTTAAAAGTTCAAAGATTTTTAAATTCGAAGTTTTTAAAATTTGAAGTTTTTAAACTCAAATTTTTAAATTCGAAGATCTAAACTTTAAATTGAATTTCGAACTTTCAAATTCGTGTTTTGAAGTTTCAAATTAAATTTAGAAATAGAAATTTAAATTTGAAATCAATTTCATGTATCAGAATAAAAATTTCATATAAAAGTTTGAATTTAAGATTTTCTTAAATTTTTAAAATATTTGATTTTGAAATTCCAAAATCCAAAAAAATATAAAAAGTTTAAATTTGTTCGAATGTCAAATTCAATTTATAAGTTTAGTGTCTAAATTTAAGACTTGAATTTGATGTTAAATAGAAATTTGTTTCAAATTTGGGCATATAAGTGTTCTTAGTCCAGTGATTAAGTGAAAAAGGATGTATGTTTGAGGTTGTGAGTTCCATTCTCAACAAACTCAACATTTTTAGTCAATTAAACAACCAGTGATATGACAACTATATGGCACTGACGTGGTGTCATGTCAGCCAACCGTCCATAGTGTGGACGGGAAGCGCTGAGGTGGCGTGCCACGTCAGCAACCGTCCACAGTGTGGACGACAGCGCTAATGTGGCGTGCCATGTTAGCAAGTTGTCCACACTGTGGACAGTTAGGTGGCTATTTTTACAAAAAATAAAATGTGTAGGCTATTAATATTAAATGATTAAAAATAATGTTAAAATGAAAAAAGAATTCTATAATCTTAGAGCTCTGCTAAACTTCCAAAGGTCGACAATGCCCAGTCCACCAGCATGGAGTGGCCTGCAAACTCTCTGCCAACTGACTTCGGCTTTGCCACGAATCCAGTCTTGTGTGCCGGCCCACAAGAAGCGCCTCCTGAGTTTGTCGAGTCCTTTAATGAACTTTTTTAAGGGCCGCAAAGCTGTTAGAACATAAATCGGGAGCGCGAACATGGTAGTACGAACCAATTCTCTTCTAGTACCTCCGAGAGAGAAGCTTGCCTTTCCAACCTTCCAGTCTCCTTGCAGCCTTGTCATGAATGTAGAGGTTGTGCTTGTGAGACGGCTTCCTGCTTTTTTACCCTGATCTCAATGTATGCAATATGTTCACTTTATCACAAAAGTAGGTCAGCCTACACCTTTGTGCAAGTACTAATTAAATTCCTCTTTTCATTTTGAAGTATGTGGATTGAAAATTTATTTGGTGTACGCTGTATCTACTCATTGTACTTGTTTGTTAGATGCATATCTATTTACTCATTATTACAAGTATATTTTCTATACAACCATATAAATTTGAATACGACTATCAAATTTATTACAAAATTATTGTGTGAATTATCACCTCATATGAATAAATATAAATTTTATTTTCTATATGCACTACATAAAAACAAATTATTTTCGTGGATCAAGAACCCACAAAAATGGACGTTAAGCCCAAGAAAATAATTATTTTTCTGGATCGTGTTGGTACCCTCAATATCAGGTACCCGCGCAATGGAAGAAACGTCTAAGGACTCTGCCTCCCTACTGAGGCAGGCTCCGGAGGCGCCACGCAGGCTCAGACCTCGTCCCTCCTCAGGGGTGTGCTCTGATACTGCGACGTGGGCCTCGGCTCGAGACCCAACTCCCCCGCAGAGGTGGGCTCCCGAGCCACCACGTGTCCGGTGGAACGGGACCTGCTCCTCCACAGGAGCGGGCTCCAGTGCCGCCACATGTCCATGTATGTAAACCGTCGAAAATAACCGTATTTTCTTGAACCAAATGTGGCCTACGAAAAATAAGAGCAGCCCACGAAAATATATTTATTATTTTCGTGAACCATACTAATGCTCACGGTAATATGTCTCAATTATTTTCATGGACCAACTTTTGGTCTACGAAAATACTTAGTTGTATTTTCATTTATTTTAGATGGATATCTTTTCATTAGTCGCTAGAAGTATGCCTTGTGTACATGACCAGCAGCTTTGTGACAAAAGAACATCCATATACACCTTGACGTGACTGATACTTAAATTCCATTTTATTTACATTTAAAATAGACTGCGTGAAGAAAATTTATTTGACGTCACTACCTATTGTACTTGTTTACTAGATGCATACCTACTTATTCATTATTAGAAGTATATCTTCTGTACAGACTACACGACCATATCAACTGTCTGCAAGATAAATCTCACAAAATTGTGTGAATCCATCTCTTCCTCTAGTTATTTTTTTAGATAATCTGAAAGAAAATTTGTTTGATGTGTGCTATATCTGTCCATTGTATCAATGTTTTGAATGAATATTTATTCATTTATTATTGTTAAAGAGAGTTTAGTCTAGTGATTAAGTACTGACTAACAGAGTACTCAGGTCCTGAGTTGATTTTTCGTATAAGTTAAAAAATTATTTCGATCTTACCCGATATTAAATGCAAATACTCTATAGAGGAACTAATGAGTGTCAGACTTGGACGTGACTACGAAGCGTAAGGAGAGGATGGACATGATGCGGGAGACAATGCCGATATATGAAGTCCACAACCATACATGTGTTATATATCCGAGTATTGTCATCTTGTTCTAGACAGTGAGCGTGTGTATGTTCTCGTCCTCCAGGCCCGAGTCGGCAAAATTCGGGGCCCTGTACGAAATATTAAAATTGTTCATTTATTTGTAGAAAAGTAGTATTATAAATATATATATAATATAATAACGCCACACACAACAATAGATTATATCAAGAAACATTGATTATTGAAATTTTGTCTTTCGATGCATAATGTTTATCTAAGTAAACCAATTCTTAGCGTGTGTGTATGTTCTCGTCATCCAGGCCCGAGCTGGCAAAAGTCGGGGCCCTGTACGAAATATTAAAATTGTTCATTTCTCTGTATAAAAGTAGTATTATAAATGTATATATAATATAATAATGCCACACACAACAATAGATTATATCAAGAAACATTGATTATTGAAATTTTGCCTTTTGATGCATAATGTTTATCTAAATAAACCAATTGTTTTAGTACTCCTTTAAATAAAATCTTCAATTACATGCTCATATTCAACATTCTCCAAAGAATCACTCTCGAGCGATATTATGACCAAATCAATAAGTTTTTGTTGTGTCATTGTAGAATGCATATAGTACTTCAGCTGCTTTCTTTAGAAAAACTATGTTCCCTTGATGCAACAATCACTGAAATGGTTCATAAAACTCTATATACAATATTTTAATCTGGAAACGAATCATGTCACTTTAAAAATTTGAGAATTTGAACAGGTTTCATACTTTTTTGGCATAAAATCTTGAAGAACTTCAACTCTATATACAACTCATTGGCTTGTATAGTAGAACAACTAAATTAGATTAAAATCCCAGTTATGCTTCGCTTGTTGTTAAAAAATAATGGAGAAAGTAAGTGTGAAATAATAAACGTGATACAAAACGGAGAAAGAGAGAACAGTTTACCTGCAATCGATGTGTGCCCAAAGAGCACGACAGTGAGAAGATGTGCTTGAAATATGGTAAACCGAGGTATGTCGAAGTTGTTAATGACGATGGCAATAATGTGATGACAGATGTCGCACATAAGCAGCTTCGTTACTTGCCCGTGACACCTCGGTTGAAGCAGTTGTTTCTTTCAAAAAGAACCGCAAGACACATGAGATGGCACAAAGAAGGTAAATGTGAGAACAAAGAATTCTTTATGCATCCGTCCGATGGTGATGCATGGAAGGCGCTAGACCATTTCAATCTAGACTTTTCTCGTGATGCAAGGAATGTTCTCATTGGATTAGCGACAGACGGATTCTCACCGTTCAGTACAAACGCCACGCCATACTCCTGTTGGCCCGTCTTTGTCATTCCGTACAACCTGTCACCTGCTCTTTGTACGAAGAACGAGTTCGTGGTTCTTAGCCTCATTGTACCTATACCTGATCATCCCGGGTCACGTCTCAACGTGATGTTGAAACTGCTGATCGAAGAATTGAAAGTCTTGTCGACAGGAGTCGAAGTGTACGACAGTTACAAGAAGCAGAAATTCAACCTTAGAGTTGCTTATTTGTGGCCCGTCCATGATTTGTCGGCATACGGCATGTTTTATGGATGGAGCACTCATGGTCGTCTGACGTGTCCGATATGTGCTTCACACACGAATTGCTTTCCACTAAATCATGGAGACAAAATATCTTACTTCGATTGTCATAGACGTTGGCTGTCCTCGAATCACATATTTAGGCAACAGAGGCATGTCTTTAGAAAGAATACTGTTGTCACTAAAGGACCACCGAAGCGTCTCAACGGGTCAGAAATTTCTGATATGTTGGACAAACTGGTGCCTGATGAAGGTCGTCCTGGATATTTCGTAGGTTATGGAGAGGAACGCAATTGGACTCACATATGTGGACTTTGGGAGCTACCGTATGTGAAGTCATTGATTCTAATGCACAACATTAATGTCATGCATCAGAAGCGTAATATGAGCTAAAGTATCATAAGCACTTGCATGCATATGCCTGGCAAAACGAAAGACAATTACATAGCTAGACTAGATTTAGCAGACATTTGTCACTGTCCAACTCTTGAAATCTCTGAAAGTGGTGGGAAGCCACGTGCTTCTTTCTTTCTTCGATCTAAAGAAAAGAAAGAAGTTATGAAATGGATGAAAACTTTGAAATTCCCAGATGGTTACGCAACTAGCGTGAAACGAGCCGTAAATGTGAATACAGGAATGTCACTGGGTTGAAGAGTCATGATTATCACATTATAATGGAAAGACGCTTACCTGTTATGTTTCAGGGCTATCTAGATGATGGGGTGTAGAAGGTTTTAACCAAGCTCAACTATTTCTATAGACAGCTTTGTGCTAAAGAAATCAAGATAGGGATGATGGATAAGTTAGAGAAGGAGATACCCATACTTTTATGTAAGATGGAAATTTCTTTCCACAGGGTTTCTTCAATCCACATCTGCTTATCCATCTTCCATTCGAAGCTAAAATTGGTGCTCCTGTGCAATACAGGTGGATGTATCATATCGAAAGAGCGCTACAATATTTGAAACCAATGGTTGGCAACAGGGCAAGGGTGGAAGGGTGCATCGCTGAAGCATATGCTCTTAAGAAAGTAGGATACTTTTCAAGTGTCTACTTTGTAGAAGAAAACAATATCAATACTTTGGCGATGCGGTACAATGTGGACGAAGCACCCCCTTTAGGCGACCTTTCCGTTTTTCAAACGAGAGGCACCACCGTTGGTAGCTACACGACCTACGTGCTATCCGAACATGACAGGACTGTTGCTTTACTCTACATGTATGCAAATATAGAAGGCATGCAGGAATACTTCGAGTAAGTGTTTGTCCTAAATTTATGCTAATCGACATATTTTGCTACACATGTATTCTAAAAGATGTTTTTTCATGTTCTGTGAGTTCCACAGACAATGTTGGCCACATAGGCATCAACATACGGCCAAACAAGTAGAAGGGATGTGAAAATAAAGAATAAATGGAGAGCCGAGTTTCCTATCCTGGTTTCAAGATTATGTAATACTCTCTCGTCTTCTATATATTATAAGTTACTATCATTAAAGAAGTGTTATTTTAAGTTACAATCATTTTTGACAGTGTCAGACTCACAATGTTCATGAAGATTTGCGACAACTATCTTATAGATTGGTGAATGTTAGAAGCTATGGTCGATATGACGTAAATGGCTTTCGATTCCGTACAACTCATTTTGAAGCTCTTCGCCCTCTCGCGACAACATCAAATTCTGGTGTTGTGATGAGAGCAATTAACACTCAAGGGAATTTAACTGATTATTATGAGATCATTAACAAAATCCTTGAATTTAATTTTACCAGAAAGAAGACCCTTCGAGTTGTCTTCTTTGACTGTGATTAGTTTGATCGCACTCATGGAACTCGAGAAAACCAATTTGGAATAGTGGAAGTGGAACATAAGGACCGACTACGAGGTTACAATACATTTGGTCTTGCACATCATGTGGAACAAGTATATTATCTACCTTATCCATGCACGAAGCTCAGTGCTTGGTGGGTGGTATATAAGGTGAATCCTCGTGAGCGGTTATATACTCCACCGGTCCCTTCACAGAGGATCGTGACTCGTCCGGTCGGAGACAGGTAATAAAAATTATAGTGTTCATTTCTGGTTTCTTTTGGTTACTTAAGTAATGAATCAATAAATATCTTGCAGGGTTTGGGACGACACGTCTTTCATCGGTGAGAGACACCAAAGATCGGTGAACGGTATCCTCGGGTCCTTAGTGCATTTGCACTATCCCGAGGTCATCGACGGGGTGCCTGCTCTTTCGTGGGAGAACTATGCACGCGTCCATCACCAGGAGCACGACAACCTTCAGGAGGCCGTATGGGCCGATTTTATGGTAAGTATTTTAAAAATATTTTCTAAGTTTTAACTCTTAAACTCTTTTAATGAACATCTCTTCAATATATTCTTTATCACATGCAATGTATACTTTAGAGGACCTGAATGACCCTCGCGTGGTTCATGATGCGAGGAGAGTGTTTCACTACAACACTACCAAGGCGCTTCGATAAGCTTTGTCAAATGCTCGTGTTTAAATTATTAATGAGCACTTGAAGGCGAACTAGCACCACGTGCTACACTTCCGGCAAGAGAGCGAGAGGCACCTGACGGAAGAGGAGTACGCGCAAGTACGTGGGGTGTAGTAAGTAGTTTTTTCTGATAATTTCCTCTATAGTATTTTTAATGATCTACAACTATGTGCAGGGCCACGTGAACTGGTTGCAGGGTTGGTCTGATGCATTTTGGGCCCTTTGTCGTTACTGGGCTAGCAATGAGTTTAAGGATAAGTCTGGGAAGGCTCGAGAGTGCAGAGGGGTCGAGAAAAAGAGCAGGCACGACCAAGATAACCACTTGCATTTAGCTAAACGCATGGTAAGTGTATGTAATTTATGTTTATATATTCATAATATATTGTTCGTACTAACACGTATTGACAGGAGCGCGAGACGGGGGTGCCGCCGACCCCTACTGAGATATGGAAGAGAGGTCATATGGACCCTTCTCAGCCTCAGGGGTGTAGTTAGGCTGCAGCCGAGCGATTGGTAAGTTTAGAAATCATTCATATTAAATATAACTATATGGATTGTTGAACTTACACGGTTTTCTTGTTTTCCAGGCTAAGTACGGGGAGGAGGCTAGGAAGATACATGGCTGAAAGCATCTAGGCCCCCATGAGGTATGGTTTCGGTGATTAATGACAACAGTTGGATTTTACTAATGAATTTGTGGATGCAAGGTCTCTCATATCATTCATCACACTCAAATGAAATCTATATGAATATCATCTTCTGCTCATTGGATATGATTGGAGACCCCTTAACAATCATTCTATGAGATCAATCAATGTTTATGAAGATTAGAAGTAAAAGCTCATATGTCAAAATTATTCAACCAAAATTGACAACACTCAATGCTTGATAATCATCAGAAGAATATTTCCAACCAATGCCTAAGAGGTCAATCGAGCAAATTCCAAAAGAATCACTTAGAAGAACTCGAAGCAAACAAAATCAACTCACCGATCAATCGATGTTTTCAGAAAACAACACATCGATCGAGTTGGTTCAGCAGAAGAAGAAGACCTCAGAACTAAGTACTCACCGAATCATCCGATAATGAAGGGCATGTTACATCGGTCCATCAGTATAGTAAGCAATCTCCCTGGACCAAGTGTAACACCGGACCATCCGATGTACAACTATGAACACATCGGTCGATCACTCCAGTAAGAATCAATTCTGAACCAATTCTGGATGAAGTGCCACCGAATCATCCGATGAGAAGGCAAGTGTAACATCGGTCTAACAACAGTCATATCTAACACAGTGACATCAGCTAATTTGTATTTGACCGATGATAACTGAAGGGGGAGCATCGGATCATCCAGTGTTCGTAGAACAGTGATGTCAGCCTACTTTTCCAACGGCTATTTCGTGGAGGCTGGCTATTTATACCCCTTCAACCAGTATATTCGACATGACTTGAAGCCCAGACTTACTCTACACATTACCAAGCATTCAAGGCATTGAACTACCACTTCCATATCATTTTTTACCACTTGTACACCAAGAGATAGGCTAGAACTTACTAGAGATAGTGCTTGTGTGCCTCCATTCTTGGTGATTGGAGTCTCTAGTGTAGTGAGAGCTATAAGGGAGTGTCCCTTGGTGATTTTATTGGAGAGAGCCTTCCGGAGCTTACCAAGACGGTTGTGGAAGCCCGTAGGATCCAACTTGTACAAGGCTTGAGCTCCACCTTGCCGAGGTTGGTGAACGGAGAAGTATAGTGAAGATCCCTGGTCTCGGTGACTTGGGAGTGGCTATACCCTTTGGTGGGTGCCACAACGTGGATGTAGGAAGATCTTGACGATCTTGCCGAACCACGGGATAAATCTCCGTGTTTTCGTATCTCCTCGGGAGTTTGCGCTTTCTTCCTCTCCCCTTACACTTATGCATTTCTTATACCGCAGCACTTGAATGCATAGGTTGTTTGCATAGGGAATTGGGCTTTTAGTAATTAAGTTTCATTGCTTTAATTTTTGAAAAGAAGCCCAATTCACCCCCCCTCTTGGGAATTCGATCCTTACAACGGCGAAGATTTCGATTGGGAACGTGAACCAATCGATCCTCAAGCCGCGTATGTAAGCGGAGGTGGAAAAGCACACGGAAGGTGAGTTCATAAGTCATTTTATCATTTTTAATTCAAAGTATTGAAGATATTTCAATTTCATATTACTGACTCTCTTTTTTATAGGCTCGCCATATTCGATAGAGTTGTTGACTCGAGGGCGGCGAGACCTGCGAGTGGTAGCTCCACGCAGGCTTCGTCGGTGGGCACGTCAGGTCGCCGCATCTCGTAGAGAGACATCGAGATATAGTCCCTCCGACAGACTATAGAAGAGAACATCAGACGACAGTAGGAGGAAAGGAGGGAGGCGAAACGACAAAGGATCGCGACGAAACAACAAAGGATCGCGTGCAGGCCACGATCTATTCCCAGGCAGCCTGGATGGCGCAGATGCGGGAGACAATGGAGGTAACAAAATGAAAATTGAAGTTCTCATCAATTCAGCGTAAATGACTTACTAATAGGTAATATCTAATGTTTGCAATGACAGGTCATGGCTCGGGCGCAAGGTTTGAGGATCCAACTACCGCCACTTTCTGTCTTTTCAGACGATCCTTCTTCTACGGGTCAGGTAATTTTCTATGTCAACTTAACAATTCTAGTTTTACTTTAACTTTACCAAAATAAAGCAAGGAAATAGAGTGAGAGTGAGAGATAGTTAGATAGAGTAAAAGATAGAGTTAGAAGAGGGAGGAAGATAGAGAGAAAAGGATTGAGATAGAAGAAAGAGGGAGATAGATAGAAGAAAAGGATTGAGATAGAAGAAAGAGAGAGATAGAAGAAAGAGTGAGAGATATTTAGATAGAGTGGGAGAGGAATGAAGAGAGAGAGAGGGAGATGTAGACAGAGATAGAGGTGGAGGGGGAGATGTAGAAGGAGATAGAGGGAAAATGATAGCAATTGAGAGAGAGAGAGTAAGAGAGAGAGATAGATTGAGATAGAGAGAGAGAGGAATGAAAAGAGAGAGGAAGAGGGGATCTAGATGGAGATAGAGGGGGAGGAAGGGAGGGAGAGAGATGTTGATGCATTTGTATTCTAACTCTAAGTTTCATTAATTGCAGGGATCTGCGACGGTTGCTCAAACTCTGCCGCCATCATTACCACCACCTGGAATGAGGCGCGACGACGACTTCGACTTCGGAGGTGGCTTCGAAGGTGGCTTCGAAGATCAGAAGGGCGAGTGAGCCCTTGTTTCGTTTGTTGATGGTGATGCAATGTATCGACGATGTGTTGTGATGCTAATATGTGACTGTTGTGATCTTTTTTGTCATCTGTTTGTGATATATTGTCTACTGTGTTTCTGGTCATCGAGCTGAGTAGCATTTCCAATTTTTTTTAAAGAAAACCTTATTTGCTACGGTTTTTTATACAGAACCGTCGCAAATAAGGCTCCAGACCGTCGTAAACTAGTCTCTGTTATTTGCGACGGAAAGACCATCACAAATAGGACCTTAATTGCGACGGCCAGGCTGTCTCAAATGGTTGCGTGGGTCCCGCCAGATGAAGCGTGGGACCCATCAACTGAACTTATTTGTGACGGCCAGGCCATCGCAAATAGGGCCTAAATTGCGATGGCCTGGCCGTTGCAAATAGACGAGTGGGGCCCACTCATCTCTGGCAATAACTTGCGACAGCTACTGCCTGCTGTCGCAAATAGGTTATTTACGACGAATAACTTGCGATGGCCAAAGTCGTCGCAAATAAGGAAAGTTGTCGCAAATAGCTTACTTGCGACGGTTTTACCCTTATTTGCGACGGCCGTGGCCGTCGCAAGTCGTCTAGATTCCTGTAGTGATCCTTAGACTACAATTTCAAACAGAAAGGAAAAAAAATTGTTAGGTCTTAGGGTTGTTAGGGTCGATGCTAGGAACTCCTAATCGGTTGTACTTAGGACTAATCTAATCTGAAATACAATCTTAGGCATAATTAAACATTTGTATTCTAATTACTCAGACTAGTGATTAAGAAATTCAATCAAAGAAGCAGAACATGTATGATCTAGAGTAGAGTAAAGAGATTAGAAAGAGGGAGATTAGGGTTACCATCAGAGGGTCCACCGGATACCATTGGGCTCTGGTGGATTGTCGCAGGCGAGTAGCATGACGCAGGTAGATAGGTGACGCAGGGAGATCATCGGTGCAGCGGAGGCGTGGCACAGAAACGGTGGCGGCAGTCTTCCCCTCACTCCGTGCCCTAACAGATCCGCTAGGGTTTGTAGGGGAGATTATGGCGGCTAATCAACTCGGTGATTAGTGCCCCAGCCCTCCCCCTCTATTTATATGGCGCGTGTGAGAGGGGGCCGCACCGAACTGAGTCGGTTGCACCCCCAATCAGGGCACATTCTCCCCCTTGATCTCAGGACCTTAACTTATTATCTTATTTACTAAACTAATCTTACACAAATCTCTTTTGCTTTGACATAAAGGGCATGTCGCATCAAAATGACCATTTTTGTATTGTTTGACTCAAAGACCACGATACAACTCACAAAAGAAATCGTCTTACACTTTGATGGCCCCTTAGAATCCAGGATATTATCACAGGGTCTCCCTCAAACCCATGTCGGCTACGTGTTCACTGAACACGTTGGGTGGGAGGCCCTTAGTTAGCGGATTCGCAAGCATTTGCTAAGTGCTGATATGCTCGAGACTGATTGTGTGATCCTGGATTTTCTCTTTCAAAACATAGTACTTAATGTCGATGTGTTTGGCAACACCACTCGACTTGTCGTTGTGAGAGTACATTACTGTTGGCTGATTATCGCAGTATAACTTAAGTGGTTTATGGATGTTGTCGACCACTTTAAGACCGGGAACGAATTTCTTAAGCCAAGATGCCTGCCCGGTGGCCTCATAACAAGCAACAAACTCAGCATACATTGTGAGTGATGTAATGATTGCTTATTTGGAACTTTTCCACGATATAGCTCCATTTGCGAGGGTGAATATATAACCTGGCGTAGATTTCTTAGTATCCACACAACCCGCGTAACCTGAATCTGAACAGACCACTATTTCTGGTGACTCAGTCTTACTATATGTGAGCATGAGGTGCTTAGTACCCTGTATGTATCTTAATGCTTTTTTAACAGCTTTTCAGTGATCTAATCCTGGATTACTTTGATATCTGCCAAGCATCCCATTCACAAAAGCTAAGTCAGGGCATGTACAAACTTGAGCATACATCAAGCTTCCAACAGCAGAAGCATAAGGAGTTTCTTTCATCTGATCAACCTCATATTGATTCTTAGGCGATTGAGAGTTTGAAAATCTATCGCCCTTAACTATTGGAGCAAGCGAGGCTTTACTATTATGCATATCGTACTTTCATGTACGCTTTCTGAGTATGCCTTCTGAGATAGTCCTAAAACCCCCTTAACACGATCTCAGTGTATCTCAACCACTAAAACATAGGTCGCTTCACCTAGATCCTTCATATCAAAGTTTGAGGATAAAACCTTCTTAGTTTCTAAGAGTAGGTTGACATCACTACTTGCTAATAAGATGTCATCCACATAAAGGACTAAGAAAATGAACTTTCCATTCTTAAACTTAGCATAAATGCAATTATCCTCCTCAGTTTCCTTAAACCCAAACATTCTAACAATCTCATCGAACTTGAGATACCATTGTCTTGAAGCTTGCTTAAGTCCATAAATGGGTTTTTTCAAGTGACATCCCATATGTTCCTTACCCTTAACGACAAAACCTTTCGGTTGAGTCGTATAGACGTCCTCATATAGATCCCCTTTTAGAAACACCATCTTTACGTCCATTTGATGTAATTCTAAGTCATAATGCGCTACTAATGTCATGATGATTCTAAAATAATCCTTAGACGACACGGGAGAGAATGTCTCATTGTAATCAATACCCTCCCGCTGTGTGAATCCCTTAGCCACAAGTCTAGCCTTATACTTTTCGATCTTCCCTTTGGAGTCACACTTAATCTTGTAGACCCACTTACAGTCTACAGTTTTGGCTCCTTTAGGAATCTCTACTAAGTCCCAGATCTTGTTGGCACTCATGGAACTCATTTCATCTTCCATGGCCTTGTACCATTCAAATGACTGAGGTCGCCTCATGGCATCTTCATAAGAGGTGGGATCATCCTCCATCTTAACTTCTTTTCTCAAGTAGATTGATAGTTGTCCGGGATGGCCGACCATCTTACTCTTTGTGATCTTCTTACTTGAGCATCATCTAATGGTTGAGGCTATTGCTGAACCTCATTTTGTTCGACCATATCCTCAGCAGGCTGAGAAGGTGGAACCTCACTTATTTCTGTTGTGGCCGATGGAGGTGTAGCAATAGGCGCTGTGTCACTAGCACCAGGTGCCAGTGGCACAACGATAGCAGGTAGGGTGAAATAAGGCTCTTGGGTCATCAGAGCGGGTAAACTAATCCGTTCCTCCTATAGGTCTATTTCCCGCCGTACCGTGCCCCCCTGATCATAGTGTCTTCTAAGAATACGACATGTCGTGTTTCTATGAACTTAGCCGATCTGGACAATAGAACCTAAAACCCTTACTTTTCTTAGGATAGCCAATAAAATGGCAACTAATTGTTATAGATTCCAGCTTACTAATGTTTGAGTTGAACATCTTAGCCTTAGCTGGACAACCCCAAATATGAAAATAGTTTAATGAGGGCTTACGTTCTGTCCACATCTCATACGGTGTCTGAGGTGCTGACTTAGTGGGTACCCGATTAAGCACATGAATGGCGGTTTTTAACGCCTCCATCCATAGGCTAACTGGTAACGTAGAATAACTTAGCATACTCCTTACCATGTTCATAAGAGTACGGTTTCTACGTTCTGCAATACCGTTCTGCTGAGGTTTGCCCAGTGTAGAATACTGGGCCACTATGCCATGTTCCTGTAGGAACCTCGCAAAGGGTCTAGGAACCTGACCATATGGGGTATGCCAACCGTAGTACTCATCTCCACGATCGGATCTTACTACCTTAATCTTAATATTGTGCCGATTTTCTACTTCAACCTTAAATATCTTAAACTTATCCAATACTTCGGATCGCTCCTTGATTGGATAAATGTAACCATAACGAGTGTAGTCATCAGTGAACGTTATGAATGAGTCATACCTGTCTACGGAGACTATGGAAAATGGACCACAAATGTCCGTGTGAATAATTTCTAAAATTCCCGTGATGCATATGGCGTTCTTCTTAATAGTATTAACAAACTTACCTTTAATGCAATCAATGCATTCCTCTGAATCTAAAAAGTCTAAGTGAGGTAAGATCGATTGAGATACTAAGCGTTCGATCCTCCCTCTCGAAATATGGCATAAACTACAATGCCATAATTTCGACGATGTTTCAAAATTGATTCTTTTGCGCTTGTCTCTTCTTATGTCATTCTTAGCGGGAATTTGATTATTACTTAATGCATTCACATTATCATGAGTGGACAATAGGTAAATCATGTCTTGTCTGAAGGCAAGACCCACAATCTTATTACTCAAACTAATAGAGCATTTGTCTTCGCCAAAATGGCAAACAAATCCACAATTATCCATACATGAAACTAATATCAAATTCGTCTCTAAACTAGGGACATAAAGAACATCATGAAGTCTAAGTATGAAACCACTACTAAGTCTAAGAGGATAAGTTCCAATGGATTCAACTTCAGCTTCATGGCCATCAGCGACATTGATGGTCCTTTCCCCCCTTCTTATAGTCCTCATCATACTTAACCCCTGTATAGAATTACAAATGTGCACAGTTGCACCTGAGTCAATCCACCAAGTAGATCGTGAATAAGCTAAATACAGGGATTCATTTACAAAAGTGATGACATCCTTACTATTCTCAGCACACCACTTAATAAAACCAATGCAGTCCTTCTGGCAATGTCCAAAGTCTTTGCAAAACTTGCACTGATCTGATTTCAACTTAGAACCAGAAGGCAGAGGAGTTGTCCCTTTGTCCTTACAAGAGGAGCCATGTACCTTAAAAGATGGTGGCTTGGGAGAGGTGAAGTAGGTCTTCACCTTTCCCTTACCCTTACCTTCGGTGAAGTTAATAGAGTCTCCACCCTTACCTTTTATACGCTCCTCCTCCTGAACGCACATAGCCATGACTTTCTCTAAAGTCCAGCTATCTTCCTTAGAGTTGTAATTTATCACAAATGCCTCAAACTCTTTGGGCAAAGACATGAAGACGAAATGCACAAGCATCTCATTTGGCATGGCTAAGTTAAGAGTCTTGAGGTTTGCATTTAAATTACTCATCTTAAGGATGTGATCTCTCACACTCCCACCAATGTACCTCTCATTAAAAAGCCTTTTGAGGAGAGTGCTTGCTAATGTGTTAGTGGATCCTGTGTACTAACTTTTGACCTTGGCAAGATACTCAGTTGCCAACTCACAATCAGGAATAGCTCCTCTTATGGTCTCAGAAATGGTGGCCTTAATGACCATGAGACATTTTCTATTGGATTCCTCCCATGCCTCAAGATCCTTAGGGTATTTTTCCTTAAGCTTAACATATTCCTCTTTTCTTACTCCAAACTCCTCATTGGTCTCCTCAGGCTGAGCAATGGGAGCTTTAGGATCAACAGGTCGATCCTTTCTTAGGCAAAGGTCAAGGTTTGCAATTGCTAAGTTCATCCCGAGTCTCTCATTCCATGTCCCGTAGTTATGACCAGCAAGGGTCTCTATGGAGGCAATGAGACTTACCACATTTGAGGCACCTTAATAAAACAAAATATAGGGGTTAGAAAGATGACTTAAAACAACATATGATGAAGCACATACTTAAAATTGCACTTAAACAATTAGAAATGGCACAAAATGTCTTTCACGTTGGTTACTCAACAAAACCATTTCACTTAAATAATCATAGAAATATTTCACGTTGGTTACTCTAATTTCCATTTCTCTTAATAACTTAAATAACATGGAAATATTTCACGTTGGTTACTCTAATTTCCATGTGAACATACTTAAAATTCATGCAGACATTCCCAATATAGTGCAAATATACTGGAAATAAAATTAAGCATGGAAAAATTAAATTTTCACGTTGGTTACTTATTTAATTTTCATGCAAAACATACACAATATTAAATTCTAGCAAATTTAAACTTTCACGTTGGTTACTTATTTAAATTTACTACTTAATAATAGCGGAAGCTAAATAAACTTAATTTCTTAAATTTCTGAGATTAATTGCAAAATTTAATAACAATTAATTGAATTTAAATAATTGAGAAAATTCACTTAATAACTTAAAATTACCAAAAATCAAAGAAATAATGCAATCAAATATTACACAATCATCACACAAAATTTTCTGAAATTTTCCCAACTATTTACTAATTTTTCCAATCATTTCTCTAATTTCTGGAATTATTTTTCTATTAAACTTGTTCTGAAATCAGAAAACACTTAAAAGGTTAATTGGGCTCAAAACCTTAAATTCAGCCCACTGTCTAAAATTCTGGCCCAGCCCAACACTGAAAAATCCTCAGAAAAAATGGAAAAATCCAGTGCATGGCCCAATAGAGCATTCGGCCCATAACTGAATATAGCCCAACTCAAAAAACTTAAAATCCTTAAAAATCCAAAGGGCAGCCCAGCTGGCCCATAGTGTTGTCCCGCATGGGCTCAGGGCCCATTAACCCTTAGGCGGCGGCAGCGCAAGATGCGGGCCGTCGGATCTCGATCTGACGGCACGGGATCACTGAGCGTTTACAACGTGGGCTGATATCAACCGTCGGGTGTTGATCGAACGGTCGAGCGACGAGATCGGCGAATACTTAAGGCATCACTGCCGATTTTCCTGCAAACCCTAAGTCATTTGTCACTCTCCTCTCTCTCTCTCTTACTCTTGAGCGGCGGTGAGGCTGAGCGAGAGCGAGTGAGGGCGATGCCGGCGAGCGACCTCTGGTGAGCCACGACACAGTCGCCTCTGGCGAGGGAAACGCACCGAGGGGTGCTTCTCCGCCGGGGTCGACGGTACTGAGTCGGCCGCCGTCGAGGGAAAGCCGCCGCGCGTCGCACATGATCTGAGTGGAGGGGAAGAGGTCCACCGCGGGGACTTCTGGCGCGGCCACGCCCTCGCTGTCGGCGCGCGAGCACACCAAAAGGTTGCTCACCGCCGGTCGTGGTGTCGTCGGACCATCTTCGTCGAAGGAAACCCGCGAGTTAGGGTCCTCGAAGGCTCTGAGTGTTTTTGAGTGATTGTCTTTGCAGGTACCCATCGCCGCCGTGGCTTCCTCTATGGCGCACACGTCGTGCTGCTGGTGGAGTGAAGCGCCTAGGGTTAGGGTTTCCTAACCCTAGGCTCTGATGTGGCGGCGGCGGCTGAGTTGTGCGGTTAGGGTTAGGGCTTTGGCCCGAACCCTAGCACTGCGCCTGAGGACGCCGCCACCAACGTTCTCTCTTTTGGGAGAGATCCATCAGGCAGACGTCGACGTGGGGAGAAGGCCACAAGGTTAGGTTTTTCGCTAACCCTGCTGTGAGAAGGATTAAGTGGCCACAAGGTCACATAACCCAGATAAGTCCTCTTCCCTGTCTATGTTTTCTTGATTGATCTGTTTCTGAGTTCTAAGTCTTAATCGAGAACTTAAAATCTGATTCCCCTCCTTCTAATTACTGCGCTAATTAACCTTAACTAAAACTGATCTTAGTTAATAAAGATTAGGCCTTAATTAAATGATTAGAAACTGATTAATATGATGATTATCCAATTAGGGTTCATAGGCATGGCTCTGATGCCATTGTTAGGTCTTAGGGTTCTTAGGATCGATGCTAGAAGCTCCTAATCGGTTGTACTTAGGACTTATCTAATCTAACAGACAATCTTAGGCATAATTAAACATCTGTATTCTAATTACTCAGACTAGTGATTAAGCAATTCAATCAAAGAAGCAGAACATGTATGATCTAGAGTAGAGTAAAGAGATTAGAAAGAGGGAGATTAGGGTTACCATCAGAGGGTCTACCGGATGCCATTGGGCTCTGGTGGATTGTTGCAGGCGAGTAGCTTGACACAGGTAGATAGGTGATGCAGGGAGATCGTCGCCGCAGTGGAGGCGTGGCGCAGAGACGGCGGCGGTGGTCTTCCCCTCACTCTGCGCCCTAACAGATCGGCTAGGGTTTGTAGGGGAGATTATGGCGGCTAATCAACTCGGTAATTAGCGCCCCAGCCCTCCCCCTCTATTTATATGATGCGTGTGACAGGGAGCCACACCGAACTGAGTCGGTTGCGCCCCCGATCAGGGCGCGTAGGGGGAGTTTGACTCAGGGGCGTGGTTGTTGCCCACGTCACCCCGAGATCACAACTAACAAAAATCACATCTTTGGAGAAAAGAAGAAAAGCGACTAGTTCTATTCCTGAGGTTCCATATCTTCGGCTCTTTGTGAGTTCATAAAAAAATCAGCTATTTGAATCGGGTCAGTGTCAGTCCTTGGTGCATCAACCGATAGATGTTGGTGTAGCAAGACCTAGGCTTCTAGCGGCGAGAGATCAATGGTGCTGCTGCAAAGATTGATGGTGCTGCTGTGTGTACGTAAGAACAATAGTTTGGGGTTTAGAAAAGAATCTCATACATCTTGAAATGAATTTTTGAGATGGTTGATGAAGGTGTACCATATATTGAGCTGAAGAGGGGGCGGAGGATGGCGGCAACGATAAAGGGATCCACGGCGGAAAATCCAAAACGAGTTGGGGGCGAATATGTAGGCCATTGGAGTTAGGAGAGCTAGGAATTTTGGATCTTGAGAAGTTAAGTAGAGCGTTGCGACTTCGATGGCTCTGGTTGAGTTGGGTTGAGCCGGGCCGGTTGTGGTGTGCACTGGAGTTACCAGTAGAAACTTCGGACATAGACCTGTTTGCAGTTGCAACAATGATTACTATTCGAGATGGGTGCACAACAAATTTTTGGCAGTCCAGCTGGTTGCATGGATGTGCTCCAGCATCACTGTTCCCGACATTGTTCAGGCACACAAAGGGTCTATCGCATGCAGTTTGAAGGGAGCGTGAGGCGTCCCGACCCGATGATCGGAACTAAACCTGTAATATAATACCAAAAACTAGGTTCGGTACAATATATTACAATCCAAGTGGAACCAAATCATACAGAGCTTTATTACAGCGGAATAGTCTTATGGATAATAACGATAACAGCTAACAGGAACGCGATAATAGTCAACATCACGGAGGCGATTAGCTCCTCCTCGCACATGGTTCCACCTTCGCCACTTGAGTGCGGACGCGACCCTACTCGAAGTCCTCCGGCAGAAAGTCAGGATCCTCTGAAGATATTAGCAACGTTTGAGTACGAAGGTACTCAGCAAGATATTAATGTGATGCACAAATAATGCAACCCAATGCAACCAAACGTCTCACCCAGAGACATCCATCATCTCAAACTCACAGTAGGTAGCTTGCTAGTTGTCAGGACCACACCATAACCCGTCCCTTACCGAGGACACGGCCAGTTCGAACGGATTTTACACTCTGCAGAGGTTGTACACAACACACACGCACAGAACTATCCAAAGATAGTTCGTCATAACCGACACCTAGTCGTAGCATCACCCTATACAGTCGCCCTCAAACCCCGGGTCATGACTAAGTATCATTCCACACCCAAGAACCATCCACCGTGGACGACTGTCAAGGCTAGCCACTAGGATTAGGCTACGCCCTGCCCATACAGGATCATGTGGGTATACTAAAGAAGTTAAGTGAGATGTCAAAACAACTCGGTCCTTAAGGTTCACCAGGGCAGCCACCATACACCAAGCCAGAACTGTAAGTCTACCACCACGGTAGCCTTACCCCACACCAACCCGTCTGCCCTAGTCTCAATATCCAGTCTGCCCTCACCCAATGTACCATCAACACCATCATCAACATCATGTCATCATATCAATATGCAATCATAAAAATCAGCATGGCTTCTCTCTGTCACTCGAGTCACTAGTACTCGCAAATGCAATAATATAGTATATTTGATAACAACGGATATTCCTCACATAGGTGCAACATGACAAAGAAAGGGGCAATGCAACTTGCCTTCGTCCACGTCAGCGGCTGCGTCGCAGTCGTGGTCTCCTGGCTCCTCCGGGTTCTCTTCCGGCACGGGGTCTGCTCGAAGCGCGTACACAAGCAACCATACAAGCAATGTAAACACATATGAATACAAATGTGATTATAATAAATAGATTATGATTTTATATACATTTTAGCGAAAGAATCAGGTTAATCGGAGGTCGTATGAGTGAGATATTGATTTTATAAAGTGAAGGCTTGATAAATTCCGAAAATAGGAAATTGATTGAACTGGAACCAGCAGGGAGCTTTATTGGTTACGTGGGCCAAGGGGCTAATTAACTAAAGGCTGGTTAGCAGTACTGACTACTGAGTCCAGTACGTGGGCCAAGGGTCTCATCAACTAATGGTCCATTAAGCAAATCATTAGCCCACAAAGCCTGTATGTACGAAAGAGCTTCTTCCTCCTCCAGCATGTCCGTTCCCCATCTCTGCAGCCACCGTAGGTGACCCAAGGAGGCTCAAATCGGAGGGGTAAAATGGAGATGGGATGGCCAGGAAGGAGGGGAATCGCTTGCTCAGGCACCAGAGAACTCGATTGAGGCTTCAGTTTAGACCTCGGGTGTAGGGACGACGGTGTTCGGACGGGGCGCGCGGCCATGGCAGCCGTGGGTCATGGCTGCTGGAGGTCGTGCTTAGCTCGGTAGAGAAGGAGAACCGGATAGGGAACGGGCTCCGGAGGTCGAGCAGGGGGCGGGGAGGCTCACCTGGGTCGCAGCTCGGACGGGGAGAGCTCCTCGCCGGAGATCGAAGCAACGACGACCTCCTTGCTGTACGGGAGCACGGGAGAAACGAGAGAGGCGTGCTGCTGTGGACTGCTTCGTGTGAAGAAGGATAAGCACGCAATGTAGATTTTTATACAGACTAAGTTTCGAGTAGGTGAGAGGGTAGCTGAAGATAATAAACGCTCCTTTGCGTGCGCGTGCGGTGCTGGTCAGACGGCAATGGAGTCACCGCCGGCGTGCACGGCGAGTCTGCCGGATGGTGCGTCGGCTAGCTGGTGGCGCGGCGCAGGCGATGGGACGCTACGGTCGCGGTTCGCAGTGCACAGACTAAGAGGCTAATAAAGAGCGCGCGCCAAGGGCGGACGGCTTGCCGGTCATAGATTTAAGTTGTTTGAAAATAAATTTTTATTATTTTATTTAATTATATTTACTTATTTACGCATTGATTATTGTATAAATATATTTTATTTATTTATGAAAAACGGGATGTTACAGACCTACCCCACTTAAAATGAATCTCGTCCTCGAGATTCGGCTAATCTTCAAAGAGATGAGGAAACTCTGTTCGCAGCGCATCTTCTCTCTCCCAAGTAGCTTCAGCTTCCGAATGCCTGCTCCACTGAACACGACAGAGGGTGACAGAACTTGTTCGTGTTCCTCGAGTAACGGTATCCAAGATCTTCATTGGCACCTCCTGGTAGCGTAGGTCATCCTGCAGGTCTAAAGTGTCTTGGACCACTTGTTCTTCAAGTAACCGCAGACATTTCCTTAGATGAGATACATGGAAGACATTGTGTACACCTGACATCTCTTCAGGTAGTTGAATCTTATACGCTACTGCTCCAATCCTTCCCAAAACCGGAAACGGTCCAATGTACCGCGGTGCCAACTTCCCGCGCACTTGAAACCTGCGCGTGCCGCGGATCGGTGATACTTTAAGATACACGTGATCCCCAATATCAAAAGTGAGTTCACGTCGTCTCTTGTCTGCATAGCTTTTCTGGCGTGACTGAGCTGCTTTCATATTGGCTCGGATCTCCGCTACCTTGTCTTCAGCTGCCACGATGAAATCCGGACGCTCCACCATACGGTCTCCCACTTCAGACCACATGAGCGGAGTCCTACACTTCCTTCCGTATAGAGCTTCAAAGGGGGACATCTTAATGCTGGTCTGAAAACTGTTGTTGTAGGAGAACTCAACATATGGTAGACTATCTTACCAATCTTTACCATAAGTGAGCACAGCGGCTCTCAACATATCTTCTAAGATTTGATTGATCCTTTCAGTCTGACCATCTGTTTGAGGGTGGTATGCTGTGCTAAAGTCCAACTTAGTGCCAAGTGCTTTCTGAAGACTTTTCCAAAATCTCGAGGTAAACTGGGTACCTCGGTCTGAAACTATCCTTGAAGGTATACCATGGAGCTTCACGATACGATCTATGTATAACTTGGCCAGTTTGTCTCCACCATAGGTAGTGCGCACAGGAATAAAGTGTGCGACCTTTGTAAGGCGGTCAACCACTACCCATACGGAATCATTACTATTCTTGGTTCTTGGTAAGCCAGTGATGAAGTCCATTCCTATCTCATCCCATTTCCACACTGGAATTGGTAACGGCTGAAGTAGGCCACTCGGCTTCTGATGTTCAGCTTTGATTCTCTTACATACATCACAACAGGCCACAAATCGAGCTACATCGCCTTTCATGCCAACCCACCAATACTTCTCTTTAAGATCCAAGTACATCTTGGTAGCTCCAGGATGTATAGAGTATGCGGAGTTATGAGCTTCATCCATGATGGTGTTTCGGTAGTGACCTTGTGAAGGCACACACAACCGTTTCTTGAACCACAATATTCCATTCCTATCAACTCTAAAATCTGGAGCTTTGTTTTCACCGGTCTGTCCCTTGATCTCCATCAACTTTTCATCCTCACGTTGCGCTTTCTTGATCTGCTCTTCGAGCATAGGCTGAACACTAAGGTTGTAACTGCAAGAGTGGGGTATGACTCTTAGGTTCAACTTACACATCTCATCACATAGCTGTGGTATTTGTGTTACCAAGTGGTGGTAATAGGCTTTCCTGCTGAGGGCATCCGCTACCACATTGGCTTTACCCGGATGATAATGGATTTCCAAATCATAGTCCTTGATTAACTCCAACCATCTTCGTTGCCTCAGATTGAGATCTGACTGGGTAAAAATATACTTGAGACTCTTGTGATTTGTGTAAATCTCGCACTTGTTTCCAATTAGATAGTGTCTCCAAATCTTCAAGGCATGTACTACTGCACCTAACTCCAAGTCATGTGTTGGGTAGTTCTGCTCGTGTGGCTTTAGCTGACGAGATGCATATGCTACTACTCATCCTTCTTGCATTAGCACACATCCGAGTCCCCGTTTTGAAGCATCACAATAGATGACGAAGTTCTTATGAATATCTGGTAGGATCAACACAGGTGCAGTGGTTAGTCTTTGCTTTAACTCACAAAAACTCTGTTCGCAAGCTTCAGTCCAAATGAACTTCTTGTCCTTCTTGAGCAATTCTGTCATTGGTCGAGCAAGCTTAGAGAATCCTTCAATGAATCTGCGATAGTATCTGGCTAAACCGAGAAAACTACGAATCTGCTTAACTGATGTCGGTTGCTTCCAAGATGACACATCTTCAACTTTCTTTGGATCCACTGCAACTCCTTCAGCTGTGAGAACATGTCCAAGGAAACTAATCTTCCTTAACCAAAACTCACATTTGCTAAACTTGGCATACAAATGGTGACTTCGGAGTCGTTCCAAGACAACACGCAGGTGTTGCGCATGTTCTTCTTCACTGCGTGAATAGACCAGAATGTCATCAATGAAGACAACAACAAACCTGTCTAGTTCTTGCATGAACACTCGGTTCATCAATGTCATAAAGTAAGCTGGAGCATTGGTTAGTCCAAAGGACATCACTGTGTACTCAAATTGTCCATAGCGAGTCACAAATGCAGTCTTAGGTATATCCTCAGGCCTGATCCTCACTTGATTGTATCCAGACCTCAAGTCAATCTTTGAGAAGAACTTAGCTCCCTTCAACTGGTCAAACAAATCATCTATCCGAGGTAGAGGATACTTGTTTTTGATGGTCATCGCATTAAGAGCTCGATAGTCCGTACATAGCCTCTTGCTTTTATCCTTCTTTTCTACAAAGAGGACCGGTGCAGCCCATGGTGATGCACTACGTCTAATATATCCCTTTTCTTGCAGCTCATCTAACTGCTTCTTTAACTCTGCTAGTTCTGGGGCAGCCATCCTATAAGGTCTCTTAGCAATTGGGGCAGTTCTGGGAACTAGTTCAATGGAGAACTCAATTTCTCTTTCTGGTGGCATGCCTGGTAATTCTTCTGGAAACACATCAGCATACTCTATGATTACTGGTATTCCTTGAAGTGTTGTAACCTTCATGTGATTTATCATTGGTTCTGATATACTAGGTTGGACATGACATGTGATAGTCTTTCCTTCATGGTTGGTCACCGTCAACAACCTTTCTGCACAAGTTATGGTTCCTTTGCACTTGACCAACCAATCCATGCCAAGGATCACATCAATTCCATGGGAGTCAAGCACTACTAGGTTGACAAAGAATACTACCCCACTTAGATTCAAAGGGATATGGTTAACTCCTAGATGGCAGGGTATATAACCTCCCGGTGATTTGGTTATTAAAGCCCTCTTAAGGGCCACTGCTGATATATCATTCGACTCAATGAAGTGTGATGATATGAACGAGTGTGATGCACCAGAATCAAATAGCACTGAAGCTAAGACTGACTGAACCAAAAACTCACCGAGTAACACTCCTGGTGCTGCATCTGCCTCCTCGGTGTAGATGTGGTTCACTGTGGCTTTTCCGAAGGTCGGTGGCGTCCTAGAGGGTGGTCCACGACTTCCTCCAGCTGGTTGCCTTGGTCCATTAACTGAGTTGGAGAACGTTGAGGCTGCTGGTTTATTTTTGTAGGGACAATAAGGAGAAATGTGACCAGGCTCACGACAATTGTAACAAATCCTCTGGTCACCCATTCGACTCACTCCAGATTGTTGGGGTTTGAAGGAACCTTGAGGTTTGGCAGAGTGCATTGGCTGTCTCAATGTGGTGGATGGTGCCCTGTTGGAAACTCCACTCTGGGTCATCTGACCTGAGTAAGCTGGCTGTTGCTGCCTCGGCATAGAGTAAGCAAACTGTTGGGTCCGCTGTCCAGAATAAGCCGGTTGATAAGTCTTCTGAGACTTTGCTTGTTGGGACAATTTGTGACTCTCAAACTTCCTCTTCCTCTCCTGCATCTCATCCTTCTTATTTTTCTCTGTGATGATAGCTCTATTCACCATGGTGTTGAAATTTGGGTAGACAGATGCTCCAACCAAGGTCTTAATCTCTGGATTAATGCCACGCAGGAAGGCATCCCGCTTCTTCTCATCAGTGTCCACGGTACTAGGGTCGTAGCGTGACAAGCTTGTGAAACTATGTAGGTATTCCATCATGGTCATACCTCCCTGGTGCAGATTCCTGAATTCCTCCTGCTTCATCTTCACCACACTGCTAGGAATGTGATGATCTCTGAACAGCCTTACAAACTCCTCCCATATCATGGTCTTGGCATCTGCATTCATATCTCTATAGCTCTGCCACCAAGCTAAAGCAGGTCCTCTCAATTGTTGCACTGCTAGCAGAACCTTATCCATCTCATTTGCATGTACAACCTCGAGCTTCATCTCGATCTCTCTCAACCAATCATCTGCTTCAATGGGATCATCAGATCCAGCAAATTTAGGTGGGTTCATCCTACTGAAGTCTGCGATCTGATGGTTGCCCTGAGGTGCTGGTTGATGGTGGTTCATGCCCAGATTGCCTTGAGCACCAAGTGTGTTCGTCAGCATCTCAAGAAGTCGAGTCTGACGGTCCAAGATAGCAGTCAAGTCATAAACGGGCGCTTGTGGAGGTGGTGGCGGTGGTGGTAGTGGTGCTGCGGGTGTACTGTTCGCCGACTCTTCTGGTTGTGCTCCGCCCGGAAGGATTGGGGCATTTTGATCAGGGAGATTTTGGTTCACTTCCTACCCTATCCTACCTCGGTTCGTACGACGAGACATCTGTGACAAGGAGGGTGAGTATTAGCCAACAATTGATTTTAATAACATTGCTTTACTTAAGGATAATATTCATTATTTATCGATGTGCTTCTATATATACACATATCAATATATATATTATTATTATATATACCATACAAAGCACACAAACATCAAGCATTGCAAGCAACACACCAAGCATTCATTCATTAAGGAAACAGGTACATGATACAATAGGACATGTCGTCCCTAGGTCTGTCCTCTTAAGGATCAGCTGGGACCTCTGCCTGACTACTGGGTCCTGCGGTGTGATCTTCAGGATCTTCCTCTTCACCTCCACGAGGCGATGTTGGAGGGGTGAGTGGCACAGGCTCACGAATCCTCCTACGAGGGCTAGACAGGTGATACATTGGAACTCCTTCCAGGATAAGCGGTTCAGCAGTTGCGATGGCTTGGCGGTCCTTGCGCTTGGCTCGCTCCACGAGGTAGACACCCCTAAGTAGTTGGCTGTGGCGGTCTTCCTGCTCCCTGAGATTCTCCTCGACCAGGGCAACACGACTTTCGGCGCTAGCAGTACGGGCGTCAGCCTTTGCTAATGCTAGTTTAGCTTTCCGCCAACGAGTTTCCAATGCCTCCGCGCGCTTGATGAGGGTCTTCACACGCTGGTTCTGCAGGTCGCACAAGTCGTCCAAGCTCAACAAGTAGCCGGACATAGCAACAATGGTGGGATCATCTTCAGTAGACCCAAGGCCTTCCAGGTTGCGGATCCTTGCTGTCCAGGCAGGACGAGTATGATCCAGTGGTGGGAAATACTTCATGGGTGTGGAACCCAGATGCCAGTCAAACATGTGGCACAGGTACTTCAGAGCTTTGCGGGCAACAAGCTGGCAAGTGTCTTTCATGCGGCATCCAGTAGCGGTGACGTTCCATGGCTTCATCTCCAGGAATTTGTCACTGGCACCAATGTGCACCGTGACCTCACAACTTTCAGTTCCATGCTCCATAAACTCATGACCCACGTACTCCGGGCGATCCATAATACCAAGTCGGAAGGTTGCACCATAGAGCACCTTGGGGAAGCCATCTTCATTGATGCAGAAGGTAGTGATGCGATCGTCGGCCATCTGGCTCAGAACATGGCACAAGGATTAGTTAAGAGCAAAATCTATCACCAAGGCTCTAAAGTCCAATGGTTCCTATAGTAAAGTCAGTATACGGTCTCCTACGGTCACTTACGTACTAGGGTCCGCATCCTACAGCCAAGTAAAGCTCTGATACCACTTGAGGCGTCCCGACCCGATGATCGGAACTAAACCTGTAATATAATACCAAAAACTAGGTTCGGTACAATATATTACAATCCAAGTGGAACCAAATCATACAGAGCTTTATTACAGCGGAATAGTCTTATGGATAATAACGATAACAGCTAACAGGAACGCGATAATAGTCAACATCACGGAGGCGATTAGCTCCTCCTCGCACATGGTTCCACCTTCGCCACTTGAGTGCGGACGCGACCCTACTCGAAGTCCTCCGGCAGAAAGTCAGGATCCTCTGAAGATATTAGCAACGTTTGAGTACGAAGGTACTCAGCAAGATATTAATGTGATGCACAAATAATGCAACCCAATGCAACCAAACGTCTCACCCAGAGACATCCATCATCTCAAACTCACAGTAGGTAGCTTGCTAGTTGTCAGGACCACACCATAACCCGTCCCTTACCGAGGACACGACCAGTTCGAACGGATTTTACACTCTGCAGAGGTTGTACACAACACACACGCACAGAACTATCCAAAGATAGTTCGTCATAACCGACACCTAGTCGTAGCATCACCCTATACAGTCGCCCTCAAACCCCGGGTCATGACTAAGTATCATTCCACACCCAAGAACCATCCACCGTGGACGACTGTCAAGGCTAGCCACTAGGATTAGGCTACGCCCTGCCCATACAGGATCATGTGGGTATACTAAAGAAGTTAAGTGAGATGTCAAAACAACTCGGTCCTTAAGGTTCACCAGGGCAGCCACCATACACCAAGCCAGAACTGTAAGTCTACCACCACGGTAGCCTTACCCCACACCAACCCGTCTGCCCTAGTCTCAATATCCAGTCTGCCCTCACCCAATGTACCATCAACACCATCATCAACATCATGTCATCATATCAATATGCAATCATAAAAATCAGCATGGCTTCTCTCTGTCACTCGAGTCACTAGTACTCGCAAATGCAATAATATAGTATATTTGATAACAACGGATATTCCTCACATAGGTGCAACATGACAAAGAAAGGGGCAATGCAACTTGCCTTCGTCCACGTCAGCGGCTGCGTCACAGTCGTGGTCTCCTGGCTCCTCCGGGTTCTCTTCCGGCACGGGGTCTGCTCGAAGCGCGTACACAAGCAACCATACAAGCAATGTAAACACATATGAATACAAATGTGATTATAATAAATAGATTATGATTTTATATACATTTTAGCGAAAGAATCAGGTTAATCGGAGGTCGTATGAGTGAGATATTGATTTTATAAAGTGAAGGCTTGATAAATTCCGAAAATAGGAAATTGATTGAACTGGAACCAGCAGGGAGCTTTATTGGTTACGTGGGCCAAGGGGCTAATTAACTAAAGGCTGGTTAGCAGTACTGACTACTGAGTCCAGTACGTGGGCCAAGGGTCTCATCAACTAATGGTCCATTAAGCAAATCATTAGCCCACAAAGCCTGTATGTACGAAAGAGCTTCTTCCTCCTCCAGCATGTCCGTTCCCCATCTCTGCAGCCACCGTAGGTGACCCAAGGAGGCTCAAATCGGAGGGGTAAAATGGAGATGGGATGGCCAGGAAGGAGGGGAATCGCTTGCTCAGGCACCAGAGAACTCGATTGAGGCTTCAGTTTAGACCTCGGGTGTAGGGACGACGGTGTTCGGACGGGGCGCGCGGCCATGGCAGCCGTGGGTCATGGCTGCTGGAGGTCGTGCTTAGCTCGGTAGAGAAGGAGAACCGGATAGGGAACGGGCTCCGGAGGTCGAGCAGGGGGCGGGGAGGCTCACCTGGGTCGCAGCTCGGACGGGGAGAGCTCCTCGCCGGAGATCGAAGCAACGACGACCTCCTTGCTGTACGGGAGCACGGGAGAAACGAGAGAGGCGTGCTGCTGTGGACTGCTTCGTGTGAAGAAGGATAAGCACGCAATGTAGATTTTTATACAGACTAAGTTTCGAGTAGGTGAGAGGGTAGCTGAAGATAATAAACGCTCCTTTGCGTGCGCGTGCGGTGCTGGTCAGACGGCAATGGAGTCACCGCCGGCGTGCACGGCGAGTCTGCCGGATGGTGCGTCGGCTAGCTGGTGGCGCGGCGCAGGCGATGGGACGCTACGGTCGCGGTTCGCAGTGCACAGACTAAGAGGCTAATAAAGAGCGCGCGCCAAGGGCGGACGGCTTGCCGGTCATAGATTTAAGTTGTTTGAAAATAAATTTTTATTATTTTATTTAATTATATTTACTTATTTACGCATTGATTATTGTATAAATATATTTTATTTATTTATGAAAAACGGGATGTTACAGAGCGTTCGGTCCTCTTTTTCAACTCAACTATGGAGCGTTGGGCACCTCCGAAGCTTAAAATTAATATTCATGTGGTTATTGATGCAATACCGTGTATGGACCGCGGATCGATTGATGCGCCGTGGCTGGCCAAACGAATACTTTTGCCCACTCTGTTATCGCAATTTAGAGACTGTGGACCACCTGTTCTCCAGATGTCTGCTGTCCTTGCAGATTTGGATGCAAATCAGTCAATTGATTAATGAACCACTCCTCCACCCTGATAATTGGGATGCCGGAGTACCTTTCTCGAGCTGGTTCGATAGGTTGTCTGCCATACAAGATCAGAGAAGGGCCAAAGCAGTTAAAACAATAGTATTTGCTGTCTTATGGACAATTTGGCGAGAACGAAATACTAGGAGATCGGTTAATGCGTTGGTCTCTGCCGTAAAAGAGGAGGTTCAACAATGGTGTTTGGCAGGTTCAAAGGCCCTTACTCAGCTCAGGATTGCAGGAGCGTAGCCTGTGTTAGGACCCAGACTATGACTTTTTTTGAGTGGACTTTGTAATGTACCTCTAGTACATAAAACTGTACTTTCAATTCCCTTATAATTGATCGATTTATGGCCTTTCAAAAAAGACAGCGATAAAGGGAGTACGGGGAGTGGCAAACAAAGACCGAGCATGGGGAGGTGCAGGACCAGGGCGGCGCGAATGGGCGGGACCAGGGGCGGTGGAGGCGCACAACCAAGCTACGGGCAGTTGTGGATCCAAATGAAAATTGTAAGGAGCTTAGGCTCTATTTAGAACTCTTAAAATTAATAGTTAGCTGCTAAAAATAGTTATACAGGTTCCAAACTCTCTGGCTAATAACATATCTAATTATTAGCTAACTCTCCAGTTAATAATTATTTTATTAGCTGCTTCAACTCAGCTAATCCTAGCTAATTATTGGCTAAAGTACAAATTACCCACCTCATCCCTCCCTCCCCCTCTCCTCCCGTACCCGTTGCATTCTCTATCAAACGAAGCCGCACGCGCTGCCACCCGTGGGCTTCTCCATGCCGCTCGCACTGCCGCTCGCACCGCTGCCCCTGCCGCTCGCGCTGTCGGCCCCTGTCGCTCGCACAGCCACCGGTGGGCAGCTCCTTGCCGCTCGTGCCGCCGGCCGTGGGTCGCCCACTGCCGCTCGCCGCCTGGTCGGTCGCGCCGCCCCCTGGTCATTCGCTGCTGGTCGCTCGCGCTCGCACCGCCCCTGGTCGCTAACCACTTGGTCGCTGGCCGCCCGGTCGCTCGCGCAGTCACCCTCGCTCGCATCACCCCCTGGTCAATCTTACAGCACAACGTCCATGGATTTCTTCGAAGACGATGAGGAGTACAACACGAATCCAAGTCCGCCCTCCAATCGTGTGAACAGAGACCTATTCTCTGATGTGGACTCGAGTCTAGATCATGGTCGGGGTGTCCCTTCTCCATGATCTGCTGGAATGCTTGGATTTTACCTCAACACTGATGGCACTGAGTTTCCCAATTTTTCATCCTACCAAGAAATACTTTGCTCGTCCAGCACAGGTCATCCTATAAGGGGGTCCAGAGAGTTTCGCGCTCCACGAAATGCAAGTGGGTGCGCTGCTGAAAGTTGCCTAGAGGGGGGGGTGAATAGGCTAATCGACCTGCAAATGACTGAATAAAACGAGATTAAATCACAGGGGGCGGACTAGTCCGGTCTGGGGGCGGACTAGTCCGGTCAGCCTGCGTGAAGAACCCTAAAAAGTGTTTCTAGCAAGTTTTAAAGGGTTTTTCTCGAGGCTACAAGTGAGGATATGTTTAATACAAGTTTAGAATCTATCAACACAAGAGTGAGTCAAGTTTTAACAAGATTAAACAATGTGAGGCTCAAAACAAGACTAGCAACCTTAGAGCTAAGTATGCGATGAACTAAATACGAAGAACACGGAGACACAAGGATTTTATCCCGAGGTTCGATTCCACACAAGAATCTACGTCCCCGTTGAGGAGTCCACAAAGGACCGGGTTCACCAACCCTTCCCTCACCAAGTTTACCGCACGGGCCTAACTTGGTTCTCCACTATCTCAAAGTGTGAATACAAGATTCGTTGGGGCTTCTCACAATCTGAGGCTCCCACACCACAAAGATGATCAACAGCACAAAACACACTCAACACACAGCTCACAAAGACTCAATGAGTGCAAGAGATCAAACCGGGAGCACAAGCGCGATGTTCTTCCTCTTCTCCACCTCACTAAACCCTAATCCACACAAGAATTAGTTTTAGAGGGAAAGTTGGCAAGAAAGAGGCTTAAGAGTGCTCCAAGTTGGCTGTGGCGGCGCTAGGGTTCGAGAGTGTTCAAGAGTTGGTTCAAAAGAACCCAGGGGACCTCTATTTATAGAGGTCCCAAGCCCATACTGCTGACTTCAGCAGAAGGGCGGACTAGTCCGGCCTCAGGCCCGGACTAGTCCGGCCTAGGGGACCACTGACCTCCTGTCAGGCCCCGACAGCTGACACGCTATCGTCACACTACCCGCCAAACTTCAAATTCAAACGGTCACTTAAACAACGGACTAGTCCGGTCACCACCGGACTAGTCCGATCCCACACAGGACCTTTTGTTCCGTGTGAAAACGGACTAGTCTGGAGACCACGGACTAGTCCGGCCCCAAGGGCGGACTAGTCCGGTCCTCCCAGAC
Organism: Tuctoria greenei; assembly: GCA_036927565.1. Classification (NCBI taxonomy): domain Eukaryota; kingdom Viridiplantae; phylum Streptophyta; class Magnoliopsida; order Poales; family Poaceae; genus Tuctoria; species Tuctoria greenei. Next base: position 123,540,506 of record JAYESD010000008.1, read on the forward strand.
TTAGCCACAGGACCACTTTCAACACACCAACCCGGACTAGTCCGACCCCACGGGCGGACTAGTCCGTTCTCACTCAGGACCTCTTGGTCCGGTCAAAAATGGACAAGTTCGTGGTTTTGAGACTTAGTCCCCAAAAACCACTCGCTGCTACCCGGACTAGTCCGGCCATGAACGGACTAGTCCGATCTCAGTCAGACCCTTCTGGTCCGGCCGACAACGGACTTGGCCGGCCAGGGACGGACTAGTCCGGCCACCTGCACGGACTAGTCCGGCCCTACTGCCAGACTGCTTTTCCACTCCTTTCTCTTAAGGGGTTTGACCTCTAAAACACTTTGAGCTCCCAAACTTGATCTCAATGCACTTTACACACGCACCCTCCTATTTCTACGGCTAGTCTAACTCAACACGCTAGAAACCCTAGTTTCCACGCTTCGAGTTGACTCTGTTTCCTTCCTTTTCCTTTTTGAGGGTTTGCGTCTCCGATCGAGTCCACACCTGTGCTAAGATCACTTGAGCTCATTAGCGACTTAATTGTCATCATTAATCATCCAAAACCCACGGGGAACCTAGATGCACTTTCAATCTCCCCCTTTTTGGTGATTGATGACAACACATTAAGTCCTTCAACAATTAAGAGTATTAAAATTGGTTTTCATAACTTGTTGCGTATGAATGACTCCCCCTCAATGTATGCAACATGTAAAAGAGGTGGAGGAGATCTTTCATACCCACACACGTTATGGTGGGGTGCCTACGTGATGTGTTCAACAATTGTGACAAGACATGAAGAGCATCAATATAATCAAAGGATTGACAATTACATGATGTGTTCAACAATTGTGACAAGACATGAAGAGCATCAATATAATCAAAGGATTGACAATTAGAGCATTATATTGAGATTAAACGTCATTGACAAGACTTGCACAAATGTAAACATCCAAGAACAGGAATATATTACAAAACAGGTCCATAAATCACAAACACACCCACAAACGATTAACTCCCCCTTAACTCTCCCCCTTTGGCATCAAGGCACCAAAAAGGAAAAGAAGGGGGGGGGGAAAACAAAGATCTACGAACTAGTCCTTGTCTTCGCCACTTCCACTCTCCGTGGCCTCGGAATCGTCAACGTCTTCCTCATGATCGACGGCGTCGTCGTCGTCATCGGAGTTCCTTGCCGAGGGAGCAGCCCGAGAGGAGCTTCCATCCTCTTGGAGCTGGGCGAGCTCATCAGCGGAATGGAGTGATCTCCCCATCACTCACCTCCGGAGAGGACATCGGGACCTCCAGCTTGTCGCACACCGCCTTAAGATATTTTTCTTGACGCTTGTGTGCCCTTTGAGCGCGGATCTCTTGCTTCCGGCAAGAAGTGAAGATCGCCTTGAAGCATTTGAAGAAGGCACTCATGGATTGAGGCGGAGGCGGAGACGGAGGTGCCACGGGGCGAGATGGAGGATCTGCATTCTTGCGACGAGGAGGAACAGGAACATTCGGGGGCTTCTGAGGACAAAGCGGGCGATGCGACACGTCCTTGACAAAGGTCACGCCCGACACCTTCTCAATGAGGCACATGATGTAGGGGGCATACCCGCAAGCACGGTTGGGGGTATGCGAGATGTTGAAGATATCGTCGAAGATGTAATCGACGAGGTTGAACTTCTCTTCCCCATCGATCAGAAGTAGCAGGTGCCTCAAGTTCCCTTCAATCACCCCAGCATCACCGTCCTTCGGTGCTATCGTCCTTCTGAGGATTCTGTTCATTATGCTGTAAATGGGCTTGATGTTGCGGGCGAGACCGGCATCAAATGGAACGTGACTTGGATACATATATGCCAGCTCTTCACGGTCCACGGCCTTAAGGTTAGAGATTATAATCTCATGATCCATGTGTGCCTCAAGCCCTAGAATCTTGGCAAACTCTGCGAAGGTGACTGAGTACTGCTCACCGTGTGTCATCCAAATAATTCTCCTATCACCAGAGGTGGTGAAGTAGATGGTGGAGTAGAACTGCAGAATCACTTCGACGTTCCAGTCATACTTGAAACCCATGATCTGCTTGAGATCATGGCGCTCAGCGGCTTCGATGACGGCGTCAAAAGCAGAGTGTTGCTTTTTGGCCATGTAATCCCAGTCAACCCATTGAGCTTCTATTACCGGCTTCTTCATCTGCTGATAGACTAGCCGGTAGTAGTCACAATGGAAGTCACACCAGAATCTGGGATCTGCCGTGCTCCTCTCAAACTTGTAGACCTTCTCGGTCCTCAGCCTCCTGGCCTTTTCAGCCCCTTTGCCATGAAACACATTAGCAGACAATTCCTTCTGCCTGTTGGGGTTCCTTTCTGGTGTGTGAACTTCAAGGGGGCCAATGGAGGTGGCTTTCCCTTTCTCTTTGATCACAACACCTCCAGCTGCCTTCTTTGATGACATCTTGACAGCTGGCTTTTTCTTCTTTGGCTCGACAGGAGCCGGAGCCTTTCCCTTCTTAGGGTCACGCTCGACCCTGGCCTCAGGTTCCATTTGGGCTGGCTCCTTGCCCTTCGCCTTCTCGCCAACGGTGACGAGCTTCTTTCGCTTGGGGGCACTGGCCTCAGTAGCCCTGGAGTTGTGAGCCTCCCTGTCTTCCCTTTTCTTCTTCCTCAGCTCATTTAGAGACTCTGCGGTTGCTCGAGCTATGGCTTCTTCCTCATTGTAGATGCTCGCTGCAACTTTGGAGGCTTCGAGTGCTTTCAGCCGCCTCTCTTCCTTTGCCTTTTGCGCCTCTATGAGCGCAGCCTTAGTCCTTGCCTCGACAATTTTAGCTTTGGTTCGCCCCTCGGGGTGGGACGAGGAGGGGAACGCTCCAAGTTCGACATGCTGCGAAAAGCATACAGAGATGAAGGTATGAGTCCAAGGAGAGGGAGCATTGCGGAAGAAGTCTCGAGAGAGGACTAGGATTAGAGTTTGCTCTGTGCAAACCGGACTTGTCCGCCCTGGGGGCGGACTAGTCCGCAGGGCGGACTTGTCCGCCAGGGGCCGGACTAGTCCGGGTTGCACAGGATAAACCCTAACCCTAATCGAATCATCGAAAAAACTTCGGATCAGCGCACAATACTCCTAGGCTATGATCACAAGGGTATATGGAGCAATATCTATGAAGGTGTTCCTATCAAAAACCTAAAGAATCAAAAATGAGGAAAGTTTTTGAAAAAGCTAGAATACCTTCTTGAATCCGCGAGAATCGACGAAATCGACGATGGATTGCGAAGGTGAAGCGCGAGGAAACGATCCCTCACACCCAAGGGCTCCAATGCACGGATTGGAATCGAGATTTGGTGGATGGAGTGAAAAATCGCCAAAAAGGCGGTTGCTTGAGCGTGGGAGAGGGGGAGGTGCGAGTGGGAGGAAGAAGAGAGGTCTGGGCCGACCCTGGGGGGTTTAAGTCCCCAAGGGCCGGACTAGTCTGGTGCCAGGACGGACTAGTCCGGTGATCGGACCAGACGCGGACTAGTCTGCCCCCGGACTAGTCCGGCCTTAGAGCGGACTACTCCGGTATGCGGACTAGCCGCGGACTAGTCTGGACCTGGACTTGTCCGTCCAAGGGGCGGACTAGTCCGGTCCGACTAGGCTGAAAAATTTTATTTTAGAGCTTTGCCCTCCAATCACTTGTCCTTTTGGACAACTAGCAATGCAAACATGATTATTGAAGATAAATATGACACAAGCATGATCAATTTTCAAGAAATAGTTTTCTCAAACGGATTTTGAAGAGAAATCATGATTGAGAAGAGTTTTTTTCAAAAATTGCTCAAAAAGGGAGGAATGAGTTTTAAGCCACATTCCTAGAATCCAAAATGTTGAGCTCACTTCTTAGCTCACAGAAACGCTTCTCATCAAGAGGCTTGGTGAAGATATCCGCTAGTTGATGTTCCGTCCTCACATGAGAAATTACGATGTCTCCTTTCATTGAGTGATCTCGCAAGAAATGGTGTCGAATGTCTATGTGTTTAGTCCTAGAGTGCTCCACCGGATTATGGGCTATCTTGATGGCACTCTCGTTGTCACACAAGAGTGGAATGTTGCGCAAGTTAATCCCATAATCCCTAAGGGTTTGTCGCATCCAGAGAAGTTGTGCACAACAACTTCCGGCTGCAACATATTCCGCTTCGGCGGTGGATAGAGCAATAGAGTTTTGCTTCTTGGAGGACCAAGACACTAGAGATCGACCTAAGAATTGGCATGTACCCGATGTGCTCTTCCTATCGACTTTGCACCCCGCATAGTCCGCATCGGAATATCCAATGAGGTTAAACTTAGATCCTTTAGGGTACCAAAGTCCTAGGGAGGGTGTGTGTACTAGATATCTCAAGATCCTTTTAACGGCGGTCAAATGACAAGCCTTAGGTGCCGCTTGAAAGCGTGCACACATACACACACTTAGCATGATATCGGGCCTAGATGCACAAAGATAGAGAAGTGAACCAATCATAGACCTATATAACTTTTGATCCACACTTGGACCATCCTCATTTAGGTCTAGGTGTCCATTTGTCCCCATAGGGGTTTTGATAGGTTTTGCCTTATCCATGTCAAACTTCCTTAGAATATCTTGTGTATACTTAGTTTGACTTATGAACGTCCCTTCTTTGAGTTGTTTTACTTGAAATCCTAGAAAGAACTTCAACTCACTCATCATGGACATTTCAAACCTCTCCGTCATTATCTTGGAGAACTCATCACAAAACACCTTATTTGTGGAACCAAATATGATGTCATCCACATATATTTGGCACACAAAAAGATCTTCATTGAAGTGCTTTGTGAAAAGGGTATAATCCGCTTTGCCTATCCTAAAACCATTTTCAAGTAGAAAGTCTCTTAGGCACTCATACCAAGCTCTAGGAGCTTGCTTGAGGCCATAAAGAGCCTTTCGCAATTTGTAAACGTGGTTAGGATAGTCTTGGTCTTCAAACCCTGGAGGGTGCTCTACATAAACTTCTTCCTTGATTGGGCCATTAAGGAATGCACTCTTAACATCCATTTGGTAGAGCTTGAAGTCATGGTGAGTAGCAAAGGCTAGTAATATCCGAATTGACTCAAGCCTAGCTACGGGAGCAAATGTCTCATCAAAATCCAATCCTTCGACTTGTGAGTACCCTTTTGCCACAAGTCGTGCCTTGTTCCTAGTTACCACGCCATGCTCATCTTGTTTGTTGCGGAACACCCACTTGGTTCCAACAACATTAGCTTGTGGGTGTTTGACAAGCTCCCAAACTTTGTTCCTTTCAAAGTTATTGAGCTCCTCTTGCATGGCAACTACCCAATCCGGATCTCTTAAGGCATCTTCAACCTTATGGGGTTCCAAGGATGAGACAAAGGAGAAATGCTCACAAAAGTTTGCAACACGTGAACGTGTTGTTACTCCTCTTGTGATATCTCCTAGAATGTTGTCAACGGGATGATCCCGTTGAACACTTTGATGAACGCGAGGATGCGGAGGTTGAGCTCTTGAATCACTTGCTTCATCTTCTTCACTTTGGTCTCCCCCTTGATCCAAGCCTCCCCCTTGATCTTCATTCCTATTACTGTTTTGGGCAGTATCTAGTGGATCTCCAACTTGTCCAATGGGGGTTTGACCTACTTCATAATGATGATGGTCACTTGGGCTTTGGGATGGTTCTTGTGGGCGAACATCTCCAAGTGCCATACTCCTTAGAGCTTCTAGTGGAGGTTCCTCTTGATCAAGGACATGTTGATCAACTTGCTCCACTTGAGAGCCATTGGTTTCGTCAAACACCACGTCACGTGCCACTTCAACAATTCCTGAGGATTTGTTGAACACACGGTATGCATGAGTGTTTGAGTCATATCCAAGCAAGAAACCTTCATCGGACTTTGGAGCAAACTTCGAAGTCCTAGGATTCTTGTTGAGGATATAACACTTGCTACCAAAAACACGAAAGTAAGAAACATTAGGTTTCTTACCAACGAGAAGCTCATAAGGAGTCTTCTTGAGGAGGCGATGAAGGTACAATCGGTTTACGGCATGACAAGCGGTGTTAACCGCTTCCGCCCAAAACCGGTCCGATGTTTTGTACTCATCTAGCATTGTCCTTGACATCTCAATGAGCGTCCTATTCTTTCTTTCGGCAATTCCATTTTGTTGTGGAGAATAGGGAGTGGAAAACTCATGCTTGATGCCCTCCTCATCTAGGAACTCTTCTACTTGCATGTTTTTGAATTCGGTGCCATTATCACTCCTTATAGCCTTTATCCTTAAGGTGAACTCATTTTGAGCTCTCCTTAGGAATTTCTTGAGGACACCGGGGGTTTCACTCTTATCATGCAAGAAGAACACCCAAGAATATCTAGAGAAGTCATCAACGATGACTAGACCATACTTGTTTCCACCGATGCTAATGTAAGCAATGGGGCCAAAAAGATCCATATGGAGTAACTCCAAAGGTCTAGTTGTCTTCATGACATTCTTAGAGGGGTGTTGAGCTCCTACTTGCTTTCCCGCTTGACACGCACCACATGGCCTATCCTTTTCAAATACCACATCCTTTAGGCCACGAACGTGCTCTCCTTTAAGGAGTTTTTGAAGGTTCCTCATTCCAACGTGGGCTAGCCTTCTATGCCAAAGCCATCCCATGTTGGCTTTTGCCATGAAGCATGTGTCAAGTTGAGCTTTATCCGTGGTAAAATCCACAAGATAGAGCTTTCCCTTGAGCACTCCCTTAAAGGCTATTGAGTCATTACCCTCTCTCAGAACATTCACACCCTCACTAGAAAAGACACACTTATATCCTTTATCACAAAGCTGTGATATGGATAGGAGATTATAGTCTAGGGAATCAACATGCAAAACATTAGATAAGGTATGCGAAGAGGAGATAGCAATTTTACCGGAGCCAAGGATTTTCCCTTGGCTATTATCCCCAAAGAAAATTCCTTCACTTGGGTCCTCGTTCTCCTCATACTCTATGAACATGCTCCTCTCTCCGGTCATGTGGTTGGTACATCCGCTATCCAACACCCATTTCGATCCACCGGAGGAGTATGCCTACAAAACAAGTTTATGCCTTCCTTTTAGGTACCCAAGCGGAGTTGGGTCCTCTCACGTTAGTAGTTAGGCATTTGGGCACCCACACGCAAGGCTTGGGGCTCTTGCGGAGTGGCCCAACATATCTAGCAAACACTTTGCCGTGTTTGTTCCTCTTTAGCACATAGGATGCATCAAAATCATGGAATAGAGGATGCGATTCAGATTTAGGCAATTTGTTGCTAGAGTATGAGTTCTTTTCAATTCTAGTTGGGGATGAACTCCCCTTAACAAAGACAATCATGTTTTTGCCATACTTGGAGGTTTTGGCGTTATGCCTTCCACCTCTAGTATAGCCAAGACCATCCTTGACATGGGGAGGTCTTGTGTTGGTGTATGCACTTCGTGCATACGCCACCTTCTCCTTGTCAAAGATGGCACCCTTAGGTGCTTGCTTGCCTTGTGCTGAGTTGAGTTCATCCTTAAGCTTAAGGATTAAGTTAGAGCACTTGCAAGGCGGAGTTGCATTGGATGAGGCCTTTGAGAAGGTTGAGCTCTTAGAGGAAGAGGTTACATTGTTCTTGAGAGACTCAACTTGAGTCTCAAGGATTTTGTTGACTTTTGACAAGTTCCCAAGTTCATCCTTGAGCTCAATTGTTTTCTCCTCAAGACTTGAACACGTTTTCTTACTTAGAGCAAGTTCGTGTTCCAATGCCTTGCTCTTCTCTCTTTCGAGCTCAAGGAGCTCATCAAGCTCTCAACATCTCTCCTTCTCAAGGATGAGCATGTCCTCTTGTCTATTGATGAGATCTTCCTTCTCAAAGATCTCATCCATAAGCAATTTCATCCTTCGCAAGGTGCTTTTGCTTATGTCCTTAAACATGTGTTCATTCTCACTAGAACTATCGAATTCATCTTGCGAGGAAGTTGTGGAGGAGGGATGAGATGTTACCTTTCTCCTTCCCTCCCTTGCCATAAGGCAAGTAGGTTTGTAGTCGTCGTTGAGGTTGGGGAAGAGCTTGCTTCCCTTGGAGCTCCTCCCGATGGCTATGGTAGCCATCTTCTCCTCTTCTTCTCCGGAGGAGGACTCATCGTTAGAGTCCCACTCCTTCCCCAAATGGGCTTGTCCGGAGGGCCTCTTCTTCTTGAAGAATTTCTTATCTTGAGGCTTGCCCTCCTTCTTCTTCTTCGCTTCTTCATGTGGGCAATCAGCGATGAAGTGCCCATACTCGCCACAATTGTAGCAAGACCTTTTAGATTTGGGCCTTGCTCTTTCCTTCCCTTTGCCCTCATGGTTGTATCCACCTTTCTTCCTCCTCATCATTCTCCTGAATTTGTTGATGAAGAAGGCCTCTTCCTCATTGGTGTCGAGGCTCTCCTCATCACTTTCCTCTTGCTCCTTTGAAGAGGGTGTTGCCTTGAGTGCAACGTTCTTCATCTTGGAGGCGGTGAACTTCTGAAGGTCGTTGTAGAAGAGCGCCTCCTTCTCCATGATCTCGTGGTTGATGATCCTTCCAAGGACCTCCTCCGGGGTCATTTGAGTGAACCCCGGGCTTTCTCGAATCATGGAGCAAAGAGCGACGTTCCTAGGCATGAATGCCCGGATCATCCTCTTCACAAGCTCGTGGTCGGTCCACTTGGTGCAGCCATATGATCGGCTCTTGTTGATAAGTACCTTCAACCAGTTGTACATGTCTTGGGGGGATTCACCATCCAAGATGGCGAATCTCCCAAGCTCTCCTTCAATGAGCTCAATCTTGGCCTCCTTGACCACCCGATTTCCTTCATGTGCCGTCTTGAGGGTGTTCCATATGTCTTTGGCCACCTCAAGGCCATCGACGCGGTTGAACTCATCTCTTGAGAGAGATGAGATGATCACACCCGCAGCTTGAGCGTTGCGGTGGATGAGGATGGCTTGTTCTTGCGTGATGTTGTCCTCATCCTTCGGGATCTCCACCCCGGTCATGACAATTTGCCACAATGCCGGATTGAGTGACACGAGGTGGATCTTCATGTTGTGTTTCCACATCCCGTAGTCGGTTCCATCGAATTGAGGAGGTTTCCCCAATGGGATGGAGAGGTAGTGGTTGTTGGCGGCAAGGCGTTCATAGTTGAACCCTTGTCGGTTGTAGTTGACCCCGCCGCCACCACTTGATGAGCTTGACGGCTCAACCACAGCAATCTTCAACTTCTCTCGGAGCTTCGCCTTGAGCTGGCGAGTCTCCTCATCATCCGTTGGCTTGTCTTGATAAGCCATTGTCTCCTCACGTGTCGGTTGAGAGTCGTTGGTCGACACCTCTTCAAACACCACTCCGGCCATCTCTCCGAGTTGTTAGACTCTTTGTGGAGAGTCCTGCTCTGATACCAATTGAAAGTTGCCTAGAGGGGGGGTGAATAGGCTAATCGACCTGCAAATGACTGAATAAAACGAGATTAAATCACAGGGGGCGGACTAGTCCGGTCTGGGGGCGGACTAGTCCGGTCAGCCTGCGTGAAGAACCCTAAAAAGTGTTTCTAGCAAGTTTTAAAGGGTTTTTCTCGAGGCTACAAGTGAGGATATGTTTAATACAAGTTTAGAATCTATCAACACAAGAGTGAGTCAAGTTTTAACAAGATTAAACAATGTGAGGCTCAAAACAAGACTAGCAACCTTAGAGCTAAGTATGCGATGAACTAAATACGAAGAACACGGAGACACAAGGATTTTATCCCGAGGTTCGATTCCACACAAGAATCTACGTCCCCGTTGAGGAGTCCACAAAGGACCGGGTTCACCAACCCTTCCCTCACCAAGTTTACCGCACGGGCCTAACTTGGTTCTCCACTATCTCAAAGTGTGAATACAAGATTCGTTGGGGCTTCTCACAATCTGAGGCTCCCACACCACAAAGATGATCAACAGCACAAAACACACTCAACACACAGCTCACAAAGACTCAATGAGTGCAAGAGATCAAACCGGGAGCACAAGCGCGATGTTCTTCCTCTTCTCCACCTCACTAAACCCTAATCCACACAAGAATTAGTTTTAGAGGGAAAGTTGGCAAGAAAGAGGCTTAAGAGTGCTCCAAGTTGGCTGTGGCGGCGCTAGGGTTCGAGAGTGTTCAAGAGTTGGTTCAAAAGAACCCAGGGGACCTCTATTTATAGAGGTCCCAAGGCCATACTGCTGACTTCAGCAGAAGGGCGGACTAGTCCGGCCTCAGGCCCGGACTAGTCCGGCCTAGGGGACCACTGACCTCCTGTCAGGCCCCGACAGCTGACACGCTATCGTCACACTACCCGCCAAACTTCAAATTCAAACGGTCACTTAAACAACGGATTAGTCCGGTCACCACCGGACTAGTCCGATCCCACACAGGACCTTTTGTTCCGTGTGAAAACAGACTAGTCTGGAGACCACGGACTAGTCCGGCCCCAAGGGCGGACTAGTCCGGTCCTCCCAGACTTAGCCACAGGACCACTTTCAACACACCAACCCGGACTAGTCCAGCCCCACGGGCGGACTAGTCCGTTCTCACTCAGGACCTCTTGGTCCGGTCAAAAACGGACAAGTCCGTGGTTTTGAGACTTAGTCCCCAAAAACCACTCACTGCTACCCGGACTAGTCCGGCCATGAACGGACTAGTCCGATCTCAGTCAGACCCTTCTGGTCCGGCCGACAACGGACTTGGCCGGCCAGGGACGGACTAGTCCGGCCACCTGCACGGACTAGTCCGGCCCTATTGCCAGACTGCTTTTCCACTCTTTTCTCTTAAGGGGTTTGACCTCTAAAACACTTTGAGCTCCCAAACTTGATCTCAATGCACTTTACACACGCACCCTCCTATTTCTACGGCTAGTCTAACTCAACACGCTAGAAACCCTAGTTTCCACGCTTCGAGTTGACTCCGTTTCCTTCCTTTTCCTTTTTGAGGGTTTGCGTCTCCGATCGAGTCCACACCTGTGCTAAGATCACTTGAGCTCATTAGCGACTTAATTGTCGTCATCAATCATCCAAAACCCACGGGGAACCTAGATGCACTTTCAGCTGCTGCTGTCGGGCCGCCGCTGTTGGTCGTGGGCGGGAACTGCTTGACGTGTTTGTTGTCGTGCCCGGCATAGCCTGTCGTCCATCACGGAGCGGAAGGAAGAACGAATGATTTTGACCGAGCCATCGGGGCAGCAAAGCAGAGGTGTCATCGTCGTAGGCAACGGGACAGGAATGAATGTGTGTTGCTGGAGGTCCATGAGCACTACAGTCAAATGTGTTTAGGAACAAAATTAGTTCTAGAGGTTCCAAACACCTTCCAGCTAATAATTAGCTAGCTAATAATTAGTTGATCTAATTCAGCTAATAGATTATTAGCTAGCTAATAATTAGTTTTAGAGGTTCCAAACATGGCCTTAAACACACCGTCTGACACTCGTCACCCTGCGCCCGCCTCGTGATTGCCGCATGCTCTGCTCCGATCGGCCGTTGCACGCTTTGCATCCATTGAGCAACTTGCAAATTAAAATATACTCTCTCCGTACCAAAAATCTTGTCTCTTTGTAGTTTGTTTTTAACTACAAAACAACAAGTTTTTGAGACGGAAGAAGTAATTATGAGGACCTCTTTTCGAATTGAGCTATCGTGTTACATCTCAAACTATGACATATTAATATGTTTTGTTATTGTGTTTTGTGGTTCATGGCCAGCGACTAAGTATTCTTACTTCTGACCTTCTGCAGGTCTTTTTATGTCTTACAAACCGGTATAAACTTGTGCAGATAGTGGACCCTGCCCTGAACCGCTGAACGGCCAGTGAGCGGCGACCTGTATTGCCCAAACATTGCTTTCCATGTTTTCAGTATTACTGTAGTCCCACGCCTTGTTAAACACAAGTCAACTTAATAAATTCGATTACAATGCAAGCTAGTTGGCAATGTGCAGAAACTTTTTATTTACCTGTGCTCTTTTTGCATACAACCAGTGGCGAATAGAGATGAGAATCGTATGGGAGCTGACCACACCGTCTGACGCTCGTCATCCTGCGCCCGCCTGGCGATCTCCACCTGCTCTAGCTCCGCTCGGCCGCTGCCCGCTTCACCATGATCTAACAACTAGCAAATTAAAATTTAACTGTTGGACTGTGTTTGGGCCTGACCTGTATACCGGCCCGACTATGTATCTATAAATATATACCTAGACCGTTGGTTAATCAAGCATTCATTCTAGCCTTCTATCATGGTATCATTAGCCAAACCTTAATCCCCACCACCCTAACCCTAACCCTAACCCTAGCCGCCGACCCTGGCCGGCGCCCCTCTCCTGACAGCCGCCGGTGCCCCCCCTCTGGCCGCCGCCGGCGCCCCCCTTTCTGGCCGCCGTCGGCGCCCCCTCCATGGCCGCCGCCGGCGCCCCTCCCCTGGCCGCCACCGCCGGCGCCCCTCCCCTGGCCGCCGTCGGCGCCCTCCTCGTGGCCGCCGCCGGTGCCCCCCCTTTGGCCGCCGCCGGCGCCCCCTTCCTGGCCGCCGTCGGAGCCCCTCCCCTGGCCGCCGCCGCCGCCGGCGCCCCCCCCCCCCCCCCCCCCCGGTTGCCGCCGGCGCCCCCTCCATAGCCACCGCAGTCGGCGCCCCTCCCTGGCCGCCGTCGGCGCCCCCCTACTGGCTGCCGCCGGTGCCCCCCCCCTTTGGCCGCCGCCGCTGCCCCTCCCCTGGCCGCCGCCGCCGGCGCCCCTCTCCTGGCCGCCGCCGCCGGCACCCCCCTCTGGCCGCAGCCGCCGCTGCCCCCCCTGGCCGCCGCCGCTGCCCCCCTCTGGCCGCCGCCGCCACCCCCCCCTCTGTCCGCCGCCACTGCCCCCTCTCTGGTCGCCGCCGCCGCCCTCCCCTTGGCCGGCGCTCCCCTGGCCGGCGGCCCCCTGGCCGGCGCCCCCTTGCGCCTCCCCGCCGCGTCCCCGGCGCGCGCCGCCGCACCGGTGCCGCAGTTCTGGCCAGCGTGGACAGTGCAGGGTCTCCCGCCGTCTGGACCTGACTGGGTGGTAGACTCTGGCGCCTCGTACCACACCACTCCCGACGCCGGTATCCTCTCTTCTAACTGTCCTTCCCATCCCTCTCATCCTTCATCTATCATTGTTGGGAATGGGTCGGTTCTTCCGGTCACCTCAGTAGGTGACTTGGGTTCGTCAGGTTCTTTTTAGCTCCGTGATGTTCTTGTTGCTCCTGACATCATTCAGCACCTTCTTTCCGTTCGCCGTTTCACTACTGACAATCGGGTTTCCATCGAGTTCGATCCTTTTGGTTTATCTGTGAAGGATCTTACTACTCGGCGTGTTCTTTTTCGCCGTGAGAGTTCGGGACCTCTGTACACGATGCGTCTTCCAGCTTCCGCTCTGCCTCTTGCCCTGACTACGACAACCTCTTCGACCATCTGGCATCGTCGGCTTGGTCACCCCGACATTGATGCTATGTCGAAGTTGTCTGGTAGTTCAGTGATTTCGTGTACTCGGGGTACTCACGAGTCTCTTTGCCATGCTTGTCAGTTGGGTCGCCACGTTCGTCTTCCTTTTTCGCACTCTGTCACTCGTGTCGAGCACATCTTTGATCTGATTCACTGTGATCTTTGGACATCTCCTATTCTCAGTGTATCCGGCCTTAAGTATTACTTGGTCGTCATTGATGATTTCTCACACTATTCATGGACTTTTCCCTTGCAGCAGAAGTCTGATACTTTTGGCACTCTCTCTCACTTCTTCGCTTGGGTGTCCACCCAGTTTGGATGCACGATCAGGGCGGTCCAGTGCGACAACGGGCGCGAGTTTGACAACTTTGCGTTCCGTGATTTCCTTCTTTCTCACGGTGTTCAGTTGCGCATGTCTTGCCCGTACACCTCTCCCCAGAACGGAAAGGTTGAGGGCATGATTCGGACGACCAACGATGTCATGCGCTCCCTGATGTTTCAGGCTTCTACTCCTGCTCGCTATTGGGCGGAGGCGCTTCACACTGCCACCTACCTCATTAATCGCCTTCCTACTAAGGCGATTAGTGCTCCCACTCCTCATTTCGCTTTGTTCGGCACCCCTCCTCTTTACGACCACCTTCGAGTTTTCGGGTGCGCTTGCTACCCTAATCTCCCTGCCACTGCCCCCCATAAGCTCGCACCACGTTCGACTCGGTGTGTCTTCCTTGGGTACTCCCCTGATCATAAGGGGTACCGGTGTCTCGACCTTACCACTCGCCGCATCTTGATCTCCCGACACGTCGTGTTCGACGAGTCCTCCTTCCCTTTCGCTGGGTCCTCCTCTGATTTGGTCTTCGAGTTGGATTCCCTTTTTTCCACTGACCCTGAGGCCGCTCCTGTCCAGCGACCTTGTTTTTTTACCTTCTGCAGGTCTTCCTCTAGCTACGCCGGACACGACCACCGTGTCTCAGACACCACCTGTCGTGCCTCCCGCAGCTCCGGTGTTCTTGCCGCCACTAGCCGTTCCTCCGACAGCCCCGATGTCAACCGCTGCAACTTACGTAGCACCGGCACCTGCGGTGACTCCGGCTGTGCCTCCTACAGCCACGACACGGCGGTTCACTGACCCTGCTCTCGTCTACCAGCGACGAGTGCAAGTTGGTGCCCAGGCTCCGTCGACCCTGGGGACGAGTGCTGCACCACGCGTAGCACCGACGTCTCCTGCTGCGCCACGTGCAGCCCCGGTGTCTCCTACGGCTACACCACGCGAGGTCCCGGCACCTCTTACGGCCGCGCCACGCGCGGCCCCGACGTCTCCGACCTTGACACCTGCACCACACGAGGCCTCGGTGTCTCCTACGGCTGCGCCACGCGCGGCCCCAGCGTCTCCAGCCTCGACTCCTGCGCCACACGAGGCCCCGGCGTCCCCTATAGCTGCGCCACGCGCAGCCCCGGCGTCTCCGGCCTCGACTCCCGCGCCGTGCAGGGACCCGATGTCTACTCTGACTCCCGCGTCACACGCAGCTCCAGCGTCTCTGGCCTCGTCACGCGCTGTGCCACGCGCGACCCCTGTTCCACGGTTCGCCGACCCTGCTCTTGTCTACCAGCGACGAGAGCGGGTTGGTGACTCTGTGCCTGCTCGTCCCAAGCCCTCGGTGTACCACCCACCGTTGCTCCACCGGGACCCAGGACACGTTCACCCGATGGTGACTAGACGTGTCGCTGGGGTTCTCCGACCTCTTGAGAGGTTCTCCGGAGTGGTACTCTCTTCGACGACACCGACACCATCCACTTCCTCTTCGGTATCACCTATACCGACCTCCGTCCGTAGTGCCCCCGCTGACCCTCACTGGCGCCGCGCTATGGAGGACGAGTATGCGGCCCTACTTGCCAACCGGACATGGGACCTTGTTCCTCGTCCTCCTCGTGGCAACATTGTCACAGGCAAGTGGGTTTTCACGCATAAGAGGAAGGCGGATGGATCCCTGGAGAGATATAAGGCTCATTGGGTACTTCGGGGCTTTACTCAGCGCCCTGGAGTGGACTACGACGAGACCTTTAGTTCGGTGATTAAGCCAGCGACAGTACGGACTGTTCTGTCGTTGGCTCTCTCGCGTTCTTGGCCTGTCCACCAGCTGGACGTCAAGAACGCCTTCCTTCACGGGACGCTGACAGAGATGGTGTACTGCGGTCAGCCGACAGGGTTCGTTGATTCAGCCCGTCCAGACTTGGTCTGCCGGCTGAACAAGTCCCTATACGGGCTGAAGCAGGCGCCTCGGGCTTGGTACAGCCGGTTCGCCTCCTTCCTGGCCTCGCTCGGCTTCGTCGAGACCAAGTCGGACACCTCGCTCTTCGTTTACAGGCATGAGAGTCACATTGTCTACCTCCTCCTGTACGTGGACGATATTGTCCTCACGGCGTCTAGCCTGGCTCTTCTTCAGCGCACGATCTCCACCCTGCAGCGCGAGTTTGTGATGAAGGATCTCGGCCAGCTCCACCACTTCCTAGGCGTTGCAGTCGAGCACCGTCCGGACACGCTGTTCCTCCACCAGCGCCAGTACTGCCTGGATATCCTCGAGCGAGCGGGCATGGCTGATTGCAAGCCGTGCTCCACTCCCGTGGACACCCAGGCGAAGCTGTCTTCGGCCAACGGCGCCTCGGTCGCCGACCCCACCTCTTACAGGAGTCTTGCAGGTGCCCTGCAGTATCTCACCTTCACCAGGCCGGACATCTCCTACGCGGTTCAGCAGGTGTGTCTCCACATGCATGATCCGCGGGAGACGCATCTCACGGCGATGAAGCGGATTCTTCGGTACCTGCGCGGCTCCCTCGACTACGGCCTTCTACTTCGACGTGACTCGCCTTCTGAGCTGGTGGTCTACACCGACGCTGACTGGGCGGGGTGCCCTGATACCCGCCGCTCCACCTCTGGCTACGCCATCTTCCTGGGGGGCGGGGAATCTTGTCTCCTGGTCCTCAAAGCGGCAACCCGTGGTTTCTCGCTCCAGTGCTGAGGCGGAGTACCGCGCCGTGGCTAACGGCGTAGCAGAGGCGTCTTGGATCCAACAGTTACGTCAGGAGCTCCACTCCCCTGTCGCCCGGAACACGTTAGTCTACTGTGATAATGTCAGCGCCGTTTACCTCTCCACCAACCCCGTCCAACACCAGCGCACAAAACATGTGGAGATTGATCTTCACTTTGTTCGTGAGCGGGTTGCACGCGGTGAGGTTCGAGTTCTCCATGTGCCGACGACGTCACAGTTTGCCGACATCTTCACGAAGGGACTCCCGTCGACTTTGTTTTCTGAGTTTCGGTCCAGTCTCAACATCTGTTGTGGCTAGATGTTGGGACTGCGGGGGGGGGGGGGGGGGGGGGTGGGTTGAGTTATGTGTTTGGGCCTGGCCTGTATACCGGCCCGACTATATATCTATAAATATGTACTTAGACCTTTGGTTAATCAAGCATTCATTCTAGCCTTCTATCACTAACTATAAGGACATCTTTTCCAATTGAGCTGTTAAATCTCAAACTGTGACATATTGATATGCTTTAATATCGTGCTTTGTAGTTCATGGCCAGCGACTAAGTATTCTTGCTTCTGGCCTTCTGCAGGCCTGTTTATGTCTTACAAACCGGTAGAAACTTGTGCAGATAGTGGACCCTGTCCGGAACCGCTGAACGGCCAGTAAGCGGCGACCAGTATTGCCCAAACATTGCTTTGCATATTTTAAGTTATATTATAGTCCCACGCCTTGTTAAACACAAGTCAGTTTGCAAGCTAGTGGGCAATGTGCAGAAACTTTTTATTTAGAGTAAAGTGCATCTACAATCTTTGAACTTGTTGGGATATGTCATCTACGTACATAAACATTTAAAATGCATATTTAAATTTATAAACTTGTTAAAATATGTCATTAAAAGTTCACAAGTCATCTAGTCGACCCTAGTCAACTAAGGACCAAATAGTTGATTAGGCCGATAAGTCGTCAACTAGAGCGATTGGTCGACCTCTAGTCGTCCATCATTTTTAATGGCTATATATATATATGGAAAAAGTCTACATAACCCCCCAAATTATAGCTTAGAGACTACTTTACCCCCTAAACTACAAAACCGAATATTTAACCCCCTAATGTATGAAAAACCATGTAATTAGTCCCCTAAGGTGGTTTTTCAAAGTGGTTTTGCCACCTAAGCTGGTGACATGGCCTTTCGTCGCGCTGGAGGGCACCACAGTGGCGTTCAACTTTGTCAAGGGCCAGGAGGACAAGGGCGCCACCGAGACGTTGCAGGCGCTGCGCGACATCAACAAGTCCTGCACGGTCAACACCGGCGCCAAGCAGCACGACCCGATGGCCGTCCCCGCCGACCTCGGGTACGAGGAGAACTGCCGGCGCATGGTGGAGGAGGTGGCGAGCGCGTACGGCGGCCGCATGGACGTGCCCGTCAACAACGCCGCGGAGCAGTATGAGTGTCCCTCCATCACGGACATCACAGAGGAGGACCTGGACCGCATGTTCCGCACCAACATCTTCTCCTACTTCCTCATGACCAAGCACACGCGCTGAGGCACATGCGTGAGGGCACATTGCTAGTGAGTGCAAGAATAAGGCCCTGTGCCATTCCTGCAGCAAGACGGGTCACTTGGCACACGACTGCCCTAGCTCGGGATTTAATGCTAAGCTCTGCAACAACTGTTTTAAGGCAGGCCACATTGCTGTCGATTGCACCAATGAACGGGACAGCAACAACTGTCGTCAGCCTGGACACAGCTCGGGAGTGCAAAAATGAACCAGTTTGCAACTTATGTAACGTCTCCGGTCATGTTGCTCGCAGCTGCCCAAAGACAACACTGGTTTCAGAGATACAGGGCGGGCCGTTCCGTGACATCTCCTGTCACGTATGTGGCCAACCAGGACACATTAGTCGTGACTGCATGACGATCATCTGCGACACATGCGGTGGTAGGTGACACATGTCATTTGAGTGCCCTTTGTTGGAGGTTGATCTCAACCGGTCATTGGAATAATGGTCCTCGTGGCTCCTGACGAAGTTGAACGCCATCGTGGCGCCCTCAAATGTGACGAAATGTCATGTCAGCAGCCTAGTTGGCAAAACCACTGTCAAAACCACCTTAGGGGGCTAATTACATGGTTTTTCATATATTAGGGGGTTAAATACCCGGTTTTGTAGTTTAGGGGGTAAAGTAGTCTCTAGGCTATAGTTTAGGGGGTTATGTAGACTTTTTCCTATATATATATATATGTTTGTGTGTGTATGTCCTAGCAGATTGAAAATTTAAAACAATACCATATTAATCTGTCTAGGGTCCTAAACAGAATTTATATGAACTGATTGTAAGCTGTAACAGAATTTCAAATAAGATCATATTAGAATCTTTTTTAGAATCCTCTTGGGGAAATATATTAAGTCGGAGAGAAAAAATTGTTTTCATGAACGGGTTTCGTGTAGGCACGAGAAGTGCAAAATGAAATAACAGACACACACTGGTGACTATGCCAGCTGATGGTACAAGGACCTGCACTTTCTAAATAAGCAGCTTCTGCAGATGTTTGGCCCCCACATATCCCCAGAGTCTGGCTAGATCTTTAATTTCCTGAATAATCTGCAACATGCCTTTTTCTTCTCCATCGAAGATCCTACATGACCGTTCTTTCCATATCTGCCAGCAGAATAGGATTGCCGAAGAGAGGAGTCCCTTTCTTCTGTCGGTTGGCCCCGGCGCCAACTGCATGAACCAGGTTTGCAGATCGCCGTGATACTGCCAGTGCGATGGATGAAAATGCACTGCCTGAATTCATACCGACACTCCAGTCCATAGCTCTCTCGACCTCGGACATTCAACGAGAGGTGGGAAACAGTTTCAAGACTTCTATAGCACAAAGGGCAAAAATACGCATTTGGCCACTCCCTTACCGAACAGCCAGGAGAAAACCTTGCACTTTGAAGGAGCCCACACTTTCCATACAAGCGAGGGGAACAGAGAGGAGGGGCTGCCAAGATCATATTAGAATCAATCAGAGAGGAGGGGGAACAGAAGAACCATCTGCAGCATCATAGAAACATCACTCCATGTATTAGAAGCGCAGATCATCTTGCAACAGATTTGCACCTAGATATGTAAAAGCAAGGATTATATTTTTGTAAGCCTAGACATCATTGAACACACTAGGATATCCCCAGCGCGTTCCAGAAATTATAGAAGCAAGGAATGTAGACCTAGGACTTGGTCTGCGGGTATAGTCAACGTCCCTATTCAACACACCATGGTAGTGAAGCTGAGAAGTGAGAACACAGGACAGGGAAGAGACCTTGCGGCGGCGGCAGCTGGCGATGGAAGCAGCGGCAGTTGGCGCGGAAGCGGCGGCGGCTTGTGATGGAAGCGGCAGCAACAGCAGGCAGAAGCGGTGGCACAGCGTCAGGCATCGGGTGGCTTGGCTTTGTTGGGCTGAGCTCTGATCCAATGTTCTGGACCGTCGGATGACATTTGATGATCTTCTCTTTATATGAAGGTATATAAAATATATGTCTTCTTTCCCTAACCCTAATTTCTCTTCCTCACCCATCTCCTCTCCATCCTGGCAGCGGCGGCGACTTCTTCACCCCTCTCCTCTCCACCCCGATGGCCCAACAGCTTATAGGTGGCGGCTCGACGGCGGTCCTGTGACAACCTGCCGGCGGCAGCCTAGAGGCATCCCAACGGTATCTCCTTCCTCACCCCTCTCTATCGCAACTCCTCTGAACTTGTTCTCCCGGCTGATTGACCGGAGCTCCTAGTCAGACGATTAGTCCCCTGACCAAGACGACTAGTCGGACGACTAGGATTCTAGTCATCCTGATCGGGTCGACAGGTTTGATCAGGATTAGCTAGGCGATAAGGCCGAATAATTGCGACTAATCATGATTAGTCAGAAGACTAATGAATACCGATGTTATCTAGGTCTAAATACAAAAAATGTCCCACACTACAGGAATCGCAGAAAGAAATGTCGGCCATATAGCTGTCGATAAAAAGCTGAGGCTGGCGTGCACAGCTTATTGGCGTCGGTCAGCTGACGGTCTTAGCCGACGACCTACAGTTGACGTTCTTAAGCCATATGGTCGTCGATCTCGACGTTCATAAAGACTTAAAGCCGTCGGTTGAAGCGGACTGACACATTTATTTGGTAAATTCAATATGGCTGTCAGCCGTAAGGAACCGATGTTCATAAGGGCTTAAAGTCGTCGGGCAGGGGGACCGACACAGTTATTGGGCCTTATGGCCGTCGGGGTGTCATCCTCACCGACGAACCTAAACTGCTATGTCAGTCGGCCCCCACAACAAACCGACGACCATAAGAGACCTAAGGCCATTGGCATCCACAAAAACCGATGGCCAGAAAAGCCCTATGGCCGTTGGCCTCCACAAAACCTACGGCCATAATTTCATTTTTTTTAAATCACAGCTGTTTTTCCTCTCTCCTCGGGTGGGAAGCCTCCAATACAGCACACAACAGCTGTATAACACAAAGTAACAACAACTGCACAACAACTGTATATTGCACAAATTAACAACAATAGCACGTAGCAGCAATAGTACCATAACACAATATTTACACAAGATGCAAGTTAACAGCAGCAATGCAGGTTCATACAAGTTTTCATCCCAACAACAAGTTCACATTTACAACAACTAAGTTCAATGTAAGAATGAGTTTACATATCCGTTGCGGGAAGATCAATCCGTCTCCATGTTATTGTTGGAAGCTCCACCACTCCCACCTCCATTGTTCAAATTGAAGAAATTATTGCAACCTTGAGGCATTACATGACCGGAACCCTACGAGAAACAAATAAAAGTTAACTTTGCATTGATACTTACAATTCACATGTCCTAATCTTTCTAAAATTCACAAATGCACTTATGTATTATAAAACTCACATGTAACAAGATTATGTCTAAAACTGTCATAGTCATTATCGAGGTGTCTAAACCGACACCTCCCCCGGACTAGCTCTGAGGCAGCCCGCGGTGGTTCGTTGTATATTCGGGAGCTAGTCCTAGCAAGATCAAGCTCAGAGAATGATGAACGCGAGGGGTTTACGTGGTTTGGGCCGCCTGGGCGTAATACCCTACTCCACGGTGGTTTGTGTGTTGTATTGCTTGAGTTTGAGAGAACTTGTCTTAGTCAGTTGCCGCTCGGTCCTTTTATAGTCCAAGGCTGAGCAGCTTACAAGTGGGTTCCGGGGCCCGACATGTGGCCCTGGGTGTACGAAATCCCTCCTAAGATTTGGGAGTAAATACTACTCCCTGACAAGGGCTTCAATGTGCTGCCTGGCCATGCCTTGCCCCAGGGCTACACATAGCCCTTATCATGGCGGGCGGTGTCTCGTCCATCTTGTCGCGGCTTCTCATTCATCCGTCATACATAGTAGTTCGGCGCCAGCCTGTTAGCGTCAAGCTGGGTACAAGACTCTTGACTTATGAGCACGAGCTCCTGCTTACCTAGGGAACACGCGGGCATTTCCTGTTTAGGTGCACTAGGCTCGTCCCTCTTTATTGCAGCTATCGCAGGATGGACTAGGTGCAGCGCTGCCTGCCGCGTGGCGAGTCCAGTCCTTCCCTCTACCGGGAGGTCGGGTCCAGAGCCACCGGACACGTGGCTGCACCAGACCTTCTTCCCGCAGGGAGGCAGGTCCGAGGCTGTTGATCTAGTGAATGCATCGGACCTCTCCTTGGCGGGGAGGTAGACCCAGACCTGCAGGACACGTGGCAGCATCGGACCTCCCCTCCGTGAGGGGGATACACCAGGAGCTGTAGGGCACGTGGTCCGTCGGGCCTTCCCTCAGTGGAGAGGTGCGGGTATGATGCACGCCACACAGCACCCTGGGACCACGTCGGATCTTACCCCTGTGGGTGGTGGGACCCAGCGTGCCTCCTTTCCTGTATCCAGGGGTACCCGATTCGCCAGGTACTGACATGGCCCCCGGGCCCATCTCGGGAAGGAACTTCCTCGGATAAGTGGTTATACCTGAGGTGGGGCCATTTTGAATCTTTGTGCCGCGACTTTAAGGGCTTCCCTTCAATGTGGTAGATAAAATCTTTGTCTGCAGATTTCGCGCCATCAACGGTCGTCGGTTCCCAATACGAATTTCATTTCGGTTCCACGCGCCCATTAAGTCGCCGCCCTTTAGTTTTAAACTCTCACCTACGAGAACGGCTACCTCGAGGCACCAGTCATAGCATGTGTAGCTCCAGTATCATGGTGCCTGCGGTTTCTATCCAAACGCCGCGGATGTATACATAAGAAGGGGACTAGCACAGGTCACATGCTCTTCATGCCTCCATTCGCACCCGTGCCTAAGACCTTACTGCCTTCTCGTGCCCTCTAGCTTTGAGCCCTAGCCCTTGCACATCCATCTTCTATCTGCTCCATCTCGTTGCCATTGAGTTGGGCCTCCCCGCCAGCAAGATCAAGACTGAGAAGGGGCTGAAGAAGGTCCGAGCCTACATGGTATGGTCCCACGATTCCTTCAACGACAAGATCCACTTTGGCGAGCTTCCTTTCGAGAAGAAGAATGCCGGTGGCATGGTTTTCTTCCAAGGATATGCCATGGTCAGCTTGCTTCCCCCTTTCCCGTCCTTCTTAATGACATTGCTGGAGTTCTACAAGATCCAGCTGCATTTCCTCGGGCCCCACTCAGCTCTGTTGGTCGCTACCTTCGTCCACTTCTGTGAGATGTGGGTGGGGATGCGTCCCAGCTTAGAGCTCTTCCAGAATATCTTCACCCTGCAGACCACCGAGAAGGGGAACAAGATGGTCGGGCTGTACTACTTCATGAAGCGGAAGCGGTGCCCCTTCAAGTACTTGGACACCTTTTCCTTCGGCAAATGGGATGATTGGAAGAAGGAGTGGGTGATCATCACTGTTGATAGGCACGAGAAGCTGGACCTGCCAGAGAGCCTCCCAAACGTGGATACCGACCTCTATAACGAGCTCCCGGAGCTGCTGGCGGCGTACAAGCCTGTTGCAGCGAGGATTGAAGGTTGCGTCGCCGGCGAAGTGACCCCCAGATGGTCTTCGGGAACTTCCTGAGGAACAGGTGGGCGCCACTGAAGTTCAGGGAGTGGACTGCGTGGACATTGACGCCACGTGATGCTAACACCCAAGTGAGGGACGAAGCACTGAAGGAGCTACTGAAGAAATTCCAGAGCAAACCCAACATCTCGCTCGACTCCCTGAGACCTCCAAAGTCTTTCCCACCCCTGAACCTGGCTCCTAAGTTCTTCCGGGAGCTTCGGAAGCTAATGCCAAGGTTGGATGACATTGGGGTCGCGATGAGGTAGGCTCCCCTCGCAACCACTGCTCCTGAGGCCTCCGGGGAGTCAGCCCCAGTTCCCCCAAGCCGGGGAGGTGAAGCTGCTAGCTCTGGCCATGGTGAGGTTTCGACAGAGCCCTCCAACCAGAAGAGGAAGCTGGTGCGAGGTGACGTAAGTCACGTCGGGACCTCCGGAGGGCCACCTCATCCAGTTCCAAGACCTCCGACGGGCACCAGTTCCAGGGGGCCACCTCCCTCCTCGGCACCAAGTACAAGACCAAGTTCCGGAGGTCTCCCCCAAAACGGGGTCACTCGGGTCAGGGAGGCTTCGGCTCCGTCCCAAGCTCCTGGGAGGCCCGGGGCTCCGGCCACATCGGGTCCATCGGGCTCTAGCTCCGGCCTCGCTCAGAAGCGGCTCTGTCTCTGCGGTACTCGGGGCTCCCCCAAGTAAGGAATTGAGTTCTTACTTTGATTTCTTTTTGGGTCAAGGTCTCCCTTTAAACACTTCTATACTGGATGGGCAGTGCTTCCAAGAAGGGGGAGACAACCGCCACACCACCGGCTGCACGGGAGGATGAGTAGGCGGGCGCTTCAGCTCCAGCTCCTGCACCTATTCAGAAGAATGTGGAGGCTCCGGATGACTCGAGGTCGGCTCCGACCACAGGTGCGGTTGCCCCAGATCCGAGGGCTTTGGTCGTTGATGCTGGGACGGCTGGTGCTCCGGGGCCGGAGCCAATAGCCCCTGAGGTCCCGGCGGAGGTGCCGAGCACCGGAACAACTCTGGAGTTGGTGGAAGTTCCACCCCCGGTGCGGGGAGCTACCGAAGGATTGTCCCCCGTGCCGTCTTCCGAGGAGATTCCAGTGCCTCAACTGGATGTAGCTGAGGGGCCGACCCCCACGCCAGATGCAGCATAGGCCTCAGTTAGCGGGCCGGAAGTAGTGGAAGAGCCGGCCCCCACGCCAACTACTGCGAGGGTTGTGGTGGCCGACCCGATGGTCGTTGAAGCATCTACTCCTGCGACGAGGGTAGTTGAGGCTCCGATGCCCTAGTCGGCAGCGTCCAACACACCTGCGTCCAGGCTGCAAGCTGCGAAGGTTCCGGACGCACATCCTGTCTCTCTGATGTCGGAGGCTGAACTGGAAGCGTTCGCGGCTGCACTGGAGGGTCCCGGAGGACACCCCAAGCGCCTCAAGCCTGCGGGTGCCGCCGCCTTCAAGGGGGAGCCCCTCCCGGGTGACGACGGACGTCCTTCTGGCGATGGGGCAAGCGGCGCTCCCATCTGGTCCGGCGCCCATTCCCTTAGAACTGGCCATCGACAATGCCCGCTCCAGCCTGCAGCAGGTTGCCGTGTCCTTCGAGCACAACCGCAAGGCCTTGGAGGAGGAGCGTAATAGGCTTCGTCAGCGCGAAGAGTGGGTCAAGGGCGAGGAAACTTGGCTGGTCAAGCCGGGTGAGCTTCTCAACGAGAGGGAGGCTACCCTTAAAGCTCTCAACGCAAAGGCGCAGAAGATATATGTGGAAGCTGTGGAATGCCACTGAGCTGCAGTCCAGCACTAAGGGGGTCTAATCGCCTGGCATGAAACTCTCCAGAAGCGTCGCTAGGAGCTCGACTTGGGCGAGGCCGAACATGCTGAGAAGCGGAAGGACCTGGGCCAGAGAGAAGAGGAGCTCTCCCGGAAGCTGTCGGTGGGCGAGCAGAGATTGGCGGACCACCGCAAGCGGTTTGAAGTGCGGTGTATGCTCGAGGAGGACAACTCTAGGAACATGGGCAAAGCCTCAACAAGCGATAGGCCGATGTCTCTGCTAGGGAGGATACAATCTGGGGCCCGGAGGAAGACCTGGCAGAGCGTTGGAACCGTATCTTCCTCAAGGAGTCGAAGCTCGCTGATTGCGAGCGGCAGCTAGCCAAGAGCATCCAGCAGCATGACAAGGAGGCCGAACGCCTTGCAAAGTAGGGTGCGGAGCTAGCGACCACCAAAGAGGGTTCTGGAGGAGTTGCGGAGCTCGAGAGCGATCGAGTCCCAGTGGGACTTCCTGGGACGGGCTGATGGAGCACTGGCACCGTTTGGCTTCAGCCCAGTATATCTGGCCGACCCAGTGTCGGAGCTAGGTGAAGCGCTGGAGGTTCTTAGCTCCGCCAGCGGTAAGCTCGACGTAGTGGTTGACGTCGTCGCGGACCAGATGGAGACGGAGGGGAGGTCCTTGACCAAAACCATCGCCGAGTATGTGTTAACATGTTACCGGAGCCAGGACCCCCACTTCCCCCTGAGTCCAGCAGTCGAAGGGCTGATCGGGGAAGAGTTGGATGCTGCCCAGGAAAGCGTTCAGGAGGCCGCTCAAGCTGCTGCCTCATCTAGACTTAGGCCCTTCTTTTCTTGCCCCCGCATGTATGCTTCCAATTTTATAATACGAACCTTCAATGAATGAAGTTCTCTTGATCTTTTTCTTTGATATTTTTGTGTCTCGCCCCCTGGTAGACGTACATAATTTCGATTGTGTACGTGTACCAAGAGGAACTAACACTTGTTCGGGAACATCGGCCCCCTGGGGTTGTTGGGGCTTAGGAGCTCCAGCGCCACCCACTGTCTATGTAGGAGGCGCCACCGACGGGTCACCTAGGTTTGTCGGATCTTAGGAGCTCCGACAACACCCATGACGGGCCCCCTGGGTTTGTTGGAGCTTAGGAGCTTCGGCAACACCCATGATCAACGTAGGAGACGCCACCACCGGGCCCCTTGGGGTTGTCGGAGCTTAGGAGCTTCGGCAACACCCATGATCAACATGGGGCGTCGACGCCATGCCCCCTGTAATTGTTGGAGCTCAGAAGCTCCGATGTCGCCCGTTGTTGATGTAGGGGACGCCGACGACGGGCCCCCGAGCCCATTCGGTGGAGTGGCTGTTCGCCATCGGTGGTACGGGAGTGGCTTTACCTAACGTTGTAGCCTTAGAAACCCGCACACATGACAAATAAAAGGTAATTCCGCTCTCCAGTCAATCTTTTACCCACGCTCTATTAGTGTCGCTTGTCTTACGATCCGTTGTCGTCGCGGGGGGCTTGACTAACTCTGGGCCCCCGTACCCAGAACCTATTTCCTGCCACATGCGAGGGGTGGGTTCGAAGGTTTCGGACACTTAGCAAGTCCCTTGAGTGACCCGTCGGCAAACGGACAGCAACGATCCCACTATTGCATAGACGAAGGAAAAAACTAACCGCACCCATGCTAGGTGATGAGCTGATGGCAAATGTGTGATACTATTCATAATAACTAAAGATAATTTCAAATGAACAAGGAATCTCAGGGTAGGGCAAACATCTTTTCATTATAACGCTCATAGGAGAAAACAGACTTTACAGGAGGAACGACCCGGCCTGGGCGACAGGGAGCTGAGTGTACCTTCTCAGGGTACCAGACCGCGCCGAGCAAGGTAGACACTCGGAGCTCATCCCCTCGACCTTAGTTAACCCAAGTGCTGTCTCTAGACACTATGCTCTGTTTATAACAAAAGGAAATAAAATGCACTTCTACCGGCTATGGATAAAACTTACGGAGGTGTTCGATATTCCATGGGTTGGGCAATGGTCGCCCATCCTCCGTAGCTAGGCGAACGCACACGAGGCGACAAACTTATGTGACCCGGAAGGGGCCCTCCCAACTAGGGGAGAGCTTGTTTGTCCCTTCACGGGAAGGTAGACGCCGCAGGACCAGGTCGTTCACCTTGAGATCCCTACTACGCACAGTCCGCTGATGGTAGCGTCGGAGTGCTTGCTTGTACCGTGCGTTTCGAAAGGCTGCTTGTATGCGTCCCTCGTCGACGAGGTCCATATCTTCACGCCTGAACTGGTCCTGCGTGGCTTCATCGTACATCCGGACATGAGGGGAGCCCATGGTAATCTCTGGGGGGGGGGGGGACAACCTCCGCCCCGTACACTAGGAAGTAGGGCGTTTCTCCCGTAGCCCGGCTGGTAGATGTCCGGCATGCCCACATCGCATATGGCAGCTCATCCACCCAGTGTGCACCATGCCTCTCAATTCTCAAGTATGTACGAGTCCTGAGGCCCTTGAGAATCTCAACGTTTTATCACTCTACCTGTCCATTGCTTTCGGGGTGAGCAACGGAGGCATAACAAACTTGGATCCTAAGGTCTTCACAGTATTCTTGGAATGCTGCACTCGTGAACTGGATCCTGTTATCAGTGATGATCCTGTTCGAGACCCCGAACCTACAGATGATTGACTTGATGAACTTCACTGCTCACTGCTTGTTAATGGTGACAACTGGGGTAGCTTCTGGCCATTTGGTGAACTTATCTACTGCGACGTAGAGGTGCCAGAATCCTCCGACGGCTCTTGAGAAAGGTCCCAGGATGTCCAGTCCCCACACAACGAATGGCCACGAGGGGGGATCTGTAGGATCGAAGAGCACGTGAAAAGCTACCAGAGGGGGGGTGAATGGTAGATTTTAAAAATCTTACGCAGCGGAAACAATAAAACCCCAAACCCTTTCGGCAGAAAAACGATCTGTTAAAGAAATCGTGTATGAGACTAATATAAACGTGTTTCACCGTGACAAAAGTGATAGATATCAGAGAGAACCAAGTCATGAAGATAACACAAAAAGAATCACTTAAATCTGTCAAGAAAAACTCAAGTTATGATCGAAAGATCAGACTCTGGTCAATCTGACCTACCCGAGAAAAAACAGTTCTGGAACGCTGCAAAGAAACTCGTATAGATTTTAGACCACAAATCCAACGACCGTGAAATTTTGACAGATGATAGACAATAAAGTTGTGAAGACAACCCAAAAAGAATCACGTAAATTGGATCTGTAAAACTCGAGTTATGATAAAACCACCGACGAAAGGTAGTGCTGTCCAGAAACTCGACGAGTAAAACTTGTCTGGAACAAGTCGGACGAACAAGGCACAAAAGTTCCTTCAAACTATGAATTTTATTCAATAGAACACAAGAGGAACAGCCCCAAAGTTGTCTCTATGAACTTTGGCCTTCCCTTGCTTATATAACCAGCCCTTAGGCCATCCCAATATTAACTAGGACTCCAATCCTAATCCGATCACAATCGGAACTTTCCATAACTGCTTAGGACTCTTCTATACGCAGATAGAAGCAATCTTAAGACTTCCAAACACCTTAGGAACGTATCCCACATTCCTAAACAACTCAAATTCGTGACACACACGAAATCCTAACATAACCAACTCGATACTTTCCATACCGAGCCATAACCGACTCAGCTAGCAGCCTAAGTCTTCAACCGATATGATCCGATCCTTCCGATCAGATCTTCCTTCCATAATCCGTCTCTAGAAGCATATTGCCACGTCATGCACCGCATGCATACGTGCGAACACCTTCCTTCGACCTTCATATGCACTGCCCTTGATTCAATCATCCTGCGCGACCTCCTGACCCGCTCAACCAAAGTTCCTCCCGAACTTGGTTGTTGGAACCACATCTCCTCCTCAGACTAGTCCAATGGATCCTGTCACCAGCCATGACTTGAACTCAAGCAACACCTGCACATAAACAAACAAACAATCCATACGAGCCCAAGTCCTCGACTTGACTCAAGTTAGTTCCGAAAACAACACCTTACGTGAGAACCTCACATAAGCATGTTGCAAAACCACAGTAACACGATATCAGCCATATCATCCAAAACACACCAAAAACTTAGTAAATGAATACTAAGTAATCTTTCCAATAATGTAAAGCAAGTATGAAACATTGCAAATGAAAAGCAGAAGCATTGCGGTCAAGTTCCAAACCTTGCCAGAGCAACCCGGAGCTTGAGCCTGAGCTAACAAAACTAGTAGAACCTAGTGCCGGAGCTTACCAAAACTAGTACAACCAAGCTCCCGTCGGAGGTTACCAAAACTAGTAGATCCTAGCACCGGAGCTTACCATAAACTAGTCAAAACTAGTCAACCCAAAACCAGAGCTAGACAAAGTACGTCGGAGCTTAGCAAAAGCATGCCAGAGCTATCAAATATATGTCGGAGCTATCAAAGACATGCCGGAGCTAAAGATAAAGCTCACCCGAGCTAACCAAAGCTAGTCGGACCTTACCAAGAAGCCGGACCTAGCATCTAACGTAGCCGGAGCTACCCAAAACAAGCCGGACCTACCGTCGGACCTTGCTGTAGCTCGGAGCTAGAGTCGGACCTTGATAAAAAGGTGTTTTGGTGATATTTAAAACTTTTATCATCAAAGCCAAGTGTATTCACTACAAACCAATGTATTCAGCACACATAGGTCTTACAATCTCCCCCTTGATGAATGCATTGGCAACACCATTTAAAATCCAAACATTGGCTTATTCTCATTAAAAGTTTTGAAAACAATTTCTCCCCCTTTTGTAAATCAAAAGTAAAATGAGAAGAAAAATGAAAAATTATCCTATATTATCTCTCCCCCTTTATTTCTCCTTATGCACATATTCTCTTCATTCTTATCTCTCCCCCTTTGACAATGTATTCAGCAAGTCATGAGCATATAAAGAAATTTTCTCTCCAACTTTAGTTGTTATGAGCATATTATAACATATACATATAAACAAAGCTCATCCAAGTCATACTATCAAGTACCTTACATTATCACATCAATGAAATACATAAAGTAGTGTAAGCCATGCTAGAGATCATATGTAATTTTGAATTTAAGCAAGTCATGATCTCACAAACTTAACTATCTCAAAACCTGATAGCATGACACTAGTTGCTGCATTTTGTTATTTTTCAAAGCATAAATTTTGATCATATGATATTTGCAAGAGATTATATGCGCATCTGCCTTATTCTAACCAACCAAGCCAAGCCTATGTCATTTGACAATCAGAAGCTTAAGGACATGGTTTTAGTCATACACAACTTCTTCCAAGTTCATATCTAAGTGCAATGACAAGCCATCTCAAAAGAAGAAGTGCGATGTATACATATTCTCTTGATATTTTCTCAATTTATATTTGTTCATAAAAACTCAGCATGTGAGTTGATTACTTGATTAATTCTTAATGATTAAAAGCACTTGTGAGCATGCAACAAGTTCAAAACAACAAGAAAGTTCGACCATGACCAGATTTAGTGTAAGTAATTATTCCAATTACTAGACATGGCAAAAACTACAAAATGTATAACACGAGTAATATAGTAAGAACTTTCAGCATGTAAAAGGAATCACAAAGTCATATATGTATGAAATACTATGCTCGTATTATTTTAATTTCAGATTCACACATAGACTTCCCAAGTTTCAAAAACTCCCCCTCAATTTAAGCCATGAGGATGCATAACCCCTATTTCACTACGAATGTAACAAAAACGAGTGAAATCCAAAGGTTTTGTAAAAATGTCATCCAATTGTTGTTCGGTATCTACATGGTGAAGTACAATGTTTCCCTTTTCAACGTTATCTCGGAGAAAGTGATACCTAATATCAATGTGCTTAGTTCTAGAATGTTGCATGGGGTTTTTGGCAATGCAAATAGCACTAGTGTTATCACAAAACAATGGAACACTATCTAGATCAACCCCATAGTCCTTAAGTGTTTGAACAATCCAAAGAATTTGTGAGCAAGCACTAGAAGCAGCTACATATTCAGATTCAGCTGTGGATTGTGCAACTGAATTTTGTTTTCTAGAGGACCAAGCAACAAGAGAATTACCAAGAAAATGACAAGCACCGGAAGTACTTTTCCTATCAATCCTACAACCCCCAAAATCAGCATCCGAAAAAGCTTTCAAAGTAACGGTTGAGGAAGAAGGAAGAAAAATGCCAAATTCTTGAGTTCCATGTAAGTACCTGAGAATCCTTTTGACGGCTTGACGATGTGAAACACGTGGGGAAGCTTGAAACCGTGCACAAAGACATACGCTGAATTGTATGTCCGGTCTTGATGCCGTGAGGTACAAAAGTGATCCGATCATGCTTCTATATTCTTTTTGATCCACGGATTCACTATCTTCATCAAGTTCAAGTGTTGTTGCTGTTCCCATTGGTGTCCAAAGAGGCTTGCTTTTGTCCATGTTAAAGCGCCTTAGGAGATCTTTGGTATACTTCGTTTGATGCACAAAGGTACCCTCCTTGGTTTGTTTGATTTGCAGCCCCAAAAAGTAAGTGAGTTCACCCATCATACTCATTTCAAATTCGGAACTCATCATTGCTGAAAACTTGGACACAAGATCATGAGAAGCACAACCAAAGATAATATCATCCACATACACTTGAACAAATAATGAGTCATTGCCATGCTTAAGCACAAAAAGAGTTTTATCAACCTTGCCCATGGTAAACCCCTTTTCAAGTAAGAATGTTTTTAACCTATCATACCATGCTCTAGGGGCTTGTTTGAGACCGTATAAGGCTTTGGACAGTTTGTAAACATGATTAGGAAAATCTGGATTTTCAAAACCTGGTGGTTGTTTGACATAAACCTCCTCATCTATGTAGCCATTAAGAAAAGCACTTTTAACATCCATTTGAAATAGCTTAAAACCTTTAGATGTTGCAAAAGCTAACAAAATTCCTATGGCTTCTAATCTAGCGACAGGAGCAAAAGTTTCATCAAAATCTAGACCTTCAACTTGAGTGAAACCTTGAGCAACCAACCTAGCCTTATTCCTAACCACAACCCCATCCTCACTTTGTTTATTTTTATATACCCATTTAGTTCCAATTAAAGTGTGACCTTGAGGTGGAGGTACAAGTTTCCAAACATTATTTCTTTCAAAATTTTCTAACTCTTCTTGCATGGCAATAATCCAAGATTCATTAGTGAGTGCGTGTGATTTTTTCCTTGGGTTCAAAAGAAGCAACAAAGGCAGAATGAGCATGAGAGTTTGGATCGCAAAACCTGGACCGAGTGACTCGTTCGTGCAAGCTTCCAATCATCTGTTGTGGGGGATGATCTTTGTAAAAACGTAGGGGAACAAATGTCTCACAAGCTTCTTCTTCATTAGGTTCATCGTAGATTGAAGAGCTTGTGACTTGTGGACGATCAGGACCAGCAGAGGTGATAGCCGGAGCTTGTTCAATGTCCGGAGCTGGACACGTGTCAACTTCGGAACTATCAGGCAGTATCACCAGCTCTTCTTCATCTTCGAAAATACCCTCCCCCTGAGGATACGGATCTGGTCCTGCAATACCGGAGCTAGTACCTGGGCTAACTTCATCAAAAGACACTTCACAAGTCTCCACAATTTTGTTAGTGTCAAGTAAAAGCACACGGTAGCCTCTAGTATGAGATGGATAACCAAGAAACATGCCATCAATGGATCTAGGTTCAAATTTATCAAGGTTACCATGTTTCTTAACAAAGGATTTGCAACCAAAGACCCGAAAGTGTGTAACACTAGGCCTATGTCCAAACCGAAGCTCATATGGTGTTTTACCTAGCTTAGCACCCAAGAAAACACGATTTGAGACATAACAAGCGGTTGCTAACGCATCAGCCCAAAATTTCCTAGGAGTTTGATACTCATCAAGCATAGTCCTAGCCATCTCAACTAAGGTTCTGTTCTTTCTTTCTACAACACCATTTTGTTGAGGTACATATGGTGAAGAAAATTGATGATTTATTCCATTTCAGCACAAAAGTGATCAAAAGATTGATTTTTAAATTCAGTTCCGTTATCACTTCTAATTGTTTTTAATGATCCTGGGTGATCAATTGATAATCTAAGAAATAAAGTTCTAAAGTGACTAAAAACTTCATTCTTAGACACCATAAAGTAAACCCAAGAGTATCTAGAGTAATCATCAACGATAACAAGAACATACCATTTACCTCCGAAGGATTGAACACGTGAAGGTCCTACGGTGTCAAGATGCAAAATTTGACATGGTTCAGTTGTCATGATCATTGTGAGAGGAGTATGTGAACCTGCAACCATCTTAGCATGTCTACAAGAAGAGCACACAATTTCTTTGTCCCCTTTAAGCTTAGGTAGCCCACGTATGCGATCAAGAGCACTAACACGCGTTAGGTGATCAAAGCCTACGATGCCAAAAATATAAGTCCTTTGAATTATTAGCAACTAGACACCTATGCTTAGAGGAAGACATATCAAAATCAGCTTTAAAAACTCTTCCAAATCGAGACATGTTAAAAATAAGCTCACTGTTTGAATCTACAACTTTGCAGCAGTTTTTATTGAAAATAATTTCTAGATTTTCATCCAGCAATTGTGCAACAGAAAGAAAGTTGTATTTCAAATTTTTGACAAGTGCCACATCCTTCAAAGTGTAGTGATCATTTACCCTAACCGAACCCTTAGCAATTATAGGAGTTGAAGAATTATTGGCAAAAGTAACATTTTCTACACGTGACACAAAAGAGAGGGAGGAGAACCAATCTTTGTTACCGGTCATGTAGCGTGAGCAACCTGAATCCACAATCCAAATGTTCTCCTTCCTCAAACGTGTAACCTACATAGAAGCGCAATACGTCGATGACTCAATACTGGGGTTAGTCAAAAGGCATTTAGGTATCCAGTACTGAGTCACACAACGTGCAGTAGGAAAAACACGTGAAAGCTGAGATAAAACAGCAGGTTTATGAGTCAAAGCTTGAGGTTTTCTGTTCTTAACAGTTGATTTAAAAGTTGTTACTTGTTTAGAGTGAAAACCAGTAGCTCCGGAGGTAAAAGCAAAAGGTCCGGAGGCAAAAGCTGAAGCTCCGGAGGGAACAACAGAACATCCGGGAGCTCTCGGAGCTATCAGAACTATCAGAGCTGCTTTTGCGGATTTCTTACCAGAAGGTCCGGAAGCTACCTTTTCAAATTTCTGACTCACTAAAGCAGGTTGTATTTTTCTAATTGCATGAAAGTTATAAGATCTAGCAATTTCTTTCCTTTTTTCTGTTGTTTAGCTAGTCTATAACAAAAATCTATGACATGACCATCTCTACCACAGAAGGTACAATGAAATTTAACTTTGTGTTCATGTCTAGATGAGCAAGCAATATTTTTATTTGAAATCGAATGAGGCAACACTCCTGCAGATTTGAAAACCACTCCTTTTTGTTTAGGAACTGTTTGAATCAAACCACTTCCTAATGACTTTACAATTTTAGGTGGATGTGCCTTAGCATGAACAAGAGAATCAAAACCTAAACCAGTTTTATCTTTGCAAGACTTGGAAGAATTCAACAGCAAATTTAGATTCTTATTCCCATTACAAAACCGACCTAGTGTCCTATTCATGTCATCAAGTTTCTTAGACAAGTCTAGGCAGTTTGCACATGAAGTTTTTCCTTTTAGTTTGCAATTGGAACAATTTTTAACTTTATGAGATTGTAAAGCATTGTTCAGAATGGAAATTTCATTCATTGCATCTTTTAGTTTCTTATCAAGATTTTCACATGCAGAACAATGCAAATCATCTGTAGAACAAGAAGCATCTTTTAAATTTTTATCACTAAGTGCAGCAAGCTTTTTGTTCTTTTCAATTTCTTCATCAAGTCTGTCTAGAGTGGAGGAGTGTGCAATTCTTAATGTGGACAATTGTCCATAGATTAAGTCACATGAGGGACATGCATCATCACTAGGAATCAAAGTTTTTAAACGGTTAATTTCAGATTCTAGTGATTCATTTTTAGCAGCATTATCCCTAAGCTTTTTGTCCTTTTTCTTAACAATAATAGTTGCATGAGAAATAGCATCACACAATTCATTGCAGGTAGAACATACCTCATCGTCTTCACTGTTGTGTTCTGCATCCTCCTGACTTGATCTTGATCTTGCTTTGCTCGCCATGAAGCATAAGTTGGCCAGGTCTTCATCATCTCCATCACTTGAACTAAGTTCTTGAAGTGCGGTGATGAAGCTGTTAATCATCTTGCGTCCTATGGTACCCTTCTTCTTCTTGTTGGAGTTTCCAGAGGAGGTCCGGACCTTGCTTTGTTTTTCTTCCCGGGTGGTCGGACCTGAAAGGTTAGGGCATTCTGTACGAAAGTGTCCTATTTTACCACATTCAAAATAGCGTTGAGGTCCGGAGCTTCCTCTCCTTCTAGTTCTCACATTTTGCAATGCTTTTGAGAATCTAGTAGAGATGAGTGCCAACTCCTCTTCTGGAAATTCTTCGATCTGTTCCAGGGTTAGCGAGGACAATAAAGCAAGAGTATTGCAAGATGATGATTGGCCGGAGCTAGACATATCACGTTGTGAGACAAATGCAATAGACTTGTTTGGGTTCTTACGTGCTAGGATGTCAATTTCATGAGTTTTTAGTTTAGAATAGAGTACATCTAATGTAAGAGAACTCATGACAGTTGATTCACGTATAGACATTACTTTCATCTCCCAAATTGACATGTCTAATGCACTAAGAAGTTGTCTAGCATTCTCAGCATCAGAAAAATTAACATTAACACTACGTAAGTTGCTGAGAATTTTATTGAAACGAGCAAAGAGGTCATCGATAGACTCACCTGGTTGCATCTCAAAGCGCATATATTCCTTTTTGAACATATCTTGTTTTACCTCCTTGATTGTGTTGGAGCCTTCATGATAATCACAGAGCGCTCTCCAAACATCGTATGCTGACCGGAGGTGCGCGACACAATCAAAGTCGCTTTGAGTGAGTCCTTGGATGATCAAGTTTCGTGCTTTGTTGATGTTGTCGACGTCCCGGAGGTTCGTAGCCGTAACTTGATCGTTAGGCGGGACTTCATAAGGTTTGTACACCTTTTCCCATATTGCAAAGCCTTGCGCCTGGATGAAGGCCTCCATGCGTGCCTTCCAAACCTGAAAATCAATACCAGCAAACACACAAGGTTTGGCGGAGTACTTCTCCATGATGATTTGTCAAAAACACGTGCAAATCACAAAGATTAGAGCACCGTGGCTCTGATACCAATTGTAGGATCGAAGATCACGTGAAAAGCTTCCAGAGGGGGGGGGTGAATGGTAGATTTTAAAAATCTTACGCAGCGGAAACAATAAAACCCCAAACCCTTTCGGCAGAAAAACAATCTGTTAAAGAAATCGTGTATGAGACTAATCTAAACGTGTTTCACCGTGACGAAAGTGATAGATATCAGAGAGAACCAAGTCACGAAGATAACACAAAAAGAATCACTTAAATCCGTTGATAAAAACTCAAGTTATGATCGAAAGATCAGACTATGGTCAATCTGACCTACCCGAGAAAAAACAGTTCTGGAACGCTGCAAAGAAACTCGTGTAGATTTTAGACCAAAAATCCAATGACCGTAAAATTTTGACAGATGATAGACAATCAAGTTGTGAAGACAAACCAAAAAGAATCACGTCAATTGCATCTGTAAAACTCGAGTTATAATAAAACCACCGACGAAAGGTAGTGCTGTCCAGAAACTCGACGAGTAAAACTTGTCTGGAACAAGTCGGACGAACAAGGCACAAAAGTTCCTTCAAACTATGAATTTTATTTAGTAGAACACAAGAGGAACAGCCCCAAAGTCATCTCTACGAACTTTGGCCTTCCCTTGCTTATATAACCAGCCCTTAGGCCATCCCAATATTAACTAGGACTCCAATCCTAATCCGATCACAATCGGAACTTTCCATAACTGCTTAGGACTCTTCTATACGCAGATAGAAGCAATCTTAAGACTTCCAAACACCTTAGGAACGTATCCCACATTCCTAAACAACTCAAATTCGTGAAACACACGAAATCCTAACATAACCAACTCGATACTTTCCATACCGAGCCATAACCGACTCAGCTAGCAGCCTAAGTCTTCAACCGATATGATCCGATCCTTCCGATCAGATCTTCCTTCCATAATCCGTCTCTAGAAGCATATTGCCACGTCATGCACCGTATGAATACGTGCGAACACCTTCCTTCGACCTTCATATGCACTGCCCTTGATTCAATCATCCTGCGCGACCTCCTGACCCGCTCAACCACAGTTCCTCCCGAATTTGGTTGTTGGAACCTCATCTCCTCCTGAGACTAGTCCAATGGATCCTGTCACCAGCCATGACTTGAACTCAAGCAACACCTGCACATGAACAAACAAACAATCCATACGAGCCCAAGTCCTCGACTTGACTCAAGTTAGTTCCGAACACAACACCTTACGTGAGAACCTCACATAAGCATGTTGCAAAACCACAGTAACACGATATCAGCCATATCATCCAAAATGCACCAAAAACTTAGTAAATGAATACTAAGCAATCTTTCCAATAATGTAAAGCAAGTATGAAACATTGCAAATGAAAAGCAGAAGCATTGCGGTCAAGTTCCAGACCTTGCCAGAGCAACCCGGAGCTTGAGCTGGAGCTAACAAAACTAGTAGAACCTAGTGTCGGAGCTTACCACAACTAGTACAACCAAGCTCCCGCCGGAGCTTACCAAAACTAGTAGATCCTAGCACCGGAGCTTACCATAAACTAGTCAAAACTAGTCAACCCAAAACTGGAGCTAGACAAAGTACGTCGGAGCTTAGCAAAAGCATGCCAGAGCTATCAAATATATGTCGGAGCTATCAAAGACATGCCGAAGCTAAAGATAAAGCTCACCGGAGCTAACCAAAGCTAGTCGGACCTTACCAAGAAGTCGGACCTAGCATCTAACGTAGCCGGAGCTACCCAAAACAAGCCGGACCTACCGTCGGACCTTGTTGTAGCTCGGAGCTAGAGTCGGACCTTGATAAAAAGGTGTTTTGGTGATATTTAAAACTTTTATCATCAAATCCAAGTGTATTCACTACAAACCAATGTATTCAGCACACATAGGTCTTACAGGATCATCTGCAACGCTTGAGCTGGTGTGTGGATCTGCTTAGAATGGAACTTGCACGCCTTGCATCTCTTAACGATGTCAGCGGCATCCTGGAGTGATGTGGGCCAGTAGAAGCCGTGCCGAAAAGCTTTGCTAACCAGCGTGTGGGCAATGCGTGGTTCCAGCACTCACCTCCATGGATTTTTGCGAGCAAGTCACAGCCTTCCTCCCGGGTAATGCATCGTAGTAGGATGCCGTTGGCGCCACGCCGGTAGAGATCCCCCTCTACTAGCGTGTATCTTTTAGCCATCCGCACAATCCATTCTGCTAGGACATGTTCTTCGGGAAGGTAGTTGTCCTTCAAGTAGTCCCGGACCTCCGAGATCCATGCATCAGGACCTCCTTGAGCTTCTGGTTCTTGGGTGCCCAACTGCTCGAAGCTGCAGGAGGCACATAGGAACATCTACGGGCACCATGGCTACAGGGCCGCCAGGATTGCTAGCTTCGAGGTGATAGCTTCACCCCCTTCACCCGGCTCGGCAGCTTGTGGGGTTGGACGCGATAGCGTCCTTGCAAAGACTCCTTCGGGCGCTGGTGCCTCTGTGGAGGCCTTCGTTGACAGGTCGCCTGCGACTGAGTTGTCAGCTCGGGGCACATGGCACAGATCTAAGACTTCAAAATCTTTCTCCAGCTTCCTGACGTGCAGCAAGTATGCTGCCAGCTGGGGGTAATTGCAATTGCACTCCCCTTTGACTTGCTTGACAATCAGCTGAGAATCACCTTTGGCAAGGAGCTGGCGGACATTGAGGGTCAACACTGTCTTCAGCCCATAGATGAGGGCCTCGTACCTTGCCATGTTGTTGGTGGCTTTAAAGCCAAGGTGCACCATATACTTGAACTGCTCCCCTGTCGGAGCTATGAGCACCACCCCGGCTCCGACCCCTTATTACCGAGAAGAACCATCGAAGTAAAGCGTCCACGTGGTTTCAGTGAAGACTGGTGCTTCGGACACTGTGTCCCTGCTGACTGGGCTTTCTGAGTTGCTAGGCGATGGAGTCCACTCAGCCAGGAAATCCGCCAGGGCTTGACTTTTGACTACATGTCAAGGGAGTAACTTAATTTCAAACTCCGCTAGCTCGGCTGCCCACTTGGCGATGTTGCCGGTAGCATTAGGGCTGTGGAGCACCGTTCTCAGCGGGAAGGAGGTGACCACTGAGATCTTATGGCCCTGGAAATAGTGTCAGAACTTCCTCGACACTATTAGCACAGCGTACAATAGCTTATGTATCTCCTGATACCTTGTTTTTGCCTCATGGAGGACTTCACTGATGTAGTAGACTGGCCTTTGAGTGGTCCGGACCCTGTCCGAGAGGTCCGATGCTCCTTGCATCAGATCTAGGTCCTGGGGCTCCTGGCTCCCAAGACCCACATCATCCTCCGGGGGATGGGACCCGGCGACTTCCTGGTTTTCGGAGCTCCCCTCGGAAAGATCCATGGCTTGGTTCGAGGTCTGAGGCTCGGTGCTTGCATAACGAGCTCCTTCCCGTGCATGTTGCTGATATGGTTCCAATCGCTCTACGACCAAGACCATACTAACCACTTCGATTGTTGCAGTAACATACAACAGTAACATACAACAGCAGGGGTTCACTAGGCTCTGGCGCCACCATAACGGGGAGGGACGTCTGGTGCCTCTTGAGCTCCTGAAACGCCGTTTCCGCCTCTTCTGTCCAGGCAAAGGGACCTGCCTTCCGCAGAATCTTGAAGAAGAGAAGTGCTCATTCCGCCAGCCTCGAGATGAAGCGGCTGAGGGACGCTAGGTACCCTACGAGCTTTTGTACGTCCTTGATACATGCCATGGGCCGCATCAGCTCTATCGCCTTGATCTTCTCTAGATTAGCTTTGATCCCACGGTGAGAAACCAGGAATCCAAGCAGCTTCCTAGAAGAGACCCCGAAGACACACTTTTCGGGGTTCAGCATCATGCGCATAAGGCATAGCCTGTTGAAGACTTGCGCTAGGATGTCCAGGAAGGTCGTGCGGTTCTTTTATTTTGACCATGATGTCATCGACATACACCATTACTTGGTCTCTAATGAGGTCCCCAAATGTTTTATGCATTGCACGTACAAAAGTAGGGAGAGCATTCTTAAGACCATAAGGCATGGAGACATAACAATACAAGCCATCTACTGTTACAAAAGCAGTGTGTTCTTCATCATCTCTAGACATAGGTATTTGATGGAAACCATAATATGCGTCTAGGAAACACAACAAATCACAACCTGATGTGGAGTCTACAATTTGATATATCCCGGGGATTGGGAATGGATCTTTTGGACATGCCTTGTTTAGGTTGGTGTAGTCGATGCACATCCGAAGCTTCCCACCGGCCTTGGGGCCAACAACAGGATTAGCCAACAACCGAGGGTGGTGGACCTCTCGGATGAAGCCAGTGTCGAGCAACTTCTTAATCTCCTCTCAGATGAAGTTTTGACGCTCAACAAACTGCTTCTGTGGCTTCTGTTGTACCGGGCGGGCGTCGGGGTAGATCTTCAGATGGTGCTCAATCACCTCCCTGGGGACCCCGGGCATCTGCGATTGTTGCCAGGCAAACACATCGACATTGTCCCGGAGGAAGGTGACGAGCGCAAATTCCTATTTGCTGTCCAGGTTACGAGCAGTGGGAATGATCCGCCCTAGGCCCACGCCTGAGAACAGACTCGAAGGCGTGAGTCGAGACATAGGTATCTGCAGCTTCCGGAAGGCTGCAGTGGAGATGAGGTTGAGGCCTGCACCGCTATCGATCAGCACATAGTGGAGCCTCACATTGGTGATGATTGGGGCCACGAGCAGTGGGAGCACCCCAGCCCCTGCCATGTTCTTCGGGCAGTCCGAGGCGTCGAAGCTGATCGCAGTGCTCATCCACTTGCTATGGGGAGCCAGACTTAGCACCGGGCCACTGCCGCCACGGCCCGTCGCAAGACTTTCATTGCATTTCAAGACATAGGGTCCGAGGCTCCCCGTAGATGACATAGAGGAGCTTCCGACGCTCCTGGTCGCTGCTAGTGTCCTGGTCAGCACTCGTGAACACTGCTTTCACTGCCCTGTGGGGCTCTTGGTACCCCATGTCTTCGTCTTTGTCCTCCGCAGGGTCAAGCTTTTGCTTACCCTCCCTCTAGTGGGGGGGGGGGGGCTCGCTCTCTTGAATCTGCTGCTTCTGCCGCTGCTCGCGGAAATGTTCCGCAAGCTTCTTGACTTCCCGAAACTCACTTGCACTGTGACCATTGGTCTGGTGCATTGGGCATTTGAAGTCAGTGTCATCACCCTCAGGTGATGGTCGCCGGCGCTTAACCTAGCGCGAGCTCCGGGCTCTGCCAGTTGCCGCAGCTGCCACCATGGGAGATTTGGGCCTCGGCTTACTCCTGTCGCGGCCCCCGTTCTTCTTCTTCCCACCACCACCTTTGGTAGTGGCCTCCGCTTCAGGCTGTGAGGGCTCCCCACTTTTTGAGGAGGGTCAGGCGTGCCAGTTACGCTGCTCCGCAGCCTTGGCGCATCTGTCTGCCAAGGCAAACAACTCGGAGACATCGCGCACATCATGCGTGGCGAGCTTCTCGAGCGTCTTCTTGTCCCTCACACCCTGCCTAAATGCAACTATGACAGATGCACTCAAGATGTGCAGGATAGTGTTCCCTACCTGGGAGAATCGCTGGATGAATGTTCGTAGCGGCTCCCCCAAGTGCTGCCTAACAGCGTGGAGGTCGAGTTCCGTGCCAAGGCGCTCATACGAACTTCCGAAGTTCGCCACGAACTGCAGGCATGGCTCTTCCCAGGAGGTGATGGACCCATGGGGCAGGTTCATGAGCCATGATCGGGCTGGACTAGCCAGGGCCAAAGGGAAATAGTTGGCCATGATGACCTCGTCACCCCTGCGGCCAGGATCGAGGTGGAGTAGATCTGCAGGAAGTCACTCGGGTTGACACTCCCGTCATACTTCTCTGGCGTGTGCGGCCGGAACTTGTGAGGTCAGACCACTCTTCGCAGGTGTAGAGCTAGAGCTGCGCACCCTCCACCGGTAGTTGCGGGCGACTGGTTTGGCGCTCCATGACTTTGATGGCCAGGTGGCACTGCGTACGCCTGGTGTTGAGGTGCGGCGGCGGATGCCTGGTGTGGTGGAGGCACACCATATTCCTGGAGTGGAGGAGGCGCGACATACGCCATGTGTGGAGGAGGCACCACGTACGCCTAGTGTTGCGCGGGGGGCGTCACATACCCTTGTCGCGGTGCAAGGCGCCAGCGCATGGAGTCTAGGGCCCGACAGGCTGTAGTCGGCCTCAAGATTGCGGTGCCGCTCCCTCTATCGTCCGATGATGACTCGGCAGTCCTCGCCTGCCCTACGGTGCTATAGCTCAGCCCACAGGTCTTCCGTTGA
The DNA here is from genome assembly GCA_036927565.1 of Tuctoria greenei. Taxonomy (NCBI): domain Eukaryota; kingdom Viridiplantae; phylum Streptophyta; class Magnoliopsida; order Poales; family Poaceae; genus Tuctoria; species Tuctoria greenei. The sequence continues at coordinate 123,583,440 of JAYESD010000008.1, forward strand.
AAGCCTCGTCGAGCGGCTATCAGTGGTCCGACGGTCGACTGTAGGCGTACGGGACAGTGAAACAAAAGTTGATGCTGCTCGCCTCCCATCCTGCGGGGTCGCTTGGAGTGCAGCAACGACCAGGTGGTCGATGTCGTTTACCCATTGTTGGGTCGCCCCCTGCGGGGCACCTGCCGTCGTTGCATTGCAGAGCAGTGCACGTGCGACCAGGAGTGCACTCACAGGACTTGCCGCCGGTGGTGCTGTAGCGGCTGTTGCAACAGGAGTGCACCGCGCTGTGTCGTGCGGGCCTGCAGTCACGGAGTGACTGCACGGCGTCGTGCTGGTCCAGATCTTCCCACTCTAGAGTGGGACCCAGCTATGGGGTGAGATGAAGCTTGATCCTCACCCACCTCCTGCTGGTGGGGCTGTGGCCTGGAGGAACTAGCATTGGAACGTGCGTTCACCATGCTACCGGTGAAGATGCTTGCAGGAGAAAGCCCCCTACCTGGCGCGCCAAATATCGAGGTGTCTAAACCGACACCTCCCCCGGACTAGATCTGAGGCAGCCGCGGTGGTTCGTTGTATATTCAGGAGCTAGTACTAGCAAGATCAAGCTCAAAGAATGATGAACGCGAGGGGTTTACGTGGTTCAGGCCGCCTGGGCGTAATACCCTACTGCCCGGTGGTTTGTGTGTTGTATTGCTTGAGTCTGAGAGAACATGTCTTAGTCGGTTGCCACTCGGTCCTTTTATAGTCCAAGGCCGAGCAGCTTACGAGTGGGTCTCGAGGCCCGACATGTGGCCCTGGGTGTACCAAATCCCTCCTAAGATTTGGGAGTAAATGCTACCCTCTGACAAGGGCTTCAATGTGCTGCCTGGCCATGCCTTGCCGCAGGGCTACACATAGCCCCTTATCATGGCGGGCGGTGTCTCGTCCATCTTGTCGCGACTTCTCATTCGTCCGTCGTACATAGTAGTTTGGCGCCAGCCTGTTAGTGTCAGGTTGGGTACAAGACTCTTGACTTATGAGTGCGAGCTCCTGCTTACCTAGGGAACACGTGCGCCTTTCCTGTTTAGGTGCACTTGGCTCGTCCCTCTTTATTGCAGCTATTGCAGGATGGACTAGGTGCGACGCTGCCTGCCGCATGGCGAGTCCAGTCCTTCCCTCTGCCGGGAGGTCGGGTCCGGAGCCACCGGACACGTGGCTGCACCAGACCTTCTTCCCGTAGGGAGGCAGGTCCGGGGCTGTCGACCTAGTGAATGCACCGGACCTCCCCTCCGTGAGGGGGATACACCGGGAGCTGCAAGGCACGTGGTCCGTTGAGCCTTCCCTCAGTGGAGAGGTGTGGCTATGCCGCATGCCATGTGACACCCTGAGACCACGTTAGATCTTACCCCCGTGGGCGGTGGGACCCAGCATGCCTCCTTTCCTGTATCCAGGGATAACCGGTTCGCCAGGTACCGACAATCATATATATTTTGCTCAAAGGTATTACCAACTATGTAATTGACTCAAGTTGCTAAGTATTGTTCAAATTAAGCTATATTTCCATTAGAGCTAATGATTTAGTAATCATACCACTGCGGCCTGAGGTGTTGATAGTTGACTCTGCCCCGGAGTGAAGGGCAACGATGGGAGAACATCTGTATAAGGTTGCAATCTAGGGGCCAACATCGACATAAATCCATGAGATTGTGGAAGATATGCTTGACCATTCTCGAAACCCTATGACAAATATGATTACTATTTCATACTATAAATTGAGTTAATAAGAAATGCAGTTATATCTGTGAAGAGGAGCCAACATGTTGTCCTAGTTGCATCGGACGAGGCATACCTTGAGGAAAGAACTACATAAAGTAAAGATATTCAGTTTTGAATTTAACACATATATGGTAATGAGTATGCCAACTTAAGTAAAACAGAAGTTTACATGCGACATCATGTCGAACTGAGACTGTTGCAGCACAATGAACTGAGTGCCGGTGTTACCTTGAACCAATAACTACATCAAGTAAATTATTTGTGAGATCTTAAGTAGAAAAAGTTTGTAAACGAATAATATATTCAATTGTTAAGATTACATGTTACCTGTGTCATATACAAATACTGTATCTATTGCTACATCTGTTGCACCTGCATTTGTGTCTGCAACTGCATTTGCTGTTGTTGTTGCATCTGTAGTTGTTGCTGTTCCACCTTCTCCTGGTAGCGTCTCAATTGATCTTTTAATTTGTTTGTCTTCCCAGCACGGGACCGACTCGAACCGGAAGTGGGAGACGTCGTCCCACATAAGCCTCACGCTCCACATACCCGTCGCCCAACCCAAGTCTACAAAAAATACAAATGTGATCAATCGACAGCAATTAACCTATAAACAATCATTATCTTTACACGTACCTCCCGTGCGGTACACCTCCACTGGCTTCGTACGCCACACCCACATCCAACATCACTCTTAGATAATCTACGTCATCTCCATACTTTTTCTTGAGACGCTCAACATATTTTTTCTGCAAGAATAAATTAAGTTCACGAGTCAATGTAATAGAAGATAAATTCACTTCATAGATAGAGATGTAACAAGCACTCAACACACTTACTACTTTTGTGTTGTTGTCTCGTCACACAACTGCTTCTGACATCCTGGATCTGTGCCTCTGTGCCCCCTGAGGTAAACCTCGATAAAAGGAGTGACACCGGTTTCAGCTTCCCGCGATACCAAAATACAACATCACTTCAATCAATGCAATTTTTTGAAGCAATCTAAAAGTGATTGTAATAGTTCATACCATTCATTTTGCCATCTGTACATCTCCATCCGCCCTATAACGTTGTATTCCAGGCTTGCTCTTCCGGTTTCTTTGGTTTCTCTTTGAAATCATTTTGAAATCTTTTGATGCCCCAATACTCGCATAACCATTGCCAAGCTGCCATATCTGCACAGATACAATCCACACTGCTCGCCATGTACTCATGCTTCTTCAGGTAAATTGTAGTTGCTCGCTTCACTGCAAGGATTCTGGTTTATCGCAACGAAAAAATTCGTCGCAATAGGTCGTTTTTCGTTGTAACAGGTCACTGTTGCAACGAAAAAGAGCATGGCGATAGTTTTTACGAATCGTCGTAATAATTCCTGTGGCGATAGGTTATTGCAACACCTTGCCATCCATGGCAAATAGTATGGTATTGCAACGATTTCACATCGGTGGCAAAAAGGATGCTATTGCAACGATTTCAGGTATTGCGACGATTTAACATATTACAACGAATAGTACGATATTACAACGGGTTCACGATTGTGGCAAATAGTACGGTATTGCAACGATTTCATATTCGTGGTAAATAGTATGTTATTACAATGATTTAGCGTATTGCGACGATTTGACATATTGCAACGAATAGCATGGTATTGCAACGATTTCATATTTGTGGTAATTGTATGTGGTTGCAACGATTTCACAGCCGTGGCAATTAGTACAGTATTGCAACGATATCACATTCGTTGCAAATAGTATGCAATTGCAACGATTTAGCGTATTGCAACGTTAATTTATTGCAACGAATAGCATGTGTGGTACCCAGCATACCGGGTACCCTCGCGCACAAGCTAGAGTCACCTAGGTACCTCGCCTCCCAACATGGACAGGGTCTGAGGGCACCACGTGTTCAAAGAAACCCGGACCCACCAGCCTCAGATGGGAAGTCTGGGGTGCCCACGAGACATCCAAAAGGGGGAGCTCAGCTCCACCTTGATGACAAGCTCTCAGGCAGCCACGTGTCCAGCAGGACGGGACCCGACCTCCTCCGCAGAGGGAGCTCCCAAGCTGCCACATGGCCCATGAAGTCGAGACCCGATCTACCCAGTGGGTGCGAGCACCCGAGCTACCACGTGGCCCGCGGGGCGAGACCTGGCCTCCCCAACAGAGGTAAGCTCCCGAGCTGTTACGTGGCCCAAAAGATGGGCGTGGCCTCCACCATCGCGGAGAGCTCCCCAGCGGCCGCATGGTCAGTCCACTTTCCCTGAGAAGATAGTGAGGAAGTTAAGAGGGTGGTGCGCCTTGTCTCCATCAAGCCTTGAACATACGCGGCTACTCCAAATGCATGGCATGGCGCACACCTAATGTCAGGTACCGCTACAACTAATCGCATCATAGTGAAGGCACCGCAGTCCTATCCCCCTCCACCAAGTGGGTAGCTTACGGCGCCAGAGACAGTTGGATGGGACATTCCCTACCAATATCAGCAACGACACGTGGGCTACTGACAACTCGGGCGGCAAGACGGCGAGTCCTCACGTTCGCGGTGAGAGCAAGCTTACAGAAGAATCCTTAGATCTTTAGGATAAGATCGCCCCGAGACCACCTGTCGGGCCCTAGGACCCCACTTGTAAGGCATCTGACCCTGACTATAAAAGGCCCAGACCACCATCGCTACAAGGAACAGACTCAGAATCCCCGATACACACACACACACACACACATACACGCTCACCAAGCAATACAATCCACCATGGATTAGGGTGTTGTGCTCCTTGGGGCCTAAACCACGTAAAAACTCGATTGTCTCATACTCTTCCGCTAGAACACTACTTTGAGGCCTAAGCCCCGCCGAACAAGGGCCTCCGCGGGCTGCTCCTTAGCAGATCCGAGGGAAGTGTCGCATTGACCCTTCGACATTTGGCGCGCCAGGTAGGGCCTTTTTCCCTCAAAAAAGTGGTAGCGCTTTCACCACCATGGTGTTTATCAGGCCCGTGGAAGGCGGTTTTCGCGGCCGTCGTCCGATGACTAGATCCGTTGCTCGAGCAGTGCTCTCTGGTCGGTCTCAACCCCGTGCAGGTACGGCTAGCCAAAATGGCACGTCGTGACACGCCCCAGCTCAGTCAGCTCCACCAACACCCACAACAGTGAGCCCGGAGAGCGCTTTGGCTGTGGCCAGAGCTCTCCTCCAGCACCCACCGTCGCTGAACGCCTCTCAAGGGGCGGCTCAACAGTGGGTCCAAGACATCGACCACCTTGTCATCACAACCATCAACTCCCCCAACAGGGGAAGGTGCCTCGTGTTGCTGTCACGAACACCGTCCGTTGACCATCACTCTGCCAACTCCCGCTCCTCCAAGCCTACGAGCATTCGCCAGCTTCACACGGAGGACCTCAGGGTTGAGCTTGACTGTGGTCAAGCTCACATGGACAACGATGTCATCATCGAGCGGCAGTGAGAGAGGCGGCACAACCTCGACGACGAATATGGCCCTCAATGCCCTGTTCACGACGTGTCCTCCGTCCAAGGTGCACTGCAGGTAAACCCTCTGCCACTTGACCAGGAGTATGTTCGCTCGACAGCTCCCCCGCAGTACTCGGTGCAGCTGGATGTGCAGCAGCAGTACTTGGCATAGCAAGTACCATTGCAGCAACGCATGGCACAACGAGTGCCACAACCGCAAGTCTAACAAGTGCCACACGTCATGCAGTAGACCCCCTTTGGGTATGCTGTCCCATCTGCCTCTCCGATGAGGCCCGTGGGAGGCTACTCGGCGTTGGCTCCGCACCTCCGCTTCGCAATGTGGCCACGCAAGTTCCGGCCACATATCCCGGAGGGATTCGATGGAAGCATCAACCCGGCGGAGTTCCTGCAGATCTACACTACGACGCTCCTTGTTGCAGGAGCAGATGAGACCACCCTGGCAAACTACTTCCTAGTAGCCCTAACTGGATCAGCTCGCTTGTGGCTGATGAACCTTCCCGAGGGGTCTATAACCTCTTGGGATGAGCTGTGTCGCTAGTTCACGGCGAACTTCGGCAGCTCCTACACGCGCCCTGGCACCAAGCTTGACCTCCAGGCCGTGCGACAACAACCCAAGGAGACGCTGCAATCATTCATCCAGTGTTTCTCCTAGGTACGCAACTCCATTCCCAACATCCCAAATGCCTCTGTCATAGTGGCATTTTGCTAGGGAGTGTGTGATCGCAAGATGCTCGAGAAGTTAGCTATGCACAATGTGCAAGACGTCTCCGAGCTCTTCTCCATCGCCGATTGGTGCGCCACGGCTGCAGAAGGCCGTGACTAGCACCGCTCACCCCGCCCCCGATGCGGACGGGGCTGGCCAGACTGGAGAAGGAGTCGCTACCCCTGGTAGCGGCAAAAAGAAGAGCAGGAACCGGGGTGGCGGCCAGAACAAACCACTGCATGGATCACCTGTCGCGGCAGCAGCCGCAACCGAAGGAGGCTGTAAAAGCCCTAAATTACAAAGGCAAAGTTCAGATGGGAGATATTGGAATTTGGAGGGGAAAAATAAATTTAACTAGAATCTGAAAAATTCAAACCAATTTAAACCTCAATTGAGAGAATTCAAAAATTCAAACTTAATTCATGTTCAAACTTTGCCAAGATGAAAATCTGAGTTCACCATTTAATTGCAAATATTCCAAATAGCATCCCTGCAAATTTTCATAATATTGGAGCACTAATTCTATTTAATTCAATGGGTACATTGAATTCTAGTCAAATTCAAATTTGAATTTAAATTTAACATTAAACATATCCAAACTTGAAATCCAATTTCAGAATCAGATCCTAGATATTTTTTTGAGCCTATCTACAAAGTTTCATGAATTTTGGACACAAGTTGGTAGGATATTTCTTTGTACATAGAAGGATTGAGTGGAGGAGGATGTGGGACCCACTTGTCATACAGAGATGGAGCTAAGCTGAACGTGTTTCGCTTCTCTGCTTCTCCCATGGCAACACCATTCCATTTGCGTGTGCCACCTCCTCTCAACAGCCTGTCCACAGCTGCCCTTGCCCTTATAAAACCAAGCTTGGTGCTATTTCTTCATTCTTCTCCCTAAAGTCGGCATTTCTTCCCTGTTCTTCGTCCGCCCGTCTGGACAGCACCACCTCGCCGTCGATCAAGCTTGCCGGCCAAAAGAATCAGTGTTGCGCCATGCTCCAAGGAGAGAAAAGTAACCCAACTCGTTGCTCTATCATCTCCACCATTTGGTCTATTGTTTTGCCCAGTGTGTTGCCCGTATTTTGAAGTTCCACGGACCGCCGGTAAACTCCTCTGTTTTGCCGCCTCTGCTCCCTCGACGCCCTAGCGATACAAGCGCCTTCGCGCTTTGATCCTTTAAGGAAAAAGGTTCGCAATCACGCCTACTTCATGCTCGCAAAGTTTCAGCTTTTGTCATAGCTTGTGGCTCGGGTTTTCTTCAAAGAACCGACACTTAGTTCTTTGGCCCACCTTGGTTCTTCACCCAAATTCGGTTTACGCATGCAATAAATATTTGAATTGCTTAGCAAGTAGATTCTAAACATTCTCGCGCACACCCTAGCCAAAAACACCCAAAAGTTATCGACCATGCACATAGGAGTCGAAGTTCTTACGGCCGCCGGTTGAAAAGCCGTAGGTCGCCGTCGAACTTGTATATGCAGCCATTTGCACCTAGATAGGAGTTCATTTTGGTCATCCTTGTGATCCCAGGATGCTATCCAATCAATTTCTGAGTAGTTTTAACCCTTGATAAAGCGAATTCGTGTTGGCCGAAACCCTACTTGCCGCCGCCGCCGTCGCGCGAGCTTTTCCGACCATCCATCGCCGTCGGGAGGATCACCATCGAGTTCCTCACCTGATTTTGGGTGGGGGCAGTGAGAGTGAGGTGCCGCCATGCCCTGGAGCAATCTCCGATGAGGGGCCACCGTCAGGCGCCGCCCGAGCGCCGTCGGCGCGAGGTTGAAGACGACTCGGGGTGGGCCCCGGTCGTCAGTCTAACCAACGCGTGCCCGGATCTGGTGCGGACAAGTATTCCGTGTGGCTACATCCCTGAACCATGTGGCCCGGTGTTGCTTAATTCCGATTGGCCCAATTTAAATCCCGTGGGCCCAGCCATTATTCAAACCTTTTCCAATTGAAATTTAAATTCCAGATTTAGTTCCCACTTTGAAAATCCATATCTCTTAGTAGAAATGTCCAAAATTCCCAAATAATTTTTTTTAGAACCAGCATGAAGAATACTTTCTAGTGGTTCACTTGGATTTGTATAAAAGCCCATATGAGTTTCTACATAATTCAATTAATAAAAAATGTCTATAGAATTAATTCCTATAGTTCTGCTCTTTGGAAAATTTCCAAATTATTCCAGAGCCTTAATTTGAATATCCTTGAACTCCAGTAGAAATTTCAGTATCATTAGAATTCATTTACATGGTCAAATCACCTGTGTATTCTCTATCTACATAAAATAGTCAAATTCATTTATAATATGTACAGAAACTTGTGCAAACTTCTAAATTGAATATATCTCAGTATAAAGCTTCAAAATTTGTCAAAACAACTTTATTTGTTTGATATTTATCCACACTAACCAGAACTATAACCCAATCTTCATGAAAACCCCTAGTTTTTCCTGTAGAGCCCTTCAAAGAAAAATCATGTTTGATTTTTATCTGATGACTCACTTCATAGAAAAACCTGAAATTTTGCCAAAATGTTCTTTAGTAAGTTTATGAATTCCAATACATATTTCAGCTTCATTGGACTTTATTAGCCTGGTTCAATCTGAAGATTTTCCCTAACTAGTCACATAATGCCCAAAAACAACAGAAACAATTTACTAAAATATCTCCACTTGTAAGTTAAATATCTTACAATATAAAGATTAGAAAATTATGAAACAAATTTTCGTAGAAACAGTGAGACCTCCTATGTATGATACAACCACTGGTAGCCATGATAGACCTCCAGAATTACAACCAAAATTCAGATATTCTAAACACTTAAGAAATTTTGTAGGCCAATATATTCATTTGCTGTATTTGAAACTTACCTGGTTATTCCTTCATGACAATATGAACTCACTGTAATTTGCTCAGGCTCAGACCATCTATTGAACCTGTATAAATTGAGATCACATTCCTATGTACAAAACAATATCTATTTCACTTCATATGTCCATTGCCTAAATTCATCTTGTTTCCTTTCTGTTGTTGTCCAGTCTAGCAACAGAACATCAAGTCCTAACTAATAAAAATCCTTCTTGAGTTATAATAAACTTCAATTTTCATAATAATTAATTGCAATCTCTTAATTGCATATCATTTTGATAGTGTTCGCGACGAAGGTGGCCAACGAGAAGCACAACCTGGAGGAGTGGAATTCTCTATTGGATCTGCTGTGGCGTGAATTCTCGGCGAAGGCTACTAACTAATCGTCGCTAACTTTTATCGCAACCGAAAGGCAAGCCCCGGTTTGCATTTAAGTGCCTTTTAAAGTTTTGCTTTTATACACATTGTATTGAATAGACTTGATACGTGCATTAGGTCTATGTTGATTGAATACTCCACATGCATGACCAAATGATAATTGGAGTGGATGGGTAGTATAAGACTCCCTCGAGTTACATTGCTATGCTTAATGTTTAGTTAGAAGATCGGTAGAAGTCAAGTATGTTGGATACTACTCGCGAGATTGGTCACATTTTATTGATCACAAGTCAAGTAGTTGAATTCTACTTGCGAGAGAAGTCGAGTGAGGGAAACTTACTCGTGAGTTGTTACCATAACATTAACTCTTTAATATGAGATGTGGATGGGGATTTGTGTAGGTTGGTTTGCCCACATTGTGCCTGGGTCGGTAATGATGAGGTAGGTGTTGGGGGAGATGGATTGGTAGCCCCGTCTGTGTCGGTTAAGGCCCGTCTCGTGCTTGGCCCTGTTGGACAAGTTTGAACTGTACCGGGTGCATACTGGCTATATGGAACCCAGGAAACCGATGTACCTTGAGGATCCTATGTTGGAACCTTTTCAATCGGCTTAAGCTATCGGCTGTTAGTACAGTGGGAGGTAACTCACTCATGAACTCACGGCAGAGGTGCACCTTGAGGGGAGCTTACTGTTCGGGTCGATCGAACTATTTCAATGTGGTTGAATTTGGGGAAAGGTGGTTGCGTGCGACATCAGTGGAGTGCGCCGATGCAACTCCGAGTATGGGCGTACGTGTCGTGCAGTCCGGGTGTTATGATTCGAATCACCATCGCTCGCGGTTATGGATTGAGCATACTTGGTAACTGAATCTTGACGTAGTAAGAAAGAGTAATGGAAAGATTATGAATATGCTGTTATGAATAATTCTTGTATTGCAACCTTGGCTGCTATGGAGATAGCGTAATTAAATTTACAATTTTCAAACATTTAACTTGAATAAGGCTTATGCAACCTTGAGCAAGTATCATCGTGCATGAAGCATTTCTTGTTTGATTGTGGAATTCACAATGATGCTATGGCCATGGATTGCGTATGCTACTTTAAAACTTACCACTAAGGATTTACTTTTGGTGAGTCCATTCCTGCAAATTAAGCTTTCCAGTCTTTAAAGTTTACAGCATGTAGAGTTTCATGTTTAGGTGAGACGGTTAAGTCTTGCTAAGCCTTGTGCTCACGGTTGCTATATTGTGGTTTTTGCAGGTATTATTAGCTTACGCTTATGTTGTGGTTGTCCATGAGATCTCGAGCGTGTGAGATGTATCTCTCACGGAAACCTTGCCGCTGCTCTCTGTTTCGTGTTGCTAGTGAGAAGCGTCCGTGGGCATGGACGACTTCTCTTGTGCATAGCTAGTTGAGAGTATGAGTATGTATTTTCCGCTGCGTTGTATATTATGTTGCAAAAGAGGATTATCTTGTGAAATAAAATATTTATGTTGGTTATTTTGTAATACTTTTCTTGTGTGCTGTTGGGTGCCGCATCGCACGACACTACACAATGCGATTCCTAGAATGTGTGGACTCCGGTCCCTACAGCTTGGTATCAGAGCCGTATTGGGAATAGCACGCTTGAAAAACACCTATTTTTGAAAACTACAAAGTAGTCGAGTGAGGATTAGTTATTATGCCCACATAAGGTCTATTATAGTATTAGTTACATAAGGTGGCAAAGCTAACATATGTTTTATTATATTCTATGATGACACTCCGACATCAGGTAAGAGGTAAGGTACGCCACCGCAAGCGGATCAATTGTGGTAAGCTCACCATGCGAGAGGTAGCATGTGATTATTTCCGTGGCTTGGCACGGAAATGTCAATATGAGTCTTTGAAACTTTCCATGTTTCTGAGAACATATGACACGCGGTACTCCAGTGTGCTACAAAGTTAGTGGGAGCCCCCGTCGGGTGGGACATAACCCGATGCGCCTCCTACTGGTGCAGCATTATGCAAAGACGTGGAACCCCGTCGGGTGGTAGAAAACCCGGTCATGTACCTCGAGACATGGCTTAACTCGAGGCGACCCATATGGAATGATACGGGACGAATGTTTTTACTTTCATATATATTATTGTGAACTGTTCGCCCGTACGGGCTGTACAGTATGGTACTATATGATTGATCAGTAGTTTGGGTGTAGTGACAGGTACACTAACCACGTTATTCGTAGGTCGAGTAGAAAACGTTTGCGAGTGAACGTCATTACTGCCACCGTCGAGACGTATGCTGGAATACAGGCTTAAGATTTTTATTTGGTGAGGACGTAGTACCGGCATTGCATTCGGGTTACATCGGCACATCAACGGTTAAAATCCGTGACGAAGGTGTAGCTCGCTACAAAAGTGTCAAGTTTATATCCAAAGCAGATTCCTATCTTGAAATGATAAAAATGAAATTGGAACCAAAACTGTCAACCTCAGTTCTTCCCTGTATTATTCTGGCAGAAACTTAGCTCCAGTTTGGAAAATCATATCTCCTGATAGAATTATCCCATGAATGTGTTCCACACATGGTTGGAAATGTATGCGAGTCTTCTAAATAATTTATGTTCGTGACCAGAACAGAATTCCCCTGGATCATACCTAAAATTTGGAAATTTCAAAAACTGTCAAAACTGAACAGAAACTGGAACTGTTTCGGTACTTCTCACCAATTTGATCATAACTCTCAGTAGAAACATCGAATGAGCGCATATGATATATTTATGGAAACTATATGAGATATGTGACAATGTTGTAATTTACAGTTTTGACAAATTTGGATATTTTGTATATGAAAAACTGTGGACAAAACAGCCATATACAAAGGAGGTGCTGTCAAAATTTCTCAGAAAATCTGGGAACATTGTCAAATTTGGAAATTCATATCTCATTAACCAGAACTTATAGTGAAGCAAATAAATACATTTTGGAAAGGACAGGAAGTGAACTACAATTTTGTTGTTCACCTCAAAGCATGATTATGCTTCTAACTGGATGAAATTCTGAAATTTCTCCAGACTGGTCATTTCTGGCAGAACAGTTCATCATTGAAGCATGAGTTGGATGATTTGCGCGAACATGAATATTGTTATACTTTCACAAAGTTCTTGAAATGTTCATGTTTTCCTTATCTTCACTTATTTCTGAGATCAAACTTTGACTCATCCCAAATTCATTGTGCAGTATGGTTCGTACTCGCTCATCGAGTAAGGTCGGAAGTTCTCGTCAAGACGGTGATGATTCGGATCCACCACAGGCACCACCGTCAGCGGTATTGGTGGATGTCATGTCAAAAATGTTCGAGTCTTACCAAGAGAACACTAAGTTACTTCAGGCTTTGGTGCAGCAAGGCCTAATTCATCAAATGCAGCAAGTTATTCCACCTGGAAACGGTTATTTGGATTTCTTGGCAACACAACCGCCAATTTTCACGAAAGCAATTGAACCATTAGAATCAGATCATTGGCTTTGTGTAATGGAATCCAAATTCGGTGTGTTTCCCTGTGACGATTATCAGAAGACATTGTTCGCTGCTCAACAACTCCATGGAGCTGCCGGAGCTTGGTGGGCAGAATATAGTGTGACTCGCCCTGAAGGTCATCGGATAGCATGGATCGAGTTCCGTGAGGCTTTCCGTGCTCGTCATATTCCGACAAGGATTATAAAGACCAAGTATGAGGAATTCTTTGAACTCAAGCAAGAAGACATGAGTGTCCATGAGTATTTTAAGGAGTTCAACCGTTTGGCACAATATGCGCCCGACTATGTGAATACAGAAAGGTTAAGGTGTGATCACTTCTTCAGAGGGCTGAGGGTCAAACTTCGAGCTAGGTTGGCATTGTTCAATCACGACAAGTACAATGAATTAGTCAATGCAGCTATCCTACAAGAAAAGGCAGATCTTTGTCTCCAAGTGGAGAAGAGAAAGCAGCGTATTCCGCAAGACAGCGCTAGTGTGGTTGCTCAGAAATATCTGTTGGTATATCGTTCGCCATCCGGTCAAGAATGGCAGCCATCTGCTCGACCATCATATCAAAGTTGCCCGCTGCTTGCATCAAGTTTTAAATCACCCCCGCAGCAGCAGCACATAAGTTCTTATCCATCTTCACCGCAGCCAGAGATACCCAGTTCTCATCCACAAGTCAGCACTGAACCGACTAAATATCCGTGCTTCACTTGTGGTCTTATGGGTCACTTTACTAGATATTGTCCAGAGATAAATCAAAGCTGCAGCCAGTCATCATTTCAACATTCAAGTCAGTTTCCCAATCAGCAGCAAAAGAAATCAAAGCTTGGCAGTGTCCACTATACTACCATTGATGGTGTACCGGAAGGAGAACCCGTGTTAACGGGAATGTTCACTCTCAACCATATACCTATATTGATTCTCTTTGATTCCGGTGCTACACATAATTTCATAAGTCAATCCTTTGTGTTCAAGCACCAGCTTCCAACCACTACCACAAAACATCGCTATCTTATATCTTCACCCGGAGGTAATATTACCGCAAGTGATGTTATCTCACGAGCACCATTATGTCTGGGTGGTAGAATATATCCCACTACTCTTATCATCCTTGAAGGTCAAAAGATTGATGTAATCTTGGGAATGTCATGGTTAAGCGACAACGAAGCTGTTCTAAACATCAGTCCTCGCACCGTTGAGCTCAACTCTTCAACTCACGGCCACCACACCTTAATTCCTGAGAACATGGTTCAAGAAAGTGCAGCGGTGTATCATTCTAAAACAAGTAAGTTGGAAGACATTCCGGTGGTCCGTGAATTCCCAGATGTATTCCCTCATGATCTGCCGGGTATGCTGCCCGACCGAGATTTTGAATTCAAGATTGAGTTAATACCGGGAACTACACCTATCTCTCGACGACCATATAAAATGGCACCTAAGGAGTTAGCTGAATTAAAGGAGCAGCTGAATGACTTATTGAGTAAAGGTTTAATTCGCCCGAGCTCATCACCCTGGGGATGCTCAACTCTCTTTGTCAAGAAGAAGGACAAGACATCGAGGCTATGTGTGGATTATCGTCTGCTTAATGCCGTGACTATCAAGAACAAGTATCCACTACCACGTAGTGATCTGCTCTTCGATCAATTAGTGGGTGCTAGGGTATTCTCCATAATGGATCTTTGGTCTGGTTATCATCAGATTAAGATACGACCAGAAGATATACCGAAGATGGCATTCTCAACTAGATATGGACTTTATGAGTATTTGGTTATGTCTTTTGGTCTCAAAAATGCCCCAACGCATTTCATGTATTTGATGAATTCAGTATTCATGCCAGAGTTAGACAAGTTTGTCGTGGTGTTCATCGACGATATTTTGGTCTACTCCAATTCAGAAGAGGAACATACTGAACATCTCAAGATCGTGCTTAAACTACTGCGTGATCACAAGCTATATGCCAAATTCAGTAAATGTGAATTCTGGATTAATCAAGTTCCATTCCTTGGTCATATTATTTCAGCGGAAGGCATAGCTGTGGATCCGAGTAAAGTGGTACAAGTGCTGAAATGGCAATCTCCCACCTCCGTACATGAAGTTCGTAGTTTCTTGGGTTTAGCAGGCTATTATCGGAGATTTGTTCCAAGTTTCTCAAAAATTGCAAAGCCTATGACAGACTTATTAAGAAGGGCAGCAAGTATGTATGGAGCGAATCATGTGAGGAAGCCTTCAAAACTCTAGTGAAGCATCTCACAAAAGCCACGATCTTGGCTCAACCCGATACGACGAAATCGTTTGATGTTTATTGTGATGCATCAGGCATCGGATTGAGCTGCGTACTTATGCAAGATGGAAGAGTAATTGCATATGGATCAAGACAACTCCGAAATCATGAACACAATTATCTGACACATGATTTAGAATTGGCAGCAGTAGTTCTTGCACTGAAGATGTGGAGACACTACTTAATGGGAAATCTAGTGCACCTCTACACAGATCATAAAAGTTTGAAGTACATCTTAACACAAAAGGAATTAAATATGAGACAACGAAGATGGTTAGAGTTAATCAAAGATTATGAACTTGAGATTCACTATCATCCCGGCAAGGCCAATGTGGTTGCCGACGCACTTTGTCGAAAGTATCACGTTCATAATTTGACCATCGGTCCTATGGAAGAAGATGAACCAACTCTACATGTGATTCCTTATGGAGCTCTGTATAACCTTGCTCTCATACCTACAATCAGAGAGGAGATTGTAGAGGCTCAAAAGAAAGATAAAGGAATGTCTCATATTCAGAGGAGACTTAAAAGTGGAGAAATGAAATGTTTCTGGGAAGACGAACAAGGAACTTTATGGTTCAAGAATCGAATAGTGGTACCCCGGGACATGGAGCTTCGGAAAAAGATTTTGGATGAGGCTCACTTGTCCAAATATTCCATCCACCTAGAAAGCAATAAAATGTACCAACATCTCCATGCTAAATTTTGGTGGACATGTATGAAGAGAGAAATAGCAAAGTATGTGTCCGAGTGTGACACATGTCGGAGAGTGAAAGCTGACCACATGAGGAAAAGCGGACTGCTGCAACCACTGAAAATACTGGCATGGAAATGGGAGGATCTGAGTATGGATTTCATTGTCGGATTGCCTCTCACCTTTCACAAGCACGATTCCATTTGGGTGATCGTTGACCGGTTAACTAAGTCAGCACACTTTATTCCAGTGCATACCGCTTATAATGCAAAGAAATATGTGGAGTTATACATAGCAAGAATTATGTGATTACATGGAGTTCCCCACACCATTGTATCGGATAGAGGGTCACTGTTTGTTGCTTGTTTCTGGGAGAAGCTACATGCATCATTGGGGACGAAGTTAATTTGTAGTTCCGCATATCACCTTCAGACTGACAGACAAACCGAGAGGGTAAATCAGATACTTGAGGATATGTTAAGAGCATGTGCCATACACCACGATAAAAATTGGGATGATCAATTACCGTTGGCGGAATTCTCGTACAACAACGGATATCAATCTAGTATCAAAATGACACCCTATGAAGCTCTCTACGGCAGAAAGTGCCGCACACCACTAAACTGGTGTGAATCTGGTGAACGAGTGGTATATGGAATTGAGTTAGTAAATGAAGCCGAAGAGCAAGTAAAAGTTATTCAAGCTAATCTAAAAGCCGCTCAGTCTCGACAAAAGAGTTATACGGATAAAAAGTGTCGTCCTTTAAGCTTCAGCATTGGAGAACGTGTGTATCTCTGTGTCTCTCAGATGAAAGGAGTTCATCGGTTTGGAGTAAAAGGAAAGTTGGATCCGCGATTTATCGGTCCATTTGCTATCACTGAAAGATGTGGTCCTGTTGCTTACAGATTGGAGTTACCAATAACTCTAGCTGGTGTTCATGATATTTTCCACATATCCCAATTACGGAAATGTCTCAAATCATCTACCGACATCCGTATTGAAGAATTGGAAGAATTCAAACCGGATCTCACCTACGTCGAGCATCCAATCCGGATTATCGATGAAAAGTCTCGCGTCACAAGGAATCGGACGATGTGGTTTTATAAAGTTCTATGGAGTAACTACACCATCGAGGAAGCAACATGGGAGAGTGAAGATTATCTCCGCACAAAGTATCCGGACATGTTATCATCATATCTCCGGTAATCTTTTACCTCCGTCTCTTTTATTTGTAATCTCGGGACGAGATTCTTTTAAGGGGGAGGAATGTAAAAGCCCTAAATTACAAAGGCAAAGTTCAGATGGGAGATATTGGAATTTGGAGGGGAAAAAGAAATTTAACTAGAATCTGAAAAATTCAAACCAATTTAAACCTCAATTGAGAGAATTCAAAAATTCAAATTTAGTTCATGTTCATACTTTGCCAAGATAAAAATCTGAGTTCACCATTTAATTGCAAATATTCCAAATAGCACCCCTGCAAATTTTCATAATATTTGGGGCCCTAATTGTATTTAATTCAATGGGTACATTGAATTCTAGTCAAATTCAAATTTGAATTTTAATTTCACATGAAAAATATCCAAACTTGAAATCCAATTTCAGAATCAGATCCTAGATATTTGTTTTAGCCTATCTACAAAGTTTCATGAATTTCGGACACAAGTTGGTGGGATATTTCTTTGTACAGAGAAGGTTTGAGTGGAGGAGGCTGTGGGACCCACTTGTCATACAGAGATGGAGCTAAGCTGAACGTGTTTCACTTCTCTGCTTCTCCCATGGCGACACCACTCCATTTGCATGTTCCACCTCCTCTCAGCAGCCTGTCCACAGCTGCCCTTGCCCTTATAAAACCAATCTTGGTGCTATTTCTTCATTCTTCTCCCTCTGGTCGGCATTTCTTCCCTGTTCTTCGTCCGCCCGTCCGGACAGCACCACCTCGCCGTCGATCAAGCTTGCCGGCCAAAAGTAGCAGTGTCTCGCCGTTCTCCAAGGAGAGAAAAGTAACCCAACTTGTTGCTCTATCATCTCCACCATTTGGTCTATCATTTTGCTAAGTGTGTTGCCTGTATTTTGAAATTTCGCAGACCGCCAGTGAACTCCCCTGTTCTGCTGCCTCTGCTCCCTCGACGCCCCGGCGATACAAGCGTCTTTGCGCTTCGGTCCTTTAAGGAAAAAGGTTCGCAATCACGCCTAGTTCACGCTCGCAAAGTTTCAGCTTTTGTCATAGCTTGTAGCTCGGGTTTTCTTTAAAGAACCGACGCTTAGTTCATTTGCCCGCCTTGGTTCTTCACCCAAATTCAGTTTACACATGCAATTATTTGAATTTCTCAGCAAGTAGATTCTAAACATTCTCGCGCACACCCTTGCCAAAAACTCCCAAAAGTTATCGACCATGCGCATAGGAATCGAAGTTCTTACGACCGCCGGTTGAAAAGTCGTGGGTCGCCATCGAAATTGTATATGCAGCCATTTCCACCTCGATAAGAGTTCATTTTGGTAATCCTCGTGATCCCAGGATGCTCTCCAATCAGCTTCCGAGTAGTTTTAACCCTTGCCGAAGCGAATTTGTGTTGGCCAAAACCCTACTCGCCGCCGCCGCCGTCGCGCGAGCTTTTTCGGCCATCCATCGCCGTCGGGAGGATCACCATCGAGTTCCACGCCTGATTTAGGGTGGGGGCGGTGAGAGTGAGGTGCCGCCATGCCTTGGAGCGATCTGCGATGAGGGGCCGCCGTCAGGCGCCGCCCGAGCGCCGCCGGCGCGAGGTTGAAGACGGCTCGAGGTGGGCCCCGGTCGTCAGTCTAACCAACGCGCGCGCGGATCTGGTGTGGACAAGGATTCCATGTGGCTACATCCCTGAACCCTGTGGCCCGGTGTTGCTTAATTCTGGTTGGCCCAATTTAAGTTGCATGGGCCCAGCCATTATTCAAACCTTTTCCAATTGAAATTTAAATTCCAGATTTAGTTCCCACTTTGAAAATCCATATCTCCCAGTAGAAATGTCCAAAAATTCCCAAATGAATTTTTTAGAACCAGCATGAAGAATACTTTCTAGTGGTGCACTTGGATTTGTATGAAAGCCCATATTAATTTCTACATAATTCAATTAACAAAAATGTTTATAGAATTAATTCCTATAGTTCTGCTCTTTGGAAAATTTCCAAATTTTTCCAGAGCGTTCAATTGAATATCCTTGAACCCCAGTAGAAATTTCAGGATCATTAGAATTCATTTACATGGTCAAATCACCTGTGTATTCTCTATCAACATAAAAATAGTCAAATTCATTTATAATATGTACAGAAACTTTTGCAAACGTCTAAATTGAATATCTCTCAGTATAAAGCTTCAAAATTTGTCAAACCAACTTTATTGGTCTGATATTTATCCACACTAACAAGAACTATAACCCAATCTTCATGAAAACCCCTAGTTTTTCCTGTAGAGCCCTTCAAAGCAAAATCATGTTTGATTTTTATTTGATGATTCACTTCATAGAAAAACCTGAAATTTTCACTTCATAGAAAAACCTGAAATTTTGCCAAAATGTTCTTTAGTAAGTTTATGAATTCCTATACATATTTCAGCTTCATTGGACTTTATTAGCCTGGTTCAATCTGAAGATTTTCCCTAACTAGTCACATAATGCCAAAAACAACAGAAACAATTCACTAAAATATCTCCACTTGTAAATTCAATACCTTACAAAATAATGATTAGAAAATTATGAAAAAAAAATTCATAGAACCATTGAGACCCCCTATGTATGATACAACCACTAGTAGCCATGATAGACCTTCAAAATTACAACCAAAATTCGGATAAGACTAAACACTTAAGAAATTTTGTAGGCCAATATTCATCTGTTGTATCTGAAACTTACCTGGTTATTCCTTCATGACCATATGAACTCACTGTAATTTTCTCAGGCTCAGACCATCTGTTGAACCTGTATAAATTGAGATCACATCCCTATGTACAAAACAATATCTATTTCACCTCATATGTCCATTGCCTAAATTCATCTTGTTTCCTTTCTGTTGCTGTCCAGTCTAGCAATAGAACTTCAAGTCCTAACTAATAAAAATATTTCTTGAGTTATAATCAACTTATATTTTCATAATAATTAATTGCAACCTCTTAATTGCATATCATTTCGATAGTGTTCGCGACGAAGGTGGCCAACGAGAAGCACAACCTGGAGGAGTGGAATTCTCTATTAGATCTGCTGTGGCATGAATTCTCGGTGAAGGCTACTAACTAATCATCGCCGACTTTTATCGCAACCGAAAGGCAAGCCTCGGTTTGCATTTAAGTGCCTTTTAAAGTTTTGCTTTTATACACATTGTATTGAATAGACTTGATATGTGCATTAGGTCTATGTTAATTGAATACTCCACATGCATGACCAAATAATACTTGGAGTGGATGGGTAGTATAAGACTCCCTCGAGTTATATTGCTATACTTAATGTTTAGTTAGAAGATCGGTAGAAGTCGAGTATGTTGGATACTACTCGCGAGATTGGTCACATTTTATTGATCACAAGTCAAGTAGTTGAATTCTACTTGCGAGAGAAGTCGAGTGAGGAAAACTTACTCGCGAGTTGTTACCATAACATTAACTCTTTAATATGAGATGTGGACGGGGATTTGTGTAGGTTGGTTTGCCCACATTATGCCTGGGTCGGTAATGACAAGGCAGGTGTTGGGGGAGATGGATTGGTAGCCCCGTCTGTGTCGGTTAAGGCCCGTCTCGTGCTTGGCCCTATTGGACAAGTTTGAACTGTACTAGGTGCATACCGGCTATATGTAACCTAGGAAACCGATGTACCTTGAGGATCCTATGTTGGAACCTTTTCAATCGGCTTAAGCTGTCGGTTGTTAGTATAGTGGGAGGTAACTCAGTCATGAGCATCTCACGACGGAGGTGCACCTTAAGGGGAGCTCACTGTTCGGTTCGATCGAACTATTTCGATCTGGTTGAATTTGGAGAAAGGTGGCTGCGTGCGACATCAGTGGAGTGTGCTGATGCAACTCCGAGTATGGGCGTACGTGTCGTGCAGTCCAGGTGTTATGCTTTGAATCACCGTCGCTCGCGGTTATGGATTGAGCATACTTGGTCACTGAGTCTTGACGTAGTAAGAAAGAGTAATGGAAAGATTATGAATATGCTGTTATGAATAATTCTTGTATTGCAACCTTGGCTGCTATGGAGATAGCATAATTAAACTTACAATTTTCAAACATTTAACTTGAATAAGGCTTATGCAACCTTGAGCAAGTATCATCGTGGATGAAGCGTTTCTTGTTTGATTGTGGAATTCACAATGATGCTATGGCCATGGATTGCATATGCTACTTTAGAACTTACCACTAAGGATTTACTTTTGGCGAGTCCATTACTGCAAATTAAGCTTCCCAGTCTTTAAAGTTTCCAGCATGTAGAGTTTCATGTTTAGGTGAGACGGTTAAGTCTTGCTGAGCCTTGTGCTCACGGTTGCTATATTATGGTTTTTGCAGGTATTATTATCTTACGCTTATGTTGTGGTTGTCCGTGAGATCTCGAGCGTGTCGAGATGTATCTCTCACGAAAACCTTGCCGCTGCTCTCTGTTTTGTGTTGCTAGTGAGAAGCGTTTGTGGGCATGAACGACTTCTCTTGTGCATAGCTAGTTGAGAGTATGAGTATGTATTTTCTCATGTGTTGTATATTATGTTGTAAAAGAGGATTATCTTGTGAAATAAAATATTTGTGTGGTTTTCTGTAAGACTTTTCTTGTGTGTTGTTGGGTGCCACATCGCATGGCACCATCCAATGCGATTTCTGGAATGTGTGGACTCCGGTCTCCATAGAGGCAAGCCCCAACGCCCAGAGAAACGCCCTCGTTAGCCACCTGTCATTGATGAAGACGTCGAGCCCTGTCCGGTGCACAAGACTCGCGAACACACCACGAGCGAGTGCCATGAGATAAAGAGGTGCGCCGAACGCTACTAAGAGTGGGGGCAACAGCGCCCGGATGGCACCCTCTTCTGCCAGCAGGAGCGCAAGCAGAAGGTCGAACCCAAGGTCAACAATGACGAGGAGCTAGAGTACCAGAAGCAAGAGCGGGCTGTCAAAATGGTCCACCAAGATGAGGACTCTGACACCAACAGCGACAACGAGCGTCGCAAGACCCTCCACATCATCTTCGGAGGGTCTTGGGATCCTGCGTCCTGGAACGCAGTCAAGACCCTTCGTCGTGCGGTGGCTTCGATAGCCCCTGTATCCACACCGGCGCAGCACCACCGCTGGAAGGAGACGCCGATCAGCTTCGACACCTCTGACTGCCCCAAGAACATGGTCGGGACAGGGGTCCTACCTCTCCTAGTCTCCCCCACCATAGCCAACGTCAAGCTCCACTATGTAACTGCAGACCCCGGTGTCCAAGTTGGCCCCCTTGAGCCCATTTTCGGGGGTGGGACCTGGAAGCGTCATCCCGTATGGAAACATACACCTGCGGGTGACCTTCGGGACACATGACAACTACAGGACGAAGAGCATACTCTTCGATGTCGCCGATGTCAGGCTCCCCTTCAACGCCGTCATCAGCAGGCCTGCCCTGTACCGGTTCATGGTTGTAGCCCACTATGGCTACCTCGTCCTAAAGATGCCAACCCCTTCTGGCATCCTCAGGATCCGTGGAGATCGCACCACTGCATTGTTAGCCCTAGAGCTGCTCCAAGCACTCACGACGGACCCAGCACCAGTCCCGATCGGCGCTGGATCAAGTCGATCTCCGCCAAGCTCACGACAATGCAGAGCACCCCGCCACACCTTAGTTGCAGCCCTTCGGCAGCATCGACACCTCTGCCAAAGCTGTCAAGCCCAGTCCCGGCTCTGCTCGGACCACTCGAAAGATGGGCGGTCAAGGCAGGAAATAGGGATGCTCGCTCATCGCCCCTCTAAGTAGCTGTTGACAGCAAGGTTGCCCGCCAACCATCGCAGCTACTCATGGATCTGTGGGCACCCCTATTGTAAATACTAGTCTTAGTAGAACAGTGTAAAGGATTCCGTAGGGCTTAGGAGCAGCACTAAGGACAACCAAGCACCGGGAGGGTCAGGACCAGAGTGTGCAGCCGGCTTAGATTGGTCCCAAACTCTGATGCTTGGGCACCCTGCCTCCCTCGTCATCTGGAGGTAAGCTATTGCCCTCTTTTGTAAAAGCATGTCTCCCCCTATGATCCCCTATTAAAAAATCACTATTTTACTTAAAGGCTTCTTAAAAAACTTTGTCCATTTACTTACGCACTAAGTTTATGAACATGCCACACTAAGACTCATTTATTGTGTATTATTTTATATGCACGATCGTACACTCTGTAACTCACCCATGCAGGAGTCATGCATTCCTAATGAAGGAGGGTCTGCTTGAGGTACCTGCGGTGTATGAGGGGTCCTTCTGGCCCCTCTCGTCATTAAGGGCTTGTGACACCAAAAGGTTCCCCAGGAAAGGCCTTTGCCGAGCAGGAGGTCCAGGGGGTCTAAACTGCTTAGCCTGGTCCTGTACCCTAAGCTTACACACCCTGCCTCCCAGCGCTACAACCAAGTATTGAGAGCCAGAAAGCTCACACCCTGAGGACGACAAGAGCACCAATGCACTGAATTATCCAGGCCCCGCAAATCAGCCTAGGACCGTAATGCATGACAGAGCTAAGGGAGAGCTACAGGTAAATCAACGAGCAAACTAGGACACCTTGCTTCTATCATATGTGCAGAACAACTGCTCCGGCACCACCCAAGGGGCCTGCCGTCGACGACTCTACGACAATGGTGGACGATGTTGGAGTATCCAGTTGCGGCACCTCCCAAGGGGCCTGCCGTCGATGCCTCCACGACGATGGTGGACGACGCCAGAGCAACCAGCTCTGGCTCCTCCCAAGGGGCCTGCCGTTGACGTCCCAGAACGTCAACGACAGCACCAAGCACGAATAAGTGAGTAAACTCTCCTGCCCAGCTCTTGTTGCTAACAGGGTTTCCTTGCGATGGCCTGTAAACCAGGGGCCTGTCGTCGACGTCTACAAGAAGATGGTGGACAACGCCGGAGCAACCAGCTCCAGCACCACCCAAGGGGCCTGCCGTTGACGACTCTGTGATGATGGTGGACGACGCCGGAGCATCCGGCTCCGGCACCTCCCAAGGGGCCTGCCGTCGACGTCTACACGAAGATGGTGGACGACGCCGGATCACCCAGCTCCAGCACCTCACAAGGGGTCTGCCGTCGACGTCCTAGAATGTCAATGACAACACCAAACACGGATAAGTGAGTAAACTCTCCTGCCCCACTCTTGTTGCTAATAGGGTTCCCTTATGATGGCCTGTAAACCAGGGGCTCGCCGTCGACGTCTCAACAACGATGGAGGACGACGCCGGAGCATCTAGCTCCGACACCTCCCAAGGGGCCTGCCTGCCATCGACGTCTACACGAAGATGGTGGACGACGCCGGAACATCTAGCTTCAGCACCTCCCAAGGGGCATGCCGTTGAAGTCTCTACGACAATGGTGGACGGCGCCGGAGCATCCAGCTCCGGCACCCCCCAAGGGGCCTGCTGTCGACGTCTACACGAAGATGGTGGACGACACCGGAGCATCCAGCTCCGGCACCTCACAAGGGGCCTGTTGCCGATGTCCCAGAATGTCAACAACAGCACCAAGCGCGGATAAGTGAGTAAACTCTCCTGCCCCGCTCTTGTTGCTAACAGGGTTCCCTTGCGATGGCTTGTAAACATGGGTCCTGCCGTCAACGTCTCTACAATGATGGTGGACGACGCCGGAGCATCCAACTTCGGCACCTCCCAAGGGGCCTGCCTGTCGTCGATGTCTACACGAAAATGGTGAACGACGCTAGAGCATCCAGTTCTGGCACCTCCCAAGGGGCTTGCCGTAGACGTCTCTACGACAATGGTGGACGACGCCGGAGCATCCAGCTCTAGCACCTTCCAAGGGGTCTCTCGTCGACGTCTCTAGGATGATGGTGGACGACGCCGGAGCATCCAACTCTGGCACCTCACAAGGGGCATGTTGTCGACGTCCCAGAACGTCAATGACAACACCAAGAGCGGATAAGTGAGTAAACTCTCCTGCCCCGCTCTTGTTGCTAACAAGGTTCCCATGCGATACCCTGTAAACCAGGGGCCTGCCGTCGACGACTCTACGACGATGGTGGACGATGCCGGAGCATCCAGCTCCGGCACCTCACAAGAGGTCTGCGTCAACGTCTCATAACGTCAACGACAGCACCAAGCGCGGATAAGTGAGTAAACTCTCGTGCCCCGCTCTTGTTGCTAACAAGGTTCCCTTGCGATAGCCTGTAAACCAAGGGCCTACCGTCGATGACTCAACGATGATGGTGGACGACGCTAGAGCATCCAGCTCTGGCACCTCCCAAGGGGCCTACCGTCGACAACTCCACGACGATGTTGGACGATGCCAGAGCATCCAGCTCCGGCACCTCCCAAGGGGCCTGCCGTCAAAGACTCCACAATGATGGTGGACGACGCCAGAGCATCTAGCTCCGGCACCTCCCAAGTGGTTTGCTGTCAATGACTCCACGATGATTGTGGACGATGCTGGAACATCCAGCTCCGGCACCTCCCAAGGGACCTACCGCCCACGACTCTGCGACGATGGTGGATGACGCCGGAGCATCCAGCTCTGGCAAATGGTGGCGCTACGACACTCCAAACTCCCACACTCCACTGGGGGCCAGTTCAAGAAATTCTGCGATCAAGTGGTAGACGTGCTTAGCCAACTAACCACATCTACCAAGGAGCCTCTAAGGGGATCCACATGCAGAAAATCAACGGACGACACTTCGACCATGTCAATTGTGCAAATTGTTGGTCCTGAGAAGCCAACGAGCTCAACAAAGGTTCTGCAAATCCATACGTATCTAAGGACTCAGAGCAACAGTTGAGAAGTACAGAGACAATGCAAGAAGCCAAACACAATTTCGAATTCATTAAGGAATTCTTTACAAGGGAGGGTGAACCTCAAATACAAAAAAAAGCTACCAGCCTCAACCCCAACTGAACTGCGCTACGACATGTTTGGTGGCTTCCTTAACCTCCGCCGCTACTGCCGCCTCGCGTTCCTCAACAGGGCCTTGAAAAAACTGGCTCTAGTGGCAGATCAGGGTACCTGCTCTGGTAGCACACCAAGACATGGGATGCCACCGTCTGCGCCGCCGCCCTACCCTCGGCTTCCAGACGCTAAGCCAGCTGACGCTCCTGCAGATCAAGCTCCCGGTCGCGGTGCTCTGTTGCTTGCTCCCAGGCTTGAACGTCAAGATTGTGCAGGAGTAGTTTTTGATGCCCAGCTAGGTGTTGTGCCTGATCCCGTGCCAAATAGCTCTCCCGGAGCTCAAAGTCTTCGAGGCAAGACTGCAGTCTGTCCCAATCGGCCTCAGCCCGGGCCATTATCACCTGTGTTGCCACCTCTTTTTCGGCGACATCAGCCTCCCTCTTGGCAACGACGGCTTCTTGGCGACTCAGGGCCTCTCGACCGGCAGCAAGAGCGTGCAGGCGGGCATTAGCAGCGTCGTTGGCTGCCTTGGCGTGGGCCAGAATCTTATGGGTCAAGGCGTCTGAGGCCATCACAAAGCGGTGCCTCACCTCCAGTTCCTTGCTCTCCTTCTGGTACTTCGCCTTTGCCTCGGCGATCCTGGAGCTCAGGAAAGCCTCCTAACCTCGGAGGCGCTCGCCCTTCGCACGCAACTTCTACCACTACGCGGCAAGAGCCTTTGCACCCGAAGGAGGTTGGATTGCACCTGAAGGATGCTGGATTGCGTCAAGTCCATGATGTCGAAAAGCCGCTCCGACTGCGCTGAAGTCAGGGAATGCCATCCGACGATCATCTCGGGGACCCCTTTCACCCGTAGCGGTGAAGGCGAGGCCCCTAGCACTGGGGATCTTGCCCCCGGAGTATAAGCAGGAGTTGCGGTACCACCTGACACAGCAGGGCTACCATTGGCCAGAGAGCCGCTGCCGAATCTGCAGCAGTGGAGGTCAGAACCCCAACCCCCAGAGTTGGCTCCGACATGGCCTTTGCAACGACGACTGGAGGTGACTCTTCCATGAAGGTTGGTGGTGCCTCTGGCGCGATAGCTGGAGATGCAACCGGAGATGCTTCACGACCCACACTGGGCACAGACGTCGGAGCAGCGCTCCCCTGAACAAGCTTGGCAGGCTGCCCCGCCAGCACAACCGTAGCATCCTCGGCCGCCTTCAAAGCACTTCTAGGCACTATCCCAGGCGGTAGGGGACTCACAACAGCTGACGTAACCTTGCAAATCAAGATCAAGCCCTTACCAATCAACATAGGCAGGCGAGATAATAGAGCAAGCGTTCGCAAGAATTCCTTACCGACGTCCCCGGAATCTCCAGCAAGCCTCCACTTTCGGCGACCCTGAAGTCGTGGGCCCTGGCGATGGCGTAACAGGCGATACCATCCCAGCAGGGCCCCCGCCTAAACCACCAGTAGTGCCACCGCACTGCGTCAGTGTGCTTCCACCAACCCTGACAAATCCACCTCCCGAGCTGTTGACGACATCTTCTCGAGGCCTTTTTGCCTGAGGCTCCGTAGGTGTGATGCTATCGGAGTCCCCTATGGCACCCTGGACCGCGCAGGTGACAAGGATGTTGGATGACGTGCTGACCACCGACGATGGCAGAGCTGTCACTTGACGGACCGAACCTCCCCCTGAAGAACCGCTGACGTCAGGTACTGAGGAGGGGAGCGCCGGTGGACGCTGACTTGGAGCAAAGGCCACCTGTGGCGGTACCCTTGGAGGCGACCGAGGGCATTTCTCCTTCACGACCTCGACCACCAGGGCCTTCCCTTTGCCTACATCGGAGACCAGTGCCTTCCCCTTACCTACGTCGGGGACCAGGGCCTTGCCTTTCCCCTCAGCAGCGAGCGCCTCCTCTGCCCTGGAGGCTTTGAAGCCTAAAGAAGGTGTGGACTCCTCCGAAGATCCAATGATGGCCAGGCCCCGGCTCTCTTCGCCAACCTGCCGCGGCGCAAGAACAATCACGTCAAAGTTGGGCATCTCCTTCAGAACCTTAGTCCGAAGGTCCCGATCTGTGCAAAGCAGTGGGCAAGCAGGTCATCACACACCTTGGACATTGCTTCAAACACCTAATGCGGGGTCGTCTCCGTGTCGCGACCCCTCAGTAACCTGGTACAATCTTGGAGCCCGAAGTAGAGCCATGCAGGGCGGCAACGGTGCTGGAGAGGGGCCAGATGGCGACAAACGAAGTCGGCCATCACCGATAGCTTTGATAGGCCATGGCCCGCCAGGAATCAGATCCTTTCCATCACCGGCGTGTACGCCGCCTCAAGCTCCGGGTGTTCCTCCCAGGCCTCCTTCCTAATCGCTGGCCAGCCGGTGGGCAGGACCATGCAATCGTGGGCGTCAGCATGTACGACCACCTAGTCGCTCCTTGAATGTAGGCCTAGAGGGGGGGTGAATAGGCCTTCTTGAATTTTCTCGGTTCCTGTAACACTCAACAACAAAGTCAATACAAGAGATATCGGACTAGTCCGGTGAAGTGCGGACTAGTCCGGTTTTCACGGGCTAAGTTGATCAAGTTCAGTAATTTTGATTGATTCGTTAATGTTTGCAGTGAAAATATAAACTTGAATGACAGTTTAATAGTTGTATGTCAAATTCTATTACAATTAAGGCTCTTGTTCAACAATTTAACTCAAATTGAACAAAGTGAATCAAACCCTAGATTAAGTTGATCAATTAAGATGAAGAACGCAAAAGGACAAGACACACAATTTATCCCGTGGTTCGGCTACCACGAAGGCAACCTACGTCCGTGTTGAGGAGCCCACAAAAGGACCGAGTCTTTTCCAACCCTTCCCTCATCGGATCGCCACGAAGGCCAATCCTCTTCCACTAATCACAAAAGGGTAAATAACCAAGTTGAAGGGGCGTTCTCACACGTTGAGAGCTCCCTTGATTACAACTTACAAAGCCACCAATAACACACTCGAAAATTACAAATTGAAACGCAAGAGTGTGTTAGAGAATCAAACCAAGAGCCCAATGATGTGTGCCAAGTGTCTCTCCAATGATCTAGAAGTGATCTTCAATAGATTGATCGATTTTGCACTTAATTTCGTGGAGAGAGGTGGTTTTTGAGTCTCTTGGGAGGTGTGACGACGCTAGGGTTCGAGAGATTGTAAAAGTGGGCCGTGCACCTCTATTTATATGGGGTTTCTAAAAGTGACCATTAGGGTTCAGAAAGATCGAACTAGTCCGTGGTGGTCACCGGACTAGTCCGGTGTGCTGTGTGTAGCAAACCCTAAGTGTCCAGGAATATCGGACTAGTCCGGTTGAAAACGGACTTGTCCGATTTCACTACTGGAAATCTTTGGACTAGTCCGATTGCCATCGTACTTGTTCGGACATATGAAACCCTAAGTGTTTAGGATGACAAGTCCGCACTTGGAGGACTTGTCCGATTTAGATCAGTGTGTATATCGGACTAGTCCGTGTAGACACCGGACTTGTCCGAAGTGGATCAGAAAGAATATCGGACTAGTCCGGATCACAACGGACTTGTCCGATTTTGTGTGACTTGTGCATTGTGTTGAGGACTAGTCTGCATTGTGGAGGACTAGTCCGAAGTGGATCAGAAAGATATCGGACTAGTCCGGTGGATACCGGACTTGTCCGATCTAGTGCAGAAAGTGATATCGGACTAGTCCGGCTGATATCGGACTAGTCCGGTCCTGTATAACTTTGTGCATTGTGTGTGTGTGCTTGAAGGTGATTGAGCTCTTGGGTGTGTTTCCTTAACACACTCCATACATAATAATCTACTATTTTCTTCTCCTTGAGCTCAAATTCACTTTGCTTCTCATTTCCCTTCTTTTTGGCATTTTGCTCATTTTTCATTATTTGCCTGCATTCATCTCAACAAAAGGATTAGGATCCCAATTGCTTGTCATAAATCATCCAAAACCCACAAGGGATTCCTAGATGCACTTTCAATCTCCTCCTTTTTGGTGATTGATGACAACCAATTGAGATTTCACAACATAAGGCAAAAAATGAGATTTTCATAAAGTATGCACATATGACTCAAAAATACATCAAGCAACAAGAGAATTATCCATATGTGCATTCTTTATGGTGGGATGCATACTAAGTGCATGAATACATTGAGAATGACAGAATTTACATTAATCAACCGATACCAAGTGCATATGACATTCCAGGAGCAAAAATGCAGTTTTCATCACATACTCGCAAATAAATTGAGCAATTCATCACAAGACCAAACTTAATATGAAAACAGTGTTAAACTATTACAATCACAAATAAAAGTACAGAGAAGGCTCTCTCCTCGCATCCTATTACAGCTAAAGCTAAGACTTGACTCCCCCTCAATCTCTCCCCCTTTGGCATCAAGACACCAAAAAGAGAGAGAGGAAGGTCCTAGGTTCTTCACCCTTCGCTGTCTGTCCTCTCGTCATCTTCTTCGTCTTCTTTGCTCTCCGCTTGACGAGGAGGAGAGGGAGGAGGAGATTAGGGTTTGGTGGCGGCTAGGGTTATGGACACGAAAAATCGGACAAGTTCGGACATGACTGGACTAGTCCGAAGTCATCCAGAGACCTATATCGGACTAGTCCGTGGTCTATCGGACTAGTCCGGCCTAACCGGCACTCTGCGGACTAGTCTGCATGGGCGGACTAGTCCGGGTAACCACGGACTAGTCCGTGGTCACCAGGAAAGAATTACATAGCCCATTCATATATATTTGAAGGTTCAAAAATATAGAATAGAGAGGCAAAACAATTCAAGTAATCTTGATGAATTTGACCAGTAAGCATACAACAATCATACAATGATCAAAATTCATCAAGATCTAATAATTGACATAGTTTTTCGAGAGAAAAATGGAGAGGGATGATTTTCACAATTCAATCAACATTTTTGAAGCAATCATACATGTATGCAACTTTTCAAGCCACACACCAAGAATACAGAATATTTAGCTCATTTTGGAGTTCGCAAAAACGCTTTTCATCAAGTGGCTTGGTGAATATGTCGGCCAATTGTTTTTGGGTGTTGACATGTGAGATGGTTATGTCTCCTTTCATGGAATGGTCTCTCAAGAAATGATGTCTTATGTCTATGTGTTTAGTCCTAGAGTGCTCAACTGGATTGTGGGCTATTTTAATGGCACTCTCATTATCACAAAGGAGATGAATACGGTTCATATTGTAACCGTAATCCCTTAGAGTTTGTCGCATCCAAAGGAGTTGTGCACAACAACTCCCGGCTGCAACATACTCTGCTTCAGCTGTGGATAATGCAATGGAATTTTGTTTCTTAGATGACTAAGAAACCAAAGATCTTCCTAGGAATTGGCATGTGCTAGAGGTGCTTTTTCTATCAACTTTGCACCCGGCATAATCTGCATCGGAGTAACCGATGAGATTGAATTTGGAGCCTTTTGGGTACCAAAGACCAAGGTTGGGTGTATGAACTAAATATCTCAAGATTCTTTTTACGGCTGTCAAGTGACATTCCTTAGGGTTGGCTTGAAATCTTGCACACAAACATACACTCAACATAATATCTGGCCTAGATGCACATAAGTAGAGTAAAGATCCAATCATGGAGCGATATACCTTTTGGTCGACGTTCGGTCCATCTTCATTGAGATCCAAGTGGCCATTTGTAGCCATGGGAGTCTTTATGGGCTTTGCCTTGTCCATGCCAAACTTCTTGAGTATGTCCTGCGTGTACTTGGTTTGGCTTATGAATGTTCCTTCCCTTTGTTGCCGCACTTGGAATCCCAAGAAGTACTTCAATTCTCCCATCATTGACATTTCAAACCTGTCTGTCATAATTCTACTAAATTCTTCACAGAAAGATTGGTTAGGTGACCCAAAAATTATATCATCAACATAGATTTGGCAAATAAAAAGATCATTATCTAGATTCTTTGTGAATAATGTATAATCTACTTTGCCAATTTGAAAACCATTATCAATTAAGAAATCTCTAAGACACTCATACCAATCTCTAGGAGCTTGTTTGAGGCCATAGAGAGCCTTACGCAGTTTATATACGTGGTCGGGGAACTCTTCATCTTCAAACTCGGGTGGTTGCTCCACGTACACCTCTTCCTTGATCGGTCCGTTGAGGAAGGCACTTTTCACGTCCATTTGATACAGCTTGAAATCATGGTGAGTAGCATATGCAAGTAATATTCTAATTGATTCAAGCCTAGCTACTGGAGCAAAAGTCTCATCGAAATCCAAACCTTCGACTTGTGAGTAACCTTTGGCCACAAGTCATGCCTTGTTTCTTGTCACCACTCCATGTTCGTCTTGCTTGTTGCGGAAGACCCACTTGGTGCCCACTATATTTGCATTGGGTCTTGCCACAAGTTCCCAAACCTCGTTTCTCTTGAAGTTGTTCAACTCTTCTTGCATTGCCACCACCCAGTCTGGATCCTTCAATGCATCCTCAGTCCTGCGTGGTTCTAAAAAGGAGACAAACGAGTAATGCTCACAAAAATTAGCTATACGAGATCTAGTGGTTACTCCCTTTTGGATGTCACCGATGATGTTGTCGATTGGGTGATCCCTTTGAATGCATTGGTGTACTCTTGGGTGTGGCACTTGGAGAGTTGTGTGTTGGTGATCATTTTCTTCTCCACCTGAGTGGTTGCCCTCGTTGATTTGTTGATCATCTTCACATTCTTGTGATTGATCTTGTATCGAAGCTCCCCCTTGATTGTTGATCTCCTCTTGTGGTTCACTTTCCTCTTGTATTTGTGACGATGACTCTTGTGGTCGAACTTCGCCTAGAGCCATTCTCTTCAATGCTTGATAAGGAGCTTCTTCTTTACCTAATTCACATTGATCAACTTGCTCCTTTTGGGAGCCATTAGTTTCATCGAACACTACGTCACGTTCCACTTCAACAAGTCTGGAGGCCTTGTTGAAAACACGATAGGCGTAAGTGTTCGAATCATAACCAAGTAAGAAACCTTCATCGGACTTCGAAGCGAACTTTGAAGTCTTGGGCTTCTTGTTCAAGATATAACATGGAGAGCCGAAAACTCGAAAATATGAAATGTTTGGTTTGTTACCGGTGAGTAGCTCATAAGGAGTCTTCTTGAGTAGTCGATGAAGGTAGAGTCGATTTGGGGCGTGGCAAGCGGTGTTAATTGCTTCTGCCCAAAATCGATCCGAAGTCTTGTATTCATCGAGCATTGTTCTTGCCATCTCTATGAGCGTTCGGTTCTTCCTTTCGGCAACTCCGTTTTGTTGTGGAGAGTATGGTGCTGAAAATTCATGCTCGATTCCCTCCTCATCAAGGTACTCCTCCACTTGTATGTTCTTGAACTCCGTGCCGTTGTCGCTCCGAATACTCTTGATCGATAGTGAGAACTCGTTTTGCGCTCGCTTGAAGAATTTCTTGAGTGTCCCTTGTGTTTCTGACTTGTCATGCAAAAAGAACACCCAAGTGAAGCGGGAAAAATCATCAATAATGACTAAACCGTATTTATTACCGCTGATGCTTATGTAAGCAATTGGACCAAACAAGTCCATATGACGTAGTTCGAGCGGTCTTGTCGTAGTCATGATGTTCTTTGCGGGATGATGTGCTCCAACTTGCTTCCCGGCTTGGCACGCGCTACAAGGCCTATCTTTCTCAAAAACAACATCTTTCAAACCTCGGATGTGATCGCCCTTGAGGAGTTTTTGAAGATTCCTCATACCAACATGTGCTAGCCGTCTATGCCACAGCCAACCCATGTTGGTTTTTGCAATCAAGCATGTGTCGAGTTCGGCTTTATCCTTGTTGAAGTCAACAAGGTAAAGCTTTACCTTCAACATACCCTTGAATGCAACGGAACCATCACTCCTCCTTGAGACGGTCACACCCTCGTTAGTGAACAAGCAATTATAATCTTTGTCACATAATTGAGATATGGACAGCAGGTTATAATCTAAAGATTCAACATGTAAAACATGAGAAAGAGTGTGTTCAGAGGATATTGCTATTTTACCGGTACCGAGCACCCTTCCTTGACTATTATCTCCGAAGTAGATGCCTTTGTTTGGGTCCTCGTTTTCTTCATATTCCATGAACATCCTCCTTTCTCCGGTCATGTGGGTGGTGCATCCACTGTCTAGCACCCATTTGGATCCACCGGAGGAATAGGCCTGCAGAAACAAATTATGCCTTGGTTTTAGGTACCCAAGCTTGCTTGGGTCCTTGGAGGTTAGTTAAAATACATTTGGGCACCCACACATGGGATTTTGTGTTCCCATGGCGTGGCCCAGCATAATAAGCATAATCTTTACCAAGATTGTTTCTCATTAATACATAATAGGCATCAAAGTTTTGAACAAAAGTTGTTGTTGTTTATGGATCGGACTAGTCTGGGTGACCGGACTTGTCCGGATGACCGGACTTGTCTGGACCACAACCGGACTAGTCTGGTGTTCATGAGAGTTCGGGTTCTTAATTTTCGAGTTACCAGGTTGTGAGGGTCCTCCCTTGACAAAGGTAATCCTTCCCTTGTTATTCTTATGACTTCCAGCATTTTGCTTTCCATCATAAGAGTAACCAATGCCATACTTGACATTTGGAGGTCTTTGGACCAAGTATGCACTACGTGCATAGTTGATCCTCTCCTTGTCAAATATTCCACATTGGGTAGGATTTTTATCCTTTGTGGAGGTAGACTTTTCTTTCAAACTGGTGTTGATTTTACCACATTTGCACATATGAACAAGATTAGTTGAAGTGGGTTGAGAAGGTAGACTTGAAGAGGAGGAAGATTCACTTAGCTTGAGTGACTCAACTTGCACTTCAAGGATCTTGTTAACCTTGATCAGGTCATCAAGTTGATCCTTGATTGCAACGTTTGAGTTGGTTAACTCCAAGCAAGTTTTCTTGCTTGAAGCTAGGTCAAGCTCTAGTGAGCTGTTTTTCTCCTTTTCAAGAACTAGAAGATTGTCAAGTTCGACATACTTCTCCTTTTGGGAGATAATCATGTCCTCTTGACGATCAATTAGCCATTCCTTCTCAACAAGTTGGTCAAGTAAAAATTTCATTTTAGCAGCAGTTTTTCTATCTAATCCAATTAACATATCTTCATCATCACTATCTAGTTCATCATTACTTGAGTAGGAATGCATGGAAGGAGTTTTGATGTTTACCTTGCGTTTACCTTCCTTTGCCATGAGGCAAGTGCCATTTCCCTTCTTTGTACCGAGCGTGGGGAAGAGTGTGGGTTTCTTGGACGTGCTTTCAATGGCTATGCTAGCCATCTCTTCTTCATCGGATGATGAGGACTCATCGTTTGAGTCCCACTCCTTTCCAATGTGTGCTTTTTCAGCTTGTTTCTTCTTCTTGAAGAATTTCTTCGGTTGAGGCTTGGCTTCTTTATTCTTCTTCTTGCTGTCCTCATACGGGCAATCGACTATAAAGTGGTTATACTCACCACAATTATAGCGCGCCCGCCTCATCTTCGGCTTTGTCCTCTCCTTGTACTTGCCTTCACTTGATTTTGTTCCTTGTCTTTTCTTCATTGTTCTTTTGAACTTTTTCATGAACAAAATCATATCCTCTTCGTCCAGCTCACTGCTTTCATCATTGCTGTCCTCCTCAAGCTGTGCTTCTCTTGCTTCTTTGGATAGAGGCTTGAGTGTGGACTTTAAGGCAACTCCCTTCTTCTTGGCCGATGTGAGGTCGGCTATTTCTTTGACGTGCTTGGCTTGTTTCTCCATCATTTCAAAGTTGATGATTTTGCCAAGCAATTCATCTGGAGTCATCCTCTTGTACCCGGGACTTTCTCTGATCGTAGAGCATAGTGTGACATTGCGAGGCATAAAGGCTCTAAGGATGAGCTTTACAACCTCGTGGTCATTCCACTTCTTGCTCCCATATGATCGAACCTTGTTTACAAGTGTCTTCAATCGGTTGTACATGTCCTGGGGAGACTCGTCTTCCTCAATTGCGAACCTTCCTAGTTCACCTTTGATCATTTCAATTTTCGCCTCCCGCAAATGCCGGTCACCTTCATGGGCTGTTTGTAGTGTGTCCCATATTTCCTTGGCAATCTCCAGTCCGTCCACCTTTGTGAATTCATCTCGACTTAGAGAGGAGGTGATTACGGCTGCGGCTTGAGCATTTCTGTGGATGGCTTGCTCTTGACTTGGGGTGAGCTCTTCGTCGTCATCTGGGATGTCTATTCCTGTGCACACAATATGCCATAAACTTGGGTTAAGGGAAATCAAGTGCATCTTCATATTTTGCCTCCACATGGAGTAATCACTCCCATCGAAGTGTGGGGCTTTTCCAAGAGGAATAGATAGGTAATGGCTGTTGTTTGAATTTAAACGATCATAGTTAAAAGGATATCAGGAGTAGTCGGTGTGACTACTCCTCTTCTTCTTTTCTTCAACTTTAGCTTTACCTTTGGAAAGTGCTTTCTTTCTGAGGAGTGCTTTCAGCTCCAGCGTCTCCTCGTCATCATCATCGAAGTCTTGAATTGCTTCGAGATACTTTTCCAGCTTTTGGTTCTTGTCGTTGTTCACTTCTTCCTGGTTGTTGATTTTCTGAACTTCCTTCATGTCTGACATGATCTCTTCGAGTGGTTGCACTCTTTCTTGAAGAACCTTCTCTAATACCAATTGAATGTAGGCCTAGAGGGGGGGTGAATAGGCCTTCTTGAATTTTCTCGGTTCCTGTAACACTCAACAACAAAGTCAATACCGGAGATATCAGACTAGTCCGGTGAAGTGCGGACTAGTCCGGTTTTCACGGGCTAAGTTGATCAAGTTCAGTCAATTTGATTGATTTGTTAATGTTTGCAGCGGAAATATAAACTTGAATGACAGTTTAATAGTTGTATGTCAAATTCTATTACAATTAAGGCTCTTGTTCAACAATTTAACTCAAATTGAACAAAGTGAATCAAACCCTAGATTAAGTTGATCAATTAAGATGAAGAACGCAAAAGGACAAGACACACGATTTATCCCGTGGTTCGGCTACCACGAAGGCAACCTACGTCCACGTTGAGGAGCCCACAAAAGGACCGGGTCTTCTCCAACCCTTCCCTCGTTGGATCGCCACGAAGGCCAATCCTCTTCCACTAATCACAAAGGGTAAATAACCAAGTTGAAGGGGCGTTCTCACACGTTGAGAGCTCCCTTGATTACAACTTACAAAGCCACCGTGCAACTTTGAGCGGGCTCCAAATCAACGGCGCGTACCACGGCGTCCATGATGAGCGGGCCCAGGTTCCTGTCAGAAAAGCTGACCCGAGTAGTTCCCCGTCACAGAAGGCAACCCGGTAGTTCCCATGAAGACGAAAGTGAAAGCAGCAGTAGTGCAGCAGACGCCTTGGGAACCATCGCGATAATGTCGCAGCAAGCAAAGATCCCGTCGCCACGACCCCTCAACCAGAGAGGGACGTGTGGTCACAGTAGTAGAAGAGCGCACCGCTTCGACTGATCAAGACAAAATTAAAATACCGCGCGGGGAAGCATGATAAGGCCCCACCCTCGGGCTCGTTGCCTCACCCCAAGGTGGACCCAGGGGCCACTGTCGGTAACCAGCATACCGGGTACCCTCGCGCACAAGCTAGAGCCGCGTAGGTACCTCGCCTCCCAACAGGGACAGGGTCCGAGGGTGCCATGTGTTCAAAGAAACCTGGACCCACCGGCCTCAGATGGGAAGTCTGGGATGCCCACGAGACATCCAAAAGGGGGAGCTCAGCTCCACCTTGACGACAAGCTCCCAAACAGCCTCGTGTCCAGCAGGACGGGACCCGACCTCCTCCGCAGAGGTGAGCTCCCAAGCTGCCACGTGGCCCACGAAGTCGAGACCCAATCTCCCCAGCGGAGGTGAGCACCCGAGCTACCACGTGGCTCGTGGGGTGAGACCTGGCCTCCCCCACGGAGGTAACCTCTCGAGCTGCCACGTGGCCCACAAGACAGGCGTGGATTCCACCATGGCGGAGAGCTCCCCAACGGCTGCATGGTCAGTCCACTTGCCCTGAGCAGATAGTGAGAAAGTTAAGAGGGCAATCCGCCTTGTCTTCATCAAGCCTTGAAGACACGCGGCTTCCCCAGATGCATGGCGCGGCACACGCCTAATGTCAGTTACCCCTATGACTAATTGCATCACAGTGGAGGCGTCGCAGGCCTATCCCCCTCCGCCAAGTGGGTAGCTTACGACGCCAGAGATAGTTGGATGGGACATTTCCAGCCAATATTAGCAATGGCGCGTGGGCTACTGACAACCCGGGCGGCAAGACGACAAGTCCTCACGTCCGCGGTCAGAGCAAGCTTATAGAAGAAGCCTTATATCTTTAGGATAAGATTGCTCCGGGACCACCTGTCGGGCCCCGGGACCCCACTTGTAAGGCGTCCGACCTTGAATATAAAAGGCCCGGACCGCCATCGCTACGAGGACCAGACTCAGAATCCCGGTACACACACACTCGCATACAAACTCACCAAGCAATACAATCCACCGTGGAGTAGGGTGTTATGATCCTTGCGGCCCGAACCATGTAAAAACTCGATTGTCTCATACTCTTTCGCTAGAACACTAGTTTGAGGCCTAAGCACCGCCGAACAAGAACCTCCGGGCTGCTCCTTAGCAGATCCAGGGGAAGTGTTGCATTGGCCCTTCGACAACATGCTATTGCAACGATTTCACATTCGTGGTAATAGTATATGATTGCAACAATTTCTCATTCGTGGCAAATACTACAATATTGCAATGATTTTCACAGTCGTGTCAAATAGTATGGTAT
This sequence comes from Tuctoria greenei, assembly GCA_036927565.1. Lineage (NCBI taxonomy): Eukaryota > Viridiplantae > Streptophyta > Magnoliopsida > Poales > Poaceae > Tuctoria > Tuctoria greenei. The sequence continues at coordinate 123,621,959 of JAYESD010000008.1, forward strand.
TTTAAAGATTTATGATATTGCAATGATTTAACGTATTGCAATGGATATCATAGTATTGCAACAATTTCACATTCGTGGCAAATAGTATGGTACTGCAATGATGTCACGGCCGTGGCAAATAGTATGGTACTTCGACGGTTTAACGTTTGTGGCAAATAGTATGTTATTGCAATGAGTGCACAAACGTGGCAATTGTAGTGTATTGCAACGATTTCAGATTTGTGGGAAATAGTATGGTACTGCAATGCTTTCACATGTATTGCAGCGATTTCTTATATGTGACAACAGGTTTGTATTGCAACGTTTCCTGATCTGTGGCAATAGGTTTCTAATGCAACGTTTCCTGGTCTGTAGCAATACGTTCGTAATGCAGTGTTTTCTGATAAGTGGCAGTACGGTTGTAATGCAACGATTAATGATATGTGGTGATAGAGGTGTAATGCAACATTTTCTCATCTGTGGCAATAGTGTTGTAATGCAACGTTTTCTGCATGGTGGCAATAGCAGTCTAGTGCAACGTTTTTTGAGTCGTGGCCAAATGTTTATACTGACGTTTTGTAATTCGTGGCAATAGCTTCCTATTGCAACAATTTATCATTCATGACAAGAAATCCGTAATGCAACGTTTTATAATTAGTGGCAGTAGAATCCTAATGCATTAGGTTTGAAAATTAGTGGCAACATAATCACAAGTTTAACAATAAACATCCAGCAACTGATATTGCAACACGCATAACAATACTCAAGTATTATGATGTTCGCGTCGTATTTGCATGTAATTTCACCTAAGGTGGCCGGGACTAATTGTTGCAGCAGGTGGCTTTTAGCGGTTCCTTTACTGTCCTTTTGTGGAGTGGTCTCCATTATCATTTTGTGCATTTCAGCCATTGAGGCGCGCATGTCCTGCATTTCCATAGCTGTCTGTTCACGATCAGCTGCTATCTGACCTTGTAAGTTCTAGACTTGAACGTTTAACTCTTCATTCTTCTGGTTTATGCAGTCCATCTGGGTGGTTAAGCTATCATTTCTTCCTTCCAACTCCTGCACTTGGTGATTGAGGCCTGCGTTTCTATCTTCTAAGTTTCGAACTTGGTCGTTGAGGTATTCATACATCTGGATATGCATACGTTCACGTTCAGGACCAGTTGGGTTAGCCATATAACCAGGCCCCCGAACCTGTGATCCTGCACAACCGATTGACGATCTATAACAACGCTGGAACATTTGGTTTCTATCCTCATTTGGAATTGGGCCTCCCTGCTCAGCTTCCATGTCGTACACTTGGGCACATGCCTGGATCTATATACGAAAAGAAAAGTCACAGGTAAATTGCAAATATTTATTTAATTGGGGATTGTTTGAAGTGTTACTCACATGTACAGCTTCTGCCAGCTTGTTTGCCCAGTTACCGTTCTCCAACAAATGGCTTGCCTCCCACAGTTGTATATCATCGGGTTCTTCTCCAGTCTCTGGGTCTCACTACATAAAATATAAGTAAAATTCAACATGTCGGTATACATATTGTTTGCAGCACAAAGTAAAAGTGTGATTTATTTTTCACACCTTCTCGTAACTAAGTTGGGCGTAGGATTTGGAGCCAAGCAAGTGACTCGCTGAAAGTGCATCTAGGACTCCCTTGTGGGTTTTGGATGATTTATGACAAGCAATTGGGATCCTAACCTCTTTGTTGAGATGAATGCAGGCCTATAATAGAAAAATGAGCAAAATACCAAAAAGAAGGGATGAAGAGGAGCAAAGTGGAGATGAGCTCAAGGAAAAAGAGTAGTAGATTATTTTGTATGGAGTGTGTTAAGGAAACACACCCCAAGAGCTCAATGATAATTAAACACACACATTGCACAGAGTTACACAGGACCGGACTAGTCCGTTCACAACCGGACTAGTCCGATAAACCTTTCTGCACCAGATCAGACAAGTCCGATATCGGTCGGACTAGTCCGATATCCTTCTGACTAGAATCGGACTAGTCCTCCCCAGTGCGGACTAGTCCTCCCCAGTGCGGACTAGTCCTCAAAACACTACAAGTCACACAAAATCGGACAAGTCCGTTATCAACCGGACTAGTACGATATCCTTTCTGATCCACTTCGGACAAGTCCGATATCTCCATGGACTAGTCCGAAAAACCCACTGATCTAAATCGGACAAGTCCTCCCCAGTGCGGACTTGTCATCCAACACACTTAGGGTTTTACATGTCCAGACAAGTACGATGGACATCGTACTAGTCCGAAGATCTCCAGTAGCGAAATCGGACAAGTCCGTTTTCAGCCGGACTAGTCCAATATTTCGGGACACTTAGGGTTTGCTACACACAGCACACCGGACTAGTCCGGTGACCACCACGGACTAGTCCGAACTTTCTGAACCCTAACGGTAATTTTTAGAAACCCCATATAAATAGAGGTGCACGGCCCACTTTTACATGTGCTCGAACCCTAGCGCCATCACACCTCCCAAGAGCCTCAAAAAATGATCTCTCTCCATGAAATCAAGTGCAACATCGTCCAATCCTTTGAGGATTCACTTTAGATCATTGGAGAGACACTTGCAACACCACATTGAGCTCTTGGATTGATTCTCTAACACACTCCTGCGTTTCAATTGTAACTTTTGAGTGTGTTTTCGGTGGCATTGTGTTTTGTAATCTAAGGGAGTTCTCAAAGTGTGAGATCGCCCCTTGAATTTGGTTATTCACCCCTTTGTGATTAGTGGACGAGGATTGGCCTTCGTGGCGATCCAACGAGGGTAGGGTTGGAGAAGACCCGGTCCTTTTATGGACTCCTCAACGTGGATGTAGGTGGCCTTTTGTTGTAGCCGAACCACGGGATAAACTCTTGTGTCTTGTTTTAGTGTTCATCATTCTAATTAGTCAACTCAATCTAGGTTTCATACACATTGTTCATCTTACGTTAAATTGTTGAACATAAGACTTAATTGTGATATAATTTAGTAGATAACTGTTAAACTGTTGTTTGATTCTATATTTCTGTTGTACACATAAAAGAATCAAACCAATCAATCAAGTTTAATCAACTTAGTCCGTGAACACCGGACTAGTCCGCACTTTACCAGACTAGTCTGATATCTCTGGTATTAAACTGGTTGTTTAGTGCTGCAAGATCCGATAATTTTCAAAAAGGCCTATTCACCCCACCTCTAGGCTTACATTCAATTGGTATCAGAGCAGGTTCTTCAAGAAAGAGTCTAATCACTCGAAGAGATCATGTCGGACATGAAGGACGTCCACAAAATCAACAACCATGAGGAGGTTAACAACGACAAGACCCAAAAACTGGAGAAGTACCTCGAAGCCATTCAAGACTTCGAGGACGACGATGAGGAGACGCTGGAGCTAAAGGCGCTCCTCAGAAAGAAGGTACTTTCCAAAGGGAAAGCAAAGGTTGAAGAGAAGAAGAAGGGGAGTAGTCACACCGACTACTCCCGATATCCTTTTAACTATGATCGTCTAAATTCCAATAACAACCATTACTTATCTATCCCACTTGGAAAAGCCCCACACTTTGATGGAAGTGATTACTCTATGTGGAGGCAGAATATGAAAATGCATTTGATTTCCCTCAACCCAAGTTTATGGCATATTGTATGCACAGGGATAGATATTTCGGATGACGACGAAGAGCTCACCCCAAGTCAAGAGCAGGCCATTCATAGAAACGCTCAAGCCGCAGCTGTAATCACCTCCTCACTCAGTCGAGACGAGTTCACCAAGGTAGATGGACTCGAAATTGCTAAGGAGATATGGGATACACTACAAACTGCACATGAAGGTGATCAGCATGTGCGTGAAGCAAAGATTGAAATGATCTAAGGCGAACTAGGAAGATTCGCAATCGAGGAAGACGAGTCACCTCAGGATATGTACAATCGATTGAAGACACTCGTCAACAAAGTTCAATCATATGGGAGCAAGAAGTGGAATGACCACGAGGTGGTAAAGCTCATCCTTAGAGCTTTTATGCCTCGCAATGTCACGCTATGCTCCATGATTAGAGAAAGCCCCGGATACAAAAGGATGACTCCGAATGAATTGCTTGGTAAAATTATCAACTTTGAAATGATGGAGAAACAAGCAAAGCACGTCAAGGAAATTGCCGACCTCACCTCGGCTAAGAAGAAAGGAGTTGCGTTAAAGTCCACCCTCAAGCCTCTATCCAAAGAAGCAAGAGAAGCACAACTAGAGGAGGACAGTGATGACGAGAGCAGTGAGCTAGATGAAGAGGATTTGATATTGTTCATGAAAAAGTTCAAGAGAATAATGAAGAAAAAGCAAGGGACAAAATCAAGTGAAGGCAAGTACAAGGAAAGAACGAAGCCAAAGTTGAGGCGGGCATGCTATAATTATGGTGAGTATAAGCACTTTATAGTTGATTGCCCATATGAGGAGAACAAGAAGAAGACCAAAGAAGCCAAGCCTCAACCTAAGAAATTCTTCAAGAAGAAGAAACAAGCCGAACAAGCACACATAGGGAAGGAGTGGGACTCAAACGATGAGTCCTCATCATCCGATGAAGAAGAGATGGCTAGCATAGCCATCGAGAACACGTCCAAGAAATCTACACTCTTTCCCACAATCGTTGCAAGAAAGGGAAATGGCACTTGTCTTATGGCAAAGGAAGGTAGACGCAAGGTAAACATCAAAACCCCTTCCATGCATTCCTACTCTAGTGATGTTGAAATGGATAGTGATGGTGAGGATATGTTTAGTGGACTAGATAAGAAAACTGCAACAAAAATGAAATTTTTACTTGACCAACTTGTTGAGAAGGAGAGGTTAATTGATCGTCAAGAGGACAGGATTATCTCCCAAAAGGAGGAGTATGTCGAACTTGACAAACTTCTAGAGCTTGAAAAGGAGAAAAACAGTTCACTAGAGCTTGAGCTAGCTTCAAGCAAGAAAGCTTGCTTGGAGTTAACCGACTCAAATGTTGTAATTAAGGACCAACTTGCTGACCTGATCAAGGTTAACAAGATCCTTGAAGTGCAAGTTGAGTCACTCAAGCTGAGTGAACCTTCCTCCTCTTCAAGTTCACCTTCTCAACCCACTAAAACTGATTTTGCTCATATGTGCACATGTAGTAGAATCAACACCAGTCTGAAGGAGAAGTCAACCTCCACAAAGGATAAAAATCCTACCCAATGTGGCATATTTGACAAGGAGAAGATCAACTATGCACGTAGTGCATACTTGGTACAAAGACCTCCAAATGTCAAGTATGGCATTGGTTACTCTTATGATGAAAAGCAACATGCTGGAAGTCATAAGAATAACAAGGGAAGGATCTCCTTTGTGAAGGGAAGATTCTCTCAAACTGGTAAGTCAAAGGATAAAAACCTGAACTCACATAAATTCCGGACTAGTCCGGTCGGTGTCCGGAAAAGTCCGGTCATCCGGACAAGTCTGACCCCCCAAACTAGTCCGACTCATAAACAACAACAGCTTTTATTTAAAACTTTTGATGCCTCCTATGTGTTAATGAGAAACAACCTTGGCAAGGTCTATGCTTATTATGTTGGGCCACGCCATGGGAACACAAAATCCCATGTGTGGGTGCCCAAATGTATTGTAACTAACCTTCAAGGACCCAAGCAAGCTTGGGTACCTAAAACCAAAGCATAATTTGTTTTTTGGATGCCTATTCCTCCGGTGGATCCAAATGGGTGCTAGACAGTGGATGCACCAACCACATGACCGGAGAAAGGAGGATGTTCGTGGAATATGAAGAGAATTAGGATCCAAACGAGGGCATCTACTTCGGAGATAATATTCAAGGAAGGGTGCTCAGTACCGGTAAAATTGCAATATCCCCTGAACACACACTTTCTCATGTTTTACATGTTGAATCTTTAGATTATAACCTGCTGTCCATATCTCAACTATGTGACAAAGGTTATAATTGCTTGTTCACTAACGAGGGTGTGACCGTCTCTAGGAGGAGTGATGGTTCCATTGCATTCAATGGTATGTTGAAGGGAAAGCTTTACCTTGTTGACTTCAACAAGGATAAAGCCGAACTCGACACATGTTTGGTTGCAAAAACCAACATGGGTTGGCTGTGGCATCGACGACTAGCGCATGTTGGTATGAGGAATCTTCAAAAACTCCTCAAGGTCGATCACATCCGCGGTTTGAAGAATGTTGTTTTTGAGAAAGACAGGCCTTGTAGCACGTGCCAAGCCAGGAAGCAAGTTGGAGCACATCATCCCGCAAAGAACGTCATGACTACAACAAGACCGCTCGAACTACTTCACATGGACTTGTTTGGTCCAATTGCATACATAAGCATCGGCGGTAACAAATATGGTTTAGTTATCATTGATGATTTTTCTCGCTTCACTTGGGTTTTCTTTTTGCATGATAAGTCAGAAACACAAGGAACACTCAAGAAGTTCTTCAAGCGAGCTCAAAACGAATTTTCATTGACAATCAAGAGTACTCAAAGTGACAATGGCACGAAATTCAAGAACACACAAGTGGAGGAGTACCTTGATGAAAAGGGCATCAAGCACGAATTTTCAGCGCCATACTTGCCACAAGAAAACGGAGTTGCCGAAAGAAAGAACCGAACACTCATAGAGATGGCAAGAACAATGCTCGATGAGTACAAGACTTTGGATCGATTTTGGGCGGAAGCGATTAACACCGCTTGCCACGCCGCAAATCGACTTTATCTTCATCGACTACTCAAGAAGACTCCCTATGAGCTACTTATCGATAACAAACCAAACATTTCATATTTTCAAGTTTTTGGTTCTCCATGTTATATCCTGAATAAGAAGCTTAGGACTTCAAAGTTCGCTTTGAAGTCCGATGAAGGTTTCTTGCTTGGTTATGATTCGAACACTTACGCCTATCGTGTCTTCAACAAGGCCTCCGGACTTGTTGAAGTAGCACGTGACGTAGTGTTCGATGAGACTAACGGCTCCCAAAAGGAGCAAGTTGAACCATGTGAATTAGGTAGAGAAGAAGCTCCTTGTCAAGCTTTGAAAAGAATGGCTCTAGGCGAAGTTCGACCACAAGAGTCACCTTCACACGAACATGAGGAAAATGAACCACAAGAGGAGACCATCAATCAAGGGGGAGATTCAACACAAGATCAACCACAAGAGTACGAAGATGATCAACAAGTCAATGAAGGCAACCACTTAGGGGGAGAAGCAGACAATCATGAAGACACAACTCCTCAAGTGTCACACCCAAGAGTAAACCAATGCGTCCAAAGGGATCACCCAATCGACAACATCATCGGTGACATCCAAAAGGGAGTAACCACTAGATCTCGCATAGCTAACTTTTGTGAGCATTATTCGTTTGTATCCTTTTTGGAACCACGCGGGATTGAGGATGCATTGAAGGATCCGGACTGGGTGGTGGCAGTGCAAGAAGAATTGAACAACTTAAAGCGGAACGAGGTGTGGGAACTTGTGGCAAGACCCAATGCAAACATCGTCGGCACCAAGTGGGTCTTCCGCAACAAACAAGACGAACACAGAGTGGTGACAAGGAACAAGGCGCGACTTGTGGCCAAAGGGTACTCACAAGTCGAAGGTTTGGATTTCGATGAGACTTCTGCTCCAGTAGCTAGGCTTGAATCTATTAGAATATTACTTGCATATGCTACTCACCATGATTTCAAGCTGTATCAAATGGACGTGAAAAGTGTCTTCCTCAACGGACCGATCAAGGAAGAGATGTACGTGGAGCAACCACCCGGGTTTGAAGACGAAGAGTTCCCCGACCACGTATATAAATTGCGTAAGGCTCTCTACGGCCTCAAACAAGCTCCTAGAGCTTGGTATGAGTGTCTTAGAGATTTCTTAATCGAGAATGGTTTTCAAATTGGAAAAGTAGATTATACATTATTTACAAAGAATTTAGAAAATGATATCTTTATTTGTCAAATTTATGTTGATGATATAATTTTTGGATCAACTAATCAATCGTTTTGTGAGGAATTTAGCAAAATCATGACAGGCAGGTTTGAAATGTCAATGATGGGAGAATTAAAATACTTCTTGGGATTCCAAGTGCGGCAACAAAAGGAAGGAACGTTCATAAGCCAAACCAAGTACACACAGGACATACTTAAGAAGTTTGGCATGGACAAGGCAAAGCCCATAAAGACCCCCATGGCAACAAATGGCCACTTGGATCTCAATGAAGATGGACCTAACGTCGACCAAAAGGTATATTGCTCCATGATTGGATCTCTCCTCTATTTATGAGCATCTAGGCCAGATATTATGTTGAGTGTATGTTTGTGTGCAAGATTTCAAGCCAACCCTAAGGAATGTCACTTGACAGCCGTAAAAAGGATCTTGAGATATTTAGTTCATACACCCAACCTTGGTCTTTGGTACCCAAAAGGCTCAAAATTCAATCTCATTGGTTACTCCGATGCAGATTATGCAGGGTGCAAAGTAGATAGAAAAAACACCTCCGGCACATGCCAATTCCTAGGGAGATCCTTAGTTTCTTGGTCCTCCAAGAAACAAAATTCCATTGCCCTATCCACAGCCGAAGCGGAGTATGTTACAGATGGGAGTTGTTGTTCACAACTCCTTTGGATGCGACAAACTCTAAGGGATTACAGTTACAATATGAATCGTATTCCTCTCCTTTGTGACAATGAGAGTGCCATTAAAATTGCCCACAATCCAGTTGAGCACTCTAGAACTAAACACATAGACATAAGACATCATTTCTTGAGAGACCATTCCATGAAAGGAGATATAACCATCTCACATGTCAACACCCAAAAGCAATTGGCCGACATATTCACCAAGCCACTTGATGAAAAGCGTTTTTGCGAACTCCAAAATGAACTAAATATCCTTGATGCTCGGAGTGTGGCTTCAAAGGTTGCATACCTGTATGAATTCTTCAAAAATGTTGATTGAATTGTGAAAATCATCTCTCTCAATTTTTCTCAAAAAAAAAACTATGTCAATTACTAGATCTTGGAGAATAATGATCATTGTTTGATTGTTGTATGCTTACTGGTCAAATTCATCAAGATTAATTGATTTGTTTTGCCCCTCTATTCTCTATTTATGAAACTTCAAATATATATGAATGGGCTATGAAAATTTCTCCTCGTGACCACGGACTAGTCCGTGGTTACCTGGACTAGTCCGCCCTTGCAGACTAGTCCGCTGAGTGTCGGTTAGGCCGGACTAGTCCGATAGACCACGGACTAGTCCGATATAGCTCTCTGGATGAGTTTGGACTAGTCCGGTCATCTCCAGACTTGTCCGATTTTTCGTGTCCATAACCCTAGCCGCCACCAAACCCTAATTCATCTCATCCCCACTCTTTCTCACGCACTCTCTCTCTCTTGCGCTCGAGCTCCCAAGGCGATTCCCTGCTCCCTCCGTCAAAAAGGTGTGCATTTGGGCGCAAATCAAGCTTGACCTCGTGCGGATTGAAGCTAGCGGACTTGTCCGGGCTCCAACTCCCAAATCCTCAAGCTTCAATCGATTTCTTCGATCATGTCGAGCTCAAATGATGAAATCTCCGACTTTGAGGCCGAGATGGGCCACGAGGTGGCACCTCGGACCTCAACGGGTCTTGGCAAGAAGCGCCAAGAAAGACCTACCGAGCCAGCTCCATCCCCTCCACAAGTTTGGAGGAAAGTGCTAGCGAAGAAGCCGACCTCCAAGGTGCAAGCTTCTAGGGCTACCGCCAGTGGTGGCCCTAGTTCGGCAAGTGCCCGCCAAGTAAAGGGCAAGGGCAAAGGGATAGCGACGGGTCCAGTCGGGCCTTTGAAGCTGCATGCTCTCAGGGAAGGGGTTCGCGACCCTACTGAGGAGAAGTTCAATGGCAAGGGCAGTGACTCGGCCGCTAAATTCAGAAGCATTGACTGGTATGGCAGACCGAAGGAAGCTGCAGATGGAAGGTTCTGGTGCAACTTCCATGCTGACTTCTACAAATTGGTATACTTACCAATGAAGACACCGGTGGTGCGCAGTCAGTGGATTGACTGGGTACACCTTGAGAGGAAGAGGTGTTCAGCTTTTGATGAAGTGATTGCAGCAGCTGAGAGACATGGCTTGAAGGACCTATTTTCCTTCAAGTACAACTGGAATGATGAAGTGGTGGCTCAATTCTATGCCACCTGCCACTTTGCAAGTGATGAGGAAGAAAGAGTGACTTGGATGACTCATGGATCCAAGTACACTATCTCTTATGAAGAGTTTGCTAGGATGCTGCATCTTGACACCTCCAGCAATGATAATGTGGTCATCCACAATGTTGGTGTCATCGACAAGGAGAGGATGAAGTTTTTCTATGAGCCAAATTCAAAGTTCATCCCTCCCTCCACAAAGAACATGAAGCCATTCTTTGTGGTGCTAAATCGAGTTTTAAGGAAGACCATTGCTCCTAAGGATGGGGATGCAGGGAGTGTACAAGGATACCTCCGGACCCTAATGAAGATCATAAGCAAGGACAGAAAGTTTGATGTGTTTGACTACATATGGAATGATATGGTCAACATCTCCAGCACCCCCAACAGGTCATGTGGCTATGCTCCCTATCTCATGTTTATGATTGAGAAAGTCACAGGGATTGAGTTTGTGAAGGATGTGGAGCATACTCCCTTGAGGCCTCTGAAGCCTCAACCAGTGAATGTCCAGGCTGCTCCCTCGTCGGCTTCCAGTCCCGAGGCACCGGCAAGATCAAGAGAAGGTGCTAGTGCTGTCCCTGCTTCTATGGAAGCCCCTAAGAGAGGATCAGCTAGTGGGATCCTCAAGTATCTGGCTGCCATATTCTCCTCCTGCAAGAAGGCTGAAGTGAAGGCCCACAAGCTCAACCAGAAGAGAAGGGAGGACATGAAGTACATAAAGGCCAACGTGAAGCAAATCTGCCAAAAGCTGGAGATCGACCCCATTGGATCTCCAGTGATTTCTGAGGACTCTGACCCAGACTTCACTGAGCTCGCGCCCTTGAACCCCTCCGAGCTTGCCTACTTTGGCATTGGGGGCTCGAGTGGCTTCGTTCCTCCTCCTTCTCCTCCTCGTCAAGCTGATGATGAAGAAGACGAAGAAGATGACGAGAGGACCGACAGTGAAGAGTGAAGACCCTAGGACCCTCCTCTCCTTCTTTTTGGTGTCTTGATGCCAAAGGGGGAGAGATTGAGGGGGAGTCTTAGCTTCAGCTGTAGGATGCGAGGAGAGAGCTCTTTTTATCTATCTTTGTGATTGTAATGATTTAACTTTGTTTCTAAGTTAACTTTGGTTCTGTGATGCAATGCTTACTTAATTTGAGAAGTTTTTGTTAAACTCTGTAATTTTGCTCCTGGAGTGAGATATGTGCTTTATTTTGGTTGATTAATGCAAATTATGTCACCCTAATGTCTTAATTTACTTAGTTAAGCATCCCACCATAAAGAATGCACATATGGATAATTCTTTCACTGCTTGATGTATTTTGATTCATATGTGCATACTTTATGAAAATCTCAATTTTTTGTCATATTTTGTGAAATCTCAATTGGTTGTCATCAATCACCAAAAAGGGGGAGATTGAAAGTGCATCTAGGACTCCCTTGTGGGTTTTGGATGATTTATGACAAGCAATTGGGATCCTAACCTCTTTGTTGAGATGAATGCAGGCCTATAATTGAAAAATGAGCAAAATACCAAAAAGAAGGGATGAAGAGGAGCAAAGTGGAGATGAGCTCAAGGAAAAAGAGTAGTAGATTATTTTGTATGGAGTGTGTTAAGGAAACACACCCCAAGAGCTCAATGATAATTAAACACACACATTGCACAGAGTTACACAGGACCAGACTAGTCCATTCACAACCGGACTAGTCCGATAAACCTTTCTGCACCAGATCGGACAAGTCCGATATCGGTCGGACTAGTCCGATATCCTTCTGACTAGAATCGGACTAGTCCTCCCCCGTGCGGACTAGTCCTCAAAACACTACAAGTCACACAAAATCGGACAAGTCTGTTATCAACCGGACTAGTCTGATATCCTTTCTGATCCACTTCGGACATGTCCGATATCTCCACGGACTAGTCCGAAAAACCCACTAATCTAAATCGGACAAGTCCTCCCCAGTGCGGATTTGTCATCCAACACACTTAGGGTTTCACATGTCCGGACAAGTCCGATAGACATCGGACTAGTCCGAAGATTTCCAGTAGCGAAATCGGACAAGTCCGTTTTCAGCCGAACTAGTCCGATATTTCGGAACACTTAGGGTTTGCTACACACAGCACACCAGACTAGTCCGGTGACCACCACGGACTAGTTCGAACTTTCTGAACCCTAACGGTAATTTTTAGAAACCCCATATAAATAGAGGTGCACGACCCACTTTTACAAGCGCTCGAACCCTAGCGCCGTCACACCTCCCAAGAGCCTCAAAAAACGATCTCTCTCCACGAAATCAAGTGCAACATTGTCCAATCCTTTGAGGATTCACTTTAGATCATTGGAGAGACACTTGCAACACCACATTGAGCTCTTGGTTTGATTCTCTAACACACTCCTGCGTTTCAATTGTAACTTTTGAGTGTGTTTTCGGTGGCATTGTGTTTTGTAATCTAAGGGAGTTCTCAAAGTGTGAGATCGCCCCTTGAATTTGGTTATTCACCCCTTTGTGATTAGTGGAAGAGGATTGGTCTTCGTGGCGATCCAACGAGGGTAGGGTTGGAGAAGACCCGGTCCTTTTGTGGACTCCTCAACGTGGATGTAGGTGGCCTTTTGTGGTAGCCAAACCACGGGATAAACTCTTGTGTCTTGTTTTAGTGTTCATCATTCTAATTAATCAACTCAATCTAGGTTTCATACACATTGTTCATATTACATTAAATTGTTTAACACAAGACTTAATTGTGATATAATTCAGTAGATAACGGTTAAACTGTTGTTTGATTCTATATTTCCGCTGTACACATAAAAGAATCAAACCAATCAATCAAGTTTAATCAACTTAGTCCGTGAACACTGGACTAGTCTGCACTTTACCGGACTAGTCCGATATCTCTGGTATTAAACTGGTTGTTGAGTGCTGCAGGATCCGATAATTTTCAAAAAGGCCTATTCACCCCCCCCCCTCTAGGCCTACATTCACTCGCCTTTTGTCTTCTTCGATTTTGAGAATTGGTCCTGCTTATTGACTGCAATAATTTTAAGAATTAATTCCACTAATGAAAGTAAATCAAATATTTTTTGTATGATGCGAAGCTATTAAAAAGTTAGCTGACCTTGAATCGCTCAGACCCAAAATATTCTATTAGGTGCACCACTCAGGCGTCATTACGTCAGCAGGCTTGTTTTGTATACATTCTTCATCGGTAGAATAACTCTTATAGGTGGCATGCAAAGTCGAGAGCCACCCCTTGTAGCGCTCACCAGCAATTTTCAAAATTTTTCTTGCGCTCTCCAGTGTGTCCTCCATGTCCCAGGAATCCTGTACATTGTATAACAAGTTGCTGTAAACGTACAAGATGGAGATTGCAAAAAAAAAATACTCGTGTGGGGGTGTGACAACACTAACCAAATGTCTCGTATTATATCTTTCTTGTTACTATGGCCAACCTCTGCCCACTTCCTTGCACCGCTGAGGGATGCATGTCTTTTTGTAAACATAACCACATCATCGACAAAGTGCCGCTGATTAATACCAACCACAGCACCCAACCTAGCAGAGAACTGAATTGGTAGCTTCACATGCTCCGTTCTACTAACATGGGATGCATAGCGTATTCTGGCAACATTAAGTCCTTTAGCCACACTTATTCCTAGCTTCCTTCCTTCTATTACATTGATTCAAACAGTAAACGATTAAAGCAAATTACCGCCTGAACAAGTTTAGTATCATGTACAAATAGTGTGAAAAGAAGAGAAGTCTAAATTTCATACCATCTTCTGGACGAGTGCGGCAAATACGAGCGTGGGACGACCGCGTCCCAGCACCATTTTGTTCTATATTACTCCCTCCTGGTTTATATTAGTTGCCATATCACACAAACTAATAAGTTAAAAATGAACTAGTTAGGACTGTCTGAACGACAACTATTTTGATGGGGGGGGGGGTACATTGTTGACTTCTTCTTGCTGTTCGTACCCTAAAATGAGCCATCAGGTACACATGTCAGTGACGCTACTGCACTTGTAGTACCGCAGAGTATTTTCAGTCCAGCAGCAAAGCAGGCAAGATTGAGGGGGCGGGCATGCAGCTGGCAACGCTAGACTAGACAAAGATAGGGTTCGCTGGTTCGGTCTGACTGACATCAGCCGAGCATGTCTTGAAGTGAACTATTAGTTGCTGGGCAAGTAATGAACGCCAGTGGTAGCAGGTGGCGAATGCAAGACAGATAAGGCAGGCACATGCGGGATTGAAATCCTCTACAGTACTGCACCTGCATTAGCTGCCACTGACATGTGAGCCCATGAGACATCAGGTCCACTTGTCAGTGGCGGCTACTGCGGGTGCAGTACTGCATAGTCCCAGCTTACGACGCTTACCAAAGCGAGAGTTCGGTATGGCCGAGATCACCAGGAGCAACTCTCTAGGAGGATTGAAGGCAAGGCGAGTAATGACCAGGGATTTGTAGGTGGCGGGGTCATCATGGCACGCGAAGGATGGGACGTGGTGATGGGTGAGGGAGACGCGTCGGGGAGGACACTGAAGTGACTAGCAGCAGGGCGTGGGCGCTGGTGCTGGCTCCAAATTCAATTCCAAAAGAGTAAAAAACTACTCCCTCTTTATTTTTTTGTTTGACATTCGGACATCAGTTCTAGTGCATTTGTGGTTCACTTTTTTTGTAAGAAACGTCAATTAAAAAGATAAGGAGGGAGTAACACGCTCTGCCAAAACAAATGGCACGGTAGAGAGGCAGGTAGTAACGTGATGTGATATGGGTAGTTGGAAGCTACTGATAGAGTTGGAGTGGGACATTTTTTAAGCTCCAAAAGTAAAGTTACGCTGGGGCGGAAGGAGTATTTCTGGTTTGTATATCTATATCTGTTGTTGGTTCATGCATCATAGTATCAGGGAGTGAAGAACCTCGGGGTTCCTGAACATCATGTGCTGCAATATTCTCTGCATACCATGCAAAAGATTTAATGTTTTCTAATTTTTTTAAATTTTGATAGTTAACACATTTATAGTTATACTAGGTGCTTGTTGGACACCATGAATGCTTGTAGACGACACCACGGTTTGATGTTTGTTCCTAATGTAAAGAGCATTGTAAGTAGTCATTCCAAATAACAGTGATAACGTCAGATTACATGACCGACGTAGATCCTGGATCGGACGGTCTGGTTTCTATAAACTACAGTGTTTGTTTCGAACGGAGGAATTAGAAATGAAGGAATAGAAAAAAAATGTACGATCCGAGAAAGACACAAGAAAGAAAAAAGTGTAAAAATTGTGGGAACTGAAAATCTTAGGAATACAAATTTGTAAAGCGGGAATGAGAGTACAACATTTGGAGTGGTTGATTAGATAACCCGTGTGTCATTTACTTCTAAATCCAGAAATTACATACTACCTCCGGTTTTTAGTATTTGTCGTTCCCGACCAGGAATTGAACTAGAAATACACTACGGTAATAAGTTGTCTGAGCGACATTTATTCCAGGACAGATGTAGTATATGCTATATATATATATATATATATATATATATATATATATATATATATATGTGTGTGTGTGTGTGTGTGTGTGTGTGTGTGTGTGTGTGTGTGTGTATGTATGTATATATATATAATTAAATTCGTGAAACAGAAGACCACATTTCTATTTTGTTAATTTATTCAATCTTCGTATATCAGGATGGATCGTGTAGAACTTAACTAGCCCAAAATTGCATGGATCGTGTAGAACCAAGCCAATATTGCTCTATAAAAAGACGGCATGGATCGTGTAGTTTACCTAGCACAGAACTGGAGTCCGAGACGCGATGTCGCAGGGAGGTGTCGGCGATGAAGAGGTTCGCTAGAGCCCGTCAAACTTGGTCGCTCGGCGTTGGACCCAGGTGTCAACACCAGCAAGAGCTTTGATGCGTCACTGCGAGATCCATGGGGAAAATTTGTAAAAACTATGGGAAATGAAAACACGGGAATTTCTTAGGAATACAAGTATGGAACACAGGATAGAGAGACAACACATTTGGGGTACTGCGAGATCACCGGAAGGGCGGGGCAGCAGTGTGTCGGGAACGGAGGCCAGTGTTTCTATTTATACTCATCGTGGCTGAAATAGGGTTACAATAGGCGGGACTGAAATTGGAGGCACAGGGAGTGAAAACTGAATTGTCAAAATCTCAATTGTGGCGCGCCAAGAAGAACGAAAAAATTTTCACGGGCGTGGAGAATTTGACGCTAGCCATGCTCTTGTGCACGCATGCAGTCGTGATTAATTACATGTCATGGAGCGTAGATTCCTGCACATGGTGCGTGTAGCTAGAGGGGTAGACTTCTTCGGACAACTTGCTCGCTTCTTAATTCATCTTTGTTGCCATGCATGGAGATCAAAATCTAAAAGCAGTCATTTGCTCGCTAGTGGGACATTCCAAAAAAATACGAACAAAAATATAAATTGCCAAATGTATATGTTCTAATGCAAACGATATGCAAATACAGAACACCCAAGTCCACGAAAAGGATGATGGCAAACAATCAGCATTTTGTAACATTAATCACAATGAAATGATAACATATAGTATATACTACTACTAAAAATACATTTTCACATGCACCAACTACAAATGAAAAAATTGAGTGAAAGAACACAAAAGAGGAGAAACGCAGCCTAAATCACGATCTCAACGGAGTTTCAGCCAAGACTCTTCGATTGTCGCAACACAACGAATTCCAGGCTAGACATTGAACAACAGTTATCTCGCCCCTTTTTTCAGAAAGGAGTTGTTTTTTGATATTGCATAGTAGGATGCATTGTTCATGAATAGAAAAGACATTTATCATTAAAACAAAAAAAACACATATATTACAAACAAGAACTACAAAAGCACATAAAAAACGAGAAAAAGAAAAACTACAAATACTACTCTACTCGGAGTCGGAGGAGATCTCCTCCACCTCCTTCTCTACCGCCGCCGCCTCCTCCTTCTCCTCTGCCGCCGCCGCTGCCACTGACGCCGCTGTTGCGGCCTCCTCCGGTAATTGAGTCTGAAGCTTCCGAGTGACGGTCTGCAGAAGATGTTGGTGGCCCTCCACCGCAGCCACCTCCCCGATCGTCTCATAGAGGACGTTGAGACGACTAGCCACAAACCCTAACACAAAGCAGTAGTGGCCGATGGTGTCCATGCTGGTGCAGACGGGAAGTTTCCAAAGACCCAGACGGTCACACGAGCGAGATGTATCGGAAAATACATCCCGCGCCAATTTGTTGAGCTTTTTTGCGCGCCCGGTGGAGGTGAAAAGGTGCTCGGTGGCCTCCTTCAGGCGCCGATCGAGTTCATCGAAGCGTTGTTTGACTAGGCGGACAGTCTCCTGAACCCAAACGGGATGAGGAGGTGTAGGCGTCGCGGGCATAGAAGGAGACAGAGGAGGTGCGGGTGCCGCCTCAAGTTCCACCGGCATTGGCTGCGACAAAAACAGAGAAGAAGGAGATTAGGCGGATGTCGACAACCTGGATCGCTTGGGTGCGGGGCTACCCATTTGTGCGACGATGGACGTGCGGAGAAAGAGCAAGAGGTGGTCGGCGATGGTGCGGCCGTTCTGAAGCAAGAGAAGTTTGGAGGCTATGATCGATGGAGTGCTGCAGCGGAGACGCAAGAGGACGGGTGTGCCTTTATAGCGGGTCATCGTCTAAGCACGCAAGTGGAGATGATTGAACACTTTGAAAACTTCCCTTTCGAACCGGTGGGTGGGTTGGAGTTAATCCAAACCATGGTTTGCCTCCTTTAGGTTATCGCAACGGCTCGACGTGTCCCATCTCGGCTTCACAGGCAGTTTTTTAATTTGACACGCAAAGGGTCCAGGGTATGCAGTGGCCCACCTGGCATACTTTGTAGGTCCGTCCGGCGGTGTTTTAGTTTTTCAGTTCCAGTTTTTAAGTTTGACACGCAAAGGGCCCACCGGCCCAAGGCATATGCAATGTTCTAGTTTTTTTCAGTTGAAAGATCGTCATATTTGAGGCTCGTTGATCATGTTTGGGGTGTAGCAAGCATGGACAAGTAACATGCACTTGAAAACCTTGCGATCATGTTTGATGACAACATTATTACGTGTTTTCTCTGCTTTTTGTTGAACATCATCATATATAGTTTGAGGCTCGTTGACGATGTTTGGGGCGTGACAACTAACATGTTATATATATAGTTTTCTCTTTTTGTTGAAAGATCGTCGTATATATATATATATATATATATATATATATATATATAGTTTGAGGCTCGTTGATCATATGTTTTGGGCATAGCATAGCATGCATCGACAACTATAACATGCATGTGAGAGAGACATCGATGATCATATATGATGATGTTGCCGCGTGTTTTTTCTCTTTTTGTTGAAAGATTGTCATATATATATATATATATATATATATATATATATATATATATATATATATATATATATATATATATATATATATATAGCCTCGAACATATGATCAACGAGCCTCAAACTTGTCACTTTGTAGTTAAAAAATGAACTACAAAGCGACAAGGTCATGGAGACGGGGGGAGTATATATATATATATATATATATATATATATATATATATATATATATATATATATATATATATATATATATATATATATATATATATATATATATATATATATATATGCTTGGACAACTATAACATTAGGCAATGACTAGTATACAATCTGACTTATGGTGCAATCATCCATCATTAACTATTGGATGTTCATCCTAGTGTGGTTGTGTTTTTTCACTTAACCCCCTCCACCACATGGGGGAGTTAGTGAAAAAACGCAATCACCCTAGGATGAACATCAAATGGTTGATGATGGATGATTGCATGATGGCACTATAAGACAGATTGCATACTAGTCATTCCCATAACATTAATGTGGGAGAGACGTCGACGATCACGTAAGATATGATGTTACGTGTGTTTTCTCTCTTTTTGTTGAAATATCGTCATGTTTGAGGCTCGTTGATCATGTTTGGAGCGTAGCAAGCATGGACAAGTAACAGCATGCACTTGAAAACCTCGCGATCATGTTTAAAGACAACATTACGTTTTTTCTCTTATATATATATATATATATATATATATATATATATATATATATATATATATATATATATATATATATATATATATATATATATATATATATAGTTTGAGGCTCATTGATCACGTGCTGATTATTAGTTGCCGCATCAGAAGAGCTTGTTTATTGGCTCATGGACAAGGAAAATTCTTTGTGCGTAGTACAAAAAGTATAAGTTGGTCGGTGTTGCCGTGCATACACGAAGGATGCGACCATGTAGTTGCTCTTGCAGGTGTATGCTAATTACGTGAGTGTTTGGGCGAGTCATGTGGTTAGTCCACAATGTACCCTAAACCCGGTGTTGAGGCCGTGTATTTGGGCATACACTCTAGTGACATGTGACAAAGTGCTTAGTCATCAATTGCGTTTGGTTTGACGTCGAAGTTGGATTGGAGATATAGGATCATCCATTTCTTTATGTCTTGGATCATCTTAAAGGCAGGCCCGGCTTTGGGCCTAGGCCAGAGGGGCTACTGCCTAGGGCCAGGCCGGGGGGGGGGGGGGGGGGGGCACGACGACAGCTGGTAAAGAGAAAAGAAATAAAATTATTTATTATTTGCATCATACGGATGCGATATAAAAAACATAGGAATTGAAATTGTATGTTTTTTTTCAATCCTATAGGAATTGAGATGAGAAGCCCTTTGGCAGCATCATAGGAAAAACAAAGGAACCTGCAACATGAGCCACGAAAGAAAAAGAGGTCCAAGCTCATGTTATGTTTCCTACAAAATTTAGCAAAGGAATCCATTCCTATAGAAACTACCCTTTGTTTTTCTTGTGAGCCAAATGGTCATGTTGGAAAAATCCTTTACAAATCCTATCCTTTAAAATTCCTTTGTCATTCCTTCAATCCAAAGGGAGCCTAAAAATAGAGTTGACATGCAGGGACGCACGACGGAGGTTATGGTGCACCGACACAACTAGACCGTACGTGTACCCGACCAGCCGTGTAGGATTCATTTTATATTTTTTATTCCCTAGGCTTAAAAGTTTCCTCATCCTCCCTGTTTGCTCTGTTTGCTCTTCCATAGGCTTAGAAGTTTTATATTTTACAATATTTTTACATATGTAATATGCACATAGGATATATCACTTGATGGTTTTGCAAAAAGACATGGGGGAGAAATATGTATATTCCATGCAACTACGTAAATCCACCCGATATAATTAGCTAGTTACTTTTTAAGATGATAAAAAATTATTATCTTTGTTTAAGTGAGGTGGTCGGGGTACACGATGTGGCATAATAGCTTATGTGGCATGCCATGGTTGTGGGAAGTCGAGGGACTAAATAATTGACCCATTTGAATGTTCAAGGACCCAAAACTGAGTTTTAATTGATAGTTTGAGGATGAAGTTGAGCTTGCGAGCTTGATGAGCACCGTCATTGTTTTGAGCAGCGATTAGTTTATGGCATTATCAAATCTGGAGTAATTTTTCTCGATCATTTGGGGATGAAAAATTAGTTAACATGCTATATATGAGGAGAAAGATTAGGATATGCTACCTTTTGCTTGTGTTGAATAACCCTGCGTCGTAGACAACATATTCGACACTTCATTCTGTTCGCCAGGATCATTCTGCCCTAAGTCATCTGGGGCAGCAGGCGGAGGACCTTGATCATCAGGATAAGGACCAGGCAAGAAATCATTGGTCAAAGTTAAGTTTGACCAAAGCTAAAAATAGAGTTGAGTTGGGACGGAGGGAGGAGTACTTTTTACAGACCACTTTGCATGCCCCGCTGCGAGCGATCTTCTTCCTCCTGACAACTCCAGCATCTAAAGTAGCGTACAACTGCACTTTAGAAGCCATAACTCCAGCGCTCATCTTTTATTTAGCCCATTTTGCATCAAAGGAAACTCACGGGGCAGTTTAAAGGAATGGAATCCTCCGGAATGGAAAGACATTCATATGTACTGTAGTTTTGTAAGTAGCATTCCAAACGGTGCACTTTAGAAGCCATAACAATCACTGCACGCGTCTCACCGTCTTCTCCGCGCGTACTAATAAAGGAACACCATCCTCTTCTCTGCAACACACACAGACCATCATCTTCTCCGCGCGTACTCTTCCTCTTTGTCTCCGTCGCGCACGCCCTCATTGGTTCCCTTTGAAGCCCATGGAGTTCCCCTTGCTGCACAATATTGCGGTCCTGATCGCGGGGTGGGTCACCGCAACCTCCCCGCAACCCATGGACGACCTCTCCAGTCTGCGCGCCACCTGCAAGGCCAAGCACACGGCGTGCCAGGATTGCGCTGTGGGCAGGCGCGTAGCGCTGGAGCGGGAGAGTATCTGGAAGCTTAACGGGAGCTACGATGCCCTCGTGGAGTGCCTCGCAATCGTCGGCAACCCTCATGCGTGCTACGTCACTGGGTTCGACCTCGTCTTCCTGGACAGTCGCGCGCAGCCGGGCACCCAGTTCCTTGCCTGAGCGGCCGCAAACGGCCAAATGGTGGCGGCTTACATCCTCTCCATGCTCCGCTACAACATCGACCACGGGGCCTACGATGCCCTCGAGTATATCCGGCGGGTCGAAGGTGAGGCCCACGTTGGCTACAATGCGGCCAGGTCCATCGCGTTGAAGTGGACCAACAAGGAGTGTTGCCGGTGTCAGCATGAAGCCATGAAGAGTGTCTATGGTGTCGTCTGGAGGTTCCTGGGCAGGCCTCGTTCGGGAGCGCTGCCAGTGGCGGTGCCCAACATTGATGATGACGCTTGGAGCTGCCCAACAGGGGGGAACCAGGGAACTGCCCGCTGCGGCAGGCAAGGGTGGGAGGAGTGGAGAGTCTTATGTACTGAGAACTGTAGGAGTAAGCACGAGCATGATGGGTTCTGCCATGAGGCGTTCTAATGGGTTATATTCCCTCTATTCCAATTTGGATGCATCCCTAGTTCTCCCAACGCCAATTAAAAGAGAACAAAGGGACTATATAAAATAGACTTGTATGTGTTTCTACTATGCGCGCTCATCTCTGATGAATGTTCCACTTGTTGTGTTTCCTTATGCGCACTTGTCTTTTGTTTAGCCCCGTTTGCATCAAAGGAAACTCACAAGACTATTTAAAGAAATGGATTCTTCCGTAAATGAAATACATTTAATCATACAGTAGTTTGGAACAAAGAAAATCAGTGTTCCCTTCTGAACGAAATACATTCGACGTGGGGATTTGCTCGAACTGAAGCATCTCTCTCCAGTTTATTTCTTAACTCGTACTACTACATGCCAATCCCATGGGGATGTGCACCGTAAGTAACTAGTATGTGCATTCTTGCTTGATCTTGGATGTACACTGCTATCGGTCCATAAATTTATTAGAGTTAGTACCTCATTTGTGACCGCAACCTCATATTCCTCATTTTTCTTCACGATTTCGCCAGATATGTGGCACAGCAGACCACCATCTTCTGGGATCATCAGCTGCGGACAAAATCGACGGGGGTCGATGGAGAAGTTTGCCATTAATGAGCGACGAGCCGTGAAGAAACAAATTTGCCTGAGAGGAACAAAGGGTGTACTACTTTAGTATTTGGAGGTTGCTGTTTCTTGGAAGTCTTCGGGGTATTACATGGGGGTCGCGCACAGTGATGGTTCGGCTTCCGGTGGTGGCGGATTCCACATCCTCTGCAGTACTGCAGGTGCATTAAGGGTGGCTGACATGTGAACCCACAGTCTATGGGACTCACGCCTCTCGCATGCACTAATGGGACGCGCAAAGTAATGGAACCGCTCTGTTTTGAACATCAACACAAGAATAATATCTTGTCATCAATAGAGATAACATACTATGTTTGACAGTAATCTGCGCCAACCATTTCCAATTTTACAATACTACCTATATTTTCTAACATTTTTCTCGTCCTTTCTTTTCTTTTCTCTCTGTTCATTGTCTCCACTTTTCATTCCAGTCATCGCTAATCGACATAACTAGCTGTTACATAATCCCCAATAAACACAAATCAAACTAATCGGGACATCTAGTCTACAGCCCTTCCCTTCAAGCAGTGGTAATAACTTCTGGCCATGTAAAGGAGTAGTGGTAATGATTACACCGCGTATAGGGGCATAGGGCCAGTGGTACGTTGGAGTTCTAACTATCTTTTTCTAACATTTTTCACGTCCTTTCTTTTCTTTTCTCTCTGTTGATTGTCTCCACTTTCCTTTCCAGTCGTTGCTACCTTTTAGTATTGTATACTACTTTACAAACCGCTTTGCAGGCCCCGCTGCGGGCGATCTCCTGGCACCTCCAGCGGCTAAAATATCGTACAGGCCACTTTAGAGGCCACCAGCGATGTGGAGGGTCGTTCATTAACATAGAATACAGATAGAACAGATAGTTCACTAAACACCAGATAGAAAACAAAATAACAGATGAAACAGATGAACAACATTGAGTTCAATATCATAAAACATTACTCCCTCCTTCCTATATTACTTGTCGTTAGAACAAGTTTTTTAGTTCATATTTGAATTAGAAAACTTGTCCTAATTATTAATGACAAGTAATATGGGAAGGAGGAAGTACAAAATATGAAAAATGGCATCACGAAACAAGAAAAAATAAAACATCACAAAAATAAGAAGAGAAAAACATCACAACTGGATTAGTCTGTGTCATAATATTTCCTGTTTTAAAGTTGGGTTCAACTAGAATGTAATCAGATGTTTGGTGCAATCGTGCAATCAACCATCTTCAACCGTTGGATCGATCTACATTACGGTCATTGAGTCTTTTTATTTAATCCTTTCCACCAGGTGGAGGGGTGGTGGTGGTGGAAAGGGGTTAAATGAAAATATGTTATAACCGTAAGATGTAGATCCAACGGATGAAAATCTTTGATTACACGATTGCACCAAAACTTTAATTGCATGTAGGGCTGTCAACGAGTCGAACTTGAGCGAGTTTGTTTCTATCATATATAAAAAGTGTGTCCCATTGAACATTTTTAATAGAATTATATAGTTTAGTTAATCATACATACATATCATAGATGACAACAAAAAATGAGCTTACTCGAACATTTCAAGCTTGAGCTCATCAAGCTAGCAGTACTCAACTTCATCCTCAAACTTTCAATGAAAACTAAGTTTGGTCCTTGAACTTTCAAATGGGTCAATTATTTAGTCCATCAACTTAAAAAACCGTTTCACTTTCATCCTTAGTCTGAGTTGGACATCCACATTGGCATGCCACATAAGCTATTATGCAATGTATATCATCTACCCCGGCCACCTCCCTTAAAAAAAGATAATAATTTTTTATCATCTTAAAAAATAACTAGCTAATTAATTGGGGTGGATTCACGTAGTTGCATGGGATATACATATTTCTCCTCCATTTTTTTTGCAAAACATCAAGTGATATATCCTTTGTCATATTACATATGTAAAAATATTTTACAATATAAAACTTTTAAGCCTAGGGAAGAACAAATAGAGCAAAAACATAGAGGAAGAGCAAACTTTTAAGCGTAGGGAATAAAATATAAAATGAAGCTACGCGGCTGGTCGGGTACCCTACAGTCCGGGCCGGTGCGCTGGTGCACCTTAACCCTTGTCGTGCATCCCCGGTGGTTCTTGGGAAGACCCTTGCAGGCAGACTAGGATCGCCTGACGTAGTGAATTTTATTGCATCCTATTTTCAGGAGTCTTTTTAAATATGGTATTTTCTCATTAATTATTGCGATCGATCTATACAACACTTCATGCTCTAGGCAAAAAATAAAAAAGATTGCACTTCATGCTGATGCAAACAACAGGCAATTAAAATAAAAACTCTTGAGCTCTTGTCAAGTTTACAAAATGAAAGCATCGGAACCCTCCCTAATGTCCTCGATAGTTAAGGTGTTTTTAATCCTGTTGATTTGTTATAGAAGTTTATTTTATTTAGATTTTTGAAGTATGCATCATTATATGCATGTAAACTCTTTCTCATGTTGAAGCAAGCAAGCAAGAGTTTAAGAAACGATTTGAATGGACTCCTTAGTTGGATAGCTGGGAAGTACAACCGTCGGATCAAAACAAATGGTGGATGCAGTCTTTACTGCACACATGCAGTAAAATGTCACTACATTAGGCGATCCTGGTCCAGGCAGGTAAGCTCTGATTCCTATCCTCCAACTCCATCTAGGCTTTCGATGATGCAGGCGGTTCACCACCAGACTGTAGAAAG
Organism: Tuctoria greenei; assembly: GCA_036927565.1. NCBI lineage: Eukaryota > Viridiplantae > Streptophyta > Magnoliopsida > Poales > Poaceae > Tuctoria > Tuctoria greenei. The sequence goes on from JAYESD010000008.1 coordinate 123,647,420, forward strand.
GATAAGCACGCACATATGTAACAGTCATTGTTGACTGTGTTGGTCTAACGACATTATTTCACTGCAATGGCCTACATTTAGTCATTAACGCTAGCCTTTGAATTTGTGTAGTGCGAAAGGGTTTAGTTTTGGTTTCACACTACACTAGCTAGCCTATATGAAGTGTATTTGTGTTCCATGATGAATACACAACAAACATTCTCCATACAGAATAGTCTCGATACCAGTAATGTTTCCCTGCATGCTTCCACTTTCTTCTGCCATGACGTCGAGTCCAAAACCAGCAACGCCTCGGTGATGAGCGGCATGCAAGTTTCTTGATGAGAAACTGACTGGTTGGGCGGGCCTCGGCCATGCATGTTTCACAGGAAGGATGTTCGCTCGAGGGTTTGAGGATAAAAGGTACTCCTCCATTCCACAATAATTGTCATTTTGGACAAGATTTTTAGTTCATTTTGAACTAAAAATGAACTAAAAATCTTGTCCAAAACGACAATGTTATGCGAAGGAGGGAGTATACCATATAGGCAACCAGCCGGAAGTTCGAAGGAAACTAGTACACAGCTGGTCGGGTACACGTACGGTATGGGTGTGCCGGTGTACCTTAACCCCCTGTCGTCCGTCCCCGGTGGTTGTTGAGAATAGCCTTGTAGGTATGCTTTGATTCCTTTCCTCCAATTCCATCTCTAGGTTTCCGATGACGCAGGCGGTTCACCACCAGACAAACCAACAAAGCCTCGGTGTTGAGCGGCATGCAAGTTTTTTGATGAAAAACTGACTGCAGCCCTTTCCGTGTCAAATTAAAAAACTGCTAGTGAAGCTGATGGGACACGTCGAGCTATTGCGATAATCGAGAGGGATGCAAACCGCGGTTTTTCAAAAGCATAATTGCCAGAGCCAAACGCGGTTTTTATAAGCATAATTTTTTCCCGCATACGTTGGGCTCTTTGCGTGTCAAATTAAAAATTTCTCCTTTTATCGAAAAACATCTCCTTTAATGACGCCAAATTTTCCCCTTTAACCCACTTCATGCGTGAATCGAATTGTGTGACCCTCCACACCGGGGTCCCCTAGAGTGGAGACAATGAACTCCAGAAAAGAAAAGAAAAGTGGAGACAATGAACTCCAGAAAGAAAAGAAAAGAAAGGAAGAGAAAAATGTTAGAAAGAAATAGGTACTACGTACGAGATTTAAGATGAAAGAGCCTGGAGAGCGAAACTGTAAAATAGGATATCGATTGACGCAGATTAATCCAAGTCGTGATGTTGTGCTTCTGTTCTTGTTTTTTTTTTTTGATGTTTTTTCTTTTCACGTTTTGTCATGTTGTTTTCCTGCCAAAATCTGAACAGTGGCGATGTTATTATTGCAAGGACTGGAACAGTCGCGTATGCTTTATTTTGATCGGAATACCACCCCATTGCTACATTAACTTATTTGGATAACAAAATACCAGAGCCAGACGTGCGCCCGTAGATGGGCTCACGCATCATGGGGGCGAACACCAAGCGTCCCAGCGCAGTTTCGGCCCAGGAATAGACTCAAGCGCAGTTTTAGCCCACGAATAACAAGCGGCCCAGCGCAGTGTTTGACTTACTCTGATAGCTTCACGTACGCTTTGTCCTGGCTGCCTCCCCGCCGTACCCTTCAATCCATAATGGCCCCTCTCCCAATTGCACGAAACGCGCCTGGAGGAGCATCCACCGGCCGCCACGCTCTTGGAAGAGCATCCGCCGGCCGCCACACTCTTGGAGGAGCATCCGCCGACCGCCACGCTCTTGGAAGAGCATCTGCCGTCCACCAGCGTGGAGGAGCATCCGTCGGCCACGCACGTGGAGAAGCAACAGCTCTAGGTACAATTGCTCACATATTGTTATTGTAGTTCTATCCTCTTATGGATACGCTGATTGAATTGTAGGAAGCAATGTCAGAAGATAAGACATGGATGGGAAACGACAGGCGTACGAAGGAGTGGTAGGATGGAATGAAGTCATTTTTAAATTTAGCATTCTAGGGCACTCGTGAAGAAGAAATTAAGCCTTGTCCTTGCACGAAATGTCATAATATTTGTCACGGGACACACAAGGAAGTTCATCTTCACTTGCTTCGTAATGGGATGTCATTTGATTATACTTGTTGGGTACACCATGGAGAAAAACGAGTTGAGAAAAATATTACTGAGCAATCATCAAATAATGAGGAGATAATTTCTGATGATGCTGCTATGGAAAATATGTTGTCCAGTCTACTTAGAGGCACTGATCATGGTGGTACTTCAGCAGATGTTGATGATCCAGAATATGCTATAAACCAACAGGAGCCAACTGGGTGTGCAAAGGCAATCTATGACTTATTAAATGATGCCAAAAGGGACTTGTATCCAGGTTATGAGAAGGTGACCCAATTATCCTTCATTGTCAGGTTGTACCAGATAAAGTGTTTAACTGGTTTGAGCAAAAAAGTGTGTGAGTTGATCCTTGAACTATTCTCATATGTGCTTCCAGAGGGCCATTGCATTCCTAATACACTTGATAAAGTTCAGAAGGTTGTTCATGACCTCGGGCTGAGCTACGAAAAGATCGATGCATGTGTCAATGACTGTGTGTTATTCCGGAAGGACTATTCTCTGCTGGATCGATGCCCAAAATGTGGTGAATTAAGATGGAAAAATAGTACTGGTGGGGATGCAAGAGAGACTTTACCTTGTGGAAAGCCAAGAAGATTGTAGCACGCAAGATTCTACGATACTTCCCTCTTATTCCCCATCTTCAAAGGTTTTATATGGCAGAATCAACGGCATCAAACATACGCTGGCACAAAGAAGAACGTATTGATGATGGAATATTACGCCATCCTGCAGATTCGAAAGCATGGAAGCATTTTGATAGCATTCACCAAAATTTCTCATCTGATCCTTGCAACATAAAACTTGGGCTAGCATCTGATGGTTTCAATCCTTTTGGAGTAATGAATGTTCCTTATAGTACATGGCCTATGATTCTAATCCCTTATAATCTACCACCTTGGTTGTGTATGAAGCAGCCTTATTGGTTTATGTCAATGATAATTCCTGGGCCAAAGTCACCTGGAAACAACATTGATATGTATCTGTAGCCTTTGATTGATGAGCTAATGAAATTATGGTATGATGGTGTTGAAACATACGACAGTTCAAAGAAAGAGACATTTCTCATGCAAGCTTCTATATTGTGGACAATAAATGATTTTCTAGCATATGCAATGCTATGTGGATGGAGCACAAAAGGTAAGCTAGCATGTCCATACTGCCATGTAAACACTGACGCCTTGTGGTTGAAACATGGACGAAAGTATTGCTACATGGGTCATCGTCGTTTCCTACCTCAAAATCACAAGTGGCGTCAAGACAAAGCTTCTTTCAACAACAAGATAGAGAATAGAGATGCTCCAACTTCACTCTCTAGTCATGAAGTACTCATACAATACGATACTTTTGATCAAGTGAGTTTTGGACAGATGAATAATAAGAGAAAGCGCACTGAGGAAGATAGGTGGCATAGTTGGAAGAAGAAAAGTATATTTTTTCAACTCCCGTATTGGAAGACATTGCTAATAAGGCATAACTTGGATTTCATGCACATTGAGAATAACATTTGTGATAGCATATTGGGGACATTGCTTAATATGGATGGTAAAACAAAAGATAGTCTACAAGCTCGTCTTGATATGAAGAAAATAGGTATACGACCAAAGCAACATCCGGTTAGTATGAAAGGGAAGTATGATTGTCCATCAGCATCATATACTTTGCAAAAAGATCAGAAGACCACCTTGTGCAAGTTTTTGGCGGATGTGAAGATGCCCGATGGTTATGCCTCAAACATCAAGAGATGTGTGGACATAACAGCACGTAAGGTATCAGGTCTAAAAACTCATGATTGCCATATTATATTTCAGAAGATCCTTCCTATTGCAATACGTTGCATATTGCTTGAAAAGTTTGTTGCACCTTTAGTTGAGTTTAGCAGATTCTTTTCTGGAATTTGTTCTAAAGAATTGGCAGAACCAGATTTGGATAAGATGATTAAACAATTCTCTGAAACAATTTGTAAGCTTGAGATGTTGCTTCCTCCCGCTTTCTTTGATATCATGGTAAATCTTCCAATCCATCTTGCCGAAGAAGCTCGCTTGGGTGGACCTGTTTCTTACAGATGTATGTATTCAATTGAGCGGTACCTTGGTACATTGACGAGGTATGTACGTAACAGAACTCACCCGAAGGGTTCTATAGCTGATGGATATATTATGGAAGAGTGTATGACTTTTTGTAGTCAGTTTTTGGATTACATCAGCACCAAGCTTAATAGGCCAGAACCTCATGAAGCTGCAGCTAGGAATGAACCTTCTCTCGAGTCTAATATATTTACAGAAGTTGATAACTCTAAAAAAGGGTTTAAATGGGGAGAACTTATTATGGTGGAACTACATAACATCAGGCATTATATTATTTCTAATGTTGAAGAGGCCGCTCCATGGATCAAGTACGTATAACTTAGATGTTCTATACTATATTGGATCATGCTTATTGTAGATGGCTAATTTAATTTTGTACCCTTTTCAGTGAGCATTTTGAAGAGCTGAAAAGATTCATTCTCGTGATGTTGAAAAACGCCATAGAGATGAGTTTGTTTATTGGTTTAAAAAACGAGTAAGTACATGCAAGTTTTTACTTTGATAATATTGAACAAATATGTGTTCTGAAGTTGGTTTATCGATGACCCCTTTTATACTAATTAATGTGTACATATTACGACATTACACGAAGAAGGCAAAGTAACCGATTATTTGTATGCATTATCTAGAGGACCTGATCGTCGGACATGTTTTTTTAGTCGATCATTCATAAATGACTTCTTCTTTCGAACAACAGACGTGGAAAAATATTTGCGGACGCAAAACAGTGGTGTTGTTGTTCGGGATGGTGATCATGAGTGGTATGGAGTCATCAAAAAAATGATTTCTGTTGATTTTGAAAAAAATCAAGAGGTTCTGTTATTTGAATGTGACGGGTTTGATTGGTCTCATTCCAGTCAGAGCTAAAGCAGAGGCTACAAAATGGATCGATATGGAATGATAGATGTTGACACTACTCTTTCTCAATTTAAGTATGAGCCTTACATTCTAGCCACCCAAGCAGAACAAGTTTTTTACGTTCGAAGTGTGAAGCAACCTAAATAGACTACAGTTGTTAAAACGAAGCCACAAATCCTTTTTGCCATGCCCCTTGGAGACAGTGAAAATAATGTCACTAAGACGATGGAGGCTGAGACATTTGATGATCGACGACTTACTGATATAAATGAGGATAGGACCTCATGGGATAGGAACGACATTGAGCGAGCAACTGGTGATGCTTCCGCTCTTCAAATGAGAACATGTGATCAGTTTGAGACACATAGAGTTCCATCAGAAAATGAATATGACGACGATGATGATACATATATCAATGATGGTATTGTACCTCCAATATTTGGGGGGGGGGGGGGGGGGGACAGCGAAGATGGTGATTTTTTTATATAAGTATTGTGTGAACTAGCTGTACGTGAACTATTTGATTTTTTTTGAAAATATAGAAGCCACTATTCGATTTAGCAGCAAGCCGATATTTAATCATGGTGAATCGTGGCAAAAGTTTGTAATGCAATGATTGTGTTCCGTGACGATAGATCCTAACGCCACGAACTGGTGAATCGTGGCAAAATTTTGTAATGCAACGATTGTGTTCCATGGCGATAGATCCTAACGCTACGAACTGGTGAATCGTGGTGAAAGTTCCTAATGCAACGATTGTGTTCCGTGACGATAGATCCTATCGCCACGAACTGGTGAATCGTGGCAAAAGTTCCGAATGCAACGATTGTGTTTTCATGGTGATGGATCCTAATGCCACGAACTGGTAAATCGTGGCAACAGATCCTAATGCAACAATTCTATTCTGTGGCGATAGATCCTAACGTCATGAACTGGTGAAGCGTGGCAAAAGTTCCTAATGCAACGATCGTGTTCCGTGGCGATAGATCCTAACGCCACGAACTGGTGAATCGTGGCAAAGATTCCTAATGCAACAATTATGTTCCGTGGCGATAGATCCTAACGCCATGAACCGGTATTTCGTGGCAACAGATCCTAATACAACGATAGTGTTTCATGGCGATAGATCCTATCGCCACGAACTGGTGAATCGTGGCAAAAGTTCCTAATGCAACGTTTGTGTTTCGTGGCGATAGATCCTAACATCACGAACTGGTGAATTGTGACAAATTTTCTAATGCAACGTTTGTGTCTTGTGGCGATAGATCCTAATGCCATGAACTGGTGAATCGTGGCAAATGTTCCTAATGCAACGATTCTGTTCCATGGCGATAGATCATAATGCCACGAACCGGTATTTCATGGCAACAGATCCTAATGCAACGATTGTGTTTCATGGCGATAGATCCTATTGCCATGAACTGGTGAAGCATGGCAAAAGTTCCTAATGCAACGATTGTGTTCCATGGTGATAGATACTAACGCGACAAACTAGTGAATCGTGGCAACAGATCCTAATGCAACGATCGTGTTCCGTGGCAATAGATACTAACGCACGAACTAGTAAATCGTGGCAATAGATCCTAATGCAACAATCGTGTTCCGTGGCGATAGATGATAATGCCACAAACTAGTGAATCATGGCAAAAAATTCGTGGCGATAGATCCTAATGCCACGAACTATTGAATCGTAGCAACAAATCCTAATGCAACGATCGTGTTCCATGGTGATAGATGCTAATACCACGAACTAGTGAATCATGGCAACAGATTTGTGGTGATAGATCCTAATGCCACGAACTAGTGAATCATGGCAACAGATCCTAATGCAACGATCGTGTTCTGTGGTGATAGATGCTAATGCCACGAACTAGTGAATCGTGGCAAAATACCAAGCTTATTGCAACGATTTAGTATTTGTTGCAGTACAATCGTTGCAACAGGATGGAATCCTTGTAGTGCTTGTTTGTCATGGGTTGACGTAATCTGGTCTTGTAATACATGATCACAGCCTTAATACGTGCATCAGAGAAGGAGTCCTTCGTAAGTTTTCTTGCTGAAGTTTAGAAAACAGACCTCGCATATGATCCACTCATGCCTTCCTGCAATTTAAATATATCCTGCATAAAACCAACAATTAATATCAACCAAAATAAGATGCAACATAATTTAAACAATCAAAACAAACTTACCCCAAAATCTCCCAAACTCTGTGCTCACAAGTACCCGCAGTGCCATATGATTTCAGGACATAGTGATCCCAATTATGCGCGGGAACTAGTTGACCACCCACAAGGACCATCCTCGAGAAGCAAAACCGAATGACATTTTCCAACTTCGTGTTAACACATCGTCGATGCCCTTTGCCATCCCAACCAACCTTGATCCAGCACCTAGTACCCTTTGGCCTTATAACCATCCGCTCGTCGGGGCTTTTACTTGGAGCACATAAAATGTGCCTCCACGGCCTGTACAAATAATATTAATTAGTTGACAAGAAAACCAATATAAAAGATAGCTTATCAAGTAATTAAAAAATACTTGTAGGGGCATCGATCACTCTGCCCTTCTCTTGCCTCTTCTAACTCTGCCATTATTGCCAATCTTCCACCTCGATCCGGATCATATTCCTCTTTGCCACTCTCTTCATCCTCAGTACCACCCTCACCACCTTTAGTACTACCCTCACGACCACCCTCACTGCCCTCAGGACCACCCTCGCCGCCCTCAGGACCACCCTCAGAGGACGACCCAAAGGTCCGCTTCTGAGCCTCCTCCATCATGCTTGCTCCTGATCCTCCTCCCTGCTCCTGAGTCTCCTCCGAGTACAACTCGTTCTGAACCTCTCTGACTTGTGTGGGACTCGAACCTCGTGCTAGCTGGCTCGATGCCTGCTCTACCACACACCCAATGAGTTGTCTATGTCTATCTGCACTCACGGTCGTGCCCTGCAAATGCAAATAAACATGTAAAAAATAGTAAATAGCTAATTATGACATTGAAGTGTATATAAAAAAACAAGGTACCTGAAACAAGGATGTGAGATCCGAACCACTACTTGAGTGAGACGTGGAGGAAGAAGTATCACTCCGCTTCTTCCCTTTTTTGAAATGCTTCCACATCTGCACAAATTTCAAAATAATGATTAGTATACGAGAATATAAAAACAATAAACAATAAATGGTAAAGACTAAGTTCACAATAAGAATTAAAATATCAAAGAATGCATACAATAAGAATTAAAAATCATCAGCATCAGAATCTGCTTCTATCACACGTGCATGAAGATGTTCACGTCTCTCTTCTTCTTCCATCTCTTCTTCAAACTCTTCTCCTTCACTCTATTATTCAATAATTCTTTTTTTATTTTCAATAATCCTTTTAGATTGTTGAGGACGTTTTCTCGAAGGGTCGACTTGTTCTTCAGACATTAACTCTAGAATAGCACTAGCTATTTCTGCAAGTCCTCTCCCAGAAGATATCCTAAAATCTTGTACTTCCTCGACTTCATATTGATAAACACCACCATTGTTGTCTTCATGATTCTCTATATACTCACCACAACATTATATACAACCCACCAATTTTTAAAACTTGATGAGGATAACTTAAATAGTACCCTTGTTCCACTTGATGCCCAAGTACAACATTGTTGTTACAGGCTTTATAGCACGAGTTGTGGTTGAGCTCCACCACTCAAAAATCATCCCCTCGTGTGCCCGATGTTGGATCAAACCAGTGACAGTCGGAAAACACCAACTTTAGTTCTTTCAGACCATCAAATGTGTACTAAATTATTTTTTCAAGAACACCATAGTAGTCACTCACTTATCCACTACCCTCGGCGGCCGTTATACACAATCCACTGTTTGATGTGGCTGCAAGTGGGTAATTTGCTTCTAAACTTGCCATTCGAAAATGGTATCCGTTGATATTGTATTAGTTAAATTCCCTGGCTTTCAATTGACCATGCGACATCTGTCGCAAGTCATCGGAGATGTTGACATCCTTCATACACTACATATACAACAATATACAAATTTAGCATATTATGATAAACATATGAACTATGATTGAAATACAAAGGACGGATAGAAAATTACATGTTCACGGAACCACTTCACAAAGTTTGGGCCACTTTTTATGCCATGCTGATGTAAATTATCCAATTGACTTTGTGCCGGTCTTCATAAAGATGTCAAGTACAGATTGGCAAACACTTCAAAATGTGGTAACACTTGTTCCATGTTGAAAAACATGTAAAGCATGGTGTAGTTCCTCTCTTGCTCTGAAATATAATGAGAAGCGGCAAGTCCAACACCTTTACCCTTCCAATGAAAAATCTTAAGCTCAGTCGTAGGTTGCTCTTCTACATCATGATATCATGTCGTAGATGCATCGACATTGTTGGCACATGAGAAATATTTGCTAGAGAAGTTTGTAATCTCTTTAGCCGCAAATGCCTATGCAATACACCTTTCAACTCTTGCCTTGTTGCGCAGTGTAGCTGTAAGTTTTTCAGTTCTCTTTCTTGACTATACATCCACCTGAACTGTGCAGGTCCTGCTACTAAAGCTTCATAAGGCAAATGCACCAGCAAATGTTGCATAACATTTATAAATCCAGGCGGAAAGACTTTGTCCATCTTACATACAAGCACAATGATTTCTTTCTCCTACTGCCGCATCATCTTCTTTGACACTTCCTTAACACATATCTGCCTATAAAAGTAGCTAAGTTCAACAAATATCTTCCACAATTCAGGTTTGAAGTAGTTCAAAACATTATCCATACAAGCCTTTCCATCATAATATGGTAATCGTGACTCTTCGGCCCATTCAGTTTACTGGTGTTGAGATTAAAACATCGTTTTGTGTTAGCTGCATAGCGGTCTGGAAACTTCAATGTTTTCAACCAATTGAGTATTTGCTTTCTTTCTTCTGTCTTGACACAGTATGGGCTCGTGGCCTAATTTCATTTCCACTTGCATTTGTTCTAATTTCAAACCCAGGACAATCACAAAGATCGGCTAAATATTTTCTCACATTCAAATAATCTTTGGTTTGACCGGTAAAATCAAAACTTTTGTTTATGATGCTTTCAGCGACATTACGCTCTTGGTGCATCAAATCTATGTTGTGCGGTAGAAGCAACACCTTTGCATATGGTAGCTCTCAATAAAATATGAGTCCAGTTGTGTTCTATACCATAACCTTTGAAACCATCTTCTTCGTTCTCTTTTAACTTTGCATGCCATGCCATTTTTTGTTCACTTGTCAATCGACGAGGTGGTCCTTTTGTAACTCTTATGCCTTTCCGGAATGATTGTATATTGCTCCTAAAAGGATGGTTTGAAGGAAGGAATCATCAACGACAATCAAAGAAGCTGATTTTTTCCATACTTCAGCCTTATGGCATCAGTGTCACTCATACATATGGGACAACAAAATTGTCTGTGGACACACCAACCAGCCCAAATGTCATATGCCAACAAATCATGAATTGACCATAGATACACTACACGTTAGTCAAATTCACATTTCATATGATTGTCATATGCCTTTACACCTTGCCACGGCTCTTTCAGCTCTTCAATCAACGGTTGCAAAAACACATTGATTTTCTTGTCTGGATGTTTAGGACCAGGAATGACCGCCGTGAGGAATATGTATCCTTCTTTCATACACATGTCGGGAGGGAGATTGTAGGGCATGATAAAAAACAAACCAACAAGATTATGGGTTGTTACTAGTGCTGAAAGGAGTGAAACCATCTGTTGACAACTGAAGACGAACATTTCTCGGATCTCTTGCAAACTCCAGATCAAAAACGTCTACAACTTGCCAAGCCGCGCTATCCAAAGGATGTGCCATAACATCTTTGGCATCGTTCTCACGTATCCCTTCAGAATGCCACCTCATCTACTTCGCTGTTTTTTGGACAGAAACAATCGTTTAAGCCTTGACGTGATAGGCATGTACCAAAGTTGTTTGATCAGTAATTTTGAAGATATTTGCTCCCCATCATCACTCACAACGTCCACATATCTAAATTTCTTGCAATGCATACAATGAGTATCGTTCTTGTGTTCCTTCCAAAACAGCAATCAATTATTCTCACACACATCAATCTTCTCATAATTCATGCCCAGACCAGCCAAAAGCTTCTTAGATTGATATAGATCATTCGGCATGTTTTATGAATTGATGGAAGGAGATCCATGATCAGCTTCAAGATACCATTGTAGCAATTGTTTGCAAAATTGTACTTGGACTTCGTCGTCATTAGTCGTGTGACCGCCTTTAAAACAGTCACATTGGTGGCCTCATGCACTTCTTCATCTGAGGCGGCAAGAAACTTGTAAAACTTCTTAACCTCCTCCGGCGGTGCCTGCTCTTCGTACTCTCTACCAATGTCTGCAATCATCTCATCCATCGGATCTTTATCCTCATTTCCGTCCGACTCATCAGCATGCTCTATCTCTCCATGCGCACGCCACACGAGGTAGTCAAGCATAAATTTGTGCTTGCAAAGATGCAACTCCACTTCCGACTTATTCAGACATCGATGATTCCGACACTTGATACACGGAGACTTCGCAACACAAGAATCACTAGCAAATTCATGGCTCAGGAAAGCAGTTGCGATATGAGCCCATTCATTAGTGTGCACACCTGTTGAACTCCATCAAACATATATCACCTTACGATCGTCACCAATATTAAAATTACAATAAAAATAAATATATGTTAATGAACATATATGGTTGTTTTATAGTTTGTTTAATGTCACGGTCATACATCTATTGGAAAGGATAGGTCCTAAACCCACCCAAGAGTATCCGAGGGGCTGTACTTATGACAAGATGTGTGGTCTGGATCCAGACAAAAGTTTGGCAGCATAACCCACTGTTCTCCAACTGCACGCCCAAAAATGGTGCAGTGGAGAACATTAGGGTTATGCCGTTGAAGTCTCGTCTTGATCCAGACCCGTGTCTCATCACAAGTCACGCCCCATCGGTCACTCCCAGGCTGTCTAAAAAGATACAATTATGAACCTAAACGCCTCACATGCGTTGATGCATGTTAGACGGGCCGGTTCGAAACGGGTGACATATATTGTATAGGTTACGTTAACTTTCATTTTTGAGTAATTTACAAGATAGAGGTAAGAACGTGAGAGAGAGAAGGAAAGAACGGTCGAATGGCTTTGCGGGTTAGCCATCGTACTTTATGCTTTGTTGGGTCCCGCCGTTCACGCGCGAGAGCTTGTCGTACTCACCTTCACTTTTCACCACCATACCCGCCTATACATATAAGTGCCTACTGAATGGGCCGTGTCGGGCCATAAAAAGGTTGTGTCGAGCCGAGCCAAATCCCGTATATTTATATGTCAAAACACTTGGTCAATTAATATAATAGATACACAATAATAATATCAACGACTAAACTAAACTCATATCAATTAAACATAAACAAACATCTACTACAAAATTATTAAGTCCTACAAATATTCAATTAAACACATAGACTAACTACATTCAAAATACCAATGGATCCTACACATATTCAAACTAACATATATATGATAATCAAGTTCACATAGACATATATGGATCAAATGCAATGTAAAATTGCATAAGTAATGCATTGAGATATACAATGTACAATATAGCAATGCATAAACTAATCAATCCACAAAACTATTGCCCATGCATATGAATCACAAACTAATGCATCGAAACATACAAAATATATAGCAATTTTACAAGTTTAGATTTTAACCTTGTGAGGCTGCAAGGGTGAGGCGTCGAGCAGCAGATGGGCGGCGAGGCGGCACACGGACGGGGCAGCGAGGCGGCTCGTGGCCTCACTGGCAGCCGCCGGACGAGGCAGTGAGCGACACTGGAGGAGGAGCGCGGGTGCGCGCAAGGGCCCACGGACAAAAAGGAGGCGGCGCGCGACGGCTGCGTTGGAAGGGGCGGCGAGGCGGCGCCGGAGTCGAGCAGCGGCATGCGGGCAACGACAGAGCGATGAGGGCGGCACGCGAGTGGTAGGTTTTTTCACTTGTACGCGTGCCATGCGGATGTAAGCGGGAGTAAAGTCGTTGAAACCCCATAGCTTACGACTCTTATTAAGGCTGGTGGGGTCCACATTATGGGCGTTGGTGTGGGGGATGGAAGCGACAGCTCAAAGCAAGGCATGCGGGGCCCAGTTTAAGGCTGTCGACCTGGGCGGTATGACTGACGAATATAAGTACAATTGTCTATTTCCTCGTTCGAACTGACGATTTTAGCATTCGGGTGGGAACATTTTTTTGGTGCACGGGGCTCGCCCTATACCGTCGACTTTCGGGCTTTAACTGACGAACGTAAATTATGGTAGTCGGCCTTGCCGCTCTTACTAACGACCATAATTTAAGCTATCGGTCATCAGCGTGACACCGACGGTTATACCATAATCACTGTCGGTATCTTAAAATCAATGAATTTACCCGATTTAAAGATCATCGGCCCCAACGGTTATATTTTCCCGGACACTTCTTTACCCGATTCCTGTAGTGCTATGACTATAGAGATAACTGTTACTTGAGATTTATTTTTCACATTCATTATTTCCCTAAATTAACAATGTTATCATAATTCATACTAGGGGCTATTACGTTGATTTGGGGAGGGAATGAATGTGAAAGTAAAACTTAAGTATTAATTATGTCAATAGTCATAGGGGCATTTTCGGTATTTTGGACCTAGATGACACATTTTAACAAATTTTGGCCTGCTGGGAGGAGCGGGCCGGGAAGTTCCCTAGGATAGGGTCGAAATCATGTGCTCAGTGAGTTATCTAACGGGTAGATCCGAGTGGAACCTGGTCGAGCAAGTTCTATTGAGTCTACAGGAATGGGTCATCCCTGTTCGTTAAACATGGACCTCATCGCGGCACAACACCCATGATCCATGAATTCTCAGTGGGGACATCCTTGTAGTTCTCGGGTCCTCAAAGGGCCCCGGTTGGCTTGGGCGCCAATCCTTCATTGGTACACTACAGAGTCACCGAGATGAGACTCGAATATGAATAGTTGGAGATGTCGAGGGGGGTCTCTCCTCCGAGTTCACCTATGCAGGCCATCTCAGGTCATCCATCCCTCACTCTTGATCGCTAGGGGCAGCCATTTTGACCCGTGAGATAGGTGTGACACCCGGTTCTAAAAAATGAACCAAGTGCAGTGTACGTGTGCCCAGGATGTTCATCACACATACACAAATGCATCACAAACAGAAATCATAATTTAACCATGTCACGAATAATATAAATACCTTGATTCGATTGCAACGGTAAACAATCTAGTGTAGGCGATCCAACTCCACAGGCAATCGACAGTAGTACGCACGCCTAGTACTCCATGTTGTCTTCTAAAATATCTCATGTAGCTGAATTAAGTGGGGGAGTAGCAAGAGTGAGTACATGTCATATTCAGTAAGTGTGGAAAAGTATGACATGTAGCTAAAAACAAGAATGATAATAAATAGCTAATTGTAGAAAAGTACATTAGTCCATAAACATGTAAAAGCAACCTAAAATGTCTATGTGAGATTAATTCCATCATAACCCAAGTAATTATCATAATCCATATCCATCATTCTCAATTATCATCATAATATATTTATAACCAACCAATAATCAATATCATCACCATATGCAAATTTCATATCTTCTCATAAACAAACATGCTCATATGACATAACCAATCCCTTACCAAATCATCCCAAACCCAAGTCCAATTCTAATTATGTAGGTCATCCAGACGCTCTTAACTGGGAGCACAACTATCATGATAGTTTTACACCCTGCAGAGCTTGTACCACTTTACCCACATGTTCATGATTTCATCACCTTTCGGTGATTAAGGAACCTCCATTATGCCGTATCACACTTCCGTAGGTGTGTGGCCAAGAGATCACAAAATAGCCTTTCAAAAGGGACTACTATTATGTACGGGCCCACTAAGGTTTCACTGGCAGGCATGAATCTCCATTCTCCCACCCACGGGCCCCTTCGTGTGTCATGCGGATCCCAGGGTAGCCCTCCTCGACTCCCATTTCTCGCGCCATCTAATGGTCCATACAATACTAGCAGCACTCCTAATTATTCAGTTACGCCGCACCCATACTTGGCCTTGTGGTGGCACTGTTGTCCTGGCATATTCTCGCATCAACCGATCCTTAGATCTAAGACAAGCAAAACCACCATATCATCCAACCCAATCCACAAACCATGCTTGCTTAGATCTCCCAACTCCCATATTACCAATTAATCATGTTCATCAATTTCTCATCATCCATTAATTTATAATTAGGTCATTTGGTTGTTTTCCCATCCCAGTTAATTAGAGCGAAGCAAAAAGGTAAAAAGCCTTTCCCAACTCTCTATAATGTGATCCAAGTGACAAGGATGGTCAAACAAGTCTAGTAAACACCTATAAGTGGGTTTCCCATCAAATTGACACAAGCATGCAGTTTTGCAAATAAAACATTCAAAAACAGGATCAATATGGTCAAGGACACTTGCCTTATTCCGCAATTCAGTGCTCAATCAAATCAAAGTCTTGCAGATGAAGATCCTCGAATATCCGCTTCTCGATCGTAACCACTTGAACGTATCGGTCTACTCGCAATCAACCACATACACAAGCAAACATAGGCAATAAATACATTGCAATCAACACTAACAAATATGCAATGACATGAATGCACCTGAATAATTTGTTATGATGATTAATAATTTATTACATGTGTTTCATATTTATTACAAATTATTTAAGTAAGTTTTTGGATTAATAACTATTACTCAGAATTGAAATAATTATGCTAAGATAAGAATTAGGTTGAAAATATCATAAAATACTTCCTCTAATTTATTCTGAATTTTTTACAGCTTTTAAATAATTTCCTTAATGATTTCCTATTTATTTGAGCAAGTTTGGAATTAACAAGAATTTATTCAGATGCAAAATAGTTATTTCAGAACATTAAGTATGCTAAAAATATTATTGATAACTTACTAGAATTTATTCTAAATTTTTTGGAATTTTATAGATTTATTTTGATACTTTATGAATTAATTAGGCTTTAATCTTATTTATTAAATCTGAAAAATAGATTAAATAATACTCAAAATATAAATTTAGTCAAATCTAAAATAACACACTGATCTTGTATGATTTAATCTAACTTGCAAGTTTTAGGTTTTTAGGTTTATTTATGATGATCTGGTGATGATTTATGGACGTATGAATAAATTAAATTCTACACATTATATAATTTGAGTATTAGATTAACTGTAAAATCTACCGTGTGCGCATCTAGTTTGGATGGTTGTGGAACGGCGGCGTAGCGTAGACGAAGTAGATAGCGCAGCTATCCTCCTGAGGCAGGACAACGGCAGCGCGACGATCTCCGACGGACGGCAACTCTTTCCTTCTCTTCCTCTTTTTTTTTTCTTCGCTAGCAGCTAGATTTTTTTTTTCAGTGTGCCTTAAGGAAATAGGGCGGGGCTCTCGGGAGGCCACGATGGCCTTTTACAGGGGCTGAGCAGTGGCTGCGGCAGAGTCCCGATCAAGTAGGACGGTCCTGATCAGGGTGGATTTTTCTTTTTTTTTTCTTTTCCTTTGTGCGGCATGGAGAGTCCCGCTTGGATGGAACCGTGCCTTGCTTGAACCTTCCGCCCCCTTGAACCTTCCCCCGGTAACTTATAGAACATTAGAACATTCCCTTGGAAACTTCTAGAACCTTCCCACGGAAACTTCTAGAAGGTTCCCCAAGATTCCAAATACTTCCAGAAAATTTCAGAAACATCCGGAAGGTTACAGAAACTTCTGGAAAGTTCCATTTCTCTTTTTCCTTTCTTTTTTTGCTTGCAGCAGGGATCGATGGGCTTATTCCTGGAGGCCACGTAGGCATGAAAACGATCGGAAAGAGACGGAAAAAGAGTCAAATCGTTTTCATTTTCGTTTATATTTTTCAAAAACGGACAGGGGAACGGAATTATCAGAAATGATTACGGTATCGGATATATCGAAAATATCGGAAAACGGATATATTTGAAGGGAAACATGTCGAAATTGGATGGGTTTCGACTTTTTTCGAAAAAAATACCCAAAACATTATAATTAATCATTAGTATTTTAGCACTTATTAAACAACCAATGGTCTAACAACAATTTCACATATTTAGTTCAGGGAATATGAAAGAAATATGAAAGCCACCAGCAACATCTTATCAAAAGTTCTGTCCATTTCAGACAACAGCTAGTTACAGAATACGGACAACAGCTTATCAAACTTCCGTCAAAAGTTTTTCTCATTTCAGCTTAAATACATGCAACAGAGTCCAATCTTGACCATAACATCAACATGGCTCAACAAAATAAAGCAAAATTTTAATCTTCTCCAACCAACAACAGTGTTCAGTCCAGCAGCACTTAAGCAATCCAACTCTGTCCAGTCTAGCAGCACTTATCATTTTGGTTCAGGAATTGTCGAGACCAGCAACACTTAACCTCCAACACAGTCCCTGACTTCCCTTTTTAGATGATGAAAAGTTCCGACCTTCCCCTCCAAGGAGGTTATGGTCAATTTATTACAAGCGAGTACAAATACAGACAACATATTATCTAGAACAAGGCGACGATAACTGGATGGCTAAGCACACGACTGTGGACCGGACTTCGTAAGTCAATATTGCGGCACGCTATTCCTTCATATTTTTCATAAGTGCACCAAAGATCTAGCATCCATGACTTCCTCTGTAGAGTACCTGCATTTAGTACTATAAAATTCAGCCTGAAATTCGTTCTCACCAGGAATCGAACTCAGGACCTGAGTAGTGCTACTCAGAGTACTTAACTACTAGGTTAAGCCCCCCCTTTCGCAGTCCCTGACTCCCTAGATGAGTGAACATGATGCCCCTAAAAATCAGTGATCACAACACAGTGCTAAAACCATAAAATGGAGCAGTTGCGAGTGGCAAGATTCGCACTACTGAAAACTAGACTGAACTGAAACTAGAATGAATTGAACGAGAAAATCAAGCGACAGAACTGAACTAGAAAATCAATGAAAGAACTGAATAGAAAATCAACATCAGCATTAGCTGAAAAATGAAGCTCATACCTGCTCTTTCACCATTTTCCAAATAACTTCTCGCCGTCATCCATCATGTCCGGATTTCATTGACCACAACAGAAGGATTAATACCTCGAGTTGGAGTTGGGAGTATCCAAATTCAATGGCAGAGGCGGTTCCCATAAGAGATTGTGTGTGGCCAGCGTGGGGCGCTTCTTTGCAGTTGGGGCCATGGCGGTCAGGCGACGGCGGGCCAGCAGCGGCGCTGGTGACAGGCGGAAGCGGCAGTACAGGCGAGTAGACTCTAGGAGAGGCATGGCCTGCGAGCGAATCGGGGATTGGGGACATGGAGAGGACGAGGCGCGAGAGGTGGCGGCCGCTGGGCAACTGGGAGATGGCGCATCGAGCGTCGGGGATTTGGGTTTGACGTCGGGGACTCAAGGCAGTTGGGCGTCACGAAGGAGTCGGGAGTCGAGGATTTCGCCCAGTTGCACTTAGGCCATCCGTGCTTCGGGGGTGGAAGTGGGCCGCGGCATTGTTGGGCTGAGATGCGAGATGGTTGGGCTGCGGACGTATTTTAATCTGAATGAAATCATAAATTGTTCAGATATTTTGCGATCATATATGGTATTCCGACAATTCGGTCAAAAATCAGGTCCGATCGTTTTCGTTCCGATTTCCGAATCCAAATTTCCGAACTCCAACTTATTTCCGAGTATGTCCGAATAAAATGGTAATCGGGTCGGATTTTCTCGAAAACGATGTCGGATGATCCAGAAAATTATCGTATTTTCACCCCTAAGGCCACGGTTGTTTGTTTTTTTTGTTTTTTTACTTATATTTCTTATACTTATTTTATTACCTCTTTAAAAATTCTTATTCTTTTATTTCTTTTTGTTTATTATTTACTATTATTATTGTTTTATTTGTTTAATATTTTTATTTCTCTCTTATTTTTAATATATTTATTTTATTATATTTTATTTTCCTATTATTTGTTATTTACATATATATTCTTTCTTTTTATTTATTTAGTTATTTTCTTAGTTATATTTATACCTTATATTTTTCTTTCTTCATTAACTGTTATTTGTTATTATTATTTCTTTGTTAGTTTCTTTCTTTATATTCTATTTTATTTTATTATTTGTATTAACTATTGTTTCTTTCTTTCATATTAGATTTTCTTTTCCTTATTTATTTCCTTCCATATTTGTTATGCTAATTTAATTGCTATTAATGTATTTATCTTTTTAAACGAATATCAGTACCGTGGATGAATGCAAATGCAAAATGATATGCATATATTATATATTTTTCTTTATAAAAAAATTTCTTCCTATTATTAAATTCTAACTTCCTATTCAAATTTTAATTTGTCAAAGTTTAAAAATCGGGATGTTACAATTCTACCCCCCTTAACATGAATCGGTCCACGAGATTCGAGTGGATCGGAGAAGAGATTTTGAAATAAAACTATAGATTCTTATTTAAATTTGAATTAGCCAAATTTTGAAAATTGGGGATGTTACAATCTACCCCCTTAAAAGAAATCTCGCTCTCGAGATTCAAACGGACTAAAGAAGAGATGAGAAAACTCTGGATAACATCTTCATGCTCCCATGCAGCTTCAATCGAAATAATGATTCTTGTAGTAGTGACCATCTTCGACGGAAGTAGAGACGAGAATGAAGGAAGATAGAAGGAATCTCAACCTATATGCATGCATCAAGGTATATGATCCTAAATAATATATTATTGGATGAGGATGTGGATATATACAGTGTTCCACAATACACATCCAAACGCACAACATACAAGCAAGCAATCAAACAATTATCACACCACCTAATCTAGTGCACTAACAAACTAAGCATTTATTACACATTTATACAAAGGTGGTTCTAAATCCTAATAACAAGATAAAACATTATCATAACTACTACGGGATGGTGAAGTATCCTATTCTGCGAGAACGGCTTGAGATGGGTCCATACGAAGCTCCTCCATATGAAGTGCATCTCGAAAGTCTTCTCCCTGAGGTGTGTTCCTTTCGGTACATATTCGAATGCTCCTACTTCTTCTGGATCTTTAGAGTGCTTGGTTGGTCGTCTAAATTTTTTGCAAAAGCAGTGTGTTGGATATGAAAGGAGGAAAGAAATAAGTCAAAATAAGTTGGAGAATGAGAAATTTTTAAACGACAATTTTCAAAAAAAAAATCCTATGTTCTTAACAAAAAATCATTAGAGATGAGAGGTGAAATAGTCCAAAGATTGCTGCAGCAACAAAAAGGAAAAAAGAGAGTGTGCGACATCAAAAAGGGAGAGAAAAAGAGAAAAATTTGCAGCAGCAAGCAATGATTAAAGTGGCTAAATCATCAAGGAAAATGCAACAGCAAAATATATATTTTTTTACAAGAAAATTTAGTAGAGAAAGTATACAAAACGCAGCAGCAAACACGTTAAAATGCGGCTGTATAAGAAGGTAAAACACAGCAGCAATTAATGTCATTAAGTGGCCGAAATCGATGAAAATAAAATGCAGTAGCAAACGATTAGATAAAATAGGTTTTAGAAAATAGTTCCTATGTGTTCTGTGGGTGTCCATTCTACCTAGTCTTGTATCCTACAGTCGACCCGGCTCTAATACCATTTTGTGACACTCGGTTCCGAAAAATAAACCAAGTGCAGTGTATATGTGCTCAGAATGTTCATCACGCATATACAAATGCATCACAAACGGAAATAAGAATTTAACCATATCACGAATAATATATATACCTTGATTCTATTACAGCGGTAAACAATCTAGTGTAGGCGATTCCAACTTCACAGGCAATCGACAGTAGTACGCACGCTTAGTACTCTACGTTGTCTTCCAAAATATGTCATGTAGCTGAATTAAGTGGGAGAATAGCAAGAGGGAGTACATGTCGTACTCAGTAAGTGTGAGAAAGTATGACATGTAGCTAAAAACAAGAATGATAATAAATGGCTAATTGCAGAAAAGTACATTAGTTCATAAATATGTAAAAGCAGCCTAAATGTCTATGTAAGTTTAATTCCATCATAACCCAAGTAATTATCATAATCCATATCCATCATTGTCAATTATCATCATAATATATTTATAACCAACCAACAATCAATATCATCATCATATACAAATTTCATATCTTCTCATAAACAAACCATGCTCATATGACATAACAATTCCCTTACCAAACCATCTCAAACCCAAGTCCAATTCTAATCATGTAGGTTATTCAGGTGCTCTTAACCGGGAGCACAGCTATCATGATAGTTTTACACTCTGCAGAGGTTGTATCACTTTACCCACGTGTTCGTGATTTCATCATCTTTCAGTGACTAAGGAACCTCCATTATGTCGTCTCACACTTTCGTAGGTGTGTGGCCAAGAGATCACAAAATAGCCTTTCAAAAGGGACTACTAGTATGTACGGACCCACTAAGGTTTCATCGGCAGGCTTGAATTTCCGTTCTCCCACCCACGGGTCCCCTCGTGTGCCATGCGGATCCCAGGGTAGCCCTTCTTGACTCTCATTCCCCGCGCCATCCAAAAGTCCATACAATACTAGCAGCACTCCTAATTATTCTGCTACGTCGTACTCATACTTGGCTTTGTGGTGGCACTGTTGTCCTGTCATATTCTCGCATGAACCGATCCTTAGATGTAAGGCAAGCAAAACCACCATATCATCCAACCCAATCCACAAACCATGTTTGCTTAGATCTCCCAACTCCTATATTACCAATTAATCGTGTTCCTCAATTTCTCATTATCCATTAATTCATAATTAGATCATTTGGTTATTTTCCCATCCCAGTTAATTAGAGTGAAGCAAAAAAGTAAAAAGCCCTTTCTGACTCTCTATAATGTAATCCAAGCGACAAGGATGATCAAACAAGTCTAGTAAACACCTATAAGTGGGTTTCTCATCAAATTGATACAAGCATGCAATTTTGCAAACAAAACATTCTATAACATGATTAATATGGTCAGTGACACTTGTCTTATTTTGCAATTCAGTGTTCAGTCAAATCAAAGTCTTGCAGTGAAGATCCTCGGAATCCGCTTCTCGATTGTAACCACTTGAACGTACCTGTCTACTCGCAATCAACCACATACACAATAAATACATTGCAATCAACACTAACAAATATGCAATGACATGAATGCACGTGAATAATTTGTTATGATGATTAATAATTTATTACATGTGTTTCATATTTATTACAGATTACTTAAGTAAGTTTTTGGATTAGTCACTATTACTCAGAATTAAAATAATTATCCTAAGATAAGAATTAGGTTTAAAATATCATAAAATACTTCCTATAATTTATTCTGAATTTTCTACGTCTTTTAAATAATTTTCCTTATTGATTTCTTATTTATTTGAGCAAGTTTGGAATTAATTAGAATTTATTCAGAGGAAATATAATTATTTCAGAACATTAAATATGCTGAAAATACTATTTATAACTTACTAGAATTTATTCTTAATTTTCTAGAATTTTTCTAGATTTATTTTGATACTTTATGAACTAAGTAGGCTTTAATTTTATTTATTAAATCTGAAAAACTGATTAAATAATACTGAAAATATAAATTTAGTGAAATCTAAAATAACAGATTGATCTTGTATGATTTAATCTATCTTGCAAGTTTTAGGTTGATTTATGATGAACTGGTGATGACTTATGGACGCATGAATAAATTAAATTCTACACGTTGTATAATTTGAGTATTAGATTAATTTGTGTCTATTAGATCTAAACTATAAAATATACCGTGTGCGTATCTAGTCTAAATGGTTGTGGAACGACAACGTAGCATAGACGAAGTAGATAGCGCAGCAATCCTTCGGCGATAGGACGACGGCGGCGCGACGATTTCTAAGGACGGCAACTCCTTCTTTCTCTTTCTCTAGGTTTTTTTTTCACGGTGCCTTAAGGAAACAGAGCGGGGCTTTCTGGAGGCCACGATGGCCTTTTATAGGGGCTGATGAGTGGCTGCGGCAGAGTCCCGATCAAGTAGGACGGTCCCTGATCAGCCTGCATTTCTCTTTTTTTTTTTTCCTTTTACCTTTTACGTTTGTGCGGCCTGGAGAGTCCCGCTTGGATGAAACCGTGCCTTGCCTGAACCTTCCAGCCCCCTTAACCTTCCTCGGTAACTTCTAGAACATTAGAAACTTCTCTTGGAAACTTCTAGAACCTTCCCCAGGAAACTTCTAGAGGGTTCTGGAAGATTCCAAATACTTCAGGAAAATTCCAGAAACTTCTAGAAGGTTCTGAAAACTCCCAGAAAATTCTAATTTTCATTTTTTCTTTTCTTTGCTTGCAGCAGGGATCGATGGGCTTATTCCTCGAGAGCCACGGTTGTTTGTTTTTTTTTTTTTTTACTTATATTTCTTATACTTATTTTATTACCTCTTTATAAATATTTATTCTTTTATTTCTTTTTGTTTATTATTTACTATTATTATTTTATTTGTTTAATATTTTTATTTCTCTCTTATTTTTAATATATGTATTTTATTATATTATATTTTTCTATTATTTGTTATTTACATATATATATTCTTTCTTTTTATTTATTTACTTATTTAATTAGTTATATTTATGTCTTATATTTTTCTTTTTTCATTATCTGTCAATGTTATTATTTTTTTATATTATTTCTTTGTTAGTTTTTTTCTTTATATTCTATTTTATTTTATTATTCTTATTAACTATTGTTTCTTTCTTTCGTATTAAATTTTTTTTATTTCTTTGCTTCCATATTCGTTATGGCAATTTAATTGCATTTAATGTATTTATCTTTTTTAATGAATATCAGTGCCGTGGATGAATGCAAATGCAAAATGAGATGCATATATTTTATATTTTTCTTTATAAAACTATTTCTTCCTATTATTAAATACTAACTTTCTATTCAAATTTTAATTTGCCAAAGTTTAAAAATCGGGATGTTACAATAGGTAGGTGTTGACGTTTCTTACGCCACAGATCATTTCTCGGAAGAGATGAGGTCCGCAAGCGCACGGAAACTGTCGTGTAGCATTTCACCTAAGAGTATTCACAAGGGTATCGTATTTATTTCAAAGGAAGACAATGGAAGAAAGTAAACACTACTATTATGATCAAGCTATGTGACTATAGGTGTCCAATGGGCCGTGCCGGGCCGGCCCGGCCCGAGCCCGGCTGGGCTCGGGCCTTAGAAATCTTGGCCCGGCACGGCCCGGAAAAAAATTGGGCCGTGTCGGGCTGGCCCGCGGGCCGAAGGTTGAGGCCCGGGCACGGCCCGAGTCCAATTTAGGCGTGCCGGGCCGTGCCGGGCTATAAACGGGTCGTGCCGACCCGGCCCGGTCCGCAGCCTGTTTAAGTTAAAAATACACTAAAAATGCGGAAAAATCAAAATTCGGGCCTAAACGGGCCGTGCCGTGCCGGGCCAACCCACGGGCCGGCCGTGCCATGCCTAAACGGGTTGTGCCCGCAAGCCCGACGGGCCAGAAGTCAAGGCCCGGGCACGGCCCGCAACGGGCTTCGGGCTGTCCTGGGCCCGATTTTTTCGGGTCGTGTCGGGTTCGTGCCGGCCCATCTAGCCCGGCCCATTTGGACAGCTATATATGTGATACTAATCAATTATCAAGACAGGGGTAAGTTGATAATATATGGATAGTGTGACACACACCTGAGCAATCTATTCTAAAGTGTAGATGGGTCCTAATGAATGTTAGACTAAGAGTTAGAGAGTTGCTTCTACAATTCTTCTAATATACATATACATAGCCCAGGTTAGATACTAATGAGCATGTTAATGGTAAATCCTTATGCTAAGTTATTCAACATATCGGGCACGGGTTTACCCCTAGCAATACTAGGATGACTCCCACCAAGAGTTTGTGATATAGTCGAACGTGGAGAATTACAAAGGACAGATAGGGCTGTCACCACTTATTGCCTACGTCTTCAATCTGTGGGTCTACGAGACATTCAACACTACTTAACTATCCTAGCACCATGCTAACATATTAAGTAAATACCTTAGAAGTTTGGGCACAAGCCATCCTAAGGCAATGAACTAAATCATCATTGAACCAATGTTGATACATATCACAAGTGATTCATATTAACATGATCATATGATAACTAATTAGACTATAGTGGGGGTTTATAGTATTTATGATGATAGACTAAGAGTGATTTGGTATAATCATAAAGACTACTCCTACCACATACATGAAATCCACAATCAAACAAGAAGCACTTCATCTAAGTATATGAATAAAAGAAAACTAAAGATATTATTTTTATTATGCATAAAGTCACAAATATAAGAAAAGATACATGAGTCATACATTTCCCAACTTGGACTTGGGACAACATGATCTCCTCTCTATAGCCTAACTCCACTAAGGACTAAGAGAACTAGTGTATACAATAGAATGATGCTCAAGTGGTGTGTGTTGAAGTAAGGGGTGAGGGGTCCTATTTATAGGTGGAGAAGGGTCGGTTCCCGCCACCAAAAGCGTGTGAATCAGTCACCACTGACTTCTTCAAGCCGGAGGAGCCAACACGTGGAAGCTTATCGAGTTTGGCACCAGGACCAGGTCGGCTGACTAGGGGGTCGGCCGACCTGTTATTTGCACCGTTTCACGTGTGCTTTCTCCAGATCACTGCCAGGTGGGTCCCATCCTTTGATATGGATGCTACACCGTTGTATGGCCTCGGATACTTCTGTTTGTGGGCCATTTGATCCATGTGGTGCCACATATCGGTGCTTGATTGGTTGGGATGATATTTTATAGGATTCATCCCCTTGTTTCACTTCAATTATGTATAAAATACCTGCATGCACCAATTTCTTCAAGTACAAGTGGTAATAAGTTAAATAGAAAGGTGATGTGTACAAGAAATGATATTTCCTTCACATAATTGAGTTATATTAATGGGTGAAATTGGTATATAACAACCGTCAACAGTAGGCAATTCGAATCTGGAACATGTTCGTGACCCCAGAAGTGGGTCGTAAACTTACCCATCTTACCTAGGCCTGCTTGTCTGTTAGCGTCGCAGCCTATGCGTGTAGTGGGAGACGTGGGGATGCTGCAAAACTTGGAGTCGGTGCCGCTTACGAGGAGGTAGACACATGGCAAAATCTAGTCTCTGTCAGTATCCAAAGATTTCGGAGATGTGCCACAAAATTGATTCAAAACAGGACCAGTTATGGGAGCATCAGGGGTGCATGGCACATGCTCTGGTGCTCCAGTACACACGCCTACAATTGTGTGTTTTTGATGTGAGGAGGCATTTTAATGTCTATGTTCGTCGCCCACACGTTTCTCAAAACACTCATTCTTGTAGCCTCCATGATGAGCGTTATAAGGCACCAACGTGTATGCTAAAACCTCCTCTGTCTTACCCATTCATATCCAGGTTTCCTTCTGCCTCATCCTCTTTATTGCAAAACCAAGCGAGTTAGTTGTTTGTGAGAGGTGGGTTAAGAACTCTTGAGATAAAACTTTTCACCTGTCGCATGATGCTGACGTGGTTGAAGAGAGTGGCGGGGCCTGAGAATGATTGGGCTGCAAAGAAGGACAGGGCATATGTTGAAAAGGGTTTGTCACCACATGTGATTCTCGTCAGTGGTGTTCTTGCTTCGGGTGCCAACGTGGCATCTCTATAGCTCGCAACTTAGGGTCCGAATCCATCGAGGGGGGGGGGGTCGGGGGGCTCATCGATCCCCATTGTTCTTCCAGGTCGGATTTTGT
This sequence comes from Tuctoria greenei, assembly GCA_036927565.1. Lineage (NCBI taxonomy): Eukaryota > Viridiplantae > Streptophyta > Magnoliopsida > Poales > Poaceae > Tuctoria > Tuctoria greenei. The sequence continues at coordinate 123,674,407 of JAYESD010000008.1, forward strand.
TTGCTCTGTTGCTCTCATCTTTTTGATGAGACATGGTGTTTTTGCGTTTCATGTCCTTCTTTCGTGTCCTAGTGAGTATCAACCTGGTGTGGTCGTCCTTGCAAGGGGACAGAGGGAAGCGTTTTGACTGCTGGAGGGAACTCCTTTGGATGTGGCGATGTCTCTATCGTGGTAGAAACAAGTGCCGTTGTCTTCGGGGGATACTTCTGTGGTGGCGGCATAACGTTTTCCATCCTCGTTGTCCACTCGGTAGGCCTCATGCCAAGGCGCACAGCTCCAAAGGTTGGCGATGCTTGCTTCGATGGGTACGTCGCAGTGGCAACCTGCAGACGAGTCGACTACGTGAGCAATGTTGACGATCGTTATATATCAATTTCAACCGTCAATATAACTCAATTATGTGAAGAATAAATATTTCTTACACACATCATAGTTATATTTAACATAATTCTACTTGTACTTGAATAAATAGTGTGTGCATGAGTTTTTATGTAGAAATAATGGAAAATGAGGGGAGCAATCCTAAAAAGTGCCACCCCAGTCAATCATGCAACAACATGTGGCACCACATGGATCCATGACGCATTCCCAGGCGTATCTGAGGAGATCCAACGATGTATCACCCAGGAAGGGGATAATTGCACACCTGGAAGTCACCCTGAGGAAGCACACCTGAAGAGAAGCCAGGACCAGGTCGGCCGAACCCCCTAGTCGATTGACTTGGCCCTGGCCCCAAACCCGGTCTTCCTCCACGTGTTGGCTCACCATGGCTCCTTGAAGGCAGTAAAGACTGATTCATGCGTTAATTGTGTCAGGAACCGCCTCTACTCCGTGTATAAATAGGGGGGTGCCTCACTTATCACACACACCGCTCAAGCATTCTCTCTTGTATTACACTAAGGCTATTAGTTCCTTAGTTGAGGTCAGGCTATAGAGAGGATCCTCTAGTCCCAAGTCCAAATTGGGAAATGTATGGCTCATGTATCTTCTCTTGTATTTGCGACATTATGCTTTAAAATATTATTAGTCTTTATTTATTCATATAATTGGATGAAGTGTTCCTTGTTTAGTTGTGGATTCCATGCACATTTTTGGTATTGAATGTGGCCTAGAGGGGGGTGAATAGGACTTCTTGATTCTCTGTCGGAACCTGCAACACTTAACAACCAGATCAAATCTCGAGATATTGGACTAGTCCGGTCAAGCTCGGACTAGTCCGATGTGTACCGACTAGGTTAATCAAATTGATCGATTAACTTGATCCTAGAATGTAAGCAGCGGAATTATACTTGTAATTTAAGTGTTGCACAACTATGACTTAGGATGTATCACAATTTAATCTTAAACTCAATGTTTCAACGTAAAGTGAGCACGATTGATTGAAACCTTAGATATATATATGAAATGTAAGAACAATGGGCGCAAAGAAAGAACACAATGATTTTATCCCGTGGTTCGGTTCCTACAGAGGCAACCTATGTCCACGTTGAGGAGTCCACAAAAGGATCGGGTCTTCTCCAACCCTACCCTCGTTGGATTGCCACGGAGGCCCATCCTCTTCACTAATCACAAAGGGGAAATAACCAAATTCAAGGGGCCTTCTCACAAGTTGAGGGCTCCCCAAGATTACAATATGAACTCCACCAAGAACACACTCTTAAGATCACAATGAAATTCATAGGAGTGTGTTAGGGAATCTGTCAGCGGTTGGAGCCGGCAGATCTCCCTACACTACTAAAGTGATAGGGGAGTTTGATGTTTGGTGTGGGCGCGCGGAGATTCAAGAAGGTGAATTGGAGTTTGGCACAGGAGACACAAGAATTTATGTGGTTCGGGCCGCCTGAGCGTAATACCCTACTCCTCGGGTGTGTTGGTGTTGTATTAACAGTAAGAGCTTGTCACGAGTGTATGAGGTGCGTGAGCTCGTTCGTGAACGTCCCTGAGTGTATCGTCGGCCTGTCCTTTTATAGTACAAGGGCAGGCCATTACAAGCTAGCCTGGCCCGACATGTGGCCCCGGCGGTTACTAGTATTGATACACGATTAATTGCTCTTAATGATCCTGTAACGGGCTTTGACAGCACCGTTACTGGTGTTAAGATCGTCCGATTAAGTGTCATTAATATGGCATTAATGGCACTTAATCGGGTCTTGAAGTCCTTAGCTCTCCTTTGAAGGTCCGGAGCTGTTACAAGGTCTTCTGGAGGTTAGAGGCTAAAAGGTCTGATGATTGGACACGTGGCAGCTCCGGAGCTTGCTGTGGGAAGCAGGTAGCTCCGGGGCTACTAGACACGTGTCAAGTTTGGAGCTTCTCTCGGTCTGGGGTTAAGTCCGGAGGTGCCGTTTTGGTATGTGGCCCGGAGCTTCCCCCTTGTGGGCGGTAGCTCCGGTTTGGTTGTACACGTGGCGACCCAGGGATTAACCATGTTGGAGAAGCGGGTCCGGTCATGTCTGACAAGTGGGCCTCCGAGGGTCTTCAAACCAAGTAGATGGCTTTCCTTTGAGATCTTTGTAACCTCAAGGGGTGTACGGTTTCTAGGGTACCGACAGTGGCCCCCTGGACCTACCTCCGAGGAAGATCACTAGGGTGAAGTCATTCCGTCGGAGGTGGGTCCATCCTTGCGACTCTTGAATTGAGTCTTCAAGGGTCTTCGAAGGTGCCGTTGGCAGGGATTTACAGTTAGATCCCGCCGCGTGGTGCTCCTCAGGCGGCAGATGAGATCTTTGATGTGCGGATCTCATGCAATTGAAGGTCGCCGGTTCCCGATACGAAAACCGTATCGGTTCCGCGCGCCCTGTCAGGCCGCCGCCTTTGGGTTTCCCGCCTCGTGATGACAACTGTTCGCCTGGGTAAGAGCCTCGACTTGATCGTCGGGGTGGTCCCAGGCCCTCTTGTCATCGGTTGGGTTGAATTCTTGAGTGGTATCTTCGACTTCCCTGCGGTTTCCATCCAAGCGTTGCGAGGGCTTACTTAAGAAGGAAAACGCGCACCGTCGGGAGTTCTTTACGCCTCTCATCTGATCTTGCGCTCAAACTCCCAACTCATGCTTCGCTCTTCTTCTCTTGCCTAGCTGTGCCGCGATGGAGTTGGGTCTGCGCGAGAGTCGCTTGAAAACCGACAGCGATTTGAAGAAGGTCCGGGCCCTCATGGGGTGGTCCTCGGACTTCTTCAACCACTTGGTCCATGCCGGAGGAGAGCTCCCCTTCGAGAAGGAGCGCACCGGCGAAATGGTGTACTTTTCTTCGTACGCCATGGTGGGGTTGATCCCACCTTTTTCTTCCTTCTTCTTGATGCTGCTAGACTTCTATGGTCTTCAGCTATACCACCTTGGCCCTCACTCCATTCTCCTCGTGTCTATCTTTGTCCACTTCTATGAGATGTGGGTGGGCATCCCCCCTGCATCGAACTATTCTGGACCTTCTTCACCGTCCACACCACCGGTCGGAGCAATGAGTACCTTGGCTTCTACTACTTTGTGAAGCGCAAGAAGTGCCCATTTAAGTACCTCCGGTCGTTCCCTTCCGGGAAGTGGGATGACTGGAAGAAAGATTGGATAGTCGTCAGGGTGGAGGAGCATGAAAGGTTGGAGCTACCCGACGGTCTGCCCGGCATCGACACGATGATCTGGAGTAAGGTTCCGGTGCTGGCGGAAGCTTTCAACCCCGCCTTGACCAGGATCCGCCAATGCGTGGAGGGAGGATTGACTCCTCAGGCGGTATTCTGCAATTTCCTGGCCAACAGGTGGGTGCCACTGAAGAGGAGGGAGAAGCTCGCTTGGGCCCTCAACAGCGTGATGGACGAGGACCGGGTTGAGACCGGGTTGAAGTCCAACATGGTGGGGAAAACCTTGGAGTTCCACCTCAAGAAATTCCAGCATGGCATCGACGTCGACGGTGATGACTTGACTCCGCCCTCGGCCTTTCTCCCTCTGAGCGTGGAAGTGGAGTTCAGCAGGGAGCTCCGGCGGACAATGCCCGCACTTGACGACCTTGGTGTCGTCGAGAGAAGATCAACCACCCGGGTGGCGATCCCTGGAATGCCCTAAAATGGCTCCGTCCCTGCCCCACAGCCGAGGGTCATGGTCGTCGGCAAGGGCAAGGAGCTGGCGGATGAGCCGGAGAGCTGGAAGAGGAAGCTGCGACACGCCGACGGAAGGTCCGTCAGGCCCGCTACTTCCGCCTCGGTTCCTTCTCCCCAGAGGGGAAGATCTTCTGCCACCGTGGCGACTGTCCCCGTAGTGGGGTCCTTCCGGAACGATACCGTTCCTGCAGTGGGATCCTCCCGGAGCGCGTCTGTCCCCGTGGTGGAACCCTCCTGGGGTGCTAGCTCCGAGCGCACAACTCCTGCACCTGGGACGGTGGGAGCCTCCAGGTCCAGGGGTTCCTCCCAATCGAGGAGAGCCTCGACCCGGGAAACGCCCGTCGCTGCGACAAGTTCCGGGGGGCCTTCTGGAGCTTCTACACCGACCGTGGCCAGCCCGGAACGTCCAGGAAAAAGGTTCCGCGCAAGCTGGTGCGGAAGCCTTCTAAGGTAATTTTTAATCTTTACCTTGGTTAACTTTTTAATTGTAGCGATTGTTTGTTAATTTTCTTAGTCCATCATCTGCAGCGTCCCCAAGAAGGGGAGTGAAGCTCCGCCCTCGGCCACAATGTCTGAGGCCGTGGGAGCTTCTGCTCATGTCTCGGTGCCGCCCCAGGTGGTGGCTGAGGCTGCGACAGCTCAGGCGCCGGCTGTCGTCGTCATGGACCTCGACTCGTCCCCAGAAGTTCCCGTGGTAGCGCCGGACCACGGGAGTGAAGACACGCCAGCGGCACCTGTCCCAGAGGTTGAAGCTTCGGGTCTTGGTGCTGCAGTGATGGAAGCTCCGGCTGTTGAGCCGGAGGAAGTAGTAGTCCCGGCCTCGGAGCCGGAAATTGTCGAAGCCCCGGCGGTTGAGCCGGAGGTGACTGAAGCCCCGGCATGTGAGCCGGTAGTCGAGGTAGTTCCGGCAGTTGAGCCGGCTACCTCCGAAGCACCGGCCGCTGAGCCGGTTATTGATGGAGCTCCGGCCTCAGGGCCGGTCGAAGTTGAAGATCCTCCGGCTCTTGAGCCGGTGGTCGAAGAGGCGATGGAGCTCGAGCCTCCTTCAGAAGAGGTGCCCAGACCGGAGCCAGTAGCAGCTCCTGCTCTGGAAGCGATGACGTCGGAGGTGCCTACGACAGAGCCAGAGTGCCCAAGCGAAGTCGCTGGCCCCCTGCCCGAGGGGGCGAAGGAAGACTTGGCGGCGGGGCCTTCTTCGATGGCGACTGAGGCCATCCCGGAGGACGGCCCTAGTGCCTTGGAAGCTCAGGGGTCCACTCTCGTAGAGTGGGACCCAATTTTTGTATGTGAAGACCCGCTGGAACCAGCGGAGGAGACCCCAGCAGGTCCGGAGGCCATCCCGCTATCGATGTCTATCGACAACGCCTGCTCCAGTCTGCGTCAAGTCCAACTGGCCTTCTTCCACGACAGCAAGGCTCTTAAAGAGGAGCGCCAAACCCTTAGGTGGTGGCGTAACCGGCTCTACTTCGAGACCAAGCTGGCGCAGTTGAGGCTGGCGGATGACAAGGAGTGGATCAAGCGGGAGAAGATCTGTCTGGAGTACTGGGGCAAGCTGTTGGATGACAGTGAGAGCATGACTCATGCCCTCGACGCTCAATCCCGAGAGATCTACGATCAGGCCAAAGCTGCCAATAACGCGGCCGATGCTCAGCACGAACACCTTGAGGCCATTAACACCGCACTCATCAAGCGCCGAGAGGCACTTGAAGAGAGGGAGAGACGGCTCGAGGATGAAGAGCAGAAACTCCTGGAGCTGCGGGATGACGTCTTAAGGAGGGAAGAGGAGCTCACCGAGAAAGTAGCTCTGGCTGACAAGGGCCTCGAGGAGCGCGCCAAGAAATTGGAAGAGTGCTGCCAAGAGGAAGAAGAGAAGACCTGAGTGCGGGGGCAGGAACTCTACGAATACGAGTGTGCCCTTGTTGCCCGGGAGAAAAAAGTGGAGGCTAGGGAGAAGGACCTGGTCGATCGCCGGAACAAGATCCACCTCCAAGAGGAGGAGCTCGGAAGACTTGAGAGGCGGGTTGCTGCAAAGATTCAGCAAAACGCCAAAGAAGTTGAGCGCCTCGCCCGTGAGAATTCCGAACTGACGGCGGCCAGGAGATCCCTGGAAGAGATGAAGAGCTTAAGGACGGCGGACTCCCTACCGATTTGGTAGTTCCTGGGCAAGGCCAACGACGCGCTGATGCTGATGGGTTTCAGCCCCGTGCGCCCGGATGATCCGGAGCCGGAGCCGGACCTTGCGCTGCAGGCGTTGAGCGTAGCAGGTAGCAAGCTCTCCAAGGTGGGCGATGTCATCGCGGACCAACTGGAGGTTGAGGGGCAATCCTTGGCGAGGAACGTCACAGAGTATGTGCTGACATGCTACACCAGCCGGAACTCCCAATTTCCTCTGGACCCGGTGCTTGAAGGCCCCGTCGAAGGAGAAGGCGAAGCTACCCGAGCCAGCGTATCGGAGGTCGCCCAGAAAGTTGCCGAGTTCTTCCATAGGGTCTAGGACCATCTCTTTAGCTCTCACTTGTATTTTCTCTTCTTCTTCCTCAATTTTGTAATCCCTTGTCTCCAGATGAATGAAATCCCCAAAATTTTTGCGAATTTCACTTTTTGTCTTCAACATCTTTATCTTTACTTGGCCCCCTGGTAGATGTACACAATTTGATTGTGAACATGTACCAAAAGGATATTGTGTTTTGTTGAAGACTCATTTGCTCCGAACTTGTAGCATTTAGGTCCGAAGTCTTCGATAGTGAAGGTCCCCTGAGGTTGTCGGAGCTTAGAAGATCCGGCATTGTCCATCGCTGGAGCTTGGTAGCTCCGGCAATAGCCTCTATCAACACGTAGAGCGTCGATAGTTAGTCCTCCGGGGTGTCGGAACTGAGTAGCTCCGGCAGTGACCTTTGCCAACACTTGGCTTGTTGGCAGCAGACTCCATTTACCGGGTCTTCTCACCATCTTTTATTCAGCGTCGACGGTTGGCCCCTTTGGGGAGTCGGAGCTTAGTTAGCTCCGGCTTTTCTCCATCAATGTAGACTTTATTTTTCTTGCACACTTAAGTCAAGAAAAATAGTAAAATTCGTTCCTTGTCTATAATTTCATCGCGGCTTATGATTCTCAAGAAGACTTTAAGTTGAAAGCGATTTTAAATACAACCGGATGCGTTGTCTTTTCTTCTAGGTTCAGCTGTCCATGGACCCGCCTTACTTCGGCCTGCCGGGGTGTAGGTAGAGTGGCATACTTAGGGTGCTTGACCAGGCTGAGTCAATAGCACACTCCGGCCCTAGATTGGCTTGGCGGCTTTCAGGCGAGTTGGCCATGAACGGTATTTGAATCCAAAAGAACTGACAATACAACTCGAATCGTATATAAACCGGTCGAACTAAAATTTCTTAAGAATTGCACGTCTTAGTTATAGACAAGAAAGAGAAAAATAAAAATGTTGAGCATGTACAAAATAAATGCACGTGGAGTCTATTTCACATGAAGATGTCTTTCATTATAGGTCCGGGGTACAGGGGAAACAAGTACACTCTTAGGGTACGGAACCAGGCTAAGTGTGTTTGGTTTCTTGTTTGACCCAGGGTAGTTAGCCGCACTTTTAGTCCTGAGACTATGACAAGTGCTGCATGAGCTTTGCGAACCTTTCGGGAAAGGTCCGGCTGCTCTCCCGGAGGAACTACCCGACTCTGTACAATGACTCTATAACATACATCCCAAGTTACTCAAGACTCACCTCCGTGGTATTAAGTGTAGAACTTACGGAGGTGCTCGATGTTCCAAGGATTTGGGAGAGGTGTCCCATCCTCGGTAGCCAAGCGAACGCTTCCGGGACGGGATACTTTGATCACTCGGAAGGGCCCCTCCCAGCCGAGGGAGAGTTTGTTTAACCCTTCTCTGGATAGTATTCTCCGTAGCACCAGATCGCCTTCCTCGAGCTGTCGGTTGTGTACATGCCGCTGGTGATAACGCCGTAAAGCTTGGCGATATCGGGCATTCCGAACAGCTGCTTGGCACCTTCCCTCCTCAAGGAGGTCTAGGTCTTCACGCCGGAGCTGGTCCTGCGCGGCTTCGTCGAAGGTCCGGACCCGGAGCGAACCCAAGGTGATTTCCGGAGGAAGGATTGCTTCAGCTCCGTACACCAGAAAGAAGGGTGTTTCTCCGGTTGACCGGTTTGGAGAAGTCCTGTTGGCCCATAGAGTGGGCGGAAGCTCTTCGATCCAGTTGGCTCCGTGTTTTTTCAAGCGCTCATAGGTGCGCGTTTTAAGTCCTTTAAGGATTTCAGCATTTGCTCTCTCGGCTTGGCTATTGCTGGCTGGGTGAGCTACGGAGGCATAGCAAACTTGTATGCCAAGGTCTTCGCAATATCCTTGGAATGCGGAGCTTGTGAATTGAGTCCCATTATCAGTGATGATTTTGTTTGGGACTCCAAATCTGCTCACAATGGATTGCAGAAAGTTGATAGCAGATTGCTTGTTGATCGTCACAACTGGAGTCGCTTCCGGCCACTTGGTGAACTTGTCAATGGCGACGTACAGGAACTTGTAACCTCCGACGGCTCTTGGGAAGGGTCCCAAGATGTCCATCCCCCACACAGCGAAGGGCCATGTAGGAGGTATCATTTGTAAGGGCTGAGCCGGTGTATGAATTTGCTTTGCATGAAATTGGCATGCTTCACATTTCTTCACCAGCTCAGTGGCATCCTGGAGCGCTGTAGGCTAGTAGAAGCCATGCCGAAAGGCTTTTCCGACCAGCGTGCGAGAAGATGCGTGGTTCCCACACTCGCCTCCATGGATTTCTGCGAGAAGTTCGCAACCTTCTTCCCTTGTGATGCACCGCATTAGGATGCCGTTGGCACCGCACCGGTAGAGATCCCCTTCTACCAACGTGTATCTTTTAGCCAATCTGACTACCCGGTCAGCGGATACATCATCGTTAGGAAGGATGTTGTCTTTCAAGTAGCTCCGGATCTCTGAGATCCATGCATCGGAACTAGCTTGAGCTTTTGAGTCTTGCGTGCTGGGTTGCTCGGAGCTTTCGGCAGCACCTACGACCCTTGATGGCTGCCATGGTAACAGGGCCATCGGGACCGTCAGCTTCTGGATGCTGATCTCGCCCCCTTCGCTCAGTTCGGCAGGCTGAGCTGTTGTTTTTGACAACCTTCGGACAAAGATTCCGCCAGGAGCCGGAGCTCCGGTTGACGCTTTGGTCGAGAGTTCGTCAGCTTCAGCGTTATGGGCACGCTGAACATGGTGGAGATCTAGGACTTCAAAGTCCTTCTGAAGCTTCTGGACTTCAAGGAGGTAAGCAGCTAACTGGAGATTATTACAGGAGCATTCACCCTTCACCTGCTTGATGATGAGCTGTGAATCTCCTTTGACCAGCAGTTGCTTGTCACCATATGACAATGCCACCTTTAGTCCGTAGATGAGTGCTTCATACTCCGCCATGTTGTTGGTTGCCTTGAAGTCAAGGTGTACCATGTATTTTACCTTCTCCCCAGTCGGTGCAAGGAGAAGGATTCCAGCTCCGGCCCCTTGCTTCTGCATGGAGCCGTCGAAGTAGAGGGTCCAGTGAGGCTCAGTGAAGGTTGGAGCTTGATGCTCCGTCTTCTGCTCGCTTGGGCCCCCTGGATTTGATGGAGAGGGAGTCCATTCTGCCACAAAATTTGCCAACGCTTGACTCTTGATTGCTTGTCTTGAAACAAATTCAAGATCAAATTCAGCTAATTCCGCTGCCCACTTTGCAATATTCCCAGTTGAGTTGGGATTATGCAAGGTTGCTCGAAGTGGATAAGAGGTCACCACCGAGACTTTGTGAGCTTGGAAGTAATGTCTAAGCTTCCTGGAGGCAATAAGAACTGCATAGAGCAGCTTATGCACCTCTAGGTATCGAGTCTTGGCATCATGTAATACTTCACTAATGAAGTACACCGGGCGTTGAATGGTCCGGACCCTCCCGGAGGGGTCCGGAGCTTCCTCTTCGTTGATCCGGACCTTCCCGGAGGGGTCCGGATTCTCTTCGGGGACCTCCGGGTTCTTGCTGGAGGAACCCGGAGCTTCTTCAGAAATGACATGGACCCTCCCGGAGGGGTCTAGGTCTCCTGAAGCGACTTCTTGTGGGTTCGAATCTGGGAGCTGGGACCCAGACTCGCTTTCAGGAACTTCCGGACCTTCCCGAAGGGGTCTGGATTCCTGAGTGTGGGGTAGTTCCGGTCTCTCCGCAACCAGAACCATACTGACGACTTCGTTAGTAGCTGAAATATAAAGCAATAAAGGCTCACCAGGGTTCAGAGCTACCAGAATTGGTAGGGTGGTGAGGAACTGTTTCAGCTCCTGGAATGCCTTCTCTGCTTCTTCGGACCATTGGAATGGTCCGGACTTCCTCAATAACTTGAAGAAGGGAAGTGCCCGCTCCGCCAGTCTTGATATGAACCGGCTGAGGGCTGCTAGACACCCAGTTAACTTTAGGACGTCTTTGATGCGGGTTGGTGGCCGCATGTCTTCAATGGCTTTTATCTTCGCCGGATTAGCTTCTATGCCCCGGTGACTTACCAGGAAACCAAGAAGTTTTCCGGAGCTAACCCCAAACACGCACTTGTCCGGGTTTAGCTTTGTGCGGGTGGCCCGTAGCTTGTCGAAGACAGCCTGCAAGATGTCTAGGAGTGACTCCTTGTTCTTGACCTTGACCACGATGTCATCGACGTACACTTCCACTATATCTCTGATGAGTTCTTCAAAAGTTTTGTACATAGCTCGTACAAAAGTTGAAGCTGCATTCTTGAGACCAAATGGCATGGCTGTGTAACAGTACAATCCATCTACTGTGATGAATGAAGTATGCTCTTCATCCTCCCTAGACATCCTGATTTGATGATACCCAGAATATGCGTCTAGGAAACACAGTAATTCACACCCGGAGGTGGAATCCACTATCTGATCTATTCTAGGTAGTGGGAATGGATTTTTTGGACATGCCTTATTTAGTGTGGTGTAGTCGATGCACATCCGAAGCTTCCCGCCGGCCTTGGGCACAACGACTGGGTTCGCCAGCCATTTTGGATGGAAGACTTCTCGGATGAATCCGGCTTCGAGTAGCTTCTTCACTTCTTGTCGGATGAAGTTCTGCCGCTCTACAGATTGCTTCCGAGGCTTCTGATGCACGGGCCGAGCATCGGGGTAGATCTTCAGATTGTGCTCAATCACTTCCCTGGGGATCCCAGGCATTTGTGACGGTTGCCAAGCAAACACGTAAACATTAGCCCGGAGGAAAATGATGAGCGCGAGTTCCTATTTGTCGTTCAATCCTCCTGATATACGGGTGGTCTGAGCGGCATCGGAACCAATTTGGACGACTTTGACGGGAATGTCGGTGTCGCCGCTTGGCTGCACACGGGGTGCAGAGGTCGAGCCTCGTTGACGAATGCTCGGGGGTTTCAGAGCTTGCTCCTGCCTGGAGTCCTCCTCTTGCGCCGTGGTGAGTGCGTGGAGTTCCTCCAGAGCAGTTACTCCGGCAGTGCGATCTCCACGGATCCGGAGAACGCCTACTGGTGTTGGCATCTTCAACACCAGGTATCCATAATGAGCAGCTGCCATGAATTTGTACAGGGCAGGTCTACCCAAGATGGCGTTGAATAGTAAGTTGATCTGTGCGACGTCGAAGACCAACTTCTCGGTGCGATACTTCTCCCGTGTCCCGAAGGTAACAGGGAGAGTAATAGCTCCGAGTGGGGTAATGGCCCGCGGACCTACTCTGGAGAAAGGTCGAGAGGGCTGGAGATCCAAAGGTCGGAGCTGAAGCTTAGTGAAAGCTTCGAAGCTGATGAGGTTAAGCCCCGAACCTCCGTCTACCATGACGTGGTGGAGCTGGATGTTGTTGATGGTAGGCGATACCATCAAGGGTAACTGTCCTGCTCCAACCATGCTTCGGGGACAATCCGAAGCATCAAAAGTGATGGATGTGTCCATCCACTTTCGGTGAGGTTCCATCCTGACTGTAGGGGCTACAGCGGCCATATCCCGACGCATAGTCTTGATGACGTGACGGGAGGTGATATCCCATGATCCACCAAAAATGGTGTTCATGGTCTTCCGACGCTCGTTGTCAGAGACGTCAGAATCATCGTCAACGGAGGTGTAGACGGCCTTCAGGACCTTTTTGGGATCCTGGAACCCTAAATCCTCTTCAGCCGGAGCTTCGTCGACCTTTTGCTTTCCTTCCCTCTGTCAGAAAGGAGATTCTTCCCGACGCTTGCTGTATCGCTCGGCAAGATTTTGGACCTCCCGGCAATCTTCCAAACCGTGGCTGCAAGTTTTGTGAATGGGACACCACACTTTGGGTTTGCCACCGTCTTCAGAAGACGGTCGAGGTCGCTTCTCGGGGCGTGGCCCCCGACAACCCGGAGTTGCAGCAGCTGCAACGTCGGATGTGCCGGCCGACGGCTTTTTCTTGCCGTTGGTCTTCTTTTTCTTCTTGCCACCCCCGGAGGTAGCGGCTTCTTCTTTGCAGGATTTCTTGTGATCCTCCGAGGCTGGTTTGGAGTGCATCTCACGGCCCTCCGCAGCTCTGGCACATTTGTCTGCCAGGCTGAAGAGTTCCGTGACACTGGTGATCTCCTTGATCACCAGCTTCTCCAACATCTTCTTGTCCCGTACGCCCTGTCTGAGTGCCACAATGACAGAAGCGCTTGAGATAGAAGGGATAGTGTTTCGTACCTAAGAGAACCTCTGGATGAAAGACCGCAAAGATTCTCCCCCTTTTTGCACAACCGCAAAAAGGTCCAGTTCAGTGCCTGGTCGGGTGTATGAACTCCCGAAGTTAGCAGTGAACTGATGGCACAGCTCCTCCCAACTGTTGATAGAGTTGGGTGGAAGGCTCATAAACCAGGACCTGGCGGTCCTAGTTAGGGCCACTGGAAAGTAATTGGCCATCACGGCCTCGTTTCCTCCAGCTGCCAAGATTGCAGTGGAGTATATCTGAAGAAATTCGGCGGGGTTGACATTCCCGTCGAATTTTTCTGGCAGGTGAGGCCGGAACTTCTGTGGCCATCTAACCATGCGCAGGTGCATGGCTAGGGCTGAACAGCCTCCTCCTACTCCTTCAATAGTAGAAAGGTCCTGAGCTTCCCGTCTTTCACGGGCACGCCCAATATGGAATCGGCCGTCCTGCTGGCGGTATCGGCAATCAAGCTCCGCCCGGAGGTCGTGAGTCGAAAGCCTGGATACCGTGTGAGTACGTCGAGCCCCAGAGGGCAACGACGTCACTTGTTGTGACACAGCACGTCTCCTGCTATTGGAGACATGCGGACCAAGTCTTCCAGACAAAGTCCGCCGCTGCGACGGGGCTCTTCCGGAAGGAGGAGGACCCTGGTTGCTGAGGCGTTCGGCTGCTGTTGCAACCAAATGCTCCACGTCAGCCCTCCACTGCTCCAGTGCATCCCGAGATGCATCCGGAGGTGGTGGGCATTGAAGAAGAGCACGCGCTACATGGAGCGCGTGTTCCGGGTTGTCATGATTCGCCGACGCAGTAAGCGACGCCGGCGCACCATCACGTTGCCCAACACGATTTGCTGGAGAAGATGGTGGTGGTGGGAGTGTGGCTCCTGCTGGTGCTGAGGCTCCTGCTGGTGGCTGCCTGTTGGAGGGATTGCCCCCAACAGCCTGAGCGGCAGGTTGGCCGTTGGATGATCCAGCAGCGGAGTTCACCATTCTCGAAAATCTCAGGCGCCCCCTACCTGGAGCACCAACTGTCGGCGATTGGAGCCGGCAGATCTCCCTACACTACTAAAGTGATAGGGGAGTTTGATGTTCGATGTGGACGCGCGGAGATTCAAGAAGGTGAATTGGAGTTTGGCACAGGAGATACAAGAATTTACGTGGTTCGGGCCGCCTGAGCGTAATACCCTACTCCACGGGTGTGTTGGTGTTGTATTAGCAGTAAGAGCTTGTCACGAGTGTATGAGGTGCGTGAGCTCGTTCGTGAACGTCCCTGAGTGTATCGTTGGCCTGTCCTTTTATAGTACAAGGGCAGGCCGTTACAAGCTAGCCTGGCCCGACATGTGGCCCCGGCGGTTACTAGTATTGATACACGATTAATTGCTCTTAATGATCCTGTAACGGGCTTTGACAGCACCGTTACTGGTGTTAAGATCATCCGATTAAGTGTCATTAATTTGGCATTAATGGCACTTAATCGGGTCTTGAAGTCCTTAGCTCTCCTTTGAAGGTCCGGAGCTGTTACAAGGTCTTCCGGAGGTTAGAGGCTGAAAAGTCCGACGATTGGACACGTGGCAGCTCCAGAGCTTGCTGTGGGAAGCAGGTAGCTCCGGGGCTACCAGACACCTGTCAAGTCCGGAGCTTCTCTCGGTCTTGGGTTAAGTCCGGAGGTGCCGTTTCGGTACGTGGCCCGGAGCTTCCCCCTTGTGGGCGGTAGCTCCGGTTTGGTTGTACACGTGGCGACCCAGGGATTAACCATGTTGGAGAAGCGGGTCGGGTCATGTCTGACAAGTGGGCCTCCGAGGGTCTTCAAACCAAGTAGATGGCTTTCCTTTGAGATCTTTGTAACCTCAAGGGGTGTACGGTTTCTAGGGTACCGACAGAATCAAACTAAGAGCTCAATGAGCAAAGAACGTGTCTCTCCAAAGATCCAAAGTTTATCCTCAAGGGATTGATCTTTCTTGCGTTAGATTTCGTGGAGAGAGGTGTTTTCTAGGCTCTTGGGAGGTGTGATGGTGCAGGGGTTCGAGTTATGTTGGAAGATGGGTCTTGTACACCTATTTATATGGGGTTCCCAAAAGTAACCGTTAGGGTTTAGGAATATCGGACTAGTCCGTGATGGACACCGGACTAGTCCGGTGTGCTGTGTGTAGCAAACCCTAGGTGTCCCGAAATATCGGACTAGTCTGGCAGAGAGCGGACTTGTCCGATTTTGGTTCTGGAAATCTTCAGACTAGTCTGATAGATATCAGACTTGTCCGGAGAAGTGAAACCCTAAGTGAATTGGGGACAAGTCCGCACTTGGAGGACTTGTCCGATTTAGGTCAGAGGGTTTTTCGGACTAGTCCGTGCTAATATCGGACTTGTCCGATTTTGTGCAACTTGTGAAGTGTTTGGAGGACTAGTCCTCACTGGGAGGACTAGTCCGATTCTAGTCAGAGAGATATCGGATTAGTCCGTGGCTATATCGGACTTGTCCGATCTTGTGCAGAAAGATATCGGACTAGTCCGGTGTCAGTCGGACTAGTCCGGTCCTGTATAAACTTGTGCAATGTGTAGATTATTTGTGCTTGAGCTCTTGGGGTGTGTTTCCTTAACACACTCCATACACAATGATCTACTACACTTGTTTCTTGAGCTCTTTTCCGCATTACTCCTCATTCTCCTTTCTTTTTGGCACCTTGCTCATTTTCTCATTAGAACCTGTGCTCATCTCAACAAAGTGGTTAGGATCTCATTTGCTTGTCATAAATCATCCAAAACCCACAAGGGATTCCTAGATGCACTTCCAGGTATAAATGTCATTATGATCTAGTTATACTGCTCTTATTATACTATCATAAACATCATGTACCTCCACTATAGTCTAATTAGGTATTAATGTGATTATGTTAATATGAGTAATATAGTGTTTGGTCCCAACATTGGTTTCAACGATGTTTAGGTTTGCCATTGCCTTAGGATGATATTTGCTTGTTATGTAAGCATGCTGCTTAGATAATTAAGTAGCATTGTATGTCTCGTAGACCCATAGTTTGCAGGGGTAGGAGGCAGGTGGTGACATTGTCTGTCCTTCGTAATCCACCACGTTTAGCTACACCGTAGGATCGTGGTGGGAATCGTCCTGATATTCTCAAGGGTAAACCCATGCCCTATATGTTGGACCGCTAAACCCTAGTACTCATACTTAGCATAGCCATATGTACACTAGTTGACTATGTATATGATTACCAAAAAACACAGTAGAAGTAGCTCTCTCTCTCTCTCTCTCCTTAACTTATCCTCCACTAGGACATTCTTACCCCTTAGACTAGTTTGCTTAGGTGTGTGTCACACTACCCCGTCATTTCATCTATCCATCCTACTGAATCCCTCACTATAATACCCTCTTCTATCCTTGACCTTGACTCTCTTCTACCTTGCCTTCCCTTGAGATAAACAAATACGATACCCTAGGGAATACTCTCGGGTGAAATGCTACAGCGGCACTTTATGTGCGCTTGTGGAACTCATCTTGCTTTGGCTTAGGTTAGCCTAGTGCCTCTACAGAACTAGCCTTGTGGCTAGGATAACCTGTAGATGTTAAGAAATACCAACAAGCGACGACTCCTGCGAGGCTCTTGCAGCCTTCGAAAGCAGGGATCAGAGGAACCTCACCATCGGCGCTACCAAGGATCTCGCTTTGGCGCTCGCCGAGGGTGAGGTTCAAGGTGCGAGCGCTGATGATGGTCCTCGGGTCCTATCGCCTGTGGGCTAGGATATTTTCGAGCAGGGCAGGGTTGAGGAGCACGTTGAGTGGGAGAGCATCCATGAGGACATTGTTTACGTCTGCTCCCAACTCGCTAATGTGAGGGATAACCTCGAGGCAGGGTGCGACGGCCTCCTCGAAGTGCTTCAGAGGTTGAGGGTCACGACCTCGAATAGCCAAGTGATCCTTTTTGGTTTTTTGCTAGGGTTGATTTTTACCTTCCTTGTAGAGGTTGGCCCGACGCAGAGAGGGCACACTTCCCTCATGAGGGTGACCCAAGCTCTAAGAAGAATGATTGAGTCGTGCTGAGCAACAAGCTTGAATGAGCTCGGGTAGGCACGGAGGCAGCTCGGACAAATGCTGAGAAGGAACATGTGAAGTCAGAGAGGCTCCGAGCCGACGCTGCTGCGACCCAGGAGGAGGAGGTGCGAGCTCCTCAGGAGGGTGCATTTGTTGCTGAGGACCTCGGGGTTTTCGTAACACTACTTATCTTGTGTGTGAGCCGGTATTCAAACTATTGTAGGCGGGCGCCGAACAGGATTATCTTTTTTGGGAGATCCCCACTCGCTTCCTCGTCACTCGGGGGAGGACGTAGAGGTCGTGGTAGTGGTTGTGTTGGCTTGTGACTTGGTGCTTGGCCGGTCAGAGCTTTGTACGTCAGATGATGCCTCCTTGGCAGCTCGACTTCGGGAGGTTCCCCGACAACACAAAGCGGTGGACGTGGGTCTTCACAGGCTTTGTATCGCTGGGCTTACCGCGTGTGGCTTGGTGTTCGAGAGTTCATCTGCATCGTAGCTGGGCGTTCAGATGGCGCAGCTCCTGAATAAGGTGGACTCCCAACTCCATGCCATCTCTGGGCACCTTTATAATCGTGGGATGTAATGAATTTTCTTGTGATGTTATCAACTGTGTCCCTAGGCACCGTTTAATGGTGGGATGGGGTTTTCTTGTTTCTTCTCTAAGCTTACCTTATTACCCTACCCAACTCTGAGGATTTTCTCTTTCTCCTAAGTTCCTACTCTCACCTCCAAATCTTGTTCGATCCGTGGCTCTGAGAACTTTTATCGCTTCAGGCGGTGGGTTACATGGCATGGAGTTACATGGATGCTTGGTAAGCAAACTTTCGTAGAAACAAAACTTTTGGTGCGGGAGTCTCTGGAGTTGGGAATCGCCATACTCCCACGCCGGTTAGGTAACCCTTGAGTGGTGTGGGACTATTGATTTAGTCCATTCATCTTGCAGCGCTTTGAGGAAATTACACCTAGCCCGGGCCCTAACTTTCTAGGCTTTGGTGACTAGGGGTCCATCTGAATTCATGCTTGGTAGTTGTTTCTACAAAAATAAACTACCAAGAGAGGAAGCCGACTTAACGTAGTCTCGGGCGTTCCAGAGTAGTAGTTGTATTGTTTCCCTTGTCATGTGGCGCTCAAGTAGCCAACGTCTATCTGGGTTCCAATATTGGTGTCGGGGCGACGGACCCGTCCGAGCTTGAATATGGCACCACTTTTATTTATGTGATAAAACAAGCTATCTTGAATAATAAGATACTTAACTTTTATCTCAGGCGCCCTTGGTCTGACCGTCACCGCTTACATCCTTTGGGTGGTGGGTATGATGTAGCAGGTCGCTCGCTGCCTTGTTCGAGGGGGCGAGTCATAGCCTTCCCTGGTGGCACAGGCGTTGTATGGAACCCAGTTGCTGGCGCGGAGGGCCCGAGTGCAAACTCTCTTAGGTGCTATCGAGTTTGCCTTCTTGCTTTTTGGTCGACGTGGTGCTGACCCAGGTTGCCTTAGTCTGGTTCATGAGATAGCTCGGGTAATCTTTTAGTGCCCCTCTTGGGTTCGGAGGGGTCTAGGAATAAGGCATGGTCAGGGTCGGGTCAGACCCCGACTCTAGACTCGGGTGCTTCCCTTGGTTCGGGTGCTACTATTGTCGAGGCTTTTCCCTAACTGCGTAGCTTGTATAGCAGAGCTAGCTGGACTGTAGCATCCATAGTGATGACTTCTCTGGGTCCTAGGATTTTTAGCTTAAGGTAAGTGTAATTTTAGAACACCATGAACTTTGCGTAGGAGGACAGTCCCAGAATTGCATGGTAGGAACCGTTGAAGTCGGCGACCTCGAATGTGAGGGTTTCCGTGCCAGAGTTTGACTTGCTCTTGAATGTGGCAGGTAGGTCGGTTTGCCCGATAGGCATCGCCTGTACCGAGCATAATACCATGGAAAGGGCCCGTCGGGATGAAATTGGTAGCGTGGAATCTTCATCAAGCCTAGGATTGCTGCGTAGAAAATGTTGATACTGCTTCCCCCGTCCATCAGTACTCTGGTGAGTCACGCAGTTCCTACGACTGGGTCTACCACCTAGGGGTATCACTCAGTCTATAGAATGTGGTCGGAATGGTTCGATCTATCAAAGGTGATGGCCATTTCAGACTACAGAAGTTAGGTCAGGGTATTCAAGTCGGCTGGCCGGTGTTGGGGAAGGTGAAGTATCGCCACATGACCCATCCTCTTCCCCAAGAGCATTGTGGCAAAGCGCGTAACTTCAAGTTGGCGTGTGCTATGAGGCAGAGGGTGAGGCGTGTCGCAGGCGTCTTCTGTATCTGTTAGTCTTTCCTGTGGTGCAGGTTACGAGGAGTTGATGACTTCTCTGGGTCATGGGTTTTCAGCTTAAGGTAAGTGTAATTTGAGATCACCATGAACTTTGCATAGCAGGACCGTCCTAGGATGGCATGGTAGGAACCAATTAAGTCGGCGACCTCAAATGTGAGGGTTTTCGTGCCGGAGTTCGACTCGCTCTTGAACATGGCAGGAAGGTCGATTCGCCCAATAGGCATCGCCTGTACACCGTGCATGATCCCGTAGAAGGGGTGCCGTCGGGATGAAGTTGGGAGCACGTGATCTTCATCAGGTCTAGGATTGCTATGTACAAGATGTTGATGTTGCTTCCTTCGTTCATCAGTACTCTAGCGAGTCACGCGAATCCTAAGACCGGGTCTACCACCTAAGGGTATCACCCGGTCTATGGAATGTGGTCGGAGTGGTCTGATCTAGCGAAGGTAATGACCATTTCAGACTACTGGAGGTAGGTGAGGGTATTCGAGTCAGCTGGCCGATGTTGGGGAAGATGACGTATTGCCGCTTGACTCTTCCTCTTTCTTAGAGGCGTCGTGGCAGAGCGCATAACTTCAAGTTGGCGTGTGCTACAAGGCGAAGGGAGCGAGGCGTGTTGCATGTGCCTTTAGTCTCTGTTAGTCTTTACTGTGGTGCACTTTATGAGGAGGTGGATCAACATATAGCAAAAGTCTTCGTTCATTGCAAGCATTTATGGCGATGTTGGTTATGAGGTGGCATAGTGCACCACCTCCACCGTCCTTATATCTTCCTCTGCCCCGGCAAGGCTATAAATAGCCTGGCGCCACATTATCTCCCTCATGCTTTGACCCTTTCTTAGTTGAGTTGGATACCTCCTCCCCTTCCTTCCATTTGTCCCACCATTGTTCCCCTGAATTAACAACCTTGCTTGATGGTGAGGTTGCAGCGGTCGGGGCTTTTTGTCCAAATGGTTGGAGTCGGTAGTTCCGCTGATGAAGTCTTGGGCAAATATTCAAAGGAGGAGGAGCCACCTGGAAGTCCGGAAAGGGGAGAAGCCTCTTGAAGGCTTGAAGACGGAGGAGCCAGCTGGACTCTTGAACGGGAGGATATTCGATCTATATGGAGAATGTTCGTTTGCATAACCGAATCCTCTTCACGTGGTGCCTAAAGCCATCAAAAAATAAGTGGGTCGCTCTGGCTTCCCAACCCACCTTAACAGGCGGTGAGGCGCGATTATCTCTGTATTTTGAGATAAGAGGCCATTCATTCATTGGGGCACCAAATCCCCAATGGGGATATATGTCAGACGTTTCTGCTTTCCTAGACTACCTCTGTATTTGGAGATAAGTGGCTATGTCACCGAGAAAGAAACATTCGCTTGGGAAAAAAGGGCGAAGCCATCGAAGTTGCTGACCCCGTAGGGCGGCAGAGCATGAAACCAACAAGTTGTCGACCCCGTAGGGAGCAAGGTAGTCCATGTATAAGAACAACACATGTAGTTTTCCACTTTTTCTATAATGGTTCAAACCATCGTGTATTATGGATCCTTGATTTAGAAATTTCATCTATTTTTCCTTCCTTCAGTCCTGTCTAAACCGTAGCTTTGAAACTTTCCTCGTTCATAGGTCGTGGGTTGCAACACGCGAAGGACGTATTTAGACAAGAGAAAATGTTCTAAAGAGTGGATCCCGAGGCCATGGCTGGACCTTCAGTCGGATGGCAGCCCTCGAGCCTGACTATCGAGGTCAAGATTGGGGACTTTGTCTAGGACCGAGCTCGGGGGTTAACTTTATTTTTGCAACGGTAGTTGGTAATTGACGAATAAAATGGATTAGGGAAAATCACTTAGCTTGCTTGACGTTGAGTCAGATGGTGGAGTGCGCCTCAAGGCGAAATCTTCATGGGGGTTGGATGATTTCCCCGCGCCCACTCTGGTGGGTTTAGTGAGCTCAGCCTTTGTAGCCGTTTGTTGTGGTGGAGATTGTGTTGGCCTTCCGATCGCCTCGGGGTCAGGGAGGTCAGGGCTTGGGCTTCGACCGTTATCGTGTCTTGTGACGGTCCTCACGCTGGGGACATCAAGGTCGGGATTCGAGCCTTTAAAACCGCAATGTCCCCTCGGCCCCGATGTTGAAACTCGACGGCTCGAGGGGTCGGAAGACCTCGGGCACCGGTCGCGCTGGTCGTGGGAGCCATGGTTGCCCCATCGCGCTGCCATGTTCGACCACCCGGACAATGGAATTCACTGTATACCCATCTAGGTAGTGTTGGTCGTACAGTCAGCCTTCGTGGATGGGGAAGTCGGCCTTTCAGGTCAGGGACTGGTGGCTCGCCTGCCAGTTCCACATGCTAGCCACCGCGTCCCCAACAATGTCTGTTGCTGCTTGGGCTTGTGCGGCTTAGCCGCCATGAAGGATGGTGGCGGGACGCCCTTGGTGGCGTTCGGGTCGTTGTTGTTGGAAACAGACCTTTGTGCCCGACATGAAGGTTGGTTATGATGAAGTCGTGAAGAGAACAAAGTGGAACACACAACCACAGGGTAGTCCAGACCGCTCAAAAATGTGTGGCGCCTGAGCTTTGAGGCAGGCTGGGTTTCATTCAGAATGTGGCCCTATCCGTGCCCAAGCATTCTTGTTAGGCGTTGGGAGCAGTGTGTTGCATTGCCAGCGGACCGAGCGGTTCGTCAATAAGCGTCAGATCCTTCCTGATCGTCGATGTCCCTATTGCGCTGGCATGAGCCGTGGAGGCGTGTTGACGAGCATCATGTCTCGAACCTCGTAAATGGTTCCTGCGACATAACATTTTGCGAGGGGGTGATTACTTACCTTGGTACCAGTGTTGGTGTCGGAGTTGTGGCCGGCGGCGTCCTTCGGGAGGTCACGAGGGGATGGTGATGCAAGGTTTAACATCCCTACGAAGGATGCTTCAAGGACATCATTGATTCTCCAAAGGATGCCATTGGGATTCGATGGAGCCATCACAGAGCTAGTGAAGAACGCATAATAGATTCCCCTACCTGGCGTGCCAACTGTCATCATTTTGAGTACCAACTAGTAATCATTTTGCAACACATTTGTCTTCGGATGGCAAGCTACAACAACAAGTCATTTATACTGGTTCAGGCGAGATGCCCCATGTCCAGTGCGAGTCGTCTGAGATCTTTGTTAGCTCTAAAGGCGTAGAGAAACGAGTTACAAGTGAGGCTTGCTTGTGTGATCTCTAAAATATCTAATGCTTATGTAAATCTAGTACGTCGTGAACTCGCCGCTCTCGAAGGTGGCCTTGGGGTCCCTTTTATAGTGGTTCGTAGGGGGGTGTGTCTAACCGACACCTCTTAATGAGGCCGGTTGTACAATGTTCGTGTGTCAGGCTGCCCGGGCTGCCTGGGCTACGAAAGTCTTCACCACCTTAACTTTCGCTTTATCGCACCACACATGTGGTGTACTCATTCCTCTGTGATGGATGGGATGAGGGATGTCAGGTTATACTGCAACGGGTCACATCGTGTGTTATCCCTTCTGTTGAAGTAATGGCGTGCATCGTTCGTCTTAAATATCCTAACTGCCCACCACTCCCGAGCTCGAGCCCCAGAGGAATCGTCCACCCGACCTCAGAGGTCGGGACTCAATTGGGCTAGGTACCCCAGCCTTGGGAGGTCGATGCATTGGTGGCAGGCCCCTCCTCGCGTTGGAGGATGGATATTGTTTTGTCACCGTGTAGTGGTCGCGTACCATCATCAGGTCCCGTACTTTGGGTACCCAGTGTACATATTCTTATCACAGCTGTGTGGATCTGGCTCCTCTGCGCCGTGGCATGCTCTTGAGAAACAGAAGAGAGAAAGAAAAACAGTCAAGGTCTGACCGTGGGGCCCGCTAATAGTGGGTTCCACCCTTACTATAATCCTCACTTAATCTTGCAAATAAAGTGGCAGGTGTGCTCCAAAAATCTGGAAACTTTGCAAGAATGCTAAACCAATAATAAGGAACCATTTGTGATTTCAAAATATGAATTTAAGTAGATTGAGTTTTGAATTTAAATTTGAAATTCAAATTCCCTTTCATGGGTTGATTTTATTCCCATATCAAACCAACTCCTAAAATGGTAAGAAAAATTGTAGGTTGACTATTTAAAATATGAAGAACACAATGGTGGTCTCCAATTTGGCATTTGAGCAAGTTTTAGTTTGAATTCAAATTTAAATATGAAAATCACCTCTATGTAAAAGATCCATATTACCACAAAAAATTACAAATTTTTGTAGAGAGCCCTAATGAAATATAAACAAATTTTTTAAAGAAATAAAATTTTTAAATTTGACAAAGTTTGATTTAGAAATATGACTTTTGCTTTTGCATTTTATTTAGTATTTGAATTAAGTTTAAATTTAAACTTGACTTTGACTTTTGGATTAATTTGTAATCCTTCTTTTGAAATAACCAGTTTTCTTGAAAACTACACTAACATTTCAATGAATGTTTAAAGTTTTAACAAGTTCATGTTCTTAACATCTTTTATTTACTATCATAGTTCATGTGAGTTTGAATTCCCAATTCAACTTAAGTTTTAAAATAAAGTTTTTTCATTCATGTTTTCTTTAAGTGTGGACTTTTACAGGCTCAAGCGGAGCTCCCGTATTCGACGGAGAGCAGGGGGGTGAGGGCTCGAGGTCCCCTTCCCCTGGTGGATCCACCACTGGCTACGGGTCTAGAGGCAGTGATGGATGATCGGATCTAGGGTGGCAACGACTAGGATTATGATGTCCAAGGGGTAACGAGATGGATGCTGGGAGACAGAAGTAGGGCTAGGAGGTGGAGGTGCACGACAGGGTCGATGCTGCGGCGGTGGAAGGGGGGCATTTGTGGTGACAATTGCTAGGTTACAGGGTGGGGGTGGGGGTTGGGACTCGGGTGTTCGGGGAGGGGAGGGGGGTAGGGCTAGGAGGTGGAGGTGCACGACCGGGTCGATGCTGCGGCGGCGGAAGGGGGGCATTTGTGGTGACAACTGCTAGGTTACAGGGTGGGGGTGGGGGTTGGGACTCGGGTGTTCGGGGGGGGGGGGGGGGGGGGGGGGGGTCGCGACTTGGGATTTGGGATCCTGGTACAACTTCGTGTTTGGCGGTGGCTGATGGGCTGAATATTGATTAATGTAATATTTCCTCTCACCGTTCTGTGCTTTGAGATGGTACAAATCACTGTTTCGGGCACTTGTAAGTGGAAAATAAAACCCACGCCCGCACCCGCAACACATCGGGATGGGTGCGGGTCATATCCGTGGGTGAAAAATTCCACCCGCACCTGTGGAGTGCAAAACCTGACGATACTCGGACTCGTGGGTGGGATTACCGTCCCTGTACCTAATATACATCACCATGTGAATGTTTTCCTCAAAAAGAGTGTCGATCTACACCCTTCCATAGCAATTATTGAATTTATTTTGTTCTTATTTTATAATAAAGCACAATATCAAAATTTAGGTGATGTACATTGTTTCTATTGCATTTATTTTTCTAAATCCATAACGTTATCATTAGATATATAAATATTGTATATGTAAAGATAACTTCAATACAACCTACCACTTTATCATCAAAGAGTGTCAATCTACTTCATAGATAAGTAATTGCTCAATTTCATATTTTTTAAAAATATTTATCAAAATTTATTTTATGTACATATATGCTGATTCATTTTTAAGATAAATATATACTTATTTATTTAGACGCATATCTTCCATACATCACCATATCTTGATATGAAAATCCGCTTTGCACAAAATAGCCTCAATCCACAACTTGGCGCCGAGTATTTATTACATTTCCTTTTCTAAACAAAATGTTGCATCAAAATTTATTGATGTACAATGTATCAATCTATTACATTTATTTATTTGATCCATATCTTTTGAAGTAATATTAGAAGTACAACTTATGACCAGGCAAAGAAAAAGCATCCATCTCGCAACTAGCAATGCAGCCTTTTCGGTCAGTGGCAACTCCACCTGGCAAAATCTAGGTGAAGCAGAGCCACAGCCCTTCAATATAACTCATACGCACTACCAAACAATCGTACTGATGTAAAGCTGCTTCTTAATTGTCACAATATCGCTCCCAAACAATCTTACAGGTAGAACAGTGCTCATCTTGAAATGTCTCCTGTGACAAGGAAAGCATCCGGCGAGCCAATTTATTTCTTTCAATAGGCAGAGTAGGACAGAGATGAGTGTGTACCAGCGAGATGAAATGAAGCGCATGCAAACAATGGTGCAATGCGTCCACAGCTACTCTCTCCGAATCTCTGACCTTTCTGTAACCTGCTCTTGGGTTGCTTTCCTCTCATTGCACACCTTTCTGTAACTGTAACCTGCTCTTGGGGCCCCGCTTTTGCCCACAGCTTTCCTCTTCCTCCCACTACAGAACGCCCCCTAAAACCTCTCTGCCTGCACTGCAAATCTTTGGGAAAAAAAATTCAGAGCGAAAATTCACTGTTTCGGTTTCTCCCCCACCTGGGCCTATAATCCAACCCCTTCTTGGGTTGATTCAAAGCATTCGCGGATCTCAGCGCATCTTGCAGCGTTCAGTAGCATTCTCAAAGGGGTTTTCCCTTGCTGGTGCCCCAGTTGATTTCTCAGGGCATTCTGTAGCATTCCCAATGGGGACTTGGTGAGCATTTTGTGCGGTATTTTTCTTGGTTGGTTTTCGTTGCGAAATCCCTCACCGTTGAGGGTTTTGTGTAACACCCAAATTTTCAAAAATTTAAAAACAAAAGAAAAAAGACTAGGGATGCATCATGAATGTTTGCATTTGAGTTTCAAAATGCGATAGAATTCGTTTGAATTTGAAAAACAATTCAAATTTGCAAAAGAATGAAAAAGGGAAAAGAAAAACAAAAAGAAAAAGAAAAGGAAAACCCCCCCCTGGGCCTTAATCCCGCCCCAGCCCACTTCCCCCCCCCCCTCCCTTTTCTCCCCGCCGGCCCAAGGCCCAGCCGCGCCACCCTCTCCCTTTCCCCTCTCTGCGCGCTGGGGCCCACCGGTCAGCGCCCCTCTTCCCCTTTCCTTCTTCCTCCCTGCGCCCGCGCCGACACCGCCCGTGAACGCCGCCTCCGCTCAAAATCCCGGCATGGAATCCCCCTCGTTTAATGCCCCGGGATGGAATTCCTTTGGGGGAAATCGCTTTCCATCCCTCGCCGCCCCGAATCCCCCTATAAATTCCACCGGCGCCCCCCATTTTCCCCTTCCCCGAAGCTCCAAACCCTAGCCGCCGGTGCAAGGTGTGTCGCCGCCGTTCCCGTCGACTCGCCGGCTTTCTCTCCCTCCCCCTCGGTCTAACACGTGCGCCACACCTCCAGGAACACGCCGGACATCGTCGCTCGGGGAATTGGCCGCCGCTTCATCAATCCCGACGAGCACCGCCGGAGTCCGCCGCCTCCCGACGTCGCCGACGTCCCTCCGCCGATTTCAAGACCCAAAAACCCCCTCGGTGAGCTCCCCCGATCCCCCTCTCCCGTTTGATGTGTCGAGCACCCGGATTTGACGTCGAATTGGCCGTTCCGGCCAACTTCCGGCGACCCCGCCGCCGTGCGCCGACGGCTCGGCGCGCGCGCCGCCGCGCCCTGGGTGCGCGCCACCCCTGGGGCGACGTGGCCCCTCCTCGGCCGTCGATCTGAGGCCGACGGCCGAGATTAGAAGGGGGCGTACCCCTTCGGCCATTTAAATCTGGGCCGCCCCCTTTGAATCCAACGGCTCAGATTCAATTTAGTTTAAACTTTGGTCTTTTTGCGCCTAGCCCCCTGCGCTTAATTTAAGTAATTACAGATAGGTCCTGAAATTTATGAGCTAGCCCCTGGACTTTAATTAAATTATGTCAGCACTGTTAAATTGATTAAATATACCATTTTAGCCCCTGATTTCACCATAAAATATATTTTTAGCCTCTGTAAATTATGATAAACCCCCTGGTAACATTATAAAATATTTTCAAGCCTCTGATCATGTCTGTTTTGCACAAAAACCCCTGCATCCATGTTTATTTACATAAAATCATAGAATTTACACTCTCTTTTGCATAAATTAATTAGGGAAATTACTTGGCCTTTACTTATTAATTTGTTTACACTAAAGTAATTTATTTAATACTGTTGTGGACCACTTTATTACTTTATTATTCAAATTTAGCTAAGGAAAATTGTAGCAAACCCATGCAATGCTCTAAAATAAAGATAAAAACCATAAATTGTCAATCAACCCCACCTCAACCCTAAAAACCAAATTTCCACCCACACCTCTAATTAAAACTTCAACTAAGGACATTGTGTTAGCAACGTAATTGCGTAGGTTTTCTTTGGTGTTATTTATTTGTGGTGTGCATTATTTCTCTTGTGCTTATTGTGTGCTACTATTTTCCGTTCCGCATGCGATGATGTGTTTAGAGTCGGTTCTCGAGCCGACTTACAACCTTCAGGACTACCACTTCACCGACCCATCCTCCGAAGAAGGCAAGTTCCTTGACCATTTTGCACCTGTTTTATTAAGTTTTAGTTAGCTGCATGCTTAATAAATTGAATCCTATTTATTGTACCCTTCCATATAATTCCTTGTCCCCTGGTTGGCTTGGGTAGATGTTATTATTTCTTTACGCTTAGCCATGCTTAGTATTTGGGAGGGAAATATCTCTACATTACATGCTCTATCATTAATTATTGTGATTTATTTGTTGAGATATGGTGAAATGAATTGTAGTGGGTAGGAATCTGGCGGGTTGGTTTTGCTTGGTATGGTGCAGTACGCACGAGACCCGGGTTTTGGGGTATGAACCTTGCCGGATTCTAAGGACCGGTTTATGGAGAAGCCACTAAGCCTTATAGTATCGCCACAAGACTGAGTATGGGGCAGCTTGGTCCATTAATTAGGCCTCTCCCGGCGTAGTATTAGTGGTTGGATAGTGCGGGGAATTGGTTCAGGGTGTACTGCCTTGGGATCCGCATGGCTCAAGAGGGGGCAACTGGGGTGTTGAGTCGTGGTGTAACGACTCACACTTTTGTACAGGGGTGAAACCTCAGAGGGCTAGTACGCGTCGGGAGAATCCTTTGTAAAGACCTCGTAGTGATCTCCTGGCCTCACACCAAAGGAAGTGTGCAATGTGGTTCGCGACCACGGGCATCAGGGAGGTTTCCTTAGTCCACCTGGCAACAGGGGATGAAATCACGACTTGTGGGTAAAGGGTACATTCTCTGCAGAGATTTACAAACTGTCATGACAGCCGTGCTCACGGACAAGAGCGGCTTGGTGTCCAATTCATAATTAGCCAAAGACGGGAATGGTGGTTTGGTTTGGATTTGTTGGTTGGCACTTGGTTTACCAATGGGTTATGGTTGGGTTCATACACCTAGAAGTAGGTGCTAATGAAAGCTAAGGATAGGTTGTAATGCTATAGTGCTTAACCCAAATTTGGCCTTCCTTTCTAGATACCCTCATGTCATCTCTTTCCCACTTGCTGAGTACCGTTGGTACTCAAACTTGCTTGTTGCTTATCTTTCCTCAGTCTACAATGGAGAAGAGGTGGAGAATGAAGACTTCTTCGCTGATCCGGAGGAGACGTTCTAGGCTGGCGCAACCCCCGGGCAACGCCTGTGCATGGAGCCACACTAGTTTACTTTTACCGCTGTTTGCTATGTAAGCTTATTTTAGACCTACGGGTCATTATTGTAAGACATTTATGTACTCGAACATGGCTTGTAATAAATGATATTACACTTTCGTCTACACATGTATGATGAGAATCGATCCTGGCATACATGTGGAAGCCATCCGGTTGTCTTGTTGGGACCGGGTGTGACAAAGTGGTATCAGAGCCGTGTTGCCCGTAGGACGCAAGCCTAGTTAGAAAGGAATGACTTAGGACCCTATTATATTCTAAAATGTAATTTACAAAATTGCTTTGTACTTCCTACCTTGTCTACTTGTTTTATTTACTCCTTTATTTATATGTTTTGTTACTGACACTCTCCTGTTTTCAAAATTTGTAGATGGCCCGCACCAAGACGACCCCCCGTAAGTCGACCGGTGGACTTGTGCCCCCGCGTAGGCTGGCCGGTCGCTCTCCAGCCGTCGACCCCCGTCACCCCGTGGTGATCCGTTCTGACGGCAAGGCCGCAGGACGACTGCGACTCCGCCTTCGGGCCATACTCCGCGAGGCTGGCTACCGTCACCACAGCCTCTCACTCTCCTACCACACCACTGGAGTGCAGCGCCCCGGCAGGACGGAGTGGAGCTGCAAGACATTTACTATGGTGATGAGCTGGTGAAGACCCACAGCAGTCCTGCCTGGAGGAGCTCTCGCCGATACGCGGAGCAGGACGCTAGCTGGGAAGCAGCCACTTTTTGGAGCCACGCCCGCCGTTTCCGTCTGGAGGACACGGTGCACACCTTCGTTCCGCAGCGTCCCAGTGGCACTGCAGGCTTTGTCTCCAGGCACGTGGAGAGACCCCTGGACCTCCCGCAGTCTCGTCAGACTGTTGGCGACGTGACCGATCTTAGTGCCCGACTTCAGAGGGCACAGCAGGAGATTCAGGATGGACGTGACCTCGCCCTGCGCCACGAGGCAGTGATCAGGAGGTATCGTCGGATCACCGACGAGGACCCTGACGACTACGCGTCCGACACCTCGACGTGGACCCCGGACTCTCCGGACCGCCGTGGCGGTCAGCGTGAGTCGTCCTCTGAGGAGTCCTCTGATGAGGAGCCTTCCAGTGTGGCGTCTGTCGCACCACCGCCGCCTGCTGCCTCACCACCTCAGGACCCCGAGGACCCCGCGGACGACGACGACGACGACGACGACGAGGACCCGGAGGAGTTCCCGCTTGACGACGAGTAGTCCTCGACCTTTGCCACGACTCAAGGATAGGCACACCCTCACTAGTTAAATAAGAGCGACGTAGACGTACTTGTGTGACCTTGAGTTGTGTTATTTCTCTTTATGATTTTTTTTTGTCTTGGTGTGTCGTGTGAGTTGTGGAACGCCTTGGCAACTTGTCCACAACCACACCTTTTTGTTACTTCCCTAATTAGTGAGCTTTTAATAAAGAATTTTCATTTATATGCATGTTTGCTGTGATTGTGGCATATAGTAAGGGTATCGCATAGTAGTCTTCCACTAGTTATAGTAGAATCTAAGACTCTTCTCTCTTCGTACTCAGATGGCAGGCAGGGGAAGAGGCCGTGGTCGTGGCCGTGGTATGCCCCTTGGTGATGATGAAGCTGGATTCCAGCTACCGCAATGGAATGGGAGAGGTGCCCGTGGAGCACCCGCGATGAATCATATGCAGCAGATGATGGCCATGCAGATGCAAATGATGCAGAATTTAACCCAAGTGGTGGCCAACATGCAGCAAGCCCAGCAAGCCCCTCCACCCCCACCAAATCAGCCCCACCCACAGCCAGCACCAGGACCCCGATCCCGCATGAGAGACTTCCTCAACACCCATCCACCCACCTTTGCTACTGCTAGTGAGCCCATGGAGGCCGACGATTGGCTGAGAACTATTGAGGGCAAGCTGAGGATTGTCCAATGTGAAGGACGAGAGAAGGTGCTGTTAGCCTCGCACCAACTTCAGAGACCTGCAGCCGATTGGTGGACTGCCTTCATTGAAGCCCATCAGGACCCGGATAATATCACATGGGATGAGTTCAGGAATTACTTTCGCAGTCATTTCGTGCCCGAAGGAGAGATCCAGGCGAGACGTGAAGAATTTCTCATGCTAAAGCAAGGTCGCATGAGTGTGCGAGAGTATCTGAACAAATTCACCCAACTGTCTCGCTATGCACCCGAGGATGTGGACACAGACTCGAAGAAACAGTTTCGTTTTAAGAAGGGGCTTGACAAGGAGCTGAAGTTCGCCATGGTCTCCAGTGACTACAGTAGTTTCCATAAGTTGGTGGACAAGGCCTTTGAAGTGGAAAGGACCAAGAAGGAGCTGGACGATGATGATAGAAAAAGGAAGATGGCTCAAGCACACGGTTCTGGGAGTAATGTTCGACCTCGCTATGCTCCTCAGTCTGCGGCACCTATGGCTCGTCCTGTGAACCCTTACCCAGGACAAAGGTACCCAAACTCCTCCTACAGACCACCCGCACCATACAACCCGCAGATGCGCCAACCACCACAGCCTCCACGCCAGTCCATGCAACCACCCCGCCCAACAGCTCCAGCACCCCGCCCTAATGGTCAGCCGCAGCAGAACTCTCAGGGAGGTAATAAAGCTCAAGGTAACAACGCAGCCGTGCAGTGCTATAACTGTGGTGAGATGGGACATTTCGCCAACCGTTGCCCGAAGAAGCAGCTGCAACAACCCACACGTGCGAGAGTTAACCACGTGGCACTTGAGGAGGCGCACAATGCACCAGATGTGGTTGTTGGTACGTTCCCTGCCGACTCTCATCTAGCTACAGTGTTGTTTGATTCTGGTGCTACGCATTCATTCATATCTAAGGAATTCATGAGAAGGCATGACATGGTAGTGCACTTAATGACTCATCAACTTATAGTTCACTCCCCTGGGGGAGAAATGATAACCCGGCAAGTATGCCCTAATGTAAGGCTAGACATAAGGGGGGTAGTTTTCCCAGCAAACCTTATTGTCCTGGAATCTCAAGGGCTAGATATTATTCTGGGAATGGATTGGTTGGCCAAGTACCATGGTGTGATCCACTGCGCCACCAGGACAGTCTCCTTGACCCATCCCGATGGCACCAAAGTAGCGTTCTCTCCAGACCAAACACCAACACAGAGGATCAGGCTAAATCAAACTGAGGTCACCGAAGAGATCCGTGTTGTCAGTGAATTCCCAGACGTGTTCCCCGAAGAGTTACCGGGTATGCCCCCTGATCGTGAAATTGAATTTATCATTGACCTAGTACCTGGAACAGCCCCGATATATAAGAGGCCATATAGAATGGACGCTAACCAGTTAGCCGAGCTAAAGGATCACATCAACGAGTTGTTGGAGAAAGGATACATTCGCCCTAGTTCATCGCCTTGGGGTGCTCCTGTCATTTTCGTGCCTAAGAAGGATGGCACTCAAAGGTTGTGTGTGGATTATCGTGCGTTAAATGCAGTGACCATCAAGAATAAGTATCCGCTGCCAAGGATCGAAGATTTGTTTGATCAGCTGAGAGGAGCATGTGTATTCTCTAAGATCGACCTTCGTTCGGGTTATCACCAGTTGAAGATTCGACCATCGGACATTCCCAAGACTGCATTCGTCTCTCGATATGGTCTTTATGAGTATACTGTTATGTCTTTCGGGTTGACTAATGCTCCAGCTTACTTCATGTACCTCATGAACAAAGTGTTTATGGAGTACCTGGATAAATTTGTGGTCGTATTCATTGACGATATCCTGATATTCTCCAAGAGTGAAGAAGAACATGAGGAACACCTGAGGTTGGCACTAAAGAAACTTAGGGAACACCAACTGTATGCTAAATTCAGTAAGTGTGAGTTTTGGTTGAAGCAGGTATCATTCTTGGGGCATGTCATATCAGAAGGAGGAATATCAGTGGATCCGGGTAAAGTGGCAGATGTTCTCAAGTGGGGGACACCGGAAAATGTGGGGCACATCAGAAGCTTTCTGGGGATGGCTGGTTATTATCGACGATTTATTGAGGGATTTTCAAAGATCTCTCGGCCACTAACCAAACTACTCGAGAAGGGAGCTACATTCAAGTGGACACCGGAGTGTGAAGCAAGCTTTGTCGAATTGAAGAAGAGGTTGACCACTGCCCCAGTGCTGGTCATGCCAGATATGCAAAAGGAGTTCTCGGTCTATTGTGATGCTTCCGGACAGGGACTGGGATGTGTGTTGATGCAAGCAGGACATGTGGTGGCTTACGCCTCGAGACAACTCAAGAAGCATGAGAAGAACTATCCGACCCATGATCTGGAATTAGCAGCTGTGGTTCACGCATTGAAGATATGGAGACACTACCTGATCGGCAAAAGGACAGAGATCTATACCGACCATAAAAGCTTGAAGTACATATTCACTCAGCCAGACCTTAACCTTCGCCAACGAAGGTGGTTAGAGCTCATTAATGACTTCGATGTCGGGATCAATTATCACCCTGGAAAGGCGAATGTGGTCGCAGATGCTTTGAGTAGGAAAACCCAGTGTAACAGCATGACGACCCAGGCTTATCAACCGCAGCTATGTGAAGAGTTTGCAAGATTAAATCTGTGCCTAGTGTCCAATGCCGATGCAGTAGTTATGGAAGTGGACTCCACGTTGGAACAAGACATTAGAGAAGGCCAAAAAGAGGATAAGAAGATCCAAAAACTTAAGAAGCTGATGAAGGCTGGAAAAGCTCCAGATTTCAGGGAAGATGAACATGGAACCCTGTGGTTAGGAAAGAGGATATGTGTGCCGAATGTTAAGGGGATCCGAGAGTTGATATTGAGAGAAGCCCACGACTCGTACTACTCTATCCATCCTGGGAGTACCAAGATGTACCAAGACCTTAAGGATAGATACTGGTGGCTTGGTATGAAGCGTGATGTGGCCGAATATGTGGCTTTGTGTGACACGTGTCAGTTGGTTAAGGCGGAACATCAGAGACCTGCTGGACTACTTCAACCACTCAAGGTACCCGAGTGGAAATGGGAAGAGATAAGTATGGACTTTATCGTGGGATTGCCAAGGACACAGTCAGGATACGACTCCATATGGGTTGTTGTGGATCGGTTGACCAAGGTCGCTCACTTCATTCCAGTCAAGGAAAGTTACAATGGTTCGCGGTTGGCAGAATTATACATGGCAAGAATTGTATGTTTACACGGTGTTCCAAAGAAAATAGTGTCTGATCGAGGTACCCAGTTCACCTCGAGATTCTGGCAGAAGCTACATGAGTCAATGGATACTCGTCTGAATTTCAGCTCAGCGTACCACCCGCAGACGGATGGTCAGACAGAACGCACCAATCAAATCTTGGAGGATATGTTGCGAGCATGTGCCCTGAAGAATAGTAAGAGTTGGGACAAAAACTTGCCTTATGCGGAATTCTCTTATAACAACAGCTACCAAGCTAGTCTCAAGATGTCCCCGTTCGAGGCACTTTATGGGCGAAAATGCAGAACACCCTTATTTTGGAATCAGACTGGGGAAGGTCAAGTGTTTGGACCAGAGATACTCCGAGAAGCCGAACGACAAGTACAAGAGATCCGGAATAATTTGAAAACGGCGCAGTCAAGACAGAAGAGTTACGCAGATGCTCGACGGCGTGACCTAACTTTTGAGGTCGGAGACTTTGTGTATCTCAAAGTATCACCAGTAAGAGGGCTAAGACGGTTCAAAGTAAAGGTAAAGCTAGCACCCCGGTACATTGGTCCGTTCAAGATATTGGAGAGAAGAGGAGAAGTGGCCTATCGTCTCGAGCTACCTTCTCAACTGTCGGATGTGCATGATGTGTTTCACGTGTCGCAACTAAAGAAGTGCTTAAGAGTACCAGAGGAACAGTTACCCATGGAAGCTGTGGATTTGCAAGAGGACCTGTCCTACGCAGAACGGCCAGTCAGGATTCTAGAAACATCAGAACGTGTTATGAGAAACAAGACGATTCGTATGTGCAAAGTGCAGTGGAAACATCACTCGGAGGCAGAAGCAACATGGGAGAGAGAAGAGGACCTTAAGGCCGAGTTTCCCGATCTCTTCTCTTAGGACGTCCGAATCTCGGGGCGAGATTCCTTTTAAGGGGGGTAGAGTTGTAACACCCAAATTTTCAAAAATTTAAAAACAAAAGAAAAAAGACTAGGGATGCATCATGAATGTTTGCATTTGAGTTTCAAAATGCGATAGAATTCGTTTGAATTTGAAAAACAATTCAAATTTGCAAAAGAATGAAAAAGGGAAAAGAAAAACAAAAAGAAAAAGAAAAGGAAAACCCCCCCTGGGCCTTAATCCCGCCCCAGCCCACTTTCCCCCCCCCCCCTCCCTTTTCTCCCCGCCGGCCCAAGGCCCAGCCGCGCCACCCTCTCCCTTTCCCCTCTCTGCGCGCTGGGGCCCACCGGTCAGCGCCCCTCTTCCCCTTTCCTTCTTCCTCCCTGCGCTCGCGCCGACACCGCCCGTGAACGCCGCCTCCGCTCAAAATCCCGGCATGGAATCCCCCTCGTTTAATGCCCCGGGATGGAATTCCTTTGGGGGAAATCGCTTTCCATCCCTCGCCGCCCCGAATCCCCCTATAAATTCCACCGGCGCCCCCCATTTTCCCCTTCCCCGAAGCTCCAAACCCTAGCCGCCGGTGCAAGGTGTGTCGCCGCCGTTCCCGTCGACTCGCCGGCTTTCTCTCCCTCCCCCTCGGTCTAACACGTGCGCCACACCTCCAGGAACACGCCGGACATCGTCGCTCGGGGAATTGGCCGCCGCTTCATCAATCCCGACGAGCACCGCCGGAGTCCGCCGCCTCCCGACGTCGCCGACGTCCCTCCGCCGATTTCAAGACCCAAAAACCCCCTCGGTGAGCTCCCCCGATCCCCCTCTCCCGTTTGATGTGTCGAGCACCCGGATTTGACGCCGAATTGGCCGTTCCGGCCAACTTCCGGCGACCCCGCCGCCGTGCGCCGACGGCTCGGCGCGCGCGCCGCCGCGCCCTGGGTGCGCGCCACCCCTGGGGCGACGTGGCCCCTCCTCGGCCGTCGATCTGAGGCCGACGGCCGAGATTAGAAGGGGGCGTACCCCTTCGGCCATTTAAATCTGGGCCGCCCCCTTTGAATCCAACGGCTCAGATTCAATTTAGTTTAAACGTTGGTCTTTTTGCGCCTAGCCCCCTGCGCTTAATTTAAGTAATTACAGATAGGTCCTGAAATTTATGAGCTAGCCCCTGGACTTTAATTAAATTATGTCAGCACTGTTAAATTGATTAAATATACCATTTTAGCCCCTGATTTCACCATAAAATATATTTTTAGCCTCTGTAAATTATGATAAACCCCCTGGTAACATTATAAAATATTTTCAAGCCTCTGATCATGTCTGTTTTGCACAAAAACCCCTGCATCCATGTTTATTTACATAAAATCATAGAATTTACACTCTCTTTTGCATAAATTAATTAGGGAAATTACTTGGCCTTTACTTATTAATTTGTTTACACTAAAGTAATTTATTTAATACTGTTGTGGACCACTTTATTACTTTATTATTCAAATTTAGCTAAGGAAAATTGTAGCAAACCCATGCAATGCTCTAAAATAAAGATAAAAACCATAAATTGTCAATCAACCCCACCTCAACCCTAAAAACCAAATTTCCACCCACACCTCTAATTAAAACTTCAACTAAGGACATTGTGTTAGCAACGTAATTGCGTAGGTTTTCTTTGGTGTTATTTATTTGTGGTGTGCATTATTTCTCTTGTGCTTATTGTGTGCTACTATTTTCCGTTCCGCATGCGATGATGTGTTTAGAGTCGGTTCCCGAGCCGACTTACAACCTTCAGGACTACCACTTCACCGACCCATCCTCCGAAGAAGGCAAGTTCCTTGACCATTTTGCACCTGTTTTATTAAGTTTTAGTTAGCTGCATGCTTAATAAATTGAATCCTATTTATTGTACCCTTCCATATAATTCCTTGTCCCCTGGTTGGCTTGGGTAGATGTTATTATTTCTTTACGCTTAGCCATGCTTAGTATTTGGGAGGGAAATATCTCTACATTACATGCTCTATCATTAATTATTGTGATTTATTTGTTGAGATATGGTGAAATGAATTGTAGTGGGTAGGAATCTGGCGGGTTGGTTTTGCTTGGTATGGTGCAGTACGCACGAGACCCGGGTTTTGGGGTATGAACCTTGCCGGATTCTAAGGACCGGTTTATGGAGAAGCCACTAAGCCTTATAGTATCGCCACAAGACTGAGTATGGGGCAGCTTGGTCCATTAATTAGGCCTCTCCCGGCGTAGTATTAGTGGTTGGATAGTGCGGGGAATTGGTTCAGGGTGTACTGCCTTGGGATCCGCATGGCTCAAGAGGGGGCAACTGGGGTGTTGAGTCGTGGTGTAACGACTCACACTTTTGTACAGGGGTGAAACCTCAGAGGGCTAGTACGCGTCGGGAGAATCCTTTGTAAAGACCTCGTAGTGATCTCCTGGCCTCACACCAAAGGAAGTGTGCAATGTGGTTCGCGACCACGGGCATCAGGGAGGTTTCCTTAGTCCACCTGGCAACAGGGGATGAAATCACGACTTGTGGGTAAAGGGTACATTCTCTGCAGAGATTTACAAACTGTCATGACAGCCGTGCTCACGGACAAGAGCGGCTTGGTGTCCAATTCATAATTAGCCAAAGACGGGAATGGTGGTTTGGTTTGGATTTGTTGGTTGGCACTTGGTTTACCAATGGGTTATGGTTGGGTTCATACACCTAGAAGTAGGTGCTAATGAAAGCTAAGGATAGGTTGTAATGCTATAGTGCTTAACCCAAATTTGGCCTTCCTTTCTAGATACCCTCATGTCATCTCTTTCCCACTTGCTGAGTACCGTTGGTACTCAAACTTGCTTGTTGCTTATCTTTCCTCAGTCTACAATGGAGAAGAGGTGGAGAATGAAGACTTCTTCGCTGATCCGGAGGAGACGTTCTAGGCTGGCGCAACCCCCGGGCAACGCCTGTGCATGGAGCCACACTAGTTTACTTTTACCGTTGTTTGCTCTGTAAGCTTATTTTAGACCTACGGGTCATTATTGTAAGACATTTATGTACTCGAACATGGCTTGTAATAAATGATATTACACTTTCGTCTACACATGTATGATGAGAATCGATCCTGGCATACATGTGGAAGCCATCCGGTTGTCTTGTTGGGACCGGGTGTGACATTTTGTTTCACCTCCATTGCGTTTAGGTTCATACAGTTCTTGATCATTCGTTAAACTTGTTTATGCAATCTTAATATCATGTTTAGAGAGAGATTTAGGAGGGTCTGTGAACCTTCCAGATTGTTGTACACAAAGTTTGCACTACTTTATGGGCTAAAAGGTGGGACTTTATCTTCTTGGGGAATGAATTCTTGTCGCATCTGATGCTCTAGGACCATAAAGCGCATTAAATCCAGCAACTTTACTGCTTTCCTTCCCCACTAAACTGCACTATAGAATAAATTCTGAGTCTGTTTTTTTCCTGCTTGAGTGGCATTGCTATTGATCATCTTGGGCAAAGCAGAGGAAGGGCCAGCTACGGAGATGGCTGAGATGAAGCCAGAGGAGATTAGCCATCCTCCCATGGACCAGCTGCTTGGAATGGAGTACTGCACAGATTCCAACCCGTCCTGGGGTAAGCACTGCTAGGCTTGCATCATCCATATGGTTGTGATGTGCGTCTCTGGGGCTAAATTTTGTGTTTGTTGGATGCTGCAGGAGAGGCTGTTGTGCTGGGTTTCCAGCATTTTATCCTTTGCCTAGGCACGGCAGTTATGATCCCCACCATGCTGGTTCCCCTCATGGGGGGAAATGCTGTAAGGGTCCTTTCACCATTAAACTGTTTTTTCATTGGTAGATGATGTCTTATCTGATTGTTTTCTGTAATAGTCTTCTTATAAAAATCTAATATTGTAGCTAAATGTTTGGATTTGAGTGAGTAGTTTAGCAGTGCCATTTGTAAGGATGTCAAATTATTTCTTTCCAATGTAGTAAGTAATTTCCTGATCTGTGTTTTTTTGCATTTGATATCTACTCTTCTATATAGAAAAAGGCAGCGATTAGAATGCAATCTGGGATATGGTGCAATCGTGTAATCAACTACCCTTAGCTATTGGATCTTCATCCTACGGCTGTTGCATGTTTTTTACCTAATACCCTACTCACGTGGAGGGGGTTAAATACTCAGGTCGAGGGGGTTAAGTGAAAAAATACAACAACCATAGGATGCAGATCCAATGGTTGAGGATGGTGGATTGTACGATTGCACCATATCACAGATTGCATAATAGTCGCTGCCTAGGTGGTTATGGGTATTGGGTACAGTGACCTTGAGCTCTGATAATGTGCTCACATTAGCATTCCACTTGCATGTATCAAGAATTCGCCTTTTTGGATCATGGTAATTATAACTACTGTTTTGATGATAAGAGTTCATGCTGATCGATACA
Organism: Tuctoria greenei; assembly: GCA_036927565.1. NCBI lineage: Eukaryota > Viridiplantae > Streptophyta > Magnoliopsida > Poales > Poaceae > Tuctoria > Tuctoria greenei. The sequence continues at coordinate 123,713,657 of JAYESD010000008.1, forward strand.
TGTTTGTCTCTTTGTTTCTAGCACGACAAAGCAAAGGTGGTACAAACAATGCTGTTTGTGACTGGGATAAATACAATGCTCCAAACTCTGTTTGGAACTAGGCTTCCCACTGTCATCGGTGGGTCATATGCATTTGTAATACCTGTCCTGTCGATAATCAGTGACTCCTCACTGGCCCGTATAGCTGATGACCATACAGTAAGCGTGCAATGATTTTGAACCTTCCGTTTATCTATGTTATTTGACATCATCTCAATACCAAAACTTACACGCTTCCGATCTTATTACAGAGGTTCAAAATGACTATGAGAGCCACACAGGGGGCATTGATAATATCCTCCTGCATTCAAATAATACTTGGCTACAGCCAGCTGTGGGGGATATGCTCCAGGTACAGAGAAATTTGTACAGTTTAATTGGTGTCAATTGATCCTAATGTTCAAATACTTGATGGGCCAATTTCATTTCCTCTTTTTAATTTTAATTTGTTATGGGGAAATAAACCATTAAACTAGCAAAGTAGTGTCTTGGATACTAACTTTGTTATTAGTAGCAGGTACTAAGGCTTTATAACAAGGTCCTTTGTTTTAGCCGTATTAATTTTGATGATGTGTGTTGACCATAGGGGCATATAACAATTCAATAGGTTGTGTTCAGATTATTCATTATACTAGCCCGATGCTTTTTCGTCGACCAAGGTTGACATCACAGAAAGCGGTGAAGCGAGACTTATAGGATTGAGACATACTTAGAGATTTGACTCATGATAGGACTGCATGGAAATTAGCATTCCATGTGTCAGAATCTTAGTTTATTCGTATTTTGTTACTCTTATCTTCTTTCTTATTATTCCATTTCCAAAATAAAATAAAATTCATAATCTTATTTTATTTGTATTTTTACTCTCATATTATTTTCTATTACTTCTCTTAAAAAATTATCGGGTTTTATTTCTAGTTGATCCCAACTTGCTTGAGACAAAGGTTTAGTTGTTGTTGTTATTGTACTTGTTATGAATAGTGTTTGTATTATTATGAGGGTCATATGCACAATAAATAGAGGTACAAGGGATTACAAATATGCGGAAAAGCCCTTATGCAAAAGGGAAAATACAAATAATCCCTATATCTCTAACACTCCCCCTCAAACTCAAGATGCGTCACGAACAATGAGTTTGAAGAGATAAAAACTATGCTGAGCCTGAGTCTGTGCCTTTGTGAAGAAATCAACCAACTGAAGCTCTGAGGGTACATACTGAAGATCAATAACACCGTCTTGTACCTGTGCTAGTGTATAAGAAGCATCGACACCAATATGCTTGGTAAACTCATGCTTGACAGGATCACGAGTAATACTGATAACACTTGTACTGTCAGACAAAAGAGGAGTCGGCATACCAACAGAAACATCAAAATCCTCAAGCAACCAATGCAACCAAGTCACCTCTGCACTCACAAGAGCCATAACACGCAACTCAGTCTCTGCACTCGAACGAGAAACTGCTACCTGCTTCTTAGTCTTTCAACCAATGAGAGAACCACCAAGAAAAACACAATAGGCAGAAAGAGATCGACAATCAAAGGGATCACTAGCCCAAGTAGCATCAGAGTATGCTTTGAGCTGTAATGAGCTAGAGCGTGGAGAGAACAAATGTCTAGATATAGTCTCACAAAGATAACGCAAGACACGAAGCAAGTGACTACAGTGAATCTGGGTGGGAGCTGAAACAAACTGACTCAGAATGTGAACAGAGTACGAGATATCAGGACGTGTGACACCAAGGTACACAAGACTCCCTACAATATGACGGTAACGAGTAGGATCATCAAGAGGCTCACCATCAGCGGCTCGAAGATGAACATTGAGTTCCATGGGAGTCTCAACAGTCCGGTGATCAGTAAGAGAACCCCGATCAAGAAGATCCTGAATGTACTTCTTCTGAGACAGATAAATTCTCCCATAGGTGGAGGAAACCTCAATCCCAAGAAAGTAACGAAGAGGACCAAGATCAGACATAAGAAACTGCTCACTGAGACGAGCCTTTACAAAAGCTATGTACTCAGAATCATCTCCGGTGATGATCATGTCATCAACATAGAGAAGAAGAAGAGTGCGGCCACGAGACTAAGTGTGCACAAAAAGCGTGGGATCATGAGCACTGGTAGAGAAACCAGCAGCAGTGACCACAGACGCAAAACGCTGAAACCAAGCACGAGAAGCTTGCTTAAGGCCATAAAGAGATCGTCGAAGGCGACAAACCATACCCTCAGGAACAGAATACCCAAGTGGTGGCTGCATATAAACCTCCTCATGCAGCTCACCATTAAGAAATACATTATTCACATCAAGCTGAGAGATGAATCACGAACAGAGGCCACAACAAGCAGAGTTCGAATAGTGGTCATGTGAGTGGCAGGAAGCAAAGATCTCATCATAGTAATGAAATGTTCCTGCTGAAAGCCACGGGCGACTAATCAAGCCTTATATCGCTCAAGAGAACCATCAGATCGGGTCCTAACCTTATAGGCCCACTTACACGTGATAGGACGAACACGTGGGGGACAGGGCACAAGTTCCCACGTGCTAGTGCGTTCGAGAGCAGCAATCTCCTCGACCATCGCATGCTGCCATTCCGGATGAGGAACAACATCACGATACGTGGCCGGCTCAGGAAGAGCAGTAGCAACAAAACTAGAAGGAGAGTACCGATCAGGAGGCTGGCGAGGACGATGACCGTCCAAGAGGCTGCTTAGGCGAAGAATCATTGGAATGAGATGATCCCCCAGGAGAAGAAGGCGTATCCGGAGAGGCAGACTGAGCCGGAGAAGCTGAGACATCAGAAGATGACTCAACTGGAGTAGACGGCTCATCAGAAGAAGATGGCACATCTGAAGGAGGTACAACTCGTCGAATATAGACCTGCGTGACAGGAGCCTTCAAAGTGTAATCAGGAACCAAAGAACAAGGCTCCGAAGAAGAAGAAGGGGGGACTGTCGAACGCGACAAGGAGTGTTAGAGGGGTACACTAGCAATAGGGGCATCTGGAAAGAACAGGAATGAAATAGGATCAACTACAGACGCAGAAGAAGCATCAGAAGAAGGAAAATGATAGAAAGGACATGTTTCATCAAAAACAACATCTCGTGAAATCCTTATCCGTCGGCCAACTGGATCCCAACAACGATAATCCTTATGCTCCGAACTGTATCATAAGAAAACACACTCGACCGATTGAGCAGTCAGCTAGTGCGCTCACGAGGTGTGAGCAACACGTAGCACACACAACAAAAAAGACGAAGGCTGGTGTAGTCAGGGGTCTTGCCCATAAGACGCTCCAAAGGAATACCGCCTTTAAGAGCGGACGAGGGCTGAATGTTAATAAAAAAAATGGCAGTGGAAACAGCCTCAACCCAAAAATGAGGCGGAGTGGAGGAAGCAATGAGAAGTGTACGTGCTGTCTCAAGGAGATGACGATGTTTTCGCTCAGCAACACCATTTTGAGCATGAGCACCAGGGCAAGAATACTGAGCAAAGGTATCTTGCTCAGAAAGAAAATCACGAAGAGCATACTCACCAGCAGAGTTAGCATGAAAGACACGGATAGGAGTGTCAAAATGAGTGCGGACCATAGCCGAAAATGACTTATAGATACACAATACCTCACTACGATGTTTCATGAAGAAAACCCATGTGTGGCAAGAAAAATCATCTATAAAAATGTTAAAGTATTTATGCCCTCCTTTAGAAACAAAAGGAGCAAGACCCCATACATCTGAATGAACAAGGTCAGAAGGACGCTGAGACACTAACTCACTAGAAGGATAGGGAAGTTGAATCTGCTTCCCAATCGACAACCCTAACACTGAGCTAATGACTGAGATCTTGAAACCGATCCCAAGACGCCACGACGAATCAAGGCAGATAGACGAGAGCCACAAATATGTCCTAGACGATGGTGCCATTGAGCAAAAGACGAGGTAGATGGAGCAGCAAAAGCGGAGCTAACACGACTAGCAGGCGCAACGGAAGGAAGACAAAGCCAGTCAAACTCCCAAAGACGCTGGGAATCGTGACGACGAGGACAAGAGACAACAAGCTGACCCCTACGACGATCCACAACAGAACAAGAATCAGAATCAAGAATCACTCGACAACCATGGTCAGTGAGTTGACCAGCAGACATAAGTTGCACTGTATGGTTAGGAACATAGGAGACATCAGGAACACTAAAAGAGTTAGATAAAAGAGTGCCTTGTCCAAGAACCAGAAGTGAAGAACCATCGGCAATATGAACAGTGAGAGAACGAGACAAATGAATCAAAGATGATAAACATGTGGAGTAAGGAGTCATGTGAAAAGAAGCTCCAGAATTAAGAATTCATGAGCCAGTACCTAAACGAGACGTAGAAGGTAGTTCCTCAGAGGAAGACGGAGAAACAGCAGTAGAACCTGAAGGTGCAGAAAGCTGAGTCACAATACCAACAACTCCTGAAGGTGTAGAGGCAGCAAGGCGACGAAGAAGCATAAGTAACTGGGCATCTGTAGCAGCAGAGATCCCCTGACATCTTCCAGTACCATCACCACGACCATCCTGTGAAGAACGACAAGCCTGAACACCAGCAGTGGGTCGAGAAGTCGAAGAACGAGTAGGCGAAGCGTTAGAGGTCCGCAACAAGCCACCATCACAAAGACGAGTCAACTCCATCTGATCAAAGAACTCCTCTGCGGTAGCATCTCTTTGTCGTACACCTGCTCTTGACAAAAAGCAGCAAGAGAGGTAGACTGACCAGTAGGCTCGTAGCAACGACGAAGAAAAGCCCACATCTGGTGTGAGTACTCAAACTCAACAATATCAGCAGCCAAATGATCCTCCATACTAGCAGCAAAAATTACACCAGCTCGAGCATCATCATCCAACCAAGTCTGTGAAGAAGTAGCAGGACAAGACGGACATTTGAGATCGCCCGTAAGAAAATCCCAAAGACGTAGACCACGCATATGCAGACGCATGCGGGAACCCAATGGCGATAATTGGTGCCATTGAAAAGCACTGGACATCGCAAGACTAGAACTCCGCTCGACGAAGAAGTCATCGTGATGAGATGACAGGCGACGGCTAGAGCGCAAAGCGAGCAGCGGCAGACGACAACAAGAGCACAGAAGAATAAGCGGCGCAAGATGCACAAAAGAAAGAAAAAATCTCTTTTTTTTTTATTTTCGGGGTCACACGGTGCCCTAGGGCCTAGCACACAAGCCACCAGCTGAACAGCTGAGCGGCGGTGCAAGCACAAAGGTCTGGTTGCTAGCCCTCGCTACTGCTCCAGATGACCGAGCAGCGTCCACGTCACGATTGACCGAGCGGAGATGCAAGGACCGAGATCGAGATCGAGAGCGGCCACGTCACGATGGCGGCCAAACAATAGAGACGCCGAAAGCCTCGATGCAGTAGGCACCAGGCGCAGGCGCGGGACCCACGAAGCAGTTCTTCGCGCGTGATAGCGTCCGCGCTGTAGATCGATGGTGACGAAAACGAAAACCGAGATCCAAAGACACACGTAAAAGGCGTCAGAATCCGGTGGCGGCGGCAAGCACAGCGAGATCCCGATGCAGGGCCGCACGCCTTCCAAGATGCAGGATCAAGGACGAAGATCGTAGGGACGATCAGATCGAAGCCGCTTGAATCGGGGAAGACCATAGCGCGCCTGGCGGCGGATCACGTAGAAGGTGAAGAGGCGGCAAGGATCGAACAAGATGCAAAAAAAAAACGCCAAGGTCCAACGAGATCAAAGAAACACGAAGATTAGTTGCTAGGATAGTAGGAAAAACCCAAACCTAGTTTTGACTCTGTACCATGTTATGAATAGTGCCTGTATTATTATGAGGACTATAGGCCACAATAAATAGAGGTACAAGGGATTACAAATATGCGGAAAAGCCCTTATGCAAAAAGGAAAATACAAATAACCTCTATATCTCTAACACCTCCCTCAAACTGTACTAGCCCGATGCTTTTTGACAATCTACACTTTTCTCTCAGTTTGAGAAATGGGCAGGCATCACTTTCAGAAAAGGCAATACACCAGTATACTAATGAATGGTTGCAAATTTAGCCAAAAGTAATAAGACGTCGGAGCAACATTTGGATTTATAGTAAGAATCTTATATGGTGTTTTCATGTGCATGTTGTAGGTTCTTCAGCCCACTTGGGATGGTTCCGGTGATTGCACTGGCTGGGATCGGCCTTTTTGAAAGAGGATTCCCAGTGGTAAGGCCTAGCTAGTGCTATTTTTTTGTAAGCATCTTGTTATAGCAGTTATGCCATGAGTATCCATTCATCCCGCTTGAGTTCTTTCAATAATTCACTAAAAGCACTTGATAAAATTGAGACATTTTATTACTGTGCCTTGGCTACATATCTGAGCATTTTCCTTATGTGTTAATGTACCAATTTTAAAGAGCAATATCTTCTTCTCATTTATGCATCATAGAATTTTTAAATTAGAAAACATTTAATACAAGCATTCTCTATTTATGCTTAATTATGATGCTAACTAATAGAATTGCTTGTGTTAGATTGGGAGGTGCGTGGAGATTGGTCTTCCAATGCTCGTTCTGTTTGTGGCACTTTCCCAATGTCTAAAACATGTACAAGTGCGTCATTTTCCGATATTGGAGAGGTTCTCTGTGCTCATTTCCATTGCAGTTGTCTGGGTATATGCCCACATTCTCACTGCGAGTGGGGCATACAAACATAGCTCACCGATCACCCAGCTCAACTGCCGCACTGACCGTGCCCATCTCATCACAACTGCGCCATGGTGTGTTCGTTGATCCCTAAATAGGTTCTTTATTTTTGTCTCATTTTCATGCCTTTGATAGAAACTTTTTTTTTTAATTCAGGTTCGGTGTTCCATTTCCGCTTCAATGGGGTCCACCAACTTTCAGCGCTGATCATTCATTTGGCATGATGGCTGCCGTGATGGTGTCCTTAGTAGAGGTTTTATTTTTATTCTCTCCGTTATGTCCATGGTTCTTCAGCTGTATTAAAAGAATAGCTGCCACTGAAGTTATGCTCATCTGATTTGGATGATAATATTTTGAACATTTCAGTCCACTGGAGCTTTCAAGGCTGCTGCTCGGTTGTCAAGTGCGACGCCACCGCCACCATATGTTCTGAGCAGAGGCATTGGATGGCAGGTGGGCCTCTGATCAGTGCCAACAGTTGTGCCCCTAACACTTCATAATGAGTTTAGTCCAGTTGAATAGGAATTATTAGGAAAATATTTAATAGGCGACGCTGCTATTCAATTGGAGAATATAGATCCAGAACGGAAATAAAGTGTCTTACCTTTTGTGTTCTGAAATATGTCAAAACTTAGGGAATCGGGCTGCTGTTAGATGGGCTGTTCGGTGCTGTGAGCGGCTCAACCGTATCTGTGTAAGTGTCTCTTTATTTAACACACATGTCCATTTGCAGCGTGATATCTAACATCATGAATATTGCTCGCCCAACACAGGGAGAACGTTGGTCTCCTAGGATCAACTAGGATTGGTAGCAGAAGAGTTATCCAAATATCCGCTGGTTTCATGATCTTCTTCTCTGTCCTGGGTACAACTTATTTCTTTTCTTTTTCTTTCTAAATGATGTTGTACAATCTATAGCACCAGCTTTGCTTTGTTACTGAACACATTTCATAATTTAAGGGGTTTTTGGAGCACTGTTCGCCTCGATTCCATTCACAATTTTTGCCGCCATATACTGTGTCTTGTTTGGCTATGTCGGTAAGTATTTTCAGATGTCAAACAATATCTTTGTGCTCACCCTCACCCATGTATCTCTCAGTTATTTGGCTCACTATCTCACCAGATTTTTTACTCTGTTAAATTGTTTGTCTTGTCTGATCTTTTCAGGTGCTGTGGGGCTCTCCTTTCTGCAGTTCACCAACATGAACTCGATGCGAAACCTCTTCATCATTGGTGTTTCGCTCTTCCTTGGCATCTCCATCCCAGAGTACTTCTTCCGGTTTACAATAACTTCTCGGCACGGACCTGCGCACACCAGAGCTGGATGGGTTCGTGGCCCTCTCCTCACAGAAACATCTTACTATCAACTGAGATTTACAAGATAATTCTGCAAAAAAAGGATTTATAAGATAATTTGAGTTCTGTCTTTTGTTGTGAAATGTGCAGTTCAATGACCTGATCAATACCATCTTCTCGTCACCCCCGGCAGTTGGATTCATCATTTCAGTTGTCCTGGACAACACGCTTGAGGTGAGGGCCATGAAGGACCGGGGCATGCCATGGTGGGCAAGGTTCAGGACATTCCGCGGGGACAGCCGTAACGAGGAGTTCTATAACCTGCCCTTCAACCTCAACCGGTTCTTCCCGCCATCGTAAATTGGATAACTTTGGATGACAGTATTACAGTAGAAATGGAGGCAACTGTTTAATTAAGTGTAGCTACCGATATCATTGTAGTTATTGTTTGGCTTCCATAGAGATTATGGAAGAATTAGGAGAGTAGAGGTAGAATCAGAGCAAAAATATGCTGAGCGTGGTTAACCTGATGGTTAATTAGTTAAGATCAATTGAATTATTTTGGGTTTGTCGCTTCTGTTTACAAAAGCGAATGGCTTGAGAGCTAACATTATTATGAATCTTTAGTTCATAAAAACCACGAGTAAAACCACAAGTAAACCACAAGCGAAAGAGGGTTTAACCTAGTGGTTAAGTACTCTGAGCGGGCGCTAGATCTAGAGTGCACTTACAGAACATGTGAAGAGATGAACGTGTCGTAATATTGACCTACGAAGTTCGGTCCACAGTCGTGTGCTTAGCCATCCAGTTATCGTCGCCTTGTTCTGGACAATAGTTTGTAAGTGTCTGCATTTGTACTCGCTTGTAATAAATTGACCATAACCTCTTTGGTGGAGAAGGTCGGAACTTTTCATCATCTAAAAAAAACCACAAGTAAAGAAACGAAATAGAAAACGGGTATGGAATTTTTATGATATTATTTTTGTACATCCACCCTTGTAACGAGTCAGAACAAGAACAACAATGATAAGGAAAATAAGTTTTCTATACTACAGCTGGGTGCTATTTTTGAGCTAAGGAGACGGGGAGCAGAGTATCAGGAGTAGATAGCAACAGAATCATAGACCGATCATCACAATTCACAAACTTGCAATAAACAAGTAAAGATTTGGGACAATTGACATGCCATCTTGGATATGGAGACCAGCACGTCGAGATAGCGATGCTATTTGCCGAAGTGTTCTTGCGCACTTCTTTCAGACCTGCTTAGAGAGCAGCCCGCAAAAATTCTTTGATTAGCGGGGGCTTAGACTCCAGTGAGGTTGCGCGGTTAAGGAACTATGGTGAGACAGTGGTTTTTACGTGGATTCACAAGTTGATGGCTCCCCAAGATTTACAAAGATAAACGCCATCAAACACACTCGAAATATATGCAGTAAACAACAAGAGTGTGCGAGAGAATCAAACCCGAGATCTCAAGACGTGTGAAACAAGTCTCTCCTTTTGATCAATACTAATCCTCAAAGATTTGATCTTCTTTTGGTTAGAATGTGTGGAGAGATATGTTTTTAGGGCTCTTGGGAGGTGTGATGACGCAGGGAATCGAGAAATTTGGTTGTAGGGCCGTACACCTCTATTTATACTAGAGTTTCCAAAAGTTACCGTTAGGGTTTGCGATGTCCAGACTAGTCCGCGGTGGACGCCGGACTAGTCTGGTGTGCTGCTTGTGGGAACCCTAAGTGTTCTGATATATCGGACTTGTTCGACAAAGGGCGGACTAGTCCGATTCGTGCTCTGGAAGTGTTCAGACTAGTCCGGTGTTGTGAACCTCATGTAGAATTTAGGACAAGTCCGCAGTGGAGGACTTGTCCGATTTTTGTCAAAGAGTTTTCGGACTAGTCCGTGGTGATATCGGACTTGTCCGGTTCTGTGTAAAGTGTGAGGTCCTGAGGATAAGTCTGCACTTGGGCGGACTTGTCCGTTTTTAGTCAGAAAGATATCGGACTAGTCCGCAGTGATATCAAACTTGTCCGTTTTTGTACAGATGTGAAGTGTTGAGGACTAGTCCGCACTAGGGGGAACTAGTCCGATCTTAGTCAGAGAGATATCAGACTAGTCCAGAGAATATCGGACTAGTCCGGACATGTGAAATTTTGTGTAGTGAGGGTGATTTCTTTTGCTTGAGCTCTTGGTATGTGTTTCTTCAACACACTCCATACACAACAAAGTATTCTATTCAGCTCTTGAGCTCTTTTCCATATAGATTTCTCATTCTCATTTCTTTTTGCGCTTTCTTCATAATTTCATTAAAATCTGTGCTCATGTCAACAATTTTATTAGGATCTCATTTGTTTGTCATAAATCCACCAAAACCCACAAGGGATGCCTAGATGGACTTTCAATCTCTCTCTTTTTGGTGATTGATGACAACCAATTGAAATTTCACAAATATGATAAAAATCTAGATTTTCATAAAGTGTGCACATATGAGCTTAGAACAAATTAAGCAAAGAAAACATAAGACATATGTGCACTCTTTATGGTGGGGTGCAAAACTATATGTTGGTGAGAAATAATTGTGATGAGAATGAGTTAAATGACATAATCATATCAACATTAAGCATGTATGCCAACTTCAGAGCATAAACATAGTTCATATCAAAGCATCATTACAAACTTCATAAACATGACTAGAAATATAATAAGAGTCTTACAACATCAAAAGAAGTCTTACAGCACCAAAAGCATAACAAAGAGCAAAAAAATACAAATAGAGCTCTCATCTTCATCTACTGCTACAACCTAATGACTCCCCCTCAGTCTTTTCCCCTTTGGCATCAAGGAACCAAAAAGAAGGAGAAGAGGGATCTACTAGGCATCACTGACTCACTCCTCGTTGTCTGTCCTTTCATCGTCTTCATCATTGGCAGCCTGAGGAGGATGAGAACTACTCGTCGAGCCCCCAATGCCAAAAATAGGCAAGTTCAGAAGGAGAAAGAGGTGGAAGTTCCAAAAAGTCAGAAGGAGAGTCCTCGGAGATAACTGGAGATCCAACAGGCTCAATCTCCAACTTCTGACATATGGCTTTGACTTTTTGCCTTATGTACCTCATGTCCTCTTTCCTTGCCTTGTTCAACTTGTGGATCTTCACTTCAACTTTCCAGCAAGAGCCAAAAATAGCAATCAGGTACTTCATAATGCCACTAGGAGGACCTTTGTGAGGAGGGGCCTTAGTGTTAGAGGCAGGCCTCGCATCTCCTTGGGCCCTCCTGGGAGCCTCTTCACTTGACACAGGAGATGGAGCAGTGGGAAGGACAGCTTGAGGTGGCTTTTGAGGCCTCAAGATTGTGTGCTCAACATCTTTCACAAACTCAATCCCAGTGACCTTCTCTATCATAAACATGATATAAGGCGCATAGCCACAGGAACGGTTAAGGGTGCAGGAAATGTTCACCATGTCATTCCAGATGTAGTCGAAGATGTCAAATTTCTTGCTCTTGCTAACCACCTTCATCAATGTCCTCAGGTAGCCTTGGACACTCCCTGCATCTCAATCCTTCAGAGCAATTGTCTTCCTAAGCACCCTGTTGAGAACCATGAAGAAGGGCTTCATGTTCTTGGTTGAGGGAGGATTGTACTTGAGACATATATCATAGAGAAAGTCCATCTTGTCCTTCTCTAAAATTCCAATGTTGTGAATAATCACTTCATTGCTGCCGGTGTCGCCAAGGTGCAGCAACCTAGCAAACTCATCATAAGTCACAGTGTACTTGGATCTATGTGTCATCCAAGTTACTCGCTCTTCTTCATCACTGGCAAAGAAGCATGTTGCAAAGAACTGTGCTATGATCTCATCATTCTAGTTGTACCTGAAAGCAAACAAGTCCTTTAAGCCATGCCTCTCTGCAGCCTCTACCACTTCATCAAATGCACCACAACTTTTTCTTTCAAAATGGCTCCAGTCAATCCATTGGCTGCGGACTACTGGAGTCTTCATCTGCAGGTGCACGGAACTGTAGTAGTCCGCATGGAAGTTGCTCCAAAACCTCGGATCAGCTGCCTTCTTTCTACTGCTATATGCATCAACTTTCCTCAGCTTCCAAGCCACATCACTCCCATTCCCACTGAATTTTTCTTCCGAGGGGTCTCTATTCCCCTGCATTGGAGCTGTCATTTTGAGAGGGCCGATCGGGCCACAGGCAATCCCTTTGCCTTTACCTTTGTATTGGCGATGAGCTGTTGAGCTAGAGCTAACCATATCTTGAGCTTTCGAAGCTAGCTTCTTGGCCGCAACCTTCTGCCGCATCCTATGTGGAGTAGATGAAGGCTCAGCAGCACGCCCTTGCCTTTTTTTTAGCGCGAGACTCCTAGACTCGCGACAACACATCTTGATCCATCTCGTCTTCAAAGTCGGAGATGTTTTCATTTGACATTGTCCTGACAAGGAGGTTATACATGACATAGAAAAGGGTTTATGGCAAGGGAATGCATTGAGTAGAAGGAAATTAGGGTTGTGTCCAGTCAGAAATCGGACTTGTCCGGTGCTCAAGTGCGGACTAGTCCGAAGTACCGGACTTGTCCACACTGAGAACAGACTAATCTAATATTCGGCCGTTTGAACCCTAACTAGCAGAGCAATGGTGTTTCTCAATGCAAAAGTGGCTCAAAGTAGTTGTAATATAACAAGGAATCATGTATTAACAGGAGGAACTAAGCTATTTGAGCAAAAAACAAGAGAAATAGAAGGTTCTAAAGTTTGGAAAGAAACTTTACCAAATCCTTCGATTCGCGGAGTTGGAGGAGTCTTCGATGCGGAAAAGTCCGGGGTCCTCGATGCCCTTGCGATGAAGATCATTCCACGAAGATTTAAGGAGATTTGGTGGAGAACTCGCCAAATCACCTTGGGGGCACTTGAGTGAGGAGAGAGAACATGAGGTATGTTGTGAGGATGAAGAAGATTAGGTTTTGGCTTCCTAGGGTTATGGAGTCGAAAAATCGGACTAGTTCGTGGTCGGACAGGACTAGTCCGGACTACCGGAACTCTGCAGACTAGTCTGCATTGTGCGGACTAGTCTGAGTAACCATGGACTAGTCCGTGGTCATCAGAACAGAACCAGTTAGACCATTCGTATATATTCGAAGGTGCTTACTAAGAAAATAGGGGGCACAACACACAAATAATCTTGATGAATATGATCAGTAAACATACAACAATCAAGCTATGACCATAATTCACCAAGATCAAGTAAAACATAGTTTTCGGAGAAAAATAGAGAGAAATGATTTTCATAACACAATCAATATATTTTGAAGATGGCATACAGGTATGCAAGCTTTCAAGTCATGTTTCGAGCATCAAGGATATTTAGTTCATTTTGGAGCTCACAAAAACGTTTTTCATCAAGTGGCTTGGTAAAGATATCGGCTAGTTGTTTTCTAGTGTTGACATGGGAAATGGCTATGTCTCCTTTCATTGAATGATCTCTCAAAAAGTGATGCCGAATGTCTATGTTATTGGTTCTAGAGTGCTCAATGGGATTATGAGCAATTTTAGTGGCACTCTCATTGTCACAAAGGAGTGGAATACAACTCATATTGTAACCGTAATCCCTTAGAGTTTGTCGCATCCAAAGGAGTTGTGCACAACAACTCCCGACTGCAACATACTACGCTTTGGCCGTGGATAAGGCAATTGAGTTTTGTTTCTTGGAGGACCAAGTAACTAGGGATCTACCTAGGAATGTGCAAGTACCGGAGGTACATTTTCTATCTACTTTGCACCCGACATAATCTGCATCGGAGTATTCAATGAGATTGAAATTTGAACCTTTAGGATACCAAAGGCCTAGGTTAGGTGTATGAACTAAGTATCGCAAGATCTATGGCTGTCAAATGACATTCATCAGGATTGGCTTGAAATCTTGCACACAAACATACACTTAACATAATATCAGGCCTAGATGCACATAAATAAAGTAGGGAGCCAATCATAGAGCGATATACCTTTGGATCCACGTTTGGTCCGTCTTCATTGAGATCCAAGTGTCTATTTGTCGCCATGGGAGTCTTTATAGGCTTTGCTTTGTCCATTCCAAACTTCTTAAGTATGTCTTGAGTGTACTTTGTTTGCCTTATGAATGTTACTTCCTTTTGTTGCCTCACTTGGAATCCCAAGAAATATCTCAGCTCTCCCATCATGGACATCTGAAATCTATCTATCATAATCTTACTAAACTCTTGACAAAAAGATTTGTTAGTTGAACCAAATATAATATCATCAACATAAATTTGACCGATAAATAGATCATTATCAAAATGCTTAGTAAACAAAGTGTAATTAGCTTTACCAATCTTAAATCCATTTTCAATCAAAAAATCTCTAAGGCACTCATACCAAGCTCTAGGAGCTTGTTTGAGGCCATAGAGAGCCTTACACAGTTTGAACACATGGTTGGGGAACTCTTGATCTTCGAACCCAGGGGGTTGCTCCACGTACACCTCCTCCTTGATCGGTCCCTTGAGGAAGGCACTTTTCACATCCATTTGATAAAGTTTGAAATCATGGTGAGTAGCATATGCAAGTAATATTTGAATCGATTCAAGCCTAGCTACAAGAGCAAAAGTCTCGTCGAAATCCAAACCTTCGACTTGTGAATACCCTTTGGCCACAAGTCGTGCCTTGTTCCTTGTCACCACCCCGTGTTCGTCTTGCTTGTTGCGGAAGACCCATTTAGTGCCGATGACATTGAACTTGGGTCTTTTGACAAGTTCCCACACTTCATTCCTTTTGAAGTTGTTTAGTTCTTCTTGCATTGCCACCACCCAATCCGAATCCCTTAAAGCATCTTCAACCCTGTGTGGTTGCAAAGAGGATACAAACGAGTAATGTCCAAAAAAATTAGCTATACGAGACCGAGTTGTTACTCCCTTTTGGATGTCACCGATTATATTGTCGACGGGGTGATGTCTTTGGATGCATTGATGCACTCTTGCATGTGGTACTTGTGGTCTTGAATCTTCTTCTCCCCCTGGATGGTTGCCCTCATTGATGTGTTGATCACCTTGATCTTCATGAGGTTGATCTTGTGTAGATTCTCCCCCTTGATCATTTTCCTCCACTTGTGGTTCATCTTCCTCATTCACATTTGGAGGTGGCGCTTGTAGTCGAACGTCGCCTAACCCCATTCTTCTCAACGCTTGACATGGAGCTTCTTCTCTATCTAGCACACATTGATCAACTTGCTCTTCATGAGAGCCGTTAGTTTCATCGAACACTACGTCACGTGCTACTTCAACAAGTCCAGAGGCCTTGTTAAAGACACGATAGGCGTAAGAGTTTGAATCATAGCCAAGCAAGAAACCTTCATCGGACTTCGAAGCGAACTTTGAAGTCCTAGGCTTCTTGTTCAAAATATAACATTTAGAACCAAAAACTCGAAAGTATGAAATATTCGGCTTGTTACCCCTAAGTAGTTCACACAATGTTTTCTTGAGTAGGCGATGAAAATATAACCGGTTTATGGTGTGACAAGCGGTGTTAACCGCTTCAGCCCAAAACCGGTCCGAAGTCTTGTATTCATCGAGCATTTTCCTGCCATCTCAATGAGGGTTTAGTTCTTCCTTTCGGCTACTCCATTTTGTTGAGGAGAATAAGGTGCTGAAAACTCGTGCTTTATCCCTTCTTTGCCTTGATACTGCTCAACTTGGGTATTCTTGAACCCCGTTCCGTTGTCACTTCTTATGTTCTTGATCGTCAACGAAAATTCATTTTGAGCTTGCTTGAGAAACATTTTGAGGGTTCCTTGAGTTTCGTCTTATCATGCAAAAAGAAAACCCACGTGAAGCGCGAGAAATCATCAACAATTACTAAACTGTATTTGTTACTGCCGATACTTATGTAAGCAATTGGACCAAATAGGCCCATGTGAAGGAGCTCGGGCGGTCTTGTTGTAGTCATGATGTTCTTCACGGGATGGGGTGATCCTACTTGCTTCCCAGCTTGGCACGTGCTACAGGGCCTGTCTTTCTCAAAAACAACATCCTTTAAACCACGGATGTGATCGCCTTTTAGAAGTTTTTGAAGATTCCTCATACCAACATGTGCTAGCCGTCTATGCCACAACCAACCCATGTTGGTTTTTGCAATCAAGCATGTGTCAAGTTTGGTTTTATCTTTGTTGAAGTCAACTAGATAAAGCTCTCCCTTTAACACACCCTTGAATGCAACTGAGTTATCACTCCTTCTAGAGACGGTCACACCCTCATTAGTAAACAAGCTATTATAACTCTTGTCACATAATTGAGATATGGAAAAAAGTTTATAATCCAAGGAATCAATGTGTAAAACATGAGAAAGAGTATATTGTGATGAAATTGCTATTTTACCGGTACCGAGCACCCTTCCTTGACTGTTATCGCCAAAATAAATACCTTCACTTGGATCCTCATTTTCTTCATATTCAACAAACATCCTTCTTTCTCTGGTCATGTGATTGGTGCATCCACTATCTAGCACCCATTTAGCTCCATGGGATGAATAGGCCTGCAAAACACAAATTATGCCTTGGTCTTAGGTACCCAAGCTTGCTTGGGTCCTTTGAGGTTAATCACAAGTGATTTGGGCACCCACACATGAGACTTGGTATTCCCATGGCGTGGCCCACCATGTTTAGTATAAAATCTACCAAAATTACTTTTCATAAGAACATATGATGAATTAAAAGTTCTAAACAAGAGTTGTTGCTCATATGTGTTAACAATGTTACTTCTATCAACGTTATTAAGTTGTCTAACTTGAGAGGTCTTTCCCTTGACAAAAGTAATGCGTTCCTTATTATTCTTGTGGCTTCCAGCATTTTGCTTTTCACCATAAGAATACCCAATGCCATATTTGACATTAGGAGGTCGTGTGACCAAGTATGCACTGCGTGCATACTTGACCTTCTCCTTGTCAAATATGCCACTTCGGGAAGGATGCTTGTCCTTTGTCAAGTTTGACTTCTCCTTCAAGTTAGTGTCAATTTTAGCACATTCACAAGCAATAGTAGTTTTAGATTTTATAAGTAGAGAAGGTGAGCTTGAAGAGGATGAAGAACCACTTGACTTGAGTGACTCAAATTGTACCTCAAGGATCTTGTTAACTTTGGTTAAGTTAGCAAGTTCATCCTTGATAGCCATGTTTGAGTCTTCTAGCTTCAAACAAGCTTCCTTGCTTGAAGCTAACTCAAGTTCCAGTGAGTTGCTTTGCTCCTTTTCAAGCTCGAGGAGCTTTTTAATCTTAAGATATTATTCCTTTTGGAGGATGATCATATCTTCTTGACGATCAACTAGCTCCTCCTTATCCATTAAAAATTTCATCTTAGCCGTAGTTTTCTTATCTAAACCAACAAGCATATATCTTCATCATCACTAGAGTTATCACTATCACTATTAAAATAATGCGAGGAGGAAGATTCAATTGTTACCTTCTTTTTACCTTCCTTGGCCATTAGACACGTCTGATCGGTGTCTTTCCTTGCGCTGATGGTTGGGAAGAGGGTGGATTTCTTGGTAGGCTTCATGACGGCAATGGTCGCCATCTCCTCTTCTTCTTCGGATGAGGACTCATCATTAGAGTCCCACTCCTTCCACAAGTGTGCTTTACCACATTGTTTATTTTTCTTGAAAGTTTTCTTAGGTTGAGGCTTGTTGTCCTTGGTCTTCCTCTTATCGTCGTCTTATTCTAGACAATAGTTTGTGAGTGTCTGCATTTGTACTCGTTTGTAATAAATTGGCCATAACCTCTTTGGTGGGGAAGGTCGGAACTTTTCATCATCTAAAAAAAACCAAAAGTAAAGAGAAACGAAATATAAAATGGTTATGGAATTTTTATGATATTATTTTTGTACATCCACCCTTGTAACGAGTCAGAACAAGAACAACAATGATAAGGAAAATAAGTTTTCTATACTATAGCTGGGTGCTATTTTTGAGCTAAGGAGACAGGGAGCAGAGTATTAGGAGCAGGTACCAAAAGAATCATAGACCGAGCATCACAATTCAAAAACTTGCAATAAACAAGTAAAGATTTGGGACAGTTGACATGACATCTTGGATATGGAGACCAGCACGCCGAGATAGCGATGCTATCTGCCGAAGTGTTCTTGCACACTTCCTCCGGACCTGCTTAGAGAGCAGCCAGCAGAAGTTCTTTGATTGGCGAGGGCTTAGATTCCAGTGTGGTTGCGCGGTAAAGGAACTATGGTGAGACGGTGGTTTTTACGTGGTTCGTGCTGTCGGAGCGTAATACACTACTTCACAGTGAGGTTTGTATTGCTTGAGAGTGCGTGGAGAGTCCAAATTTGTGTATCCCTTGTAACGATGGAAGTCCGATCCTTTTATATACAACGCCGGTGAATGTAGCTTAGAGGGGGGGGTGAATAGGCTTTTTGGAATTTCGTCGGATCCTGAAACACTTAACAAACTTGATCAAATACAGAGAAATCGGACTAGTCTGGTATGGTGCGGACTAGTACGGTGTGTGCAGACTAGAATGATCAAGTTTGATTGAAGAATTCACGTCAAGTACTCTATGCAGTGGAAGGTAAGTTGTAAATTGGATGTACCAAGACAATGAAACTATGTATGGCACAAGTTAACTTTGATTTCAATGTTTTAACGTAAGTTATCCAAGTTTGAGTAAACCTTAGAATGAGATGAACAATAAGAACAAAAGTGCACAAGACGTAATTTTATCCCGTTGTTCGATTCCCACAAAGGAAACCTACATCCACGTTGAGGAGTCCACGGAGGATCGGGTCTTCACCAACCCTACCCTCGTCGAATCGCCATGGAGGCCGATTCTCTTCCACTAATCACGAAGGGGCAAATAACCAAATTCAAGGGGCCTTCTCATAAGTTGAGGGCTCCCCAAGATTTACAAAGATGAACACCACCAAACACACTTGAAATATATGCAGTAAACAACAAAAGTGTGTGAGAGAATCAAACCCAAGAGCTCAAGACGTGTGAAACATGTCTCTCCTTTTGATCAATGCTAATCCTCAAAGATTTGATCTTATTTTGGTTAAAATGTAAGGAGAGATGTGTTTTTTGGGCTCTTGGGAGGTGTGATGGTGTAGGGAATGGGGAGATTTGGTTGTAGGGCCGTACACCTCTATTTATACTAGGGTTTCCAAAAGTTACCGTTAGGGTTTGCGATGTTCGGACTAGTCCGTGGTGGACTCCAGACTAGTCCGGTGTGCGACATGCGGGAAACTCTAAGTGTTCTGATATATCAGACTTGTCCGACAAAGGGTGGACTAGTCCGATTTGGGCTCTGGAAGTGTTCGGACTAGTCCGGTAAATATCGAACTAGTCCGGTGTGGTGAACCTCATGTAGAATTTAGAACCAGTCTGTAGTGGGAGGACTTGTCCAATTTTAGTCAGAGAGTTTTCGGACTAGTCTGTGATGATATCAGACTTGTTCGGTTCTATGTAAAGTGTGAGGTCCTGAGGACAACTCTGCACTGGGGCGGACTTGTTCGTTTTTAGTCAGAAAGATATCAGACTAGTCCGTAGTGATATCGAACTTGTCCATTTTTGTACAGATGTGAAGTGCTGAGGACTAGTCCGCACTAGGGCGGGTCTAGTCCAATCTTAGTCAGAGAGACATCGGACTAGTCCAGAGAATACTGGACTAGTCCGTACTTGTGAAATTTTGTGCAGTGAGGGTGGTTTCTTTTGCTTGAGCTCTTGGGGTGTGTTTCTCCAACACACTCCATACACAACAAAGTATTCTATTAAGTTCTTGAGCTCTTTTCCATATAGATTCCTCATTCTCCTTTTTTGTGCTTTCTTCATAATTTCATTAAAAACCTACGCTCATCTCAACAATTTTGTTAGGATCTCATTTGTTTGTCATAAATCAACCAAAACCCATAAGGGATGCCTACATGCACTTTCAGCCAGACGCCTTACAAGTGGGGTCGGGGCCTTACAGGTGGCCCCGAGACGATCTTATCCTAAAGATCTGATTCTTCTCGCATAAGCTACCTCTGACCGTGGCTTGAAGAACCGCTGTCTTGCCGAGTTGAATGCCAGTGTCTATGCATAGTCGTTGATGATGGCTGGGAATATCCCGTGCATTTGTCTTGTCGCTGTAAGCTACCCACTTGGCGGAGTGGGGTAGGCCTGCAGTTCCTTAAATGCGATGCGATTGGACGCAGCGGTACCTAACAGGAGGCATGCATCGCATCGTGCATCTGGGGAAGGCACGTGTCTTCAATGCCTGACTTGGACAAGGCGCACCACCCATTTACTTCTGCAACCTACTGGTCACATGGGGGACGCTTGGCAGGACAAGTCGCGGGACGCTTGGCAGGACCGGAGCCCACCTCTGCGGGGCACATGGTAGCCCTGGAGCCTAATTCCAAGGGGAGTTGGGGGTCCAAGACTGCTGGACACATGGGGGTTCCCAAGCCCACCTCCGCACGGGAGGCCGGCCCGGAGCTTCGAGCCATGTGGCGGCACCGGAGCCCACTCCCACGGAGGAACGGGTCCTGACCCGCTGGACACGTGACAACCTGGGAGCTTGTCTCTTCGGGGGAGCCGGGTCCCGTATTGAGTTCCACGTGGCAGTACCGAAGCCCGCCCCGCAGGAGGGTAGGTATCCGAGCCTACTAGACATGTGGCGCCATTAGACCCTGCCTCAGCGGGGAAGCAGTTTACTTAGGCATTTTTATTTTGTGCACGGGGGTACCCAGTATCCTGGGTACTGACAGTGGCCATGGGTCCACCCCGGGGGAGGTGATGAGCTCGCGGGTGGAGCCCTAACCTTGCTTTCCCGCGTTTTTTTTTTATTTTTGACTTGGGCAGTCGAAGCAGTGCTGAAAGTCGCCTATAGGGGGTGAATAGGCAATAAGACCTGAAATGACTTAATCAAACGAGATTAAATCGCTGAGGGCGGACTTGTCTAGACAGGGCCAGACTAGTCCGCTCAGCACAAGGGGAAAACCTACAAACTTGATTTCTACAAGTTATTTGCGGAATTTAAGTTCACCAAAGATGTATACAATATATTGTAACCTAGACCAACTTGGATTGACAAGTTAAAGCAATTAGGTTACGAGATTTTAACAAAGATCAAAGTGAAGAACAATATGAACCCTAAAAGCAATTCTATTGATTGCAAAAAGTATAGTGACAAGAGAGACAAGATTTATCCCATGGTTTAGCTCCACGAAGAATCCTAAATCCACATTGATAAGTCCACACAAGGACCGGGTCTCACTTGACCCTCTTCTCACCAAGCCAACACAATGGCCGGCTTGGTTACCACTATATCAATGGGTAATCACCAAGTTTGATTGGGGCTGCTCACAAGTTGAGGCTCCCAAGAATCAATACAGCAAGGAGCACTTGAAGCTCAACTCACACGAGCCACAAAACACAACACAATGTGCTAGAGATCAAACCGAGAGCCAAAGCTCGATGATCTTCCTTCACTCTCCTTCCCAAACCCTAATCTCTTCAAGATTTGGTATTAGAGGGCTAGTAGGACGAGTAGAAGGCTTTGAAAGGCTCTAGGTCAGTTGTGGTGGCACTAGGGTTCAAGAGTTATCAAATAGGGGTCGGGGGTCCCTTTTTTATAGGGGTCCCGACAACTAACCGTTGCCACTAGGGCAAACCCAGACTAGCCCGACCCTATACCATGGAGTATTCTGGCCTTTTGGGACCACCGACAATTTCACATCATCGATCGACAAAACAGATGACGTGCACGCCAACGTTTGAATTTCAAACGGCCACTAACAATACAGACTAGTCCAAAGTCCAACAGAATGGTTTAGTCTGTCCTAAAACAGACTAAACTGTGCAGCCCCAGACTAGTCCAACCACAGGGGCAGACAAGTCTGACCTTCTAGGGTTTGGCTTGGTTTCTCACACTATGTCTCAAATGGACTAGTCCGCATCTCAACGGACAAGTTTGAACTCTTCCAGAATGCTTAGGTCCATCCCAAAACGAACAAGTCTGAACTTCTGGGACTTAGCTCCAACTTCACTCACCGAGGGATGAACGGACTAGTCCGTACCCATACGGACAAGTCCGAACTCATCCAGAGACGTTTCTGACTTGCCGGACTAGTCTGGCCCTGAGGCCCGTACTAGTCCGACCTCCTAGAGTTTTCTCTCATTTTGGCTTCTCACTTAGGTTTTTCTCTCAACCACCACTTTGAGCCCTCTAGAATGATCTCAATGCACATGATACAACCACCCTCACACATGATATGACTCATCTAAGCTCATCACCATGGAAACCCTAATTTCTACGCTTGAGACTTTATTGCCCGTTTCAGCCGTTTCCTTTTTGAGAGATTTTGTCTCATTTCAACCATACACCTGTGCTTAATATCAACTCAACTCATTAGTCTCTTAATTGTCATCATCAATCATCCAAAACCCATAGGGATGCCTAGATGCACTTTCAGGTGCGTTCCTCTGCCATCGCGGCCATGCGTCCTCTTTTGGTTCAAAGGTCGTGGTGACACGATCTTTGCTTGCTGAAGTATCTTTAATCGCGATGGTTCTCAATATGGATGCAGCACTTCCGCTACTCCGCCTTTATGGGAACTGCCATGTTGTCTTCCCTGGGCCCCTCTGTCATGGACGCCGTGGGTTGCGCAGCGCGTGCCGGGTCCAGGCGACCTGCTCAATGTGCCCAAGTGTTGCGGGGGTGAGTCAAAGGAAACCTTTGCAGGCAAAGGTTGTTCCTTCTTTACTCACGACCCAACGCCTGAGCTTTCGTCTTCTTCCATGAGTGCCAGTACCTCCGCCTCTCGCCAGACTCCTGCTTTGATCCCTTGACAATGGCTTTCACACTGCCTCGTCCTCGCGCCAAGACGAAAGAGCAACTGGCGCCGATAAGACGGCTGCTTGGCTGACACACCGCAGAGTAAGGAGGCTAATCCGCTGCGGGTCCCCTTCTCTTCGCGACTTGCGTGAAGACAAGACGTTTGTATTTGCTGCGTATGTGGTTGTGAGGCTTGGGCTTCTAGTGTCCTCGTTCTTCCTCGCGCTGTTGGGGGAGTTCGGCCTGTACCTACCACCTGTCGCCGAACTCCATTGTCGTGGCCACCGTGTTCATCCACTTCTGCGAGGCATTTGTGGGTGTTCTACCAACGGTAGAGTTGTCCGGTTCTTCTTCGTGATGAAGACCACCAGGAGAAGCTCAATAAGCCAGGTGGGGGCCTATTACTTCCAACACCGAGATAAGACCTCCAAGCACTACAAGGGATCCAAATGGGACCGCTGGAGGGAGGACTGGGTGATCGTACAGATCGAGGCCCATGCCCTCCTGAAGATGCCCAATAGGACCCGACTTCCAAGCCTACCTACTGGGAAGAGTTTCGTAAGCTGGAAGCAGAATGCAAACTGGTGTTGGAGAGGATCACCCTCCTGGTAAGAGGGTGCGTGACCTCCCTGATGGTGCTGAAGGACTTCCTGTCCCGTCGCATCGCGACACTCCAGCAGCGCGAGTGCCGGGCCCGGTACTACTTCGGTGCATACAAACCGTGTCGGCTGGATGTAGCTTCAGATCCGAGCCCTCAGATGCTGGTGGGGTTGCTCAAGACGGTGACCTACGACCCGATTGATGACGATCACATCAGCGTCCCGGATGCCTGCCTGCCGCTCCACATGACCTCAGACCTGAGGGAGGAAGTGTGGAGCAAGATGCTGAAGTTCAATGACATCAGCCTCGTTCGGTAGTAGGCCGGAGAGTCATCCAGAGCTTCGGCCGTCTGAAGGCAGGGCCACTCCAGGGGCCAGCAAGGATCCACACCCACCCCGCACCCTTCAGCGGGGGTGGAGGAGAGGACCACGACGAACCTCGACAGGGGGAGGGATAGGCAGCCGGTGTCTGTCTCCATGCCGGGGAACGGCCCTGCATGCCAGCCAAGAGCTCCGACTGTCCATCCAAGCTGAGTGGTGGAGCTTCGGTAGAGGGTGCTGCCACCGCTGAGCAAACAAAAACGGAGGCTGACATGGGGGGATGGTACCTCGATCTCTCATTGTGAGGAGGCTGGAGCAGCCGATACTTCTGTCGTCAACCTAGAATCTGGTCCCAACGCCGGTTCTGGAGGTGCCGCGGCCACACAGTCTCTGCCTGGGGTGCCCCAAGCTGCGAGCGCCCTAGCGATGGCTAGGGAGAAGAACAATGACGGTGGTTCTGGAGGGGGCGTGGAGAGATTCATGCCGGTGGTCGTGTCGACACAGGCCGCTCCCCGGAAGTGAGAGCCAGAGGTGGCGGTGCCACCCTTGGCGGCGGGTGCAAGAGGCCCTGTCTGCCGCGCGGGCCGGGAGCCCAAAGTCACTGAATCTACCAGGCCCGCAGATAAGGCGTAATTTCCAATTTTGGTGTTGGGCCCTTAAGCGGCCTCCAACGACGTCCGACGCTTGTGGCAGGCCCTCACGTGTCTACACCCGATGGAGCAGAAAGGACTGAGGCAGTGTCGGGTGAGGTAGGCATGCCAACCGCCATCATGGCATCGGACTTGGATGTCGTTGGTGCGCTAGGTGGCGACTCGCTAGTAGCAGAGGGCAACACACTGGCGGCAGGGTATGATGTCGTGAAGATTGAAGACTCGCCCGCCGCAGGCGATGATGCTCTGATGCTGGGTAGCGACGTGCTCGCTCCCGGGGCTTCTACCAGCGTGTCTTTGGATTCTCTAGTTTTGATAGGTCCCACCGAGGAGGCTGATGCGGTCAAAAGACGACCATCTGTGGTGACTGCTGCGCCAATCCCTCTCTCCGAGGCCATTGTTGCATCCCATCCCAGTTTCCGCCAAGCGCAGGCTGCACTCAACCGGGAGTGGGAACAACTTGGTGAAGAGTGGCGCTTGATAAAGCTGCTCGACTCCAAGACGTAAGGGCTCTTGCAGAAGGCCCGAAAGATTCATGCCGACGCCGACACCCGCCTCAAGTCACGCAAGGAAACACGACTGGATCTAGTTGGTCGCGAGATCGCCGTTGCCGACCGGGAGCGGGTGTTGGCGAAGAAAGAGGAGGAGGCCTCCCAGAACCTCCAGCTTGAGCGTGACACATTGGAGGAGAGGCGCCGAGCCGTGCTGGACTCTGAGCTTGCTATCAAGCACCAGGAGAGCAACCTGGAGCACCGTGCTCGGGAGCTTACCGAAAGGGAGGAGGCGTTGGACGCCCGACAGTCAAAATTCTCCAAGAGCGGCCCAAATGCCCTGCAGGAAACACGGAAGGAGGTAAAGGATCTCCAGGCCTCTCGCGCAGCCGAGGCGCACGGGGTTTCGGATTTCTTGGGCCGTGCCGAGGTGATGCTGGAACCTCTCGTCCTTGGTCCCATGCTGCGTGGGGAGCCATTACTTGAGGTGAACCAGCTACTCCCATCCTTGGAATACGTCCATTCGAAGATGAGGGCGGTGAACGCCGTCGTCGACGAGCGGCTGTAGCCGAAGGGAGGGAATTGGCAAAGACTGTGGCCTTACACGTACTGGTGTGTTATCGGAAGGGTTTCCAGATATTATTCTGGACTTGGTAGAGAAGGGCCCCTACGAGGTGCAGGAGGAAGAGGCGAGGGCCCAAGTCCAAGACCTTGCAAAGCAGGTGGCTTTCACATTCAAGTCGGAGTGAGGCCGGTGGCCCCCAGGCGAAGCACCTTTGTATCTGGAGCTTGCCCCTTTGTAAATAACCTATAATGAATTTGAATTCCTGTCCAGATTCTTGGCTCTATCTTGTGCTTCTCAACTTGTCCACCCGAGTCTTTAGCAGCGTAAGGGCCCAAAGAACTTCGCTGACTTCATTAGCTTTTAGGAACCAATGGTCGCACACTTGACGTAGCCGCTTTGCGCCGTTTGACATCCTGCCTATGGAACTCTTGAGAGGCCCCCTAATAGGTTTGGCCAACTGGTTGAGCATGCCTACCACTTGATCGCAGGATGTCGTTGATGGGTCCCCAGGCAGAGCAAGGGAGCTTGAGTAGTTGACACCGGCAAGCCCCCCGAAGACCGCCAGACTTAGAGGTTGACGCCATGGCATGGTCATTGTTGACTCGGTCTTCGGTGGCAATGGCGACAAGGTAGCCTCCGAGGCAGGTGGTGCCCACCCTCAACATTAAGAAACATCAACGACGGGTCCTTTGGGAGGTGCCAAAGCTGGATGCTCTGGTGTCACCCACCATCAACACTAAGAAATGTCAACGATGGGCCCCTAGAGGTGCCCGAGCTGGCTGCTCCAGCGTCGCCCACCATCAACGCGTAGAAACGTCGACGGCAGGCCCCCTGGGAGGTGCCGGAGCTTGATGCTCCAGTGTCGCCCACCATTAATGCGTAAACATCGATAGTAGGCCCCTTGGGAGGTGTCGGATCTGGTTGCTCCGGCGTCGCCCACCATCAACGAGTAAAAACATCGATGCGGGCCCCCTGGGAGGTGCCGGAGCTGGTTGCTCCAGTGTCGCCTACCATCAACGCGTAGAAACATCAATGGCAGGCCCCTTGGGAGATGTCGGAGCATGTTGCTTTGGTGTCACACACCATCAACATGTAGAAACATTGACTACGGGCCCCTTGGGAGGTGTCAGAGCTGGATGCTCCGACGTCGTCCATCATCAACGCGAAGAACGTCGACGCCAGGCCCCTGGCTGATAGGAGACCAAAGAAACCTTGTTAGCAACATAGGCAGAACAAGAGGGCGTACTCACGAATCTGCGCTTGTTTCCATTATGTATAAACAGCATCAGCATGCCCCCTGGGAGGTGGCAAAGCTAGCTGCTCCGGCGGCGCCCATCATCGATGCATAGAAAACGTCGATGGAGGGCCCCTTGGGGGGCCATGAACCCTGCCAATGCTGCTACTGATTGTGCCTGAACCAACTTTCCTTGTATGTCCTGTACACACGATAGAGGAGGAATAATTTTTCTCATCGGTTACCTCTCCCTGCTCTTTAGTTTTGTTATGTCTTACGATCCTGGGCTGGTAAGAGGGGCTTGGGTAATTTGGTGCGTCAGTTTTCGGGGTCTGGCTCCTGCCTTACTCAGGGTGTGAGCCTTTGGGCCCCCAGTACTTAGCCATTGTGCTGGGAGGCAGAGTGTGCACGCTTAGGGTACATGACCAGGCTAAGCAGGCTACAAACCCTGGACCTCCGGCTCGGCGTAGGCCTTTCCTGGGAGACCGTCTGGCGCCACAAGACCCCAAGTAAAGGGGCAACCGTGAGGGCCTATAACACATTGCAGGTAACTCAAACGAGCCCGCCTAAGGTAGGGTTGCATAACTCCACTAGTGGCAAGACGGAGAAAAATGATCGAGCATACAAAGATGATATGCGAAAACAAGCATAGTTTGATGATCATTAAATTAATGAATAATTGAATGAACATAAGAGAAAACCGAGGGAAAGATAGTGACTCTTTTAACTTGGTATTCACAGGAGGAGGCAGGCTTTACAGGAAGGCAACCACCCACTCCCGATGATAAGGGAGGCAGAGTGTACAGGCTTAGAGTAGAAGACCAGGCTAACAGGACTGCACACTCTGGACCGAATCCCTGGAGCATGGTTGTTCTGAGCGCTGCTTATGGAGTCCATGAAAGCTTTACACTGTCCTACCACAATGTTAGGGGTAAAACTTACAGAGGTGCCCTATGTTCCAAGGGTTAGAGAAGGGCTCTCCTTCCTTCGTGGCCAGGCGGACGTACCCGAGGAGGCATACTTGTGTCACTCGGAAGGGATCCTCACAACTGGGCAGAGTTTGTGCAACCCTTCGCGAGAAAGAATGCACCGCAGCATCAAGTCGCCCACTTGGAGCTCTCTACTCCGCATGTACCATTTCTGGTAGCGCCGGAGTGCCTGCCGATACTGTGAGTTTCGGATGGCGACATGCTATCTTGCTTTGTTGACGAGGTCGATGTCTTCACATCGGAGCTGGTCTTGCGCGCCTTTGTCAAATGTCCGGACCCGGAGGGAGCCCACGATGATCTCTGGTGGAGGACGACTTCGGCCCCATACACCAGGAAGAAGTGCGTTTTCCCCGTGGCCCGGCTGGGTGATGTCTGACTTGCCCACAGCGCGCACGAAAGTTCGTCAACCCACTTGGCACAATGTTTCTCCATGCTTTCATATGTGCGTGTCTGGAGGCCCCTGAGGATCTCAACATTGGCCCTCTTGACTTGACCGTTGCTCTTTGGATGAGCCACAAACGCATAACAAACTTGGACACCAAGGTCTTCGCAGTTGTCTTGGAATTCTACGCTTGTGAACTGGGTCTCATTATCTTCGATGATTTTGTTTAGGAACTAGAACATGCAGATGATCAACCTGATGAACTTGTCTGCAGACTTCTTGTTGATGGTGACCACCGGGCCTGCTTCCGGCCACTTGGTGAACTTGTCTACACCGCTGTAGAGGAACCGGTACCCTCCTATAGACCTGGGGAAGGGCCCCATGATATCCAACCCCCAGATCGCGAACGGCTAGGAGGGCGGGATCATTCGCAGCATCTGCGCTGGTGTGTGAATCTGCTTGGCGTGGAACTGGCATGCCTTGCACCTTTTCACCAGCTTGATGGCGTCTAGGAGTGCTGTCGTCCAGTAGAAGCCATGCCGGAAGGGCTTCGCGGCCAGCGTGCGGGAAGCCGCATGGTTCCCGCACTCGCCTCCATGGATTTCTGCAAGCAACTCACAACGCTCCTCCCAAGTTATGCACCACAATGGGATGCCGTTGGCACCACGTCGGGAAAGGTTTTTGTCGAAGTGTTCTTGTGACACTTCCTCCAGACCTGCTATGAGAGCAACCCGCAGAGGTTCTTGATTTGCGAGGCTTAGTCCTCAGGCGAAGTTGCGCGTATCAGAGATGGTGAGATGGTGGTTTTACGTGGTTCGGGCCGCCGGAGCGTAATACCCTACTCGAAAGTATGAGTTGTATTGCTGGAGAGTGTGCTCTCCTAGGTTTGAATGTATGTAAAATGCATATCCTAGTCTGAGCGGACCCACGAGGATCTGTTTAAGTCGGTTGCTGCCTGTTCCTTTTATAGTCCAACGACGAACAACTTACAAGTGGGATCCAGGGCCCGACAGGTGGCCCCGGGGTAATCTTATCTTGTACAAGATCTAAGGTGTAATGGCTACCTGCTACATCTGACCGCGCGTCAGTGGCCAGAGCGTAGCAGGTGATGATGGTGGAGTATGTCTCGTCTTGTCACTGTAAGCTACCCACTTGGCAGAGGGATAGCCCTGCGTTGCCTTCACTGCGATGTGATTGGACGCAGCGGTACCTGACAGGGGCGAGTGTTGCGCCTGTATGCCTGGGGAAGGCATGTGCCTTCAATGCGCGTTTGGACAGGATGCGCTGCCCTTTACTCCCGGAACCTACCGCCCAAGGCAAGTTGCAAGACACGTGGCTGCTCCGAAGCCCTCCTCGTTGGGAGCAAGTGTCCAGAGCCGGAGGACGCGTGGCAGCTCCAGAGTGCTTCTCGGTGGGCTCAAGGGCCCGAAGCCGGAGGACGCATGGCACCTCCAGAGCCCTCCTCGGTGGGAGCAAGAGCCCAGAGCTGGAGGACTCGTGGCTGTTCCAGATCACTCCTCGCAGGGAGCAAGGGTCCGGAGCCGAAGGACGCGTGGCAGCCCCAGGACCCGCCTCAGCGGTGAGGCTGGGTTTGGAGCTTCTTCTTCCTTGTACGCGGGGGTACCTGGTCTGCAGGGTACCAACGGTGGCCCCCGGGCCCACCTTGGGAGAGGTGACAATCTCGTAGGTGGGCCTTCATCTTGTCTTGTAAAAGTGATGCCAGCGGGCCCCCTGGGGGTTTTGGAGCTCTCGGAAGTGATGCTGACGACCCCTTTGGGGGGCGCCAGAGCTCGGAGAAGTGACGTCGGCGTCCCCCTTGGGGGGCGTCGGAGCTTGAAGAAGTGAAGCTGGCAGAGCCTACCACGAACGTGTTGAACGTCGATGACAGGCTTCATGTATGTCTTGCACACACGATAGACAATAAGTAATTTCACTCGCCGCTCACTACTTCCCTACTCTTTAGTTTGGTTAAGGGGCTTACGGTCCTTAAATATGATACGGGGCATGGGTAATTCAGTGCGACAACATTCAGGGTATGGTCGCTGCCTTAGGGCATGAGCCATCCAGCCCCCCTGTACTCAGCTGTTAGCACTGGGAGGCAAGGTGCGCAGGCTTAGGGTACAAAACCAGACTAAGCAGGATGCACACCCTGGCCTCCAGCTCGGCGTTAGCCTTTCAGGGGTGAGAACCATTCAGCACCATGGACTCCGAGCAAGAAAACGACCATCGGACCCCAAACATATTGCAGGTACCTCATGCGGGCCTGCCTTTAGCAGGATAGCATAACTCCGACTAGGACGAGACAAGGAAAGTGTGACCGTGCATACGATAGGCAATGTGCGAAAACGAGCATAACTTCATGAACATAAAGTTAATGCGTAATTAAATGAACATGGTAATATGGTGTGACAATATTCGAGTTATAGTTATTGCCTTGTTCAGGAGTATGGGTCGTCCGACCCCCTAGTACTTAGCTGCAACACTGAGGAGGCAGAGTGTACATGCTTAGGGTGCAGGACCAGGCTAAGCAAGCTGCACACTCTGGACCCCTGCTGGCGTTAGCAGAAGTATGAGCCGATCGGCCCCTAGTACTCAGCTACTGCGCTGGGGAGACAATGTGTACACACTTAGGATGCAGGACGAGGCTAAGCAGGTTGTACACTCTGGACCTCCCATTGGCGTTAGCCTTTTAAGGAAGGGACCATTTGTTGGTATTTCTTAACACCACAGAATTATCCGCAAGCGCACAGAAATACCATTGTAGCACTTCCCCTTAAGGAGTATTCCCAAGGGTATCGAATCCAAAGAACGTGTGTGCTAATCTTTTGAACTAGCTCACCATGGGACACAAAGTTGTTTGGTAGGCAAGGAACAGAGAGGAATTCAAAGTATTGATCCTAATTCAAGTTAGTTTGCAGTAGATGCTTGCTTCGGGCACGGGCTTACTCCTAGCAATACTAGGACGACTCCCGCCAAGAGCCTATGGCATAGCCAAACGTGGAGGACTACAAAGGACAGATAGGGCTGTCACCACCTACTGCCTACCTCTTCAATCCGTGGGTCTACGAGATATCCACTGATGATTTATAACCTAAGCACCACGCTTAGGTTCTAAATCACTACTATAGTTGTTTCCAACACAAAGCTACAACTAGAGCCTCTAATGAATTAAAGCAGTGAACCCACAAGTAACTACTTGTGCAAACTACTAAGGATAAAAGATCAAACTTGTATTGAATTCACAATGGCTTAC
Source organism: Tuctoria greenei (assembly GCA_036927565.1). NCBI lineage: Eukaryota > Viridiplantae > Streptophyta > Magnoliopsida > Poales > Poaceae > Tuctoria > Tuctoria greenei. The sequence continues at coordinate 123,745,011 of JAYESD010000008.1, forward strand.
TTGATTGAGTGTTGACGGCTGTTATATACCAATTCCAGCCATCAATATAACTCAATTATGTAAATGATTGATCATTTCTTGCACACATCACCTTTCTACTTGACCTATTTCCACTTGTACTTGGATAAATATGTGTATGCAGATATTTATACAGGAATTGAGGAAAAGTATGGGGAGCAATCCTATAAAATATCATCCCAGCCAATCAGGCGACGACACGTGGCACCACATGGATCAAATGGCCCACAAACAGAAGTATCTGAGGCCATCCAATGGTGTAGCACCAATATCAGTCAATGGGACCCACCTAGCAGCCACCTGGAGGAAGTACGGGCCGTTTGGAGCCCTGACCAGGTCGGCCGAACCAGGGGGTCGGCCGATGGTCCTGGCGCCAAACGCGGTCAACTTCCACGTGTTGGATCCTCCCGACTCCCTGGAGTCAATGACGACTGATTCGTGCGCTTTTGGTGGCGGGAACCGACCTCAACACTAGTATAAATAGGACCCCATACCCCTCACTTCAACACACACCACTTGGGCATCATTCTATTGTATACACTATCTTCCTTAGTCCTTAGAGGAGTTAGGATGTAGAGAGGAGAGCCTCTAGTCCCAAGTCCAAATTGGGAAAGGAGTAGAAGGAGTCTCTCTTCCCAATTTCACATTGGGAAAGGTATGTCTCATGTATTCCTTCTTGTATTTGTGACTTTGTGCTCAATAAAGATATTATCTTTAGTCTTCTTTTATACGTATACTTGGACAAAGCGTTTCTTGTTTGATTGTGGAGTCCATGTAAGTGAAAGGTATAGTCTTTATGATTGTACTCTCATGATCACATCTTATGGTCATAAACACTATAGACCCCCACTATAGTCTATGTAGTTATGATATGACTATGTTAATATGAATAACTATGCTATGCAATCAACATTGGTTCAACAATGATTTAGTTCATTGCCTTAGGATGGCTTGTGCTGCAGCTCTTAAGGTATTTGATTAGTATGCTAGCATGGTGCTAGGGTATTTAAGTAGCGTTGGATGTCTCATAGACCCACAGATTGAAGAGGTAGGCAGAGGTGGTGACAGATTTGTAATCCTCCACGTTCGTCTATGCCACAGGCTCTTGGCGGGAGTCACCCTAGTATTGCTAGGGGTAAGCCCGTGCCCGATGTGTTGAATAGCATTGCATAGGAATTCATCATTGACATGACCATTATTATCTACCTTAGGCTATGTATATGTATTAGGAGCATTGTAGGAGCAACTCTCTAACTCTTAATCCAATCTCCCTCTAGGACCCATTTACCCTTTAGAATAGATTGCCTAGGTGTGTGTCACACTACCCCTATTATCAACTTACCCCCTGTCTAGGTAATTGATTAGTATCCCATAGCTTGACCATAAGAGTAGTATATACTTTACTCCATTGCCTTCCTTTGGGATAAATACGATACCCTTGGGAATACTCATGGGTGAAATGCTACAACGGTATCTTTCGTGCAGTTGCGGATCTCATCTCTTTATCGGAGATGATCTGTGGTGTTAAGAAATACTAACAAGCATTTCTGGCGCCGTTGCCGGGGATGATTTGTTAGTATATCTTAGGAGCCGTCAACAAGCATTTCTGGCACCATTGCCGGGGAAGGCAAAGGAAGTGAAGGATAGCTATCACTTGTGATTAAGCTATAGGTACTAATAGTTATTAGACAGGATTACCCTTATTTGTTTTCTCTTTTGGGTGAAACCAGGGTAGTGTTGGCCATCCCATTGTATGGGATGGCCAACAAGGACGCAAGTGCTAAACGCAATATGATTCAAGGCGTACCTCAACAAATGTCTGCTAGGCAACACCATTGCCTTTTGCGGGAGAATTTCAGCTTTCAGTAGGAGCCAAAGTCATCCATACCCAATCTTGGGGAAGGATCCAAGAAGTTCTTCTTGGTTTGCCTCCACCATGAGGTGGATAGTTGGCTCTTCATCAAACACTCGTGTCATGGGTTGGCTCCACCAATCCATGACCACATTCATGCTGGAGCTGAAGGAGTCCTATTCTCATTCATCATGGATGAGAAGAAGGTCTCCACTCAACAGATGGATTGAAGAATGCTTGAGTTCCCATAGGTTGTCATGCACACCACTTCACAAGGTGGATATGCTAGTTATGGAACTACACCTCCCATTGAAGTGTCATGAATATCCAAGTCATTGGAGATTTGTTTGGATAATCCAAGTCGTGGATATTCACACGATTTGTGAAAATCCATGTCATCATGGGACGCGTGGGAATTATTTCCCTAAGACCCATGAGGAACTTTTTCAAACAACAACTCCAATGGCTACCATTCACAAGGAGGTCAAGGGTGGAATTAACATCACCCTTGTATTCAAGGAGGCTATGGATTTCCAAGGGATTTAAGTTCAACTAGCCTACCTTGAATTATCTTGGCCAAGCAGAAATCAAGACAACATTCACATGAAGATCTTTGCCAAGGACAAGAACTTAAGGAGCATTCAAAGTCCAAGATATCACACATCACTTGTTGGGATTCCCACACTTCGACCAAACCCATTCAACCTAGGGCAAGTGACATTCTGGATGAAGCGTTTCTTGTTTGATTGTGGAGTCCACATGTCATCATGCCCAAGCAAGCCTTTGATCCATGATCAAGGTATGGGTTGATTCAATGGAATATCAATATGGTCAGAGTGGCACCCCTAAGAAGGACAAAGCCTCACCATGCTCATGAAGGAATACATTCAAGAGGAAGAACCCGTCGCTACAACAACATGCCTATATCAATACAATGGGGAGAGGCTAGGGCCACCATGTGGCCCACATGTCCAAAGGACAGCCAAATGAGTTTAGCATGTCAAAACAGAAGAAATCGTCCACATCTTCAACTCCGGGATTGAACAACAAATCATCGCGCCGAACAGAATGAAGGTAAGTCCTACTCATCAGACTTCAAAAATTCGGTGAGTCCTCGCCAATAGGTTAATTGGTAGTTATCTCATATTTGTTTTCTAAATTGCATCGACCCTTGAATTTGCATGTTTGAAATTACACACTTGCATGTTGGAAAGTAAAATTTCCAACCATCATAAAACTAAAAATTATAATTAGGGGAGAAATTTAATTTGATATGAACTACGTGCATGACCACTTGAATTTATCTTCCTAGTTCAAACCAAAAAGATTTGCTTTGACCCTCATTGCATTTACAAGTTATTTCAAGCTGGGCAAGACAATTTGAAAATTGGGTTCAATTTTCTTTTGGCTAACGTAACCCGTTTTTGAGTTGTTTTGTGTGTTCTTGATTAAAGTGCAGCTAGGTCAAAATTGTGAGGAGGTGGTATGGCAAGAAAGTGGAAGGTTTCATCAATCTCAAGTCACCATTGGGAAGATTGAGAACACTTCTCTCCTTCAAACTCATTTTGAGTTTGAGGAAGAGAAATGTTCAAGATGATGACCCAATGGAGGAGCCAGAACCAAATCCATTGCCAAATCCAATCTCAACTTGGCATTTGACATCAACCATCAAGCCTACGTCGAAAATCAAGGTTGTGAGTTTCTCACACAAAGACCTTCGTCACCAACTGCTCTTCAAATGAGGTATGAGTTTAGAATTTTTCATTGTTTGGTTTGCCATAAAATTGAATGTATTTGCTTGGATTTGTGAGGAAGGTTGACACTTCCTCATCATTTAATTCTCATGCATCCTCACAAGAGTAAGTGTGGGTATTGACTTTTGGATCTCCAAAAGGAAATCCCACCTTACTTGGAAAATCTAAAACAAGTACCTAGAATCCTTTAAGCATTGTTTTGTAGACTTAGTCATTTTTGTCTAGGTTTAGAAAATAAAACTTTTGGTCATGACTTAATTGGTGAATTGGCATATAGAAACTTGGGCATAGTGACATCCATAATTTTTAATTGAGCTTCATGCATAGATGGTGTCACTAGATTTCAAACTCCTAGGAATAAGTGATATCCTTGCTCTAAAATTGAATTGCATTTTTTGGAGGAGTCACTAAATTTTAAATTCCTAGTGAAGTTCAGGAGAATAAAATTGAGAATCTTGTTTGTCATGGTCTAAATGATAAAATTTGGTCTTGAAAGCAAAGATGGTTAGAAACTTTAAAAGATGTAGGGATCCATATAGTATATTTCTATCACATGCATTGCTATGAGTAGGAGCTTTAGAAAATATGCAACATGAATTATCCATAAAGCTCCACTCTTGTCAATGAATAAGACATTGATCATGGATACACTTGACATTGGAACCAATGCATCTTTGATTTTGTTCTTCCCCGTATGTACAAATGAAAGTTCGGTTACCTAACCCGAACGTTCATTTGTACAAGTATCAAGAGCTAACCATCCCTCTCTATTCAAGAGAGAAAGTTTGCAGGAGTAATATTACTATGCAGGCATTCAAGAAGCTGATTTTTGGGATCCCTAGAGGATCCCATTTCAACATCTCTTGGCCAAGGAGTAAATGAGGATGGTTGCTACCTATCGGAAATTATGCTCGATGGTCAATCATAACTATACGAGGCTAGACATTTGAAATGGGAACCCTCCATGAGGAACCAATGGGCTGCCACGAATGGGTGAGAGCATTATGCTCTCAACTGTTCTAAGCACTCATTCAAGCTCAACGGATTTGCCACCATCATTGGGTGCACGTTGTTCCTATGTGGCTAGAAGCCAAGGAATGACAAATCATGCCCAACACATGGAGACCCTGATGTGCGGACGATCAACATCAAAAACACTCTATTCAACCACACTCATGGTGTCCATGGGAGGCAACACAACAATCAACACTCAACCCTCCATTGTCAAAGCCACACTGCAACAAGGATAGGCCAACTCATGGCCTACCTCGGTTGTTAGGGTTTCAACCCCTATCACGGACCTTGATCAAGAATAAGCTTGGGGGAGGACCCCCACTTGAGGTAACTTGTATCACACCCACTGCATTTTTATTTCAAATCATCCATTGCATATTTACTTTCCATTCATCCACCATCCACCATGCATCTAAAAAAACATAAAAATAGGAACTTAGATTTGCTTTGCTTATCAAATAAAGATGTGATGTAAGAATGATTTAGAATTCACATAGATGAAATGATGAATAGTTGCTCTGTTTTATTTTTCCTAAGTCCCTAGTTTACAACTTTCTACTCTCCGAATATTGCTTAAATTGGCTAAAATTAACTTTGCCTTGTTTTAGAAATTGTGGGTAGCAAAAGCTTAATCTACTTCTAGGTTGTTGGGAGATTTGAATTAGTAATAGGGCTGCTATTCCTATTTTGAAAGTGAAACTTGGATTTTCAAAGAAATTCTATCAAGATTTAAGTTTCCCTCATTTGATTGGAAATACCTACCAAAGCCATATGATATTCATACATAGACAACACCCTATGCATATGCTATTTGCTTTCACATTGACCCTAGTCAAACTAGTATAGACCTATGTGAGAAATCATTCAATTCTTTTTGAATTCAAGACTACACTTGCACATGCTATACTTCTACACTAGAAGGAAGCAAAATTCCATCATATCCAACATTCCACAATAAAAAGAGAAACTCCATGCTATTCATAGTTAGCACTCTCTTCAAGTTATTGCATAAAAAGGAGTAGAAGACATGGCTACAAGAAAAAGAAAAAGAAAATGCATGCTTATGTCATAAGCATGAGAAAAAAAGAAGAAAAAATATGCATACTCCATAAGCATAAAAAAAGGGTAGCCATGTTTCATCCTTGCAATAAAGAGAGTCCACATGAAAAGGAGTCATCTCAATGTTTCCACATCCACCTCCATTCCATCACACATGCACAAGTCTTGATTCAAAAGTTTGAATTGATTTCTCCTAAGGCTTGATCTTTTGACTTAGCAATATTATGTGTTGCAAATATGCCTACTTACTTTCCCTACCAAGCTCCACATACAAGCCATATTCAAAGAGTAGGAATAGTATAAGCATAATGCCTTGGTGAGGACATATTTCCACTATACACAAAGGAGTGATTGAGAGAGTCAATTGAGGTACTTATAATCTAATTTGAATCTCTCCGGAATTTAAGTGGAACTTGATATCTAGGCTACGCTTGCTCCATTTGTTGTTCTATCTTTGAATTACCCATGAATAGGAGAAGGCATAAGTCCCATAATGACTTAAGAAGGGTGAAGTACCATAGCCACTTTTCGCAATACTAGGTAGAGTATTTTGTTATGCACTTGGTACTTTCGAAAGGTAGAACATTGTAGCAACTCCTGATCATCAACCTAAAGTCTTGATTTTTCTCGGAACGAGCAAAGGATAAGCTTGGGGGAGTGTGTTGACGGCTGTTATATACCAATTTCAGCCGTCAATATAACTCTATTATGTGAAGGATTGATCATTTCTTGCACACATAACCTTTCTAATTGACCTATTTCCACTTGTACTTGGAGAAATATGTGTATGCAGATATTTATATAGGAATTGAGGAAAAGTATGGGGAGCAATCCTCTAAAATATCATCCCAGCCAATCAGGCGACGACACGTGGCACCACACAGATCAAATGGCCCACAAACAAAAGTATCCGAGGCCATCCAACGATGTAGCACCAATATCAGTCAATGAGACCCACCTGGCAGCCACCTGAAGGAAGTATGAGCCGTTTGGAGCCCTAACCAGGTTGGTCGAACCAGGGGGTCGGTCGACCTGGTCCTGGTGCCAAACGCGGTCAACTTCCACGTGTTGGCTCCTCCCGGCTCCCTGGAGTCAATGACGACTGATTCACGCGCTTTCGGTGGCGGGAACCGACCTCAACACTAGTATAAATAGGACCCCATACCCCTCACTTCAACACACACCACTTGGGCATCATTCTATTGTATACACTATCTTCCATAGTCCTTAGAGGAGTTAGGATGTAGAGAGGAGAGCCTCTAGTCCCAAATCCAAATTGGGAAAGGAGTAGAAGGAGTCTCTCTTCCCAATTCCACATTGGGAAAGGTATGTCTCATGTATTCCTTCTTGTATTTGTGACTTTGTGCTCAATAAAGATATTATCTTTAGTCTTCTTTTATACGTATACTTGGACAAAGCGTTTCTTGTTTGATTGTGGAGTCCATGTAAGTGGAAGGTATAGTCTTTATGATTGTACTCTCATGATCACATCTTATGGTCATAAACACTATAGACCCCCACTATAGTCTATGTAGTTATGATATGATTATGTTAATATGAATAGCTATGCTATGCAATCAACATTGGTTCAACGATGATTTAGTTCATTGCCTTAGGATGGCTTGTGCTGCAGCTCTTAAGGTATTTGCTTAGTATGCTAGCATGGTGCTAGGGTATTTAAGTAGCGTTGGATGTCTCGTAGACCCACAGATTGAAGAGGTAGGCAGAGGTGGTGACAGATTTGTAATCCTCCACGTTCGTCTATGCCACAGGCTCTTGGCGGGAGTCACCCTAGTATTGCTAGGGGTAAGCCCGTCCCCGATGTGTTGAATAGCATTGCGTAGGAATTCATCATTGACATGACCATTATTATCTACCTTAGGCTATGTATATGTATTAGGAGCATTGTAGGAGCAACTCTCTAACTCTTAATCCAATCTCCCTCTAGGACCCATTTACCCTTTAGAAAAGATTGCCTAGGTGTGTGTCACACTACCCCTATTATCAACTTACCCCTTGTCCGGATAATTGATTAGTATCCCATAGCTTGACCATAATAGTAGTATATACTTTACTCCATTGCCTTCCTTTGGGATAAATACGATACCCTTGGGAATACTCATGGGTGAAATGCTACAACGGTATCTTCTGTGCACTTGCGGATCTCATCTCTTTACCAGAGATGATCTCTGGTGTTAAGAAATAGCAACAAGCATTTCTTGCGCCGTTGCCGGGGATGATTTGTTAGTATATCTTAGGAGCCGTCAACATTGAGTAAAACCATTTTAGGGTTACAAATGTAGAAGAGGGACTTGACAAGCCCAAGCCTCCTTCTCCTAGACTCTTCACCACACTCTCCTTCTACTTTGGTAGCCTCTAGGACTACTCTAAACCTTTCGAGTGTAGCACTATTCTCAACTTTTGGTGTGTGTGAGAAGTGAGGTGAGGGGGTCTATTTATAGGTGGAGAAGGGTCGGTTCCCGCCATAAATAACGCGCGAATCAGTCACCATTGATTCCAGGGAGCCAGGAGGAGCCAACACGTGTCATTTGATCGAGTTTAGCGCCAGGAAGGGGTCGGTCGAACCCCTGGTTCGGCCGACCTGGTCAAGCCTTCCCTCGGGGAGTGCTTCCTCCAGGTGTCTTCCAGGTGGGCCCCCTTGATGTATATGGGTGCAACACCGTTGGATCTCCTCGTATTCTTCTGTTTGTGGGCCATTTGATCCATGTTTTCCATGTGTCATCGCCTGATTCTTTGAAATCCATTTTCATGGATTCATCCCTGCATGTTTTGGTATTTTTGGTAATAATTCACCTGCATACAGATAGACACCAACACTTGTGGAATTGGGTTAGTGTATAGCCCTACCACTATGTTTTGTGTTTCTTTTATGCACATTATGAGGTGAATTGACAGTTAAAATATGGTACTTAAGGACTGTCAACAAACTCCCCCACACTTAGTCCTTTGCTCGTCCTCGAGTGAAGGCAAGAAGAACTAGAGTGTATTCATGAATTTGCTATAAGGTAGAAAATAAGGATACTAGATATTTCAACTTATACCTGAATTCATGGATCTCCTTTGTGTATGTGGCTACCACATCAATCTTGGGTGTTTGAAATGTGGGACGGTTAGAATGAAGTTCCCTTTGATCATTCTCTGCTGAAATGATTTGGAAATTGCTATATTTGAAAGTCATAGGAACATTCTCCCTTGCCTTCTCGATCGGAATCTCTCAAATCTCTCAAAGTGTTTGAGTCCTCACCATGGCATGTTTTGCCAATTCTTGTCCCTATACTAAAAGTGGCTATATCTGGAGCTTGGTAGGGATGAATGTGGCACACATTTGCAATTCATATGTTACTAAGTCAAAAACTTGATCCTATGAGAGACTTATGCAATGAACAAAGTGAAGGGAAAATTCTTGTGCACATGAATGAAATGGAGGGGTGAGGTGATAACTCCCATGAATTTTCTCTCTTTTAAGGATGAAACATGGCTACTTTTTTAGCACTCTTACTCTTTTTCAAGAGTGGATGCTTTTTTTTTCTTGTGGCCATGTCTTCTACTCCTTTTTATTTTTAGAGAGGATTTCATTTGTATTGTATGGAGTTTCTTTTAGGCAGATGGGTGATCGATGGATGCAAACTCTCAATGTGAGAAATTTTGCATGAATGGAGTGCACAATAGTTTTCAATTCAAAAAGTTCATGCATGTCACTCAATTGGGTCACGGGTTTGACAAAGTTCAATGAAAAGCAAAGTGACATATGCTTGTGGTTTTCAATGAATGTATCATATGGCCTTGGTGGGTATATAAATTTCCAATGAGAGATTTAGACTAAGTTCAAAACTTCAAATAGTTACAAATGTCAAAATCAATTTCAAGCAAAAGTATGATTTCTAAAGAACTCATTTACCATATCACACTAGTCAAATACCTAGATGATGTGTTTTTCCTATTGAATTATGGGAATCATAAACAAGGTAATGAATTGAAATATAAAGTATTCAAAATTTTCAGCTTAAGCAAATTCTTGACTACCAAATTTTATTTCAATTTGTTGAGTTGATTCATTTTAGATATGCAATGAAAAATATGAAATCAACTCAAACAGCAGGGTAGCGCATAAAAGTGGGGATAGGAAATCCAAACCGATTTTCTAGAGGGAAATGGAGTCATATGGTGCAGAAAACAAGTCGGCCAATCAGGGGGTTCGACCGACCTCCTGGTGGCTTTTCTATGCCTCTGTTTCATCGGGTCGTTTTGCTCATTCATTCGCGGCGTGTTTTGATATGCAACGTTAATTTTTCACGTCGGGATTTCGTGACTTGGGGACATGTTTCCCCCACACTTGTTTCCTAAGTTCTTTATTCAACAAAATAAACTAAAGGGGGGAACTTTACCATTGTTAGATGAACCGGTAAGTTCACTTTATTGAAATCAAAACACGGGGATGCTTACATTATTTAACCTAGATTTAGAAAACAAATGCTTTTTAAAAAAATTAAAATCCTAAATATTAAGCATCCTATGCTGTCGGGACATCTAAACTATGGTGCGTTGTAGATGTCGGGCTCCCCGGCTGCATTGCACAAGCGCCACAGTTTGGCGCTCATGCCACGGAGAACACCGTCAATCTCCTCCTTGAGGGCCATGACGAGGACGGGAGGAAGATGATTCAATGAGGTGTATAACTTTCCTTCTGTTTCCGCCCTTTAAGTAGGCGGGGAACGACGCGTTTCACCGAGGATTTTGTGGAGGATATCGAGGAGGATCAACACGAGAAAACAAAACACGGACGGTGCAAAGGGAGAGTCGACCGACCCTAGGGTTCGGCCGACCCCCTTCTGGCTCCGTTCGGGCCACATTTTCTCGGGTCGATTAAATAGGCCTCATAGATGAATAGTTGGATGGGCCCATTAGTTGGACATGGAGAATTTAAACTGAATTGAAAGAAATTGCATGGAAATCGATTAGGTTTACCATGTCAAATTCTTTTTCTGTATCCTTTTGGGAATCGAGAAATAATTTGAGTTGGTGCCCATTCACTTTGAATAGTTGACCGTCATCACCTTGGAGTGTGATTGCTCCATGGGATGAAGTCTCTACTACAGTGAAGGGTCCTTCCCATTTACTTCTAAGCTTCCCATGTCCAAAAATTTTAACCCTAGAGTTAAAGAGTAAAACTTTATCTCCAGGTTTGAACTCTTTCGGCGTAATCCTCTTATCGTGCCATCTTTTGGTTCTCTCTTTATAAATTCTGGAACTGTGGTATGCCTTATCTCCCCATTCCTCCAACTCAGAGATTTGCTTCAATCGGTGATTTCCAGCTTCGTTAAGATTCATGTTCCACCGCTTGATAGCCCAATACGCTCTATGTTCCAATTCTACGGGAAGATGGCAAGTCTTCCCATAGACAAGTTAGAAAGGAGACATGCCGATAGGTGTCTTGTAGGCAGTACGATATGCCCACAATGCGTCGGGTAGCTTTTGCTTCCATCCTGTTCTCATTTCCAAGACAATCTTTTGAAGAATATTCTTAATTTGCTTATTAGATGTTTCTGCTTGACCACTTGTCTGTGGGTGGTATGGGGTAGCAATGTTATGTTGGACTCCAAGTTCCCTTAAAAAGTTCTGGAAGGTCTTATCTATGAAATGTGACCCTCCATCACTTATGACCATACAGGGAGTTCCAAAGCGTGGGAAAATGATCTCATGGAATATTTTCTTTGCTTGCTTGGAATCAGCATTTTTGCATGGCAATGCTTCTACCCATTTTGACACATAATCGACGGCAACCAGAATATACTCGCAATCATAAGACCTAGGAAAAGGTCCCATGAAATCAATACCCCATACATCAAATAATTCAACTTGGAGATTGTATGTTAGGGGCATCGCATCACGAGCAGAGATTCCTCCATGCTTCTGGCATTTCCAACATCTGTGAATTAATTCCTTAGTATCTTCATACATTGAAGGCCAATAGAATCCACTCTGCCACATCTTTGCCTGAGTACGGTAAACACTGTAATGACCACCATAGGGGCCAACATGGCATTTCTCTATAATTTTGGTGCCTTCGATTGATAGGACGCACCTTCTAAGAAGGCCATCGGCACATACTCGATAGAGGTAAGGGTCATCCCAAAGGTGTCTATGACTCTCATAAATGAGTTTCTTTTTTTTTCTCCCCTGGTGGTACATATCTCGTGACCATAAAATTCACAATATCCGCATACCAAGGGTGAGAGTCTGTCACCTTGAGGAGCATATCATCTTGTAGAAAGTAATTGATAGGTATGTCCATGGTTTGTGTGACTTCCATATGTGAAAGATGGTCTGCTACTGAATTCTCTACTCCTTTATTATCTCTTATTTACAGATTGAATTCTTGGAGTAGAAGAATCCATCGAATTATCTTGGGTTTAGCATCCTTTTTGGTAAGCAGATATTTCAAAGCAACATGGTCTGTGTAGACTATGACCTTTGCTACAACCAAATAGGATCTAAACTTGTCGATAGCAAAAACTACTACTAGGAGCTCTTTCTCAGTTGTGGCATAATTAATTTGGGCTCCTGTCAGAGTTTTGTTAGCGTAGGCTATTGCGTGATGCTTTTTATCTTTGGTTTGGCCTAAGACCGCACCAACAACAAAGTCACTGGCATCACACATGATTTCGAATGGCAGCGTCCAATTAGGAGGTTGGATAATTGGAGCTGAGATGAGTGCCATTTTGAGTATATGAAATGATTTAAGACATTCATCATCAAAATCAAAGGGAGCTTCTTTAGCTAATAGGTTGGTGAGGGGTCTAGTGATTTTGGAGAAATCCTTGATAAATCGTCGGTAGAACCCCGCATGACCTAAAAAGCTGCGGATTCCCTTAACATTGATAGGAGGTGGAAGTTTTTCAATAACTTCAATTTTAGCTTTATCCACCTCTATCCCTCTCTCGAACACCAAGTGTCCAAGAACGATGCCTTCCCGGACCATGAAATGGCACTTTTCCCAATTAAGCACAAGGTCCTTCTCCTGGCATCTTTGTAAGATCCTGTCTAAATTTTCTAGACAATGATCAAAAGTTTTTCCATGGACGAAGAAATCGTCCATGAAAACTTCCATGATATCCTCGATCATGTCTGAAAATATAGACATCATGCATCTCTGGAAAGAAGCAGGAGCGTTACACAGTCCAAAGGACATGCGCCGATAGGCATAGGTCCCGTAAGGACATGTGAACGTGTTCTTACTTTGATCAATAGGATGGATAGGAATTTGATGATATCCCGAATACCCATCAAGGAAACAGAAGTAGGAGTGTTTTGCCAATTGCTCTAACATCTCATCGATGAAGGGCAATGAAAAATGGTCTTTCCTTGTTGCCTTGTTAAGTTTTCGGTAGTCAATGCACATCCTCCATCCCGTGACGGTCCGTTGAGGAATTAATTCATTCCTCTCGTTTTGAACGACTGTCATACCTTCCTTCTTAGGCACTACTTGAACTGGACTTACCCATTCACTATAAGGAACATGGTAAATAATCCCGACATGCAGTAGTTTCAAGACTTCTTTCTTGACAACTTCCTACATCGCATTATTCAATCGCCTTTGAGGTTCCCTTGAGGGGAAACTCTCAGGGTCAATAGGAATACGATGGGTGCATAACGCTGGACTAATTCCCTTGAGATCCTGAAGTGAATATCCAAAAATAGCTCTATGCCTTTCTAACATGGCTATGAGTTTGAGCGTTTCATCATCTAGAAGCTTGTCACTTGTGATGAAAGGGGCTTCCAAATCGCCATTTAGAAAGGCATAACATAGGCCTGGAGGTAGAATCTTGAGCTCAACAGGAGGTTTTGGGGAGGGCTCTTCTTTTGGCAATTCAATTTCCTCCTGAAATTCATCCTCCTCTTGGACAAAATCTTCTTCTTCTTCTTCTTCAATTTCAGGGGGTTCTAAAAATTGAAGAGCCCTAACCTCCTTTATTGGCTCATCTTGGATGGGAGACTCTGCAGATGTGTTCTTTGAGCGCAGAATAGGTATGGAGAAATTTCTCCCTCCAAGATTGATATTGAGGCTTCCTTCCAAAGGAACTTCCATGAGAAATTTCTCTGTGGGAATCCCTATCATGATGTCGAAATCTTGGATTTCAAACACGTGAAAATCTAGGAGAGCCTCAACATCTTTGTGTCTAACAGACACTTGTTGCAGAACCCCACATCCTTCAACAATGGTTCCAAATGAATCTCGGAAGGATTTGCGTGTTGGTGCCAATGGCATATCGCCAAGAATGGCGAGAGCACAAGAATCAGAAATGATATTTACTCCAATAGTATGGTTGTATAGGATTCTAATTGGTGTCCCTCTAATAGAACATAAAATGGTAGCCAAAGGTGAGGTCATCTGAAGAATTTCGGGTGAATTCTCGACTTTAGGTGTCCACTCCTTGCTCAGGATAGAGGTGAACTCCTTGACCGTCTGATGGACAAACACCCCGCAGGTTGTTCAAGTGGAGTTGGTGGCAATGAAGGTTTCCTATAGAAACAATACTTCGAGGTATTTTCATAATCTTCAAAAAGCTCTTCCTCGAAGTAAAATGGAAACTGCGAGGGTTGAATTTCTTCTACCTTCATAGTCTCAGGTTCGGGATAGGATTCCTATGGCAAGGATTGGGGTAAACAAGAAATGGGTTCATTCTTGTCCAAGAGTGTATCCTCCGTTCTTGACACAACTTCCTCTTGGGGAGGCTCATTAAGACCCATAATGAAGGAAGAATTTTCTAGAATTATGTCCAGAAGATCCTTGCCTTCTTCTGGAGTCTGATGGAGGAAAGATCCTCCAGCCATAATGTCAAGATATAGGGCAGACTGTTTGTTCAATCCCATGAAGAAATGTTGCAAAAGCATTGGATCAGGGATTAACAAATCTGGGCCAGAATTTTTCAAAAGAGAAAATCTATCCCAAGCTGCACCTATGGATTCCTTGTTCATCTCCCGGAAGCATAGTACTTCCTTTCGTAAGGAAACAATTCGGGCAATGGGAAAGAAAGCATGACAAAATTAGTCTCGTAATTCACTCCAATCACTGTTTGTCTTCCCAATGCAGTGGTTGTACCATTGTTTGGCTTTTTCCTTGAGGGAAAAAGGAAACAACTTCCATTTGAGAGTTTCCTGTGTCATACCTTTGATTAGAAGGCCTGAACATAGTTGTTCGAACTCTCATAGATGGTGGTAAGGGTTTTCACAATCCGTTCCTAAGAAGGATTGTTCCCGAACCATGGCTATAAAGCCAGGGCAAAATTCATAGCTGGTTGAACAAATAGGTTCCGCCGAAGGTGGTGGCTCACAGAACTTGCCCTTCAGAGCAGAGTAAGAAATAATGGTGGATTGCTATATTTATATGGTGGTGGTAAGGTAAGAATAAGAAAGGTAAGATGATAGATAAGGGGGATATGATACGAGGGTGATCTTGGTCCGAAGATTAATAACAACCGTTCCCCGACAACGGCGCCAGAAATGCTTGTTGGTATTTCTTAACACCACAGAGTTATCTGCAAGTGCATGGAAATACCGTTGTAGCACTTCCCCTCAAGGAGTATTCCCAAGGGTATCGAATATAAAGAACGAGTGTGCTAATCTTTCGAACTAGCTCACCCAAGGACACAAAGTTGTTTAGTAGGCAAGGAACAGAGAGGAATTCAAAATATTGATCCTAATTCAATGTAGTTTGCAGTAGATGCTTTCTTCGGGCATGGGCTTACTCCTAGCAATACTAGGACGACTCCTGCCAAGAGCCTATGGCATAGTCGAACGTGGAGGATTACGAAGGACAGATAGGGTTGTTACCACCTACAGCCTACCTCTTCAATCTGTGGGTCTACGAGATATCCACTGATGATTTATAACCTAAGCACCACACTTACATTCTAAATCACTACTCTAGTTGTTTCCAACACAAAGCTACAACTAGATCCTCTAATGAATTAAAGCAGTGAACCCACAAGTAACTACTTGTGCAAACTACTAAGGATAAAAGATCAAACTTGTATTGAATTCACAATGGCTTACTTGATTGAGTAAAACCTTTGTAGGGGTACAAGTGTAGAAGAGGAACTTAACAAGCCCAAGCCTCCTTCTCCTAGACTCTTCACCACACTCTCCTACTACTTTCGTAGCCTCTAGGACTACTCTAAACCTTTGGAGTGTAGCACTATTCTCAACTTTTGGTGGGTGTGAGAAGTGAGGTGAGGGGGTCTATTTATAGCTGGATAAGGGTCGGTTCCCGCCACAATTAACGCGCGAATCAGTCACCATTGACTCCAGGGAGCAGGGAGGAGCCAACACGTGTCATTTGACCAAGTTTAGCGCCAGGAAGGGGTCGGCCGAACCCCTGGTTTGGCCGACCTGGTCATGCCTCCCCTCGGGGAGTGCTTCCTCCAGGTGGTTTCCAGGTGGGACCCCTTGATGTATATGGGTGCAACACCGTTGGATCTTCTCGTATTCTTCTGTTTGTGGGCCATTTGATCCATGTGTTGCCATGTTCATCGCCTGATTCGTTGAAATCCAATTTCATGGATTCATCCCTGCATGTTTTGGTATTTTGGGTAATAATTCACCTACATACAGATAGACACCAACACTTGCAGAATTCGGTTAGTGTATAGCCCTACCACTATGTTTTGTGTTTCTTTTATGCACATTATGAGGTGAATTGACGGTCAAAATATGGTACTTAAGGACCATCAACTCCGTTCAACACCATGAGGCCCCGTGCAAGAAAATAACCAAAAGACCCCAGATTCCTTGACTCCCTCTTTATTCAGGATGTATGCCGTCTGGCCCCCAGTACTCAGCTGTAGCGCTGGGAAAACAGCGTGTACACCCTTAGGGTGCAGGACCAGGCTAAGCAGACTATACACTTTGGGCCCCCCACAGGCGTTGGCCTTTCATGGGGGGGACCGTCTGGCACCACAGGACCACAATTAAGAGGACGACTGAAAAACCCCGGATATGCCACAAGTACCTTAAGTAGACCCGCACACTGCCCATGCTCGTAGTAGACGGTGTCGTTGTTGCTGTGGAGATCAAAAGCGCTTGACATCCTGCCCATGGGACCCCTTAGAGGCCCCCTGGTAGGTGTGGCCGACTAGTTGGGCATGCCTACCACTTAGTCGTAGGATATCATCGACGGGCCCCTGATGAAGTGCAGAAGCTTGGGTAGTTGACACTGGTGGTCCCCCTAGGGAGCGCCAGACTTGAATCGAGATGTGTGGTCATCGTTGAACAAGTCTTCGGTGGCGATGGCAATGAGGTAGCCGCTGAACCAAGGTAGCATCCCCCTCAACATGCAGAACATCAATGGCGAGCCCCCTAGGAGGTGCTAGAGATGGATGCTCCGACGGCACCCATTATCAACGAGAAGAATGTTGACGGCGGGTACCCTAGGTGTTGCTGGAGATGGATGCTCTGGTGTATCCTATCATCAACGCTAAGAAACATCGACGGCGAGCCTCTTGGGTGGTGCCGTAGCTGGATGCTCCGGTGTCGCCCACCATCAACGCTAAGAAACATTGATGGCAGGCTTCCTAGGTGGTGTCATAGTTGGATGCTCCGGTGGCGCCCACCATCAACGCTAAGAAACGTCGACGGCAGGCCTCCTGGAGGTGTCGAAGCTGGATGCTCCGGTGGCACCCATCATCAATGCAAAGAAATGTCGATGACAGGCCCCATTTCGGTGAAGGCGCAACATCTTGAGAGAAAAAATCCCTCCTATCTGGCGCGCCAAATGCCGAAGTGTTCTTGCAACACTTCCCCTAAACCTGCTATGCGAGTAGCCCGCAGAGGTTCTTGATCGGTGGGGCTTAGTCCTCAAACGAGGTTGCACGTATGAGAGATGGTGAGACGGTGGTTTTACGTGGTTCGGGCTGCCGTAGCATAATACCTACTCCACGATGTGAGTTGTATTGCTGGAGAGTGTGCTCTCCTAGTTGTGAATGCGTGTAAAATGCGTGTGCTAGTCCGAGCGGACCAGAGAGGATCTGTCTAAGTCAGTGGATGGCCAGTCCTTTTATAGTCCAAGGTTGAACAACTTACAAGTGGGGTCCGGGGTCCGAAAGTTGGACCCGAGGTGATCTTATCCTGTACAAGATTTAAGGTGTAATGGCTACCTGCTACCTCTTACCGCACATCAGTGGCCAGAGTGATGAGTAGGTTTAGGCCCGATCTTACGAAAGGTATGTCAATTGGGGTGGAGACCTCGACGTTGATGATCCGTGGCACTCGAGCGGTTCGAGTACCCCTGCAATCACTACACCATGGCTCTGTTGGTTATCAACCGTGCTGCACACGCTTGACCTCGCCAAGAAGGCTAATCCTTGCAAGTGCAACCGAGAACACGAGCAAGAACGTCGAAGACACGATCTAAAATCGCGAAGTTGGGGTCTCACAAACCGTAGAACGGCGATCTTATTGATCTAAGAAGAACCCACCGAATATGACCAGCGGCTGCAGTATTTATAGGCTAGGGTTCGACCAAAACACGATTACACGCGTCCCTAATGGACTCGTAGGGATACAAGGCCCAAAGGCCCGATTCGGTGGCGCAGCACCGAACAGATATCTGGACTTGACTTGTTTCGACGATTCCGAATGACTCCGGTGGAATTTTGAGGTGGTACCAGAACCATTGGAAAGTTTATCTTCTCCTCTTTCCGTGCATATGTTGAACGTCAAAAACAGAGTCCGTATGCCTCCTGGGCGTCCGTTTTAAAGTGGACTACTCCTGGACTCCGAGTTGTAAACTGTTTCCATCAACTTGTGGACGTCCCAGCTGGTTCTCCATGCTCCCAAGTCCTCTTTCCTTCACCTTTTGATCTTCTCCATTATTCCTAATAACAATTAAATCGGGAGGCAATTCAAGCTTATATGCATTATCATTAATCTTTTCAACAATCTTAAAAGGACCAGCAGCTTGTGGCACAAGTTTAGATTTTCTCAAGTCGGAAAATCGCTCTTTTCTCAAATGTAACCACACCAAATCACCCGGTTCAAGTTTTACTTCTTTTCTACCTTTACTACCTGCAATCCTATACTTCTCATTCATCATTTCGATATTTTTCTTTGTTGTTTCATGCATCTTAAGAATGAATTCAGATCGTTGTGTAGCATCCAAATTTATAGTTTAAGAAGGAGGCAAAGGTAGTAAATCAATAGGAGCATGGGGATTGAAACCATACACTACCTGGAATGGACTTACCTTTGTCATGGAGTGAACGGATCTGTTGTAAGCAAATTTTATATGTGGTAAACACTCCTCCCACAACTTCAAATTTGTTTTCAAGACAGCCTGCAACATAGTGGATAAAGTACGATTAATTACCTCGGTTTTTCCATCCGTTTGTGGGTGACATGTAGTTGAAAATAGCAACTTGGTTCCCAATTTATACCACAAAGTTCTCCAAAAATGACTTCAGAATTTTGCATCACGATCAGAAATAATGGTATTTGGCACACCATGTAAATGAACAATTTCCGTCATAAATAAATCAGCAATGTGTGAGGCATTATCATTCTTATGACAAGGTATAAAGTGTGCCACTTTGGAAAAACGATCAACAACTACAAAAATACTATCTCTCCCCTCTTAGTTCTAGGCAATCCCAAAACAAAGTTCATAGAAATATCCTCCCAAGGTACACTAGGAACAGGAAGAGGCATATAAATACCATATGGGTTAAGGCGAGACTTAGCTTTGTTGCAAGTAGTGCATCATGACACGTAGCGCTCGACATCACGCCTCATCTTTGGCCAAAAGAAGTGCGTGGACAGCACGTCTTTAGTTTTCTTCACTCCAAAATGTCCCATCAAACCTCCTCCATGTGCTTCCTGCAAAAGTAATAGACGAACGGAGCTAGCTGGAACGTATAGCTTGTTAGCACGATAGAGGAGACCCTCTCGCAGCACATATTTATTCCAAGTTCTTCCTTCTCTACAATTTTTAAAAGCATCTTTGAAGTCCAAATCAGTAGGATATAATGCTTTTATTGTTTCTGTAGGATCGAAGAGCACGTGAAAAGCTACCAGAGGCGAGGTGAATTGTAGATTTAATAATCTTATGCAGCGGAAACAATTAAACCCCAACCCCTTCGGCAGAAAAATGATCTGTTAAAGAAATCTTATGTGAGACTAATCTTAACGTGTTTCACCATGACAAAAGTGATAGATATCAGATAGAATCAAGTCACAAATACAACACAACAAGAATCACTCAAATCCGTCGAGAAAACTCAAGTTATGATCGAAATATCAAACAAAGATCAATCTGCCCTACCCGAGAGAAAAAACAGTTCTGGAACGCTGCAAAGAAACTCGTGTAGATCATAGACCACAAACCCAATGACCGTGAAATTTTCATAGATCATAGATAATCAATTTGTGAAGACAACCCAAAAAGAATCACATAGATTGGATCTGTAAAACTCAAGTTATGATAAAACCACCGACGAAAGGTAGTGCTGTCCAGAAACTCGACGAGTAAAACTTATCTGGAACAAGTCGGACGAACAAGGCACAAAAGTTCCTTCAAACTACAAATTTTATTCAATAGAACACAAGAGGAACAGCCCCAAAGTCGTGCACCACGAGCTCTGGGCTCCCTTGCTTATATAACCAGCCCTTAGGCCAACTCAATATCAACTAGGACTCCAATCCTACTCATATCACGAATCGTAACTTTCCATAACTGCTCAAGATTCTTCTATACGCAGATAGAGGCAATCTTAAGACTTCCAAACACCTTAGGAACGTATCCCACATTCCTAAACAACTCAAATTCGTGACCCACACGAAATCCTATCATAACCAACTCAAATCTTTCCATATTTGAGTCAAACCTGACTCAGCCGCAGCCTGAGTCCATAACCTAGTCGGTTGGACCTTTCCGACCAACTCTTTACGTCCACATCTCTTCATCACGTCTCGGAACCATGTATCCACGTCCATACACTCCTTGCACACGTGCAAACATCTTCCAATGACGTCCACAATACCTTCACATGTATTGTTCTTGATTCAATCATGTTGCGCAACCTCCTGATCAGCTCAACCACAATTCCTCCTGAATTTGGTTCTTGGAACCTCATCTCCTCCCTGAGACTAGTCCAAAGGATCCCATCACCAGCCATGTCTTGAACTCAAGCAGCACCTGCACATGAATAAACAACCAATCCATACGAGCTCAAGTCCTCGACTTGACTCAAGTTAGTTCCAAACACAATACCTTACGTGAGAACCTCACATAAGCATGTTGCAAAACCACAGTAACACGATATCATCAATATCAACCAAAAACGCACCAAAGACTTAGCAAATGAATACTAATCAATCTTTTCAGAGATGTAAAGCAAGTACGAAACATTGTAAATGAAAAACAGAAGCATTACGGTCAAGTTCCGAACCTTGCCAGAGCAACCCAGACCTTGAGTTGGAGCTAACAAAAGCTAGTAGAACCTAGCGCCGGGGCTAACCAGAACTAGTAAACCCAAAAGCCGGAGCTTAGAAAAATCAACTCGGAGCTAAAGACCAAACTCACCGGAGCTAACCAAAACTAGTCGGACCTTAATAAAAAGGTGTTTTGGTGATATTCAAAACTTTTATCGTCAAAGCAAGTGTATTCTTCACTACAAGCCAATGTATTTAGCACACGTAGGTCTTACAATCTCCCCCTTGATGAATGCATTGGCAACACTATTTAAAATCCGAACATTGGATTATTCACATAAAAGTTTTGAAGGCAATTTCTCCCCCTTTGTAAATCAAAAGTAAAATTATCCCATATTATCTCTCCCCCTTTATTATATCTCCTTATGCACATATTCTCTTTCTCTTCATGCTTATCTCTCCCCCTTTGACAATGTATTTAACAAGTCATGGGCATATAAACAAATTACCTCTCCAACTTTAGTTGTTATGAGCATATTATAACATATACATATAAACAAAGCTCATCCAAGTCATACTATCAAGTACCTTACATTATCACATCAATGAAATATATAAAGTAGTGTAAGCCATGCTAGAGATCAAATGTAATTTTCAATTTAAGCAAGTCATGATCTCACAAACTTAACTATTTCAAAACCTGAAAGCATGACACTAGTTGCTGCATTTTATTATTTTTCAAAGCATAAATTTAGATCATATGATATTTGCAAGAGATTATATGCGCATCTGCCTTATTCTAACCAACCAAGCCAAGCCTATGTCACTTGACAATTAGAAGCTTAAGGACATGGTTTTAGTCATACACAACTTCTTCCAAGTTCATATCTGAGTGCAATGATAAGCCATCTCAAAAGAAGAAGTGTGATGCATGCATATTCTCTTGATCTTTTCTCAATTTATATTTTTTCATAAAAACTCAACATGTGAGTTAATTACTTGATTAATTCTTAATGATTAAAAGCACTTGTGAACATGTAACAAGTTTAAAACAGCAAGAAAGTTTGACCATGACCAGTTTTAGTGTAAGTAATTATTCCAATTACTAGACATGGCAAAAACTACAAAATGTATAACACGAGTAATGTAGTAAGAACTTTCAGCATGTAAAAGGAATCACAAAGTCATATATATATGAAATACTATGCTCATATTATTTTAATTTCAGATTCACACATAGACTTCCCAAATTTCAAAACTCCCCCTCAATTTAAGCCATGAGGATGCATAACCCCTATTTCACTACGAATGTAACAAAAACGAGTGAAATCCAAAGATTTTGTAAAAATGTCAGCCAATTGTTGTTCGGTATCTACATGGTGAAGCACAATGTTTCCTTTTTCAACATTATCTCGGAGAAAGTGATACCTAATGCCAATGTGCTTAGTTCTAGAATGTTGCACGGGGTTTTTAGCAATGCAAATGGCACTAGTGTTATCACAGAACAGTGGAACACTATCTAGATCAACCACATAGTCCTTAAGTGTTTGAACAATCCAAAGAATTTGTGGGCAAGCACTAGCAGCAGCTACATATTCAGATTCGGTTGTGGATTGTGCAACTGAATTTTGTTTTCTAGAGGACCAAGCAACAAGAGAATTACCAAGAAAATGACAAGCACCAAAAGTACTTTTCCTATCAATCCTACAACCCCCAAAATCAGCATCTCAAAAAGCTTTCAAAGTAACGGTTGAGGAAGAAGGAAGAAAAATTCCAAATTCTTGAGTTCCATGTAAGTACCTGAGAATCCTTTTGAGGGCTTGATGATGTGAAGCACGTGGGGAGGCTTGAAACCGTGCACAAAGACATACGCTGAATTGTATGTCTGGTCTTGATGCCGTGAGGTACAAAATTGATCCGATCATGCTTCTATATTATTTTTGATCCACGGGTTCACCATCTTCATCAAGTCCAAGTGTTGTTGCTGTTCCCATTGGTGTCCGAAGAGGCCTTCTTTTGTCCATGTTGAAGTGCCTTAGGAGATCTTTTGTATACTTCGTTTGATGCACAAAGGTACCCTCCTTAGTTTGCTTGATTTGCAGCCCCAAAAAGTACGTGAGTTCACCCATCATACTCATCTCAAATTCTGAACTCATCATAGCCGAAAACTTGGACACAAGATCACGAGAAGCACAACCAAAGATAATATCATCCACGTACACTTGAACGAATAATGAGTTATTGCCATGTTTAAGCACAAAAAGAGTTTTATCAACCTTGCCCATGGTAAACCCCTTTTCAAGTAAGAATGTTTTTAACCTATCATACCATGCTCTAGGGGCTTGTTTGAGACTGTAAGGCTTTGGACAGTTTGTAAACATGATTAGGAAAATCTGGATTTTCAAAACCCGGTGGTTGTTTGACATAAACCTCCTCATCTATGTAGCCATTAAGAAAAGCACTTTTAA
This sequence comes from Tuctoria greenei, assembly GCA_036927565.1. Classification (NCBI taxonomy): domain Eukaryota; kingdom Viridiplantae; phylum Streptophyta; class Magnoliopsida; order Poales; family Poaceae; genus Tuctoria; species Tuctoria greenei. The sequence goes on from JAYESD010000008.1 coordinate 123,768,620, forward strand.
CATCCATTTGATATAGCTTAAAACCTTTAGATGCAGCAAGATCTAACAAAATTCTTATGGCTTCTAATCTAGCAACAGGAGCAAAAGTTTCATCAAAATCTAGACCTTGAACTTGAGTGAAACCTTGAGCAACCAACCTAGCCTTATTCCTAACCACAACCCCATCCTCACTTTTTTTTATTTTTAAATACCCATTTAGTTCCAAATAAAGTGTGACCTTGAGGTGGAGGTACAAGTTTCCAAACATTATTTCTTTCAAAATTTTCTAACTCTTCTTGCATGGCAATAATCCAAGATTCATTAGTGAGTGCGTGTGATATATCTTTGGGTTCAAAAGAAGCAACAAAAGCAGAATGAGCCTAAGAGTTTGGATCGCAAAACCTAGACCATGTGACTCATTCGTGCAAGCTTCCAATCATCTGTTGTGGGGGATGATCTTTGTAAAACCGTAGGGGAACAGATGTCTCACAAGCTTCTTCTTCTTCATGTTCATCACAAATCGATGAGCTTGTGACTTGAGGATGATTTGAATCAGCATTGATGGTTGTCGGTGCTGGTTGAGAATTAACATCCAGAGCTGAACCAAAGTCTTTAGCTGCTGAATTTTCGGGCAGCAGCTCCAATTCTTTCTCATCTTCAACGAAAATGCTCCCCCTGCAGATATGGATCTGGACTTGCAATGTTTGAGCTAGTACCTGGGCTAGCTTCATCAAAATACACTTCACAAGTCTCCACAATTTTGTTAGTGTCAAGTAAAAGCACACGATAGCCTCTAGTATGAGATGGATAACCAAGAAACATGCCATCAATGGATCTAGGTTCAAATTTATCAGGATTACCATGTTTCTTAACAAAGCATTTGCAACCAAAGACCCGAAAGTGTGTAACACTAGGCCTATGTCCAACCCAGAGCTCATATGGTGTTTTACCTAGCTTAGCACGCAAGAAAACACGATTTGAGACATAACAAGCGGTTGCTAACGCATCAGCCCAAAATTTCCTAGGAGTTTGATATTCATCAAGCATAGTCCTAGCCATCTCAACTAAGTTTCTGTTCTTTCTTTCTACAACACCATTTTGTTGAGGTACATATGGTGAAGAAAATTGATGATCAATTCTATTTTCAGCACAGATTTTTAAATTCAGTTCCATTATCACTTCTAATTGCTTTTAAAGATCCTGGGTAATCAATTGATAATCTAAGAAATAAAGTTCTAAAGTGACTAAAAACTTCATTCTTAGATGCCATAAAGTAAACCCAAGAGTATCTAGAATAATCATCAACGATCACAAGTACATACCATTTACCTCCGAAGGATTGAACACGTGAAGGTCCTACGGTGTCAAGATGCAAAAGTTGATATGGTTCTGTTGTCAAGATCATTGTGAGAGGAGTATGTGAACCTGCAACCATCTTAGCATGTCTACAAGAAGAGCACACGATTTCTTTGTCCCCTTTAAGCTTAGGCAGCCCACGTATGCGATCAAGAGCACTAACACGCGTTAGGTGATCAAAGCCTACGTGACCAAGTCTATGATGCCAAAACTAATGTAATGGATAGATGAATTACCTAACGGGCAACCTGGAAATTTGATACCAATTGATAGGAAAATTGAGGATGAGTCCCGATCTTCCGAAAGGTAATGGGTAGGTCGATTGATGGAGATCTCGACGTTGATGATCTGAGGCTCTCGAGTAGAACACGAACAGCCCCTGCAATCAGTACACCACCGCTCCATTGGTTATCAATCGTGCTTCACACGATTGACCTCGCCAAGAAGGCTAATCCCTACAAGTGCAACCGAGAACACAAGTAAGAACGTAGAAGACACGATCTGAAATCGCGAAGTTGGGGTTTAACAAACTGTAGAACAGCGATATTATTAATCTATGCAAAACCCAATTGTTCATGGCGGCTACTATGGAGTATATATAGGTGGGAGGACGTCCAAGGGGGTGTTGGGGTCGTGACCTAACCCTAGCACACGAAAATAATGGACTTAGACTTGATACAAGGCCCAATGGCCCAATACGGTGGCGCAGCACCCTGACAGATTCTGTACTTGATTATGTTTCGACGATTACCGACGACTCCGAAGGAATTTTTACATGGGACCGGTGCCATTGGAAAGTTTATCCTCTCCCCTTTCCGTGCATATGTAGAACGTCCAAAACGGAGTTCGTATGCGTCCTGGGCATCCATTTTAGTGCGTACTGCTCCTGGACTCCGAGTTGGATACGATTTGGAGTTTGGTTCGGTTTCCATCTTCTTTGAACGAATTCTCTGGTCTTCCACGTCCCTAATACTCCCTCCAAGTACTCCTTGAACCTCTCCATGGATCCTAATCACAAATAAATCATTAAGTAGCAATTTATGCTCAAAAACATATAAGAAAATATATAAGAACGAGTTCACCTCTGAAATTAATTGTTGTGTATGAACTCTATTGATTGCATCTTGTATGTTCAATGGAGTGTTGTTTGTATCCATAGAAGTGATGTCCTCATCATCCTCCCCTTCTTGAATTGGAGTCGTCCTCGACTCAAGTTCATCTTCTATCATGTGTGGGTCCATACTGCAACGCCATCAAATCTTCTTGTAAGCATGAAAGGAGGAGGCCAAGGTGGTGGACGGCATAGTGCACCATCTTGATCTTGTCCATCAAATAAGAGTGCACATTCACTTGAGCCAGGATCCCAAACAAATGAACATTGTGTCATATTTGTAGGTGCAATAATAATATGCATGATCTCATCAGTGCGGACGGTGAGATAAACCAATGAAGCGTGGGATGATTGCAAAGGTACCTGTTATGCTCAAGAGAAAGGTGGAGCTTGGATGGCACAATATGGTGGCTAATAAGCAGGAAATCGTTAACAGGTAAACAAAGTTGAATAAGTATTCAATGCAGGAAACTGTTGCTGGTCAACCAAGTGCTCTAGGGCCTAGCACAACACAAGGAAGTAGCAAGGCAAAAGGAAGACATAATGATATAACCAACAATCACAACACAAGTAGTATAGGCCAATTGCTTTAATATGCGTGCTCTTCACTATTTTCGTCTTTTTAATTTTTTTTTTGATATTTTTTCTTTACTCAGGAGCACGAAGAAATGAAGCACACAAATTTGCAGCTCAATTGAATATAATATGCTGCCTATAGAAAATCAAGAAGATTCTTTAAAATTCATGCTGAAACTTCGGAGGCCGGATATCCTATCTTCCGAGGGGAATTTGGGCAATCTAATTTCACCGAACACGGCTACGCGGCAGAAAATTGGATGCGAAATTTCTCTTACATGAATTTGAAAAAAAAATCGCCCGATTTTGAGTTCATATGCGAAAGTTATGGTCGTTTTAAGGTAGACTGTCCGAGTTATGTTTTTTTTGGATATTGATTCCAACTCGGTTTGAGAACATAACTCGCAATCGTATATGAAAAGAATCGGGAATTTGCACAGCAACTATTGGGGTGGTGTGTGATGATTCAAGGATGAGTGGCACAAAGGTTTGTCACGTAATCTAGGGCTGACGATGCGGGAGTTCACGCACGGCGGCTAGCTAGGGCAAACCGATGAACGTGGTGGACCGGTTTGTTATTTAGGGATTGTGGAATAGGTGTCGAACAGAAAGAAAACAAGGAAAAAATACGATAACTAGGACCCAAAGCACAAAGCTAAACCAGCAACAAGACTCGACCACACGAATGCAAACTCAACAATGCAAACTGAAAAACGAAACTGCAGGCACTATAGTCTGGGAAGCGGTAAAAACGATCTAATTCTTTTCTGTGGACTCTAGGTATGAAACAAAATCGATCAAATGGAAGGAAAAAAAGATACCTCATGGGCAACCTAGAAATCTGATACCAGTTGATGAGTAGGTTTAGGCCCGATCTTCCGAAAGGTATGTCAATTGGGGTGGAGAACTCGACGTTGATGATCCGCAGCACTCGAGTGGTTCGAGTACCCCTACAATCACTACACCATGGCTCTGTTGGTTATCAACCGTGCTGTACACACTTGACCTCGCCAAGAAGGCTAATCCCTGCAAGTGCAATCGAGAAAACGAGTAAGAACGTCTAAGACATGATCTGAAATCACGAAGTTGGGGTCTCACAAACTGTAGAACGGCGATATTATTGATCTAAGCAAAACCCACCGAATATGACCGGCGGATGCAGTATTTATAGTCTAGGGTTCGACCAAAACATGATTAGACACGTCCCTAATGTACTCTTACGGGATACAAGGCCCAAAGGGCCAATTCGGTGGCGCAGAACTGGACAGATATCTGGACTCGATTTATTTTGATGATTCCTAATGACACCGGAGGGATTTTGAGGTGGGACCAGAACCATTGGAAATTTTATCTTCTCCTCTTTCCGTGCATATGTAGAACGTCAAAAACAGAGTCTGTATGCCTCCTGGGCGTCTGTTTTAAGGTGGACTGCTCTTGGACTCCGAGTTGAACTCGAGTCCGAATTGTAAACTGTTTCCATCAACTTGTGGACGTCCCATCTGGTTCTCCACGCTCCCAAGGCCTCTTTCCTTCACATGTTGATCTTCTCCATTATTCCTAATAACAATTAAATCATCACATAGCAATCTATTCCCAAACTCACATGCAAAAGAAGTTAGGAACGAATTCACCTGCTGATTTATTAACCGTGCTCGTGCTCTTGTGATTGGTGTTAGATCTTAGGGTGCTTAGGATCGATGCTAGGAACTCCTAATTGGCAATGCTTAGACTTAATCTATTCAGGACAAACAATCTTAAAGGTAATTGAACACTGGTCTAATTACTTAGACTAATCATTTAGCAATTCATCAAAGAAACAGTGCATGTATGATCCAGAACGCAGTAGAAAGATTAGGAAGAAGGGGATTAGGGTTACTGTCGGTTGGTCCACCTGATGCCATTGGGCTCAGGGGATGATCGCAGTGGACTAGGTCGGTGCCGGTAGATCGTCGGTGCAGTGCAGGCTTGGAGCAGCGATGATGGTGGAGGCCTCCCCCTCGTTCCGCGTGCTAATAGATCAAGTTAGGGGTTTTGGGGAGAGTTTTAGGCTCGTGATTAACTGGTAATCAGAGCCCCGACCTCTCCCCTCTATTTATTATCATGCGGGCGAGAGGGGGCCGCACCGGACGGAAGTTGGTTGCGCCCCCGATCAGGGCGCGTGGGGAGAGTTGGACTCGACCCGTGGTTGTTGCCCACGTGGACCGGGATCACAACAACTAACATTATCCCCATTGATCTCGGGTCCTTAACTTATCATCTTAATTTTCTGAACTAACCTTACACATATCTCTTTTGCTCTGACATAAAGGGCACGACACATCAAAACAGCCATTTACGTACTGTTTGACTCGAAGACCACGATACATCTCACAAATAGAAATAATCTTACACTTCGGTGGCCCCTTAGAATCCAGGATATTATCACAGGGTCTCCCTCAAACCCATGCCGGCTACGTGTTCACTGAACACGTTGGGTGGAAGGCCCTTAGTTAGCGGATCCGCAAGCATTTGCTTAGTACTGATATGCTCGAGACTAATTGTGTGATCCTGGATTTTCTCTTTCACAACATAGTACTTAATGTCGATGTGTTTGGCAGCACCACACTTGTTGTTGTGAGAGTACATTACTGTTGGCTGATTATCGCAGTATAACTTAAGTGGTTTATGGATGCTGTTGACCACTTTAAGACCGAGAACGAATTTCTTTAGCCAAGATGCCTGCCTGGTGGCCTCATAACAAGCAACAAACTCAGGATACATTGTGGACGATGTAGTGATTGCTTGTTTGGAGCTTTTCCACGATATAGCTCCATTCGTGAGGGTGAATATGTAACCTGACGTGGATTTCTTAGTATCCACACAACCCGCGTAATCTGAATCTGAATAGCCCACTATTTCTAGTGACTCAGTCTTACTATATGTCAGCATGAGGTGCTTAGTACCCTGTATGTATTTTAATGCTTTCTTAACGGCTTTCCAGTGATCGAATCCTGGATTACTTTGATATCTGCCAAGCATCCCAGTCACAAAAGCTAAGTCAGGGCGTGTACAAACTTGAGCATACATCAAGCTTCCGACAGCAGAAGCATAAGGAATTCCTTTCATCTGATCAACCTAATACTGATTCTTAGGCGATTGAGAGTTTGAAAATGTATCGCCCTTAACTATTGGAGCAGGCGAGGCTTTGCTATTATGCATACCGTACTTTCTAAGTACGCTTTCTAAGTATGTCTTCTGATATAGTCCTAAAACCCCCTTAACACGATCTCGGTGTATCTCAACCCCTAAAACATAGGCCGCTTCACCGAGATCCTTCATATCAAAGTTTGAGGATAAAAACTTCTTAGTTTCTAAGAGTAGATTGACATCACTGCTTGCTAATAAGATGTCATCCACATAAAGGACTAAGAAAATGAACTTTCCATTCTTAAACATAGCATAAATGCAATTATCCTCGTCATTTTCCTTAAACCCAAACTTTCTAATAATCTCATCGAACTTGAGATACCATTGTCTTGAAGCTTGCTTAAGTCCATAAATGGATTTCTTCAAGTGACATCCCATATGTTCCTTACCCTTAACGACGAAACCGTTCGGTTGTGTCATATAGACATCCTCACATAGATCCCCATTGAGAAACACCGTCTTTACATCCATCTGATGTAATTCTAAGTCGTAATGCGCTACTAATGCCATTATGATTCTAAAAGAATCTTTAGACGACACGGGAGAGAAGGTCTCATTGTAATCAATACCCTCCCGCTGAGTGAATCCCTTAGCCACAAGTCTAGCCTTATACTTTTCGATCTTCCCTTTGGAGTCACGCTTAATTTTGTAGACCCACTTACAGCCTACAGTTTTGGCTCCTTTAGGAATCTCTACTAAGTCCCAGACCTTGTTGGCACTCATGGAACTCATTTCATCTTCCATGGCTTTGTACCATTCAGATGACTGAGGTCGTCTCATGGCATCTTCGTAAGAGGTGGGATCATCCTCTATCTTAACTTCTTCGCTCAAGTAGATCTAATTGTCGTCCGGGATGGCCGACCGTCTTACTCTTTGCGATCTTCTCACTTGAGCATCATCTAATGGTTGAGGCTGCTGCTGAACCTCATTTTGTTCGACCATGTCCTCAACAGGCTGAGGAGGTTGTACCTCACTTATTTCTGTTGTGGCCGATGGAGGTGCAGCAATAGGCGTTGTGTCACCAGCACCAGGTGTTGATGGCACGACGAGAGCAGGTAGGGTGAAAAAAGGCTCTTGAGTCATTGGAACAGGTAAAGTAATCTGTTCCTCCTCAAGGTCTATTTCCCGCCGTACCGTGATCCCCCTGATCATAGCGTCTTCTAAGAATACAGCATGTCATGTTTCTATGAACTTAGTATGCCGATCTGGACAATAGAACCTAAAACCCTTACTTTTCTCAGGATAGCCAATAAAATGGCAACTAACTGTTCTAGATTCCAGCTTACTAATGTTTGGGTTGAACATCTTAGCCTCAGCCGGACAGCCCCAAATATGAAAATAGTTTAATGAGGGCTTACGTCCTGTCCACATCTCATACGGTGTCTAAGGTGCTGACTTAGTGGGAACCCGATTAAGCACATGAATGGCAGTTTTTAATGCCTCCATCCATAGGTTAACCGGTAACGTAGAATAACTTAGCATACTCCTTACCATGTCCATAAGAGTACGGCTTCTACGTTCCGCAACACCGTTTTGCTAAGGTTCGCCCGGTGTAGAATATTGGGCGACTATGCCATGTTCCTGCAGAAACCTTGCAAAGGGTCCAGGAACATGACCATATGGGGTGTGCCGACCGTAGTACTCACCTCCACGATCGGATCTTACTACCTTAATCTTAATGTTGTGCTGATTTTCTACTTCAGCCTTAAATATCTTAAACTTATCCAATTCTTCGAATTGCTCCTTGATTGGATAAATGTAACCATAACGAGTGTAGTCGTCCGTGAACGTTATGAACGAGTCATACCTGTCTACGGAGACTACAGGAAATGGACCACAAATGTTCATGTGAATAATTTCTAAAACTCCCATGCTACGTATGGCATTCTTCTTAATAGTCTTAATAAACTTACCTTTAATGCAATCAATGCATTCTTCTAAATCTGAAAAGTCTATGTGGGGTAAGATCGATTGAGATACTAAGCGTTCGATCCCCCCCCCTCGAAATATGGCATAATCGACAATGCCATAATTTCGACGATGTTTCGAAATCGATTCTTTTGCGCTTGTTTCTTTTTATGTCATTCTTAGCGGGAATTTGATCATTACTTAATGCATTGACATTATCATGAGTGGACAATAGATAAAGCATGTCTTGTCTGAAGGCAAGACCCACAATCTTATTATTCGAGCATTTGTCTTCGCCAAAATGGCTAACAAATCCACAATTATCCAAACATGACACTGATATCAAATTCCTATCTAAATTAGGGACATAAAGAACATCATGAAAGTTTAAGTGTGAAACCACTACTAAATCTAAGAGGATAATTTCTAATGGCTTCAACTTCAGCTTCATGGCCATCAGTGACTTTGATGGTCCTTTCCCCCCTTCTTATAGTCCTCATCGTATTTAATCCCTGTATAGAATTACAAACGTGCACAGTTGCACCTGAGTCAATCCACCAAGTAGATCAAGAATAAGCTAAGTACAGGGATTCATTTACGAAAGTGATAATATCCTTACCATTCTTAGCACACCACTTAATAAAACCAAAGTATTCCTTCTGGCGATGTCCAAAATCTTTGCAAAATTTGCACTGATCTGATTTCAACTTAGAACCAGAAGGATGAGGAGCTGTCCCTTTGCCCTTAGAAGAGGAGCCATGTACCTTAAAAGATGGTGGCTTGGGAGAGGTGAAGTAGGTCTTCCCCTTTCCCTTACCCTTACCTTTGGTGAGGTTAATGGAGTCTCCACCCTTACCTCTTATGCGCTCCTCCTCCTGAACGCACATAGCCATGAATTTCTCTAAAGTCCAGCTATCTTCCTTAGATTTGTAATTTATCACAAATGCCTCAAACTCTTTGGGAAAAGACATGAAGATGAAATGCACAAGCATATCATATGGCATGGCCAAGTTAAGAGTCTTGAGGTTTGCATTTAAATTACTCATCTTAAGGATGTGATCTCTCACACCCCCACCAGTGTACCTTTCATTAACAAGACTTTTGAGGAGTGTGCTTGCTAATGTCTTAGTGGAGCCCGTGTACTGACTTTTGACTTTGGCAAGATACTCAGTTACCATCTCACAGTCAGGAATAGCTCCTCTTATGGACTCATAAATGGTGGCCTTAATGACCATGAGGCATTTTCTGTTGGATTCCTCCCATGCCTCAAGATCCTTAGAATACTTTTCCTTAAGCTTAAGGTACTCCTCCTTTCTTACTCCAAACTCCTCATCAGTCTTCTCAGGCTGAGCAATGGGAGCTGTAGGATCAATAGGTCGATCCTTTCTTAGGCAAAGGTCAAGATTTGCAATTGCTAAGTTCATCTTGAGTCTCTCATTCCATGTCCCATAGTTATGACCAGCAAGGGTCTCTATGGAGGCAATGAGACTTACCACATTTGAGGCACCTTAATAAAAGAAAATATAGGGGTTAGGAAAAATGACTTAAAACAACATATGATGAAGCATATACTTAAAATTGCACTTAAATAACAAGAAATGGCATGAAATGTCTTTCGCGTTGGTTACTCAACAAAACCATTTCTATTAAATAATCATGGAAATATTTCGCGTTGGTTACTCTAATTTCCACTTTACTTAATGACTTAATTAACATGGAAATATTTCACGTTGGTTACTCTAATTTCCACGTAGACATACTTAAAATTCATGAAGAAATTCCCAATATAATGCAAATATACTGGAAATAAACTTAAAACATGGCAAAATTAAAATTTCACTTTGGTTACTTATTTAATTTCCATGCAAAACATATACACTTAAAACTCCAGCAAATTTAAATTTTCACGTTGGTTACTTATTTAAATTTACTGCTAAATAACAGCGGAAGCAAAATAAACTTAATTTCTTAAATTACTGAAATTAATTGCAAAAACTTAATGCAATTGATTGGATTTAAATAACTGAGAAAATGCACTTAATAACTTAAAATTACAGAAATAATGCAAACAAAATTACACAATCATCACACAAAATTTTCTGAAATTTTCCCAGCTATTTAACTAATTTTATAATCATTTTCCTAATTTCTGGAATTTATTTTCCATTTTTAAACATATTCTGAAATTCAGAAATCATTTAAAAAGCTAAATGGGCTTAAACCTTGAATTCAGCCCACTGAGTGATATTTTGGCCCAGCCCACTAATTAAAATCCATCAGAAAATGGAAAAATTCCCACACGCGCAGCCCACTGGGCATCTGGCCCAAAGCCGAAAGGAGCCCATTGAAAAATCAGGAGAAATCCCGAAATTCAAAAGGGCAGCCCAACTGGCCCGTGGCGCCGTCCCGCATGCGCTTGGGGCCCATTAATCCTTAGGCGGCGGCGGCGCGAGCTGAGGACCGTTGGATTCAGATCCAACGACCACAATCTGACGAGGAGTTTTAACTTAGGTTGATCTGAGCCGTCTGACGCGGATCCGACAGTTGCGCGTCAATTTCGGAAGGAATAAAAGCTTTCACCGCTGCGGGGGGTCGCAACCCTAATCCATTTGCGCCTCCCCATTCTCTCTCTTCCTCACTCGAGCGAGAGCGGCGAGCGAGTGGCGGAGTGGCAGCGAGGCGAGTGCCGCGCCGGGACCTCCGGCGTCGCCGTGCCATCGGCGCCGGCGAGAGATCCCCCTGTTGGGGTGGAGCTCCGCCATCGCTAACGGCGTCGGTCGGTCCGTCGTTGAGGAAAACCGGCGCACGGTGCTTCGCGCTAGATCTGAGCGGAGGGGAGGTTTTGTGCGTCGCCGGCGTGGACTTTCGGCACCGTCGCACCACCGTGGTGTGGTGCGGTCGGTCGGCCGTCAAAGGAAACCCGCCACTAGGGTTAGGGTTTCGACCCTTAACCCTAGCGTGACGCACACTGAGTGCCTGAGTGTTTGTGTGCAGGTACACCGGCGCCGCTGAGGGTCTCCACCATGGCGCGCACTTCGTGCCGCCAGTGGAGAGCAGCTTAGGGTTAGGGTTTCCTAACCCTAAGCTCTAAGGTGGCAGCGACGAACGAGTTGCGCGACTAGGGTTAGGGCTTTGGCCTGAACCCTAGTTCTGCGCCTGAGGACGACGGCGCTGCCGCTGTGTCTCCGTGGGAGACCCAATGGACGGCCGCCGACGGAGGGAGGAGGTCGCAGGGGTTACTGTTTCCCCTGACCCTGCTCTGAGGAAGACTCAGAGGCCCAAGGCCCCTGAATCTAGATAAATCCCCTCCCCCCTTAGTCTTAATTTCTTAATTCGTTTCGGTTTTGTGTGATCTCTTAATCTTAATTGAAACCGAAACTAAAATTTGATTCCCCTCCTTCTAATATCTGCGCTTAAACAGACTTAACTAAAACTGATCTTAGGTAATGAAGACTAGGCCTCAATTGAAAACGATTAGAAAGTAATTAATCTGATTAATTATCCAATTAGGGCTCACAAGCACGACTCTGATGCCATTGTTAGATCTTAGGGTGCTTAGGATCGATGATAGGAACTCCTAATTGGCAATGCTTAGACTTAATCTATTTAGAACAAACAATCTTAAAGGTAATTGAACACTGATCTAATTACTTAGACTAATCATTTAGCAATTCATCAAAGAATCAGTGCATGTATGATCCAGAACGCAATATAAAGATTAGGAAGAAGGGGATTAGGGTTACCATCGGTTGGTCCACCTGATGCCATTGGGCAGGGATGATCGCAGTAGACTAGGTCGGTGCCGGTAGATCATCGGTGCAGTGCAGGCTTGGAGTAGCGATGACGGTGGAGGCCTTCCCCTCGTTCCGCATGCTAATAGATCGGGTTAGGGGTCTTGGGGAGAGTTTTAGGCTCGTGATTAACTGGTAATCAGAGCCCCAGCCTCTCCCCTATATTTATTATCGCGCGGGCGAGAGGGGGCCACACCGAAAGGAAGTCGGTTGCGCCCCCGATCAGGGCGCGTGGGGAGAGTTGGACTCGGCCCGTGGTTGTTGCCCACGTGGACCGGGATCACAACAACTAAAAATTGGTCCTTGCAGTTCAATAAGCGTCTCCACTGTTGTGATGTCCTCATCACAGAGCGTAGCAGGTGATGATGGTGGAGAATGTCTCATCTTGTCACTGTATGCTACCCACTTGGCAGAGTGGGATAGCTCTACGCCGCCTTCATTATGATGTGATTGGACGCAGTGGTTCCTAACAGGGGTGAGCATTGTGCCTGTACGCCCGAGGAAGGCGTGTGCCTTCAATGCACGACTGGACAGGATGCGCCACCCTTTATTCCCGCAACCTACTGCCCAAGGCAAGTTGCAAGACGTGTTGCTGCTCCGAAGCCCTCCTCGACGGGAGCAAGGGTCCAGAGCCGAAGGACGCGTGGCTGCTCCGGAGCGCTCCTCAATGGAAGCAAGGGCCTGAAGTCAGAGGACACATGGCACCTCCGGAGCTTGCCTCGGTGGGAGCAAGGGCCTGGAGTCGGAGGATGAGTGGCTGCTCCGGAGCCCTCCTCAATGAGGACAAGGGTCCAGAGCCAAAGGATGCGTGGCAGCCTTGGGACCCGCCTCAGCGAGGAGGCCGAGTCCGGACCTTCTTCTACCTTGTACGTGGTGGTACCCGGTCTGTAAGGTACCGACAATTTCCCTCTACCAATGTATAGCATCTATCCACCCCGATGATCTATTCAGCGAATACATGTTCTTCGTGAAGGATGTTGTCCTTCGGGTAGTCTCGGATCTCCGTGGTCCATGCATCAGGACTATTGAAGTGTGAGAACAACACTTCCCCCGGTACAACTAGATTGTAGCCCGCGGAGGTTCTTGTATTGGTTTAGGCACGCAGAGATCAGGAACAAGATGGTGACACAGGAGATTTACGTGGTTCGGTCCGCCTGAGCGTAATACCCTACTCCACGGTGTGAGTGTGTTGTATTGAGTTTGTCAGTAGCACTAGTATGCGTGTGAGCTTGGATCAGATTGATTTTCTCTGTATTATGTGGCGCAGTCCTTTTATAATCTAAGGACTAACCATTACAACGTTTGCCTGACCCGACATGTAGCCCTAGCGTCTTTAATAGCCTAATACACTGTCTATGAGCATTAAGTGTGGTTAATAGTGTGATAACGTGCCTTAATGGCTGCGTTACCCCTATTAACAGTGCTCTGATCGTGTCTCATTAATACAACATTAATGACACGTAATCAGGTCCTGTAACCGCCGCTTTAATTATCCCTTGAATATCCGTGCTGTTGGAGATCCGCCAATGTACTCGCTGGTGGTGTAGGTCCGGAGGCTCCACACGTGGTAGCTTTGGAGCTTCCCCATGCAGGGAGGTAGCTCCAGAACCGCTTTACATGTGGCAGCACTAGAGCTCCCCTCTGCTGGGGGTTAGGTCTAGGATCATTATACACGTATTGACTGCGGAGCTTCCTTATGTCGGATGTTTAGCTCCGGACTTACATTACACGTGTCAATCCCGGAGCTACCCATATGAGGGATGCAGGTCTGGTGTATTGTGATTTGTGGGGCCTGAGGAGACCTTAAACTTTGACAGGTGGAACTCTCTTGCACTTCTTGCAGTACCGTGGGGTACTCGGTACGCAGGGTACCGACAGTGGCCCCCGGGCCACCTTTGGGAGAAATCCTTTGGGTTAAGTTATTCTACCGGAGGTGGGGCCATCCTCGATTCCCGCACTTCAACTTCAAAAGTCTTCTAATGTGCCGTTGGGGCGATGGTCCAAGATTAAACCATTGCCGTGTGGCTTGTTATGAATGCGGCAGATGAGATCTTTGAGTACGGATCTCACGCAATTGAAGGTCGCCAGTTCCCAATACGAAAACCATATCGGTTCCGAGCGCCTTGTCAGGGTGCCGCCTATGGGTTTCCCGCCGCTCATCATGACTACGGTTCGCCTGGGGTAATAACCTCGACCTCTTCGTCTGGGTGGCCTCGGGCCCATTTGTCATTGACGGGGTAGATTTTTTGAAATGTGACCCTACTCTCGTTGCGGTTTCCATCCAAGCGTTGCGAAGGCTTACTTAATAAGGAAAGTATGCATGGTTTGAGGACTCTTTACGCTTTTGATCAAACTCGTGCTCAGAGCCTCCCAAACTCCACCCAGCTTTCCCTTCCTTTGCTCCACTTTGGCGCAATGGAGTCGGGTCTTCCCAAGAGCCACATACAGAGCAAATACAATCTGATGAAGGTCCGGACCTTCATGGGATGGTCAAGTGACTCCTTCAATCATCTAGTCCGCACTCGCAAGCTTCCCTTCAAGAAGGAGCGCTGCAGGGAGATGGTGTATTTTTTGGCGTACGCTATGGTGGGGCTGATCCCACCATTCTCGAACTTCATCCTGATGCTGCTGGACTTCTACGGCCTCCAACTGCATCACCTCGATGCGCACTCCCTTCTGCTCGTGGCCACCTTCGTCCACTTCTACGAGATGTGGGTGGGTGTGCCTCCCTGCGTTGAATTGTTCCGAACCTTCTTCACAGCTCATACAACCGGCAAGGGGACAGAGTTGGTTGGCTTCTATTACTTCGTGAAGCGCAAGAACTTCCCCTTCAAGTACTTGAAGTCGTTTCTCTCAGGCAAATGGGATGACTGGAAGAAAGATTGGATCGTCATTGCAATGGATGAGCACGACAGGTTGGAGCTGCCCAAGGACACCCCAACATCGACACCGAGGCCTGGAACGTAGTTCCGAAGTTGTCGGATGCATTTAAGCCTGTCCAGACCAGGATCCGAGAATGCATGGAGGGTGGAGTGACCCCCCAGATTGTCTCTGGAAATTTCTTGGTGAATAGGTGGGCTCCGCTGAGAAAGAGGGAGAAACACGCCTGGGCTCTCAACAGTGTGATGGATGACGACCGGATTTAAACCGGCTTGAAATCCAACTTTGATGACGAAGCTTTGAAGCTCCATATCAAGAAATTTCAGCATGGCTTGTCGACGGTGATGACTTGGCTCTACCGGTTGCTTCCCTGCCCTTAAATATGATTCCAGGGATCAGAAGGGAGCTCCGGAGGAAGATGTCGACGCTAGACATTCTTAGCAAGGTAGAACAATGCCAGACCTCTTGGGTTGTAATCCCCATAGCTTTTGAGGAGGTGGCTACCCCTGCTTCGAGCCAGGGGGTTGAAGATATTGGCAAGGGCAAGGGCAAGGAGCCAGTTGAGTCTTCCAGCTAGAGGAAGCTGAACATGCTGATGGGAGGTCCGTTAGGCCTGCTCCATCCACTACAGCTCCTTCTCCCCGGCGAGGGAGGTCTTCTGGGGCTACACCTCCTCTGGTGCCAGCGTCCTCGAGAGGCGCTAGTTCTGGACAGTCGACTCTGGTCCTAGTACCAGCGAGGGGCTCCAGGTCTGGAGGTTCTTCCCGGCCGAGGGAGACTTCAGCTGGGGCATCACCAACAATGACGGCAGGCTCCGGGCAACATTCCAGAGCTCCTTCCGTGCTGATCACGACAAGCTCCAGCTCCGAGCCTCTGACAAAGAGGTTCTGTGCCGATTGGGGCGGTAGCTTCCCAAGGTAAGCTTTGCTTTTTCACCTTGATTTGCCACTCTTGGTTATATAATGTTTTGAATCTTTCGATTTTTTGACTGTAGGGTGTCAAAGTCGGGGTCTAAGGCTCCGACCTCTATCGCAGCGGCTGGGGCTGCGCAAGCTGAGGCTCGGGATCCAACTATCAAGTCCCCTCAAGTGGTGGCTGAGGACACGGCAGCTCCGGCACTAGCTGTCGTGGTCTTGGATCCAAAAGAGACGCCATAAGCTTCCGTGGTAGCACCGAACCACGGGGGAGAAGTTGAAGATGTACCCCCGGATACAGAGCCGGAAGTTGAAGCTCCTGTGCAGGAGTTGGAGATGTCAGAAGCTCCGACGTCTGAGCTAGAGGTTACCGCAGCTCTGATTCCCGCACCAGAAGTTGTTGCGGTGCCAGTGACGCCAGAAGCTATGGCCCTTGAACTGGAAGTCATTGAAGCTCCGGCCATTGAGCCAGAGGCAAATGAAGATCCGACGACTGAGCCGGTGATGGTTGAAGCTCCAGCCTCAGAACCAGTAGCTGTTGAAGGGCTGGTTGCTGAGCTAGAGATGCTTGATGCTCCGGTTGTTGAGCCAGTAGTAGCTGACATACCGGCGCCTGAGCCGGTGATGGTGGTAGGGGCACCGGGTGAAGCTCCATCCATCGTCCTAGAGGTGAATGCTCTGGTGGTTCGTGCTGGAGCCGGAGCACCATGAAGAAGTGGCGGTGGGCTCTCCGCCTGTGGAGCCAATTACTGAAGACCCAGAAGTAGGACCTTTGACATCTGCTCCGGAGGTGGAAGTTCCCCCAGTGGGATCTTCCTTAAAAACAGCCGAAGAGCTCCTGATAGACGACCCCAGTGCCACAGAGGCTCAGTGAACCACTCTTGTAGAGTGGGACCCGATTTTTGTGATGGAGAATCCCCTGGAACCAGCGGAGTTGGTCCCAACTAGTCCGGAGCCCATCCCCTTGGCGTTGTCCATAAACAATGCCTGCTCGAGTCTCCGACATGTTCAGCTCTCCTTCGATCATGAGAGCAAGGTCCTTGAGGAGGAGCACCACACCTTGAGGCGATGGTGCGACAGGCTCCACTTTGAGACCAGACTTGCTCAGACAAGGCTTGCTGATCCGAAGGAGTGGGTCAAGAGAGAAATGGCCCAAATGGAGTACTGGGGCAAGCTGCTGGAGGAGAAAGAAGCTGCCATCAGGGCCCTCGACACCAATTCTCAGGATATTCTCGAATGTGCTAAGGAGAGGAGTGATGCTGCTGAAGAGCGTCACAAGAACCTAACTGCACTAAATGAGATTCTCCAGAAGCGTCGGGTGGACCTTGATGCAAGATAAGAAAAACTCCTGAAGCAATAGGAGGACATTTTGAACAGGGAGGAAGAGGTCACCCAAAAATTGACTCTGGGTGAACAGAATTTGGCAGATTGCACCAAAAAGCTGTGGAGTGAAGAGGAGAAAGAAAAGTACTGGAAGCTGGGGCAGGAGCTCTCGAAGAGGGAGAGTGATATTGCCGCCAGAGAAGTGAAGGTGATGGGTAGGAAGAAGGACCTGGCCGAACGGCGGAACCGCATCCACCTCCGGGAGACGGAGCTAACCAACCATGAGAAGCAGGTTGCTGAGAATATGCAGCAACATGCAAAAGTGGTGGAACGCCTTGCTCGGGAGAGTTCGAAGCTAGCGGACGCCCGGAGGTCATTGAAGGAGCTGCGGAGCTTGAAGGCAACCAAATCCCTGATGTTGTGGGATTTCTTGGAACGTGTGGACGGGGCCCTTGTGCCTCTTGGCTTCAGTCCGGTACGCCTGGAGGACCCAGCGCAGGAGCTAGACCAGAGGTTGGTGGCACTTGGCTCTACTGGCAGCAAACTCGACGTGATGGGTAATGTCATCGCTGATTAGCTGGAGACAGAGGGTAAATCTCTGGCCAAGAACGTTGCCGAGTATGTCTTGGCATGTTACGAAAGTCGAGACCCACAGTTCTCTCTCGATCCAGTCTTTGATGGAATCATTGCTGAAGAAGGGGATGTCGCTAGAGCTAGTGTCCAAGAGGCTGCTGAGAATGTTGCTTCATTTTTACACAAGACTTATATCCTCTAGTAGCTAGGACTTTTTCCTTTTGCCCCTTAGCAACGGTGGACGATTCCGGAGCTACTAAGCTCCGAAATCCTCCAAGGGGTCCCGCCGTCGACGTTTTATATGTTGACAGTGGGTGCTGTCGAAGCTACTAAGCCCTGACAACCCCAAGGGGCCTATCATCAAAGATTCGTGCATTGAAATCGAGCACTACCGGAGCTATCAAGCTCCAATAGCCCAAGGGGACTCACCGTCGACAAGACAAGTATCAGAATTAAAGATTTTGGACCTTATGCTCGAAGCGTTCAAGTCATCAACATACTGTAAAATCCTTTTGGTACATGTTCACACAACAATTGTGCACATCTACCATGGGGCCAACAAGACAAAGCACAGTATGTCAAATACAAAATGAAATACATCCACTGTTCTGCAATGAATTCCATGTTGGTTGTTGATTCCATGTATTTGGTAGGAGCAGTATTTATAATTATGCCATATCATTCTCATTATATGATCATAAATACTACAAACCCCCACTATAGTCTAATTAGTTATGACATGACCATGTTAATATGAATAACTTATGCTATGTTCCAACATTGGTTCAACGATGTTTATGTTAGTCATTGCCTTAGGATGGCTTGTGCCTAGGATCCTAAGGTATTTACTTAATATGCTAGCATGGTGCTAGCATAGTTAATAGCGTTGGATGTCTCGAAGACCCACAGATTGAAGAGGTAGGCAGTAGGTGGTGACAACCCTATCTGTCCTCCGTAATCTTCCATGTTCGGCTATGCCAAAGACTCTTTGTGGGAGTCCTCCTAGTATAGCTAGGGGTAACCTGTGCGCGATGTGTTGAACAACTTAGCATAAGAATTCACCATTGACAAACCTAGGCTATGTATATGTATATTAGAGGCATTGTAGGATCAACTCCCTAACTCTTAGCATAATCCCTTTTTGTCTCATTTATCCCTCTTAGAATATAATGCTCTTGTGTGTGTCACACTACCTCTACATATCTATTACCCATCCTTACTAGAACCCTACCTAAACCAACCTACCCTATTCATTCGATGATTGCTATGCTTCCACTTAGCCTTCCTCTGGGAAAATATAAATGACACCCTTGGGAATACTCTTAAAGGGGAAATGCTACTTCAATAGTTTTTTTGCGCTTGTGGATTTTTATCTTTGACGTAAGAAACGCCAACACGCATTTTTGGCGCCGTTGCTAAGGAAGGCAGCTGAAGTATTGCATGATTGAGTGAATAAGATAGGACCCTAGGTAGGTTTTTAGTAGGATAACCCTTCTTTGTTTTTGCATTTATGTGAAAACAGGGTAGTGTATGTGTGGTATCCAGTTGCTGGAAAACTTTGTTGAAGATCCCGAATCCCTTCTGAGAGATCGACCTCGCGTTGTTACTCCTCAGAAGCTTTGTGCAACAAAGCAAGCCAGCGCTATTGCATGAACAACCAAAACGCCAATGGCCCAGAAGACCCTTCGTGAGTTTTAGGCTCCCTCTGCTAACAATGTGCCTGTTGGGCCAACTGTTAACAAGGGAGACATGAACTTTGAAATCAAGACTGGTCTGATCACTATGGTGCAAGCCAACCAATTTTGTGGGAAGGGTAACGAGGATGCAAGTGCTCACCTGCAACAATTCCTTGAGATCTATAACACTTTTAAGATCAAGGATGTTTCTTCTGATGCCATTAGTCTTAGGCTTTTTCCATTCTTCCTTCTTGGGAGAGCAAAGCAATGGTTCTATGCAAACCAAAGTGATGTAGCTTGGGAGACGTGTTCTACGACATTCCTCGCCAAGTTCTTCCGGTTGAGCAAGACTAATGCCTTACATGGAAGGATTTCCAGCTTTCAACAAGATGCCAAGGAGTCCATTCCCGAGGCTTGGGAAAGGCTGCAGGAGTACATCCTAGCCTGTCCCCACCATGGGATGGATGACTGGCTGATTATCCAAAAGTTCTACAACGGGCTGATCCCTTCCGCCCGTGACAATGGACAAGCCAATGGGGACGTATGTGGCAATGCTTATGCCCTAGACTCTCACATCACATGTGAAGTCTGTGGCAACACGGGTCATTGGGCAGTGACTGCCCAGAAATCCATAAGGATGCCTTATACATAGCCAACAATGGGAACAACAATGGTTATTGTCCAAGAGGTCAATGGTGGGGCCAACCATGCCCTTTGTTTCAAAGAGGGTACAATAATAATGGCAACAATGGAAATCAACCCAACTTGAGAGAGCTTGCCATTAGCCAATTGAAGATCAATGATGCATTATCTAAGAAGCTCTCGGCTAATGACAAGACCCAAGAAAGCATTAATGCCAAGATTGAAGGACTATCCTCAACCTTCAAGAATCAATTGAGCTTCAACAAGATGTTGGAGACTCAGTTGGCTCAACTGGCAGCTGCTGTCCCACCAATGGAGAATGGCAGGATACAAGGGTAGCTTGAACCTCCCATGGAAAAAGTCAACATGATTTCTCTACGGGAAGGCAACTGGTTGAAGGATCCAGGATATCCCTTCATACCGTGCTAAATTGGGGCTCACTACTTTGACAAGGCACTTTGTGACCTTGGAGGAAGTGTGAGTGTGATGCCCAAGGTGGTCTTCGACCAACTGAACTTCATGAAGCTTACTCCAAAACCAATGCAGCTTCAACTGGCTGATTCTTCAGTCCGTTATCCAGCGGGTATTGCTGAAGACGTTCTAGTGAAAATCCGGAATTGCTTCATACACGTGGATTTCATGGTGCCTCACATGGATGTCAAGAAGAATACACTGCTCATTCTTGGGCGCCCATTCCTTAACATCGCGAAGGCTCGCATAGATGTGGGAGATGGAGAAATCCACTTCCATATCAATGGCAAGGAGGAGAAGTTTAACTTTTGCCCAAAGCCGGAGCAATGCTCTATGATTCGCATCAAGTATGGGCCGAATGTTAAACACATTCAAGAGGTCGAAGTCACCCCTCCAAAGGTGGATCCGCTCATTGCATTCATGAGGGAATTGATCTATGCGGAGAACTCGTCTTATCGTCCACGCCGACACCCCAAGAAGATGGAGAAGTCCGGGCCTCAGCTTCAACTGGCTGAACCTTTAGTCAATTATCCAGCAGGTATTGCTGAAGACGTTCCAGTGAAAATCCGAAATTGCTTCATACACATGGATTTCATGGTGCTCTACATGGATGTCGAGAAGAATACGCCGCTCATTCTTGGGCACCCATTCCTTAGCATCACGAAGGCTCACATAGATGTGGGAGATGGATAAATCCACTTCCATTTCAATGGCAAGATGGAGAAGTTTAACTTTCTCCCAAAGCCGGAGCAATGCTCTTTGATTCGCATCAAGTATGGGCCAAATGTTAAACACATTCAAGAGGTCGAAGTCACCCTCCAAAGGTGGATCCACTCATTGCATTCATGAGGTAACTGATCTATGTGGAGAACCCATCTTATCGTCCACGCCGACACCCCAAGAAGATAGAGAAGTCCGGGCCTCCCCAAAGGCCCAAGTCCACCAAGCCGCCAAAGATGGAATGGTGGAAGAAGCAAGACAAGCCGTCTGAGCCCATTGCTTCGTGCCCGAATGTCAAGAAATAAAGGAGGAAATGTCCATCTCATCGGAAGGTGGTGAGGCCTAGTCAGTAGGTTATATTTGTAGTTATCTTTTCTTTGATTTTTTTCTTTATTTTCTCTTCATTTGGTTTTTCCCCACTTAGATTGATTTCCCTACTACATATTTGGTTTTTCTTATTCAAGTTGAGAATCTTATATTCTCAACTATTATTTCTATTTCATTATTTTTCACAAAAGGAAATTGTTGGGTTTTGAAAAAGGGGGTTTTAATCGAAAAGCAATTTTTCTGAGCTGCAAGTGTGGCATTTCACCAAGATGCTAGTTTTATAGCCCTTGGGAAGCCACCTACAAAAAGAGGGAATAGGGTGGCCCACATTCCAGTGTGTTCACGGCTGTTATACACCAATTCCATCCGTCAATTTAACTCGATTATGTGAAGGATTTGTCATTTCTTGCACACATCACCTTTCTATCTAACCCAATTCCACTTGGACTTGGAGAAATATGTGTATGCAACATTTTATGCAGAAAATGAGGAAATGTAGAGGGACCAATCCTATAAAATATTATCCCAGCCAATCAGGTGACGACACATGGCATCCCATGGATCAAATGGCCCACAAACAGAAGTATCCCAGGAGATCCAATGGTGTTGCACCCATATACATCAAGGGGGCCCACCTGGCAGCCACCTGGAGAAAGCACACGAAAATTGGTGCCTTGACCAGGTCGGCCGAACCAGGGGTTCGGCCGACCTCTTCCTGGCGCCAAACTCGTTCAAACTCCACGTGTTGGCTCCTCCTGGCTCCCTGGAGTCAATGGTGACTGATTCGCACACTTTTGGTGGCGGGAACCGACCTCAACACTAGTATAAATAGGACCCCCTACCCCTCACTTCAACACACACCACTTGAGCTTCATCTCTATTGTATACACTATCATCCATAGTCTTAGAGGAATTAGGTTGTAGGGAGGAGAGTCTCTAGTCCCAAGTCCAAATTGGGAAAGGAGTAAGGAGTCTCTCTTTTCCAAATCCTACATTGGGAAAGGTATGGTTCATGTATTCTTTCTTGTAATTGTGACTTTATGCATAATAAAGATAGTATCTTTAGTCTCTACTTATACATATACTTGAGCAAAGCGTTTCTTGTTTGATTGTGAAGTCCATGTATGTGGAAGGTATAGCTTCTATGACTATTTCATCATGAACATATCTTATTATCATAGAACCTATAGACCCCCACTATAGTCTAGTTAATTATAACATAACTAGGTTAGTATGGATAATTATGTTATGTATCAACATTGGTTCAATGATGATTCAATTCATTGCCTTATGATGAATTGTGCCTAGGCTCTTAGGGTAATTACTTAATATGCTAGCATGGTGCTAGGATAGCTAAGTAGCATTAGATGTCTCGTAGACCCACGGATTGAAGAGGTAGGCAGTAGGCGGTGACAGCCCTATCTGTCCTTTGTAATCCTCCGCATTTGGCTATGCCACAGGCTCTTGGCGGGAGTCGCCCTAGTATTGCTAGGGGTAAGCCCGTGCTCGATGTGTTGAACCACATAGCATAAGTATTCACTATTGATCTAGCTTATGAATAATTAGTTTAGACTATGTATATGTACAATAGAGCATAGTAGGAGTACCTCCATAACTCTCAACCTTAACTAACCTCTAGGATCCTCTTATCCCCCTTCGACTTGAAAGCTTTTGTGTGTGTCACACTACCTCCACTATTATTTTATCCGTCCTTACTAGATTCTTACCTAGACCTTTCTACCCTTTCCACTTGATGATTGTTATATCTCTACCCCGCCTTCCTTTGGGATCAAATAAATAACACCTTTGGGAATACTCTTAAGGGGGAATGCTACAATGATATGTCTGTGCGCTTGCGGAATTCACTCTGTGATCCAATAGAACCATTAACAAGCATTTCTGACACATCAATTGGACATGTTTAGTTAATGGTGCGTAAGTAATACCAACAAGCATTTCTAGCACTATTGTCGGGGATGATTTGTTAGTATATCTTAGGAGCCATCAACAAGCATTTCTGGCGCTGTTGCCGGGGAAGGCAAATCGATATATAACATGAATGAGTGAATAGGATAGAACCCTGGGTAGTATTTTAGTAGGATAACCATTCTTTGTTTTCGCATTTTTAATGTGAAAACAAGGTAGTGTATGTCTGGTTTCCGCCTGTCGGAAAACTTTGTTGAAGATCCCGAATCCCTTCTGAGAGACCGACCCCGTGTCATTACTCCTTAGAAGATTCGAGCGGCAAGGCATGCCAGCATTTTTGCACCAACAATCCAAACGCCAATGGCCCAGAAGACCCTTCGTGAGTTCTCAGCTCCCTCTGCTAACAATGTGCCTATTGGGCCCACTGTTAACACGGGAGATGTGAACTTTGAGATCAAAACTCGCCTTATCACTATGGTGCAAGCCAACCCATTCTGTGGGAAGGCTAACGAGGATGCAAGTGCTCACCTGCAACAATCCTCGAGATCTACAGTAGTTTTAAGATCAAGGACGTGTCTCCGGATGCGGTCCGTCTGAGACTGTTCCCGTTCTCTCTCCTTGGGAGAGCAAAACAGTGGTTCTACAAGAACTGAAGTGCTATAGACACTTGGGAGAAGTGTTCTATGGCATTCCTCACCAAATTTTTCCTGTTGGACAAAACCAATGCCCTACGTGGAAGGATTTCCAGCTTTCAGCAAGAGCCCAAGGAATCTATTCCCGAGGCATGGGAAAGGCTTCAAGAGTACATCCTAGCCTTTCCCCACCATGGGATGGATGACTGGCTCCTTATTCAAAATTTCTATAATGGGCTAATCCCATCAGCTCGTGACCATTTGAATGCTGCTGCTGGAGGAGCCTTCTTCTCATTGACGGTGCCGAAAGCTAAAGACCTTATTGAGAAGATGGTGTCCAACATGGGATGGAACGATGAGCGTCTCCATACCCGACAGCGAGGCATGCACACCTTGAAGGAGGTGGATATGATCTCTGCAAAATTGGACCTCCTAATGAAGAAAATTGATGGACAAGCCAGTGGTAAAGTGTCTGGCAATGCCTATGCCTTAGACTCTCACATCACGTGTGAAGTCTGTGGCGTCACGGGTCATATGGGCAATGATTACCTAGAAACTCGTGAGGATGCCTTATACCTCGCCAATAATGGAAATTTCAACAACGACAATGGCTATCGTCCAGGAGGTCAAGGGTGGGGTCAACAACGCCCATTCTTTCAAGGAGGGTACAACAACAATGGCAACCCTGAAAATCAGCCCAACTTGAGAGAACTTGCCATTAGCCAGCTCAAGATCAACGATGCCCTATCCAAGAAGCTGTTAGCTAATGACAAGATCCTAGAGAATATCAATGCAAAGATTGAAGGACTATCCTCAGCATTCAAGAATCAACTAAGCTTCAACAAGATGTTCAAGACTCAGCTGGCACAACTTGCTGCAGTTGTCCCTCCATTGGAAAACAACAAAATTCCAGGGCAGCCAGAAGCCTCGGTAGAGAACGTTAATGCAGTAGTTACGGGGGGAGGAAAGACCACCTGTGACCCACCATATCCCACACAAGAAAAGAGGAAATTGTGCCTAAGAAGGAGGATGTCCCAAGTGAAGTACCTGGTGAGAAAATGGCCACACACTTTGAAGACACCAACTTATTGCCATTCCCTCACAGGCAAAGGAAGCCAACAGTGGATGAGCAATTCAACCGTTTTGTTGAGATCATCCAAAAGATCCACATTAATGTGGCCTTGATTGATGCGATGCAAGTACCCACTTATGCTCGCTATCTCAAGGACATATTGAACAACAAACGACCATTGCCCACCACTGAGGTTGTCAAGCTTACGGAAGACTGCAGTGCAGCCATCCTCCATAGGCTTCCTAAAAAGAAGAAGGACCCTGGATGTCCTACCATTTCATGCTCAATTGGGGCTCACCACTTTGACAAGACACTTTGTGATATGGGAGCAAGTGTTAGTGTGATGCCCAAGGTTGTGTTCGACCAGCTGAACTGCACAGAGCTGACTCCAACACCAATGCAGCTACAACTGGTTGACTCTTCAGTCTGTTATCCAACGAGTATTGCTGAAGACGTCCCGGTGAAGATTCAGAACTGCTTCATACCCGTGGATTTTGTGGTGCTAGACGTGGACACTAAGAAAGATACACCACTCATTCTTGGGTGTCCATTCCTAAGCACTGCAAAAGCTCGCATAGATGTGGGAGATGCAGAAATCCACTTCCATATCAATAGCAAGGAGGAAAAGTTTAACTTTCGACCTAGACCAGAACAATGCTCCATGATTCGAATCAAGTATGGGCCGAATGATAAACACATTAGAAAGGTCGAAGTCACACCTCCAAAGGTGGACTCACTCATTGCATTCATGAGAAGACTAATCTACGAGGAGAATCCGTCGTTTCGACCACGCCGATATCCAAAGGCGACGGAATCATCTGGACCTTCCCGAAGGCCCAAGTCCACCAAGCCGCCAAAGAAGGAATGGCGGAAGAAGCAAGACAAGCCGTCCAAGCCCATCCCTTTGGGCCCAGATGTGAAATGAAGATGGAGGAATGTCCATCTCATCGGACGGTGGTGAGACCTATGCCAATAGGTTAAATTGGTAGTTATCCCACTTTATTTTTCTTTCTTTCTTTTTTCACCCCATTTGGATTTTTCCCATTGCATATTTGATTTTTCCTAGCAAGTTGAGAATTTTATATTCTCAACTATCATTTTTCTTTCTTTCTTTTCAAAAGAAAATTTTTGTTGGATTTGAAAAAGGGTTTTTATTTAAAAAACAATTTTTTTGAGCTGCACATGTGGCATTTCACGAACGTGCTAACTTTATAGCCGTTGGGGAGCCACTTGCCAAAAGGGGAACCAGGGGGGCCACCTGTCAGGTCGGCCAAACCCCCTGGTCGGCCGATTACGGAGTGGGGCCAAATTGGCTCCCCTTCCTGCAACGGCTAGATTTTGAACCCTAAGTGACCGTTGCAAGGTGCACCCTATAAATAGTGGCCGTGAAGAGCACTTCTCTTCACACACCACATCATTTTACACCTCTCCAAGTCACTCTCTAGCTCACCTTGTTTTTCTTGCTCTTCATTGCAACACTCTTGCTCAAATTCATCCCCAAAAAGATTTTCTTTTGTTTGAATTTGCATTTTACACTCAAGATTTCAAGAGGAGAAAATTCGTTGAGAGTTATGTTTTCCAACCATCACTTCTTTTCGGATTTTTCTCGCCTTGTTTTGTTCTTGCTTGTTGAACTCAAAAAGACATGAAGAGGTTGTTCGGAAAGAGGAAGGGGGCTGCAAGCTCAAGCCATGGTGAAGGTTCTAGTGCATGCCTCTCTTCCATGGGTACAAGCCCAAGGAGGAGAAGTGTGTGTGAGGACACTCCCATGGAAGAAAGAGGCAACCCACACCAACTTCTTCATGACAACGACCTCGACATACGAAGCGAAGTTGAAGATCAAGCACGCAGGCTTCTCCAAGATTGTGAGTTCCGCCACACCAAGGCTTACGATCCACATTTGATCTCCAAAATAGGTATGGAGTCCAAATTTCTTTCCATTTGGCATGCAATTGGATTTGATGACTTTGCTCACATAGAGGAGAAAGGTTCACGCCTTCTCACTATCCAATTCCTTTGCACGCTAAGAATAGGATTTGATGGTATTTCTTTTAGATTATTTCAAAAAGAATACAACATCCTATGGAAAGAATTAGGTAGCATCCTAGGCTTCCATAAACAGTGTTTGCTAGATTTAGACAATTTGCCTAAGTTTAACAAACAAAGTTTTTGGCATGATCTAACTAGTGAGGTCACATGTAGGGCTCCTAGGAATAGCCACATCAAAAACCCTACCTTACGCCTCATGCATAATTTTGTTTGCCATGACTAAAAAGATAAAAGTTGCTCCAGTCAAAGCCATGATAACACAATGGTTAGATTTAGATTACATTTCAAAATCAGGACCAATTGAATGCACTTCATTGATTACTCATATTGCTGATAGGGTAGGAGCACTTAAATACTCTTCATTTGAATACCTTGAAACTGAAAGAGAATTAATTGATGAAGACTATTTAGTGCAAGGACATACCCTTAAGCATGATCAAGATGGGTCCTTGATATTTTTCTATCCCGGCTTTGTCAATGAAATTCAGTTACCTAACCCGGATTTCATTTGTAAAAATGCTGGAGGATAACCATTAATCTTCTTCCCCTTGAGGAAGCAAGAAGAAGTAGTGTCTCTAATAGGGTAACAAGGAATCATGCGGGGGATGCAGCCACAGGCATGCCACCGATAATCTCTCTGGTCCATGAATACCAAGACGAAGAGAACCCAACGAATTATGAGCCCGGATGGACTCAACCTCCAACGTATGAGACTGGGGAGTCATCTTGGCAAGAATGGCAAAGGAATCCACCGTTATCCTCCTCAAGCTCTAGCAGCTTGCCCCCAACGTCCATGATAGGACATCATTCTTTTTCGGCTAGAAGTCATCATGACTATAGCCAAGGAATGACGAACCTCACTAGACGTATGGGAGAACTTGAAGTGAGAATGGGTGACATCTACATCACACTCCAGGAGCATGTTCAAGGTACCCAGGATTGGCAACAACACATGGATGCTCAATTCACCAACTTCAACACGGCGCTACAACAACAACAAGTCAATCTTGCAACATACTTCTGTCATCAAGGGTTCAACCCTTATCACGGAGGTAGTTGAAGAACAAGCTTGGGGGAGGACCCCCACTTGAGGTAACATGTATCACATTCCTTGCATATTTATTATCCATCCATCCATCCTCCACCTTGCATTTAAAAAAACAAAAATAAATAATATATAGGTTAGATTTGCTTTCATCAAATAAAGATGTGCGGTAAGAATGATTTAAGAATTCACACAGATGAAATGATGAATAGTTGCTTTGTTTTATTTTCCTTAGTCTCTAGTTTACAACTTGCTACTCTCCGAATATTGCTTTCATTGGTTTGAAATACTTTTACCTTAATTTGGAAGTCGTGGGTAGCAAAAGCTTAATCTAATTCTAGGTTGTTGTAAGGTTATAATTGGTAATAGGGCTGCTAGTCCTGGTTTGAAAGTAAAACGTAGATTTCCGGAGAAATTCTAAAAAGATTTAAGTCTCCCTCAATTGATTGGAAATACCTACCAAAGCCATATGATGTTCATACATAGACAACACCTTATGCATGTGCTATTTGCTTTCACATTGAGCCTAGTCAAACTAGTATAGACCTATGTGAGAAATCATTCAACTCTCTTTGAATTCAAGACTTCACTTGCACGTGCTATAATTCTACACTAGAAGTAAGCAAAGCGTCCATCATATCCACCATACCACAATAAAAAGAGAAACTCCATGTTATTCATGTTTAGCACTCTCTTAAAAATTCATTGCAAAGAAAGGGAGTAGAAGACATGGCTACAAAAAGGAAATGAAAAAAAGCATGCTTACATCATAAGCATGAGAAAAAAAAGAGAAAAAAAAAGTAGCCATGTTTCATCCCTACAAAAGAAAGAGAGATTATACCAAAAAAGAGTTATCTCAAGTATCCACTTCCACTCCATCACACATGCACTAGTCTTGAATCAAAAAGTTTTGAATTGAATTCTCCTAAGGCTTACTCTTTTGACTTAGCAATATATGTGATGCAAATATGCCTACTTACGGAGGAACGGGGTCCCGGCCCACTAGACACATGGCAGCATGGGAGCTCATCTCTTCAGGGGAGCTGGGTCCCATCTTGAGGTCCACGTGGCAGTACCAGAGCCTGCCCCTGAGGAGGGACGGGGTCTGGGCCTGCTTCACACGTGGTGCCATCAGACCCTCCCTCAACGAGGAGACAGGGTACTTAGGCATTTTTATCCTATGCACGTGGGTATCCAGTATCTTGGGTACCGACACTATTATTATGCAATGGTCATAGAACAGACACAAGGGTACATAGTGGCAAGGAGACAATATTAACCAGATGTAGAATCTGGTTCTTGAGGAGGAGGAAGACACGAGTTCAAACAAGAAGGAAGCTACTGTGTTGATTGATACTATTCCTAGATAAATTGGATGCGGAGTGGCCACTTCAGAAGAAATTTCTGATTGTTTGGCTGAGCAGGGATTTGATGGGAACAGTGTTCCCGGATTGTATTATGTTGCAGCTCACCGTGAAAAGAAGGAAATCACGAAAGCAGGAACAGAGTGAGAGCTGGATGCCAAAGGTTCCGAATAATATCGTCAACTGCACGAGAGATAGTTGGGCCGGGTATTACACGTGACCCTGTGGTCAGCATGTCAAGTTCAATTCTTCGCGGATGGGACATGCCAAGTATGTCGGTGTTGTCTGGACACTGTACAGTAAAGCAGACAGGGTTCTCTACCAAACAAAGTAATTTGCATAGGAGCAGTGTGGAACTTTTTACAGCAGAAAAGAGTCTATCAGCAGAGATTGGCGGGAGTGGGACTTGTAGTGACAGAAAAGGGGTTGTTGGATCAGTAGCCCCAGGAACAAAACATACTCCTCAGTGGTGCCCAACTGAACTTAATTGTACGCAAAAGTGACATGTTCAATGCTTGCGAGCGATGTAGATTGCAGAAAGAAAAAAAGGAGGAGGAGCGCAATCGTGGTTTAGGGTTTAGGGGCTAGAAAGTGAAGAGGCCGGCAGTGACGTGGAAAATAGTAGTGATTCAGACCAGGGTGCTAACAATATGGATGTGAATATGGTGTTCCGAGTACCAGCCGAGTTTTGTATCCCAGAGACCAAAGTTGCATAATTAAATTTGGGAGCAAAGAATGCAGCCATTGAAAAACCAGAAAAATTTGGTTAGCACAAGAAACTATTATATATTAAGAGGCACTTGAACGGGACACCAGTGGGGCGCATGTTGGTTGACGGAGGAGCCGGTGTTAATATAATGTCGCTGTCTGTGTTTGACAAATAGGGTTATAAGGAGGGCGAGTTAACAAAAAGTAATACAACATTAAGTGGACTTTCAGGAGAACTGACCAAAACTATGAGAATTATATCTGCAGAACTGACGGTGAGGAGCAAGACTGTCCCAACCGTGTTCTTCATGGTAAGTGTAAAAGGTAGGTACAAAGTGCTACTTGGTAGAGACTGGATGTCGTCTACTTTGCACCAATGTGTGATAAAATGGGTTGAAGATGATGTGGAAATAATAGAGGCGGATAATTCAGCTTGGGTAGCATTAGCCGAATCATCAATGAATTGCAACATAATGATATGAAGTGTTTAACAGGTAGAGATTTGACGGATTATGATTATGTTAAGTGTGGGTATGGATGACTTTGTGCCCGTAAATGTAAAGCCAACCGATGTGACCCGGCCAAATAATCTATCATTGTAATATCAAGCAAAGAAGAGAGTCTTACATGGCTGCAAAGGAGGACCATCGTTCAGGGAAGAACGATATATGTGAAACAATTGAAAATTTTGACGACATGGGAAAATTAGGATAGGGGTTTTCTTCTATTGATGAGCTTATAGAGGTGAATATTGGAGATGGAGCTGTTCCTATGCCAAATTATGTGAATGCTGGAGTAAAGGAGTGAGATATGTAATTTATTGAAAGAGTTTATTGACTGGTTTGCTTGGGAGTATACTGAGATGCTAGGTTTGAGTAGAGAATTAGTGGAGCATAGGTAACCAACAAAACAAGGATTTAAGCCGTATAAACAACTTGTTAGATGCTTTAATCCGCAATTATTTGGCAGAATAAAAGCAGAAGTTGATAGATTGTTGAAAGCAGATTTTATTCGGCCAAGTCTGTATGCAGAATGGATGCCAAACATAGTGCTAGTAGAAAAGAAAAATACTGGTGAAATTAGAATTTGTATTGACTTTAGAAATTTAAAAAAACAACGCCTAGAGATGAATACCCCACACCTTTAGCTGATGTTCTAATAAATAATGCTTCAGGGCATAAGGTAATTACTTTTTTGGATGGTTTTGCAGACTAAAATAAAATTTTTATGGCTGAAGAAGATACATCTAAACCTGATTTTTGTTGTCCTAGATTTGTTAGGTTATTTGAATGGATTGTAGTGACGTTTGGTCTTTAAATGCTGGTGCTACATATCAACGAGCTATGAATATAATTTTTCATGATTTATTGGGTATTTCGGAGGTGTATATTGATGATGTGGTTGTTAAATCGGCTGGTTTTCATGGTCAATTAGCCGATTTGGGTTTGGCTTTTGAATGAATGAAAAAATATGGGTTAAAAATGAATCCTTTAAAGTGTGCATTTGGCGTGTCGGCTGGTAGGTTCTTGGGATTATTGTATATTAACATGCTATAGAAATGAAAGTGGAGCCCATTAGAAAAATGGAAGAGTGGACATGCAAAAAGGATGTGCAAAAGTTGTTGGGAAAGATAAATTATTTGAGATAATTGATTGCTAATTTGGCGGTCAAGATTGAATCGTTTATGCCACAGCTGAGGTTGAAAAATGAGAATGAGTTTGTCTGGGGGCAGAATAGAAAGAAGCCTTTGAGAGAATTAAAACATATTATCCTCCAGTGTTGTGGGAACTTAAAATTGGTAAGAATTTTAGATTATATATTGCTGCTCAAGAGAATGTTGTAGGGGCTGTTTTGACACAATAAGATGGTGGGAAAGGAATTTGCAGTTGCCTACATGAGCCCACGATTGTTGGATGCTGAGACCAAGTATTTATTTATTGAAAAGTTATTCTTGTCTTTATATTATGCATGTGCTGAATTTTGACATTATATACTTTCTTGCACTTGCATAGTAGCATGTCAATATGATGTGATAGAAAAATTGTTTAATCCTTAGTGGGAGAATTGGAAAATGGGCTTACTCTTTAGTTGAATATGATTTAATATCTGAGCCGCTATGAGCAATGAAGGGGCAAATAGTGGCTGATTGTATTGTGGATCATTGTGCTAAAATTGATTGTGAATCGCAATTAGTTGAGGTGTGCCCATGGAAATTATTCTTTGATAGATCAATTTGTGGGAAAGGTCAATGGATTGGATATGTGTGTCGCAAATGACATATCGTATGATCTTCTATTCGGCTAGATTTTTCATATTCCAACAATCAGGCTGAATACGAAAAATTAATGAGTGATTTAATACACACCACGTGAGAAAGGCTCATCGAAGATGAGCCCGCACGAAAAACAGAGATGAACAAATCGCTCATCTCCGTCGTTGCATCTCGCATTACGGAGTCAACAGACACGATCGGCGTGCGCGTCGCCGATCAGCATACATGCAAGACAAGATTTAAGAAAGTGCGTCTCCTTTTTCTGAGTAATACCAGATGAGCTTTAAGGAGACCGTCTCCTTTATTTAAAATCCAAGACAGACGCTACAAATGCTCGTCTCCTTTCTTTAAGCAATTCGAGGCGGGCTTTAAGTGCATCCATCTCCTTTACATCTAATATCGGAGACGAACTTTCTTCTTAGCACGTCGCCGATGTATCTATTGGGTGTTACATTGTGGCACTAAGAGGAGACATACTATGTTGAATGCTCGCCTCCTATTAGATGCCCCCACCCCCTGTTTACCCTGCTTGCCAGCTGCATCTGGAGCTAGCCAAGATCTGGCAGCCGCATGGCCAGTGTCAGAAACATAAACATACATGAACATATGTATAGCCAAATGGAGATCACATATTAAATTTTATTGACCAATCAAATATTAACAAAGTGCCAATCGTGATTAGCAAAGTAACTAATTACACAAAGAATGCCCCCTGTTCATCCTAATTACCATGTAACTAATTACACACTTCATAACTGCTATCATCTAATATTGCATACCGTTATGAAAATTATTCCTTTGGATCAATGACTTCATTAACGATGAGCCTGCATAGCCTCTCTCTAATGCGCTCTTGAAGGCGGTTTTGTAGTCCTGCCACACAATAAAATTAGAATTAGCAAAAGATTAATAATAGAGTAAAATAAAGGCAGTTACACATACTAGTCAATTCACCGGCTCTCCAAATACAACCATGCTTAAGCAGACATGGAATAGTTTGCTGTCTAGCCTCTTTAGTCTACTGCTGATGCTCCGACTGAGACATCCTCCAATTCAATAAAATCACTGAAATCATATAAAACATTATCAAACTACAATCACATTTACACAAACAGTCACATAAGAGAGCAAATATTTGAAGGCTTATGAACGAATTTACTGGAGAATGGTATTTCTGTTGGTTAGAGCTTGATCATACTGATTACCGAGGTTGAGATCGATGGCGACGGCACGCTCTGAGGGCAGGGTCAAGGCGGTGGTGTGCTCTGGGGACAGGGACAATCAGACGTCGATGTGCTCAAGGGACGAGGTGGCGGAGGCGCCAAAGCAGCGGTTCCTCAACTCTCTGATGACAACAAGCCGACGTTGTTAGGAGTGTCGTGGTTGCCCAAAATTTGAAGCTTTACTACCACTGCTTGAGAAAATTTGGAAATGTATTGGTTAAGGCTTGATCATACTGATTACCAAGGTCGGTGTCGATGGCAGCGGCACGCTCTGAGGGTAGCGTCCAGACGGTGTTGTGCTCCAGGGATAGGGACGATCAGACGTCGGCATGCTTCAGGGATGAGGTTGGAGGCGCCTGAGTGGCGATTCCTCAACTCTCTGATGGCAGCAGTTCGACAGATGTTAGGAGAGAGCGCATAAATTCATACCAAGGTCGGGGTCAATGGCGGCAGCGTGACAATGAAGAAGAACGAGTTGAGGAAGAAGGATGGCGCTGGCACGCTCTGAGTGCACGGTCCATGCGGCGGTGTGCTCTGGGAACGGGACGATTAGGCGGCGGCATGCTCCGGGGACGGGACAATCAGGTGGCATGCTCCGAGGACGAGCCAGCCGAGGTGTTGGAGCTGCAGTTTGTAGGTCAAGAGAGCGCGAAAATTTTGCCAAGTGCTAGGAGAGAGCGCGCGAGAGCTAAAAATAGCTTAGGTCATTAATCGGAGACGAGCTTATGTAATGTCCATCTCTCATTCGCGCGTCTTCCTTTTCCCCACTCGCGTGCAGTTCATCATGAGCGTCCTGATGAGTAGGTTCAGGCCCGATCCTCCGAAAGGTAAGTCTATTGGGGTGGAGAACTCGACGTTGATGATCCACGACACTTGAGCGATTCGAATACCCCTGCAATCACTACACCACTGCTCTGTTTGTTATCAACTGTGCGGCACACGCTTGACCTCGCCAAGAAGGCTAATCCCTGCAAGTGAACCGAGAACACAAGCAAGAACGTAGAAGACACGATCTGAAATTGAGAAGTTGGGGTCTCACAAACCGTAGAACGGCGAAATTGTTATTCTAAGCCAAACCCACCAAATATTACCAGCGGCTGCAGTATTTAAAGGCTAGGGTTCGGCCAAAACACGATTATACGCGTCCCTAATGGACTCTTACGGGATACAAGGCCCAAAGGCCCAATTCGGTGGTCCAGCACCGGACAGAAATCTGTGCTCGACTTGTTTCGACGATTCCCAATGACTACAGAAGAATTTTGAGGTGGGACTGAAACCATTGGAGAGATTATCTTCTCCTCTTTCCGTGAATATATAGAACGTCAAAAACAGAGTCCGTATGCCTCCTGGGCATCCGTTTTAAGGTGGACTGCTCCTTGACTCTGGAGGAATTTTGATGTGGGACCAGAACCATTGGAAATTTTATCTTATCCTCTTCCCGTGAATTTGTAGAACGTCGAAAATGGAGTCGGTATGCCTCCTGGGCGTCCGTTTTAAGGTGGAATGCTCCTGGACTCCAAGTTGAACTCGAGTCCGAGTTGTAAACTGTTTCCATCAACTTGTGGACGTCCCAGCTGGTTCTCCACGCTCCCAATGCCTCTTTCCTTCACTTGTTGATCTTATCCATTATTCCTAATAACAATTAAATCATCACATAGCAATCTATTCTCAAACTCACATGCAAAAGACGTTAGGAGTGAGTTCACCTGCTGCTTTATTAATCGTGCCCGTGCTCTTGTGATTGGTCCTTGCATTTCAATATGTGTCTCCACTGTTGTGATGTCCTCATCACGTCCATTGCCACTCGCACGCAGAGTTAACGTCGTGAGCGTCCACTGCCACTTTGCGCACAGAGATAATAAATGGGCATCGTTGCCACAATGAACATAGATTCACAATCACATTGCAATTCAGAGATAAACATTTGCAACTCAATGCACATTTCAGAGTTTATATTGTGTTCCCTCTAAACTATACATTTTTAGACTTATATTCCTAAGAAGCTCCCATCGATCGATCTAAACTGTACCTTCGAGATTTCTCCCGAGCACGACTTTTATATTGCTCTGGATCATGAAAATGTTGACATTCTTTAAATTAACATGTCGAATGAGGAATGATATATAAGCTAGGTTTCTAACTAAGACAAAGTTACTAACCTTGATAAGTAGATTATAGCAATCATTTTCAACATCAAGGGCATTTGGCTGATGAAATAACCGCTGAACTTCAAGTAGTAAAATTTTGATAGTAAATCCATGCCACCACCTCGACGAAATATCAATTTAAGCAACATAAGAAACCACTTCAAATAAGTTCGGCAACAATTACTAATTACTTGAAAAAAAAATCTATCCCACATTGTCTTGATCAAGAATCCCAACGCAGAGTGCTCCTGAGCGATGGACATTCATGTGGAAGAAACCTGGTGGAAAGGCGCATCTTCGAGGTACCAAGGGATAGTCCTCTGAGAAGGAGATTGTGAGGGGGTAGTAACCACCTTCCTAGTCAGTCTACAAAGGAAATTCATTAATAGGGGAACGATGGTTATAATGGATTGTGCTTGTTCTTAATGACTTACATCTTCTTTAGTGGGACGATGCACTGCCACTTCATTAAGTCTCCCAACTCAGGCTTCGCAAAGAAACCCTACACAGAGAAATTGGGCAACAAGTGACGCAAATGGCGAGCCATGAAGTTGCAAATACCCAAAGCAAAACTATAGAGTGCGATTAAGTTCATCAGTCCATTGTAGAGCTACATACAACCATACGACTAGCGTGCCATATGTACATACATGGGGGTGGTTCTTGTGCCATGCCAAGCAATCCTCCTTGAGTCGGTAACGCGCCAAGTCAATATCAAATTTCCCAGTCATGAACTACATAAAAGTGGAATATAAGTAGCATATAATAGGAGGGAGTAGCGACGGCAAGGACAGTACACGGTGAGGACGACAATGACGAACAAAGAGCTGGTCGAACAGGCGGCTGTCGCACTGGAGAAGCGTGACCGGAGGAGGAGGAGTTGCGGAGAACTTAATTGCGGCCGGTGGTGCAGAGACGGGCGAGATAAAAGCGCATCTTCCATTGATGACAAATTGAGAAGGGCAAAATAAAAGCGCGTCTTCCATTGATGACAAAGGGAGACGCGAGGCCCGAGGAGGAGGAGGTGCGGAACTTAATTGCGGTCGCGGTGGTGCAGAGACGTGTGCGACAGGCGTGTGACCTTTCGTTTCCCAGAGGGCGAGCGGTTTCGAAGCGTCCCATCATCCATCAATGCGCGCGAAACAAACCACTCCATCGTTGCCTCCGCACAGACCTTATATAAGGCACACCATCAGTTCTCCACAAGCGCGTCTCTCTTTTTACATCTGTTTCTTCTTTTCTTCATCTTCTCCGCACCGACGACCCACCATGGCCAACGTTCCGCCACCAAGCCCGTCGAGGGAGCCACCCTTCAAGAAATAGTAGTGTGACTCCCTCGAGAGCCTCAAGAATGACCTGCGCCTCGTTATGGC
Source organism: Tuctoria greenei (assembly GCA_036927565.1). Classification (NCBI taxonomy): domain Eukaryota; kingdom Viridiplantae; phylum Streptophyta; class Magnoliopsida; order Poales; family Poaceae; genus Tuctoria; species Tuctoria greenei. Next base: position 123,805,864 of record JAYESD010000008.1, read on the forward strand.
GCGAGAGGAGTACAACGATACGTCTCGCGTCCTTTGTGTTCCTTGGGTCTGGGTACTCTTCCAGAGTTTACTGGAGTGGGTACCAACGGTCACTATCTCCACACCATCACCGGTGTGGCCGATCGTCTCGACACTCTGTTCAAGACGATGGCCCAAGAGCTCGGTGTCGAGGGCCGCAGTAACCTGGTGGCAGCGACAGCGAGAAACCTTGGTCTCCAGGTTGCACCGCCGGAGCAGCCCGAGTAGCCAGAGTAGCTGAAGCAGCCGAAGCAGCCGGTTCAGGCTCCTTGTGCCGCTCCTGCTGCATCATCGGAGCCTCTGTCGGAGGAGGAGGAGTAGGAGTAGGATTTAGATTTTTTGTTGTTTTTGTGGATGTTGTTTTTCTTTTCTTGTGTCTTCTTGTAGTTTTTTCTTGTGTTTTGTAATATATTATGTTAATAAATGAATTATCTGTGCTCATCTGTGTGAATGAATATTATCTTGTGTGTTCAACTGTGTGAATGAATGAAAATGTGTGGTGTTCATCGTGTTCCTAAGGAATGACAATTCATAAGGAAGGATTTTATTATTTTTTTGATTTAAATCAAACTACAGTGAAGTTGCTCTACATTAGAATGACAATTTATTTAGTTATCAAGTGAATGTACTCTAATTCGTTCAGTGGATGTGCTCAGGTCTGTGTGATATCAAGTGAATCGAAGCAAAATGTAGAAAATCACGAAGCTAAAGGAGACGAGCTTTTTTTTTAAAGCCCGTCTCATTTCCTTTCTCAAATAGGAAACATTATTTGTGCTAAGCTCGTCTCCCATTTGTAAAAGAAGAGGGCGCGTCTCGGATATTTTGTTAAATGATATGCGCCTTATAGTAGCTCGTCTCTTCTTACGCTCAGCCGAGCCATGCCACATCCTCACTGAAGTGAGTTCGTCTCGTTTATCCTTACCAAAGACGACTCATTTGCGCTCGCCGCTAGGGATGAAAACAGACGGATATAGATGGATAAAAAGCTTTTCTATATCCATATCCATATAATAATTACGAAACAGATTCAGATCGGATTTTGCCAGAAGCGGATTCAGTATTGGATATATCGGATATATCGGAAACGGATTTATCAGATCGAAAATTTATAGATATCGGATGGCCTTGGATATTTATTCCGGGAAGAACTTTTTACATATCACATTGTATAAGTACATAATATTAAAATTCATTATACTAAATAAAGTTTTGCATATCACATCATATTAGAGCATAATATTACAGTTCACCTTATTAAATAATAAACAATCAAATATATGAAATCAACACTTAGTATTTATAAATCCATGCAATCATTAATAATGTAGGCTATTAACTTTTTTAAAATTAACACATGTCTCGTAGTTCATATATGCACATTTCTTGCAACCACACGTAACATAACACAGGACAGCTGCCTAACAATGAAACCGCTGCTTGAAATGACCATCCTATCCTCACTCCTTTACCAGACTTTTTGGCCAGGTAGGCAATGATTAGCGTCATCAGAAGACCAGCTCTCATGTTAACAAAAAATAATAATCCCTCAGTCAGTTGATTACCTACATCGTGCATGTGTGTTTATTAAGCCACAAACTACTTTTCAAGCGTTGACATGGTGAACTTTCCAAGCGGCACCAAAGCTACAGCCTACGATCACGAGGCGTGATAGATGACAAATCCGGTTCCGTTCGTATGCAAACTGGTGCTAGGTGTTGGGCCAGCAGGCAGCAGTGCACATTGATCAGCATGGCCCAACTACAACCGACCCAACACGATGCATGGCGCACGCTGCTTGTCCGTTGGACTTCGGTTTAGTACCACCCTCAACGATTCCAGCGAGAGGAGGTATGGAAGCGGCTATAAAAGCAACCTAGGAGTCGGGCTCTGCAAGTACCCCTTCTAGGTTTAATATCACATCACTACGTAAGAAAGGCTCATTCGAGATGGACTCGAACGAAGATGGGAGACGAACAAACGGTGCATCTCGGTCGTCACGTCTCGTATTATGTTGTCATCAAAATTGAGCGGCAAGCGCGTCGTCAATCATTAAGTACAAGACAAACTCAAAGAAAGCGTGTCTCCTTTTTTGAGTCATAACAGACGGGCTTTACGAGGTTATTGGAGACGTGCAAGGCGCGCATCGCCCATCATCGTACATGAGAGACACGCTCTAATACAGCGCGTCGTAGATATGTTGTGACACCCGGTTCCGAAACTGAACCAAGCGTGATGCATATGTGTGCCCAAGATGTGTAACACAGATACACAAGTGATTCACAAATGATAAATAGATAATTACCAAAGCTCAAATTATTAAGTAAGTACTTTTATTACAATATTCAAATAATCCTCAAGTTACACAATAATGATCATTAATTATAATGAGACTAATAATCTAAACTAAGCAAACTGAGCAAACTAAGTATAGGGGTAGCGCGGCTCCAAGAAACTCCACAGGCAAGTCGACAGTAGCATACAACCTAGTACTCCGCATTATCATCACGATACTCCCAGACATCACCTGAAACTATTGGTGGGGAAATTGAAAGGGTGAGTACATGTCCTACTCAGCAAGTCTGGGAAATAATGACATGTATCTTAAACAAGGCATTGATAATAAATAATGGCTAATTGCTGAAAAGTACATTTAAAAACAGGTAAAAACATCTTACTATGTCTATGTGAAATAATTTCCTTCACAGCCCACAAAAATATCATAATATAAAACTAGCATTAATTATCCATCCATACTCAAGATTCTCACTTTCATCAATAATCATATCCGCTCATCAAAATTCAATCCATTACCATATCCATAACCATAATCAATACCGAACCATCCCAAATACCAAGTTTCTCACTAATCATGTGAGGGTCCAGATTGCTAATGACCGCTAGCATGGCTATCATGATAGTTTTAGACACACTCTGCAGAGGTTGTTTAGATCTCTGATGAAACCTTAGCAGGTCCATATATACTAGTAGTCCCTTTGTAAAAGCAATTGTGTTGCGGTTCCTAGGGTAACGACTCCCATTCCGCGCACCATTCAATGGTCTATACAACACCAACACACCTAGTTATTCAGCTACGCTGCACCCATACTTGGCCTTGTGGTGGCACTGTAAATCCTGGATGGTAGCTCCACGAACTGGTCCTTAGATCTAAAGCAAGCGAAACCACCATAACATCCAACCCAGTCCACAGTCCGTGCTTGTTTAGATCTCCCAAGTCTCATGTTCACCAATTTACCATATTCATAAATTCACATTATCCATACATGCATTAATCCATAATGTAACCATTTAGTTGTTTTCCCATTTCAATCAATTAGAGCGAAGCAAAAAGGTAAAAAGTCCTTCCCGACTCTCTACAATGTATCCCAAGCGACAAGGAGGGTCAAACAAGACTAGTAAACACCTATTCTTGGGTTTCTCATCAATTTGACACAAGCATGCAACTTTGCAAACAAAACATTCTAGTGTTGGATCAATATGTTCAAGGACACCTACCTTGCTATTGAGCTTGGTTTGGGTTAAAGACTTCAAAATTCTGGTGCTGGAGGTCCTCGACAGTACCATCTGGAGCAAAACCTTCTATCCCGCGCAACGAACATACAAAACAGACATTACAATCAATAAATGCTCACATATTACTCAATATGCCATGTCATGCGTGATTAATACAATTGTGAGGTAAAATGTGTTAATGAGTTGCTATTAATGTTTACTAACTGATTTTAATAGTTTTTAACAAGTTTGGACAGGTGTGGAATTGATTTGGGTCAAATTAGAATTAATTCAGCCTGAAACAGATTTAGATACCGGACAAGTGCGGTGCCAGGGCTGGACTAGTCCGTTCTGATCGAAACTAGAATTTAGGCTTTTCGTGATTTGCGAGAATTGAGGTTGAATTTGCATGGAAAAGGAAAAGTAGAAGATGTACCACGTGTGTAGAATCCCAAGGATCGAGATTTGAGTGCAACACTTGAATCTTGGTGATCTAGGGTTGGTGATGAAGAGTTGATGGATAGTTGAGGGTGAATTGGTGATGAAGAACGAAATGTCAATGAAGATCTTGCTTGATCGATCCTCCTTCGTGTTCTCCTCCTCCTCCTTGTTGCTGGATCTTTTCTTGATGACGGCTCCCACAAACTAGGGTTTGGGTTTATTTCAATTGTGGAAAAGAGGTGAAAATTTGGGGTGTTGAGTTGCTTATATAGAGTTGGAGAGGTAGGGTTTGATGGATTTCGTGTTCAAGGCAGTGGAGGCTGTGTAGAGGTCCCACATGGGCTCCACAGGGTTTAGGCACGACGTTCTTGGGACCAATTAAGGTAAATACCAAAAAGCAAATCATGAGGAAATAACAGAATCCGAGTGGAATTCAGCAGGCCGGACTAGTCCGCATGAGGGACCGAACTAGTCCGTTTTGGAATAGAAACAATATCGGACAAGTCCTATAGGATGTCCGGACAAGTCCGTTCTTGTCCGTAGAGCAAAACGGACAAGTCCAGCATTCATCAGACAAGTCCAGGATTTGACAACTTATTCGAAAATCATACTAGGGATCAGACTAGTCCGCACCCAATCACGGACAAGTACAGAATGGAACAGAGACTCAATCGTACTAGTTTGCAGCAAAAACGGACAAGTCCGGAGGGGCATCAGAGTTGAAAACCGGACTAGTCCGGGGTACAAACTGGACAAGTCTGTACTTATACAGACTTTTAAGTGTTGTTTTGCTTCTAATTCATTCTAGACTTGTTTCCTTTTATGTTGTTTAATGCTTAACATTTATAAGAATGTATGCAATGCATGATGGATGAAAATGAGGGTGTTACATATGTTGACTGATCTGAGACAGGCTTTATGATAGCCCGTCGCACATTTGTTGACTGATCTGAGATGAGCTATAAGAAAGCATGTCTCCTTTATTTAGGTAATCCAAGACATCTTCTGTTACAGCGCGTCGCAAATTGTTTATAGGCAGGTTTGGTGTGGCACTAACAGGAGATGCTCCTTGCTAGATGCACGTCTCCTATTAGATGCCCCACCCCTAATTATCCTTGTTCCTGGCTGCATTCTGGAGCTAGCGAGGATTTGGTATCCGCATTGCCTGTGTCAGCAACATATATATATATAGAAACATATGTATATCCAAATATCTCCTGTTCAACCAGCTTAACATGTAACTAATCAAATATTAACAAATACTAACAAAGTGTACACACATTGACCAATCAAATATTAATAAAGTGTAAATCATGGTTACCAAGTAACTATTTCCACATAATTCTCCTGTTCATCCAGCTTAACATGTAACTAATTTATACAAAAAATAATTTTGACCTAATCCTCTATTGGGTAATGAAATTCACCCTTTGAAGTAATGATTTCAGAAATGATAAACCTGCATAGGTCGTCTCTAATTTGCTCAAGGCCATGACCTTCAGCATTCCTGAAGGCGGGTCCGTAGTCCCGCCACACGATAAAATGACGTTTAGCAAAAGATTAGTCATAAAGGAAAATAAATGCACTTACACATACATTGCAATTAGGTTGCTCTCCAAATAAAGCCATGTGTAGGCAGACGTGGAAGTTGCACGTGTTGCCCGGAGCTTATTGTGGGACGTCGAATTCAGTATGATGTGTAAGATGTTGGTGTTTTTATTTTACTTGTCCAAAAGCTCTAAAAAAACATTCACAGTTAATGTAAAACTATCGTGCAAGGAAACTAAGTAATGAAGGAACTTACTCATCAATAACAGAAGAGATATCATTCCATGACTAGGTCTTTCGCTCGCAAACTTTTTCATCTGTCGACCATGAGGAGTCACAGTTTCAGACCTGGTCGTACCGTGTAGATATTGCTATGGTTATCCAATGGTTACCCGGGTTGAACAATACGACTAGGAGGTCCTTATCACTGTATTGTTTTATTGCCTTCACAAAATATTGAACAACTTCTTTTCTGCTGCTCGACGTTTGAATATAAGTCCTCGCTGGTACTTGCGGGTCAAGATATGCAGCAGACGCGTTTCCCGTGTTATTACGAGCATGTTTTTGCTGTTGCCTACACGCAAAATGCCAAATTTGTCACATATAACACTTGTATTGAATATGTATTGAAGAACCTAGTTTTTGAGGAGACTTACAATGCGAAGCAGCGTATTAGGGGGACATCCAATGCATCAAGGTTGAAAAGGTCATAGAGATCGGACCATGAGATGACAAAAGCGTCATTACCCAAGATAAAGTGTTTATCCTTCAATGCCACTAGTATGGTATCTGACTTTTTGTAATTTTCCATGTAGTATTGATGAAGTTGAACACAAGGTTTACCAACTTGTTTGAGTGCAGCCGCAATTAACATCAGCTTTCCCTTTTCATACTTCGGTTTTGCATGCGTCATAGCTTTCGATGCCCTCGGGTTAGGTTTTGACTCTTTAATTGGTTTCTTCCAACCTTCCTTCAACGATAATTGCTGCTGCGGCAAACTCTTGTTCTTGGCACGTACATTCTTTGTCGACTTTGCCACGGCTGATCAGGTGTACGGTGCAGGGCACTTCGAGTGCGAGGTGGAGACCAACGCGGCTGCTCTTCAAGTGGAGAGTTCTGCGGTAGCTCTACCGTTGGAGATATATGCGGCTTCTCTGTAACTAGAGGCAACTGATCTCCAATTGGAGACTTCTGCTGCTTCTCTATAACTGCAGGCAACAATAGCTCTGGAATTGGAGACATATCCATCTGTTCTAGATTTGGATGCAGAAGCAGATGTGCCTCAATAGACAATGAAACGATCGACGCAGAATATGCTACTGCTGCTGGGTCAACAACAATAAGGCTCCATCTCCACTGAAACCTTATAGTAACTTCATCCCGCATAGTGAGCATTGTATTGTCCGGTGGCACTTTGAGCTACAGGTTTTTCATATTTTCATGCACCATGTCCCCCTTGACCACAACATAGGATGTTGTGTCCACCTGGATGTCGTCAAGCATGTTCAGATCAGGATACACTAGCCCTCTCCCGACATCCATTCGAGCGATTCCTTCGACCATTAGCGGAAGGCTGCATATTGTTGGCTGAGCCAAGTGATCCATCGTGTCTGGCTCAATTGAAGGTCCAGACGGTGGTGCCTGAAGATCCTCCTGTGGTTGTCCACCCCTAGCTGCTGTAGAAGCAAAGCTGATCCTATGCTCCTCATCGTTGAAAAACGCGTTAGGGATTGCTATACCTGCTCCCTCCAGCATTTGCTTCATGTCTCCTAGGAGCTCCCTTCTCAGCTGTGTTTTCAGCTCCTCGACGTCAACCTATGATGTCGATGCTGTTTTCCGCTAGTTTTGTGTTCCGGAAAACCCTCCCTCTAGGTCAACTTACTGGAAACACCACGAACACGACCTCGTTGCTCCGGTCTTTGCATAGCCTTAGTGAGGGCATTGTTTTCCCTCTCACCATTTGACTCTTTGCTGCTCATGTTCTAGGCTCTTTAAGCGACGTGTAAGGTGTTGGGGCTGTAGAAGCTTATACCGCTTGACTCAGACAGTTGTGAATGAGCACACATAAATAGTTTCAGCCGTCCACTAAAACTGTCGTATGGGATTCGCAACACCTAGCTCGGCTAATGTTTCATCCTGTTGATCCCAAATCCTTTTTTACTGGCATAACTGGTCCTGTCGAGGTGGTGGCCAAGATCGTTCTGCGATTGGAGCCACTTCATACATTCACTACTCTCGGCAAATTCCTGTGATTCGCACTGTTCAACAAATCTTGTCCAGTACTCTTCTGACACATGTTGATACTTATGGAAGGGGGTTTCACAATTCTTCCAAAACTCGCGAAGCTTAGTTTTGTAGGTCCTCCATGCACGAGAGATTATCTTCATAGATAGCTTCTTCCCCTTCTGTTTCTTATGTTCCAGATATTGAACGTATGGTTGGATAGAGCTTTCAAAGAGTTCATCATTTTCATTTTCGGTCAAGTGATCGAATCTGTGCAGGTTTAGCGGCACCCTTTCTCGAGCAGCTAGGCCACAAATTCTGGATAGTCTCGTATTCACATTATGGTCCAGAAGTATGCCTTCATCATTGGACTCATCAGCAGTCACAACGTCTGTCGGCCACGCCATCTGCGACCTTTTGTTTCTTGTGTTACCAGAGGCAGATGCATCCTCTTCATGTGTCTGCTGCTGAGCCTCCTCTTCAATATGCTGCTGATGCTCTGACTGAGACATCTTCAAATTCACAAAAAAAAACACTGAAATCCTGTAAAACATTATCACAAACGGTCACATAAGGGAGCAAATTCTCTCAAGGCATTTGTACCTTAATAAGAATAAGATCTATGTGCCAAGTGTAAGGACAATCCAAACCAAGCAATCATTAAATAAATCACTATACATTTACCGGTACTTAGCGAAAGCGTAATCCTCTAAGCATAGGACTCCGAAAATATACTAAACATTGACCGGTGAACCACCAAAGCATGGACCATTTCGACTCCTACCAAAGTGTAATACTCTAAGCGTAGTACTCCGAAAATATACTAAACATTGACCGGTGAACCACCAAAGCGCTGACCATTTCAACTCCAACCAAAGCACGAACAAACCTTATTAGGGTAGTACCGAGCTGGTCGACGGGGAGTCGAGGGTCAACGGCGGCAGCGCGACAATGACCAGGAGGGCAGTGTCAAGGTGGCGACGAGCTCCGGGGAAGTGAACCGACGCGGCGGTGTGCTCTGGGGAAGGGGACGACACGGATGCGGTTTCTATAGTGAAAAGTGATCAGCACATGCGAAACTGAAAAGTTAGGCGAAGAGAGCATGTGAGAGAGCTAAAAGTACCTTAGGGAAGTGTCAAGGTGCGACGAGCTCCAGGGAAGCGGACTGGCGCGATGGCGTGCTCCGAGGAAGGGGACGATGCGACGGCAGTTTCTAGGGCAAAAAGTGATTGTCAAATTAAATTTTGTTTAATTTAACATCATGAAGGTCCACACGGAACTTGTTGCAAACGTTGCAACACCACGCCTTATATGCTCATTGCAACGCGCTCAGAGTTCCAAGGTGGAACAAAGAGCTAAAAGTACCAGGGCAACAATCGGAGACGCACCGCAAACAAGCCACTGCAGGGCGCATCTATTTTCTTTAGAATTAATGTGACCCATTGTCAGTAATGCCATTCGCGCAGATCGAAGCATCTAAATTGGAGACGCACTTTCTAAAAACGCGTCTCACATTTTCTTAACTGAGAGACGTGCCTGTGTGAGGCACGTCTCGCATCATACTCGTATCCCATTTTCCATGGTAGAGCAAGTGCTATATTCAGTAGTTCTCCATAAGAAACAGAGCACAAGGCATTAGTACTTCTCCATAAGAAACAGAACACAAGGCAACATTACTTCTCCATAAGAAACAGAGCACATATGACCAATAAAGTCAAATTTTCACTCAAATGGCAATATTTTAACACATTTGAGCATATATCACACAAATATCTAAATTGAAGTCAATTTTTCACTCAATTGACCATATTTTCACATATTTGAGCATATTTACACACAATCAATTTGGTACTTTACGTTGCGGTCTTGGTTTTTTGAAATTCTTGACTTTTTCATGGTGACCATTCTGCAAGTAAGGAAGTTCGTTGGCCGATGGTATTCTGAGCTTGATCATTGAGGTGACAAAAGGAGGAATCTTATCAAATTAGTCAAACTCTTCCTCATCGACGGCATTCTTGACTCTGACGATTCGTCATTTTCCATGTATAACCACCTTAAGTCCTTTATTAGTTGTGTCTGGAACATAGAACACTTGAGCAACGTGTTCTGCTAACACGAATGGCTCCCACTTATATCCTTGACGGTTAAGATCAACGCTAGTGAACCTGTACTTGTCTTGTACAACTTCTTTGATTCCATCAACCCAGTTGCAACAGAAAAGAGGAATATTGAATCCTTGAAAGTCAAGCTCCCAGATCTCTTGTATTTGACCATAGTACATGTCTTTGTCTTGGCCTGCAGCATTATAAGCATCAGCATGGACACCACTATTCTGATACATGGTTTTCTTATCTCGTTCTATAGTGTAGAACGTATATCAATTTATGTCGTACCCTTGATATGTAATAACTGTGAATATAGGACCACGAGCCAACTTTTTTAGGTATTCACTTGTTTGAGTACCGGATGAGTGAGAAATCTGATCTCGGAGTTAGCCAATGAATTTTCTATTGTGTTCATTTGCTAAACATGATTCATTGCGGCCAGGATTGTCTCTAAGCACCACCTCCTTGTGCTCATCGAGGTACTTCGACACAATGGACATGTATTGCAACACGTGGAAATAAGCGCAGAAGAATAAATGTGAATATTGAGTTATAGCCTTCTTCCCAATGGTCCCTTTTTCTGTGAGCCTCCCCTCATGACGAGACTTGGGAACAACAGTCGGGTTACTCGGGTCAGTGTAGTTTAGAGCCCACTCCACAACTTCCTCTGTAGAGTATCCTTGTACCATGTTGCCCTCAGGGTAAGATCGATTTATAACGAAGGACTTCAATATACCGTTGAATCTCTCATAAGCATACATCTGGTGAAGGAACACAAGGCCAAGTAGCTTTATCTCCTTAATAAGATGAGTTGTGAAATGGACGCCGATGTCAAAAAAGGCAGGTGGAAAATACATCTCAAGGAAGCATAAAGTTTCATAGTGCTTTTTTTCTAATGACTCGAGATCTTCTTCACATAGTAATTTTTGACCAATTGAATTGAAGAAAAAGCAAAAGTTCATTATAGCCACTCGAACATTGACTGGTAGGATATTCTGAATTCCAATAGCAATCATCTGCGTAAGCAATACATGGTAATCATGAGACTTCACATCGGAGCTACTTTTAGATATGGAAATGAGATAAGCCTGGAGACGTTCGTCGAGTAGCCGGATGGTACTTTATTTTTCAAGAACCCACAAAACTCTTTCTTTTCATTTTTTGAAAGGGTGATGCATGATGTGGGTAGTTCCTTCCCTTTACCGAGTCATCGATCCACAACTCAGGCCTAATTCCAATTTTCTTTAGATCTGCCCATGCATCTCCATGGTCCCTAGTTTTCCCATTTGTGTTAAGCAATGTCCCAAGTAGGCTCTCACACACATTGTTCTCAACATGCATCACATCAATCGAATGACGAATCTCTAAGTCTTTCCAATACGGTAGCTCCCAAAAAATCGATTGCTTCTTCCACATATCATCTTCGCCAGTATTTTTGCAAGTCCTTTTCTGCTTACCAAGGACAACATGGATATCCTTGACCATTTTATAGACATCATGACCCATGAGATGAGGTGGAGGATGCCTCTTCTCAGTGTCACCATTGGAATTTTCCTTCATACTCCGAAATGGGTGCTTCATTGGAATGTAGCGTCGATGTCCCATGTACACTATTTTTCGTGACTCGCTCAAGTACTGTGAGTTTGTTTCTCTCAAATAATGTGGACATCCGCAACCAACTTTCTTACTCTGTCCGAACAAGTTACCTGCCGCTTGAGAATCACTAATAATCACAAATAAAATGGCTTTGAGGTGAAAGTACTCACGCTTATGGTCATCCCAGACCTGCACTCCGTCATTGTACCACAACGTCTACAGATCTTCAACTAGAGGCCTGAAATAAGTGTCGATGTCAGTCGCAAGTTGTTGTGGCCCCGATATCAGTCCTGACATCATAATATATTTCCGTTTGTTGCACAACCAAGGAGGAAGGTTCAAAATTGTAAGCACAATTGGCCATGTGCTATGTGTGCTACTGTTCAAAAAATGGTTAGCAAATAGAAACTAACACTTGTGGAAATGGTTAGCAAATAACTTCTACAACTATGTTGTGTTCCTATTTTAATACATTTATGAGGTGAATTTACAGTCAAATTTTGCACTTAAGGACCATCAACACCCTCGGGGTAGCGAACCAAAGAATCAACCAGCTATGTGAAGCTGAGCTTGTTACATACAACCTTTGACATGACACTCACACTTGCACCAATGTCAAAAAGTTCCTTGTTGAAGTATTGAGCCCAAATTGAACATGATATGGTGGGCCACCCCAGGTTTTTTAGCATCTTGTTGTCTTGTTTGATTGTCATTTTAACACTTTTGGTAGGAGGTTCAGGTTGCCCTGAAATCTTCCCATTTTCCAGTGGTGGAACAACAGCTGCCAGTTGAGAAAGTTGTGTCTCCAACATCTTGTTGGATCCCAACTTATACTTGAGAAGTGAGGATAAACCTTCATTCTTGGCATGAATGCTTTCTAGTGTCTTGTCATTAGCCAATAGTCTCTTTGACATTGCTTTGCTGATTTTCAGGTGGCCAATGGCAAGTTTCCTCAACTGGGCTGATTGTGATTTGCTCCATTGTTGTAGCCCACTTAATAATATGGGTGTTGTCGAAGTGTTGCAATCACACTTCCCCCGGTACTACTAAAGCATAGTCCACGGAGGTTCGTATTCGGATGGGGCAAGTAAGATCATGAACAAGATGATGACACGAGATTTTTACGTGGTTTGGGCCGCCTGAGCTTAATACCCTACTCCACGGGGTGATTGTTGACTGAGTATGTGTGTATGGCGAGTGTCTGTGGTTGCTTGTATGCGTGTGAGCTTAGTTGTCTTCTAGCGTGTGACGCAACCCATTTTATATGCTAAGGACTGGCCGTTATAGATTATGCCTGGCCTGACAAGTGTCCCCAACAGTAATTAACCACCTATACACGATCTACATGTATAATACGTGATTAGCAGTATGATAACACGCCTTAATGGCTGAGTTACATGTCTTGATGGTCCTCTGATCGCGTGTCATTAATGGTGAATTAATGACACATTAATTAGGTCTTGTAACAGCTATTTAATAGCCTCTTGAATGTCCATGGCATTGGAGATCTTTTAGTCTTCCCGTTGGAGGCTTAGGTCCAAAGGTCCAACACGTGCGGTTCCAGAGCTTCCCTCTATGTGAAGGCAGGTCAGGAGCCACTTGACACGTGGCAGCATCAGAGCTTCCCTCTACTGGGGGTTAGGTCTGGGGTTGCTGGACACATGGCAATACCTGAGCTTCCCTCTGAAGGGAGGTAGGTACAGTCCCGCAGGACACGTGGTAGCACCGGAGCTACCCAAATGAGGGATGCGGGCCTAGTGCTGTCAGCCGTGTGTTGCCCTCGGAAGTCTTCAACTCAAACATAGGAACTCCTTGTTTTTAAGTGCGGTATCAGGGGGTACTTGGTATCCAGGGTACCGACAGTGGCCACCGGGCCTATCTCTGGGTGAAACCCTCTGGGTGAAGTTATACTACCAGAGATGGGGTCATCTTCGATTCCCATGTTGCATCTTCAAAGTCTTTTTCCGTGCGGTTGAGGCGATGGAAAAGAGTTATGCCATCACCACGTGGCCCTTTTTGACATGGTGCATGGGATCCTGGTGTTCGGATCTCACGCAATTGAAGGTCGCCAGTTCCCAATACGCAATTCGTATCGATTCACAGTGTAATCTTTGTAGCCCTGTCAGGCGGCCACCCTCGGGCTTCCAACTTCTCATCATGACAACGATTCCCCTAGTGTAACTTTTTAAACAAAGTGGACCCGGGCCCCCTTGTCATTGACGAGGTCATCTGCTATTCGGGTCCGAAGGTAGTTTCCATCCAAGCGTTGCAGAGGCTTATTAAAAGGGGAAGTCTGCAGAGGGAGAGAACTCTTTATGCCTTCATCTGTCATTGCGCTTATAGCTCTCCGCCCTTGCAACATTTATTCCTCCTCCGCTCCACTTTGCGACGATGGAGTTGGGACTTCCTCGGAGCTGGATCAAGAAAACTGAAGACTTGTTGAAGGTTCGCACCTACATGGGGTGGTCAAGCGACTCCTTCAACAACCTAATCTACGTCAGCATGTTCCCCTTCAAGAAGGAGAACCCCAGCGATATCATCTACTTCATGTCGTATGCCATGGTGGGGCTTATCCCACCATCCTCAAGCTTCCTGCTGATGCTACTGGACTTCTACGGTCTACAACTTCATCACCTCGACCCCACTCCTTCTTGCTAGAGGCAGCTTTCGTCCACTTTTGCGAGATGTGGGTAGGTGTGCCGCCCTGCATCGAGCTCTTCCGGACCTTCTTCACGATCCACGCAACTAGGAAGAGCAACAAGTACCTTGGCTTCTACTACTTCGTGAAGCACAAGAACTCGCTCCTCAAGTACCTGAAAACATTTCCTTTCGAGAAGTGGGACAGTCAGAAGAAAGACTGGGTGGCCATCACGGTGGATCGCCACGATATGCTGGAGCTGCCTGATAGCCTTCCAGTCGTCGACACTGATGCTTGGGAGGTGGTTCCGACGCTTTCAGTGGAGTACAACCCGATCTTGACAAGGATCCAGGAGTGCATCGATGGAGGAGTGACTCCTCTGATGGTCATCGCCAACTTCCTGACTTACCGGTGGGCTCCACTAAAGATGAGGGAGTGGCCTGCCTTGGCGTTCGAAGGAGCTTTGAAGCTTCATCTCCAATAGTTGTAGCACGGGACCATTCACCCCGACGATCTGACTCCTCCGGGAGAGTTCCTGCCCCTGAACATGGTGCCAAAGTTTAAGAGGGAGCTGTAGAAGAAGATGCCAGCTCTTGATGATCTGGGCCTCACAGACAGGTATCGGAGCACTCCATACATGGGTATTGTGATCCCAGGAGCTCCTTGCTACCACTAAGGCTCCAGACCTACACCAGTCAGCGGCAAAGGCAAAGGTCCCGCAGCTTCACCCTCGAATAAGTCAACCTTCGGCCAAGGTAAAGAGGAAGCTCCCGTCGAAGTTCCAAGTTGCAAGCGGAAGCTGACGAGGAGCAATGGGAGCAGCGTGAGGGAAGCTTCAGCAGAAGTGACCCCTCAACCTAAGCTTAGGTCCATGCTGATCATGCCTCCCGCTCCGGTTGGTTCTTCGGCTCCAGTGCCCGCAGAGGGTACTAGCTCCGGCAAGTCAACTCCTGCCCCGATGCCAGCTGGTGGCTCGAGGTCCAGAGTGCAACCTCCGATGACAGAGGTCCCTGACAGCGCCCACGACTGCCTCAACTCCATGTTCGGGCCTCAGAGCGTCCGCCACACCGACGATGGTTGGCTCTAGCTCCCAGCGCCCGAGGAAGAAGATCCCCGCCGACTGGAGCGGCAATACTCCAAGGTAAGAATCGGCTCTTTAACTTTTGTTTTGATTATGTTCCTTGCTTTGTCTTGAATTCCCAACTCTCTGTTTCCAGAATGTTGAGAACAAGCACAGCGGCTCCAGTGCCTACAGCAGCTCTGGAGCCTGAACCGGCTGAAGCTCCTGCTCCGGCTCCTGCCACTCCCCCAGTGGTGGAGGCAGATGACATGACAGCTCCAACGCCGGCTATCGTGGAGACAAGTCCATAGCTAGTGACCGAAGATCCCACGGTAGCGCCAGACCACACGGAGGAAGAGTTTCAAGAAGCTCCGGCAGTTTTGGAGCCTGCTGTGGAAGCTCCGACATTGGTGCTAGAAGTGGATGAAACTCTGACAAGCGCTTCAATGCCAGCTCTGGAAGCGATAGCTCCGTAGGTGGTTATGCCTGAGGTGGCGCTACACGAAGATCCAGCTGCGGGTCCTTCATATTCCGAGCCAATGATTGAAGATCTGGTCAAGGGACCCTCTTCTTCAGCTCCAGAGGTTGAAGCTCCTTTGGCGGTACCTTCTTCTGCTGTGGTGAATATTGATGAGCTCCTGGAGGTCAGCCTCAGTCATGTTGAGCTATTGGATAATATGCTCATGCCGTGGGATTCGATAGTAATTTTGGAAGACCCACTGGAGCCTGCTGAGGAACTTTAGGTGGGCCCGAAGCCGATCCCCCTGGCATTGTCTATCGACAATGCTTGCTCAAGTCTCCACCAAGTCCAGCTCGCCTTTGACCACGAAAGCAAGACTCTCGAAGATGAGCGCAAAACCCTAAGGCTTTGGCGCAATAGACATCATTTTGAGACGAAGCTGACACAGTCTAGGCTGGCTAACCAGAAGAAGTGGGTGGCCAAGGAGAAGGCCCAGTTGGCGCGGTTGGATCGCGCGCTGAATGAAAGAGAGGCCATGATTAAGGCCCTCGATGACAAGACCTGGGAGATATTTGACCATGCTAAGGAGGTCAGCAAAGCGGCCGACGACCGCTCGGATAGCCTCAATGAGCTCAATGAACATCTGCTCAAATGCCAGGAAGTTCTCGATCAAAACGAGGATAAGCTCTTGGAGAAAGAGGAAGACCTCGTGAAGAGGGAGGAGGATCTCGCCCAGAGACTATCACTGGGAGAGCAAGGCTTGGCTGATCGTGCCAAACAATTTGATCAATGGCGCAATCAAGAGAAGGAGCGGATATGGCAGATGGGGGTAAATGTCTCCAAAAGAGAGACTGATATCTCCGCCAGGGAGGATAAGGTGAAGGCCAAGGAGAAGGACTTGGCAGAGCAGAGGAACCGTATCTACCTCCAAGAGAAAGAGGTCAGCAACCAAGAAAAGGTTATGGTTGAAAGTATCCATCAACATGCTAATGAAGTCGAGAGCTTCTTCAAGGAAGGTTCTGTGGAACTTTCGGCTGCCAGAAAGTCTATGAAGGAGCTAAAAAATTTGAGGGCAACTGAGTCCCAGCAAGTCTGGGATTTCTTACGGCATGCCAACGGAGCTCTAGTGCCATTTTGTTTCAGTCCGGCACGTCCAGCTGACCCGGAGCTAGAGATGGACAAGACGCTTGTGGCGTTGACCTTCGCTGGTAAGAAGCTTGACGCCTTGGGCGATGTATTCGTCGACGAACTGGAGACTGAAGGAAGGACCCTGGCCAAGAATGTTGCCGAATATGTGTTGGCATGTTTCAAAAGCTAGGACCCCCAGATGTCTTTAACTCCGGTGTTCGAAGGGCCCGTTGCTGAGGAGGAAAAAGCCGCCAGGGCTAACGTTCAAGAAGCTACCCATTCAATTGCATCATTCATCAATAGGAACTCCAGTAGTTAGGACTTTTACTTTTTTTTGCCTTCAACTTACAATCCGCTAATTTTGAATGAATGAAATCTGATATCCTTCTGAATTCCATTTTTGTGTCTTCAATGCATTGTCCTTTATATTGTTGGCCCCCTGGTATATGTGTTTAATAAATTGAAGACATCTACCATGAGGATTTAGACAATGTCTTGAAAACTCGATAGCTTTGAATTCATAGCCAGTATGATAGCTCCGAGTTTCGAGTCTTGCTTCCGACATCTCCAGAGGTTTGTTGGAGCTTGGTAGGTCCGACGGCGCCCAGTGTCAACGCTTAAGACATCGACGATGGGCTCCCTGAGGATTGTTAGAGATTGGTAGGTCCGACGACACCCACTATCAAAGCTTAGGACGTTGACGGTGCGCCCCCTAGGGGTTATCGGAGCTTGGTTGGTCTGACGGCGCCCACTATCAACGCTTAGGACGTCACGGTGGCCCCCTGGGGGTTGTCAGAGCTTGGTAGGTCCGACGGCGCCCACTATCAACGCTTAGGACGTCGATGGCAGGCCCCCTGGGAGGTGTCGAAGCTTGGTAGGTCCGACGGCGCCCACTATAAATCGTATGAAACGTCGACGGCGGGCCCCCTGGTGGTTTTCGGAGCTAGTACTCTGGCAGCATCCACCAAATGAATTGCTATCAAATATTCATTTTTCCTGCACATAAAAAACAAGAAAAATAGTAAAATTCGTCCTCTTGTCTACAATTTATTTGCGGCTTATTGCCCTTCCTTGAATTTTATATCCTGAGGAATTTAAGATGATGACATAAGTGTATTAATTAAATCTGTTTAGGTCTGAATGTCTTCCAGACCCGCCCTATTGGGACCTGCCAGGATATAGGTAGAGTGGCGTACTTAGGGTGCCTGACCAGTCTAAGTCGATAGCACACTCCAAACCTATCATTGGCTTTGGTTTTCAGGCGAGTAGACCATGCAGCAATGCTAAGATCCAAAAGAAGATTACTAATGCAACTTATATATCATATAAATACCTTGGACTAAATTTCAAAAGGATTGCACAACTTTGTTATAGACAAGAAGGTAAAAATAAAAAAAGTACCGAGGTTGTAAAATTGAAATGCACGTAGAGTCTATTCGTATAAAATGTTTCTCATTTAGGTCTGAATTACAGGGGAAGATAAGGACACACTTAAAGTACAAAGACCAAGTTAAGTGTGCTATTCATCTTGATCGAACCCAGGGAGGGCAAAGACACACCTAAAATACAATACCAAGTTCAGTGCGCTAAGACCCTTCTCGATTCTATCCACGGACTACCAGAGATACAATTTATATAACAGACTCACCTCCGTGCGGCTAAGCATAAAACTTACGGAGGTACTCGATATTCCATGGATTGGGAAGCGGAGTCCCATCCTTTGTTGCCAAGCGAATGCATTTGGGGAAGGAAACTTTGATAACTCGGAAGGGACCTTCCCAGCCTGGGGAGAGTTTGTTCATCCCTTCCCGAGTTAGTATTCTCAGTAGCACTAGATCGCCTTCTTCTAGCTGCTGATTGCGCACAAACCTTTGATGATAGCGCCAGAGCACCTAGAGGTATCGTGCATTCTAAACAGCTGCTTGGCACCTTGCCTCGTGGACGAGGTCTAGGTCTTCACACCGGGGCTTGTCTTGCATGGCTTCTTCGAAGGTCCGGACACGAAGAGAACCCATGGTGATCTCCGGAGGAAGGACCGCTTTAGCTCCGTACACCAAGAAGAAAGGTGTCTCTCCAGTAGCCCGGCTAGGTGTTGTCATGCTTGCCCACAACGCACATGGAAGCTCCTCTATCCAGTTGGCACCGTGTTTTCTCAAGCGCTCATATGTGCGCGTCTTGAGTCCTATGAGTATTTCTGCATTTGCTCTCTCAGCTTGGCCAATGCTTGCCAGGTGAGCTACTTATGCGTAGCTGACTTGAATGCTGACATCTTCGTAGTACTCTTAGAAGCTGCACTAGTAAATTGGGTTCTGTTCTCAGTAATGACTTTGTTCGAAACTCCAAATCTGCAGACTATGGACTTCAAGAACTTGATAGCTGATTGCTTGTTGATTGTCACAACTGGAGTAGCTTCCGGCCACTTGGTGAACTTGTTGATGGTGACGTACAGGAACCTATAACCTCCGATGGCTTTTGGGAAAGATCCCAAAATGTTCATCCCCCACACAGCGAATGGCCACATGGGAGTTATCCTTTGCAGTGACTGAGCCAGTGTATGAATCTTCTTCACATGGAACTGGCACGCTTTGCACTTCTTTACCAACTCAACTGCATCCTAGAGTGTTGTGGGCCAGTAAAAGCATACCGGGGGGCTTTACTAACCAACGTGCAAGAACACACGTGGTTCCTGCACTCGCCTCCATGGATGTCCACGAGAAGTTTGCAGCCTTCTTCCCGGGAAATGCACCGCATTAGAAAGTCGTTAACACCACGTCGATAGAGATCCCCTTCTACCAACATGTATCTTTTAGCCAATCTAGCATTTCGATCAGCGGAAGCTTCGTCTTCAGGAAGTATATTGTCCTTCAAGTAGCTCCCAATCTCCGAGATCCATGCATCGGAGTTAACTTGAGCTTCTGGATCTTACGCGCTGGGTTGCTCGGAGCTTCCTACAGTGCCTACGATCCTGTGGGCGCCATGGTAACAGGGCCATCGGGACCACTAGCTTCGAGGTGCTGGTCTCACCACCATCACTCAGTTCGGTGGGCTGAGTGGAAGGTCCTGATAATCTTCTGACAAAAACTCCATATGGAGCTTGAGCTCCTGTTGAAGTCTTCGCCGAGAGGTCGTCAACTTCAGCGTTGTTGGGACGCTACGCGACAGAGATCCAGGACGAGGAAGTCATTCTGAAGCTTCTAGACTTCAAGTAAATAAGCAGCAAGTTGGGGATTGTTGCAACTACATTCACCTTTGACTTGCTTGATGATGAGTTGTGAATCACCCTTCACCATTGATAGCGCCACTTTGAGTCCGTAGATGAGAGCTTCGTACTTCGCCATGTTGTTGGTTGCCTTGGAGTCAAGGTGTACCATGTACTTGACCTTCTCCCCGGTCGGAGCAAGAAGAAGGATTCCAGCTCCAGCCCCCTGCTTTTGCATGGAGCCATCGAAGTAGAGTGTCTAGTGAGGCTCAGTGAACACCAGGGCCTTGGATTCCGGTTTCTGCTCACTGAGGCCCCTGGAGTTGATGAAGGAGTCCACTCCGCCACGAAGTCAACCAGTGCCTGACTCTTGATGGCATGTCGAGGTAGGAGTTCGAGATTGAATTCTGCCAACTCCGCAGTCCACTTGGCGATATCTCTATTAGAATTTGGGTTATGCAATATAGCACATAGTGGAAAGGAGGTTACCACTGATATCTTGTGGGCCTGGAAGTAGTGACGTAGCTTTCTTGAGGCAATAAGGATTGCATACAATAGCTTATGCACCTCAATGTAGCGAGTCTTGGCATCGTGTAGTATGTTGACGTTTCTTACATCACAGATCAAAATTCGCAAGCGCACGAAAACTGTCGTGTAGCACTTTCCCTTAAGAGAGTACTCCAAGGGTATCGAATCTAAGGAACTTGTGTAATCTTACGAACTAATCCACCCAAGGACAC